>JAYESD010000006.1:114910963-116170963 GCA_036927565.1 Tuctoria greenei
TCTAGTGGGGAATCCGATAGGATGGGTAAATGACGTAGTGGGGGTATTTTGATGCACACCTAAGCAATCTACTCTGAGGGGTAAAAATTTCCTAGTGGAGGTCAAGTTAGGGATGAAGTGATTACTAGTATCCTTTAAGTATTCATATAAATAGTCTATTCGTGTACACATGAGTATGTTAACGATGAATACTAGGGGTTAGTGATCCAACACATCAGGCACGGATTTACCCCAGAAAATATCAGGACGATTCCCGCCTCGAGCCTGTGGCATAGCCGAACTTGGGGGATTACGTAGGACCGATAGGGCTGTTACCACATCCCGCCTACCCTTACAACCCGTGGGTCTATGAGACATCTAACGCTACTTAACTATCTAAGCACCAATGTTGGGACCAAGCACTAACTTAGTCATATTATCATAATCATATTAGTACCTAATTAAGACTATAGTGGTGGTGTATGATGTTTTTGATAACATGATATGCGCATTATGACTAGATCATAATAACATCTACACCTAAAACTCACATGGACTCTACAATAAACCAGAAACGCTTTGCCCAAATATATGAATAAATAAAGACTAATAATATCATTGTCGTAAAGCATATAGTCATAAAATAAAGAAAAGATACATGAGCCATACCATTCCCAATTTGGACTTATGACTAGAAGCTTCTCTCTATAGCCTAACCTCCACTAAGGAACTAAGAGAGCACTACTGTAATACAAGAGAGAATGCTTAAGTGGTGTGTGGGTGAAGTGAGGCCTTCCCCCCTATTTATACATGGAGTAGAGGTGGTTCCCGCCACTAAAAGTGCGCGAATCAGTCTCCACCATCTTCGGTAGACCTGTTCCTGGTCCCCCCTCGGCTGTGCTTTCTCCTAGTGGCTAATAGGTGGGTCCATGCTCATCCCCACGTGAATCGACGTTGGATTCCCTCGGATACACCTGGGAATGGGTCATGGATCCATGTGATGCCACATGTTCTCGCGTGATTGGATGGGGTGGCACTTTCTAGGATTGCTCCCCTCATTCTCCATCAATTCTACATAAAAACTCCTACATGCACTTTTTCTCGAAGTACAAGTAAAATTATGTCAAATCTAAATATAATGTGTGTAAGACATATTTGTTCCTTCGCATATTTGAGTTATATTGACGGTCGAAATTGGTATCTAACGACCGTCAACACACGTGTGACCGCATAAGATCCCTATGCCACAGCTAGATCCCGCGGCCAACATCCACCGACAAATGGGACCCAACACCACCTTCTTGTACCTCGCTCGCCAGCGAGGTGGCGGCGCTATGGCGGCGACACATTGCTGGCAAGGCTGCGTCAAGTTTCTCTCGGCCCAAGCCTGGCCGCATGTGCGTAATTCCGGATGAGGAACTCGATGGTGGCGTCAAATCAGTTGGAGGGTGGTCAGAAAATGCTCCACGATAGCGGAGGCGGCACTAGGGTTCCGACGATGGTCGGTGAGCTTCAAACTAAGCTTGTACGACTCGGGAAATAGCTTTACAGCTCCCTAGCATCATGTGGATGATGAAACTGAGGATAAAAATTCGGTGAAGAGGATGGCAACTTCAAGTTTGATGGTGACGTGGTCTGTTTTTTTTCTTGGCGTCTAGGAAAACGTACAAAATTTGGCCGATACTCAATAATCTTCCTTGCTTCTTTGTTTACAGTGTGTGCTAGTAGGTTAGGAAGACAATCCTTAACTGGATTAGAGTGTGGTTCTACCTAGAAACAGAATAAAAAAAGACCTAGCTGCAAAGCTATGAATTTTCTGAGATTAAAACCAGAATTTCTATCTCGATACTTGGAGACCTATGTACTAAATACATTGGCAAATAGGCTAAAAGTGAGGGTTTACATGTAAAGTTTTGAGTACTTGAGATTGTCCGAACTTGTGGGATTTTGTTTTGCACTGTCCAAACTTTATCAGACACGTGAGCTGCACGTGTTTTCACTTTAGAGTGTCCGAACTTTTCCTTTAATAATGCATAGCTGTTGTTTTGGACAATCCGATCTTCCTTTTGCTGAACTATTCTTGTGGCTACTATGTTTTTAACTCTCAATGTTTCAAACTTGCTTTACACTTATGAGAAGTTTGCTTAGTAGTCATGTACTAAGTTTTTGATGTGTTTTAGCTAATCACAGTGGATGATATTTTGCTATATTTGCAACATGCTTATGTGAGGTGCTCACATAAGGTGTTGTGATTTTCGAACTAATGTGGGTCAAGTCGAGGACTTGTGCTTAGAAGAATTGGTTGTTTGTTCATGTGCAGGTGTTCCTATGGCTGGTGATGGTGATCCATTGAACTAGTCTTAGGGAGAAGATGAGGTTCAACAACCAAGTTCAGGAGGAATTGTGGTTGAGTTGATCGGGAGGTCACGCAACATGTTTGGATCAAGAACAATGCATATGAAGGTATCGTGGACGTTGTTGGAAAGTGTTTGCATGTATGCAAGGGGTGCATGGCATGGAAACATTGTTCCATGCAATGGTGAAGAGATATGGACATGAAGAATTGGCCGAAATGGTCAAACCGTCTGGATTATGCATCAGGCTGTGGCTGAAGAGATTATGGTTCGTTTATGGAAAGTTTCAAATTAGTTATGGTTATATTTTGTGTTGGTCATGAAGATGCGTTGTTTTAGGAATGTGTGGGACGTTCCTAAGGTGCTTGGAAGTCTTAAGATTGCTTCTATCTGCATATGGAAGAGTCTTGAGCAGTTATGGAAAGTTTCGGTTGAAACTGAGTAGGAGTAGGAGTCCTAGTGTTGATTGGGTTAGCCTTAGGGCTGGTTATATAAGCAAGGGAGGCTAGTGCTCATGTGGGGCGACTTGTGGCTGTTCCTCCTGTGATTTTGGTAAAAAAAATTCATAGTTTAGAGGAGCTTTTGTGCCTTGTTCGCCCGAGTTGTTTTTGCCATGTCTTTCTCATCGAGTTTCTACGCTGCCGATGTTTCTTTGATGTTTTGTTCATAACTCGAGTTTTACAAATCCATTGACAAGATTCTTTCTATGTTGTCTTCAAAACTCAATTGTCTATCATATGTGAAAATTTCACGGTCATTGGTTGTGGGGACCGGGGTCCCGACATACAAGGATCTCATTGGATGGTGTCGTGCGATTGGACATCCAACCGTATACAAGAAAAGAATGAGAATAAAATACAATACCAAGTATTTAGTTTTAAAGACAGCGGAAGTTTTACAATACTAAGAAAAAAGAAAAGTGACCTATACATCATAGCTACGCTCTCGGTACTAGCTATGCAAAAGCAAAGTCATCCATGGCCTGGATGCTTCGCACTAGCAACACAAAACTTACAATGGCGTGCAGGGCTCCCACTCGGCTGTAAACCCTGGAGGGGGTGTAGCCTCGTCGTCGAACCCGTCATTAGTCGTGTAATCTACAAAAACTTGCTAACTGCAAACGTGAGCTTAAGGCTCTGCAAGACTAAACCGTCTCACTAGACATATGCAGGTTGAATACTAAGCATAGGTAAGGTAAAGCAGTAAAGGACTCGCCTACAAGTGGATCCTTAGCTTTCAAGTTATTATCAGTAGCTTACTAGTTTAATGAAAGTAACTTTAGTGATCATAATGGACAACAATCAAACTTCCAAAACAATTATAATTCAATACATTGTATTCTCCTGACTTCTTTATTATTTACGACGTCACAACACAGTGAACAAGTAGTACTCTATTACCAAGAGGCACGGTGATTGCAGTCAGGACACACCCGGACAACACGACACATACGCACTTTCAGAAGTGCCAGCGAGTACTTACAGTAGTACCTACATAACACTTCAGTACTAGTTGTATATGGCCACCTTTCACCCAACACTCGAATGTCGAACCGGTCGATCCGTCACGGGCAGGAGGTCCCTGCGTGGGGGCGTACTCTGACATGCCCACCAGCTGATTTACACTTCGCTACCCTCAACCCACGCCTATAAAACGGAACGATATGCCTCGACAAACCAATATAAAGCTATGGCAGTTTGCTGGAGCCCATTTCTCCAGTATGTCGCCGGTCAATTCAAGCTTGTCTAGCAAGGCCGCACACGGATCGGTTCTCAATCATCACAAGCAGGGCTACGCACGTGAGACCACGTCTCGCTGCATCCTACCCGCTGCTCGGTCTCAATTTCATATTCATAAACCATTTCTTGATCCAACTCATCCTGGTGGTAAAATTCTATCTCGCGAGTAGATTCCAACTACTCGACTTCAACCGGATTCCTATGAACATAAGCATGGCAGTTTCTACTCATCGGGCTGTAGACTTACCCAATACTCCATGGGATTTATGGGTCATACAAGTGGATGTAAAACACCTTAAACGTAATGCACAAACATCTGAAGATGTAAGGTGAATGAAAACTGCAAAGACACTGTACGGAACTTAAGTGCAAACCCGGACTTGCCTAAAAACGAGTCTGGGTCCAAGTTAGTCTCCGATAGATGGACTTCCGAGGGTTCCGGCAGCTCCTCGACTTCAGTTACTACACGATATGCATATACTATATA
The DNA here is from genome assembly GCA_036927565.1 of Tuctoria greenei. Lineage (NCBI taxonomy): Eukaryota > Viridiplantae > Streptophyta > Magnoliopsida > Poales > Poaceae > Tuctoria > Tuctoria greenei. Next base: position 114,915,523 of record JAYESD010000006.1, read on the forward strand.
TGAAGGACTTTTAAAAATAAATAATATGTTTAAGGTCACAAGCTAATATCTTATGATCAAAATAAGATAATGATCTTGAATGACTTTGGATCTTTTATGGTAGATACTAGCGACTATAATGGGGACTCTTGCAAAGAACAGAAGATGATTAAGGAAGTTTGTTGTCTCTAAAAATTATGGCAAGCAATAACCTCCTCTGAATTTGTTTTGAAATTCTGGAGGTATATCATGGCTACTAGTGGTTGTAACATGCAGAGGGGGTCTCACTGGTTCTAGGAAAATTTGTTTCACAATTTTCTAAGCTTCTGACACGGAGAAATTGATTTTACAAGTTTGGGAGAATTTCTGAAATGTTTTCTGTATTTTTCCCAATTTTTAATTACATAGAGATTTGGAACACTGATCAACCCAGTAATGGAAGTCCAATGACCTTGAAACTTTTACTGGAGATCAAGTGTTTTGTTAAGAGAATTCTGACCAAAGTTGGGAATTTTCCAATTAGCAGAACATGAGTAATTAATTTCCGAAGCACTTAGATCTAAGGAATTCATTATGAAAATCCTGGGCGTTTCATGTCCAATAAATTGCTCCACTGCAAATTTGAGATCTAGAGGAGTCTACCAGAATTGATGTGGAAATTTTTGAGCAAATCAACTAGGAGAAATTGAATTTAGAAGTTGGTTCAAATTCTGGAATTATTTTCCTATTGGAGATGTTCAAATAATAAACCTGGCCCCACTAATTTAAAATGGACCAATCATAGATGGGCCGCATCGAGGGCCACGGGGTTAACCCGTGCAGCCGCACCCGATCCGGTGCCGCAGCTGATCTGCGCGGTGGAGACGTCGCTGACAGTCGGGACCCGCCGTGTTGTCATCTACCTCGCGACGTGGCAGTGTTCCTCGCCGGAACCGCGGCAGCGCTCGCTGAGATTGACTGCGTCGACCTCCACTCAGCTCGGCTCTGACCGCGTAAACTTAAAATCGACCGCGCAACACGATGGTGGGGTCCAATCGTGGCGGTCACCGCCGGAGATGGCAGTGCGAAGGCGGCAACGGAGCTAGGATTTCGGCGATTGTTGGAATCACTCGAGAATGGCGCAAGAGGGTCGGGGAAATGTAGGGAACATTCCTGGGAGCATGGGGAAGACAACTAGGGGGTGCAAACGGGATGAAATCGCCGGCAACGTCGACTTTGATGGTGGACTGACGGGATTCCTCAAGGCGGACGGGAAAACCTGAATATCTCGGCTTTTACTCGATGGCGTCCACTGATTCTTGGCAGAGGTGTGCACTAGGAGGTATGGATCAAGATCCATGAACTGATTAAAGAATAGTTGCACATGGAAAGCTAATTAAACTGAGAAGCAAGCTAGTTCATGAGCAATGGCCGAAAGGAAAACTGGAATATATTGCTCGATACTGGATGAAAAGAGGAACGACTTTTACTGTGAGAAAGAGCTCGGGATGGTGATCCTTTTGGCTGTTGAGGTCGAGTTGTGATGCCCTTAGTTGAGGGCTGGCGACAGTGGAGCGGAGGCAACGTTCGTCACCAACTCCGGTGGCGTCCGCGGAACTTCAAACTACGGCCAACACAATGAGCAAAACAATGAGCTAATTGGCGTAGATGATAGAGCACAGCCTTGGCACCATCATGGCTGTTTGCATCGAAGGGACAGAAGTCAAGGACGAGGCACTCACCGGGGAGGAACGGAGGCGCGGTGCTGTGTGACGGCGGCGTGAAACAAAGCGAAAAGGGGCGCTGGTGTTTACCACTTGGGTTAGGAAGGACATTAAGGGCGAGGAGGGAGTGATATAGACGCCAGAAACGCCACGCAGCTGCTTGCCGACGGTGAGGTGTTGCCCTCAGCGTGCGTCGATCGGCGGGGATTCAGAAAACAGAGCACTCACGGTAATGGTTCACTGACCAGTGGGTCCCACATCCCCTTCCAAGTCTATCCTCCCTGGAACTTCAATTTCCCTACCAAACTTGATTCAAAAATCCTATATTTTTGTGGAGAGTCCAATTTAAATATGGAGAGTCACATTCTGAAATTGGATTTCCAATTTGGACAAGTTTTAGTTGGAATTCATATTCAAATTTGAATTTGAATGAAATTCAATAGAGTTGCTGAAATAAATAGCAAATGAGCTTCAAAATTTATGAAAATTTGCAGGGGTGCTATTTGGAATATTATGAGGCCATGGAAAAATGATTAGCCTCAGATTTGAATATTTTGACAGGGCCTAAATGTACAGTAGCTATATTCAAGTTTTGAAATAATTTGAATATATTTAGTACTGCATACTGTTTTGACCTAGCAAATTTCTATTCAATAAATTCCAAAATTTGCAGAAAGGTCACTTGAATTATCCTAGGGTCATTGGTGAAGTCCATCCCTTATGTTAAAAAACAATTAAGTATGAGTGAAAGAAAGATTATTGATGATATCAAGTTCATGTGTACAACCATAACTGATCTCCACTATGGTTTATAACAAACTGGTAACTGAACTTTATATTAAGGAAAAACTGGGATTGTACATCCCCCCTAAAAGAATATCGTCCCGAGATTACAATAGGAAGGATAAAAGAGAAAGATCTAATGAACAAATGCCGCTAACAAGTCTGGATAGTTTGCTCTAAGGTATTCCTCGATTTCGCACATTGCTTCTTCAGCAGTGTGGTTGTCCCACAAGACCTTGTAGAAATGCAAGATGCAGCTTCTTGTGGTGCGAGTCTTCTCATCGATTATCTGGGTTGGATGCTCAGAGTAAGTAAGATCTAGTTGGAGAGCTTCCAAATCCTCCATATGAACGTCAGCTAGGGCCTTGAGACATTTCCGCAACTGCGAAATGTGAAACACATTGTGGACCCCTGAAAGCAACTCTGGTAGCTCTAGCCGATAGGCCACAGGTCCGCATATAGCTTCTCTAGCGAGACTGAGCATCCTTGAGGTTGGCTTGAATAACTCGTACTCGTTCTTCGGCTTCATTCACCATGTCGATACCATATATCACTCGTTCACTGGATTCACACCAGTTCAAAGGTGTGCGGCACGGCCATAAAGAGCTTCATATGGTGCCATATGGATGCTAGCCTGATAACAATTGTTGTATGAAAACTTTGCCAATGGTAGATGATCATCCGAATTCTTACCATGGTGGATGGCATAGGCACAGAGCATATCCTCTAGCACTTGGTTTACTCGCTCCGTTTGACCATCAGTCTAAGGATGGTAAGCTGAGCTCCGAATCAACTTGGTACCCAGGGATGTGTGGAGCTGCTCTCAAAATCGAGCAATGAATAAGATTCCACGATTTGATATGATAGTGCGGGGTAATCCATGTAGGCACAGGATCCTGGCAATATACAACTCTGCATATTGGTGTGCCACATATTTGACATTGACTGGAATAAAGTGTGCCGACTTGGTTAGTTGATCGACTATCACCCAAATCCAGTCATGCTTGTGAAAGGTGAGAGGTAATCCAACAATGAAATTCATGCTGATGTCATCCCATTTCCAGACCGGTATGCTCAAAGGTTGAAGCTGACCGACTGTCTTCAGATGGTAGGCTTTCACCCGCCGACACGTATCACATTCAAATACATACTTTGCTATCTCCCTCTTCATCCGAGTCCACCAGAATTTCTTCTTTAAGTCTTGGTACAATTTGTTACTTCCTGGATGAATAGAATACTTGGACAAATGAGCTTCGCCCAATATCTTCTTCCGAAGTTCCACATTGCGGGTCACCACGATGCAATATTTGAACTAGATGGTACCGTCATCGTCACATCGGAAACACTTCATCTCTCCCTTCTTCATTCTTCGACGAATGTGCGGCATGCCCTTGTCTTCCCTCCGAGCCTCCACAATATCTTCCCTTATGGTAGGAATGAGAGCTAGATTGTAGAGCGCCCCATATGGAACCAAGTAGAGACCCGACTCTTCATCTTCCATCGAGGTGATAGAAAGATTATTGACATGGGACTTGCGACTCAGCACATCTGCAACTACATTCACTTTGCTAGGGTGGTAGTGGATCTCAATCTCATAGTCTTTGATCAATTCTAACCATCTTCACCGCCGCATATTCAAGTCCTTCTAGGTGAAGATGTATTTCAAGCTCTTGTGATCGATGTAGGGATGCACTAGGTTGCCCAAGAGATAATGTATCCACATCTTCAATTCAAGTACCACGGCTGCTCATGGGTCCAAAGCTGCCTTGATCCATAAGCGATAACCCTTCTGTCTTGCATCAATACACAACCCAAACCAATCCCAGATGCATCACAATAAACATCAAATGACTTGGTTTTGTCTGGTTGGGCTAATACCGGTGCTGTTGTGAGGTGTTTTACTAATGCTTGAAAACCTTCTTCACATTCCTTCGTCCATACATATTTCTTCCCTTTCTTCAGAAGTTCTTTCATAGGTTTAGCTATCTCGGAGAAACTTCGAATGAACCTCCGGTAATATCCTGCTAAACCCAGGAAGCTTCAAACTCCATGTACAGACTTTGGAGACTCCCATTTGAGTACTTGCTTAATCTTGCTTCGATCAACTGCAATCCCCTCAGCAGAGCTGATGTGCCCTAGAAATGGCACTTGGCTGATCCAGAACTCACATTTGCTGAACATAGCATTCAACTTGTGGTCTCGTAATCGTTGAAGCACGACGCACAAGTGTTGAGCATGTTCTTCTTCGGATTCCGAATACAGAAGGATGTTGCCGATGAAGACCACTACAAAACTGTCCAATTGCGGCATGAACACCGAATTCATGAGATACATGAAATGAGCCGCTGCATTGGTCAATCCAAAAGACATGACAAGGTACTCATACAATCCATACCTCGTCGAGAATGTCATCTTAGGTATATCCTCTAGTCGAATCCTAATCTGGTGATACCTAGAACGAAGATCCTTCTTAGAGAATACCTTAGCACCCACCAATTGATCAAACAGAATATCAATGCGTGGTAGTGGATACTTATTCTTGACTGTGACAACATTGAGTGGACGATAGTCCACACATAGTCTCAATTTATTATCCTTCTTCTCCACGAACAATGCAGAACAACCCCAAGGTGATGAACTTGGACGAATGAAACCCTTGTCCATAAGTTCCTTCAGATGCTCCTTCAGTTCTGCAAGTTCCTAAGGTGCCATCTTATATGGCTTCCTCAAGATCGACACTGTTCCCGATACAAGTTCAATCTTAAACTCGACATCTCTTTTTAGTGGCATACCAGGAAGATCCTCGAGAAATACGTTTGAATACTCACATACCACTGGAATATCCTCAAGTATAATGGCCTCGGTGTTGTAAGTAGTTGGAGTCACTCGGATAATACCCTCAAGAATGAGAGCTTGGGGAGGGTGGAGTGGAGAATTCAGATATACTCTCCGAGGAACGATGTCAATAATAGCACTAATGTATTGCAACCATGCCATTCCTCCAATGACATCTAACATCTGACTCTCCAGTATAATGAGAGAGGTAGGGTATATGTTCCTACCCAGATTAAGAGGTACCTTATGGACCATCTCATGTGCTACTACTTGCCCACCTGGAGAACAAATCACATATCGGGTTTTTGTGGGAACGATAGGCAATTGATATTGAATGACATAAGACTTGCTAACGAAATTGTGGGAAGCACCAGAGTCAAAGAGGATGACTACGGGATTACCAAGTAGAGAGAACGTACCCGTGAGTACGGGTGTGCCTTCCGGAATGTCCTCTATGGCGAGGTGGTGGACGTTGCCGGTTCTGGTGGCTGGCTTCTTGGGTTGGTTGCGGGGCTGGTTTGCCCCCTGTTACGATGACGGTCCTTCACTCTGCCTATCCTGTGGGCAATCCTTGGTGATGTGCCCCGTACGACCGCACGTGAAACACGTGTACGGGGTCTGACCGACACGAAAGGGAGGACGGAATCTCGGTGCACTTGGTAGAGGTGGAGGTGCACGCGGAATCATCCGCTGCTGCTGCTACGGACGAAAACTAGTGTTGTTGAACTGACGACCACGAAAGATCAGTGGTCATGATCGCGGCTGCCACCTCTGGCCAGATGGTGATCGATACACCATTCGGTACTACTGAGGAGCACCACCTCCGCTGCTCTGCGGAGCACTCCTCTTATTCTTGTCTGGGGACAACTCCCTAGTAGTGTCCTCCTGTACGCGTGGTGTTGACAATGTCGTTGAAGCTGCCGCGATTGAACAAGGCAAGCTTGTCCTTCATCTTGGGGTTCAAACCCCGGTAGAAGCACTCATGCTTCCTATCTTAAGTACTCACTTGGTCCTGAGCATACTGGGCCAAGTGGTTGAAGGTCTTGGAGTACTCGTAAGCACTCCTTCCTCCTTGCTTTAGCTCCAAGAACTCTTGAAGCTTCCTCCTCATGATCCTGGGAGGTATATGATAGGCGCAAAATGCCTCCCGGAACTCCTCCCAGCTCACGACATAGTCTGCCGGTCGTGCGGTGAGATAATTTGCCCACCACGCACTAGTAGATCCTTGCAACTGTTGTGCCGCGAATAGGTTCTTCTGCTGTTCGGTTAATTGCAGCAAACCAAACTTTCCTTCTATGAAGCGGAGCCAGTTGTCCGCCTCCAATGGTTGATCAGCCTCCAAGAAGACCGGCGGGTGCGTTGACATGAAGTCCGAGTATGAACTCCGATAGGGCTGTCGTGGACCCGCATCTGGTCCCCCCCCCCCCTGACGGAACGAATGTTGAACCAAGGTCCGCAACAGCTTGGTTTGCTCATCGCGCGAGCCGAGCACTGCAGTGAGAACCTCCGCGAGACTCCTCGGAAGTTTAGGAGGTGGTGGTGGTGGAACTTGTTGCTGCGGTGTCGCAGCTTGCTCCCGGGTCGAAGTTTCGTCCTCACGACCACAGCTCGAGCCTCCCGTCTCGTGCATCGAACGCGTACGCACCATGCTGCATCCACATGATTTAAAAATCAGCAACAAGTTTGTTTTTCCTTCATCCATTTCATATTACAGTAGTGCGAATCTTGACAAAGAAATAAGTGCATAACATTCACATATATTGATAAAGTACAAACTTTATACAAGATATATTATCTCATGACCACGTTTACAGTAGTGAACTCCAAAATGATTGACTCGCACTACGGAAGTGCATCTATACTATACTTGGTCCCCATGAGACGTCATACACAACTTGTCATCTTATACACACCCACTACTATTTATAATATGACACAAACATGGACATAAAATAAACACGAACAACTACTAACTATACGTGGCCCCGTGATGGCTGGAGTGCTGCCCCATCCTACTCCGATATACCCTCTTTGGTGTACTCGAGTATATCAGGATCTTCTTCGTCCTCGTCCTCAGGATTTGATGCCATGGGTGCGAGTGCTGGAGCAGGAGCTGCTGCCTCACCCGCCATCGATGATGTCGTGGCAACTAATGATTGCACATCAGCCTGTAGAAGAAACATCTTATAGTCTTCCTGTTCCTTTTGTGCATGCTCGCAATTGGCTTTCCAATCCTGAGTCTCCTCCCTGGATTGATTCCGTTCTTGAGTCACCGTACTCGACTGATCATCCAGTAGCTGCACCTCAAGTTGACTCGCCTCCAACACGCTTTCTGCGCAGTGTGTTTCCTAGCGAGCTTCCGATAGATCTTGAACAGCTCGGTGCCACTGATTCTCCTTAACATTTAAACTTCTATTGAGAGGTGCAATTATGGCTCTAAGTGAGTCATTGGCCCACTCAAAATGATCTCCTCGAATCATAGCCTGCTTCATATCACCCATCAACCCTTCAATGCTAGCATGATGTGTAAAGCTTACTTGACACGATGATGCTGCATATAATGCCAAGATTATCTTGTGTACCTCTTCGTGAATGCCATAAGATGCACTCATTCAACTCGCCCGCTCATCACCAGCTCTACCGTCGACTGGAAAGAGCATGAACGGGGTGCCCACCATGTGACGATAATGAAGCTTGCAAAACCTCGCAATAGCAATACTCGCGGCAAAACACCACGTGTCTTCCAACTGAGTCCCTTTCAGCTGGATGGAGAAAGGTTCCCATACAATATATGGCGGACCAGCAGGCACATCAACATAGATGGTGCATCTTGTCACACCTCCGTCATCAAATTCCCTGCCCAATAGCTCGGTATTTCGCGATACCCGAACCGTTGAAGCAGCGCTATCAACAACTCCGGAAAACCCCTTCGAAGAGCACACATCGTGAACACCCATCTGCTCAGTAAGTGTACCATAAAGTCCACCATCTATGGAAAGGATACTTGAACAATGAAAAGGTTTCCAACTTCCAATAGTTCAAGAAAAATTTAAAACTTGAGTAGTAATCACAGTCTGTTCCATCTGACCTTCTCGTATGGATTCAAAATTTTCATAGAGGAAATATCACAACCAGAAGTTGGGTTGAACACAAAAGTCGTAGTACACTTTACAACGTTTTCAGATTGTACTCATGCAGCTCCAGGTGAGCTAGGAAGTAAAATCTATACAGGTTTAAATTTGACCAAAGTTTTCTGGAAATTTGACAGAACCTCCCCTGTATATGTGGTTATTTCCACAATTTATACAGGTATATCATAACAATATATTGTGGTAATGCAAAAATAAACATTGTATAACATCAAGATAAAAATCCAGAAGTAAAAGAGTTCAGCCTTGAAAAATTTGTTATACAGGTATAGCGCACAAATTCGAAACTATGTGCAAACTGTTTCAAGTTCTAGTCTACCCGAACCAAGTTTGCGACAATAGGAATTAAACACAGTTACACCAACATTCAGGCCATGAGTGCAATATAAAGTTGATAGAGAACTTCCTAAGATATCCAGAAATGTATATATGTGACCATGTCACTGTTCTTGATTAAAAGCTATAGCTATCCAAACTTAGCAGATGAACTGACTGGTTTTCACCAGCAGTCCCGCAGTTCACTGTTTTGAACTCAAAATTTGATTTGACTCAAATTTGAATAAGGAAAAACTTTGAATATTAAAACTGTAGATCCCCTTCTAAACTTTCCACAAATGTATCACAATAAGGCAGTAGTTTTTTTAACAGTGAGTTATGGCAAAAATACAGAGACTGGTACAATGGTATGGTCATCTGGAGCAGTTTAAATATACTCCAAAATTTCAACAGATTATCAAGATTTCTGCCTTGATGGTCAACAGAAAAGTTGTAGAGGTCTTCAAGAGCTTTCCATCCATATAGCATACCCTTATGTTAATTATCAACTAACCAAGATCATTATCCAGCGAAGATGAGCAAACTTCTGCCAGAATTTAAGAATCTTGGTTCTAACCCTTTGTCGAGCCGATAACCAATGACACAAGTCCAAACATACCAGCAACTTATAGTTGGACTTCAAACACAATGCATCGATTCTGTCGTTGGGGATGGTCAAGTATCAAATTTGATACTGACGGTACTACGTGCCTCACCAAAGAAAATTTTAACCAGTATATCCGGATACATTTATAGGTGGCCCTAGTACCATTCACTCGCAAACGTGTTCTACACGGGTTGCTACCGTAGTCAGTGTAGCTGCAGAAGACAAACAATCCCCTGTCACGTCTGCACACCACAAGGGCGGTTCAGGGAAAACGATAGGCAGTCACAATACACAGATATATATTTGAAAGTAAATGCATACGACTCTGGTGTGAGTCTCCCTCGAGCGAAGTCATGTCTCGAGGTACATGGCTGTACTATGTCTGTACAGCAAAGACTCCCGTACGAACCGTCTTATACACGCTCGGACATACGTGTTTTGCATGCTCCCATAGAACATGAATAGTTCTAGAGACGCATACTATCGGGTTATCCACCACCCGACGGGGGCTCCCACTAACTTTGAAGCACACTGGGGTACCGCTTGTCATATGTTCTAAGAAACATGGAAAGTTTCAGAGACTCATATTAACATTTTCGTGCCAAGCCACGGAAATAATCACATGCTACCTTTCGCATGGTGAACTTGCTGCAATTGATCCGCTTACTGTAGTGTACCTTACCTCTTACCTAACATCAGAGCGTCATTACAGAATATAATAACACATAAGTTAGTTTACCACCTTTATATCTCATACTAATAATACTCGTTATATGGGCATATAGCTAATTTCTCACTCATATAATCCTAAGTTTTTGAAAATATGATCTTTTCGAGCACAGTGTTACCAATGATGTTCTGATACCATGTTGTGGGGACTGGAATCCCAACATCCAAGGATCTCATTGGGTGGTGTCGTGCGATGCGACACCCAACAGTATACAAGAAAAAAACGAGAATAGGAAAAGGAAGTCTTTATTTATAAACACAGCGGAAGTTTTACAATACTAAGCAAAAAGAAAAGTGACCTATACATCATAGCTACGCTCTCGACACTAGCTATGCAAAAGTAAAGTCATCCATGTCCTAGATGCTTCGCTCTAGCAACACCAAACTTACGGCGGCATGCTGGGCTCCCACTCGGCTATAAACCCTGGAGGGGGTGCAGCCTCGTCGTCGAACCCGTCATTAGTCGTGTAATCTGCAAAAACTTATTAACTACAAACGTGAGCTTAAGGCTCAGCATGACTATCCCGTCTCACTAGACATATGCAGGGTGAATACTAAGCATAGGTAAGGTGAAGCAGTAAAGGACTTGCCTAGAAGTCGATCCTTAGCTTTCAAGTTATTATCAGCAGCTTACCAGTTTAATGAAAGTTACTTTAGTGATCATATTGGATAGCAATCAAACTTTCAAAACAATTATAATTCAATACATCGTATTCTTCTGACTTCTTCAGTATTTACTACGTCACAGCGCAGTGAACAAGTGGTACTCTATTACCACGAGGGATAGTGATTGCAATCAGGACACACCAGGAATACACGACACATGCAAACTTTCGGAAGTGTCAGTGAGTACTTACAACAGTACCTACATAACACTCCGGTACTAGTCGTATATGGCCACCTTTCACCCAACACTCGAATGTCGAACCGGTCGATCCGTCATGGGAAGGAGGTCCCTGTGTGGGGCGTACTCTGATGTGCGCACCAATTGATTTATACTTTGCTGTCCTCAACCCACACCTATAAAACGAAACAGTATGCCTCGACAAACCAGTATCAAGATCCTCCAGTTTGCTGGAGCCCATTTCTCCAGTATGTCGCCGGTACAATTCAAGCTTGTCCAGCAGAGCTGCACACGGATCGGTCCTCAATCGACACAAGCAGGGCTACGCACGTGAGACCATGTCTCGCTGCATCCTACCCGCTGCTCGGTCTCAATTTCATATTCATAAACCATTTCTTGATCCAATTCATCCCGTGTGGTAAAAATCCTATCTCGCGAGTAGATTCTAACTACTCGACTTCTACCGGATTCCTATGAACATAAGCATGTCAATTTCTACTCATCCTGATAGGAGGATGGGTCTCGATCTTCCGAGAGGTATGGTTAACTTGACTGGGTGGAGATCTCGACGTTGATTATCCAAGGCTCCGAACGAACGAAACCCCGCAATCACTACACCAGTGCTCCGTTGGTTATCACTCGTGTGACACGAATGACCTCGCCACGAAGGCTTATCCCTGAAATCGCAATCAAGAACACAGCAAGAACAGAGAAGTTGCAATCAAAACTGAATTGTTCACGAATTTGGGGTCTCACAACCCATGATCGGTGACACTGTTCAATGAAAGATTGTATCTAAGCAAAACCCGACCCTAATGTGGTGACGGCCTCTGTATAAAAGGAGTTTAGGGGCGTGCAAGACCCCTGGACGCAACCCTAATGGGCTTCCACACGATACACGGGCCAGCAGCCCAAAAGACGGAGGCGCAGCACCGGACAGATTTGGACGCCCAACAATTTCGCTGATTCCCGTAAACTTAGAAGGAATTTTGAGGTGAGGCTGGTTCCATTGGAATATTTATGAAATCATGGTTCCAACCATATATAGAACGTCCAAATATGACTCCGTACGTGGCGGGGACGTCAGTTTTGGCGAAGGCAGCTCCTGGAACCCGAGGTGGAGTCGAAGTCGAGTTGTAGTTGGGTTCCTCCTTGGTGTGCACGTCCTATCTCCTCCTCCTTGATTCCTTGGACTCCTCCATGCCCTTGCTGGTCCTCTCCAATGTTCCTAATCAATAAAACATGCATGGAAACAAGCGTAAGTTCTGAAAAACAATTGACAAGGTTAGAACGTACCTGGAGATCCAACTATCGTGCACGTGCTCTAGTGATCGGTCCTTGCATTGTATGCAAAGGAGAGATGTCCTCATCATCCTCCCCCTCTTGAATTCGAGTCATCCTCGACTCAAGCTCATCTTCCTCACCCAAGTATGGCTTCAAATCTGAAATGTTGAATGTGGGACTAACCCCAAACTCGGGAGGCAACTCAAGTTTATATGCATTGTCTTTTATCTTCTCAAGAACCTTAAAAGGTCCAGCAGCACGTGGCATGAGTTTGGACTTTCTAAAATCCGGGAACCTATATTTTCTCAAATGAACCCACACCAAATCACCAGGTTCCAATTTTACCTCCTTCCTACCTTTGCTAGCAGCAATGCGATACTTTTCATTCATTTTTTCATTTGTAACTTAGTAGTTTCATGCAACTTAAGAATAAATTCAGAACATTGTGTAGCATCCAAGTTCAAAATTTCAGTATGTGGTAAAGGTAGCAAATCAATTGGAGCACGAGGATTGAAACCATAGACTACCATAAACGGACTTAACTTGGTTGTGGAGTGAATAGACCTGTTATAAGCAAACTCAATATGTGGCAAACACTCCTCCCACAATCTCAAATTGTCTTTCAAAACAGCCCACAACATAGTAGATAAGGTACGATTAATTACCTCCGTTTGCCCATCAGTTTGTGGATGACAAGTAGTAGAAAACATCAACTTTGTTCCCAATTTATACCATAAAGTTCTCCAAAAGCGACTCAAAAACTTAGCATCCCTATCAGAAACAATAGTATTGGGAACACCATGCAAACGCACAACCTCATTAAAGAACAAATCAGCAACATGTAAAGCATTATCGGTCATGTGGTAGGGTATAAAATGAGCCATTTTAGAGAAACGATCAACAACCACAAAGACACTATCCAACCCCCCCCCCCCCCCCACCTCTTTGTTCTAGGCAATCCTAAAACAAAGTCTATAGAAATATCCTCCCAAGGCGCACTAGGAATCGGAAGAGGCATATAAAGACCATGTGGGTTAAGTCGAGACTTAGCTTTGTTGCATGTCGTGCAACGTGAAATGTATCGCTCCACATCACGCCTTATACGTGGCCAAAAGAAGTGAGTGGACAGCACATCCTCCGTCTTTTTAACACCAAAATGTCCCATCAAACTGCCTCCATGCGCTTCCTGCAACAACAAAAGACGAACGGAGCTAGCTGGAACACACATCTTGTTAGCACGGTAGAGAAGGCCTTCGCGCAGCAGGAATTTTTGCCACATTCTTCCCTCTCTACAATTTTCAAAGGCATCTTTGAAGTCCAAATCAGTAGAATATAACCTCTTTTTGGTTTCCAAACCAATGATTTTATGAGAAAGTTGGGACAACATGGTATAACGTCTAGATAAAGCATCAGCAATCACATTGTCTTTCCCTTTCTTATGTTCAATGATGTAAGGAAATGATTCTATGAACTCAATCCATTTATCATGACGTTTGTTCAGATTATCTTGTCCTTTAAGATACTTCAAAGACTCATGATCTGAATGTATGAAAAATTCTTTGGACCATAGGTAATGTTGCCAAGTTTGCAAGACACACACTAAAGCATAAAGTTATTTGTAATATGTATAATAATTCAGCGAAGGCCCATGCTTATTCACTAAAGAAGGCAACAGGTTTACCTCCTTGAATTAGCACTCCTCCAAATGCCAATGCCGCTCGCGTCACATTCAAGCTCGAAGGTCTTCTCAAAATCAGGAAGTTGCAGCAATGGTGCTTGTGTGAGCTTGGACTTGAGAACATCAAAAGCATGTTGTTGTGCTGGTCCCCATCGAAACGGCACTCCATGCTTTGTCAACTCGTGGAGAGGTGCCGCAATGGTGCTGAAATCCCGCACGAAACGCCGGTAGAAACCTGCGAGACCAAGAAAACTCCGAAACTGCGTGACCGTAGTCGGAAGTGGCCAGCTCGTGATGGCAACAATCTTTGCCTCGTCAACCTCAATGCCCTGGGAAGTAACAACATAACCAAGAAAAGACACACAATCGGTGCAAAAGGTGCACTTCTCAAGGTTACCATATAAACGTGCATCGCGCAAGATATTAAAAACAGCAGGCAAATGTTCAAGATGCTGATCATATGACTTGCTGTAAGTTATCATCAAAGTAAACCACCACAAATTTACCAATGAAAGCACGTAAAACCCCACTCATCAACCTCATGAAAGTGCTGGGCGCATTAGTTAAACCAAATGGCATGACAAACCATTCATAAAGTCCGAATTTTGTTTTAAAAGCAGTTTTCCATTCATCACCTAAAGCCAAACGAATCTGATGATATCCACTACGCAAATCAATCTTGGAGAAAATAACAGAACCACTCAACTCATCAAGCATGTCATCCAATCTAGGAATAGGATAGCGATAAAGAATGGTAATGTTATTGATGGCTCTACAATCAACACACACGCGCCAAGTGCCATCTTTTTTTGGAACCAAAAGAACAGGAACAAAACAAGGACTAAGGCTCTCACGAATGTACTCGCGGTCCAAAAGATCTTGGACTTGTCGCTGAACTTCCTTTGTCTCGTCGGGGTTGGTCCAGGCGGCACGGTTTGGCAAGCTCACCCCTGGAATCAAATCAATCTTGTGCTCAATGCCTCGCACAGGTGGTAATCCAGGGGGTATCTCTGATGGAAAATGATCCATATATTCCCGCAAAAGGTTTGTGATAGCAGGTGGCAAAGCAATGGATGTATCCTCAATGGAATATAAAGCATGTTTGCACACTAAAGCATAGCAAGTTCCATATAAATCTTCAAGATCAGATTTAGTTGCAAGCAAAATAGGATTTTTCAACTTAATAGGTTGCTGAATTTCAGGATTGAAAACACCCTTTTGCTTAGCATTTTTATTATTCTTTTTCTCCTGCTCAAATTGCACAATTTCAGTGGGACTCATAGGAAGCAACACAATTTTCTTTCCCTTACGCATGAGAGTATACTTATTAGATCGACCATGGTGAATAGCATCAGTATCAAACTCCCAAGGACGTCCCAATAAAAGAGAACAAGCATCCATAGGTACCACATCAAAATCAGCAAAATCATGATAAGAACAAATAGAAAATGTATCCTTGTTGTTTGTGTTACCTTTACCTTACCATTGTTCTTAAACCATTGAATGTGACAAGGATGGGGATGCTCCCGTGTGGTCAAGCCAAGCTTCTTGACCACCTCAACATTCACCAAATTGTTGCAGCTACCACCATCAATGATGATATGTACGTGACAGTCCTTGACGATGAGAAACATGTTGAAAAGGTTGTGATGTTGGCGGTTTTCGTCCTCTCGAAGCGTGGCACTAAAAGCTCGCTGCACAATCAAAGTCCTATAGTTGTTGGTCGCAGATGTACCAAGAACCTCCTCAGCACCATCATCCGAACCTGAAATGTTAGTTGCAATAATATTTTCATCTTGAATATCAGAAGCACTAACATAGCCACCATCAGCAGTGGCAATAATCGCCGGTTTGCTGGGGCAATCTCGATGCATATGGCCAAGTCCCTGGCAGCGGTGACACTTGATGCCAGAGGTGCGACTTGTCGAAGTGTTGGGAGCAACCGCCTTTGCTGCAACACCTTGAGGCATCTGGGACTTGCTGTTCTCTTGTCTCCGTGATGTAGAAGGTGCAGTGCTGCTGCGTACAACACCGGTGGAGGGTGGTGTAGAAGCACGTACGCTCGAGGAGGGCGCTGCTTTGGACGATGGCACAGGAAATTGTCATGGTGTGAAGGTGTTGTTCCGCCACTGCTGTTGGTGACCCTGCACTTCTTTTTCTGCTAACATAGCAAGTTGAAATAAATGTTGAATAGAATGATATTCCTTGTAGTCAACTATGTAGTCGTAAGCCCCCATAAAACCTAACAATTTGGTCTTCCTGATCCTCAACTACCCCACAACGAAGCATACCTTCCTGCAACTCTTGGTAGTACTCTTGGACAGTCATGTCACCCTGATCAAAGCATTGCAATTTCTTAAGAAGATCACGTCTATATGAAGGAGGAACAAACCTAGCGCGCATCTCTTCTTTTGACGCATCCCATGTCTGTGGTGCATTACATGTATTGACAAGTTCATTCCACCAAATTATAGCAAAATCTTTAAACTCACTAGTGGCTTGTCTAACTCTATGTCGCTCAGAAACAAGATGAGAGCTAAATTTTTGGTCTATGGTCATCTCCCAATCCAAGTAAGTCTCAGCATCATAAGATCCATAAAATGGTGGAATAGAAAATTTAATCTTAGCATAAGTATCATTATCTTGTTCAGGAGCATGAGGATGTGGTCTACCTCCCATACCTTGACGATTTCGTCGAGGGCGACGGCGCTGCTGTGCATCAACCTCATCGTTATTGAAGTCATCCTGTGTGTTGTAGTGAGCATGTGCATCAGCATCAAGGATGATAGAGGGTGTAGCTTGGTGGGGAAGACGAGTCTCCATCTCGTCCAACCGTGTGGTCAGACCATCAACACTTGTACGGAGCCTCTAAAAGGTGGCTGTTGTAGTGGTCTGGTAATTGTTGAAAGCTTCAGTCATCGCCCGCATCATGTCCCTTAGTTCCATATGGGACACACACTCATCATCATCATCTAGAGGTGTAGAACCAGAGGTCTTATCCATAGGCTTCTTTCCTATCATTGTTAGTACAAAACAGAAACGAAGACAAAAAGATCGTGAAGAATCCTATTACTACGCTCTCTGAAGTGGAAGTGGTAATTGTAGTGGTCTGGTAATTGTTGAAAGCTTCAGTCATCGCTCGCATCATGTCCCTTAGTTCCATATGGGACACACACTCATCATCATCATCTAGAGGTGTAGAACCAGAGGTCTTATCCATAGGCTTCTTTCCTATCATTGTTAGTACAAAACAGAAACGAAGACAAAAAGATCGTGAAGAATCCTATTACTACGGTC
Source organism: Tuctoria greenei (assembly GCA_036927565.1). Lineage (NCBI taxonomy): Eukaryota > Viridiplantae > Streptophyta > Magnoliopsida > Poales > Poaceae > Tuctoria > Tuctoria greenei. Next base: position 114,932,726 of record JAYESD010000006.1, read on the forward strand.
TCTGAAGTGGAAGTGGAAAATCGATTAGTAAGATGCGTCTTACCCCACTCTTACAAGTTTCTTACCAGTACTGCAGGTGGTCTACGGTGACTGGTGTGAAGCAAGCACAGAGTGGGTGTGATTGCAGAGGTTACCTGTTCTGCTCGAGAGAAGGTGGAGCTTGGAAGGCTCAAATGCAGTATATGTATGTGGCACACAAGTTAGTAACAGATAGCAATGCTGAATAAGTGTCCAAAGAATTTCTCCTAGTTGCTATCCTAAGAATGTATTAGAACAGTTGTGGCAACAAGCAAGGACAAGGATGAATGATGATTAACAACAAGGATAATATCAGCAAGTATCCAGCACTCACACAGGAACAACACAACTAGAAAACCCCTTAGCCTCCTGTTTTTGTCTTGAAGCACTAGTAGAAATCAAAATATTTTTTTCTATTTATTTTTTTGATATTTTTTTCTCAACCAGGGGCACAAGAATAGAGACAGCACCAAGTATTAGCTCAAGCCGATGAAATATGTGATCGTTACAAATTCAGGAGCGATTGAAAAAATTGGTGCCGGAAGTTCGGGGTTCGAAACAGGGCCTTCTTAATTTTTTTTTAATTTTTTTGAAAACGTCGTGACCGGCGTAGCGGGTTTATCATATGTGGATTTTCTTGAGACCTTTTCGGGAAAAAATGCGCCTGAATCGGAGTTCTAAGCGAAAAGTTATGCCCGTTTTAAGGAGGATACCCCGAATCAGGTTTTGGTGGTGCTGAAACTACAACAGAAACGAATCGGTGGATGGAATTTTTTTGTAGATTGGTTTATTTTATGGCAGGGGATGGAAGAAACAAAACTGAACCAAAACAAATCTAAACCAGCAACCAGACTCAACTAGGACACAAACTCAGAACTACGGACTCCAAAACTAAAATGTGCAAAAGGCTGAGCGGGGGTTGTAGGTCAGGGAAGGCACAAATTTTTGTGGCTTTTTGTGGACGATAGGACTGAAACAGAATAAATCTTAAAGGCACACAAGTATACCTCATGGTGAACCTGGAAATGTGATACCAATTGATAGGAGGATGAGTCCCGATCTTCTGAGAGGTATGGTAAACTTGATTGGGTGGAGATCTCGACGTTGATGATCCAAGGCTCCGAACGAACGAAACCCCACAATCACTACACCACTGCTCTGTTGGTTATCACCCGTGTCACACGAATGACCTTGCACAAAGGCTTATCCCTGCAAGCACAATCAAGAACACAAGCAAGAACAGAAAAGTTGCAATCAAAACTGAATTGATCACGAATTTGGGGTCTCACAACCGATGATCGGCGACACTGTTCAATGACAGATTGTATCTAAGAAAAACCCGACCCTAATGTGGTGACGGCTGCTGTATAAAAGTAGTATAGGGGCGTGCGATACACCTGGATGCAACCCTAATGGGCTTCCACACGATACACGGGCCAGCAGCCCAAAAGACGGTGGCGCAGCACTGGACAGATTTGGACGCTCACTTGTTTTGCTGATTCCTGTAAACATAGAAGAAATTTTGAGGTAAGGCTGGCTCCATTGGAAGATTTATGAAATAACGGTTCCAACCATATATAGAACTTCCAAATCAGACTCCGTATGTCGCCGGGACATCAGTTTTGGTGAAGGCAGCTCCTGGAACTCGAGGTGGAGTCGAAGTCGAGTTATAGTTGGGTTCCTCCTTGGTGTGCACGTCCTATCTCCTCCTCCTTGATTCTTGGACTACTCCAAGCCCTTTCTGGTCCTCTCCATTGTTCCTAATCAAGAAAACATGCATGGAAACAAGCGTAAGTTTTGAAAAACAATTGACAAGGTTAGAACGTACCTGGAGATCCAACTGTCGTGCACGTGCTCTAGTGATCGGTCCTTGCATTGTATGCAAAGGAGAGATGTCCTCATCCCATCCGGCTGTAGACTTAACCAATACTCTATGGAATTTGTGGGTCATGCAAGTGGATGTCAAACACCTTAAATGTAATGCACAAACATCGGAAGACGTAAGGTGAATGAAAACTGCAAATACACTGTAAGGAACTTAAATGCAAATCGGGGCTTGCTTGAAAATGAGTTCGGATACAAGTTAGTCTTCGGTAGATGGACTTCCAAGTCTTCCGGTTGCTCCTTGACTTTAGTTACTACACGATATGCATATACTATATATGAATGACTTTTAAAAATAAATAACATGTTTAAGGTCACAAGCTAATATCTTGTGATCAAAATAAGATAATGATCGTAATTGGCTTTGGAACTTTTATGGTAGATACTAGGTACTATAATGGGGACTCTTGCAAAGAACAGGAGATGATTAAGGAAGTTTGTTGTCTCTGAAAATTATAGCAAGCAATAACCTCCTCTAAATTTTGGTTGAAATTCTGGTGGTCTATCATGGCTATCAGTGGTTGTATAATGGAGAGAGGGTCTCACTGGTTCTAGGAAAATTTGTTTCACAATTTTCTAAGCTTCCTACAAGGAATTGATTTTACAAGTTTGGGAGAATTTCTGAAATGTTTTCTATATTTTTCCCAAATTTTCAATTACATAGAGATTTGGAATACTGATCAACCAAGTAAATGAAGTCCAATGAACTTGAAATTTTTGCTTGAGAACAAGTGTAATATCAAGAGTGTTCTTACCAAAATTAGGAATTTTCCAATCAGCAAAACATGAGTAATTAATTTCCCAAGCAGTTAGCTATAAGGAATTAATTATGAATATTCTCAGAGTTTCATGTCCAAATAATTGCACCATTGCATAGTTGAGATCAATAGGATTCTACCAGAATTTTATTTGGAATTTTGTTAGCAAATCTACGAGGATAAATTGAATTTAGAAATTGGTTCAAATTCTTGAATTATTTTCCAATTGGAAAAGTTCAAATAATCAACCTGGCCCCACTCATATAAAATGGACCAATCATAGATGGGCCGCACCGAGGGCACGAGGTTAACCCGCGCAGCCGCATCGGATCCGGTGCCGCAGCTGATCTGCACGGTGGAGACGTCACTGACAGGCGGGACCTGCCGGGTCGTCGTCTACCTCGCGACACGGCGGCGTTCCTCGCCGGAACCGCGGCGGCACTCACCGGGCTTGACTGCGTTGACCTCCACTCGGCTCGGCTCTGACCGCCTAAGCTTAAAATTGACCGCGCAACATGATGGTGGGGTCTAATCGTGGCGGCGATGGCCGGAGATGGCGGCGCAAAGGCGGCGGCGGAGCTAGGGTTTTGGCGGTCGTCGGAATCACTCGGGAATGGTGCAAGAGGCTCGGAGAAAGGTCGGGAACATTCCTGGGAGCATGGGGAACACAACTAGTGGGTGGAAACGGGATGAAACCGCCATTAACATCGACTTCGACGGTGGACTGACGGGATTCTTCAAGGCGGCGGGATGAAAATGGGATGAAAACCTGAATATTTCGGCTTTTACTCGATTGTGTCCACTGATTCTTTGCAGAGGGGTGCGCTAGGAGGTATGGATCAAGATCCATGAACTGTTTAAAGAATAGTTGCACGTGGAAAGCGAATTAAACTGAGAAGCAAGCTAGTTCATGAGCAACGGCCGAAAGAAAAACTGGAAAATATTGCTCGATACTGGATGAAAAGAGGCACGACTTTTACCGAGAAAGAGCTCAGGATGGCGATCCTTTTTGCTGTTGAGGTTGAGTTGTGATGCTGCTAGTTGAGGGTTGGCGACGGTGGAGCAGAGGCAACGTTCATCCCCAACTCCGGTGGCGTGTGCGGAACTTCAAACTACGGCCAATACAATGAGCAAAACGATGAGCTAATTGGTGTAGATGATAGAGCACAACCTTGGCACCATCTTTGCTGTTTGCATCGAAGGGAAACAAGGCAAGGACGAGGAGCTCACCGTGGACGAACGGAGGTGGCGGTGCTGTGCGACTGCGGCACGAAACAGAGCGAAAAGGGGCGCTGGTGTTTACCACTTGGGTTAGGAAGGACGGTAAGGGCAAGGAGGGAGTGATATAGACACCAGAAACACCATGCAACTGCTTGCCGACGTGAGGTGTTGCCCTCAGCTCGCGTCGATCGGCGGGGAGTCAGAAAACAAAGCACTCACGGTAATGGTTCACTGATCAGTGGGTCCCACATCCCCTTCCAAGTCTATCCTCTCTGGAACTTCAATTTCCCTACAAAACTTGATCCAAAAATCCTATATTTTTGTGAAAAGGCCAGTTTAAATATGGAGAGTCAGATTCTGAAATTGGATTTCCAATTTGGACAAGTTTCAATTGGAATTCAAATTCAAATTTGAATTTGAATGAAATTCAATGGAGTCACTTACTTAAATAGCAAATGAGCTTCACAAATTATGTAAATTTGCAGGGGTGCTATTTGGAATATTATGAGTCCATGGAAAAATGATTAGCCTCAGATTTGAATATTTTGACAGGGCCTAAATGTACAGTAGCTATATTCAAGTTTTGAAATAATTTGAATATATTTAGTACTGCATATTGTTTTGTCCTAGTAAATTTTTATTCAATAAATTCCAAAATTTGCAGAAAGGTCACTTGAATTATCCTAGGGTCATTTGTGAAGTCCATCCCTTATGTTAAAAAAAATTTAAGTATGAGTGAAAGAAAGATTCTTGATGATATCAAGTTCATGTGTACAACCATAATTGATCTCCATCATGGTTGATGACAAACTGGTAACTGAACTTTATATTAAGGAAAAACTGGGATTTTACATTGGTTTTTTGGTATTTGAGTTAGACGAGTTTCTTCGTAGCCTAGCATACCTATTTTTAACTCGGGTAGAACAGTTTGGCCTTTGCTCAGTCTTTTGATCATAACATGAGTTCTACTCTACGTTTTCATGTGATTCCTGTTGTGGTGTCTTTGTGACATGATTCTCTACAATATATACTTCTCTTTTCATGGTTGAACACGCTTAGATATATTGCACACATGATTGTTTTAACAGATTGGTTTCTACCAAGAAGTGTTTGGGTTGCTTCCGCAAAAAGTTTAATCTAGCATTCACCCCCCCTCCCCATAGTAGCTTTTCATGTGATCTTCGTCCTACAATTGGTTTTAGAGCCACAGTGCTCTAATATGTGTGATTTGCACGTGTTTTTACTAATCATCATGGAGAAATACTCCACAAAACATTGTGTGTTCAGTAGCATTGATTTTTAGGTTTGGAAGGCTCGTATGGAGACTTACATATAGGCAAAAGGATTATCAATATGGGAAAAGGTGCACAAGCCACTTGACATGCCAGCGAACTATCGAGTCACCGCTGCCAACATGAGGGACATCGACAACAACAAGGCGCGAAACCTGATCATACAAGGATTGACTCAAAGCGACTTCGATCGTGTTGCACACCGATCTGCATATGATGTGTGGAAAATGCTATGCGACTATCATGAAGGCTCCATCACAATCAAAGAGGTACACCCAGGCAAGTTCAAGAAAGAGTACATGTGTTTCGAGATGCAACCCAATGAGTCTATCGATGATTGCTTTGCTCGCTTCAATAAAATTCTTAGCAACTTGCGTAGTGTGAATGTTAACTTTTCAGATGCTAAAAATGCTAGACAATTGTTAAGTACATTAGGCATGTCAATTTGGGAGATGAAAGTTACATCTATTCGTGAATCCAGTGTCATGAGTACAGTTACTTTAGATGTGCTATATTCTATGTTTAAAACTTAGGAACTTGACATAATATTATGTAAAAATAATATTCTAAGTCTCTTGCATTTGCTTCACAACTTGAAAAGCCTAGATCTAGCCAATATTAGTCATGTGGTACACTTGCTTTGCTGTCTTCTCAAACCCTTGAATAGATTGAAGAGTTTCCAGAGCAGGAGCTAGCACTTCTCTCTACTCGATACTCAAAAGCATTACAAAATGTAGGAACTCAAAGAAGAGGAAGTGGTGGTTCTCAACGATGCTTTGAATGTGGTAAGACATGATATTTTCGTACAGATTGCCCTAACCTTTCAGGTCCTACTACCCGTGATGAAAAGCAAAATAAATTCAAGTCTTCTTTTGGCAACAACAACAAGAAAAAGAAGACTTTCACAAAACGGCAAGTGATGGAACACATTCTCTCCGCACTCCTACATAACAACTCATGTGATGTGGACTCCAGGAGTGATGAAGACAAAGACAACTTGGCAACTATGTGTTTCATAGCTCGCAACTCAAGATCAAGTATGGAGGAAGCAGAACATAACATCGATGATGAAGAGGTATGTCCCACTTGTGAAGAAATGTGGGATGCTATTTCTCTTGCCACTATTGTACTTAAGAAAAAGGATAAAAAATAATAAATACAATGCTGTTAAAATTAAATCACTAAAATCTGAAATTGATCGGCTAAAATCTTTGATTTGTAGTGATGATTCTTGTTCCTCGTGTGAATTGATATATGAACAATTGTCGTCCTTAAGAAGTGCACACAACTCCACACTTGATAAACTTGAACTTGAGATAGAAAAGAACAGAAAGCGTGCTGCACTAAATGATAAAAACATAAAAGATGCTAACTATTTTGATTTGCATTGTTCTAGCTGTGATGATGTTACAAAGAAATTACATGATGCTAGGGATGAGATTTTTGCTTTGAACAATGCTTTACGTTCTCATGGAGTTAATAGTTGTTCTAATTGCAAACTGAAACAAAAAACTTCATGTGAAATCTGCCTAGAATTGTCCAAACAACTTCATGACATGCATAGGACACTACAACGGTTTTGTGATGTGAATAACAACCTGAACTTGCTGCTGAATTCTTCTAAGTCTTGCAATGATAAAAATGGTTTAGCTTTTGATTCTCGTGCTCATTCTAAGGCACATCCACCTAAAATTGTAAAGTTACTAGGAAGTGATTTGATTCAAACAGTTCCAAAACTAGAAGAGACTATTTTCAGGTCAGCAGGGGTATTGTCTCATTCAGGTGCTAACAAACATGTTGCTCGCTCATGTAGACATGAACATATGGTTAAATTTCATTGTATTTACTGTGGTGGAGATGGTCATGTAATAGTTTTTCGTTATATACTAGATAAAAAATATAAAGAGAAAAGAATGTCAGTTAGATCTCATAACTCTCATGCAAAATTTGCTGCACATGCTGAATCGAATGTTAAACACATGCAACCTGCTGTGATGAGTCAAAAACCTGCAAAACTTTGTCCCAAACCTGCTGTTTTATCATGCTACACATGTAACATCTCGTGGATCAGTCGTTGAGAACAAGAATTCTCAAGTTTTGGCTCATAAACCCGCTGTATTTTCTCTGCTTTCGTGTTCTATTCTCGTTGGACATCACGTGACCCAGTATTAGATTCCTAAATATCTTTTCACTAACTCTAGTATTGAGTCATCGTTGTATTGTGCTTCTATGATGGTTACACGCTTGAGGAAGAAGAACTTTTGGCTTGTGGACTATGGATACTCACGCCACATGACTGGTAACAAAGAATGGTTCTCCTCACTCTCGGATCTGAAATCATTGCAATACAATACTATTTGCCATGTTTGTGAACTCGTTGCAATAACATACTATTTGCCATGGATGTTAAACCGTCGTAGTATCATACTATTTGCCACAACAATGACATCGTTGCAGTACCATACTATTTGCCATGAATGTAAAATTGTTGCAATACCGTGATATTCGTTACAATATGTTAAATCATCGCAATTCCATAAATCGTTGCAATAACGTACTACTCGCCACGGCTATGAAATCATTGCAATACTATAGTATTTGACACGAATGAGAAATCGTTGCAATCACATACTATTACCACAGATGTGAAATCGTTGTAGTACCATGCTATTTTTCACAGTACGTTAAATCATCACAATACGCTAAATCGTTGCTATACATACTATTTGTCATGAATGTGAAATCATTGCAATACCGTACTATTGCCACGGCTGTGAAATCATTGCAATCACATACAATTACCACAAATGTGAAATTGTTGCAATACCATGCTATTCGTTGCAATATGTTAAACCGTCGCAATACGCTAAATCATTGTAATAACATACTATTTGCCACAAATATGAAATTGTTGCAATACCATACTATTTGCCACGATCAGGAACTCGTTGCAATACCGTACTATTTGTTGCAGTACGTTAAATCGTCGCAATACGTGCAATTTCTGCAATAGCGTACTATTTGCCACCGATGTGAAATCGTTGCAATACCATACTATTTGCCATGGATGTCAACGCGTCGCAATAACCTATCACCAGGGGAATTATTACGACGATTCATAAAAACTATCGCCACACTCTTTTTCGTTGCAACACTGACCTATTGCGACGAAAAACGACCTATTGTGACAAATTTTTTCGTTGTGATAAACCGAAATCCTTGCAGTGAGAGAATGTTCATTTTGTCGATAATTCTTTAACTCCTATAATTGCTAAGGGTTTGGTTAGAGTTAATAATCACTACACTTTGAAGGATGAGGCACTTGTTAAAAATTTAAAATACAACTTTCTTTATGTTTCACAATTGCTAGATGAAAATCTTGAAATAACATTCAAAAGTTGTAGATTCAAAAGGTGAGCTTATGTTTAACATGTCTATATTTGGAAGAGTTTTTAAAGCTTATTTTGAAATATCATCCATTATGCATAGGTGTCTAGTTGCTAATGAATCAAAAGACTTATTTTTCTGACATCATAGACTTGGTCACGTAGGCTTCGATCACCTTACACATGTTAGTGGTCTTGATCGCATATGTGGGTTTCCTAAGCTTAAACGGGACAAATTTATTGTGTGCTCTTCTTGTAGACATGCTCAGATGGTCTTAGTTTCACATTCTCCACTCACAATGACCATGACTACAACATCGACACAACTTTTACACCTTGACACCATAGGTTCTTCACGTGTTCAATCTTTTGGAGGCAAATGGTATGCGCCTGTTATTATTGATGATTATTCTAGATATTCTCGGGTTTACTTTATGGCATAATTCTAGATATTATCGGGTTTACTTTATGGCATATAAGAATGAAGCTTTTAGTCACTTTAGAAGTTTTGTTCTTAGACTTTCACTTGATCACCCATGATCTTTAATAGAAATTAGAAGTGATAATGGAAACGAATTTAAAAACCAATCATTTGATCAATTTTGTGCTAAAAAAGGAATAGATCATCAATTTTATTCACCATATGTACCCCAACAAAATGGTGTCATAGAAAGAAAGAACAAGACCTGAGTTGAGATGGCTAGGACCATGCTTGATGAATATCAACTCCTAGGAAGTTTTGGGCAGATGCAATTGCAACAACTTGTTATGTCTCAAATCATGTTTTCTTGCGAGCTAAGCTAGGAAAAACCCCATACGAGCTACAGTTTGGTCATAGTGTAGTGTTACACAATTTAGAGTCTTTGGTTGCTAATGCTTTATTAAGAAACATGGTAATCTTGATAAATTTGAATCTAGATCTGTTGATGGAATGTTTCTTGGTTATCCATCTCATACTAGAGGCCACCGTGTGGTTTTACTTGACAGTAACAAAATTTTGGAGACTTGTGAAGTTTCTTTTGATGTGGCTAGCACATACTAGCTCAAATATTGCAGGTCAGGATTCATATCTGCAGCGGGAGAGTATGTTCACTGGAGATGAAGAAGAAGTGGTGCTGTTGCCCAAAAATTCAAAAGCTAATGATGTTGTTACTGTTCCCGATTTGATCCGCAACCAGCACCAACAACTACTACTGCTGGTCCAAATCATCCTCAAGCCACATGCTCTTCAGTTGATGATGAACATAAGGAACAAGGAGCTTGTGAAGTGTCTACTCCCCTTCTTATCCTCAAAACTCATCCTCCACAGCAGGTTATTGGAAGCTTGCATGAACGAGTCACACGATCCAGTTTTTTCAATCAAAATTCTCACGCTCATCTGCTTTTGTTGCTTCTTTTGAACCCAAAGATATATCACACACACTCACTAATGACTATTTCCATGCAAGAAGAGTTAGAAATTTTTTGAAAGAAATAATGTTTGGAAACTTGTACCTCCACCTCAGGGTCACACATTAATTGGAACTAAATGGGTGTTTAAAAATAAACAAAGTGAGGATGGGTTTGTGATTAGAAACAAAGCTAGGTTCATTTCTCAAGGTTTCACACAAGTAGAAGGTCTAGATTTTGATGAAACTTTTGCTCCTGTTGCTAGATTAGAAGCCATAAGAATTTTATTAGCATTTTGATACATCTAAAGGTTTCAAGTTATATCAAATGGATGTTAAAAGTGCTTTTATTAATGTCTACGTATATGAGGAGATTTATGTTAAGCAACCATCATGTTTTGAAAATTCAAATTTCCTGATCATGTTTAAAAACTATCCAATACTTTATATGGTCTCAAACAAGCCCCTAGAGCATGGTATGATAGGTTAAAAACATTCTTACTTGAGAAGGGGTTTACCATGGGAAAAGTACGTATAACTCTTTTTATGCTTGAGCATGGCAGTGACTCACTATTCGTTCAAGTGTATGTGGCTGATATTATCTTTGGTTGTGCTTCTCATGATCTTGTGTTCAAGTTTTCAGCTATGATGAGTTCAGAATTTGAGATGAGTATGATGGGAGAACTCACGTAATTTTTGGGGCTGCAAATCAAGCAAATTAAGGAAGGAACCTTTGTGCATCAAATGAAGTATACAAAAGACCTCCTTAGGCGTTTCAGGATGGAAAACAACAAGACTCTTCAGAGACCAATGAGAACAACAACAACACTTCATCTTGATGAAGATGGTGAACCTGTTGATCAAAAAGAATATCGAAGCATGATTGGGTCAATTTTGTATCTCATGGCACCAAGACCAGACATACAATCCAGCGTATGTCTTTGTGCATGATTTCAAGCATCCCCATGCGCTTCACATCGTCAAGCCATCAAAACGATCCTCAGGTATTTACATGGAACTGAAGACTTTTGTATTTTTGTCCCTTCTTCCTCAACTATTACTTTGAAAGCTTTTTCAGATGCTGATTTCGAGGGTTGTAGGATTGATAGGAAAAGTACTTCGGATGCTTGTCATTTTTGGTAACTCACTTATTGCTTGGTCCTCTAGAAAGCAAAGTTCAGTTGCACAATCCATGGCCAAATCTGAATATGTAGCATCTACTAACGCTTGCTCATAAATTCTCTAGATTGTTCAAAAACTTAAGGACTATGGGGTTGACCTAGATAGTATTCCTCTGTTTTGTGACAACACTAGTGCCATTTGTATTGCCAAAAACCCTGTGCAATGCTCTAGAACAAATCACATTGACATTAGGTATAACTTTCTCCGTGATACTGTTGAAAAAGGAAACATTGTGCTTCACGACGTAGACACCGAACAACAATTTGCTAACATTTTTACAAAACCTTTGAATTCACTCATTTTCCCTTCATTAATGGTGAAATAGGGGTTATACATCTCATGGCTTAAATGCTGAAAGTTTTTACTACATTACTCATATTATACATTTTGTATTTTTTGCATTAACTAGTAACTTGAATAATTACTTACACTAAATCTTGTCATAATCAAACTTTCTTGCTGTTTTGAACTTGTTGCATGGTCACAAGTGCTTTAAATCATGAAAAATTAATCATTGAATAATCCACATGTTGAGCTTTTATGATCAAATGAAAATTTGGAAAATATCAAGAGAATATGCATGCATCACACTTCTTTTGAGATTTCTTATCATTGCCCTTTGATATGAACTTGGAAGGAGTTGTGTATGAATAAAACCATGTCTTTAAGCTTCCGATTGCCAAAAGACATAGGCTTGGCTTGGTTAGTTAGAATAAGGCAGATGCTGCATATAATCTCTTGCAAAGTTCATATGATTTAAACTTCTACTTTAGAAGATAATAAAAATAGCAACATGTGTCATGCTTTCAAGTTTTGAAATTATTTAGTTTGTGAGATCATGACTTGCTTAAATTAAAATTAAACTTTGATCTGTAGCATGGCTTACACTACTTTATGTATCTCATTGATGTCATAGTGTAACTTACTTGATATTATGGCTTGCATGAGCTTTGTTTTATATGTATATGTCATATTATGCTCATAACAAATTCAAATTTCTCTTTTGAACCTTCGTGTATACATTGTCAAAGGGGAAGAAATATGTTACATGTTGCACATTCACAAGTGTTCGCATGATTCTTCTCCGGGGAGTATACATCCTTAGGTGGAGTATTTTTTTAAAGGGAGTTGTTTTATCTCATTTGATTTTCTGATTTTCAAAATTTGGTAGAAATTTCCTTTTTATCAAAACTTTTTATGAAATGTAAATGAGCTAATGTTCGGTTTCGTAGTGGTGTTGCCAATGCATTCATTAGGGGGGAGATTGTGACAGCCATTGCTGAATACATTGGCAAATAGTCTAAAAGTGAGGGTTTACATGTAAAGTTTTGAGTACACTTGAGACACCCATTTTGGATTGTCAGAACTTGCGGGATTTTGTTTCGCATTGTTCTAACTTCATCAAGCACGTGAGCTGCATGTGTTTTCACTTTGGAGTGTCTGAACTTTTCCTTTTATAATGCATAGCGACTGTTTTGGACTGTTCGATCTCCCTTTTGCTGAAATATTCGTGCAGCTGCTATGTTTTTAACTCGCAATGTTTCAAACTTGCTTTACTTATGAGAAGTTTTCTTACTATTCATTTACTAAGTTTTTGATGTGTTTTGGCTGATCACGGTGGATAATATTTTGCTATATTTGCAACATGCTTATGTGAGGTGCTCACATAAGGTGTTGTGATTTTTGAACTAATGTGGGTCAAGTCGAGGACTTGTGCTTGGAAGAATTGGTTGTTTATTCATGTGCAGGTGTTGCTTGAGATCAATACATGGCTGGTGATGGTGATCCACTGAACTAGTCTTAGGGAGAAGATGAGGTTCAACAACCAAGTTCAGGAGGGTCAAGAACAATGTATATGAAGGTATCATGGATGTCGTTGGAAAGTGTTTGCACATATGCAAGGGGTGCATAGAAGTGGCAACTTTGTTTTGAGACGTGTGAAGAGATATTGACGTGAAGAATTGGCCGGAAAGGTCAAACCGACTGGATTATGCCTCAGGCTGCGGCTTAAATGATTACGGTTCGTTTGTGGAAAGTTTTGAGTTAGTTATGGTTAGATTTCGTGTTGGCCACGAAGATGAGTTGTTTTAGGAATGTTTGGGACGATCCTAAGGTGTTTGGAAGTCTTAAGATCACTTCTATCTACGTATAGAAGAGTCTAAAGTAAATGGTGCATAGTTTTCACATGCTCTTCGATCCTACAAGATACTAAATTAAATGGTGCGTGGTTGTCACATGAGGAAATGGAGGTTTGGGTGCGTCTTTTTGATGAAGGGAGCAGCCCGTGACGCTGCTTTGTACGTCAGTGCAACGGTGAACCGAGGGAGTCGTCCTCGACGGCTACAGTATTGTCAAACACTGAAGCATGAGCCATGGAAGCAACAACAGAACATAAGGAGAGGGTGCCTTACGCTACTAATTGCTGCTGGGAAGAGGATGAAAATCGGTCTGTTACTTGAGCTCGCCGGGCGAACAGAGAGGGCGGTGCAGAGAGCTTTTTGCGATAGCACGGCAGAGCGCTCAATGCTTTGCTTTTCGCTGAGGGAGCGATGACAGTTGGGAGGCAGTGAAGAGACGTGATAAGGGAGAGAATCATTGAGGAGAACTTAAGTGCTTGACCAGGGTGGTCTCATCGTGTTGGAGCGAGGGGAAAAACCAGAGAAAAGAGTCAGTTTCAGCTCAACAGAGCCACTGACCAGTGGGTCCCACAAAGTCCATTCCTTTTTCTCCTCTCTGCTCACTAAATTCTCCCACCAGCATTTGTCCAAAATTGCTATTTGACATATGGGGGATCCATTGGGCAACTAAAATTTTTATTTTTACGAAGTTTGAACAGGAGCTATGTTTAGATTTTTGAATTCCCTCCATTAAAGTTTAAATTACTTTGATTTTCCCTTCTTACACTTTTCTTTCTTTTTTTTACATTCCTATTATTGTATCTCCTAACTGAACCTTTCACTATGGAATTTAGGGTCTTTACATCCCCCCCTAAATGAATCTCGTTCCAATATTACAAATGAAAAAGCTGGAGGTAGAGAAGTTACTGGACATATGATGATAGCAAGTCCGGATAGTTTGATTGGAGGTAATACTCTCTTTCCTATGTTGCTTCATCAGCGGTATGGTTGCTCCACAAGACTTTGTAGAAGTACAAAGTCCAATTTCTTGTGGCGCGAGTCTTTTCATCGATAATCTGCATCAGATACTCAGAATACGTGAGATTTGATTGAAGAGCTTTGATGTCCTCCGTGCGGATTTAAGCTGGGGACTTGAGACATTTCCATAGCTGAGAGATGTAGAACACATTATGAATACCAACAAGTGATGTCGGTAACCCCAAACGATAAGCCACAGGTCCGCATTTTTCAATGATGGTGAATGGACCGATGAATCGCGGAGCAAGCTTCCCCTTCACTCCAAAATGATGAATCCCTTTCATCGGAAAGACACGGAGATAAATGTGAGCTCCGATGTTGAAGTGGAGAGGTCGACGTCTTTTATATGCATAGCTTTTTTGTCGAGATTGAGCAGCCTTGAGATTGGCTTGAATTAATCGCACTCGTTCTGCGGCTTCATTCACAAGATCAATTCCGTATATCACTCGCTCACCGGATTCACTCCAGTTGGGTGGTGTGCGACATTTCCGGCCGTAGAGACCTTCATACGGCGCCATTTTGATGCTAGCTTGATAGCTATTGTTATATGAAAACTCCACCAACGGTACATGATCATCCCAATTTTTACCATGGTGGATGGCACAAGCGCGTAGCATATCTTCGAAAACTTGATTCACCCGCTCTGTTTGACCAATCTGCGGGTGACATGCGGAGCCTCGGATCAGCTTGGTCCCCAACAACACGTGCAGCTCCTCCCAGAAGCAAGCAACAAACAGTGCACCGCGATCTAAAATAATTGTGTGGGGAACACCATGCAAGAACATGACTCTTGCAATATACAACTCCGCATACTTCCTGGCAATGTACTATGTATGTACAGGAATAAAATGAGCCAATTTAGATAGTCGATCGACTATCATCCAAATCAAATCATGCTTGTGGAACGTGAGAGGTAATCCGACGATGAAATCCATACTAATATCCTCCCATTTTCACGCCGGAATGTTCAATAGTTGCAGCAGTCCAGCTTTGCGCATATGGTCGGTTTTTCACCCACCGACACGTATAACACTCGGATACATACTTTGCATGTTCTCTTTTCATTCGCATCCACCAAAATCTTGTTTTCAGATCTTGGTACATTTTGTTGCTACCCAAATCAATAGAATACTTGGACAAATGGGCATCATTCGAGATTTTCTTCCGAAGTGCCATATCACGGGGTACCACTATACGGTCCTTGAACCATAGAGTGTCATGTTTATCTCTCCATTCTTCATTCTTCTCCAAATGTGCAACATACCCACGTCTTTCTTCTAAGTTTTCATAATCTTCTCTCTATGGTAGGAATGAGAGCAAGATTATATAACGCTCCATAAGGAACAAAGTATAATCTCGGCTCTTCCTCGTCCATCGGAGTGATGGACAGATTGTTGATGTGAGACTTGCGGCTTAGCGCATCGGCAACCACATTTGCCTTGCCGGGATGATAATGAATCTCATTCTAATAATCTTTAGTCAGCTCTAACCATCTTTGTTGCCGCCTATTCAACTTCTTCTAAGTGAAAATATATTTAAGACTCTTGTGATAGGTGTAGAGATGTACTAGATTGCCTAGTAAATAGTGTCTTCACATCTTCAATGCGAGTACCACGGCAGCAAGCTCAAGGTCATGAGTCATATAATGTTGCTCATGATTCCAGAGCTGCCATGATCCATATGCGATCACACGGCCTTCTTGCATCAATACAAGGTCGAGACCAATGCTAGACGCATCACAATAAACGTCGAATGATTTGGTCGTATCCGGCTGAGCTAGCACTGGGGCTGTTGTGAGATGTTTCACCAACGCCTGAAAAGCATCCTGACATGCCTTGCTCCTAATATATTTAGTCCCCTTTTTCAGCAGCTCCATCATTGGCTTAGCGATTTTTGAGAAGTTTGGAATCAACCTCCGGTAATATCTAGATAATCCGATGAAGCTGCGAACTAGATGAACGGACGTTGTAGACTCCCATTTTAGCACTTGCACAATTTTGCTTGGATCAATAGCGATACCTTACGATGAAATAATGTGACCAAGAAATGGTTACTTAGCTGATCCAGAACTCACACTTGCTGAATTTTGCATAAAGCATGTGATCCGCAATTGTTGGAGCACGATATGCAAGGGTTTGGTGTGTTCTTCCAGTTTAGAGTAAACCGGAATGTCATCTATGAAGACCATGACAAACTTGTCCAACTATGGCATGAACACCGAATTAATGAGATACATGAAGTGAGTCAGCACATTGGTAAGTCCAAACGATATGACAAGATATTCATAGAGCCCATATCTTGTTGAGAATGACGTCTTCGGAATATCCTCTTGTCGGATTTTGATTTGATGATAACCGGACTGAAGATCCATCTTCGAGAATACTTTAGCACCCACTAGTTGATCGAATAAAATATCGATGTGCGATAGTGGATACTTGTTCTTGATTGTTACGCGGATGATAACCCACACATAGACGTAATATCTTGTCTTTCTTATTCACAAACAATGCGGAGCAGCCCCAAGGTTATGAACTTTGGTGTATTAGACCTTCGTCCAACATGTCCTTCAAATGCATTTTTAATTCTGCAAATTCAATTGGTGCCATCTTGTACGGCCTTCGAGAAATAGGCGTGGTTCCTAAAACAAGTTCAATATTGAACTCAATACCATTGTCTGGTGGCATACCCGACAAACAATGCAAAGATTCCGGTTTATTGCAACAAAAAAATCATCGCAATAGGTCGTTTTCCATCGCAATAGGTCACTGTTGCAACGAAAATGAGCATGGCGATAGTTTTTACGAATCATCATAATAATTCCCGTGGCGATAGGATATTGCGACACATTGACATCCATGGCAAATAGTATGGTATTGCAATGATTTTACATCAGTGGCAAATAGTATGCTATTGCAACGATTTCACGTATTGCGATAATTTAACATGTTGCAATGAATAGTACAGTATTGCAATGATTTGATATTCGTGGCAAATAGTATGTTATTGCAATGATTTAGCATATTACGATGATTTAGCGTATTGCAATGAATAGCATGGTATTGCAACGATTTCACATCCGTGGCAAATAGTATTGTATTGCAACGATTTCACATTCGTGGGAAAAAGCACAGTATTGCAACGATTTCACATTCGTGGTATATAGTATGTTATTGTAACGATTTAACGTATTACAACGAATAGCATGGTATTGCAATGATTTCTCATTCGTGGTAATAGTATTTGATTGCAACGATTTCACATTCGTGGCAAATACTCCAGTATTGCAACGATTTAGCGTATCGTGATAATTTCACGTATTGCAACAAATAGTAGGGTATTGCAACGGTTCCACATTCGTGGCGATAGTATGTTACTGCAACGGTTTCACAGCCGTGGCAAATAGTACGGTATTGCAACGATTTAAGATATTGCAACGATTTAACTTATTGTAACGAATATCACGTTATTGCATTGATTTTACATTCGTGGCAAATAGTATGGTGCTGCAATGATGTCACAGCCGTGGCAAATAGTATGGTACTGCGATGGTTTAACGTCCGTGGCAAATAGTATGTTATTGCAATGAGTTCACAAACGTGGCGAATAGTATTGTGCTGCAACGATTTCAGATCCATCAAAAATAGTATGGTACAACAATGATTTCACATATGTGGCGAATAGTTCGGTATTGCAACAATTTCTTATCCATGGCAATAGGTTTGTAATGCAATGTTTCCAGATCTGTGGCAATAGGTTTCTAATACAACGTTTCCTGATCTATGGCAATAGGTTCGTAATGCAGCATTTTCTGATATGTGGCAGTACGGTTGTAATGCAACGTTTAATAATTTGTGGTGATAGAGGTGTAATGCAACATTTTCTCATCTGTGTCAATAGTGTTGTAATGCAACGTTTTCTTCATGGTGGCAATAGCAGTCTAGTGCAACATTTTTTGAATCATGGCCAAATGTTTATATTGCAACGTTTTGTAATTTTTGGCAATAGCTTCCTATTGCAACAATTTATCATTTGTGACAAAAAAATTTGTAATGCCACGTTTTATAATTAGCGGCAGTAGAATCTTAATGCACCAGGTTTGAAAATTAGTGGCAACTGAATCTCGAGTTTAACATTAAACATCCATGAATTAATATTGCAACATGCATAACAACACTCAAATATTACTAAAGTGACGTGTTTGGATGTTAAAATTTTGCCTAAGCTGACCTGGACTAATTGTTGGAGCAGGTGGCTTTTGGCTGTTCTTTTGTTGGACCTTTTGTGGAGGGGTCTCCATCATTTTGTGCATTTTAGTCATCGAGACGTGCATGTCCTCCATTTCCTTATCTCTTTGTTCATGATCAGCTGCCATATGACCTTCTAAGTTCTGGACTTGAAGGTTTAACTCTTCATTCTTCTGGTTTATGCAGCCCATCTGGGTGGTTAAACTATCATTTCTTCCTTCCAACTCCTGCACTTGGTGATTGAGTCCTGCATTTCTATCTTCTATGTTTTGAACTTGGTCGTTGAGGTGTTCAGCTATCTGGATACGCATACGTTCACGTTCAGGACCAGTAGAGTTAGCCATATAACCACGCCCCCAAACCTGTGATCCAACACAACCGATTGAGGATCTATAACAACTCTGGAAGATGTGGTTTTTTCTCTCCTCATTTAGAATTGGGCCTCTCTACTCAGCTTCCATGTGGTTCAGTTGGCACGTGCCTGCCTCTATATACAAAAAAAGTCATAGGTACATTGCAAATATTTATTTAATTGGGGATTGTTTGATATGGATGGTAAAACAAAAGATAATCTATAAGCTTGTCTTGATATGCATGGTATGGGTATACGGCCACAACAACATCCGGTGGCTACAAATTGTTCATCAGCATCATATACATTGCATAAAGATAAGAAGACCACCTTGTGCAAGTTTTTGAGGGATGTGAAGATGCCCGATGGTTATGCCTCAAACATCAAGAGATATGTGGACATAAAAGCACGTAAGGTATCAGGTCTAAAAACTCATAACTGCCATATTATATTTCAGAAGCTCCTTCCTATTGCAATACATGACATATTGCGTGAAATGGTTGTTGCACCTATAATTGAGTTTAGTAGATTCTTTTCTGGAATTTATTCTAAAGAATTGGCGGAACCCGATTTGGATAAGATGATCAAACAATTTCCTGAAACAATTTGTAAGCTTGAGATGTTGCTTCCTCCCTCTTTCTTTGATATCATGGTACATCTTCCAATCAATCTTACCGAAGAAGCTCGCTTGGGTGGACCTGTTTCTTACAGATGGATGTATCCAATTGAGAGGTACTTTCGTACATTGAAGAGGTATGTACGTAACAGAGCTAACCCGGAGGGTGCCATAGCTGAGAGATATATTATGGAAGAGTGTATGACTTTTTGTAGTGATTTTTTAGATAACATCAGCACCAAGCTTAATAGGCCAGAACGTCATGAAGCTACAGCTAGGAATGAACCTTCTCTCGAGTCTAATATATTTACAGAAGATGATAATTCTAAAAAAGGGTTTTAATGGGGCCAACTTACTATGGTGGAACTACATAACATCAGGCATTATATTATTTCTAATGTTCAAGAGGCCACTTCGTGGATCAAGTATGTATAACTCAAATGTTCTATACTATATTGGATCATGCTTATTGTAGATGGTTAATTTAATTTGTACCCTTTTTAGTGAGAATTTTGAAGAGCTAAAAAAGATTCATTCTCGTGATGTTGAAAAACGCCATAGATATGAGTTTGTTTATTGGTTTCAGAAACGAGTAACTACATGCAAGTTTTTACTTTGATGAAATATTGAACAAATATGTGTTCTAAAGTTGGTTGATCGATGACCCCTTTTATACTAATGTGTATAGATTATGACATTACATAAAAAAATCAAATTAACTGGTTATTTGTATGGATTATCTAGAGGACCTGATCGCCTTTTTTAGTTGGTCATTCATAAATGGCTTCTTCTTTCGAACTGCAGAGACGGAAAAATATTTACGGACGCAAAACAGTGGTGTTGTTGTTCGGGATGATGATCATGAGTGGTTTGGAGTAATCAAGAAAATGATTTCTATTTATTTTGAAAAAATCAAGAGGTTCTGTTATTTGAATGTGACTGGTTTGATCGGCCTCGTTCCAATCAGAGCCAAAGCAAAGGCTACAAAATGGATCGATAAGGAATGATAGATGTTGAGACTACTCTTTCTGAATTTAAGTATGAGCCTTACATTCTAGCCACCCAAGCAAAACAAGTTTTTTACGTTCAAAGTGTGAAGCAACCTAAATGAGCTACAATTGTTAAAACGAAGCCACGAAACCTTTTTGCTATGCCCGCTGGAGACAGTGAAAATAATGTCACTTAGACGATGGAGGCTGAGACATTTGATGATTGACAACTTACTGATATCAATATGCCACACGTAAATGAGGATAGGACCACATGGGCTAGGAATGACATTGAGGGAGCAACTAGTGATGCTTCCGCTCTTCAAATGAGAACATGTGATCAGTTTGAGGCACATGGAGTTTCATCAGAAAATGAAGATGACGACGATGACGATGATACATATATTAGTGATGGTGTTGTACCTCCAATATTGAGGGGGGGCAACAGTGAGTACGATGATTTTTTTATATAAGTACTATGTGAGCTAGCTATGAACTATTTGATTTTTTTTTGAAAAGATAGAATCCACTCTTCTATTTAGCAGTAAGATTAGAAGCAATCCGATATTGAATAATCCCACCTCTTTAGAAGATACCCGGAATTTGAAATGATGTTTTTGTTGAATTTCCTAATGCAACGAACTAGTGATTCCTGGCACCAGATCCTAATGCAATGAGTATATTCCATGGCGATAGATCCTAAGGCCACGAACTAGGACAATCGTGGCAACAGATCCTAATGCAACGATTGTACAAGCAAAATGGAGATGCCCTTAATTAGCAGCGAAGTACGTTTCTTATATGAAAAGCGTGTCCTCCCCACTGATAAGAAAATTTTAGGCCTGATCTTCCGAAAGGTAAGGATAAGTCGATTGAGGTGGAGATCTCGACGTTGATGATCCAAGAATCTCGAGTAGAACACGAAAACCCATGCAATCACTACACCACCGCTCCGTTGGTTATCACCGTGCTTCACTCGCTTGACCTCGCCAAGAAGGCTATAATCCCTACAAGTGCAATCGAGAACACAAGCAAGAACAAGGTAGAAGCAATCTGAATTGCTAAGTTGGGGTCTCACAAACCGATGAACGGTGAAACTGTGTATAATAGATTAATCTAAGCAAAATCTAATTGTTCATGGCGGCTAATATGGAGTATATATAGGTGGGAAAACGTTTAAGTGGGTGTTGGGGTCGTAACCTAATCCTAAGATACGAAAATAATGGACTTAGACTTGATACAAGGCCCAATGGCTCAATACGGTGGGGCAGCACCCTCACAGATTCTGAACTTGATTTTGTTTCGACGATTCCTGTCGACTCCAAAGGAATTTTGACATGGGACCAGCGCCATTGTAAAGGTTATCCTCTCCCCTTTACTTTCACATGTAGAACATCCAAAACGGAGTTTGTATGCGTCCTTGGCGTCTGTTTTAGTGCGTACTGCTCCTGGACTCCGAGTTGGACACGATTTTGAGTTGGGGTCAGTTACCATCCTCTTTGAATGTATCCTCTGGTCCTCCACGCCCCTAAATCTTCATCCAATTGCTCCCTTAACTTCTCCATGGATCCTAATCACAGTTAAGTCATTAGGTAGCAATCTATTCTCAAAAATATATAAGGAAACATATAAGAACGAGCTCACCTCTGAAATTAATTGGTGGGTGTGAATTCTATTGATTGCATCTTGTATGTTGAATGGAGTGTTGTGTATATGCATAGGAGTGATGTACTCATCATCCTCCCCTTCTTGAATGGAGTCGTCCTCAACTCAAGTTCATATTCTCTCATGTGTGGGTCCATATGTGCAACACCATCAAATCATCTTGTGTGCATCAAAGGAGGAGGCCAAGGTGGTGGACGACATAGTGCACCATCTCCTTGTTCTTTATCAAATACGCATGCACATTGACTTAGGACAGGATCTCAAACAAATAAACATTGTGCCATGCATGTATGTGCAATGACAATGTGCTTGATCTCATCATTCTCCCTTTCTTGATGACAAGCCGTCCTCGGCTTGCTCGTATGTCCAGCAAAGAGCCTTTTGGGAATAGAGTAAGCGTTGTCCATATTGCACAACCACAGCGAACAACATTTCTCTTTTTTTTTTGTTGTCCCTGCTGCAAGGAAAAAATACTAGAAAAACTTGACAAGGGATTATTAGCGTTAATGCATTCATTCACTTTACCATGTTGTTGTAGCACAAAAGGAGCTTGCATATTTGAACATATGTAAACTTTATGCACCATAAACGTACCACTATGTTCATATTTGCCTATAGTATGAAAAATATTTCTACTTAACAAAGGCAATTCATATTTGGATAATATTCTCTTCTCTACAATATCTAGATCACAAAGAGTGTCAAAATCAATATAACCCAAAGTATTTAGAGAAGACAACAATTTCAGCTCATCCCCTTCACATGTGATTGGAATCAAATGCTTAATTTCAGCAAAAGTGAGTGATAAAGTATTAAATTCATTCACTTGTTCTGGCATAGGTACAATATAATTATCAGCACACAACGCATTTCTATCATAAAGATCAGTAGGAAAATCAACTAGTGGAAAAGAAGTTTTCAGAAAAAGCTCCTCAAGTTGTTGCTCTCCAAAGAAGGATTGAGGGAAATATTTGAGACATTCAAAAATTTCTCAACATCGATAAGTGTAGTGTGAAGTACGTTACCTTCATTCTCATTTTCAGCAGTAACTGTGGGTGAAATAGGAATTGATAGATCTGAATTTTCACAAGAGATGTTGAACACCTCATTCTCTTTTGAATTTTCTACATTTATTTGTTCATGTTCCTGCAAAAGGTTGGCATAGGAGGAGGTACAACAAGAAAATTCTTCTCCAATTCATGTATTTTATTTGTGCAATTAGATACATTAGCAAAAGTTTCTCGCATAAAAATTTTCATATCTTTCCATGTTCGAGGTTTTTCTAAGTCGCTTAAGTTGTCCCACCAAGTTAATGCACAATCAACTAACGTACTAGCAATATTTCTAATCTTTCTTCTCTCACACATATGACATTGTCCAAAAATTTTATCCATCTCTGTTTCCCAAGTTATATATTCATCATAACAAAAACCATCATAAGAAGAAAGAGATGGGAGAATATAATTACTTTTTGTGGAAAGAGTTGTAAAGATGGTATGAATGCCATGTAAAACCTTGGTTGATGTTTGATTCTTAGCGAGCAACTCCATCGCCGTCTTCATCATGTTAATCATCTCAGCATGTAATGCATGATTCTTGCTTTTACCTGACATTGTTAGTAGCAAGCAGAAGACAACAAAAAAATATGTTATCCCTATCAACTACAAAGGACGGTGGCAATGTCGAAGTGGAATCAAACATTCTCAAGCGTCTTACCACGCTCTTACAAGTGTTCTTACCGACACTGCAGGTGGCAAACGGTGGCCGGTATGAAGAAACCAATGAAGCGTGAGATGATTGCAAAGGTGTATCGATTCTGCTCAAGAGTAAAGTGTAGCTTGGATGGCACTTTATATGTAGCAAGGATGAGAAACAATGAAATCATATAGTAAATTTGAATAAGTGTCCAAATTACTTGTCAAAGTTGCTGTCTTAAATGTGTTCTTTGTAGTTCAAGCTAGCAAGACATGAGACAAAATTAGATGACACGAAGAATGCAAGCACTTCTGTTTTTTTTCTCTTTTTTTGTGCGGCTTTTGTATCTTGTTTTGCACTTGCCTTTTTCTTCTTTTATTCCTTTTTTTTCAGAATGTGCTGCAAAAGAAGAACACAATAAAAAGCAATCAACGATATCTCATGTGTCTGTCGCAGATTTTCTGCTCAATCTTGCAAGGACAAATAGGCACACATAGAGGCTCTAAACAGAAAAACTTACAACAGCAAGATTGTATATATATTTATCCCCTTGAATTTCAATATATGTAAGGACTATTTTGGACAAGAACAATAGGAGATATTGCCCCCGAAATAAAGACTGTTCAGAAATTCTAGGTCGAGAACAAATTCAGATCTAATGTACTCTTGACCATGATAACTCCATTTTATGGAAAACCTATGAATATGAAAGTTGTGGAGAAATTCTTAAGCTTTCCATAAAGTAAAAGAACTTCTAATTTCAAGTTTGTATGTGTGATATATGATCAAAATACCAAACTAGATAGAGATGAATCTAATCTGGACATGATGAAGTGATTCAAAAGGATGAAGCAACACAATGCAAAACTCAAACTAATACGAAAAACACTTTCTAAACCAGCAATATGACTCAACAACGGACAAAAAATCAACAAAACCAAACTGAAAACGAAAGTTGCAATGGCTCAATGATGGTTTGGACAAAGTAATGAATAGATCTACTAAACTACAAGTTTTTTGTAGCTCTTTTGTGGACTCTAGGTATGAAAAACAAAACTAATGTAATGGATAGATGAATTAACTAACGGGAAACTTGGAAATCTGATACCAATTGATAAGGAAGGGTTTAGGCCCGATCTTCCAATAGGTAATGGGTAAGTCGATTGATGGAGATCTCGACGTTGATGTTCCGAGGCTCTCGGGGAGAACACGAAAAACGTCTGCAATCACTACACCACCGATCCGTTGGTTATCAACCGTGCTGCACACGATTGATCTCGCCAAGAAGGCTAATCCCTGCAAGTGCAACCGAGAACACAAGCAAGAACAAGATAAAAGCAATCTGAATTGCTAAGTTGGTGTCTGACAAACCGATGAATAACAGATTAATCTAAGCAAAACCCAAATTTTCATGGCGGCTACTATGGAGTATATAGGTGGGAGGACGTTCAAGGGTGTTTTGAGGTCGTTACCTAACCCTAAGATACAAAAATAATGGACTTAGACTTGATACAAGGCCCAATGGCAAATACGGTGGTGCAGCACCCTCACAAATTCTGAACTCGATTTTGTTTCGACGATTACCATCGATGCCGAATGAATTTTGACATGGGACCAGAGCCATTTGAAAGGTTATCCTCTCCCCTTTACGTGCATATGTATAACGTCCAAAACGGAGTTCGTATGCGTCCTGGGCGTCCGTTTGAGTACGTACTGCTCTTGAACTCCGAGTTGGACACGATTTTGACTTGGGGTCGGTTTCCATCCTCTTTGAACGTATCCTCCGGTCCTCCACGCCCCTAAATCTTCATCCAATGCCTCCTTTAACTTCTCCATGGATCCTAATCAAAATTAATTCATTAGGTAGCAATCTACTCTCAAAAATATATAAGGAAACATATAAGAACGAGCTCACCTCTGAATTAATTGGTGTGTTTGAATTCTATTGATTGCATCTTGTATGTTGAATGGAGTGTTGTGTATATGCATATGAGTGATGTCCTCATCATCCTCCCCTTCTTGAATGGAGTCGTCCTCGACTCAAGTTCATCTTCTCTCATGTGTGGGTCCATATGTGCAACGCCATCAAATCCTCTTGTGTGCATCAAAGGAGGAGGCCAAGGTGGTGGACGACATAGTGCACCATCTCCATGTTCTTCATCAAATACGCATGCACATTGACTCAAGACAAGATCGCAAACAAATAAACATTGTTCCATGCATGTATGTGCAATGACAATGTGCTTGATCTCATCATCCATGATGTCTCCTTTTAGCTTCATGATTTTCTACATTTTGTTTTGGTTTACTGTTGAAATCACACATCACATAACTTAGAGCACAATCACATGATATCTGAATCACTCACTTGTCCAGAAAATAAACAAATCTGTCCTTATGATAACTTAGGAACACGATGAAAACAAACTACACATTCATTCGTTCACACAGTGGCCAACGTTTTGTAATATATCGTGAATCGTGACAACAGATCCTAATGCAACGATTGTGTTCTGTGAAGACAGATCCTAATGCCATGAACTAGTGAATCATGTCAATAGATCCTAATTCAATGATTGTGTTTTGTGGAGATAGATCCTAACACCACTAACTAGAGAATCGTGGCAGCAGATTGTAATGCAACGATTGTGTTTCATGATGATAGATCCTAATGCCACGATCTAGTGTATCGTGGCAAAAGTTCCTAATGCAACGATTGTGTTCCATGGCAATAGATCCTAACACCATGAACTTGTGAATCATGGCAAAAGTTCCTAATGTAACAATTGTGTTCCATGGCTATAGATCCTAATGTCATGAACTTGTGAATCATGGCAAAAGTTCCTAATGCAACGATTCTGTTCCGTGGTGATAGATCCTAAAGCCACAAACATGTGAATCATGGCAAAAGTTCCTAATGCAACGATTGTGTTCCATGGCGATGGATCCTAACGCCACCAACTGGTGAATCGTGGAAAAAGTTCCTAATGTAATGATTGTGTTTCGTGGTGATAGATCCTAATGCCACGAACTTGTGAATTGTGGCAAAAGTTCCTAATGCAACAATTCTGTCCAGGGCGATAGATCCTAATGCCACGGACTTGTAAATCGTGGCAAAAGTTCCTAATACAACGATTGTGTTCCATGACGATAGATCCTAACGCCACAAACTTGTGAATCGTGGCACAAGTTCCTAATTCAATGATCATGTTCCGTGGTGATAGATCCTAATGCCACAAACTGGTGAATTGTGGCAAAAGATCCAAATGCAACAATTGTGCTCCATGGCGATAGATCCTAACACCACGAACTGGTGAATCATGGCAAAAGTTCCTAATGCAATGATTGTGTTCTGTGGCATTAGATCCTAACGCCACAAACTGGTGAATCGTGGCAAAAGTTCCTAATGCATTGATTGTGTTACGTTGCGATAGATCCTAACGTTACGAACTGGTGAATCGTGGCAAAAGTTTCTAATGCAACGATTGTGTTACGTGGCGGTAGATCCTAATGCCACACACTGGTGAATCATGGCAAAAGTTTCTAATGCAATGATTCTGTTTCATGGGGATAGATCCTAATGCCACGAACTGGTGAATCGTGGCAAAAGTTCCTAATGCAACGATTGTGTTCCGTGGTTGTCGAAGTGTTTGATATGACACTTCCTCCAGACCCGCTAAGAAGCAGCACACGGTGGATCTTTTTTGGTTGGGGCACGCAGATATCAAGATCAAGATGATGACCCCAGAGATTTACGTGGTTCGGGCCGCCTGAGCGTAACAACCTACTCCACGGGGTTTGCGTTACTGTATTGCGAGCTGGTCAGCTGGGATCAGATTGAATGAGATGTCCCCTGGGTACGTGCGGCATAGTCCTTTTATAGTTCTAAGGACTAACCATTACAAAGCCTGCCTGGCCCGACATGTGGCCCTGGGGTATTTAATGGCCTAATACATTGTCTAAAGAGTATTAAGCGTGATTAATAGTGCGGTAACATGCCTTAATGGCTGTGTAACCCCTATTAATAGCGCTCTTGATCGTGTGTCGTTAATATAGCATTAACGACACATAATTACATCTTGTAACTGCCGCTTTAATTACGCTTGATGGATCATGCTGAAGGAGATCTGCCAGTGTAAGCATCGATGAAGGTCCGAAGGCTCCACATGTGGAAGCTCCGGAGCTTTCCCTTATGGGAGGTTAGATCCGGGGCTACTGTACACGTGTCGGCACCGGAGCTCCTCTCTGCTGGGGTTAAGTTCGGAGCCGTTGTACACGTGTTGACGCCAGAGCTTCCTTTTGTTGGGATTTTAGCTCCGACTTTCCATTACACGTGTTGACCCAAGAGCCACCCATACGAGGGGAGCGGGTTCGGTGCAATGTGACATGTGGGGCCTGAGGAGTCTTTCAACTCTGACAGGTAGAACTCCTTGTACTCTTTGCGGTACTAAAGGGTACCCGGTACGCAGGTACCGACAGTGGCCCCCGAGCCCACCTTTGGGAGAAATCCTTTGGGTTATGTTATTCTACCAGAGGTGGGGCCATTCTCGATTCCCACGCTTCGATTTCAGGAGCCTTCTGATGTGCTGTTGGAGTGATGGTGCGGGAGTGAACCATCGACGCGTGTTTGTTATGAATGCAGCAGATGAGATCTTTGAGTGAGGATCTCACGCAATTGGAGGTCGTCAGTTCCCAATACGAAAACTATATCAGTTCCGCGCGCCCTGTCAGGGTGCCGCCATCGGGTTTCCCGCCGCTCATCATGACAACGGTTCGCCTTGGGTAAGAACCTCGATCTTTTCATCGAGGTGGCCCCAGACCCACTCGTCATTGATGGGGTAGATTTTTGAGAAGTGCCTTCGATCTCTCTGCGGTTTCCATCCAAGCGTCGCGGAGGCTTACTTAAGAGGGAAAGTTTGCACGGTTTGAGGACTCTTTACGCATATTTGCGCTTAGAGCCTCTCAAACTCCGCCTAACTTCCCTTCATTTGCTCCACTTTGCCGCAATGGATTTGGGTCTCCCCAAGAGCCGCCTAAAGAGCGATGATAATCTGAAGAAGGTCCGGACCAATATGGGGTGGTCCAACGACTCCTTTAACAATTTGGTCCGCCCGGCATGCTCCCGTTCAAGAAGGAGCGCAATGGCAATATGGTGTACTTCAGAGCATACGCCATGGTGGGATTCATTCCACCTTTCTCTTCTTTTCTTTTGATGCTGCTAGACTTTTATTGTCTAAAGCTGTATCACCTTGGCCCCCATTCTCTTCTTCTCATGGTGACATTCGTCCACTTTTGCGAGATGTGGGTGGGTATTCCTCTATGCGTCGAGCTATTCCGCACCTTCTTCACCATCTACACCACCGGCAAGGGGAGTGAGCTTCTTGGCTTCTACTATTTTTTGAAGCGCAATAGCTGCCCCTTCAAATACTTGAAGTCATTTCCTTTCGGCAATTGGGACGACTGGAAGAAAGGTTGATCATCATTGCGGCAGAGGAGCACGAGAAGTTGGAGCTGCCCGAAGGTCTCCCCAATGTTGACACCGACGCCTGGAGTGTAGTTCTGCTGTCAAATGCCTTCAACCCCATCTTGACCAGGATCCGCGAATGCGTGGAGGGTGAAGCGACTCACCAGATGGTTTTCTGCAACTTCCTGGTCAATAGATGGGCTTCGCTGAAGAAGAGGGAGAAGCTCGCGTGGGCCCTCAGCAGCATGATGGATGACGACCGGATTGAAACCGGTCTGAAATCCAATTTGGATGACGAATCTTTGGAGTTTCATCTCAAGAAATTCCAGCACAAGATAAACGTCAACAACAGTGACTTATTTCCGCCGGCAGCTTTCCTCCCTCTGAACATGGAGGTGCAGTTCAGTATGGAGCTCCAGAGGAGTATGCCGGTGCTTGACCACCTTGCTGAGGTAAAAAGGTGTCCGACGACCAAATTGGTGATCCCCAGAGCTTTTGAGGGCGGTCCTGCCTCCGCCCCAAGCCGGAAGACTTATGACACCGGCAAGGGCATGGGCAAAGAGTCAGCTGAGCCCTCCACCCAGAAGAGAAAGTTGAAGCATGCTAACGGGAGGTCCGTCAGACCTTCTCCTTCTATAGCAGCTCCTTCTCCTCGGTGGGGGAGGTCTTCCGTAGCTACTCTTGCTCCAGTGCAAGCATCTTCAGGAGGCGTCAGCTCCAAGCAGTCGACCCTGGCCTCAGTGCCGGCTAATACCTCCAAGCTCGGGAGTTCTTCCCAGCCAAGAGAAGCTATGGCTGAGAAGACTCCGGCTGCTGCAAGTGGCTCTCAACTGAGGTTCAAAGCTGTAGTCTCAACGGACTTGGTGGGCTCTAGCTCTGGGCCTCAGAAGAAAAGATTCCGAGGCGACTGGGGTGGCAACATCCCTAGGTAAGCATTGATTGCTCGCCCTAAAATGCTAGTCTTGTTTTTGACGTGTTTTTAATCTTCTCTTCCCTTTATTTCTAGGTTGTCTAAGAAAGGACCGGGAGCTTCAGCGCCTTTTGCAGCGGCTGGGGCTGCACCTGTCGAAGCTCCGACTTCAAGCGCTGAGCCTCCTCACCAAGCGGAGGTAGAAGTTGTGACAGCTCCGGCGCCAGCTTTCGTGAGCTTGGACTCAGAGTCCTCGCCCTAAGCTCCTGTGGTAGCGCCAGACCACAGAAGAGAAGTTGAAAATGTACCGTTGGCGATGGTGGCGGAGGCTGATGCTCTAGCAACGGCGATGCCAGAAGTTCCGACTTTTGAGCCAGTAGATGTCGAAGCCCTGGCTGCTGAGCCAGAAGTAGTTGAAGCCCGGCTAATGAGCAAGCAATCACTCAAGTTCTGTCCCTTGTTCCAGAAGCGGTTGAAAGTCTGGCGGTTGAGCCGGAGGCACCTGAAGCTCCGGTCGTTGAAACGGAAGTAGCCGCCGTGCCTGAGCCTGAGCCAGCGGCAGTTGAGGCCCCAGTTAAAGCCCCGACTACTGCTCCGGAGGAATGGGTCTCGGAGGTACCTGGGCTAGAGCCGGAGCATCCTAAGGAAGTGGCGACAGGTCCCCCATCCTCGGAGCCTGTGACTGAAGGTCCGGAATTGGCACCTTCAACTCCCGCACCGGAGGTGGGAATTCCCTCAGCGGGTTCTTCCTCTGCTACAACTGATGGGCTTCCCAAGAGCGGCCCTAGCACTACAGGAGTCCAGGGGACCACTATTGTAGAGTGGGACCCAATTTTTGTGATGGAAAATCCTTTTGAGCCTGCGGAAATGGTCCTAGCAGGCCCGGAACCTATCCCTCTGGCGTTGTCCATAGACAACGCCTGCTCAAGTCTCCGACAGGTCCAGCTTGCCTTCGATTATGAGAGCAAAGCATTGGAGGAGGAGTACCACACCTTGAGGCGTTGGCGAAATAGAGTCCATTTTTAGGCCAGGCTTGCCCAAACGAGGCTGGCTGACCAGAAGAAGCATATCAAGAGGGAGAAGGTCCAGTTAGAATACCAGGACAAGCTAGTGGAGGAGAAATAAGCCGCCATCCGGGCGCTCGACGCTATCTCCAGGTAGATCCTTGAGCAAGCGAAGGAGAGATGTGACGCTGCTAACGAGCGTCACGAAGAACTTAATGAATTGAATGAAATTCTTCTAAAGCGTCGAGCGGACCTAGATGCAATGGAAGATAAACTCTTGGAGCAGCAGGAGGATGTAGTAAAGAGAGAGGCGGAGGTCAACGGAAGTTGGCTCTGGGTGAGCAAAATTTGGCAGATCGCAGCAAAAAGCTAGATCTATGGAAGGAGAAAGAAAGGAAGAAGAACTGGAAGGTGGGGCAAGAGCTCTCGAAAAGAGAGCCTGACGTTGCCGCTAGGGAGGAGAGAGTCAGAGGCAGGGAAAAGGACCTAGCTGAAAGGTGGAACCACATCCACATCCGAGAGACGGAGCTAACCGACCGGGAGAAGCAAGTTGCTGAAAGCATGTAGCAACATGCTATGTTGTATGAGCGGCTTGCTCGTGAAGGTTTGGAGCTTGCGGCTGCCCGGAAGTCGCTGGAGGAGCTACGGAGCTTGAAGGAGACTGAAGCCCTTCAAGTGTGGGACTTCTTGGGGCAGGCCAACGATGCGCTGGCATCGCTGGGCTTCAGTCCCGTACGTTCGGACAACCCAGAACTGGACTTGGACCGAGCGCTGGTGGCCCTCAACGGTGCTGGCGGCAAACTTGACGCGATGGGCAACATCATCGCGGATCAGCTGGAGACGAAGGGGAAGACTCTGGCTACAAACATCGCATAATTCATGCTGACGTGCTATGTAAGCCGAGATCCCCAATTCCCATTGGACCTGGCGCTCGAAGGTCCCGTTGTCGAAGAGGAAGATGCGCCAAAGCCAGCGTCCAAGAAGTTGCCCAAAAAGTTGCTTCATTCTTCCGCAGGTCATAGGTCCTCCTGCGGCTAGGACTTTTCTCCTTCTGTCCCTTGTAATCCTTCTGTCTTGAATTTCACTTTGTCTTCAATATACTGTGTCGTATCTTGTTGGCCCCCTGGTACATGTGTACAATTGAAACGTGTACATGTACCAAAGGTTGTGGCAGTATGTTGACGACTTGAATGCTTCACACTTGTAGATTTTAGGTCCGAAGTCTTCAATTCTGATGCGTCGAAGACAGGCTCCCTGGTATGGTTGGAGCTTAGTAGCTCCGACGTCATCCACTGTCAACATATTAAACGTTGACAGTGGAACCCTCTTGAAGGATTTCGGAGCTTAGTAGCTCCGGCGTCATCCACCATCGCTATGAATTTTTTCTTTTCCTGCACATTAAAGGCAATAGAGAAAGTAAAATTTGTCCTCTTGTCTGTAAATTTGTTGTGACTTATTGTTCTTATTTGAACTTTAGGTTCGAAGAAACTCAACATGATAATGAGCGTTTTGATATAATCTTTCTAGGTCTGCATGCCTTTTTAGTACTCACCCTACTGAGGCCTGCTGAGGTGTAGGTAGAGCAGCGTACTTAGGGTGCAGGACCAGGCTAAGTCGATAGCACACTACATACCTATGTCGGCTTGGCGTTCAGGCAAGTAGACTATGTAGCAATGCTAAGATCCAAAAAGACTATCAATAAGGCTTGTAATGCATGTGAATTACTTGGAAAAAACTCAAATAGATTTGCACAACTTCATTATAGATAAGCGGGGTGAAAATAATTTGATATATTGAGCCTTGCACGAAAGGTAAATGCACGTGGAGTCTGTTTTCACACAACAATGCCTTTCATTATAGGTCCGGATTACAGGGGAGACAAGAACACACTTAGGGTGCTGTACCATGCTAAATGTGCTATACATCTTGTACTAACCCAGAGCAAGTAGTTACACTTTTAGTGCTGTGACTGTCTCAAGTGTTTACTTGAACTTCCGGGACCCTCCCGGAGGGGTCCGGATGTTCTCTCGGAGGACTTGCCCGTCTCTATATAATGACTATACGACATGCATCGTGTGTAATTGCAGACTCACCTCCGTGATTCTAGGCATAAAGCTTACGGAGGTGCTCGATGTTCCAAGGATGGGGAATTGGTGTCCCATCCTTAGTTGCCAAGCGAACGCATCTGGGTCGGGATA
This sequence comes from Tuctoria greenei, assembly GCA_036927565.1. NCBI lineage: Eukaryota > Viridiplantae > Streptophyta > Magnoliopsida > Poales > Poaceae > Tuctoria > Tuctoria greenei. Next base: position 114,966,147 of record JAYESD010000006.1, read on the forward strand.
CTTTAATCACTCGGAATGGACCTTCCCAACTGGGAGAAAGTTTGTTCATTCCTTCATGAGTTAGTATCTCCCGAAGCACCAGGTCGCCTTCTTCAAGCTATCGGTTGCGGACATGCCTCTGATGATAGCGCTGGAGCGCTTGGCGATAGCGTGCATTCCGAACAGCTGCTTGACACCTTCCCTCATCGATGAGGTCAAGGTCTTCACACTAGAGCTGGTCCTTCGTGGCTTCATCAAAGGTCCGAACCCTTAGGGACCCCGAGGTGATCTCCAGAGGAAGGACTGCTTCAGCTCCGTACAACAAGAAGAATGGAGTCTCCCCGATTGACCGATTAGGTGTGGTCCTATTCACCCATAGCGTGGACGGAAGCTCTTCAATCCAGTTGGCTCTGTGCTTTTTCAAGTGCTCATATGTGCGTGTCTTGAGTCCTTTTATGATTTCTGCATTTGCTCTCTCGGCTTGGCCATTGCTTGCTGGATGAGCTACTGAGGCATAGCTTAGTTGAATGCCGAGGTCTTCGCAATATTCTTGAAATGCAGCACTTGAAAATTTAGTTCTGTTGTCAGTTATGACTTTGTTTGGAACTCCAAATATGCATATAATGGATTTCAAGAAATTTATTGCAGATTGCTTGTTGATTGTCACGACTGGAGTTGCTTCCGGCCACATGGTGAACTTGTCGATGGCGACATAAAGGAACCTGTAACCTCCGACGGCTTTTGGGAAAGGTTCCAAGATGTCCATGCCCCACACAGCGAATGGCCATGTAGGAGGTATCATTTGTAGTGATTGAGCTGGTGTGTGAATCTGTTTGCGTGGAACTGATACGCTTCACTTTTTTCACTAGCTCAAACGCATCCTCAAGTGTTGTAGGCCAGTAAAAGCCATGTAGGAAGGCTTTACCAACCAGCGTGCGAGAAGAAACATGGTTCCCGCACTCGCCTCTGTGTATCTCTACGAGGAGCTCACGTCCTTCTTCCCTTGCAATGCAACGCATTAGGATGCCATTGGCACCACGTCGGTAGAGATCCCCTTCTACCAACGTGTATCCTTTAGCCAATCTGACTATCCGGTCAGCAGATACACTGTCTTCAGGAAGGATGTTGTCTTTCAAGTAGCTCCGGATCTTCGAGATCCATGCATCGAAGCTAACTTGAGCTTCTGAGTCTTGCGTGTTGGGTTGCTCAGAGCTTCTGACAGTACCTACGACCCTTGGTGGACGCCATGGTAGCAGGGCCACTGGGACTGCCAGCTTCGTGGTGTTGGTCTCACTCCTTCGCTCAGTTCGGTAGGATGAGTTGTTGGTTTTGACGACCTCCGGACGAAGATTCTGTCAGGAGCCGGAGCTTCGGTTGAGGCTTTCGTCGATAGTTCGTCGGCTTCAGCATTATGTAGATGCTGCACATGATGGAGATCCCGGACTTCAAAGTCCTTCTGAAGCCTCTGGACTTCAAGGAGATAAGCAGCTAATTGAGAATTGTTGTAGGAGCATTCACCTTTGACTTGTTTTATGATGAGTTGTGAATATCCCTTCGCCAACAACTTTTTTACACCATAGGATAGTGCCGCCTTGAGTCCGTAGATGAGAGCTTCATACTCCGCCATGTTGTTGGTTGCCTTGAAATCAAGGTGTACCATGTATTTGACCTTCTCCCCAGTCGGAGCTAGGAGAAGGATTCCAGCTCCGGCCCCCTGCTTTTGCACAGAGCCATCAAAGTAGAGGGTCCAGTGAGGCTCGGTGAATACCAGAACCTTGAGTTTTGTCTTCTGCTCATTGATGCCCCCAGGATTTGATGGAGATGAGGTCCATTCCGCCACGAAGTCAGCCAAGGTAAGACTTTTGATTGCTAGTCTTGACACGAATTCTAGATCGAATTTAGCCAGTTCCACTGCCCACATTGCAATGTTACCAGTAGAATTAGGGTTATGCAAAATAGCACGCAGTGGAAAAGAAGTTACCACTGATATTTTGTGGGCTTGGAAGTAATGACGAAGCTTCCTTGAGGCGATAAGAACTGCGTAAAGCAGTTTATGCACCTGAATGTATCTTGTCTTAGCGTCGTGGATTACTTCACTGATGAAGTACATAGAACGTTGGATTGTTCGGACCCTATCAGAAGGACCCGAAGCTTCCTCTCCTTCGACCCGAACCCTGCTGGAGGGTTGCGAACCTTCAGGCTGTGCTTCTTGGACCCTCCCGGAGGGGTCCAAAACTCCTTCTTGTTCAACCCAGACCTCACTAGGAGGATCCAAATCATTTTGGTTAGCCAAGTTAACCTCCTCAGACGAATGAGGTTGATTTCCTAGCACTTCGTTTTGAGGTTCCGTGTCTAGGAGTTGGAAGCCAGTCACATCTCCAAGTGATTCCGGACCCGCAGGAGGGATCTAGACTCCTGGACTGGATGTGGTTCCGGTGTTTCCGCAACCAGGACCATACTGACAACTTCGGTGGTTGCCGAAGTGTAAAGCAGTAAACGCTCACTAGGATTAGGAGCTACCAATATTTGTACTATGGTGAAAAGTTGTTTCAACTCTTAAAATCCTTTTCTGCTTCTTCAGACAAATTAAAATGTTCGGACTTCCTCAAGAGTTTGAATAAGGGTAGCGCCCGTTCTGCCAGTCTTGAGATAAACCGACTCAGCACAGCTAGGCATCCAGTTAGCTTCTGGTCATCTTTAATGCAAGCTGGGGGCCGCATATCTTCTATAGCCTTGATATTTGCTGGATTTGCTTCAATTCCTCGGTGAGTCACTAAGAACCACAGAAGCTTCCTGGAGCTAACCCTGAAAACAAACTTGTCCGGGTTCATCTTGGTGCGCGTGGTGTGCAGCTTGTTGAAGACGGCTTGTAAGTTGTCAAGGAGTGACTCCTTGTTTTTGATCTTCACAATGATGTCATCGACATACACCTCCACCAAATCTCTAATTAGCTTTCCAAACGTTTTTTACATAGCTCGCACAAATGTTGAAGCAGCATTTTTAGACCGAATGGCATGGCAGTATAACAGTACAATCCATCTACTGTTATGAAGGCAGTATGCTCTTCATCTTCCCTAGACATCTGGATTTGATGATATCCAGAATATGCATCTAAGAAAGACAATAGCTCACACCCGGAGGTGGAGTCCACTATCTGATCTATTCTACGTAGTGGAAATCGATCCTTTGGACATGCCTTATTTAAGGTGGTGTAGTCGATACACATCTGAAGCTTCCCACCGGCTTGGGTTCAACAACTGGGTTTGCAAGCCGTTTTGGATGGAAGACTTCCGGGATGAATCCATCTTCGAGCAACTTCATGATTTCCTGTCGAATGAAGTTTTGTCGCTCGATTGATCTTCCGGGGCTTCTGGTGTACACGCATTGCGTCTGGGTAAATCTTCAGATTGTTCTTAATCACCTCCATATGGATCCCAAGCATTTGTGACAGTTGCCAAGCAAACACGTCAACATTAGCCCAGAGGAAAGTGATGAGCGTGAGTTCCAATTTGTTGTTCAGACCTCCCGATATACGGGTAGTCTGAGCAGCATCGGAACCGATTTGGATGATCTTGACAGGAATGTCGTTGTAACACCCTAAAGTTTCGCATCATGCATTGCATACATGATCATGCATTAAACATTAGTAGGATAAAAAGAAAATAATTATAGCCTAAAACTTGTAATAGGGAATAAGTATAAAAATTATAATAATAAAAAATATATATAAAAGATATAAATAAATAATATATATAATAAGAAATATATATAAAAAGTAAATAAATAAAATAAATAAGATAAATAAAAATAATAAAACATAAATAATTATATAATAATATATATATAAAATATAAAGAATAAAATATATAAATAAATAAATAATATAGTGAAAAAAAGAGAAAAAAAAAGAAAAAAAACAAAAGCAAAACAACCGCTGGCCAGGCAGCCGACCGGCCCAGCCAGCGACAGCCGCGCCACCGTCCCCGGTCCCACGACCAGCCGCCCCGCTGGGCCCCGCCCCGACGCTCCCACGCGCCGAGCCCCGCGCCACGCACCCCGCCGCCCGAGGCGCATGGCCCCGCCAAACCGCGCCGCACCAGCGCGCCTCCCGCGCCACCCCCCCGCGCGTCGGGCCACGTGCCGGCCGCTGGGCCCCGCTCCCACGCCGCCTCCAGCGCGCCGTCCCGCTCGCCCCGCCTCCCACGCTGACGCGCCCCGACTCCCGCGCCCTGGACCCCACGCCCCACTCGCCCGTACCGAGCGTCGCTCGCGCCCCCATCCCCCGTACCGCAACTCCCGCCGTTTCCCGCGCGATACGCGTCCCGCGTGTAACTCCCAGCGCCGGCCCTAGCACCGCGTGCCGCCGGTTGTAAAAGGGACCAAGGCCCTCGTTTTCCCCGATCCCAGAAAGCCACGCCGCCAGGAAAAAAAGGGACCAGAAACAGCGCCGCCAGGGACGCCCAGAAGAGAAGACCTAGCCGCCGGCTAGGAAAAAAAGCACCAGGAGCAGCCGCCAGGAAGGAAAAAAAAGGAAGAAAAAAAAGAGGGAAAGAAGAGGAAGAAAAAGAGGAGGGTGCCACCGTCCACCGGAGATCGTCGCTGTCGTCGTGCCGCCGAGGGATCTTGCGCATCTACTTCGTCTACGCGTCACCTTCGTCCCTCGATCTTCCAAGCCATCGCATCTACGGTAGGATTCATTTTTCCAATGCAAATTTTAGCGACGTATTAGATCTAATAGACGTAAATTGATTTTAGTTGCACCATAATTTTATTTTCAGCAGCATTAATCCACTCTAAAACCCCCGTAAACTCATATGAACACATATGAACTAGTTGCATCTAATTAATAAACAACTGTAGTTAATTAATAATTGATCTTTGCATGCATGCATATCATCGCATGTTGATTAATGTGTGTGCATCATGTTGATTTGTATGTATATTCTTGTATGTGTTATCACGAGTAGAGGGAAGTGCTCAAGAGGCCGCATACGAGGATTTCGAGAACCAAGATTTCGAAGCACTTGAGCAGCCCTATCCGCCGGAGCAAGGCAAGTGTCCTTGAAGCATATTGATCCTGTTTTTAAAATAAATGTTTTATTTGCAAACTGCATGCTTGTGTCAATTTGATGGGAATCCTATGGTAGGAAGTTTACTAGATTTGTTTAACCACCCTTGTCACCTGGGATATATGGTAGAGAGTCGGGATGGGATTTTTACCCTTTTGCTTCGCTTAATTAATTGGGATGGCAAACAAAACTACACATTTAATTATGCATCAATGATATTCTGGTTAAGGTGAACTGGTCAATACGATGGGTGATCTAAGCAAGCCTGGTATGTGGATGGGTTGGATGTTATGGTGGTTTGCTTGCTTTAGATCTACGGACCGGTTCATGCGAGAATAAGCCAGGACTACAGTGCCACCACGAGGCCAAGTATGGGTGCGCCGTAGCTGATTAATTACGGCTTTGCTAGTACTGTTTGGACCATTGTGGATGCTCGGGGAAGGGGTAGTCGGATTGGGTTTGTTGATGAATGGTGGGACTACCCTGGGATCCGAATGGCTCAAGAGGGGGCCCTTGGTTGAAGATGTGCTCAGTTGGAGGCATCGCCACCGGTGAAACCTCAGTGGGGTCTGAATAGACTAGTAATCCCTTTGTAAAGGCTATTTTGTGATCTCTTGGCCATACACCAAAGGAAGTGTAATTGGCATAATGGAGGTTCTTTAGTCGCCGATGGGTGATGAAATCACAAACACGTGGGTAAAGTGGTACAAACTCTGCAGAGTTAATTAAAACTATCATGATAGCCGTGCTCCCGGTTATGAGCGCCTGGAAAACTTCCATGATTAGAGGGAAATTGGGATTTGGGATGATTATGGTTTGGTAATGGTTATGGTTGATATTATAGTTATGGTTATGGGATGGAATCATGGTTTATGACATTGATTATGGTTATTGGCAATGGTAAATTATGGACTGGTGTCGGTGGTTTGGAACCAGCAGATCTCCCTACACTACTAAAGTGGTAGAGGAGTTCGATGTTCGGTGTGGGCGCGCGGAGATTCGAGAAGGTGAATAAGATTTGACACAGGAGACACAAGAATTTACGTGGTTCGGGCCGCCTGAGCGTAATACCCTACTCCACGGGTGTGTTGGTGTTGTATTAGCTGTTTGAGCTTGTGATGAGCATATGAGGCGCGTGTGTCGGTCTTTCCCTCTATGTGTATTGTCGGCCTTTCCTTTTATGGTACAAGGGCAGGCCGTTACAGGTTAGCCTGGCCCGACATGTGGCCCCGGCGGTTACTAGTATTGATACACGTTTAATTGCTCTTAATGATCCTATTACGGGCTTTGATAGCACCGTTACAGGTGTTAAGATCGTCCATTAATGACACTTCATCGGGTCTTGAAGTCCTTGGTTCTCCTTTGAAGATCCGGAGCCGTTGCGGGGTCTTCCGGAGGCTAAAAGCTGAAGATCCGATGGTCAGACACGTGGCAGCTCCGGAGCTTGCTGTGGGAAACAGGTAGCTCCGGGACTACCCGACACGTGTCAGGTCCGGAGCTTCTCTCGGTCAGGGGCTAAGTCCGGGGGTGCCATTTTGGTACATGGTCCGGAGCTTCCCCCTTGTGGGCGGTAGCTCCGGTTTGGTTGTACGTGTGGCGACCCAGGGATTAACCATGTTGGAGAAGCAGGTCCAGTTATGTCTGACATGTGGGCCTTCGAGGGTCTTCAAACCAAGTAGATGACTTTCCTTTGAGATCTTTATATCCTCAAGGGGTGTACGGTTTCTAGGGTACCGACAGTGGCCCCCTGGACCTACCTCCGGGGAAGTCATTCCGCCGGAGGTGGGTCCATCTCTGCGACCTTTGAACTGAGTCTTCAAGGGTCTTTGAGGGTGCCGTCGGCAAGGACTTGGAATTAAATTCTCACCACATGGCGCCTCCCGCGTGCGGCAGATGAGATCTTTGGCGTGCGGATCTCACGCAATTGAAGGTCACCGGTTCCCAATACAAAAACCGTATCGGTTCTGCGCGCCTTGTCAAGCCACCGCCTTTGGGCTTCCTGTCTCGTGATGACAACCGTTCGCCTGGGTAAGAGCCTCGATTTGATCGTCGGGGTGGTCCCGGGCCCTCTTGTCATTGGAAGGGTGAAATTTTTGAGTGGTACCTTCGACTCCCTTGCGGTTTCCATCCGAGCGGCGCGAGGGCTTACTTAAGAAGGAAAGTGCGCACCATCGGGAGTTCTTTACGCCTCTCATCTGTTCTTGCGATCGAACTCCCAACTTGTGCTTCGCTTTTCTTCTCTTGCCTAGCTGTGCTGCGATGGAGTTGGGTCACCGCGATAGTCGCTTGAAGACCGATTGCGATTTGAAGAAGGTTCGGGCCCTCTTGGGGTGGTCCTCGGACTTCTTCAACCGCTCAATTCGTGCCAGCGGAGAGCTCCCCTTCGAGAAGGAGCACACCGGCGAAATGGTGTACTTTTCTTCGTATGCAATGGTGGGGTTGATCCCTCCTTTTTCTTCCTTTTTCTTGATGCTGTTAGACTTCTATGGTCTGCAGTTATATCACCTTGGCACTCACTCTATCCTCCTCGTGTCTATCTTCGTCCACTTCTGTGAGATGTGGGTGGGTATCCCCCCTGCATTGAACTCTTCCGGACCTTCTTCACAGTCCACACCACCGGCCGGAGCAATGAGTACCTTGGCTTCTACTACTTCCTGAAGCGCAAGAAGTGCCCATTCAAGTACCTCCGGTCGTTCCCTTCTGGGAAGTGGGATGACTGGAAGAAAAACTGGATAGTCGTCAGGGTGGAGGAGCACGAGAGGCTGGAGCTGCTCGATGGTCTTCCCGACATCGACACGAAGATCTGGAGTGAAGTTCCGGCGCTGGCGGACGCTTTCAACCCTGCTTTGACCAGGATCCTCCAATGCGTGGAGGGAGGATTGACCCCTCAGGCGGTATTTTGCAATTTCCTGGTCAACAGGTGGGCGCCGCTGAAGAGGAGGGAGAAGCTCGCTTGGGCTCTCAACAGCGTGATGGACGACGACCGAGTTGAGACCGGGTTGAAGTCCAACATGGCAGGGAGAACCTTGGAGTTCCACCTCAAGAAATTCCAGCACGGCATCGACGTTGACGGTGATGACTTGACTCCCCCGTCGGCCTTCCTCCCTCTGAACATGGAAGTGGAGTTCAGCAGGGAGCTCCGGCGAAAGATGCCCGTACTTGACGACCTTGGTGTCGTCGAGAGAAGATCAACCACCCAGGTGGCGATCCCCGGAATGCCCGAAGATGGCTCCATCCCTGCCCCAAAGCCAAGGGTCGAGGTCGTAGGCAAGGGCAAGGAGCTGGCGGATGAACCCGAGAGCCGGAAGAGGAAGCTGCAGCATGCCGACGGAAGGTCCGTCAGGCCCGCTACTTCCGCCTCGGTTCCTTCTCCCCGGAGGGGAAGGTCTTCTGTAACCGTGGCGACTGTCCCCGTAATGGGATCCTCCCGGAACGAGACCGTTCCTGCAGTGGGGTCCTCTCGGAGCGCGGCTGTCCCCACAGTAGGGTCCTCCCGGGGTGTTAGCTCCGGGCGCGCGACTCCAGCACCTGGGACGGTGGAGGCCTCCAGGTCCGGGGTTCTTCCCGATCGAGGAGGGCCTCGGCCCGGGAAACGCCCGTGGCCGTGACAAGTTTTGGGGGGCCTTCCAGAGCTTCTACACCGACTACGGCCAGCCCAGAACGCCCAGGAAAAAGATTCCGGCAATCTGGTGCGGAAGCCTCCCAAGGTCATTTTTAATCTATACCTTGTACAATTATTTTAATTGTGGCAACTATTTGTTAATTTTCTTCGTCCATCGTCTGCAGCGTCCCCAAGAAGGGTAGTGAGGCTCCACCCTCAGCCATAGTGTCTGAGGCCTTGGGGGTGGGAGCTTATGCTCCTGTCCCGGTGCCGCCCCAAGTGGTGGCTGAGGCTGCAACAGCTCCGGTGCCGGCTGTCGTGGTCATGGACCTCGACTCGTCCCCAGAAGTTCCCGTGGTAGCGCCGGACCACGGGAGTGAAGACATGCCAGCAGCACCCGTCCTGGAGGTGAAGCTTCGGGTCCTGGTGCTGCGATGATGGAAGCTCCGGCTGTTGAGCCGGAGGAAGTAGTAATCCCGCCCTCTGAGCCGGTAATTGTCGAAGCCCCAGCGGTTGAGCCGGAGGTGACTGAAGCCCCGGCATGCGAGCCGGAAGATGAGGTAGTTCCGGCAGTTGGGCCGGCTACTTCTGAAGCACCGGCAGCTGAGCCGGTTATTGTTGGAGCTCCGGTCACAGGTCCGGACGATGTTGAAGATCTTCCGGCTCCTGTGCCGGTGGTTGAAGAGGTGACGGAGCTTGAGCCTCCGTCAGAAGAGGTGCTCAGACCGGAGCCAGTAGCGGCTCCTGCTTTGGAGGTGACGACGTCGGAGGTGCCTGCGGCCGAGCCGGAGTGCCCCAGCGAAGTCGCTGGCCCCCAGCCTGAGGGGGCGAACGAAGATTTGGTGGCGGGGCCTTCTTCGATGGCGACTGAGGCCATCTCGGAGGACGGCCCTAGTGCCATGGAGTCCCAGGGGACCACTCTTGTAGAGTGGGACCCAATTTTTGTATCTGAAGACCCGCTGGAACCAGCGGTGGAGACCCCAGCAAGTTCGGAGCCAATCCCATTGTCGCTGTCCATTGACAACGCATGTTCCAGTCTGCGTCAAGTCCAGCTAGCCTTCTTCCACGACAGCAAGGCTCTTGAAGAGGAGCGCCAAACCCTTAGGCGGTGGTGTAACCGGCTCTACTTCGAGACCAAGCTGGCTCAATCGAGGCTAGCGGATGACAAGGAGTGGATCAAACGGGAGAAGGTCCGCCTGGAGTACTGGGGTAAATTACTGGATGACAGGGAGAGTATGACTCATGCCCTCGACGCTCAATCTTGGGAGATCTACGATCAGGCCAAAGCTGCCAATAACGCGGCCGATGCGTGCCACGAACAGCTTGAGGCCATTAACACCGCACTCATCAAGCGCCGAGAGGCACTTGAAGAAAGGGAGAAACGGATCAAGGATGAAGAGCAGAAACTCCTTGAGCTGCGGGATGATGTCCTGAGGAGGGAAGAAGAGCTTGCCGAGAAAGTAGCTCTGGCTGACAAGGGCCTTGAGGAGCGCGCCAAGAAATTGGAAGAGCGCTGCCAAGAGGAAGAGGAGAAGACCTGGGTGCGAGGGCAGGAACTCTACGAACAAGAGTGTGCCCTTGTTGCCCGGGAGAAGAAAGTGAGGGGTAGGGAGAAGGACCTGGTCGAGCGCCGGAACAAGATCCACCTCCGGGAAGAGGAGCTCGGAAAACTCGAAAGGCGGGTTGCTGAAAAGATACAGCAAAACGCCAAAGAGGTTGAGCGCCTCGCCTGTGAGAATTCCGAACTGACGGTGGCCAAGAGATCCCTGGAGGATATGAAGGGCTTGAGGACTGCGGACTCCCTACAGATTTGGGAGTTCTTGGGCAAGGCCAACGATGCGCTGACACCGATGGGTTTCGGCCCCGTGCGCCCGGATGATCCGGAGCCGGAGCAGGACCTAGCGCTGCAGGCGTTGAGCGCGGCAGGTAGCAATATCTCCAAGGTGGGCGATGTCATGGCGGACCAACTGGAGGTTGAGGGGCAATCCCTGGCGAAGAACGTCACAGAATATGTGCTGACGTGCTACACTAGCTGGAACTCTCAATTTCCTCTGGACCCGGTGCTTGGAGGCCCCGTCGAAGGAGAAGGCGAAGCTACCCGAGCCAGCGTATCGACGGTTGCCCAGAAGGTCGCCCAATTCTTCCATAGGGTCTAGGACCATCTCTGTAATTCTCACTTGTATTTTCTCTTCTTCTTCCTCAATTTTGTAATCCCTTATCTCCAGATGTAATCTCTTGTCTCCAGATAAATGAATTCCCCAAATTTTGTGAATTTCACTTTTTTGTCTTCAACACTTTTATCTTCACTTGGCCCCCTGGTAGATGTACACAATTTGATTGTGAACATGTACCAAGAGGATATTGTGCATTGTTGAAGACTCTTTTGCTCCGAACTTGTAGAATTTAGGTTCGAAGTCTTCGCTAGTGAAGGCCCCCTGAGGTTGTCGGAGCTTAGAAGCTCTGGCATTGTCTATCGCTGGAGCTTAGTAGCTCTAGCAATAGTCTCTATCAACGCGTAGAGCATCGATAGTTAACCCTCTTGGGTGTCGGAGCTTAGCAGCTCCGGCAGGGACCTTTGTGAACACTCAGTTTGTTGGCAGCAGACTCCATCTACGGGGTCTTCTCACCATCTTTTGTTCGGCGTCGACGGCCGGCCCCCTTAGGGGAGTCGGAGCTTAGTTAGCTCCGGCTTTTCTCCATCAACGTGGATTTTATTTTTCCTGCACACTTAAGCCAAGAAAAATAGTAAAATTTGTTTCTTGTCTATAACTTCGTTGCAGCTTATGACTCTCAAGAAGATTTTAAGTCAAACGCGATTCTAAATACAACCGAATGTGATGTCTTTTCTATTAGATCCAACTGTACATGGACCCGCCTTACTTCGGCCTGCCGGGGTGTAGGTAGAGTGGCGTACTTAGGGTGCTTGACCAGGCTAAGTCGATAGCACACTCCGACCCTAGATTGGCTTGGCGGCTTTCAGATGAGTTGGCCATGAACGATATTTGAATCCAAAAGAACTGACAATACAACTCGACTTGTATATAAACCGGTCGAACTAAAATTTCTTAAGAATTGCACGTCTTCGTTATAGACAAGAAAGAGAAAAATAAAAATTTTGAGCCTGTACAAAATAAACACGTGGAGTCTATTTCACATCGAAATGTCTTTCATTATAGGTCCTGGGTACAGGGGAAACAAGTACACTCTTAGGGTACGGGACCAGGCTAAGCGTGTTTCATTTCTCGTTTGACCCAAGGTAGTTAGCCACACTTTTAGTCCGGAGACTGTGACAAGTGCCGCATGAACTTTGCGGACCTTTCGGGAAAGGTCCAGCTGTTCTCCCGGAGGAACTACCCGACTCTGTACAATGACTCTATAACATACATCTCAAGTTACTCAAGACTCACCTCCGTGGTGTTAAGTGTAGAACTTACGGAGGTGCTCGATGTTCCAAGGATTTGGGAGAGGTGTCCCATCCTCAGTAGCCAAGCGAACGCTTCCGGGACGGGATACTTTAATTACTCAGAAGGGCCCCTCCCAGCCGGGGGAGAGTTTGTTTAACCTTTCTCTGGATAGTATTCTCCGTAGCACCAGATCGCCTTCCTCGAGCTACCGGTTGTGTACATGCCGTTGGTGATAACGCCGTAGAGCTTGACGATATCGGGCATTCCGAACAGCTGCTTGGCACCTTCCCTCCTCAAGGAGGTCTAGGTCTTCACGTCGGAGCTGGTCCTGTGCGGCTTCGTCGAAGGTCCGGACCCAGAGCGAACCCAAGGTGATTTCTGGAGGAATGATTGCTTCAGCTCCGTACACCAGAAAGAAGGGTGTTTCTCTGGTTGACCGGTTTGGAGAAGTCCTGTTGGCCCATAGAGTGGGCAGAAGCTCTTCGATCCAGTTGGCTCCGTGTTTTTTCAAGCGCTCATAGGTGCGCGTTTTGAGTCCTTTAAGGATTTCAGCATTTGCTCTCTCGACTTGGCCATTGCTGGCTGGGTGAGCTACGGAGGCGTAGCAAACCTGTATGCCAAGGTCTTTGCAATATCCTTGGAATGCGGAGCTTGTGAATTGGGTCCCATTATCAGTGATGATTTACAGGAACTTGTAACCTCCGACGGCCCTTGGGAAAGGTCCCAAGATGTCCATCCCCCACACAGCGAAGGGCCATGTAGGAGGTATCATTTGTAAGGGCTGAGCTGGAGTGTGAATTTGCTTTGCATGAAATTGACATGCTTTGCATTTTTTCACCAGCTCAGTTGCATCCTGGAGTGCTGTAGGCCAGTAGAAGCCATGCCGAAAGGCTTTACCAACCAGCGTGCGGGAAGACATGTGGTTCCCACACTTGCCTCCATGGATTTCTGCGAGGAGCTCACAGCCTTCTTACCTTGTGATGCACCGCATTAGGATGCTGTTGGCACCGCGCCGGTAGAGATCCCCTTCTACCAGCGTGTATCTTTTAGCCAATCTGACTACCCGGTCAGCGGATACATCGTCGTCAGGAAGGATGTTGTCTTTCAAGTAGTTCCAGATCTCCGAGATCCATGCGTCGGAACTAACTTGAGCATTTGAGTCTTGCGTGATGGGTTGCTCGGAGCTTCCGGCAGCACCTACGACCCTTGATGGCTGCCATGGTAACAGGGCCATCGGGACCGTCAGCTTCGGGATGCTGATCTCGCCCCCTTCGCCCAGTTCGGTAGGCTGAGCTGTGGGTTTCGACAATCTCCAGACAAAAGTTACGTTAGGAGCCGGAGCTCCGGTTGATGCTTTCGTCGAGAGTTCGTCGACTTCAGCGTTGTGGGCACGCTGAACATGGTGGAGGTCTAGGACTTCAAAGTCCTTCTGAAGCCTCTAGAGTTCTAGGAGGTAAGCAGCTAGCTAGAGATTGTTGCAGGAGCATTCACCCTTCACCTGCTTGATGATGAGCTGTGAATCAACTTTGACCAGTAGTTGCCTGACACCGTATGGCAGTGCCACCTTTAGTCCGTAGATGAGTGCTTCATACTCTGCCATGTTGTTGGTTGCCTTGAAGTCAAGGTGTACCATGTATTTCACCTTCTCCCCAGTCGGTGCAAGGAGAAGGATTCCAGCTCCGACCCCCTGCTTCTGCATGGAGCCGTCGAAGTAAAGGGTCCAGTGAGGCTCGGTGAAGGTTGGAGCTTGATGCTCCGTCTTCTACTCACTAGGGCCCCCAGGGTTTGATGGAGAGGGAGTCCATTCTGCCACAAAATCTGCCAATGCTTGACTCTTGACTGCTTGTCTTGAAATAAATTCAAGATCAAATTCAGCCAATTCCGCTGCCCACTTTGCAATATTCCCAGTTGAATTGGGATTATGCAAGATTGCTCGTAGTGGGTAGGAGGTCACCACCGAGACTTTGTGAGCTTGGAAGTAATGTCGAAGCTTCCTGGAGGCAATAAGAACTGCATAGAGCAGCTTATGCACCTCTAGGTATCGAGTTTTAGCATCATGTAATACTTCACTAATGAAGTACACCGGGCGTTGAATGGTCCAGACCCTCCCGGAGGGGTCCGGAGCTTCCTCTTCACTGACCCGGACCCTCTCGAAAGGGTCCGGATTTTCTTCGGGGACCTCCGGGTTCTGGCTGGAAGAACCCGGAGCTTCTTCAGAAATGACCCGGACCCTCCCGGAGTGGTCTAGGTCTCCTGAAACGACTTCTGGTGGATTTGAATCTGGGGGCTGGGACCCAGACTCACATTCAGGAACCTCCGGAACTTCCCGAAGGGGTCTGGATTCCTGAGTGTGGGGTACTTCTGGTCTCTCCGCAACCAGAACCATACTGACAACTTCGTCAGTAGCTGAAATATAAAGCAATAAAGGATCACCAGGGTTCGGAGCTACCAGAATTGGTAGGGTGGTGAGGAACTGTTTCACCTCCTGGAATGCCTTTTCTGCTTCTTCGGACCATTGATATGGTTCGGACTTCCTCAATAACTTGAAGAAGGGGAGTGCCCGTTCCGCCAGTATTGAGATGAACCGGCTAAGGGCTGCTAGACATCTAGTTAATTTTTGGACGTCCTTGATGCGGGTTGGTGGCCGCATGTCTTCAATGGCCTTAATCTTCGCCGGATTAGCTTCTATGCCCCGGTGACTTACCAGGAAACCAAGAAGTATTCTGGAGCTAACCCCAAAGACACACTTGTCTTGGTTTAGCTTCGTGCGGGTGGCCCGCAGCTTGTCGAAGACAGCTTGCAAGGTGTCAAGGAGTGACTCCTTGTTCCTGACCTTGACCACGATGTCATCGACGTACACTTCCACTATGTCTCTAATAAGTTCTTCAAAAGTTTTGTACATAGCTCGTACAAAAGTTGAAGCTGCATTCTTGAAACCAAAGGGCATCGCTGTGTAACAATACAATCCATCTACTGTGATGAATGAAGTATGCTCTTCATCTTCCCTAGACATCCTGATTTGATGATATCCAAAATATGCATCTAGGAAACACAGTAATTCACAGCCGGAGGTGGAATCCACTATCTGATCTATTCTAGGTAGTGGGAATGGATCTTTTGGACTTGCCTTATTTAGTGTGGTGTAGTCGATGCACATCCGAAGCTTTCCGCCGGCCTTAGGCACCACGACTGGGTTTGCCAGCCATTTGGGATAGAAGACTTCTCGGATGAATCCGGCTTCGAGCAACTTCTTCACTTCTTGTCGGATGAAGTTCTGTCGCTCTACGGATTGCTTCCGAGGCTTCTGATGCACAGGCCGGGCATCGGGGTAGATCTTCAGATTGTGCTCAGTCACTTCCCTGGGGATCCCAGGCATTTGTGACGGTTGCCGAGCAAAAACGTCAACGTTAGCCCGGAGGAAAGTGATGAGCTCGAGTTCCTATTTGTCGTTCAATCCTCCTGATATACGGGTTGTTTGAGCGGCATCGGAACCAATTTGGACGACTTTGACGGGAATGTCGGTGTCGCCGCTTGGCTGCACTCGAGGTGCAGAAGTCGAGCCTCGTTGGTGAATGCTCGGAGGTTTTGGAGCTTGCTCCTGCCTGGAGTCCTCCTCTTGCGCTGTGGTGAGCGCATAGAGTTCTTCCAGGGCAGTTACTCCGGCAGTGCGATCTTCGTGGATCCGGAGAATGCCTACTGGCGTTGGCATCTTCAACACCAGATAGCCATAATGAGCAGCCGCCATGAATTTGTACAGGGAAGGTCTACCCAAGATGGCATTGAAGGGTAAGTTGATCTGAGCGACGTCGAAGACCAACTTCTCGTGCGGTACTTCTCCCGTGTCCCGAAGGTAACAGGGAGAGTAATAGCTCCGAGTGGGGTGATGGTCCCCGGACCTACTCCGAAGAAAGGTCGAGAGGTGTGGAGATCCGAAGGTCGGAGCTGAAGCTTAGTGAAAGCTTCGAAGCTGATGAGGTTAAGCCCCGAACCTCCGTCTACCATGACCTGATGGAGCTGGATGTTGTTGATGGTAGGCGATACCATCAAGGGTAACTGTCTTGCTCCAACCATGCACCGGAGACAATCCGAAGCATCAAAAGTGATGGCTGTGTCCATCCACTTTCGGTGAGGTTCCGGCCTGAATGTAGGGGCTACAACAGCCATATCCCGACGCATAGTCTTGATGACGCGACGGGAGGTGATATCCCATGATCCACCAAAAATGGTGTTCATGGTCTTCCGATGCTCGTTGTCAAAGACGTCAGAATCATCGTCGACGGAGGTGTAGACGGCCTTCAGGACCTTTTTGGGATCCTGGAACCCTAACTCCTCTCCTGCCGGAGCTTCGTTGACCTTTTGCTTTCCTTCCCTCTGTCGGAAAAGAGATTCTTCCCGACGCTTGCTGTAGCGCTCGACAAGGTTTTGGACCTCCCGGCAGTCTTCCAAACTGTGGCTGCCCGTCTTGTGAATGGGACACCACACTTTTGGTTTGCCACCGTCTTCAGAAGATGGTCGAGGTCGCTTCTCGGGGCGTGGCCCCCGGCCACCCGGAGCTGCAGCAGCTGCAACGTTGGATGTGCCGGCCGACGACTTCTTCTTGCCGTTGGTCTTCTTTTTCTTCTTGCCACTCCCGGAGGTAGCGGCTTCTTCTTTGAAGGGTTTCTTGTGATCCTCCACGGCTGGTTTGGAGTGCATTTCACGGCCCTCCGCAGCTCTGGCACATTTTTCTGCCAAGCTGAAGAGTTCCGTGACACTGGTGATCTCCTTGATCGCTAGCTTCTCCAACATCTTCTTGTCCCGTACGCCCTGTCTAAAGGACACAATGATAGAGGCGCTAGAGATAGAAGGGATAGTGTTTCGTACCTGAGAGAACCTCTGGATGAATGACCGCAAGGATTCTCCCCCTTTTTGCACGACCGCAAAAAGATCCAGTTCAGTGCCTTGCCGGGTGTATGAACTCCCGAAGTTGGCAGTGAACTGATGGCACAGCTCCTCCCAACTGTTGATAGAGTTGGGTGTAAGGCTCATAAACCAGGACCTGGCAGTCCCAGTTAAGACCACTGGAAATTAATTGGCCATCACGGCCTCATTTCCTCCGGCTGCCAAGATTGCAGTGGAGTATATCTAAAGAAATTCGCCGGGATTGACAGTTCCGTCAAATTTTTCCGGCAGGTGAGGCCGGAACTTCTGTGGCCATCTAACCATGCGCAGATGCATGGCCAAAGCTGAACAGCCTCCTCCTACTCCTTCTGGAGTAGAAAGGTCCTGAGCTTCCCGTCTTTCACGGGCACGCTCAATATGGACTCGGCCGTCCTGCTGGCGGTATCGGCGATCAAGCTCCGCCCGGAGGTCGTGAGTCGAAAGCCTGGATACCGTGTGAGTGCGTCGAGCCCCGGAGGGCAATGATGTCACTTGTTGTGACGCAGCACGTCTCCTGCTATTGGAGACATGCGGACCAAGTCTTCCAGACAAAGTCCGCCGCTGCGACGGGGCTCTTCCTGAAGGAGGAGGACCCTGGTTGCTGAGGCGTTCGGCTGCTGCTGCAACCAAATGCTCCACATCGGCCCTCCACTGCTCCAGTGCATCCCGAGATGCATCCGGAGGTGGTGGGCATTGGAGAAGAGCACGCGCTGCATGGAGCGCGTGTTCTGGGTTGTCATGATTTGTCGACGCAGTGATCGATGCTGGCGCACCATCACGCTGCCCAGCACGATTTGCTGGAGGAGACGGTGGTGGTGGGAGTGTGACTCCTGCTGGTGCTGAGGCTCCTGCTGGTGGCTGCCTGTTGGAGGGATTGCCCCCATCAGCCTGAGCGGCAGGTTGGCCGTTTGATGATCCAGCAGCAGAGTTCACCATTCTCAAAATCTCAGGCGCCCCTACCTGGCGCGCCAACTGTCGGTGGTTTGGAACCGGCAGATCTCCCTACACTACTAAAGTGGTAGAGGAGTTCGATGTTCGGTGTGGGCACGCGGAGATTCAAGAAGGTGAATAAGATTTGACACAGGAGACACAAGAATTTACGTGGTTCGGGCCGCCTGAGCATTATACCCTACTCCACGGGTGTGTTGGTGTTGTATTAGCTGTTTGAGCTTGTGATGAGCGTATGAGGCGCGTGTGTCTATCTTTCTCTCTACGTGTATCGTCGGTCTGTCCTTTTATAGTACAAGGGCAGGCCGTTACAGGTTAGCCTGGCCCGACATGTGGCCCCGGTGGTTACTAGTATTGATACACGTTTAATTGCTCTTAATGATCCTATAACGGGCTTTGACAGCACCGTTACAGGTGTTAAGATCGTTCGTTTAAGTGTCATTAATATGGCATTAATGACACTTAATCGGGTCTTGAAGTCCTTGGTTCTCCTTTGAAGATCCGGAGCCGTTGCGGGGTCTTCCGGAGGCTAAAAGCTGAAGATCCGACGGTCGGACACGTGGCAGCTCTGGAGCTTGCTGTGGGAAACAGGTAGCTCCGGGACTACCCGACACGTGTCAGGTCCGTAGCTTTTCTCGTTCAGGGGCTAAGTCCGGGGGTGCCATTTTGGTACATGGTCCGGAGCTTCCCCCTTGTGGGCGGTAGCTCCGGTTTGGTTGTACGTGTGGCGAACCAGGGATTAACCATGTTGGAGAAGCGGGTCCGGTTATGTGTGACATGTGGGCCTTCGAGGGTCTTCAAACCAAGTAGATGACTTTCCTTTGAGATCTTTATATCCTCAAGGGGTGTACGGTTTCTAGGGTACCGACAACTGGTATTATGATGGTTACATGGTTTATGATGGGTTTACTTCACATAAATATGATATATCGCTTTTCCAAATGTTTTACTGTACTTTTCAGCACTTAGCCATTATTATTGTCGTCGTGTGAATCAGCCACATGTCATACTTTTCACACATGCTGAGTACGACATGTACTCACTCTTGCAATCCCCCCCCCAACAGTTGCAGGTCGAGATTGTGAGTTTAATGGCGATAATGCGAAGGTCTAGGCCGTGTCTACCGTCAGCTTTGCCTGTGGTGTTGCATGGAGCTGCGCTATCCCTTTTGCTTAGTTTGCTTAGTTGCTTAATTAGTTTATTTCCGCTGCATTAGTTGAACTTGTCATTAATATTCATTAGAGCTTGTATTCGAGGATAATATGGTTTGTGTAATAAAATTTGATAATTAATCTTGTTCTGTGGTAATTTTCTGTATACTCTTTTGTGATTGCACTCGTGTATGTGTGTTGAACATCCTGGGCACACATATACGTTAGCTTGGTTCAGTTTCGGAACCGGGCGTCACAGATTGGTATCAGAGCCACAGGTCTGATCGTAGGATGCAGCATAGATAGAATGGACACTTTAGAGCACATAGGAGCACTTAGAAATCGATGTGTTTTTGCTTGGAGTGCTGTTTGCTATATATATTGTTTGCTTGTGTGATTAATAGAAGATTTTGGGATGCTTTAGCATTGCCATGTCCACCTAGGCTAGTAAAGCTAGTTGGTTAGCTTCATATCCCTTGATGCATATAGTTGGGGACGTTTCTAAATTCTTACCTATTGCTCTTCATCAGATGGTGAGGACTCGCAATCAGAGGGGTGTCAATGATGAGGAGGAGAACCATGAAGTACCTCAGAACAACGTTGGACAAGGATCTACTCAGGGAGCTATCAACATCGAGCAGCTATTGGCCATGCAGAACCAGCTCATGCAGACCATGATACAAACAATGTTACAGCTGCAGGCTGGCAATATCAACAATCAGCCCCACATGCCTCCACCGCCACCCCCGCCTCCTCATAACCGGTTGGGAGAGTTTATTAGGACTAGGCCGCCAACCTTTGCTCAAGCTGCTGACCCTATGGATGCTGATGATTGGCTCAAGCCCGTGGAGAAGAAACTTGCTATTGTCCAATGCAGTGACCGAGAGAAGGTCCTATTTGCTTCTCATCAACTTGTTGGAGCAGTTGCCGATTGGTGGGATTCACTATGCAATGCTCATGAGAATCAAGAGAGGATCACATGGGCAAAATTCAAATAGAACTTACGTTCTCATTATGTGCCGGAAAGTGTTATGATCTTGAAGAGGAAAGAATTCGAGAACATAAGGCAAGGAAGATCAAGCGTGAGTGAATATCTCAATAAGTTCACTCAACTCTCAAGATATGCGCCTGAGGATGTTAGTCGGGAGAGTCGGAAGCAATATTTGTTCATGAGGGGATTGAACAATGAAATCCAAGTGCAATTGCTCAATTGTGACTATGCCAACTTCCAGAAGCTTGTGGACAAAGCAATTGTGGTTGAGAACAAGATTCGTGAGATGGAGCAAGAAATCAAGAAGAAGGCACCATATCAAGGACAACAACAAGGAAGTAATGTGCGCCCTCGCCTTGCGCCTCCTAATGCGCCATACTACAATTCCTCTGCTTCTGTACAGCGCCCTGATTATGCACCGCTCCCAGCTCAGTTTGTGCAGCAGCGCCCTGTCGTGCAAGCACCTAGGCCTCCAATGCCTTATGCACCCAGTGCTGATTTTCCTGGAGCCAATGCTTAAAACCAAGCTCGTCCCAATAATTCTGGTGGAGTTAAGAAGTGTTATACTTGTGGAGAAGCTGGACACTTTGCGCATCAATGTCCTAAGTCGGGCCTTGGTCAAGGAAGCAATGCACCGAGGTAAAACTCAAGACCCAATGGAGGACAACGACAAGGGAACCGTAGATAGCAGAATTTTGCTCGCGGTAACGTGAACGATGTCTCTACGGAGGATGCTCAACAAGCGGATGATGTGGTCATTGGTATGTTTCTCGCCAACTCCAACCCCGCGACTATGTTATTTGATTCTGGAGCATCGCATTCATTCATTGCATCGAAGTATGTTGCCAAGTATAGTTTGCCTATCTCTCATATGAAGTTTACTCTATTGGTTAAGTCTCCTGGAGGAGAGATGAGGACAAATATAGTATGTCCAAAAGTAAGCCTTAGAATAAAGGGGGTAGACTTCTCCGCCAACCTCATTGTTTTGGATTCACACGGAATAAGAGGATCCGTTGGTGCAAAGTGCAATGGAAACACCATACAGAAGCCGAAGCTACATGGGAACATGAAGAAGACTTGAAGGCAGAATTCCCTCACCTTTTCTCCACGCTATCGAATCTCGAGGGCGAGATTCACTTTAAGGGGGGTAGGTTTGTGACACCCTAAATTTTCGCATCATGCATTGCATACATGATCATGCATTAAACATTAGTAGGATAAAAAGAAAATAATTATAGCCTAAAACTTGTAATACGGAATAAGTATAAAAATTATAATCGTACAAAATATATATAAAAGATATAAATAAATAATATATATAATAAGAAATATATATAAAAAGTAAATAAATAAAATAAATAAGATAAATAAAAATAATAAAACATAAATAATTATATAATAATATATATATATAATATAAAGAATAAAAATATATAAATAAATAAATAATATAGTGAAAAAAAAGAGAAAAAAAAGAAAAAAAACAAAAGCAAAACAACCGCTGGCCAGGCGGCCGACCGGCCCAGCCAGCGACAGCCGCGCCGCCATCCCCGGTCCCACGACCAGCCGCCCCGCTGGGCCCCGCCCCGACGCTCCCACGCGCCGAGCCCCGCGCCATGCACCCCGCCGCCCGAGGCGCCTGGCCCCGCCGAACCGCGCCGCACCAGCGCGCCTCCCGCGCCACCCCCACCCCCCCCCGCGCGCCGGGCCACATGCCCGCCGCTGGGCCCTGCTCCCACACCGCCTCCAACGCGCCGTCCCGCTCGCCCCGCCTCCCACGCTGACGCGCCCCGATTCCCGCGCCCTGGACCCCACGCCCCGCTCGCCCGTACCGAGCGTCGCTCGCGCCACCGCAACTCCCGCCGTTTCCCGCGCGTTACGCGTCCCGCGCGTAACTCCCAGCGCCGGCCCTAGCACCGCGTGCCGCCGGTTATAAAAGGGACCGAGGCCCTCGTTTTCCCCGATCCCAGAAAGCCACGCCGCCAGAAAAAAAAGGGACAAGAAACAGCGCCGCCAGGGACGCCCAGAAGAGAAGACCTAGCCGCCAGCTAGGAAAAAAAGCACCAGGAGCAGCCGCCAGGAAGGAAAAAAAAGGAAGAAAAAAAAAGAGGGAAAGAAGAGGAAGAAAAAGAGGAGGGTGCCACCGTCACCCGGAGATCGTCGCTGCCATCGTGCCGCCGAGGGATCTTGCGCATCTACTTCGTCTACGCGTCACCTTCGTCCCTCGATCTTCCAAGCCATCGCATCTACGGTAGGATTCGTTTTTACAATGCGAATTTTAGTGACGTATTAGATCTAATAGACGTAAATTGATTTTAGTTGCACCATAATTTTATTTTCAGCAGCATTAATCCACTCTAAAACCCCCGTAAAATCATATGAACACGTATGAACTAGTTGCATCTAATTAATAAACAACCGTAGTTAATTAATAATTGATCTTTGCATGCATGCATATCATCGCATGTTGATTAATGTGTGTGCATCATGTTGATTTGTATGTATATTCTTGTATGTGTTATCACGAGTAGAGGGAAGTGCTCAACAGGCCGCATACGAGGATTTCGAGAACCAAGATTTCGAAGCACTTGAGCAACCCTATCCGCCGGAGCAAGGCAAGTGTCCTTGAAGCATATTGATCCTGTTTTTAAAATAAATGTTTTATTTGCAAACTGCATGCTTGTGTCAATTTGATGGGAATCCTATGGTAGGAAGTTTAATAGATTTGTTTAACCACCCTTGTCACCTGGGATATATGGTAGAGAGTCGGGATGGGTTTTTTACCCTTTTGCTTCGCTTAATTAATTGGG
The DNA here is from genome assembly GCA_036927565.1 of Tuctoria greenei. NCBI lineage: Eukaryota > Viridiplantae > Streptophyta > Magnoliopsida > Poales > Poaceae > Tuctoria > Tuctoria greenei. The sequence continues at coordinate 114,989,020 of JAYESD010000006.1, forward strand.
ATGGCAAACAACACTACACATTTAATTATGCATCAATGATATTCTGGTTAAGGTGAACTGGTAAATACGATGGGTGATCTAAGCAAGCCTGGTATGTGGATGGGTTGGATGTTATGGTGGTTTGCTTGCTTTAGATCTAAGGACCGGTTCATGCGAGAATAATCCAGGACTACCGTGCCACCACGAGGCCAAGTATGGGTGCGACGTAGCTGATTAATTAGGGCTTCGCTAGTACTGTTTGGACCATTGTGGATGCTCGGGGAAGGGGTAGTCGGATTGGGTTTGTTGATGAATGGTGGGACTACCCTGGGATCCGAATGGCTCAAGAGGGGGCCCTTGGTTGAAGATGTGCTCAGTTGGAGGCGTCGCCACCGGTGAAACCTTAGTGGGGTCTGAATAGACTAGTAATCCCTTTGTAAAGGCTATTTTGTGATCTCTTGGCCATACACCAAAGGAAGTGTAATTGGCACAAGGGAGGTTCTTTAGTCGCCGACGGGTGATGAAATCACAAACACGTGGGTAAAGTGGTACAAACTCTGCAGAGTTAATTAAAACTATCATGATAGCCGTGCTCCCGGTTATGAGCGTCTGGACAACTTCCATGATTAGAAAGAAATTGGGATTTGGGATGATTATGGTTTGGTAATGGTTATGGTTGATATTATGGTTATGGTTATGGTTATGGGATGGAATCATGGTTTATGACATTGATTATGGTTATTGGCAATGGTAAATTATGGACTGGTATTATGATGGTTACATGGTTTATGATGGGTTTACTTCACATAAATATGATATATCGCTTTTCCAAATGTTTTACTGTACTTTTCAGCACTTAGCCATTATTATTGTCATCATTTGAATCAGCCACATGTCATACTTTCCACACTTGCTGAGTACGACATGTACTCACTCTTGCAATCCCCCCCCCCCCCAACAGTTGCAGGTCGAGATTGTGAGTTTAATAGCGATAATGCGAAGTTCTAGGCCGTGTCTACCGTCAGCTTTGCCTGTGGTGTTGAATGGAGCTGCGCTATCCCTTTTGCTTAGTTTGCTTAGTTGCTTAATTAGTTTATTTCCGCTGCATCAGTTGAACTTGTCATTAATATTCATTAGCGCTTGTATTCGAGGATAATATGGTTTGTGTAATAAAATTTGATAATTAATCTTGTTCTGTGGTAATTTTCTGTATACTCTTTTGTGATTGCACTCGTGTATGTGTGTTGAACATCCTGGGCACACATATACGTTAGCTTGGTTCAGTTTCAGAACCGGGCGTCACAGTCGTTGTCGCCGCTTGGTTGCTCACGGGGTGCGGAAGTAGAGCCTTTATGATGAATGCTTGGAGGATTCGGAACTGGCTCCTTACCGGATGCTTCCTCTTGCGCTGTGGTAAGCACATAGAGTACTTCTAGTGCTGTAACTCATGCGGTACGATCTCCGCGGATTCGGAGAACGCCCGAGGGTGTTGGCATCTTTAACACCAAGTAGCCATAATGGGAAGCAACCATGAACTTGTATAAAGCTGGCCTGCCCAGAATGGCATTAAACGGCAGACTGATTTGCGCGATGTCGAAGACCAGTTTCTCAGTTCTGTTGTTCTCTCGGGTTCCGAAGGTCATTGGGAGTGTGATGGAACCGAGAGGAGTAACGGTTCCTGGACCTACTCTGTAGAATGGTCGGAATGGACGAATGTCCAAAGGCTGGAGCTGAAGCTTAACGAAAGCTTTGAAGCTTATGAGGTTTAGCCCGGAACCTCCGTCCACCATTACAAGGTGGATTTGAATATTGTTAAAGGTGGGTGCCACCATCAATGGGAGTTGACCATCCCCGATAATGTTTTGGGGGCATTCCGAAGCATCAAAAATGATGGATGTATCCATCCACTTCCGATGTGGTTTCGCCTTAGCAGTGGGAGCTGCCACGGCTATGTCCTGCCGCATTGTCTTGAGGATGTGGCGAGAGGTGATGTCCCAAGAACCACCATAGATGGTGGTCATGGTCTTCTGACGCTCGTTGTCAGAGATGTCGGAGTTGATGTTGACAGTGTTGTAAACGACTTTCAAGACCTTTTTAGGGTCCTGAAAACCTAGCTCTTCTTCAGCCGGAGCTTCGTCGACTTTTTGTTTCCCATCCCTTTGATGGAAAGGAGCTTCTTCCCGACGCTTGTTATAGCGCTCGGCAAGGTTCTGAACCTCCCGACATTCTTCCAAGCTGTGTCGATTAGTCTTGTGAATCGGACACAATGCTTTAGAACTACCTCCATCTTCTGACAATGGTCGAGGCCCTTTCTCAGGGTGTGGCCCCCGACTTCCAGGAGCTGCGGCAGCAGCAGTAGCTGGAGCACCGGCCGACGGCTTCTTTTTTCCATTGGGCTTCTTCATCTTCTTGCTACTACCAGAGGTAGCGGCTTCAGTTTTGGAGGACTTCTGGTTTGCCTCCGTGACTGGCTTAGAATGCATTTCACGGCCCTCCGCAGCTCTAGCACATTTGTCGGCTAGACTAAAGAGTTACGTGACACTGTTAACTTCTTTAATGGCCAGCTTCTCCAACATCTTTTTATCTCGAATGCCATGTCTGAATGCAACAATAACAGAAGAGCTCAAGATTGAAGGGATGGTATTTCATACCCGAGAGAACTGCTGGATGAAAGAACGTAGCGATTCCCCCGATGTTTGCTTTACGGCAAACAGGTCCAATTCAGTGTCGGGCTAGGTGTAGGAGCTCCCGAAGTTGGCAGTGAATTGTTGGCACAGCTCCGCCCAACTATTAATGGAGTGGAACGGGAGACTCATGAACCAGAACCTTGCTGTCCCGGTTAAGGCCACTGGGAAGTAATTGGCCATTACAGTCTCATCACCTCCCGCTACCAGTATGGCAGCAGAGTAAATTTGAAGGAATTCAGTGGTGTTGACAGTCCTGTTGAATTTTTCTGGCAGGTGAGGCCGGAACTTCTATGGCCATCTGACCATGCGTAGGTGCATGGCCAGGGCAGAACGGCCTCCTCCTACTCCTTGTGGAGCACGGTTGTACCGAGCCTCTCGCCTCTCACGACCACACTCGATATCGACACGGTTGTCCTACTGTCGGTAACGGCAATCCAGTTCCGACCACAAGTCATGAGTCAGAATCTTTGTGATGGTGTGGGTGCATCGCGCCCTAGGGGGCAACGAGGTCACCTGCTGGGATGGAGCACGTATCCTTTATTGTGAGACTTGTGGACCAAGTCGGCAACACAAAGTCCGTCCTTGTGATGGTGCTCGCCGCGAAGGGGGAGGACCTTGATTGCTGATGCCTGCAGCCGCATCTGCAACCAAATGGTCAACATCAGCTCTCCACTGCTCCATAGCACCCTGTAGTGCACCTGGAGGCGGTGGGTGTTGCAGGAGAGATCGCGTGGCAATGAGCCCATGCTCAGGATTGTTGTTTGTCGATGCAGTGATCGACGCGGATGCTCCATCTTGTTGACCAGCATTGTTTGACGGAGCAGATGGTGGCTATGGTGCCATAGCACCTACTGGAACAATGTCACCTGTTGGTTGTTGGGCGTTGGAGGGATTGCCTCCAGCAGGTTGTCCAGTGTGGTTGCCATTGGAGGATCCAGGAGCTGAATTCACCATCTTGTGATCTCGGGATTGCTGCCTCCCCCTAACTGGCACGCCAAATGTCAAAGTGTTTGATATGACACTTCCCTCGAACCTGCTAAGAAGCAGCCCTCAGAGGTTCTTTTGTGGTTGGGGCACGCACAGATCAAGATCAAGATGATGACCCTAAAGATTTACGTGGTTCGGGCTACCTGCGCGTAACACCCTACTCCACGCGGTTTGTGTTGCTGTATTGCAAGCTGGTCAGCTGGGATCAGATCAGATGAGATGTCCCCTGGGTACGTGTGGCACAAACCTTTTATAGTTCTAAGGACTGACCGTTACAAAGCTTGTTTGGCCCGACATGTGGCCCTGGCGTATTTAATTGCCTAATACACTGTCTAAAGAGTATTAAGTGTGATTAATAGTGCGATAACGTGCCTTAATGGCTACGTAACCCCTATTAACAGCGCTCTTGATCGTGTGTCATTAATACAACATTAACGACATGTAATTACATCTTGTAACTACCGCTCTAATTATGCTTGATGGCTCATGCTGAAGAAGATCTGCCAGTGTAAGCGTCGATGAAGGTTCGAATGCTCCACACGTGGAAGCTCCGGAGCTTTCCCTTATGGGAGGTTAGGTCCGGGGCTAATGTACACGTGTCGGCACCGGAGCTCCTCTCTGCTGGGGGTTAAGTCCAGAGCCGTTGTACACGTGTTGACGCTGGAGCTTCCCTTTGTTGGGAGTTTAGCTTCGGCTTTCCTTTACACGTGTTGACCCAAGAGCTACCCATACGAGGGGAGCGGGTCCAGTGCAATGTGACATGTGGGGCCCGAGGAGTCTTTCAACTCTGACAGGTAGAACTCCCTTGTACTCTTCGCGGTATTAAGGGGTACCTGGTACGCAGGGTACCGATAGTGGCGATAGATCCTAATGCCACGAATTGGTGAATTGTGGCAAAAGTTCCTAATGCAACGATTCTGTTTCATGGCGATAGATCCTAATGCCATGAACTTGTGAGTAATGGCAAAAGTTCCTAATGCAACGATTGTGTTCCATGGCGATAGATCCAAACGCCACGAACTGGTGAATCATGGAAAAAGTTCCTAATGCAATGATTTTGTTTTGTGGCGATAGATCCTAACACGAAGAACTAGGGAATTGTGGCAAAAGTTCCTAATGCAACGGCGTGTTCCGTGGCGATAGATGCTAACACCACAAACTAGTGAATTGTGGCAACAAATTCTAATGCAATGTTTGTGTTCTTTGGCAATAGATGCTAATGCCATGAACTAGTGAATCGTGGCAATATATTTGTGGCGATAGATCCTAATGCCACGAACTAGGGAATCATGACAACAGATCCTAATGTAACGATTGTGTTCCGTGGTGATAGTCATAATGCTACGAACTAGTGAACCGTGGCAAAAGACCAAGCTTACTACAACTATTTAGTATTCCTTGTGGTACAATCGTTGCAACAGGGCGGAATCCTTGTAATTAAATCATAAGGAAACACAAGCATATACTCACGGACCACACAAATATCCTCAAGATTATTGGCTTCCGTGTGTATTTGGCTGGAATTTCTTTGATAAGGTGGTCAAGAATGATAGTGTGTGGTTCATGACGTGGAGAGTTTAAATAAACCACTCATGGAACGATGTCAAGAACAGCGATATGACAATTTAGCCACAACATTCCTAAGATGACATCAAGCTTCCGGCCCTAGAATATATTTAGAGAAGTCAGACAAATATTCCCATCAATCTTAAGTTGTGCTTTGTGGACTTTCATTTCCGCTACTATCTTCCCACCTGAAGAGCAAATCAAATATGAAATTTCGGTGGGAATCATAGATAATTGATACTTGACAACATATGATTGGTTAAAGAAATTATGGGTGGCACTGGAGTCAAAGAGTATGACTATGGGATGATCAAGTAGAGAAAACATACCCGCGAGAACGAGTTCGCCTTCCTGCACTTCTTCGATACCTATGTGGTGGACATTGCCAGGTTTGGTGCTGGTTTCTTGGGCTGGTTGCGGGGCTGAGTTGCACCCTGATACAGTGCGGGTCCGCTGCCCTTTCACCGTTTGGGGGCAATCTCTCACAAAATGCCCGACACGGCCACACGTGTAACACGTGTATTGTGTTGGGTTCCCTCCAAGCTGCGGATGGAATCCCGATGCACGTGGTGGAGGTGGATATGCACGCGGAATCATCCATTGCTGTTGCTCTGGTTGAAAAGACGGTTGGAAGCTTGGCACGTTGAAAGATCGACCGTAAAACTGAGCCGGTCGCGCCGGTGGCTGCCACCTCTAACCGGATGGTGGGCGGTACACCAAACGGTACTTCTATGGACCACCACCACCGCTTCTCAATGGCGCGCTCTGTTTCCTCTTGTCAGAAACGAGCTCGCACTGAGCATCTTCCTGGACAATCGTGGCTTTGAAGATGTCGTTGAAGGTGCCACGGTTGCATTGTGTGAGTTGGACTTTCATATTGGTGTTCAAACCTAGGAAGAATGTATCTCACTTTTTATCTTCTGTCGCAATATAATCCAGGGTGTACCGCGCAGATGGTTCAATGCCCGAAAGTACTCATGAGGACTCCTCCCGCTTCGCTTCACCTCCAGGAACTCTTGAAGCTTCCTCTTCATGATACCGGGAGGTATATGGTAGGCGTAGAACACCCCTCGGAACCCTTCCCATGTCACGGCATGGCCAACCGATAGTGAGGTGATGTAGTTCGCCCACCATGCACCAGCAGCACCGTGAAGCTGCTGCATTGCGAAGCCTTCTAATGTTTGGTGCATTGGAGCAACCTGAACTTCGCCTCCATGGCGCGGAGGAAGTTGTCCGCCTCCAGAGGCTGATCGGCCTCCGTGAAGACTGGTGGATGCATTGCAAAGAAATCTCAGTACAAACTCTATTGGGCTGGAGTTGCCCATTGCCTTTGTCGCCCCCCTTGACGGGATGAATTCTGCACCAAGGTCCACAGCAACTTGGTTCGCTTGTGACGCAAGCCGAGCACTGCGGCAAGAACCTCCGTAGCCTCCTCTGAGGTTCCGGTGGTGGCGATGGAGGAGCTTGTTGCAGCTCTGTTGTGGTTTTCTCTGGTGTCAGAGATTCATCACCTAGATCCTGGCTAGATCCTCCCACCTGATGTGTTGATCGAGTAAGTGCCATTCTGCATCCACATGAATTAAACATCAGCCACACTTTTGTCTACTTCATCCATGTCATACAATAGTAGCGCAAGAATTGACAAAGTAACAATTGCATAAAATGCACATATATTGACATAGTGTAAACTTTATACAACATACAACATCCCAGGACCCCTTTACCATAGTGAGTTCAAAATATAATGAACTCCATGTATGGAAGTACATTTCGACTATGGTCGGTTACAATGGGACGTTAAGTGCATTAGCATCCGTGTAGTCTCACTATTGGAAAATGACACAAACATGTCATCGCTCTAAGTGGTATTACGATTGTGTCACATACTCGATTCCCACTGAGCACATCGAATTATAGCTGCTGAACATGAGATATGACACAAGAAATTTAAACCAAATTGATTTGAATTGAAGAATTTAAAAACTTGTTTCACTATCCAGTTTCTGGTCCAGCTGACAAGTCTGGAAAGATTAAACATTTTCGACCAGTTAAAGGAAAAATATGTAGTGGATTTAACTACAAAGTTGAAGCACACTCAAAGAAATTTCTAGAATGTATTTATTTGTCCCCATAGCATTTCTGGTTGAGGAGATATGCCTTATGCAAGTTGGCTGTTTTCTGGAAATTTTGACAGCACCTCCTTTGTTTATGGCTGATTTTTGTCCACAATTTCCAGATAGGAAACAGAATTGTATGCAAAAATCATAAATTAAAAAATTGTTACATACATCCTCAGGATTTCATAAATGTATTACATGAAGCCATTAAATGATTCTACTAAGAGATATGATAGAATTAGTGAACATATACAGAAACTGTCCAATCTCTGTCCAGATTTGGCAGAGTTTGGAATTTTGAATTTTTATTAGTTTACAGGAGGATTCTGATATGGAGTTGAACATAAGAGTTGTACAAGACTCTAAAATTTCTAACCATGTAAGGTAGACCTTCAGTAGTGAACTCTACATGGAGTTATGCTATTCCAAAGTTAAGAATTTTGCTGCTAGGTTTACAGTTTGAATCAGGAACTTAACAGATTAAATTCAACTGCAGTTTGCATGTTTTAAATCTTGATATCTGCCTTGGAGCTGAAAAAGAAACTCGTGGCGGACTACCTCAAGTTTCCAAACCATGTGCCTACTGAGCACATTGATAACATGATTTATTGGCAATCTGTTCTAAGCCTCCAAATACGGAGATTACAACTTCAAACTTAGTCCTAAGATGAAAATTTTTACTTGTTGTTGAGTTGCACCTCCGTCACAGATATCATCATTGACGTGCCTGATGAAACTCGAATGCAATGTCGGTACTACGTCCTAACCAAAGAAAATCCTAAGCCGGTATTCCAGCATATGTCTCAATGGTGGCACTAATGATGTTCACTCGCAAACGTTCTCGACACGAGCTACCTATAGCGTGGTTAGTGTACCTCCATGAACACACAATTTACAGAACACTCATTATGGTGTCGTACGGCACATCCCTGATGAGCGCAATCATAATAATATATTATCAGTAATCAAAACTAACGCATTGTATGCTTCCATACATCCCGTCTTCACGGTAAAGTGCGAATGAGTCTTCACGGTTGAGAATCTTATCAACCCACAGATACCACCTATTTCCTCTATCTCATAGAGGTACGCTGATGGCGAGCGCTGCGTATGGTTCATCGAACATGAATTGTCCAAGAATTGCATACTATCGCATTTTAGACCACACGATGGGGTATCCTAACTTTTGCTCGAGGCACGCCGGGGAGCAGCATTTTCATATGTTCTCAGAAACCATGAGAAGTTAGAGACTCATATTAGTTCCCGTGCCAAGCCACTGGGGACAATTATTGTACTACCTCTTGTACGGTGATCTTACCACAATTTATCCATTTGCGGTGGTGTACCTTACCTCTTAGTTGTTGTCAGGGCGTCATTACAGAATATAATAACACAAATGTTAGTTTTGCCACCTTAAGTAACTAATACTATAATAGACTTTATGTAGACATAATGACTAATCCTCACTAAATTACTTCTAAGTTTTCAAAATAGGTAGTGAGGACTAGGTCAATATATTCCAGGATCGTAGAGGGTGGTGCCGTGCGATGCGGCACCCAATAGCACACACGAAAAGAATACGATAAAATACAAAGTTTTATTGATATAAAGGGCGAATGTCTTTTCCAAACATAATATACAACAGAAGATAAGTTCATAGCTAATACTCTCAGCCTATGGTTTGCAAAAGGGCAGCGTCCAGCTCGAGGATGCTGCACAAGACTTAACCGAGTCGCCTAAACATGAAACTCTACATGGAGGGATACTCATAAACGTAGGCAGTGATATTGCATAAACCGACTCACCTACAAGTGGATCCTTACTTCCATCTTATTAGCAGCAAGTTAATGGTTCAGAAATGTAACTTTAATGAGCATAATGTATAGCAGGCATAGTTACAAAACAAATATTATTCAATACATCATATTCTTCTGACTTATTCAGTATTTACTACATCACATCGCAATGAACAAGTGATACTTGATCCTTAACCGCGAGGGATGATGATTGCAATCAATAACACCCGGATTGCATGACACAGACACCCGTATGTAAGAAGGGTGTGGTGCCCCTCATGACGTCATATGCAACAACCTTTCACAAGAAACTTAAACGCTAAACCAGTCCCACCATTGTGGGTAGAAGGTCCCTACACGGGATGTGTCTTTGCCCGTTAGCGGATTTACACGTCATTGCCCTCAGCCCACCCCTATCGATAGTGGGCTATGCCTCGACACCCAAGTTATCAAATTACATCAGTTTCCTAGGTTCTATATGCCTAGTGTGCCTTCCGGGTATAGTTGAAACTTGCTCACCAGGGTTGCACACGGATCAGTCCTCATTCGACACAAGCAGGCTACGCACGTGAGACCCCGTCTCACTGCATCCTATCCAATTTCTCGGTCTCATCTCCATATTTATAAACCATTTCCATACGCAAACTAATCCTTTGTGATATAAATCCTATCGCGCGAGTAGATTCCAACTACTCGACTTTTACCAGATTTCTTACAACATTGGCATGACATTTCTACTTGTAGAGCTGTAAACCTACCCAATAATTCATGGGGTTTGTGGTTCATGCAAGTGGAGTAGCAAGAACCTTAGCAGTAATGCACAAAACTCACCCTATAAGTATGTAATACAAATCAAAACTTTGCAATGGCTATTAAATGCAAAATGGGGCTTGCTTGGCTGCGAGTCAGATGGAAAGTTAGCCTCTAGTGGTATCCTCTCCAAGTCCTTTGGCTCCTCCTTGATCTAGGCCACTATATAATATGTATATCATAATAAGCGTAAGTGACATTGAAACTATATAAACCAACTTCTAAACATAGTTTCTGGTAGTAAAAGATTTTAATTGGCTTTGTGATTTTTACAGTGGAGATCAGGTACTAAGATAAGGATATGCGAAAAGAATGAGAATTGTTCATGGAAGCTTGTTGTCTCTAAAATTCCAATAAGTAAATGGATTTTCTGAATTTTGATACTAAATCTGTAGCTTTGACATACACTACAGGAATCGCGTGAAAGAGTGTTGGCCTCATATGCGTCGGTAAGACACTGAGGCCAACATGCATATCATATGCGCATCTGTAGGATCAAAGAGGACATGAAAAACTACCAGGGGGTGAACGATAAATTAAAACTTTTGCAGCTGAAGCAACAAAAACCCCTCGGCAGAAAATTAATCTAAAAGGGAAACCATGTGTGCGAGTGTTTCCAACGTGGGCAAAAAATTAAAAACTAGTGTAGATCATAGAAAATCAAGTCACGAATACGCGACAAAAACAATCACGAGAAAATGTCGAGCAAACTCAAGTTATGACCAAAACCCTGAGCAAAGGTCGATCTGGTCTAACAGAGAGCAAACAGATCTGCTATGCTGCAAAGAAACTCATGTAACTAAAAAACTATAAACCCAATGACTGTGAAATTTTCATTGGTCATAGAGTATAGAGTTGTTAAGACAACAAAAAAAGCATCACATCAATTGGATCTGTAAAACTTGAGTTACAATCAAAACAATGAAGAAAGGTCGGGCAGCGTAGATACTCGATGAGAAAGACTTGACGAAAACAAGTCGGCCGAACAAGGCACAAAAGCTTCTCTAGACTACTAATTTTATTGATCAAAACACAAGAGGAACAGCCCCCAAGTCGTGCACCAAGAGCTCTGCCTTCTTTTCTTATATAGCCATCCCTTAGGCCAACTCAATCCCGACTAGGACTCCTACTCCTACTCAGTTTGAACCTAACCTTTCTATAACTGCTAAAGACTCTTTCATACACAGATAGAAGCAGTATTAAGACTGCCACACACCTTACGAACGTCCTAAAAATTCCTAGAGCAAATCAACTTCGTGACCCACACGAAATCTTACCATAACATACTCAAGACTTTCCATATTCGAACCATAACCACATCAGCCGCAAGCTGAGGCATAATCCAGCCGGTTGGACCTTTCCGGCCACATCTTCATGTTCATATCTTTTCACCACGTCTTGTGACTGTGTTGCCACGTCCATGCAACCCTTGCACACGTGCAAACACATTCCAATGACATCCACGATACCTTCATATGCATTGGTCTTGACCCAAATATGTTGCATGAGCTTCCGATCAACTCAACCACAATTCCTCCCAAACTTGGTTGTTGAACCTCATCTTCTCCCTGAGACTAATTCAATGGATCTTGTCACCAGCCATGTCTTGACCTCAAGCAACACCTTCACATGAACAAACAACCAAGTCTTCCGAGGACAAGTCCTCGACTTGACTCACATTAGTCCAATAACCACAACACCTTATTTTGAGCACGTCACATAAGCATGTTGCAAACAATATCAAAAATGATATAAGCCATAACCACCAAAACACTACAAAAACTTAGCAAGTGAATACTAAGCAAATCTTCCCATATACCAAAAGCAAATTCAAAACATTGCAAGTTAAAAACAGATCCATCACTCAATTACTTCTGCAAATAGAATTATCAAATCGACTAAAAGCAGCGCTGCAATATAAAGGCAGAAGACCGAACATTTCAATCCAAAACTCACATGCAAATCACATGTCAGAAAGTTCAGATAGTCCTAACCATGTAAAGAGTAAATGTTACTCCCAAAAACACATTTGTAAATATTAACCGTTTCGATTCACGTGCATCTCATGTGAGTGAAAGTTCGGATAATCCAAAACCATTGACAGTATCGTTACTCCTAAAAACACATTGAAAAGTTCGGACAGTCCAAATGTATCGACAGTAACGACGTTTTCTCCCAATATGCACTTAGACAAGTTTGGACATTGTGTATCAGGGTGTATCGTGGTGTATCGGTGTAAGCTAAAAACTTTGCAGATAAACTCATACTTTTAGCCTATTTTCCAATGTATTCAACACATAGGTCTCACAGTGTCGGTTAACTGACACCCATAACTGACATTTTCAATTCGACGTTCTTAACCAATAGGACTGTTTGTACTGATGTCCTTAAGGACTTAAAGGCGTCGGCCCTCAGCTCCTAAAGCATTTAGTTCCTAAAGTGCCTAAAGTCGTCAGGCGCCGCGCCCCAATGAACATAACGCACTAAAGCCGTCGGCCCACGTGGCTGACATATTTATATTGGTTATAGCCGTCGGCCCTAGCTCAAAAATGATGCCCTAAAGTTCCTTAAAGCCGTCGACTGCGCGCCCACACCAACATCCATAATTGGATTATAGCCATCGGGGGCTGAGTAACCGACACCCATAACAGCTTAAAGCTGTCGGCATCTCGCTCACCCCGATGCCCTTAAGGGGCTTATAGCCGTCGGTCCTATATGTAACCGACAGCCATAGATCTTTTTTTTTAAAGTGCCGCTTATTTTCCTCCCTCCCTGTGTGGGAAGCCTTCGTTCTAGTTTTTCACAGCACATGTCACAGTGTTGTACAACAGCAATACAAATAATATGTATAACACTCACAACAAAAGGTTCACAGAATGCAACAACTTTAACAATGAGTTTCATAGTCATACAACAACTAATTCAACTTAACAACAATTTCACATATGCAGATTAGTCCAAATGAAAACACAATGCAAACACTGTTGCGAAGATCAATCCGTGTCCATGTTATTGTTTGAAGCTCCACCACTGGCACCTCCGTCGTTTGAATTGAGAAAATCATTGCAACCTTGAGGCGTTACATGACCAGAACCCTACGAGAAACAAATAGAGATTAACTTTGCGTTGAAACATACAATTCACATGTCTCAATGTTTTTAAAATTGACAAATTGACTTATGTCTAATAATAACCAGAACACTAGGTTTTTGTTAGGGCTAATGATTTAGGAATCATACCGCTGTGCCCGGAGGTGTTGCTTGTTGACTATGCCATGGATCAAACGACAATGATGGGAGTACACCTGGATAAGATTGCAATCCAAAGGCCAACAATGACATAAATTCCAGAGGCTATGGAATGTGTGCTTGACCACTCTCGGAACCCTACGACACATATGGTTACAATTTTATAGTAAAATTGGAATTAAAAAGACATGCAATTATACCTATGATGAGGAGCCCGCCTGCATCGGACGAGGCAAACCGAAGTGTGATCCAAAGCCACCTTGAGGGAAAAATAGCATTAGGCAAAGATATTCAGTTAATGAATTTAACACATATATGGTAAAGGAGTATACTAACTTTAGTAAAACACATAAATGTACCTGCGACATCATGTCGAACTGAGGTTGCTGAGTAAATGTGGCCTAGAGGGGGGGTGAATAGGCCTTTTTGAATTTTAGTCGGAACCTGCAACACTTAGCAACTTGATCAAATACCAGGAAATCGGACTAGTCCAGTAGTGTACGAACTAGTCTAGTGCGAGCGGACTAGATTGATCAAGTTAGATCAATGATTTCAATACAAGCACAATACGCAGCGGAATATAGTATGTAACTTGAAAGTATTGAGTCAATGAAATTCAGTATAACACAAACTAACTTTGATTTCAATGTTTTAACGAAAGATGGACAAGATCAGGTAAAACCTAGAATATGATATGAAAAACTCAAGAACAAGTTGGACACAATATTTTATCCCGTGGTTCGGTTCCCACAAAGGCAACCTACGTCCACGTTGAGGAGCCGACGAAAGGATCGGGACTTCACTATCCCTAACCTCGTCGAATCGCCACAAAGGCCAATTCTCTTTCACTATAACAAAGGGTTAATCACCAAGTTCAAGGGGCCTTCTCACAAGTTGAGGGCTCCCCAAGATTACAAATCAAACACCACCAATAACACACTCTTAAGATCAACAATAAAACAACAGGAGTGTGTTAGAGAATCAAACCCAAGAGCTCAAACGTGTGGAATCGTCTATCTCCTTTCATCCAAATTGAATTCTCAAGGATTTGATCTTTCTTGCGTTGGATTGCGTGGAGAGATGTGATTTCTAAGGTCTCGGAGGGTGTGACGGCACTAGGAGTCGAGAGTGTTGAAAGTAGGGCCATGCACATCTATTTATATGGTGTTTCCAAAAGTTACCGTTAGGGTTTCGAGGGTCCAGACTAGTCTGTGGTGGAGTCCGGACTAGTCCAGTGTGCGGCATGTAGGAAACCCTATGTTCTCAGGAAGATCAGACTTGTTCGGCTTTGGGCAGACTAGTCCGATTTAGGCTCTGAAAATGTTCGCACTAGTCCGGTTATTGTCGGACTAATCCGGCTTGTGTGAATCCCTTAGTGAATTGGTGCATGTCCGCATTAGGAGGACTTGCTCGATTTTAGTCGGAGAGGTTAGCAGACTAGTTCGGATATTATCGGACTTGTCCGATGTTGTGCAAAGTTGTGAATTGTTGAGGACTAGTCCACGCTGGGGTGGACTAGTCCGATCTCAATCGCAAAGATATCGGACTAGTCCGTGCTGATATCGGACTAGTCCGGTCTTTGTAGACTTGGACTTTGCAGACAAGTCTGCACTGGGAGGACTTGTCTGATTTTGAACGGAGTGATTATCGGACTAGTCCGGGGTATATCGGACTAGTCCGGACCTGTATAAAATTGTGCAGTGAATTAGTTTTCTTGTGCTTGAGCTCTTGGGGTGTGTTTCTCCACCACACTCCATACACAATGATCTAATCTACTCAGCTCTTGAGCTCTTTTCAATATAGATCCTCATTCTCCTTTCTTTTTGCGTTTTCTTCATAGTTTCATTAAAACCTGCGCTCATCTCAACAATTTGGTTAGGATCTCATTTGTTTGTCATAAGTCAACCAGAACCCACAAGGGATGCCTAGATGCACTTTCAATCTCCCCCTTTTTGGTGATTGATGACAACCAATTGAGATTTCAGAAAAAATGATAAAAATACAGAATTTTCATAAAGTGTGCACATATGAGTTTGCTACAGGTTAAGCAATGAAAACATAGGTCATATGTGCACCCTTTATGCTGGGGTGTGAAACTACGTGAGTGTGAGCAATAATCGTGATGAGAATGAAATAATTGACATGAAAATACCAATACCAAGCATATATGTCAATTTCAAGGAAAAACACAAATTTCATAACATAAGCAAAGTCATTCCATCACAGCACAATACCAAAGATATAGATAACCGTATTAAAGTTTTACAACCCAAGAGAGACACAAAAAGATACACAAATGAAGCTATGAAGCTCTCATCTCTCAATCTACAACTAGGACTAGTGACTCTTCCTCAATCTCTCCCCCTTTGGCATCAATACACCAAAAAGAAGGAGAGGAGGGATCTAGTGGCTCATTCCTCATTGTCGGTTCTTTCCTCATCTTAATCTTCATCTTCAGGCTGTGGAGGAGGAGGAGGAGGAGGAGCGGATCCACTTGAAGTGCCCCCAATGCCAAAGTAAGCAAGCTCGGAGGGAGTCAAAGGTCCGAGCTCAGTGAAATCAGAGGCTGAATCTTCAGAGATGACTGGGGATCCAATAGGCTCGATCTCCAGCTTCTGGCAAATATGCTTGACATTTTCTTTGACATATCTTATATCTGCCTTCCTCGCCTTGTTCAGCTTGTGAGTATTCACTTCGGCCTTCTTGCATGAGCCAAAATTGGCTGCCAAGTACTTCAAGATTCCACTATGAGACCCTTTTTGGGGAGGGGCCCTAGTGGTGGGAGCAGTCCTCTCATCTCCTCGAGCTCTCCTCGGAGCCTTTTTCATGTTGGTAACATACTGGTGATTGTAGTATTTCTTATATCTACTGACACCACAAATGGGGCATCTAGTTGCGAGCTCATGCTCTTTGCGATACAGAATACAATGGTTCACAAAAGCGTGAATTTTTGTCACACCTAGTGCCATCGGGCAAAGAAGTTTCTTCGCTTTATAAGTGCTTCTGGGCTGTTTATTTGGATTTGGAAGCATTTCTGCCAGAAGATTCAAAAGATCAAAGAAACTACAATTGGACCATCCGTGCGTAGCTTTCAAGTTTAGTAGTTCTAAGACTGCACGCAATGTAGTAAACTCTTTATCACAACCGTTTGATTCATCATATAAAAGCTCTGTCGTCGCATTCTGCAATGTCTCCATTTTACTTAAACCTTTGCTTGCTCCCATAGAAGTCAGTACATATGGTTCAATGTGACGCAACATCTCCTCACAATCGAACTCATCATCATCATCACCAGCTTGATTTTCACTACCATCATCGATATGAACATTATCATCATCTGAGCCTCTCTCATCATCTTTATCCACATCATGTGTATCTAACTCACCATGCTCTGTCCATATTGTGTAGTTATTTTTGAAACCTCTTTTTACCAAATGAGATTGGATTACTATAGTATCGGTCCAAGCAATCTTATTTTCGCAGTCAGTACATGAACATAATATGTCATCTATCTTTTGCAACTTCGCATGTCTCTTGGATGCTTCAATAAAATTTGCAACATTATGATTGTACATAGGATCGGGTCTTGGCATGTTATACATCCACGCTCGACGGTCCATGCTTCAATAATAGAATTTTTGTCAGATTTACAAAATATGGCCACAAATATTCTCCAAAGGTCTTCTATAAAATGAATTTACAGAGACATAACAAGTATGATTAGGGCGACTAATGTTGGAGACGGGTGACGTCTTGAGGCGACGGAGTCAAAGGGGGAAACAGGCCCAGCGGCATGGGCTAGGTCTGTGTGGGATCCGATCCGTTATATCTTGACGTCGGATCCCATCCAACGATTGTAACTAAATGGGTTAGTTATAAAACCATCTCTTAGAAAGCTAACCCTAATCACTCCTACGAAATATATGCAAGCAGGAGGTACGCACACACAAGTAGCATATTGAAAAGGAAAACACATAAAACTACAATTACAAGTTCGGGTAAACTTCACGCATCTTATATATATTACAATAGCATCTGTTAATTAAAAACCATATTCATGTCACATAATAGGTACAAAAAGGAAACAATCCATATAGTCCATACATCAATATACCAGAACACAATCCATACTGTGCTTACACATGTAAAAGGACATAATCCATATACCAGAACACAAAAAACTAATAGCTTATCAGCTAATGGAAATATACAAAGAAAAAGTAAGGAAACTACATTTACCTTGCATCTGTTAATTAAACAATAGCTTCTTATATATATTACAATAGCATTTGTTAAAAACATCATATTCATGTCACATAATAGGTACAAACTACAATAAGCTTATTACAATATAGTCCATACATCAATATATAAAAGACCAAATTAGCAGAACACACAAAAAGGAAACAATTCATATAGTCCATACATCAATATACCAGAACACAATCCATACAGTGCTTACACATGCAAAAGGACAGAATCCATATACCAGAACACACAAAACTAACAGCTTATCAGCTAATGAAAATATACAAAGAAAAAAGTAAGGAAACTACATTTACCTTGCAGAGGCGTCAGCACGGTGGGGAGGCGTCAGCACGGTGGGCCGCCTGGGTGGAGAAGTGGCGGTGCGGGGTTGAGCGGCGGCGCGGCAGTATGGGCTGGGCGGCGGAGCGGCGGCGCAGCGCAGGGGAAATTCAACAGCCTTGCGGCGTCGATATAAATTCTCCAGGGTTGCGTTTTGACTGCGGTGAGGGGTCCTTATATAGACGCCGGTTTTTCACAGGCGGTTTTTAACTTTATCTTAGCCGGGTTTTACTTACTAACCGCCTGAAAAGATATTTAATCAAGAATATTGATTAAGAAGTAAATATCTTCACAGGCTGTTGGTACTTAATAACCGCCTGAGAAAATGTTTATCTCAGACGGGTATTACTTACCAACCGCCTGAGATAATGCCAACTGAACAAAATATTTTTAAAACTTGTATAGCTGACATTTTAATCTTTTGGTAAATATCAAATTAATTTCTACTCACATATTATTCACATTTTTGTATCTCATAAAAAAAGTTCCTTCACTCAAAATTGTTGGTATGAACATTTGTATAATTTATACATGTATGAATTTTTTTTAATTTTTTTTGAGAGCATTCCAACATGTCAAACTTCAAATTATCCACCATTCTAACTAAATGCTCATATACATATGAGGCATTCATCAAATTATGAACACAAATTGATTCAAAAAAATTTAAAAAAATCTGAAAAAATTCATAGAGGTTGGTATGATGAGTAAAAATGTCCACTGAAAAATAAATGAAAAAAGCATTATATTCATCAAGATAGAAAAATGAAAAATAGCATTTGTGGTATGTTTTTTATGTTCTGACCAATTTCAAAGGATTTATGAAGTGCAATTTAATGGTAACCTTTACTTATCAATAATATTACAAGAAAGTGGATTTTTGCCTTTTTAAAGGACCACATTTAATCAAGAATATTCATTAAGAAGAAGTAAATATCTTCACAGGCGGTTGGTACTTACCAACCGCCAGAGAAGATGTTTATCTTAGGCGGGTATTACTTACCAACCGTCCGAGATAATGTTCTTCTCAGACGTGTTTTATTTAACGATGAACACACTACACATTCATTCATTCACACAGTTGAAGAACACACAAGATACTCATTCATTAACAATATTCAATCACACATCTCACAAAAGAACACACAAGATGCACAATATTTACACAAGAACACACAAGATACAAAAGTAATATTCAATCACATAGATGAACAAAGATAGATTTCATTCATTAACAATATTTACAAAACAGAAGCAACTAAAAACAACATAGAGAAAAACTAATTAAATACTACTCCTACTCCTCTTCCTCCTCCTCCTCCTCCTCCTCGTCCTCCGGCGGCGACTCTGGCACCGGTGCAACAGGAGACAGGGCCGGCTGCACCGGCGGTGCAACCCCGAGGTTGCTAGCCGTCGCCTCCACCAACGTTCTACGGCCCTCGGGGTCAAGAACCTGGGCCATCATCACGAACAGAATGTTGAGACGATCAGCCACCCCCGTGAGGGCGTAGAGGTAGTGCTGATGGTACCCATTCCAGGATACTCTGGAAGGGTACCCAGCCCCAAGGCACTCATGGTGCGAGACGTAGTGTTGTACGCCTCTCGCGCCATGAGGAGGCGCTGCTCGGTGTTGATCTTCTCGGGGGAGCTGCAACATAGTTTCTTGCAAGGTGGCTCCCTCGGAGGGCTTGGCGGCGGAAGGTCGGCCATAGTGGTGTTGGGTCGTTGGAGCGGAGGAAGACGAAGAAAAAAAGAGGATTCAAAGTGAGCTATGCGCTTGTGGAGAACTAACGGGTGATAGCGCGTCTTTAAGGCTGCGCCGAGTGGAAGATAGAGCAGTTGGTTTACCACGCATTGAAAGGTCGCGCCTCGGGGAAAAGAAAGGTCGTGCACGGTCGTTGACACATATTAATTAAGAACCTCACAGGCGATTGGTGAGGGGTCTTTATGTAGGCATTCATCAAATTATGAACACATATTTATTAAGAAGAAGTAAATATCTTCACATGTAGTTGGTAATTAATAACCGTCTGAGAAGATGTTTATCTCAGACGAGTGTCACTAACCAACCGCCTGAGATAATTGTAGCTTCTCGGGCGGTTGGTAAGTAAAACCCGCCTGAGGTAACAATCTTCTCAGGCAGTCGGTACTTAAAATCCGCCTGAGAAAATGGGAGTCTATATATACCCCTCGGCAGCGTTGGAAAAACCTAACCCGGCCGAAACACTTAGACGCCGTTAGGCTGCCAAAATTTCATTTGCCGCCAAGTGTTCGCCTTCGTTAGTTCTAGGTACACCACCGAGCTTCGCCGTCGCCGAGCTTCGCCGTCGCCGCCAAGCTTCGCCCTCGTCACTTCTAGGTACGCCGAGCGAAGCCATTGCCATCGCCGCCGAGCTTCAAGGTAAACCCTAAACCCTTCGACCTTCCATCCTCCTTCGCCGTGCCGCCTCCCTCCCCGCCCTCGCCGCCGCCTTGCGTATCATTGGTTAGGGTTCGGGAATTGGAAAATGGTAGGCATCCTTGGTTAGGGTTCGGTGGAATTCGAAAAACTGTCAAGTTTGGTAGCATCTTTGGTTAGGGTTCGGTGGGTAGGCATCATTGGGTTGTCTGTGTACTTCCATCAATTCTACGCAGTAGCAGTTCCAGCAACCCAATGTCCTCACCTGACAGGAATTCGAATATGTAATGAACTGGAATATTCATGGTGACTCACACTCGATACACAAAATGAGTTAGGTTGAGGGGGTAACTGCAATGAGAACTCTATTGGAAGTAGGTGTGTCCATCTTCTAGCGGTGCTGGATGCCAAACATATGATGTGTCACTCAAATACATAGGATTGTGATGATAATGGCCATATTGGCACAATTGAACGAAATTAGTGGCTACGATTTGCATTTTTTAGTACAATGGTAAAATTGAAATACATGAACACGTACAGTAAACATATATGTATCTTATCCTTTGGAGAATGATATATTACTATGTTGAATAATTCTTACTGATAGTGTAGCTGTTATATGACTATGAGTTTGTTTATTGAATAGCTTATTCAATCATGATGATGTGAACAATTACAGAAGGATTGCATGCGTTAAAACAATTATGTATTCTATTATTGAACTCAGCTTAATATTAAGGCATTTCACAGGAAAAAAGTTTATGTACCTATTTATGATTTGTTAGCACCATTTGTATCAAACTAGATATATTGGGACTTCATTTTTGTTGGATGATCTGGGTATCTGGTGCACCCAGTAGAGGAGTCGAAATTGGACTTTGGACAAAGTTGTGGAAACACCAGTCTAGGGGTATATGATTGTTCTAGATAAAGTAGATTTCGTCCTTAACGATATTAGTAGAGTCCTACTCTGAATAGAATTAGGAGTCAGATTCAGTTTAGGAACCAGTCCTAGTCCTAGTATGAATTGAGTTACAATCCATATAGGATTTGAAGTCACATGAATGGGGGGTCTCAAAAATAAGCCCCCAACCCCTCGACCTGGTTAATCCCATCCTATCAGAAATATTCCACCAAAGGTTTCATATGCCCAGACTTGATCAAGTCACCTAAACCTCGTGAACCTCTAGTACTCACCACGTTTATCACTATAGGAGGCGCCGACTTCCCTATCCTATTTTCTAAACAGCCAGGACAATTGACCATCCCGAAAATCCTTGGTGCCATCATATGTGGGGTACCTAATGCCTTTCATGATGGCTGAACCTGCTGCCATGATGAGCCCATTTGGTGCGGCCGGGCACACTGGGATTAGATTTTGGCGAATGTTTCCGGATTCCTGATTCGTTTGAGAATGTGGGTCTTTTATCTTTTTTTACCGTGCAAATCCCACGGTTGTAGAGATGATCGCTGAAAAAGAGTGTCTCTTCTCGCCTACAGCTACTCTGAACGAAGCTAGCCTATTTAGAATAAAAAGATAAAATTGTCATTGCTGGTGATCAACTTTAACATGCTTGTCACCCTCGCAATGTATAGGAACCTTTTGGTCAGTCGCCTTAAACCCTAGAATGCCTTATCAAATCCTAGAATGCTTCCATCTTTTTCTTCATGCAACACTTCATGTAGAGTTAATATGCCATTTATTAAATTTTTTGTCTTATTAGATCTAGCATGGAAAGCCCTAAGAAGACTAGTCCTGGTAGTAACAACAAAGAAGACAATATGGAGTTACTGACTCCAGCAGTTCAGGCTCCTATCACAGTCCATCGGATCCTTTTCCGAATATAAAAATTAAAAAGGCTTCAGTGGATCTAGACCCGGAATATGATCCTGCCGACAAGGTATGGATCACGAATCTTAACTTCAGCAGTTCAAGTTAATGTTGGTTGTCAAGTATACAAAGTCTTATAATTTTTTTCTACCTAGATTAATCGCGAAGACAATGAGGTGACATCGGCTCCTAAAACCACAGAAGGTTCTCCAATGGATGAATCCTCAGCTTCACTCAAGCGGAAACGAGGGCAACGGGGTCCCAATAAGGGTCCATTGGACCGCATCATGTACATAACAAGGGTTGGTCCAGGTGGGCTTACCCAAGAACCACTGGATTCAGTTACCAAGTACCGTAATGCATGCGGTTTTCTTGTTAGGAAGGTTGTGCCGATCACAACCGAGAGTTGGAGGAAATTACCCGAGCAGACCAAGAATGAGTTGTGGGAAAAGATAAAGAAACAATTCAAGTTCCCGAAAGGCACAGGAGAAGCTGTAAAGAAAGCAACATTGGTCTCTTGCAGCAAGAAGTTTCGATGCTGGAAGAGTGAAAGGAATGCTTATGTTAAGGCCGATAAGGTCCCTAGCCCGAGGAAGATGGGAAAAATCACACAAGCTCAGTGGCAAGAGTTTGTTCGTCAAAAGAGCACACCTGATGCTAAAGCTCTAAGTGCAAATAGGTCAGAGCTTGCAAAAAAAAAAACAAATACCATCATCGCTTTGGGTCTGCCGGATATGCCCCCAAAGTCTAGAAATGGAATAAGATATTAGACGAAATTACCAGTAAGGGAAATCCTAACCCATTAGAAGGGTGCGATGAGCGAACCAAACGCTGGGTCTTTGCTCGGTCAGGTTTGACCAGCGAGGGAAAACTTGAAAAGCCCGACTCTCTGAATGAAGTAGAGGATAAAATGAAAGATGTAATTAAAAAGCAACAGAAGGGTCTCTTCAAGTCGAAGAGGGAGAATGACCAACTTACCGCTATCTTAGGAAACCCTGAACACAGCGGACGGGTTCAAGCGGTATCTTCTCAAATGTCTTGGCTAGATGGTTTCCCTAAAGATAAAGACACATATAGAAGACGTGAGAAGTTTAAGAAAACACTTGATGAAACGATTGCTCAAAAGGTCAAAGAAAATATGTAAGAAATAATGGAACAACTTAGACAATCAGGACAATTAGTGGCACCGAGTACAGTGATGGTTCCAGTGCAAAAGGAGCAATTAGTATCTCCAACCGCCTACCTAGCGTTGGTTCGGTGCCAGGCTCAGGGTCAACCCATAAGTTCCCTGTCGATGATATTGCTAATGACAAATCTTGTCGTCTTCTTGTCCCGATAGGCATAGCAGGGAACAAAACCAAACAGGTTGCCACTGCTATGGCAAAGCCTGATCGTGACTTCATCGGGAATCCACTTCCGTTGTATTATGCTGTGGTGCAAGTTCTTCGGATCATTGATAATGATTATGAAGATTATGAAATAGACCACGTCACACCTGAGAGGATCGCGACTCTGGGGCAGGCTATCAACCAATTAATCCTTTGGCACTGACACGATATCGTGTAGGACGATGAGCCAATTTCTAGCCCCGTCGTATCTCCAAATACTGCAACCCCATCTTATAAGGCGAAAGTGCATGAAGATCCACTCCCAGTCTGGGAAGATCCACTCCCCCTATGTCTCAGCAAGGATGATATCCAAGACCAACAAGTTGGACAACAACTTCAAGCAGTACCAGAGCAAGCTGTTGCTAGTAAAGAGCAACCAGTTGAGCAACAACTTGAAGTAGTACTAGAGCCAACTGCTGGGAGTAAAGAGCAATCAGGTGAACAACAGGTTCAACAACAAGCCAGTGTACAACTTCCGATGACTACTCCTCGATCATCAGTGCCTATCAAAGTTAGCTCATATGAAATTAATAAACCTTCATCAGAAGTGTCAAAGTATTTGGAAGCTATGAAGGAAAATGTTAGAAAATCGAGTGCATCTCGTTCTTCTCATGAGCCAGCATTAGAAGATATCGAGGAGTGGGAAGAAGACGGTGTCATGTATAATCGGCGGACGGCTTTAGTTAAACCAGAAGTTCCAATATACAAGCTTGAGGATGTTCCTCCTAAATTTGCGAATGGAAAGCCGTTCATGACATCCGTACAACTTAGCAACCAACCCGTCCAGCTCAGAAGAATGCATGAATGGTACATCACTACTAGCACAAAATATGGTCTTAATTGCGTCACATTTCGTATTCCAAAAGCAGCATTCTAGAGCACTGGAGTAGATAAATGAGTCATTTTATTTGAAGAGCTGCATTCCCTTTTCCATCGCGGCATGCTCGAAATCAACCTACTGCTCGTCCGGTGGTTGTAAGTGCTCTAATATTTTGTATTTGCTTTTCTTACTACACACATACGCATTTCATGAGATTATAACAATTCTGTACTTCTTTAATATGATGCAATACATGGATAATGAAAAGTTGGAGCTCAAGACCGGTATCCTTGACCCTACTAGGATTGCAAATTCGCTATTCGATGTCCAGGCGAATCGAGACTCAGGACAGTACAAACACATGAACAAAAGAGATTTTGAAAAAGCAATTGCAATACTTAAGAAGGATAGAAAGACAGAAGTTGCAGCTTACATAGGACATGCGATGTTTAACTTTGATAGAGACAGCAAGGACTTCGTAAAGGCTCCGTACCACATCGAGTAAGTTCGACACATGACATTGAAATAGCAATTATTGGTAATTGTTAACATATGTGTTTGTATGTTTGCAGTAATCACTACATAATGATCTTCATCAAGCCAACGCAGGGAATGGCAACAGTCTTGGACTCGGCCGATTTCTCAACAGATCGTTACAAAGATTTCCATTCCATTTTGAAACTGTATGTTTATTCAATAATTTTAATTTACGCACATTTAGAATGTGTTGACAAGTTTTATATGACATTTCTTGTATTACAGCGCTTGGCGGTTTTACGCGGAACAGCTTGGCGGTCAGATATCTCCTAATATGGATGCATTGAACATTAAAACGTATTATGCTTGTCCGAAGCAGCCTGCTGGGAGTGTCTTATGCGGGTATTATGTATGCGAGCATCTTCGGACCGCCGGCATATATAGAGTGAATCGTGAGGATGTAAGTTATCCTTAATGTCGATATCTTATTTTCTTACTTTCGTGTTTCATTTTCATTGTAAGTAGCATAGTTTAATGCTTATATTCTCTGTTGTTCAATATTACCAGAAACATTATTTTCATATTTTGATTCCAATTTCATAATTCAATTGCTCATAGTACAACTGCTCCAAAAATACCAAATAAATTCCTGTATGCTCTCACTTTGATCTATACTTTGAGATTGTTCAAACCAATACATTCTAAACCTTGTTATGTGTTATATTGCAGCACATGAAGAATCTGAACGAAGAATGGCCGGTTTGTAGAAGTATTCCTAGTGGAGGAGCCAACAGGATTGCTGCTGAACTCTGTCAGTTCATTCGTCGTGAAATTTTGCACAAAAAAGGGAAGTTCTTTGATAAGAATTGTGGAGCAGCTGATGTGCCAGAACTTTGCGACTATGCCAATAGAAACAGTTTTTAGTGAAAACTTGTAAACTTTGAGATGAATTGTATCTGTAACTTGTACATATGTATATTGTTTTAGTGAAATTGACTTCTGTGATGATAATATTGTTGACTTTTGTTCTGTGATGATATTGTTGTTTTTTGTTCTGTGATTATATTAAATTGACCTGGAAATTAGAAATAACAGCAGTAGTACTGCATAGGTTATACCTTATCACAGGCGGTTATTAACCAACGGATAGGCATGACTGTGAAAAACAATTATCACAGGCGGCTAGATACAAGTAAAGAACCATTTGTGATAACCTAATTTTCACAGGCGATGACTGTTATGGTAGAAACCGTCTACGTTAAAAGGTCTTCACAGACGGCTAATGTAGGTAAACGTCCGCCTATGATAACACCTGTCGGTACCCTGAGTACCGTATACCCCTTTAGATTGCAAAGATCTCAAGTAAATGTAATCTACTTGATTTGAAGACCTTCGGAGGCCCACATGTCAGACATAACCAGACCCGCTTCGCCAACATGGTTAGTGCCAGGATCGCCACGTGTACCATCAAACCGGAGCTACCGCCCACAAGGGGGAAGCTCCGGGTTATGTACCATAACGGCGCCCCTGGACCTAACCCCAGACCGAGGGAAGCTCCAGAACTGACATGTGTCTGGTGGCACCGCACCTATCTGTTCCTCACAGCATGCTCCAGAGCTGCCACGTGTCCTACCGTCGGATCTTCAGCCCTAAACCTCCGGTAGACTCCACAACGGCTCCAGATCTTCAAAGGGGAATCAAGGACTTCAAGACCCGATTAAGTGTCATTAATACTATATTAATGACACACGATCAGACGACCTTAATTACCAGTAACGGTGTTGTCAAAGCCCGTAACTCGGTCATTAAGGATAATTAAGCGCATCAATTGTGTATCAATATTAGTAACTGCTGGGGCCACATGTCGGGCCAGGCCAACTTGTAATGGCCTATCCTTGTACTATAAAAGGACAGGCCGACGATACATAGGACACGCGCTCACTCTATGCTCTCTCCCGATGGATCGGACCTCTCTCTAGGCTCTGATCTGCTCGCGCACTGAATTGAGCTCATACATCCAATACAACACCAACACACCCCGTGGAGTAGGGTATTACGCTCAGGCGGCATGAACCACGTAATTCTTTGTGTCTCCTGTGTCATTTTACACTTCACCTTCTTGAATCTCCGCGTGCCCACACCGAACTTCAAACTCCGCAAACACTTTAATAGTGTCGGGAGATCTGCCAGATCAAAACCACCGACAGTTGGCGCGCCAGGTTGGGGCGCCTGAGATTTCAAGAATGGTGAACTCAGCTGCTGGATCATCCAATGGTCATCCCGCTGTTCAAGCTGCTGTGGGCAATCCCTCCAATATGCAGCCACCAGCAGGAAACTCAGTCCCAGCAGGAGTCACACTTCCACCACCGCCGCCTCCACCAGCAAATCAAGCTGGGCAGCGCGATGGTACACCAGCGTCAATCACTGCATCGGCGAATCATGACAACCCGGAACATGCGCTCCATGCAGCACGTGCTCTCCTTTAGCGTCCACCACCTCCGGATGCATTCCGAGATGCACTGGAGCAGTGGAGGGCCAATGTGGAACACTTGGTTGCAGCAGCAGCCGACCGCATCAGTAACCAGGGTCCTCCTCCTTCAGGACGGGCCCCGTCGCAGCAACGGACCTTGTTTGGCAGACTTGGCTGAATTAACTCTCGAATTCATTTCAAGGCAAGCAATCAAGAGTCAAGCATTCGCAAATTTCGTGGCGGAATGGACTCCCTCTCCATCAAACCCTGGGGGCCCCAGTGAGCAGAAGCCGGAACACAAAGCTCCGGTCTTCACCGAGCCTCACTGGACCCTCTACTTCGACGGCTCCATGCAAAAGCAGGGGGCTGGAGCTGGAATCCTTATCCTCGCACCAACTAGGGAGAAGGTAAAATACATAGTACACCTTGACTTCAAGGCGACCAACAACATGGCGGAGTACGAAGCACTCATCTACGAACTAAAGGTGGCACTGTCATACGGTGTCAAGCAGTTGTTGGTCAAGAGAGATTCACAGCTCATCATTAAACAAGTGAAGGGTGAATACTCCTGCAACAATCCCCAACTAGCTGCTTACCTCCTTGAAGTCCAGAGGCTTCAGAAGGACTTCGAAGTCCTAGACCTCCACCATATCCAGCATGCCCACAACGCTGAAGCCGACGAACTCTCGACGAAAGCGTCAACCGCAGCTCCAGTTCCTGACGGAACTTTTGTCTGGAGGTTGTCAAAACCCACAGCTCAGCTTGCCGAACTGAGCGAAGGTGGCGAGATCAGCATCCCAAAGCTGACGGTCCCGATGGCCCTGTTACCATGGCAGCCATCAAGGGTCGTAGGTGCTATCGGAAGCTCCGAGCAACCCAACATGCAAGACTCAAATGCTCAAGTTAGCTCCGATGCATGGTTCTCGGATATCCGGAGCTACTTGAAAGACAACATCCTTCCTGACGATGATGTATCCGCTGACCGGATAGTCAGATTGGCTAAAAGATACACGTTGGTAGAAGGGGATCTCTACCAGCGCGGTGCCAACGGCGTCTAAATGCGGTGCATCACAAGGGAAGAAGGCTGCAAGCTTCTCGCAGAAATCCATGGAGGCGAGTGTGGGAACCATGCGTCTTCCTGTACGCTGGTCGGTAAAGCCTTCCGATATGGCTTCTACTGGCCTACAACACTCCAAGATGCAACTGAGCTGGTGAAGAAATGCAAAGCATGCCAATTTCATGCAAAGCAAATTCACACACCGGCTCAGCCTCTACAAATGATACCTCCTACATGGCCCTTCGCTCTGTGGGGGATGGACATCTTGGGACCTTTCCCAAGAGCCATCGGAGGTTACAAGTTCCTGTACATCGTCATTGACAAGTTCACCAAGTGGCCAGAAGCAACTCCAGTTGTGACAATAAACAAGCAATCAACTATCAACTTTTTGCAGTCCATTGTATGCAGATTTGGAGTCCCGAACAAAATCATTACTGATAACAAGACCCAATTCACAAGCTCTGCATTTCAAGGATATTGCAAAGACCTCGACATTCAAGTTTGCTACGCCTCCGTAGCTCAACCGGCAAGCAATGGCCAGGCCCAGAGAGCAAATGCTGAAATCCTGAAAGGACTCAAAACGAGCACCTACGAGCGCTTGAAAAAACATGGAGCCAACTGGATTGAAGAGCTTCCGCCCACTCTATGGGCCAACAGGACAACTCCAAACCGGTGAACTAGAGAGACACCCTTCTTCCTGGTGTACAGAGCTGAAGCAATCCTTCCTCCAGAAATCACCTTGGGGTCACTCCGGGTCCAAACCTTCGACGAAGCCACGCAGGACCAGCAACGACGTGAAGACCTAGACCTCCTTGAGGAGGGAAGGTGCCAAGCAGCTGTTCGGAATGCCCGATACCGCCAAGCCCTTCAGCGCTATCATCAGTGGCATGTACGCAATCGACAGCTCGAGTAAGGCGATCTGGTGTTACAGAGAATACAATCCAGAGAAGGGTTAAATAAACTCTCCCCCAGATGGGAGGGACCCTTCCGAGTGATTAAAGTATCCCGTCCCGGAAGCATTCGCTTGGCTACCGAGGATGGGACACCTCTCCCAAATCCTTGGAATATTGAGCACCTCCGTAAGATCTACACACAATATCATGGAGGTGAGTCTGTAGTAACTTGAGGTGTATGTTATAGAGTCATTGTACAGAGTCGGTTAGTTCCTCCGAGAGAACAGCCGGACCTTTCCCGGAAGGTCCGCAAAGTTCATGCAACACTTGTCACAGTCTGAGGACTAAAAGTGTGGCTAGCTACCCTGGGTCAAATGAGAAATGAAACACGCTTAGCCTGGTTCCGTACCCTAAGAGTGTACTGGTTTCCCCTGTACCCCGGACCTATAATGAAAGACATCTTCATGTGAAACATAATCCATGTGCATTTACTTTGTACAGGCTCAACATTTTTTATTTTTCTCTTTCTTGTCTATAACGAAGTCGTGCAATTCTTAAGAAATTTTAGTTCGACCAGTTCATGTACAATTCGAGCTGTATTGACAATTCTTTTGGATTCAAATATTGTTCATGGCCCACTCGCCTGAATGTCGCCAAGCCAATCTAGGGCCGCAGTGTGCAATCGACTTAGCCTGGTCAAGCACCCTAACTACGCCAGTCTACCTACACCCCGACAAGCCGAAGTAAGGCGGTTCCAAGTACAATTGGATCTGGAAGAAAGAAGGCAACGCATTCGGTTGTATTCAGAATTGTGTTTGACCTAAAACTTTCTCAGGAATCGTAAGCCGTGACAAAGTTATAGGCAAGGAGCGAATTCTACTATTTTTCTTGGCTTCAAGTGTGCAGAAAAACTAAAGAATCCACGTTGATGGAGAAAAGCCGGAGCTAACGAAGCTCCGACTCCCCCTAGGTGGCTTGTAATCGATGTTAAACATTAAAAACGAGCATCACCGGAGCAACCAAGCTCCGGTAAAGCTAGGGGGGCCAGCCGTCAACGCAGAATAAAAGATGGTGAGAAGACCCCACAAGCGGAGTCTGCTGCCGACAAACTATGCGTTGGCAAAGGTCACTGCCGGAGCTACTAAGCTTCGACACCCCGGAGGGATAACTATCAATGCTCTACGTGTTGATAGGGACTATTCCCGGAGCTACTAAGCTCCGACGGTAGTCAATGCTGGAGCTTCTAAGCTCCGACAACCTTAGGGGGCCTTCACTATCAAAGACTTCGGACCTACACTCTACAAGTTCTAAGCAAACGAGTCTTCAACAAAACACAATATCCTCTTGGTACATGTTCACAATTAAATTGTGTACATCTACCAGGGGGCCAAGTGAAGACAAAAGTGTTGAAGACAAAAAATGAAATTCATTAACAAATTATGGATTTCGTTCATCTGGAGACAAGGGATTGCAAAATTGGGGAAGAAAAAGAGAGAATACAAGTGGGAGCTACAGAGATGGTCCTAGACCCTATGGAAGAACTGGGCGACCTTCTTAGCAACCTCCGACACGTTGGCTCGGGTTGATTAACCTTCTCCTTCGACGGGACCTTCAAGCACCGGGTTCAGAGGAAATTGGGGATCCCTGCTGGTGTAGCACGTCAGCACATAGTCTGTGATGTTCTTTGCTAGGGACTGCCCCTCAACCTCCAACTGGTCCGTGATGACGTCACCCACTTTGGAGAGTTTGTTACCCCCGAGCTCAACGCCTGCAATGCCAGATCTGGCTCTGGCTCCAGATCATCTGGACGCACGGGACTGAAGCCCATTGGTGTCAACACATCGTTGGCTTTGCTCAGGAACTCCCAAACCTGTAGGGAGTCCGCAACCCTCAGGCCCTACAGTTCCTCCAAGGATCTTTTGGCCGCCGCTAGTTCAGAATTCTCGCGAGCAAGGCGCTCAACCACTTTGGCATTTTGCTGAATCTTTTCAGCAACCTGCTTCTCGAGTTTTCCGAGCTCCTCCTCCCAGAGGTAGATCTTGTTCTGGCAGTCGACCAGGTCCTTCTCCCGGCCCGTAACTTTCATCTCCCTGGCAGCAATGGCGCACTCTTGCTGGTAGAGTTCATGCCCTCGCACCGAGGCCTTCTCCTCCTCCTCAACGCAACGCTCCTCCAATTTCTTGGCGCGTTCCTCAAGGCCCTTGTCAGCCAGAGCAACCTTTTCGGGGAGCTCCTCCTCCCTCCTCAAGACGTCATCCCAGAGCTCTAGGAGCTTTTGCTCTTCGTCCTCGAGCCTCTTCTCCCTCTCCTCAAGTGCCTCCCGGCGCTTGATGAGAGTAGTGTTAATGGCTTCAAGCCTTTCATGGCGATCATCAGCCGCACTATTAGCTGCCTTGGCCTGCTCATAAATGGCCCGGGATTGAGCGTAGAGGGCACGAGTCAAGCTCTCCCTACAATCTAGTAATTTGCCCTAGTATTCCAGGCGGACCTTCTCCTGTTTGATCCATTCCTTGTCGTCTGCTAGCCTCGACTGCGCCAGTTTGGTCTCAAAGTAGAGCCGGTTACGCCACCGCCTAAGGGTTTGGCGCTCCTTTTCAAGAGCCTTGCTGTCATGGTAGAACGCCAGCTGGACTTGACGTAGACTGGAGCAAGCATTGTCAATGGACAACGACAAGGGAATAGGGTCTGGACCTGCTGGGGTCTCCTCCGCTGGTTCCAATGGGTTCTCGCTTACAAAAATTGGGTCCCACTCCACAAGAGTGGTCCCCTGAGCCTCCACGGCACTAGGGCCGTCCTTCGGGATAGCCTCAATCGCCACCGAGGAGGGTCCCGCATAAGAAGTTCCGACCTCCGGAATTGGTTCCGAAGGCCCTGCCACCAGGTCTTCATTTGCCCCCTTGGGCAGGGGGCCAGCGACTTCATCTGGGCACCCTGACCCAGCAGCAGGAACCTCCGCCGTTATCACTTCCGGAGCATAAGCAACTTCCGGCTCCGGCCTGGGCTCCTCCTCCACTGGTGTTGGCACCTCGACCGCCATGGGTTCGAGTGCTGATGCCTCCGCGACAACCGGCTCGGGGGCCGAAAGGTCAACAACAACCGGCCCTGAGGCCGGAGCTTCAACCTCAACCGGCTTAGGCACCGGAAGGTTTTCAACCGCAACCGGCTCTGCAGCCGGAGCTTCAGTGGCAACCGATTCTGAGGCCGGAGCTTCGGAGGTAGCCGGCTCAACCGCTGGGACTTCAATAACCCCCGGCTCAACCGCTGGGGCTTCGACAATTTCCGGCTCTGGGGTCGGAATCACCGCTTCCTCCAGCTCAACGACCGAAGCTTCCATCATCTTAGCATCAAGACCCGGGGCTTCAACCTCCGGGGCAGGTGCCGCTGGCGCATATTCTCTCCCGTGGTCTGGCACTACCACGGGAGTCTCAGGGGATGAGTCGAGGTCCATGACCATGACAGCCGGCGCCGGAGCTGCCGCAGCTTCATCCACCACTTGGGGCGGCACCGGTACAGGAGCAGAAGCCTCTGCCCTCACAGCTTCAGCTGTTGTGGCTGAGGGTGGAGCCTCACTCTTCTTCTTGGGGACGCTGTAGGTGATGGATGAAGAAACATAAAAAACAATTACTACAACAAAACAACTATCTGAGGTAATGATTAAAAATTACCTCGGAAGGCTTCCGCACCAGCTTGCACGGAATCTCTTTCCCGGGCGTTCTGGGCTGACCATAGCCGCCGCCGCCGTGGTAGCTCCGGAAGGCCCCCCAGAACTTGTTGCAGCCACGGGCATTGCCTTAGTCGAGGCCCCCCTCGACTGGGAAGGACCTCCGGACCCAGAGGCCTCAACTGGCCCTGGTGCTAGAGTCACATGCCCGGAGCTAGCACCCCAGGAAGAGGCTGTTTCGGGCACAGCCGCTGCAGTTGTAGAAGACCTCCCACTCCGGGGAGAAGGAGCTGATGCAGAGGATGCAGGCCTGACGGACCTTCCGTCAGCATGCTTCAGTTTACTCTTCCGGCTCAAGGGTTCGTCCGCCGGCTCCTTGCCCTTGCCGACGACTTCGGTCCTTGGCTTGGGGGCAGGGTCGTAGCCACCTTCAGAAGCCCCAGGGATCACCACCCTGGAGGTCAATCTTCTCTCGACGACACCAAGGTCATCAAACACCGGCATCGTCTGCCGGAGCTCCCTGCTGAACTCTACTTCCACGTTCAGAAGGAGGAAAGCTGGTGGCGGGGTCAAGTCATAACCCGCAACGTCGATGCCGTGCTGGAACTTCTTGAGATGAAACTCCAAGGTCGCCCCCTCCATGTTGGACTTAAGTCCGGTCACGACCCGGTCGTCGTCCATCACACTGTTGAGGACCGAAGCGAGTTTTTATCTGCTCTTCAGCGGTGCCCACCTGTTGACAAGGAAATTGCAAAATACTGCTTGAGGAGTTAATCCTCCCTCCACACACTGGCGGATCCTGGTCAGAGCAGGGTTGAAGGCATCTGACAACACTGGAGCTTCACTCCATACTGCAGTGTCAATGTTGGTGAGGCCTTTGGGCAGCTCCAGCTTCTCGTGCTCCTCCACCCGGTATCCAGTCCTTCTTCCAATCATCCCACTTTCCAGAGGGAAACGACCGGAGGTACTTGAATGGGCACTTCTTGCGCTTCATGAAGTAGTAGAAGCCAAGGTACTCATTACTCCTACCGGTGTTATGGACGGTGAAGATGGTCCGGAAAAGCTCAATGCAAGGGGGGATGCCCACCCACATTTCACAGAAGTGGACGAAGACAAACACTAGAAGAATGGAGTGGGGGTCAAGGTGGTACAGCTGAAGACCATAGAAGTCTAGCAGCATCAAGAAAAAGGAGGAAAAAGGTGGGATCAACCCCACCATGGCGTATTAAGAAAAGTACACCATCTCGCCGACGTGCTACATCTCGAACGGGAGCTCTCCCCTGGTGCGAACCAGGCGGTTGAAGAAGTCCGGGGACCACCCCATGAGGGCCCGAACCTTCTTCAGGTCACCTTCGGTCTTCAAGCAGCTCTCGCGGAGACCCAACTCCATCGCGGCACAATGAGGCAAGAAAGGAAAAGCAAGCACAAGTTGGGAGTTTGAGAGCAAGATCAGATGAGAGGCGTAAAGAACCCCAGACGGTGCACGCTTTCCTTCTTAAGTAAGCCCTCGCAACGCTTGGATGGAAACCGTAGGGATGTCGAAGATACTACTCAAAAATTTCACCCTGCCGATGACAAGAGGGCCCGAGACCACCCCGACGATCAAGTCGAGGTTCTTACCTAGGTGAATGGTTGTCATCATGGAAGGCGGGAAGCCCGAAGGTAGCGGCTTGACAAGGCGCGCGGAACCGATACAATTTTCATATCGAGACCGGCGACCTTCAATTGCATGAGATCCGCACACCAAAGATCTCATTTGCCGCACCTGGGATATGACACGCGGCGAGGATTCAACTCCAAAACTATCACCAATGATACATCTGAATACCTTTGAAGACTTGGCTCAAAAGTCGAAGGATGGACCCACCTCCGGCGGAATGACTTCACCCAAGGGGTCTTCCCCAGAGGTGGGCCCAGGGGGCCACTGTCGGTACCCTGGGTACCGTATACCCCTTAAGATTGCAAAGATCTCAAGGAAATGTCATCTACTTGATTTGAAGACCTTCGGAGGCCCACATGTCAGACATAACCAGACCCGCTTCCCCAACATGGTTAGTCCCAGGATCGCCACGTGTACCATCAAACCGGAGCTACCGCCCACAAGGGGGAAGCTCCGTGTTATGTACAATAA
This sequence comes from Tuctoria greenei, assembly GCA_036927565.1. Taxonomy (NCBI): domain Eukaryota; kingdom Viridiplantae; phylum Streptophyta; class Magnoliopsida; order Poales; family Poaceae; genus Tuctoria; species Tuctoria greenei. Next base: position 115,023,926 of record JAYESD010000006.1, read on the forward strand.
CGGCGCCCCCGGACCTAACACCAGACCAAGGGAAGCTCCAGAACTGACACGTGTCTAGTGGCACTGGACCTATCTGTTCCTCACAGCATGCTCCGGAGCTGCCACATGTCCTACCGTCGGATCTTCAGCCCTAAACCTCCGGTAGACTCCACAATGGCTCCGGATCTTCAAAGGGGAATCAAGGACTTCAAGACCCGATTAAGTGTCATTAATACTATATTAATGACACACGATCGGATGACCTTAATTACCAGTAATGGTGCTGTCAAAGTCGTAACTCGGTCATTAAGGATAATTAAGCGCATCAATTGTGTATCAATATTAGTAACCGTCGGGGCCACATGTCAGGCCAGGCCAACTTGTAACGGCCTATCCTTGTACTATAAAAGGACAGGCCGACGATACATAGGACACGCGCTCACTCTACGCTCTCTCCCGACTTATCGGACCTCTCTCTAGGCTTTGATCTGCTCGCGCACTGAATTGAGCTCATACATTCAATACAACACCAAGACACCCTGTTGAGTAGGGTATTAAGCTCAGGCGGCCCGAACCACGTAATTCTTCGTGTCTCCTGTGTCATTTTACACTTCACCTTCTTGAATCTCCGTGCGCCCACACCGAACTTCAAACTCCGCAAACACTTTAGTAGTGTCGGGAGATCTGCCGGAATAAAACCACCGACAACACCATTATCATAGGCAGTTAGTTATGCTTCAATACCCGCCTGTGAAGACACATTATCATAGGCGGTTAGTTATGCTTCAATACCCGCCTGTGATAAGACATTTATCACAGACAGTTATATATGCTGCATGACCCGTCTGTGATAAAATATCTTCACAGGTGGCTAGCCTAAGTAAAGAACCGCCTATGATAATTTTTCTTCACAGGCGGTATCACTTCTCCGCCCGTGAAATTGCGGATTATCACAAGCTCTTCGTTTCAAGCGGTTTTAAAAGCCGTTTGTGATAATATGTTTGGAGCCGCCTGTGATGAGGCTTATTGTAGTAGTGACGGCTCTCAAATTACACTCTTTTGAGCTGGCTTGAAACCTTGCACACAAACATACACTCAACATAATTTCTGGTCTAGATGCACATAAGTAAAAGTAGTGATCCAATCATGGAGCGATATACCTTTTGATCCACGCTTGGTCCGTCTTCATTGAGATCCAAGTGTCCATTTGTTGCCATGGGAGTCTTTATGGGCTTCGCCTTGTCCATTCCAAACTTCTTGAGTATGTCTTGAGTATACTTGGTTAGGATTATGAATGTCCCTTCCTTTTGTTGCCTCACTTTGAATCCCAAGAATTATTTCAGCTCTCCCATTGTAGACATCTCGAACCTATTTGTCATAATCTTACTAAATTCTTAACAGAAAGATTTGTTAGTTGAACCAAAAATGATATCATCAACAAATATTTGACAAACAAAGAGATCATTGTCAAAATGCTTCGTGAATAATGTATAATCCGCTTTGCCATTTAAAACTATTTTCAATTAAGAAATCTATGACACTCATACCAAGCTCTAAGAGCTTGTTTGAGGCTGTAGAGAGCCTTACACAATTTAAAGATGTGGTCGGGGAACTCTTCATCTTCAAATCCGGGGGGTTGCTCCACATACACCTCCTCCTTGATTGGTCCGTTGAGGAAGCCACTTTTCACATCCATTTGATAGATCTTGAAATCATGATGAGTAGCATATGCAAGTAATATTCTAATAGATTCAAGCCTAGCTACCGGAGCAAAGGTTTCATCGAAATCCAAACCTTCGACTTGTGAATACCCTTTTGCCACAAGTCGTGCCTTGTTCCTTGTCACCACCCCGTGTTCTTCTTGTTTGTTGCGAAAGACCTATTTGGTGCCGACGACGTTGAACTTGGGTCTTTCGACAAGTTCCCACACATTGTTCTATTTGAAGTTGTTGAATTCTTCTTGCATCGTCACCACCCAATCCGGATCCTTCAATGCATCCTCAATCCTGCGCGGTTTCATAAAGGATACAAAGGAGTAATGTTCACAAAAATTGGCCATGCGAGATCTGCTCGTTACTCCCTTTTGGATGTTATGGATTATGTTGTCAATTGGGTGATCTCTCTAGACGCATTGGTGTACTCTTGGATGTGGCACTTGAGGAGTTGAATCTTCATGGTCATCTTCTTCTCCCCGTAGATGGTTGCCCTCACTGACTTGTTGATCATCTTTGTCTTCTTGATGTTGATCTTGTGTGGAAGCTCCCCCTTGATCATTTATCTCCTCTTGTGGTTCATCTTCTTCATTTGCATCTGGAGGTGGCGGTTGTGGTAGAACATCACCCAACGCCATTATTCTCAATGCTTGACATGGAGCTTCTTCTCTATCTAGCACACATGGATCAACTTGCTCTTCTTGAGAGCCATTAGTCTTATCGAACACTACGTCACGTGCTACTTCAACAAGTCCGGAGGTCTTGGTTAAGACACGATACGCGTAAGAGTTCGAATCATAACCAAGCAGGAAACCTTCATCGGACTTTGAAGCAAACTTTGAAGTCCTAGGCTTCTTGTTCAAAATATAGCACTTAGAACCGAAAACTCGAAAATACGAAATATTAGGCTTGTTACCGGTGAGTAGTTCATATGAGGTCTTCTTGAGTAGTCGATGAAGATAGTGTCGGTTTATAGCGTGGCAAGCTGTGTTAACCGCTTCCGCCCAAAAACCGATCCGAGGTCTTGTATCCATTGAGCATTTTTCTCGCCATCTCTATGAGGGTTCGGTTCTTCCTTTCAGCCACTCCATTTTGTTGAGGTGAGTATGGTGCTGAAAATTCATGCTTTATTCCATCTTCATCTAGGTACTCCTAAACTTGAGTTTTCTTGAACTTTGTGCCATTGTTGCTTTGTATGTTCTTGACCTTCAATGAGAACTCATTTTGGGTGCGCTTGAAGAACTTCTTGAGTGTTCCTTGAGTTTCTGTCTTATCATGAAAAAAGAAAATCCAAGTGAAGTGGGAAAAGTCATCAACATTTACTAAGACATATTTGTTACCGCTGATGCTTATGTAAGCAATTGGACGGAGTAGGTCCATGTGAAGTAGCTCAAGCGGTCTTGTTGTAGTCATGATGTTCTTCGCGGGATGAGGTGCTCCTACTTGCTTCCAGGCTTGGCACGCGCTACAAGACCTGTCTTTCTCAAAAAAAAACATCCTTTAAACCTCGGATGTGATCGCCCTTAAGGAGTTTTTGAAGATTCCTCATGCCAACATGTGCTAGCCGTCTATGCCACAGCCCTACAAGATGTCATATGGTTGGTGCATCCACTTTCTAGCACCCATTTTGATCCATTGGAGGAACAGGCCTACAAAATCAAATCATGCCTTGGTTTTAGGTTCCCAAGCTTGCTTGGGTCCTTTGAGGTTAGTTATAAGAGATTTGGGCACCCACACATGTGACTTGGTGTTCCCATGGCGTGGCCCAACATAATGAGAATAAACATTACCAAAACTTTTCATATGAACATAGGATGCATCGAAAGTTCTAAATAACAGTTGTTGTTGTTAATGAATAGAACTAGTCCGGGAAAATGGACTTGTTTGGCAGAACGGACTTGTCCGTACAGGGACCGGACTAGTCCGGTTTTCATATGCGTTAACTATCTTGGACTTATTAACATAATTAGTCTTTCTAGCTTGAGATGGGTTTCCCCTCACAAAGGCAATGCGCTCCATGTTATTCTTATGGTTTCTAGCATTTTGCTTTTCACCATAGGAATACCCAATGCCATATTTGACATTAGGAGGTCCTGTGGCCAAGTATGCACTACATGCATATTTGACCTTCTCCTTACCAAATATGCCACTTTGGGAAGGATGCTTGTCCTTGGTAGAGGTTGCCTTGTCTTTCAAGCTAGCGTTAATTTTATCACCTGCACAAGTAGATATGTTTTCAGTTTCAAGGGGTTGAGTGGGCGAGCTTGAAGAGGATGAAGGGTCACTTCGTTTGAGTGACTCAACTTGCACTTCAAGGATCTTGTTAACTTTGGTTAAGTTAACAAGTTCTTTCTTGATGATTGCATTTGTGTCGCTTAACTTCAAACAAGCTTCCTTGCTTGAAGCTAAATCATGTTCAAGTGATTTGCTTCGCTCCTTTTCAAGTTCAAGGAGCTCATTGATCTTGAGATACTCCTCCTTTTGGAGGATGATCATGTCTTCTTGACGATCAATCAGCCCCTCCCTATCAACAAGCTTATCAAGTAAGAATTTCATTTTGGCAGTAGTTTTCTTGTCTAAGCTAACTAGTATATCCTCATCATCACTATAGTTGTCACTGTCACTATCAAATAAACACGAAGAGGTTGATTTTGTTGTTACCTTTTGTTTAACTTCCTTCGCCATGAGGCAAGTGTCCTTGCCCTTCCATGTGCCGAGAGTTGGGAAGAGGGTGGACTTCTTAGTTGTCTTCTCGATGGCTATGCTAGCCATCTCCTCTTCCTCTTTGGATGAGGACTTGTCGTTTGAGTCCCACTCCATTCCTAGGTGTGCTTGTCCAGCTTGCTTCATCTTCTTGAAGAATTTCTTGGGTTGAGGCTTTGTTTCCTTGGTCTTCTTTTTGTTTTCTTCATACAGGCAATCAACTATAAAGTGGTCATATTCACCACAGTGATAGCATGCCCGCCTCAACTTTGTTCTTGACTTCTCTTTGTATTTCACTTCACTTGATTTCCCCCCTTGTCTTTTCTTCATCATTTTCTTGAATCTCTTCATAAAGAGGATCATGTCCTCTTCGTCAATATCGCTGCTCTCATCATCGCTGTCCTCTTCTTGTTGAGCTTCTCGAGCTTCTTTTGACAAGGGCATGCAAGTGGACTTCAAAGCGACCCCTTTCTTCTTTGCCAAGGTGAGGTCAGAAATTTTCTTTACATGTTTAGCTTGCTTCTCCATCATCTCAAAGTTGATGATCTTTCCAAGCAGTTCGTCCGGGGTCATTTTCTTGTACATGGGGCTTTCTCTAATCATCAAGAATAGGGTAACATTGTGAGGCATGAAGGCTCTAAGGATGAGCTTCACCACCTCATGATCGTTCCACTTTTTACTTCCATATGGTCAAACCTTGTTTATGAGCATCTTCAATTGGTTGTACATGTCTTGCAGCGACTCATCTTCTTCTATGGCGAACCTTCCCCATTCGCCTTCGATCATTTCGATCTTTGCCTTTCGCACATGACGACCGCCTTCATGTGCAGTTTGCAATCTCGAGTCCATCCACCTTGGTGAACTCATCCCGACTTTGCGAAGATGTGATGACTGCTGCAGCTTGAGCATTCCGATGAATTGCTTGCTCTTAGTTTGGTGTAAGCTCTTCATCGTCATCCGGGATATCTATTCCTGTACACACAATATGCCACAATTTGGGATTGAGTGAGATTATGTGCATTTTTGTGTTTTGCCTCAACATTGAGTAATCATTGCTGTCAAAGTGCGGGGCTTTTCCTAACGGAATATATAAATAATGGCTATTGTTAGAATTTAAATGATCGTAGTTGAAAGGATATTGGGAGTAGTCGTTGTGACTACTCCCCTTCTTCTTGTCCTCGATCTTCACTTTCCCTTTGGAGAGGGCTTTCTTCCTTAGGAGTGCCTTGAGTTCAAGCATCTCCTCATCGTCATCCTCAAAGTCCTGAATGGCGTCAAGGATCTTCTCCAATTTTTGAGCCTTTTCATCTTCAACCTTCTCTTGGTTGAGACTCTTGTGCACATCCTTCATGTCCGACATGTTCTGTTCGATCGATTAGTCTCTTGCGAAGAGTCCTACTCTGATACCAATTGAATGTGGCCTAGAGGGGGGAGGGGGGTGAATAGGCCTTTTTGAATTTTAGTTGGAACCTGCAACACTTAGCAACTTGATCAAATATCAAGTAAGATCAATGATTTCAATACGAGCACAATACACAGCGGAATATAGTATGTAACATGAAAGTATTGAGTCAATGAAGTTAAGTATAACACAAACTAACTTTGATTTCAATGTTTTAATGTAAGATGGACAAGATCAAGTAAACCCTAGAATATGATATGAATAACACAAGAACAAGTTTGACACATGATTTTATCCCGTGGTTCAGTTCCCACAAAGGCAACCTATGTCCATGTTGAGGAGCCCACGAAAGGATCGGGTCTTCACTGACCCTAACCTCATCGAATCACCACGAAGGACAATTCTCTTTCACTATCACAATGGATAAATCACCAAGTTCAAGGGGCCTTCTCACAAGTTGAGGGCTCTCCTAGATTACAAATCAAACACCACCAAGAACACACTCTTAAGATCAACAATAAAACAACAGGAGTGTGTTAGAGAATCAAACCCAAGAGCTCAAACGTGTGGAATTGTGTCTCTCCTTTGATCCAAAGTGAATTCTCAAGGATTTGATCTTTCTTGCGTTGGATTGCGTGGAGAGATGTGTTTTCTAAGCTCTTGGAGGGTGTGACGGTGCTGGGAGTCGAGAATGTTGAAAGTAGGGCCGTGAACATCTATTTATATGGTGTTTCCAAAAGTTACCGTTAGGGTTTCGAGGGTCCGGACTAGTCTATGGTGGAGTCCGGACTAGTCTGGTGTGCGGCGTGTAGGAAACCCTAAGTTCTCAGGAAGATCGGACTTGCCTGGCTTAGGGCAGACTAGTCCGATTTAGGCTCTAGAAAAGTTCGAACTAGTCCGGTTATTATCGGACTAATACGGCTGTGGTGAACCCCTTAGTGAATTGGGACATGTTCGCATTTGGAGGACTTCTCCGATTTTAGTCAGAGAGGTTATCGGACTAGTCCATATATTATCAGACTTGTCCGATGTTGTGCAAAGTTGTGAAGTGTTTAGGACTAGTCCGCACTTGGGAGGACTAGTCCGATCGTAGTCAGAAAGATATCAGACTAGTCCGTGGTGATATTAGACTAGTCCGGTCTGTGTATACTTGGACTCTGCAGACAAGTATGCACTGGGAGGACTTGCCCGATTTTGAACAGAGGGATTATCGGACTAGTTCGGAGTATATCGGACTAGTCCGGACCTGTATAAAATTGTGCAGTGAATTAGTTTTTTTGTGTTTGAGCTCTTGGTGTGTGTTTCTCCAACACATTCCATACACAATGATCTAATCAATTCAGCTCTTGAGCTCTTTTGAATATAGATCCTCATTCTCCTTTCTTTATGCGCTTTCTTCATAGTTTCATTAAAACCTGCGCTCATCTCAAGAATTTGGTTAGGATCACATTTGTTTCTCATAAATCAACCAAAACTTGCAAGGGATGCCTAGATGCACTTTCACTGAGGCATACCGAATTGAGAACTGGTGTTACCTTGACTCAAGAACCACAAAAGTAAATTGTTTGTGAGATCTTAAGTAGAACAATTTTTAAAATCGAATAAATTTTTTAACTGATAAGTACCTGCGCCATATACATATATTGCATCTATTGCAACAACATCTGCGTGTGTTGCTATTGCTGTTGCGGCTGCATCTGCATATCCTCCCTTGTATGTCTCAAGTCTTCTCTTAGCTCTGCCTCTATAGTAGACCAGTGTTGACTGAGGACCGTCGTCGACAAACATAAGCGTCGCGGCCCTGTGACACCCGGTTCTGAAAATGAACAAAGTGAACGCATATGTGTGCCCAGGATGTTCAACACACATACACGAGTGCATCACAAAAGAGTATACAGAAAATTACCACATAACAAGATTAATTAACCAAATTTTATTACACAAACCATATTATCCTCGAATACAAGTTCTAAAGAATATTAATGTCAAGTTCAATGAATGCAGCGGAAATAAACTAAATAAGCAAACTAAACAGCTAGGCAACATAAGCGATAGGGTAGCGCATCTCCAATCAACACCACATGCAAAGATGACGGTAGACACGGCCTAGAACTCCTCATTATCACCATTAAACTCCCAATCCTGACCTGCAACTGTTTGGGGGGGGGGGGGGGGGGGTTGCAAGGGGGAGTACATGTCGTACTCAGCAAGTGTGGAAAGTATGACACGTGGCTGATTCAAATGACGAATATAATAATGGTTAAGTGCTGAAAAGTACTTTAAAATATTTGAAAAGCAATATATTATATGTATATTATGTAAACCCATCATAAACCATATAATATACATAATACTAGTCCATAATTCATTACCATCATCCATATACCAGATTTCATCATTGCCAATAACCATATTCAATACCAGAAATTAATCCATTAACTGTTACCAAACCATAACCATCCCACAAACTATTCCAATACCAAGTTTCCTCTAATCATGTGAGGGTCCAGATTGCTCATAACTGGGAGCACGACTATCATGATAGTTTTAGACACACTCTGCAGAGGTTGTACCGCTTTACCCACGTGTTTGTGATTTTATCACCTTTCGATGACTATAAAATCTCAATTATGCCGTCTCACACTTCCGTAGGTGTGTTGCCAAGAGATCACTAAATAGCCTTTACAAAGGGATTACTAGCCTATTTAAACCCCACTGAGGTTTCACCGGTGGCGATGTCTCCAACTGAGCACATCTTCAACCAAGGGCCCCCTCTTGAGCCATTCGGATCCCAGGGTAGTCCCACCAATCATCAACAAACCCAATCTGACTACCCCTTCCCCGAGCATCCTTAATGGTCCAAACAGCACTGGCAAAACCCTAATTAATCAGCTACGCCGCACCCATACTTGGCCTCCTGGTGGCACTGTAAATCCTGGATGGTCGCTCCACGAACCGGTCCTTAGATCTAAAGCAAGCAAATGACCATAACATTCAACCCAATCCACATACCAGGCTTGCTTAGATCACCCATTACCATATCATATTGCACCAGTTCATGTTAACCATAATCTCATCCATGCATAATTAAATTAAGTAGTGTAGTTGTTCTTCTATCCCAATTAATTAAGTGAAGAAAAAAGGTAAAAAGCCCTTCCGACTCTCTACCATATATTCCAGGTGACGAGGGTGGTCAACAAAACTAGTAGGTTTCCCATCAAATTGACACAAGCATGCAGTTTTGCAAACAAAACATTTATTTTAGAACAGGATCAATATGCTTCAAGGACACTTGTCTTGCTCTTGGGATTGGTTTGGGTCGAAGCCTTCAAACTCTTGGTGCTGTAGATCCTCCACGGCACTCTCTAGAGCAAATCCTTCTAATCCACACAATAAACATAAAAGACAAGAACACAATCAAAGAGTGCACAAATATTACTCAATATGACATAACATGCATGATTGATGCAAACGCAAGGTAGAACTTGTTAATATATTGCTTTTAAAGGATCACTAATTAGTTCTAATTATTTTCAACAAGTTTATACATGTTTGGAGTTGATTAGCTCTAATTTAGAATTCATTCGACACAATTTAACCAGGAAAATCGGACTAGTCCGCTAGGGACCGGACAAGTCCGCACTGCGCAGAACTAGCAAACTAAGATTTTCTAGATCGACGTGAATTTGGAAATTAGGAGTCGAATTCACGTAAGAAAAAGAGAATTGAAGGTATACCAGGTGGTTAGAACTCCAAAGAATCAAGAAACTTGGAGGTAGCACTTGGATCTTGATGATCTTGGGTTGATGATGAACATGGAGATGAATTGGTGATGAAGAACGAAACTACGAATTCACGTAAGAAAAAGAGAATTGAAGGTATACCAGGTGGTTAGAACTCCGAAGAATCAAGAAACTTGGAGGTAGCACTTGGATCTTGATGATCTAGGGTTGATGATGAACTTGGAGATGAATTGGTGATGAAGAACAAAACTTGATGGAGATCTTTGTAAAATCCCACTTTTTCCTTTTATGTGAAGTTCAACTAAAAGTTATTTATCAAACATAATGGGGGTCAACATAATTATTCACATAAACTTGACCTCACTATAAAGTTTTCTTTCTACTCATGTTTTAGTCTTATCAACGTGAGGACTGGACTTCAGCCTAACCCTAGGACATTTTAAATAAACATTTCTACAAAGTTGGGAAGTTATTGATTGCAATGGCTAGGGCAAATTATATGGCAGCATATAAAATCAAAACAAATGTAATTTGATTATGTTGATATGCCTATTAGGTCCTACCAAAAAGATTCAAATCCAAGGCTCCAAAATTTTCCTTGGACTCTTAAATATCTAAATAGCTTCTCAGAAAATTTTCAAGATTTTTGAAGTACATCTTCCATTTGTTTGGACATGTACAACGGATTCATTTTGCGTCGACATCAAATTTAGCTTTACACTAAACTTTTCCCAAATCAATCCCTAATTTTTTCCTTACACCTTTTATGGTTCAGGGAACTTGGTTTCAAAGTTTGGAGATTTTTGGACCTCTAATACTATTTAATTCAATAAGGTTTATACCCATATTTGAATTCAAAATTGAATTTGCATTTGATGCAAACTATGTCCAAATTGAAATCTGATTGCAGAATTGGATTCCCCATATTTTTCTTTAACTACCTGTAAATTTTGGGAATTTTTGGACAATGTTTTAGCTGGAAAATAGAGGAGGGGATAAGGGAGAGAGGTGGGGACCACGGGTCAGACGGTGAAACCGATTCACCGCCTCTGCTTTCCTTCCCCGAGCGACACCGCGACGCTGCATGCCGCCAGCGTGCCGTCGGCCGTTGTTCGCCTCCAGCTACCCCCTGCGTCCTTATCTACCGTGGTGGAAGCTATAAAACCACCCCCCGTCGGCCAAAGTCCCTCACCCGTTCACTTTTCACAGCGCCGCTCCGTTTCGTCGCCGCCTCAATCACCCCGTGCCGCTCGACGCCGTGCAGCCTCGCCCTCGATACAAGCATCATCATCCTCTATGGTCTATAGCAAAAAGCTGCGCAACGACCTCGTGCAGCTTCTGGTTAAGCCGGAACTCCTATCATGCGTCCCAGCTCCGGTATTCTTTAAAATCCTGAAGCACTTTTTAAACGTTGAGGCTAGGTCATCGGTTTAATTCTTATTTTATGCGCAAAATCTCTTTGATCCAGATAGATAACATGATCTATCTGGCCTAGCGCACCTTCCCTCCAAAAATAAGAAAGAAACATCGACTAATTAGCAAGTTCGTCGAGTTTTCCCCTTCCGCTATGGTTAGAGCTCGGTTCACTGTCGACTTCAGTATTGCCAGCTATGGCACGAGCTCTAGACCCTCCTAAGACCTTTCCCATGCATCCACGATGCTTCCCGAGCTTTCAATCGAGAGGTTTAGCTGGGTAATAGAGGGTCTCCACTTCACCGAAACCCTAACACCCGCCGCCGCCATCGGGAATAGTTTTCCGGTCACCCCTCGCCGTTGGGAGTTGGTCCATCGTTTTCCCCGTGCGAAAATATGGGGCAGCGGCGAGTCCCGAGGCCTCCCGTGGGCCGGAAGCTATCGCCGGCGAAAGCGCCGCTGCGCGCCGGTGAGAACGCCGCCGTCCGAGCGGTGACTCGAGGTGGAAGAAGCATGGGACGCGGGTCCCACTTGCCAGCGAGTGAAAAAGGCGCCGGATCAGTCTGTGGCTAGGGATCTAGTGCGGCCACATGGGAATCTTTATAACCCCCGGTGTGTCTGGCCCCTGATCGGATGATTTTAAATCCAGTGGGCCCCGGGCGCCAAATTTAAAAGTTGAAATTCCCCTTTCGATGCAGAACCATTTCCAACTTAGAAAATCCTAACTTTCTATAGAATGCTCCAAAAATATTCAAACAAATTTTGTTTGAAAGCCCTTGAGCTCTAGTTTCTATCAGTACAAATTAGGTTCTATGAAACTCACAGTTAAATTCTGTATAAAACAATCTACCCAAATGCAAATGCAATTTTTCCAGATGAACATGCCAATGGAAAAATCCCCGAAATTCACATAAAATGCACTGTACTACTCTTGACAACCAGAAAAAGTTTGGGAGCCATTGCACCTGTTTAACCCTCTGTATAGTTCAATTACCTTTTTCAGTTATTGAATTTTTACAGATGTTCAGTTGCTTTATTATGTCCCAAATTTGGACTGAACCTTTCCTCCTTCACATACTAGTTCATGTAAAAATCTGGGATTTAATTGACCTAATATCGTAGTCCTAATTCAGTTACAAACTGACTATTTATTTAAAAGCTAAAATTCAAATATAAATAATTCCAGAAATTCTTGCCAACTTAGAAATTCAATAACTCCTTCACCAAAGCTTAGAAAATTATGAAACAAATTTTGCTAGAGCCAAGACAACTTCCTCTATCATGATTATCAACTGGCAGCTATGTTCAAGATACAATTTCTTCTTAAAAATTCTTGGAAGTTTAATACTTGCCATAATTTTAGAGACAACAATATACTTTGATCATCTCCCGTTCTTTGCAAGAGCTTTGATCATATTCCCTAGTATCTGCCATCACAGTTCCAAAGCCAATTAAGGTCCCTATCATATAATGATCACCATGGATTAAATTATGGTCTTAGTAATAATTATCAAAGTCATTCATATACATGTTATATGCATATCGTATAGTAACCGAAGTCAAGGAGGACCCAGAAGCCTTGGAAGAGCACCTTCCAGAGATTAACCCCAACTCTGACTTACAACCAGGCAAGACTCGGTTTGCATTTAAGTCGTTTATAAAATTTTACTTTATCACTATGATGATTAGCATATGAAATGTGCATTACGTTTAGGATGATTGATACTCCACTTCATGACCAAAAATCCCAGGGAATTGTTGGAACGGATTACAGTTTGACCTGTAGTAACTGCTTTGCTAATGTATAGGAAATCCGGTAGAAGTCGAGTAGTTGGAATCTACTCGCGAGAAATGTAGGACATATCTCACAGGATGGGTTAATGGCTTAATATAATAAAACTGAGACCAGGCAGGGGATGGATAGGAAGCGGCGAGAATTGAGTCTCGGTCGCATAGTCCTGCCTGTGTCGATTAAGGCCCGTCCGTATACAAGCTTGAATTGTACCGGTGACATAATGGATATATGGAATCCAATAAACTGACGTAACTCGATAACTAGGGTGTCGAGGCCCATTAACTCACCATCGATAGGGGTGGGTTGGGGACAGTAAGGTGTAAATCTGTCGGCGGACACATGAGGTGTTCCGTGCGGAGACCTTCTATTTGCGGAGGAGACGGGCTCGACTTTCGGGTTTCTTGGGAAAGGTGGCCATATACGCCTAGTACTGAAGTGTTATGTAGGTACAGGTGTACTTGCTGACACATTCGAATGATGTATGTGTCGTGTTGTCTGGGTGTGTCCTGATTGCAATCACCGTCCCTCGCGGTAATAGAGTACCACTTGTTCACTGAGTAGTGACGTAGTAAATACTGAAGCAGTAAGAGAAATATATTGTATTGAATTATAATTGCTTTGCAACCTTGTATGATTTAGAGATAGTGCAATTAAAGTTTACAGTTTCCCCATACTTTAGCTGTAATAGCATTATGTGCTCTGGGCATGTCGGCAAAGAGTTTCTTGTTTGATTGTGGAACTCATGATGCACTACAGGAAAAGCGATCATTTGCGACGGCCACATTTATTTGCGACGACCAACCGTCGCAAATAGAATAATTTGCGACGGCCCGCCTCTGGCCGTCGCAAATAAGGTGGCCGTCGCAAATAAGTATTTATTTGCGACGGCCAACACCGAAGCCGTCGCAAATAGCAATTTATTTGTGACGGCGAACCCTAGTACCGTCGCAACTAAGGCAGCCGTTGCAAATAAGTGTTTATTTGCGATGGCTGCTAAAAGGGCTGTCGCAAGTAACATTAATTGCGACGGCTTTGTGGTCCGGCCGTCGAAATTCAATTGGTTGTCACAAATATGGGCCTTTATCCCGACCCGACACTTCAATCTCGTTTCATTCTCACCACTCGACACCGCCGCCGCCCACCGCCCTGCCGCGCGCCGTCGCCGCCCCGCCGCCGCCCACCGCCCTGCCGCGCGCCGTCGCCGCCACGCCGCCGCCGGCCCGCCGCCCTACTGCCGCCCCGGCTCGCCGCCCCGGCCTCGTGTTGCCGCGCCCCCGCCGCCCCGGCCGTCCGCGCCCCCCGCGTCGCTGCCCCGCACGCGGCGCCACCCCACCGCCGGCCCGCCGTCGCCGCCCCACCACCGACCCACCGTAAGTGCTCAGTATTACTATCATTATGCAGTTTAGTCTCTAGCTTAGTCTCTAAGTTTATCATTATGCAGTTTAGTCTCTAAGTTTATCAAATAAGTTTTTGTACCCATATGCAGTTTATCATTATTCAATTGAAAAACATCCTCGCCCTCTTGTGAGCTGCAATATGTAAATGGTTGCTTTTGTTGATTTTGCAATATGTTAATGGTTGTATTCAAAAACTACAATATGTTAATGGTTGTATTCAAAAAATGGTTGCATATGGGAATAGGATGTGATCATTATTTGTGAGCTGGTTTGCAATCCCGAGAGCCAAGGCAGCGCTGTACAAACTTTCAGTTGTTGCCTTAGAACCGGGTGCAATGCCCACACCGGTACACTCAATAACCCGACACCAGCCGCAGAGTCCTCGCGTCGGACGTCGCACACGACAGCGGTTGTCAATTCAATAAAAATTAATTAGCAGTGTTGGGTTGTGTTCCACACGAGGGCAAGGAGCAGCTGCTAGCTGATGCCCCGGCCTTCTTCCACTTCTCTACTCGTCCCCCCGGTGCGGCCTCTCCACGCTGCTAACCACTGCCTCTGCCCGCCCGTTCCTCTCAATCCATCTCGCCTCGTCTCCAACTCTCCTCACCTATCACTCGTCGCCTGCCCCACTAAACCACTCGCCTCGGATCGAGCACGCGTGCGGCATGCCTAGCGACGACGATAGCAGCGGGGCTGGTGACGGCAACAACGGGAGGAACCCGGAGGAGGTCCAGATACAGATCGCAGGTCAATCCGCTCATCTCTCTGTGACTCTGTCTGGGAGCCAATGCTAATCTCTATAACTTACGGGAACGTTAATAGGGCCGCGAAGTTTGGCGGGTTGGATTTGCGTCACGGTGCCTGGGTAGAGCAAAGACGCGCGTGTTCTTCTTCGATGTCTCGGTGGTCCGTAGTTGACGCGGGCTCAGGCGCGCTAGGTGTTCGATGATTTGCCTGCTTCTTATTGGTTCTGGTCATCATAAGGTCGTCCATCGAAAAGATCCTCAAGTCTCTTCTCCCATCGATCCAGGGCTGTTGGGGTGATGTTGTTGGCATTTGGGCCGTCTACAAGCTCATTTGTCCTCCGACACCACACTGCAGAAACAACACAATCAGACCTTCAATCATCATCTGAAATAAAAATTTCAATGGGTAGTATGAGAGTATTCCTTGGATGTTTCCATGCCAAGAATATGTTCTCATCACTTTCCACATGGCGAGCGGCGGCGTGCGACACGCTGCGGTCATGCGGGAAGCCGAGCTCGCATCTCGATCGAGGACGGCGTGAGGAAGCGGAACGCCGCAACTCGGTTGAGGACGGCGTCGAGAGCCGGCACGTGGCGTGCAACTTGGACCGTTCCAGGCGAGGCGAGGAGGCATGGCGTCTGGTCTGAAGCAACTGGACGCCTAGGCGCCGCCTAGGCATCGCCTAGGCGACGCCTGGACAACACTGAACGCAATTACTAGCAATTTTTTCTGTTTAGCACTAGAGTAACCTCTTAAAGCTGAAAAATAGGTTATTATCCATTGTGTTTTAGCGAGTGAGGGACTTGCTTCTGGATCAACCAAAAGCATCATAATATGGTGATCTAGCTGGT
Organism: Tuctoria greenei; assembly: GCA_036927565.1. Taxonomy (NCBI): domain Eukaryota; kingdom Viridiplantae; phylum Streptophyta; class Magnoliopsida; order Poales; family Poaceae; genus Tuctoria; species Tuctoria greenei. The sequence goes on from JAYESD010000006.1 coordinate 115,039,668, forward strand.
CCAATTATATTCAGTTCTTTGAGTGTTCTAGCTGTTTTTATCAAATCGGTCTTGACATAATGCATTTTTTTATATTGCTCCGGCCCCCTCCCCACCGTGCACACTCAGATCCACTTCACTACTCAGGTATGACACCATCATTCTTCTTATATTGTATATGACAGAGTACAGTGCTTTTAGCTGAATATGATGACTTGTTGCTCTTATAGTAGCTGTCCTGATATGTATAATGTTTCAACTATTTTTTTTCAAATTTTAGTGATGTAACACATTTTCTTTAGATTTGCATCACCATGTTACTAGTTCAGCCTATGTCAAGTGTGTGATCTAGATGTTGCTAGATGATTCTGTTTTTTTTTTGGTTTAGATAACTTTTTGTCATGCTTTGGTAAATATGTTTATTATGCTTTGGTAAATACTTTTTTCAAGTGTGTGATCTTTTGACTGCGTTAGTGTTTAGAATTAATAGTTTTTTTCTATTCTGTTTAGTGTATGTTTGGACTTTAGTGCATTTAGATAATGTTTTTTAGTGACTACTTAATATATATAAATAAAGGGGTTTTGGGCCGGCTCGGACCAACCAGGAATGGCACGACACGCAATAAGTGTGATCGTGTCGTGTAGACCATAGTAGTCAAGGCGACATGGAAGCGAACGGGTTGGTAAGGACGTCAATGACCCGCAATTGCGTGGACGGTGGAAATGGATGTGGAATTGTCATCTGAGACCAACTTTCCTCTCACTCTTTCTCTAGTTCTTTCCTCTCTCTTAAATGACCTGAAAATGAAAATGAGCAACGTAACCTATAGCAATGTATTACCCATTTCGGATCGGCACGTCTCACATGCCATTGGCATGTGAGACGTGCAGGTTCGGAATTGTCCCTTTTTTGGACAGCCTCGGAGTGACCGAGGGGGCGTGGCTTGTGACGAGACGCGGGTCCGGATTTGGACGAGATTTCGGTGGCATAACCCTGTTGTTCTCTGCTGCACCATTTTCGGGCGTGCAGTGGAGAACAGCAGGGTTATGCTGCCGAAATTTCGTTCGAATCTGGATCACGCGTCTCGCCATGAGCACGCTCCACTCGGTCACTCTTGGGTGGGTTTAGGATCTATCTGCCTAGGTTGTAGGGCCGTGACATAACACAACAATACATTAACGACAATTTCTTTCGCATTAAACTGCAGAGTCAAACATGGGTGAAGACCGCAGTTGGCTGTATACTGGCTGGAAGAGCAGAACTGGTGGTCACTCCGATGAGTGGTTTATCAAGTTAGATCAATTTTTGGATCGAGCATTTTCATTGTCAACGGAAGATATGGTGTGGTGCCCATGTACAAAATGCCGGAACACTAAGTTTTTGAGAAGATTGGAGCTTTCGTTTCACTTATGTCGAAACGGTTTCACTCCACATTATGAAGTGTGGACCTTCCACGGCGAGACTAATTCTCGAGTCATAGCCGAAGTGGATGAGGATGATGATATAACAGAGGTTGATAGGATGGATGAGATGCTAGAAGCTCTTGAAGCAGAGGATCCTCCTACAAATGAGGCAGAGATGTTCTTCGAGGAGCTGAAGAAATCACAAGGGCCGTTGCATGAACACACGGCTGTGACCGTACTTGCTTTCTTGACCAGATTTACGGCAATTAAGTCCAAGTACTTTTTTTCCATCAACTACTACAATGATCTCATGAAATTGATCTTCGATATCCTTCCACAACCTCACAAAGCGCCACCAGATATGTATCAGTCAAAGATCAAGATATCTGGTCTCGGTATGAAGTATGAGAAAATTGATGTGTGCCCAGACAACTGCATGGTATGTACGGGGAGGAGGCTAGGAAGATACACGGCGAGGATTTCGATTGGGAACGTCAACCGATCGACCCTCAAGCCGCGTATGCAACCGGTGGTGGAAAAGCACACAGAAGGTGAGTTTACAAGTCATTTTATCGTTTTCAATTCAAAGTATTCAAGATATTTCAATTTCATATTACTGACTCTCTTTTTTATAGGCTCGCCATATTCGACGGAGTTGTCGACTCGAGGGCGGGGAGACCTGCGAGAGGCAGCTCCAAGCAGGCTTCGGGCATGGGAGGTCGCCGCGTATCGCAGAGGGACATTGAGATGCAGTCCCTCTGAGAAACTGTAGAAGAAAACGAAAGGCGACATGAGGAGGAAAGGAGGGAAGCGGAACGGTAAAGGATCGCGATGGAGGCCACGATCCAAACCCAGGCAACAGCGTTGGCGCAGATGCGGGAAGCAATGGAGGTAACAAAATAAAAACTAAAATTCTTATTAATTCAGTGTAAATGACTTATTAATAGGTAGCATTTAATGTTTGCAATGATAGGCCATCGCTCGGGCGCAAGGTCTGGGAATCCAGCTACCGGTACTACCACCGGTCCTTCCAGGCGATCCTTCTTCAGCGGGTCAGGTAAGTTTCTATGTAATCCTTCTTCTCCAGCGTAATAAGATTGAGATAGATGAAAGAGAGAGATAGTTAGATAGAAGAAAATGATTGAGATAGAAGAATGATAGAGATAGAAGAAAGAGAGACAGAAGAAAGAGTGAAAGATAGATAGAGTAGGATAGGAATGAAGAGAGAGAGTAAGATGTAGATGGAGATAGAGAGAGGGGAAGATAGAGGGAGGGAGATGTAGATGGAAATAGAGGGAGGAAGATAGAGGGAAAAGGATATCAATAGAGAGATAGAGTGAGAGAGAAAGATAGAGTGAGAGACAAAGAGAAATGAAAAGAGAGGGGAAGAGAGGGGGTCTAGATGAAGATAGAGGGAGACGAAGGGAGAGAGAGATGTTGATGTATTTATATTCTAACTCTAAGTTTCATTAATTGCAGGGATCCGCGACGGCTGCACAAACGTCGTTGCCGTCACTATCGCCGCCTGGAATGAGGCGCGATGACGACTTCGACTTCGGATGTGGCTCCGGAGGTGCTACGGAGGTCAGATGGGCGAGTGAGCCCTTTTGTTTGCTTTGTTGATGACGATGTGAGATGTATTGGAATTTATTAGTTTGTGATTGTAATGATGTTTCCTCTGTGATGATGATCTTTGCTATGCGTATATAATGTGTGTATTGAATCTGTTCTGTGATTCTGGCCATCGAGCCGGGTAGTTTTTTCTGTTTTTTTTAAAAAAAAACCTTATTTGCGACGGCTTTTTATACAGTACCGTCACAAATAACGGACCAAGCCATCGCAAAGAGGCCTCTGCCATTTGCGACGGCCCGGCCGTCGCAATTAATGTTTAATTGCGACGGCACGGCCATCGCAACTAGCTCTGTGGGCCCCGGAGGAGGACCCGTGGGCCCAACCCACTAGACTTATTTGCGACGGCCAGGCCGTCGCAAACAGAAGCACTTAATTGCGACAGCCAGGCCGTCTCAAATAAGCTTTCATTGCGACGGCCACACCGTCGCAAATAAGGTTGCGGGGCCCACTGGCCCGCGGCAATAACTTGCGACGGCCCCCCTAGCCATCACAACTAAAGCTTATTTGCGACGGTGGCTGTCGCAAATAAGCTTAATTGCGACGGCTAAAAATCGTCGCAAATAAAGAAAGCCGTCGCAAATCGCTTATTTGCGACGGCCTTTGGCTTATTTGCGACGTCCACGACCGTCGCAAATCGTCGGGATTCCTGTAGTGATGTGCCGTGCTTGGAGAATGTCATTTGCTACTTAAAACCTGATTATAAGAATCTAATTGTAGGCGAGTCGTTTATGCTTCACCTTACCTATGTTTAGTGTCCCCCTTGCATATATCTAGTGAGACGGGTTAGTCTTGCTGAGCCTTATGCTCACATTTGCAGTTAACGAGTTTTTGCAGGTTATACAATTGATGAAAGGTTTGATGATGAGGCCGCACCCTCTCCAGGGTGTATAGCCGAGTGGGAACCCTGCACGCCGCCGTGACTTGCGTGTTGCTAGTGCGAAGAATCCATGACATGGATGACTTTGATTTTGCATAGCTAGTGCTGAGAGCGTAGCTATGATATATATATTTTTCTTTCCTTTCGCTAGTATTGTAAAACTTCCGCTGTAAGATAAATAAAAGACTTTGTCTTGTATTTTATTCTCGTTCTGTTCTTGTATACTGTTGGGTGTCACATCGCACGACACCACCCAATGAGATCCTCGGATGTCGGGATTTCGGTCCCCACAATCTTGATCCTCTTTCGTTTCCTCCTCTTCTTCTTCTTGCTTGGGATCTCCTCCTCCCTCCTTGATGGTGGCTCCTCACGAACTAGGGTTTGGGTGGGGTGGAAAAGTGGCAAATAGATGTCAAGCCAAGGGGTGGGGTTGTTTATATTGAGGTGGAGGCTAGGGTTAGATGGATTTTGAGTTTGAGAGGAGTAGAGGCCGGTTTAGAGTCCCACATGGGCTCTAAAAGAGTTAGGCACGACGACCCTAGGCCCACTTAATGTGAAACCCAAGAAACAAGTCGTAAAACAAAAGATCAAATCGGAGTCATGAAATATCGGACAAGTCCGAAAAGGACCGGACTAGTCTGAAGTTGTCCAGAGAGAAATTGGACAATTCTGGCCAAAAATCGGACAAGTCCGACTTTAGTCAGAGAGGAAAACGGACAAGTCTGCTGGAACACCGGACTAGTCCGGACAAGTCCAGGGACTTAGCAAATTTTCAAGGATTCTTGAAACACTGGACTAGTCCACATAAGACCGGACAAGTCCGAAAGTGTCCAGAGGCAAAATTGGACTAGTCCGCAGCGAAACCGGACTAGTCTGCACTTTTCAGCATTTAGGTGCGGTTTTGTTCCAAATCAACTTTAAACTCGTTCCTCTTTATGTGGGTTAATTTTAAACATGTATATTAATGTATGTAGGGCATGATGCATGAAAAATGAGGGTGTTACAAACCTACCCCCCCCCCCCCCTAAAATGAATCTCGCCCTCGAGATTCGACTCAGAAGAGAAGAGATAGGGAAATTCCTTCTTGAGATCATCTTCTAGCTCCCAAGTTGCTTCTTTTTCTGTGTGGTGCTTCCATTGAACTTTACACCATCAAATAACCTTGTTCCTTGTTACTCTCTCCTTGGTTTCCAAAATTTTGACTGGTTGTTCGGCATAAGATAAATCTGCCTCTAATTCCAACTCTTCCACTAGCACTTGTTCTTCCGGTACCCATAAATACTTTTTGAGCTGGGAAACATGAAAGACATCATGTACATCTGAAAGATGAGTTGGCATCTCCAACTTATATGCTACTCCTCCTCTTTTGTCCAAAATCTTGAATGGTCCGATATAGCGAGGTGCTAGCTTGCCTCTTATGTTAAACCTCTTATGACCCCTCATCGGTGACACCTGGAGGTAAACAAAATATCCCACTTCAAAGGCTAATTTCATTCTCCTATTGTCTGTATAGCCTTTTTGTCTTGATTGGGCAGCCCTCAAGTTTTCTCGAATTGTTTGGACTTGCTTTTCGACTTCTTGCAACACATCCGGACCAAATACTTGAGTTTCTCCTGCCTCATTCCAGAATAAGGGTGTCCTACACTTCCTTCTATAAAGCACTTCATATGGTGACATTTTCAAGCTTGCTTGGTAACTATTGTTGTATGAAAATTCTGCATATGGCAAGCTCTTGTCCCAACTTTTCCCATGCTTTAAAGCACGAGCTCTTAGCATTTCCTCTAAAATCTGATTAGTCCTCTCGGTTTGTCCATCCGTATGAGGGTGATATGCTGAACTAAAATTCATCCTCGTTCCCAAAGCTTCATGCAATTTTTTGCAAAAACCTAGAGGTGAATCGTGAACCTCTATCCGAGACTATCTTCTTCATAACTCCATGCAAACATACTATTCTTCCCATATACAGTTCCGCCAATTTCTATCCATTATAGGTGGTCTTGACGGGAATAAAGTGGGCTGACTTAGTTAACCGATCCACAATTTCCCAAATTGAGTCGTAACTGGACTGAGTACGTGGTAAACCAACTATGAAGTCCATACCGATCCCACATCTATTCCTGAATCTTCAATGGTTGCAATAATCCAGCTGTCATTTGATGTTCCTCCTTGACTCGTTGGCACACATCATGCAATGCTATGTATTCAGCTATGTCCTTCTTCATGCTAGCCCACCAATAGCAAGCCTTCAAGTCTTTGTACATCTTTGTACAACCAGGATGAATAGTTTATGGTGAGTCATGTGCCTCTTTTATTACTGTCTCCCGAATATGCTTCACATTAGGCACAACAATCCTCTTACCAAGCTATAGGGTACCATGTTCGTCCTCATCAAATCTGAATTATCTCCCCTCTTGGGTCCTTTCTTGATTTCTTGAATTTCTTCATCCATAGTTTGGCCTTCCCGAATTTCTTGCTCCAATGTTGGGTTTAACTCAATCATTCCCATCTCATTCGCAAATCCGAGGTTCAACCGTTCAAACTCCTTACATAACTCGGATGGTAATTCTCGAACTGTGAGTTGATGACTTACTCCTTTCCTACTCAAAGCATTGGCCACTACATTGGCTTTTCATGGATGATAGTTGATCCCCAAATCATAATCTTTGATAAGCTCCAACCATCTTCGTTGCCTCAAATTTAGATCCATTTGCGTGAAAATATACTTAAAACTCTTGTGATCCGTATAAATCTCACTCCTATGTCCAAGGATGTAATGTCTCCAAATTTTTAGTGCATGAACCACGAGTGCAAGTTCTAGATCATGTGTTGGGTAATTCTGCTCATGGTTCTTCAATTGTCTTGATGCATAGGCGACCACTTGACCTTCTTGCATAAGCACGCATCCAAGTCCTTGTCTTGATGCGTCACAATAAATATTGAAACTCTTGCTCACATCCGGCAATATCAGAACTGGGGTTGTAGTTAACCTCTTCTTCAACTCCTCAAAACTTTCTTGACAAGCTTGAGTCCATTGGAAAGCCTTTCCCTTCATTAGCAGTTTCGTCATTGGCTTGGCTATCTTGGAAAAGTCCTTGATAAATCGACGGTAATATCCAGCCATTCCAAGAAAACTCATTATTTCCTTTACGTTTTGCGGGGGTACCCATTTCAACACGTCCCTCACCTTTCCTGGGTCAACCGATACTCCTCCTCCTGAGATTATATGACCCAAAAACGACACCTCTTCCAACCAAAATTGGCACTTGTTAAACTTGGCATACAATTGATGCTCCCTTAATTTCTGCAGCGTAAGCCCCAAGTGTTCCTCATGTTCCTTCTCATCCTTCGAGTAGATCATAATGTCATCAATAAACACCACAACGAATCTATCCAAGTACCCCATGAAGACCTTATTCATGAGGTACATAAAGTTCGTAGGTGCATTGGTGAATCCAAAGGACATCACGGTGTACTCATAAGATCCATACCGCGTCCTAAAAGCTGTCTTGGGTATGTTCGATGGTCTAATCTTCATTTGAAAGTACCCCGACCTCAAATCAATCTTAGAGAAGACTTAAGCACCCTTCATCTGATCAAACAAGTCTTCTATGCATGGCAAGGTGTACTTGTTATTGATTGTTACCTCATTGAGAGCTCGGTAATCTACGCACATCCTTTGGGATCCATCCTTCTTGTCCACAAATAAAACGGGCGTGCCCCAAGGTGAAGAGTTGGGCCGAATGAAACCCTTCTCTAGTTGCTCTTGAATTTGCTTCTTGAGCTCCACTAATTCCATAGGAGGCATCCTATACGGCCTCTTAGCTGTAGGTGCAGTTCCAGGTATTAATTAAATAACAAACTCAATATCTCGATCAGGTGGCATACCTGGCAACTCGTCCAAAAAAAAACATCCAAAAATTCACACACCACCGGAATCTCCTTAACTGCAGCACCGTCCATATGATTCAGCTCCAATTGCTTCGGTGCGGTTTGAGATGCTTCAAATTCTACGGTGATCCCTTCCTCATTGGTCAACTTTACCATTTTTGTGGCACACACAATAACTCCATTGTGCTTCCTCAACCAGTCCATACCAAGTATGATGTCCAATCCTTGAGAATCCAAAACAATGAGGTTGGCGGAGATGTCTACCCCCTTATTCTAAGGCTTACTTTTGGACATACTATATTTGTACTCATATCTCCTCCAGGAGACTTAACCAATAAAGTGAACTTCATATGAGAGATGGGCAAACTATACTTGGCGACATACTTCGATACAATGAATGAATGCGGTGCTCCAGAATCAAACAACATAGTCGCGGGGTTGGAGTTGGCGAGAAACATAGCAATGACCACGTCGTCCCCTTGTTGAGCATCCTACGTAGAGACATGGTTCACGTTGCCACGAGCAAAATTTTGTTGTCCACGGCTCCCTTGCGGCTGTCCTCCATTGGGTCTTGGGTTTTGCCTCGGCGCATTTCCTCCTTGACCAAGGCCTGACTTAGGACAATGATGTGCAAAGTGTCCAGCCTCTCCACAAGTATAGCACTTCTTAACTCCATCGGGATTATTGGGGCGAGCTTGGTTCTGAACATTTGCACCAGGAAAATTAGCACGAGGTGCATATGGCATCAGAGGCCTAGGTGCTTGCATAATAGGCCGCTGTTGCACAAAATGAGTTGGGCGCGGTGCATGTCCAAGGCGTTTGAGCAGGAATAGAAGAGCTGAAATAAGGCGCATTGGGCAGAGCAAAGCTTGGGCGCACATTACTTCCTTGCGGCTGTCCTTGATATGGCGCCTTCCTCTTGTTATCTTGTTCCATCTCACGAATCTTGTTCTCAACCACAATTGCTTTGTCCACAAGATTCTGAAAGTTGGCATAATCACAGTTGAGTAGTTGCACTTGGATTTCATTTTTCAAGCCTGTCATGAACAAATATTGCTTCCGGCTGACCCGGCTCACATCCTCAGGGGCATACCTTGAAAGTTGAGTGAATTTATTGAGATATTCACTCACGTTTGATCTTCCTTGCCATAAGTTCTCAAATTCTTGCCTCTTCAAAATCATAACACCTTCCGGCACATAATGAGAATGGAAAATCTCCTTGAATTCGGCCCAAGTAATTCTCTCTTGGTTCTCATGAGCATTGCATAAGGAATCCCACCAACCCATAGCTGCTCCAGCTATTTGGTGAGAAGTGAAAAGCACTTTCTCCAGGTCACTGCATTGGATAATAGCAAGCTTCTTCTCCATAGACTTAAGCCAATCATCCGCGTCCATAGGGTCAGCGGCTTGAGAAAAGGTTGGCGGCCTAGTCCTCATAAACTCTCCCAACCGGTTATGAAGAGGCGGGGTGGCGGTAGAGGCATGTGGGGCTGATTGTTGATGTTGCCAGCCTGCAGTTGTCCCATAGTTTGTATCATAGTCTGCATGAGCTGGTTCTGCATAGCCAAAAGCTGCTCAGTGTTGATAGCTCCATGAGCAGGTCCTTGTCCATAGTTGTTTTGGGGTGCTCCATGGTTCTCCTTCTGATCATTGCCATCCCTTTGGTTGCGAGTTCTCACCATCTGAAGAAAAGCGATAGGTAATAATTAGAAAACGTCCCAAACTATATGCATCATGGGATATCAAACTAAACAACTAACTAGCCTAGGTGGACATGGCAATGCTAAAGCATCCCAAAATCCTCTATTAAGCACAGAAGCAAGCAATATATAGCAACAACACACCAAACAAAAACACATTGATTCCTTAGTGCTCCTATGTGCTCTAAAGTCTCCATTCTATCTAGGTTGCGTCCTACGGTCAACTTGTGGCTCTGATACCAATCTTTGACACCCGGTTCCGAAAATGAACCAAGTGAACACATATGTGTGCCCAGGATGTTCAACACACATACACGAGTGCATCACAAAAGAGTATACAGAAAATTACCACAGAACAAGATTAATCAACCAAATTTTACTACACAAACCATATTTTCCTCGAATACAAGTTCTAATGAATATTAATGACAAGTTCAACAAATGCAGCAAAAATAAACTAAATAAGCAAACTAAATAGCTAGGCAGTATAAGCGATAAGGTAGCGCAACTCCAATCACACAACAGGCAAAGCTGACGGTAGACGCGGCCTTGAACTCCGCATTATCACCATTAAACTCCCCCTGACCTGCAACTATTTGGGGGCGGGGGGAGGAGATTGCAAGGGTGAGTACATGTCATACTCAGCAAGTGTGGAAAGTATGACATGTGGCTTATTCGAATGACGAATATAATAATGGTTAAGTGCTGAAAAGTACATTAAAACATTTGAAAAGCAATATATAATACGTATATGAAGTAAACCCATCATAAACCATATAATCATCATAATACTAGTCCATAATTCATTACCATCATCCATATACCAGATTTCATTATTGCCAATAACCATATTCAATACCAAAAATTAATCCATTAACCATTACCAAACCATAACCATCCCACAAACTATTCCAATACCAAGTTTCCTGTAATCATGTGAGGGTCCAGGTTGCTCATAAACGGGAGCACGGCTACCATGATAGTTTTAGACAAACTCTGCAGAGGTTGTACTGCTTTACCCACGTGTTTGTGATTTTATCACCTTTTGATGACTATAAAATCTCAATTATGCCGTCTCACACTTCCGTAGGTGTCTGGCCAAGAGATCACAAAATAGACTTTACAAAAGGATTACTAGCCTATTTATACCCCACTGAGGTTTCACTGGTGGCGATGTCTCCAACTGAGCAGATCTTCAACCAAGGGCCCCCACTTGAGCCATTCGGATCCCAGAGTAGTCCCACCAATCATTAACAAACCCAATTCGACTACCCCTTCCCCGAGCATCCATAATGGTCCAAACAGCACTGGCAAAACCCTAATTAATCAGCTACGCCGCACCCATACATGGCCTCGTGGTGGCACTGTAAATCCTGAATGGTCACTCCACGAACCGGTCCTTAGATCTAAAGCAAGCAAACCACCATAACATCCAACCCAATCCACATACCAGGCTTGCTTAGATCACCCATTACCATATCATATTTAACTAGTTCATGTTAACCATAATCTCATCCATGCATAATTAAATTAAGTAGTGTAGTTGTTCTTCCATCCCAATTAATTAAGCGAAGAAAAAAAGTAAATGGCCCTTCCCGACTCTATACCATATATTCCAGGTGACAAGGGTGGTCAACAAAACTAGTAAACATTCTATCATAGGATTTCCCATAAAATTGACACAAGCATGCAGTTTTGCAAACAAAACATTTATTTTAAAACAGGATCAATATGCTTCAAGGACACTTGCCTTGCTCTTGGGATTGGTTCGGGTCGAAGCCTTCAAACTCTTGGTGCTGGGCACTCTCTAGCGCAAATCTGTCTAATCCGCACAATAAACATACAAGGCAAGAAATACAATCAAAGAGTGCACAAATATTACTCAATATGACATGACATGCATGATTGATGCAAATGCAAGTAGAACATGTCAATATATTGCTTTTAAAGGATCACTAATTAGTTCTAATAGTTTTTAACAAGATTATACAGGTTTGGAGTTTATTAGGTCTAATTTTAGAATTCATTCGACAAAATTTAACCAGGAAAATCTGACTAGTCCGCTAGGGACCGGACAAGTCCGCACTGTGCAAAACTGGCGAACAAGGGTTTTCTAGATCAACATGAATTTGGAAATTAGGGGTTCAATTCATGTAATAAAAAGAGAATAGAAGGTATACCAGGTGTTTAGAACTCCAAAAAATCAACAAACTTGGAGGTAGCACTTGGATCTTGATGATATGGGGTTGATGATGAACTTGGAGATGAATTGGTGATGAAGAACGAAACTTGATGGAGATCTTGATCCTCTTTCGTTTCCTCCTCTTCTTCTTCTTGCTTAAGATCTCCTCCTCCCTCCTTGATGGTGGCTCCTCAAGAACTAGGGTTTGGGTGCGGTGGAAAAGTGGCAAATACATGTCAAGCCAAGGGGTGGGGTTGTTTATATAGATGTGGAGGCTAGGGTTAGATGGATTTCGAGTTTGAGAGGAGTAGAGGCCGGTTTAGAGTCCCACATGGGCTCTAGAAGAGTTAGGCACGACGTCCCTAGGCCCACTTAATGTGAAACCCAAGAAACAAGTCATAAAATAAAAGATCAACTCAGAGTCACGAAATATCGGACGAGTGCGAAAAGGACCGGACTAGTCCGAAGTTGTCCAGAGAGAAATCAGACAAGTCTGGCAAAAAATCGGACAAGTCCGACTTTAGTCGTAGAGGAAAACGAACAAGTCCGCTGGAACACCGGACTAGTCCGGACAAGTCCAAGGACTTAGAAAATTTTCAAGGATTCTTGGAACACCGGACTAGTTCGCATAAGACCGGACAAGTACGAAAGTGTCCAAAGGCAAAATCGGACTAGTCCGTAGCAAAATCGGACTAGTACGCACTTTTTAGCATTTTAAGTGCGGTTTTGTTCTAAATCAATTTTAAACTCGTTTCTCATTATGTGGGTTAATGTGTAACATGTATATGAATATATGTAGGGCATGATGCAGGAAAATGAGGGTGTTACACGCTCCACGTACCCGTCGCCCAACCCAAGTCTACAAAAAACGCATGTGAGAAGAATCGACAGTCATTAACCTATAAACAATAATTATCTTCGCACATAACTTACATGAGGACACCATTGCCGACTTCATATGCCACACCCACATCCAACGCCGCTCTATGAGATCTACGTCATCTCCATGCCTTTTCCTAAAACCCTTAACATATTTTGCCGACAAGAATAGATTGAGTTCACAAATATTTGTATTAAAAGATAATTTGACATCATGAATAGATGTAACAAGCACTCAACATACTTACAACTTTTTGCGTTGCCATCTTGTCACACAACTGCTCCGGGCGTTCTAATCTGTGCCTATGTGCCCCTTGAGGTAAACCTAAAAAAAGTAGGAGTGACACCGGTTTCAGCTTCTTGCAATACCAAAATCTAATAGTTCAATCAATTCAATTTTTGAAAGCAATCTAAAAATGATTGTAATAGTTCATACACCTATTTGTGCCATCTACACACGTCCATCTGCCCCATAATGTTGTATTCCAATCTTGCTCATTCGGTTTCTTTGGTTTCTGTCAGAAATCCTTTTGAACCTTTTCGACGCCCCATACTCGCATAGCCATTCCCATGCTGCCATATCTGCATATATCTAATCCACACTACTCTCCAAGTACTCATCCTTCGTCAGGTGAATTTTACCTGCTTGCTTGTTTGTCATGGGCCGAAATAACCTGGTCCTGTAATACACGGTCACAACCTTGATCCTGCATTGGAGAATGAGTCCTTCGCAAATCTTCTCTCTGACGTCTCGAAAATGGCCCTTGCATATGCTCCACTCACGCCTTCCTACAAGCGAAACAAACCCTAGAGAGAAACGACAATTAATATCAACCAGAGTAAGATGCATTATAATTTAAACAATAATAAAAAACATACCCTCCCAAACTTTTTTTGACAAGTACCTGCAGTGCCATATGATTCCAAGGCATAGTGATCCCAATTATACGCAACAATTAGTTGACCGCCCGCTAGAACCATCCCCGGGAAGCAAAATCGGATGGCATTTCCCAAATCCGTGTTAACTACTCATCAATGTCCTTGCCATCCCAACAGGGCTTGATCCAGCACTTAGTATGTTTCGGACTTATAACCGTCCGATCGTCAAAGCTTTTACTTGGATTACATAAAAGATGCCTACGCAACCTATACAAACAATAATAGTTGGTTGACAAGAAAACAAATATAAAAGATGCAATTATCAAATAATCTAGAAAGAGTACCTATAGTGACTTCGATTAGTCTGCCCTGTCCTGCCTCAGCTAACTCTGCCATTCTTGCCAACCTTGCATCTCTATCCAGATCATCTTCCTTTTTGCCGTTGTCTTCATCACCCTCAGGACCACCCTTAAGACCACTCTCAAGGCCACTCTCATCACCCTCAGGAGCACCCTCATCACCATCATAACCACGCTCACCACTCTTAGGATCACCTTCAAAGGAGGACAAGCAAAAGGCATGCTCCATCATGCCTGCTCTTGAACCCCCTCCCTGCTCTTGAGCCTCCTCCCTGCTCCCGAGTCTGCTCCCTGCTCCAGAGCCTCCCGACCTACATGCTAGCTGGCCAGATGCGTGCTTTGCCACAAACCCAAACAGCTACCTCTGTCTATTTGCACTCCTGGTGGTGCCCTACAAATGCAAATGAACATGTAACAGATAGTAAATAGCTGATTATGACATTGAAATGTGTATAAAAAAAATCAAAGTACCTGAAACATGGATGTGTGATCCGAACCACTGCAGGGCTGAGACGTGGAGGAAGAAGTACCACTCTGCTTCTTCCCCTTTTTGAAATGCTTCCACATCTGCACAAATTTCAATGTAATGATTTGTATACGAGACCATAAAAAATAAACAATAAATGGTAAAGACTAAAAGATGTTCACAATAAGAACTAGAATCTTGAAGAATGCTTACAATAAGAATTAAAAATCATCAGCATTAGAATCTGCTTCTGTCACACATGCATGAAGATGTTAATGTCTCTCTTCTTCTTCCATATCTTATTCAAACTCTTGTCCTTCACTCTGTTCTTCATTTTTTTTTTTGCTTTTCAATAGTCCTTATAGATTGCCGAAGACGTTTCCTCGAAGGGCCGACTTATTCTTCAGACATTTACTCTAGAGTAGCACTAGTTATTTCTGCAAGTTCTGTCCTACAAGATATCCTAAAATCTTCTACTTCCTCGACTTCATCTTGATAAACACCACCATCATCATCTTCCTAATTCTCTATGTACTCATCATAATGATGAGGGTGCACTTCACGGTTAACTTTATATACAACCCACCAATTTTTCAAACTAGGATGGGGATAACTAAAATAGTACACTTGTTCCACTTGATGCGCATACAACATTGTTGTTATGGTCTGTATACCGCGAGTTGTAGTTGACCTCCACCATTCCAAAATAATCCACTCGCGTGCTCGATGTTGGATCAAACCAGTGACAGATGAAAAACACAAACTTCAGTTCTTTCAGACCGCCAAATGTGTACTCAATTATATTTTTAATAACACCATAGTATTCATTCACTTTTCCACTACCTCCGCGGCCATTGTACACACTCCACTGTTTGATTTGGCTGCAAGTGGGAGATTTGCTTCGAAACTTGCCGTTCGAAAACGATATCCATTGATATTGTGTCGGTTAAATTACCTGGCTTTCAATTGACCATGGGTCATCTGTCACAAGTCATCAAAGATGTTGACATCCTTCATGCACTACATATACAACAATATACAAAGTTAGAATCTTAAAATAAACATATGAACTATGATTGAAGTACAAAAAACGAATCAAAAATCATGTTTAGGGAACCAATTCACGAAGTTTGGGCTACCTTTTATGCCATGCTGACGTAGATTATCCAATTGGTTTCGCATTGGTCTTCGAGAAGATGTCCAATACATATTTTCAAACATTGAAAAATATGGTAACACTTCTTCCATATTGAAAAACAAGTAAAGCATGGTGTAGTTCCTCTCTTGCTCCGAAATATAATGAGAAGTGGCAGCCCCAACACCTTTAGCCATCCAATGAAAAATCTTAAGCTCAGGCGTAGGTTGCTCTTCTACATCATGATATCATGTCGTAGATGCATTCACATTGTTGGCACATGAGAAATATTTGCTAGAGAAGTTCGTAATATCTTTAGCGGCAAATGCCTCTGCAATACACCCCTCAACTCTTGCCTTGTTGCGCATTGTAGCTCTAAGTTTTTCAGTTCTCTTTCTCGACTATACATCCACCTGAACTGTGCAGGTCCTTCTACCAACACCTCATAAGGCAAATGCACCAGCAAATGTTGCATAACATTCATAAAGTCTTTTTCCATCTTACATATAAGCACAATGATTCGTTATTCCACTGCCACATCATCTTCTTCGACACCTCCTTAGCACATATTTGCCTATGAAAGTAGCTATGTTCAGCAAATATCTTCCACAAGTCAGGTTTGAAGTAGTCACGAAACATTACCGGTACAAGTCTTTTTGTCATAATATGGTCATCTTGACTCTTAAGCCCATTCAGTTTGCCGGTGCTGAGATCAGCGCATCATTTTATGTAGCTGCATGGCGGTCTGGAAACTTCAATGGTTTCAACCAACTAAGTATCTGCCTTCTTTCTTCTGGGTTGACACAATATGGAGCTTGTTGTATAATTTCATTTCCACTTGCATTTGTTCTAGTCTCAAACCCAGGACGATCACAAAGATCATCTAAATCTTTGCTTGCATTTAAATTATCTTTGGTTTGACCGGTAAAATTAAAACACATGCTTATGATGCTTTTTGCGATATTACATTCCTGGTGCATCAAATCTATATTGTGTGGTAAAAGCAGCGCTTTTGCATATGGTAGCTCCCAAAGTAAGGAAATACGAGTCCAGTTGTGTTCTTTACCATACCCTTTGAAACCATCTTCTCCGTACTCTTTTAACTCTGCATGGCATGCCATTTTTTGTTCGCTTTTCAATCGACGAGGTGGTCCTTTTGTAACTCCTATGCCTTTCTGTAATGATGGTGTATCGCTCCTGAAAGAATGGGTTGAAGGAAGGAATCATCGATGACAATCAAAGAAGCTTACTTCTTTCCATACTTCAGCCTTATCGCATTAGTGTCACCCATTTATATGGGACAACATAATTTTTTTGTGGACACACCAACCAACCCAAATGCCATATGTCAAAAAATCATGAATTGACCATAGATACACCGCACGTAAGTTAAATTCAGATTTAAGATGACTGTCATATGCCTTTACACCTTGCCATAGCTCTTTTAGCTATTCAATCAATGGTTGCATAAACACAATGACTTTCTTTCCTTGATGTTTAGGACCAGGAATGACCGTCGCGAGGAATATGTATCCTTCTTTCATGCACAAGTTGGAGTGAGATTGTAGGGCATGATAAAAGCATGCCATCAAGAGTATTTGTTGTACTGGTGATGAAAAGAGTGAAACTATCTATTGAGGACCCAAGACGAACATTTCTGGGATCTCTTCCAAACTTTGGATCAAAACGGTCTAGAGCCTGCCAAGCCGCGCCATTCGAAGGATGCGCCATAACATCTTTGTCATTGCTTTCACGTATTCCCTCTGAATGGCATCTCATTTGCTTAGCTGTTTCCTGAGTCAGAAACAACCGTTTAACCCTTGACGTGATAGGCATGTACTGAAGTTGTTTGATCAGTACTTTTGTAGTTATTTCCTCTTGTCATCATTATGAACATCCAAATATCTATATTTCTTGCAAACAATGAGTATCGTTCTTGTGTTCCTTCAAAAACTGCATGCAATTATTCTCGCACGCATCAATCTTCTCATATTTCATACCCAAACCAGCCAAAAGCTTCTTAGATTGGTATAGATCTTTCGGCATCTTATGATTTGACCGAAGGAGATCACTGATCAGCTTCAACATACCATTGTAGCAATTGTTCGCAAAATTGTACTTGGACTTCACCGCCATAAGTCGTGTGACCGCCTACAAAACAGTCACTTTGGTGCACTCATGCACTTTCTCATCTGATGTGGCAAGAATCTGTAAAACTTTTGCATCTCCTCTAGCAGTGACTGCTCTTCATACTCCCTACCAACGTCCGCTATCATCTCATCTATCCGATCTTCATCCTTGCTTCCACCTGACTCATCAGCATGCTCCACTTCCCCATGCTCTCGCCACACCAGGTAGTCGAGCATAAATCCGTGCTTGCAAAGGTGCACCTCCGTTTTAGGCTTACACAAACGTCGATGATTTCAGCACTTACTACACGGACACTTCGCAATGCAAGCTCCACTAGAAAGGCTTGGTTCGTGAAAACTTTGGTGATATCAGCCCATTCCATAGTGTGTGCACCTGTTGATCTCCATCCATCATATATCGCTTTACGATCGTCGCCATTTTTAAAACTACAACAAATCAATATATGTTAAAAACATATACAATATATGTTAATAAACATATAAAATATATGTTAATAAACATATATGGTTATTTTATACTTTGTTTAATATCGCGGCCCTACATCGATTGGAAAGGATAGATCATAAACCCACCCAAAAGTGATCGAGGGGCATGCTTATGATGAGACGCGTGGTCTGCATCCGAACGAAATTTTGGAACCATAACCCTGCTAATTTCAAACTGCACGCCCGTGAATGGTACAACAGAGAACATCAGGGTTATGCCGTCGAAATCTCGTTTGGATCCAGATCTACATCTCAACACAAGCCACACCACCACAGTCACACCCGGGCTGTCCAAAGTGGGACAAATCCAAACTACACGCCTCACATGCGTGATGCATGTGAGACGGGCTGGTTCGAAACGGGTAAATATTGTATAGGTTACGTTAACTTTCGTTTTTGAGTAATTTACAAGAGAGAGGTAAGAATGATAGAGAGAAGGAAAGAAGGGTCAAATGGCTTTACGGGTTAGCCGTCGTACTTTATGCTTCGTCAAGTTGCGTCGTTCACGCGCGAGAGATTGCTGCACTCACTGTCGCTTTTCGCCTCCGTGCCTGCCTATACACATAAGTGCCAACTGAATGGGTCGCGTCGGGCCATAAACCGGCTATGTCGAGCCGAGCCGAAGCCCGTATATTTATATATCGATATTAAACTCTGAATCAATTAAAATAATGAATAAACAAAATAATTTAAGCAACTAAAATAAACTCATATCAATTAAACACAAATAAATATCTAAACAATTATTGAGTCATACACATATTCAATTAAACACGTAGACTAACTTCATTTGAAACACTATTGGATCCTACACATATTCAAACTAACATATATATGATAAATCAAGTTCACATACACATATATGGATCAAATACAATGTCAATGTTCACGGCAATGTATTAAATCAACCATAATTTGAGGGTTTAAAAAAATATATTTGCATGTGAATTTAGCAACAATTCCTAATTGTCCACAAATAGCAAGTATACACAACCTATTTTAATGTGTTAAACCTATTGACTTTAGCAACTTGCGCATCATTCACTAGTGTAGAATTTTAAAAATGTATTGAAATACTAATGCACTGAATAAGTGTAGAATTGATTAAGTAATGCACTGAGACATATATAACGTACAATATAGCATACATATGAATCATACACTAATGCCCGTATATATGAATCATACACTAATCCATTGAAATGTGTACAATATAAAAATTCTAGCAGCACATATAACAAGTTTAGAATTAAATCTTCAGAGGGGGCACACGGGCAGGCAGTGGTCCACAAGGTTCCCAAGAAGGGGAGTGGCACGCGGCACACGGACAGCTGTCGGACGGGCGGCGAGGCGGCGAGCGATGCATGGCCATCCACGAGACGGGGCGGCAAGGCGGCGCCCAAGGAGGAGCGCGGGCGCACGGGCCGGCGAGAGGAGCGCCGGTGTACAAAGGGGAGGCAGCCCGCAGCACGTGCGCCAGATAGGGCGGCGAGGCGGCGCTAGAGCAGGCGGCACACGGGCAGTGGGCAGCATGGCAGCGGAGCAACAAGGGCGGCACACATGGGGGGCAAGCTGCAGTAGGTTTTTACCTCGCGTGTGATGCCGATGGAACTTGTGCAAACAGATTTAATACTCATAAAGCTGTAGGGACTGCAGAGCCGAGAGAATTAATACAGTCGTCGATTTTTTGGATCGCCCGACGGACTTAGCTGTGACTGTTGGCCAGCCACCGATGCCGACGGCCATAATCGAATACTCTTGGGGTCCACCTTATGGCCGTCGGCGTGGGAGTTCACACCGACACCTCTAATTAAGGCTGTCGGGTTCCCCGATTGACCCCACGCCTTTACTCTTCGGGCGGGAACATGAAATATTAGGCGCACTGGACCCACTTTATTGTGGTCGGCCTGGGATCTTGGACCGACCGCTCTATTCTATAACCATCGGTAATCGACGCCAAGTTTTATCCTAAACGGGTTTAAATGGAAATTGGATGGGTATTAGACAGTTTAGGGCCTAAACGGATCTGCAATGGGAATCATCGAAACAAGTCGAGTCCAGATTTCCGTTAGGGACGCGTATAATCATGTTTTGGCCGAACCCTAGCCTTTAAATACTGCAGCTGCCGGTCATATTCGGTGGTTTTTGCTTAGATCAATAATATCGCTGTTCTATGGTTTGTGAGACCCCAACTTTGAGATTTCAGATCGTGTCTTCGATGTTCTTGCTCGTGTTCTCGGTTGCACTTGTAGGATTAGCCTTCTTGGCGAGGTCAAGCATGTGCAGCACGGTTGATAACTAACGGAGCCGTGGTGTAGTGATCGCAGAGGTACTCGAACCGCTCGAGTGCCGCAGATCATCAACGTCGAGTTCTCCACCACAATCAACTTTACCTTTGGGAAGATCGGGCCTAAACCTACTCATCATTTGGTATCAGATTTCCAGGTTGCCCGTGAGGTATCTTTGTTTTCCTTCCATTAGATCGATTTTGTATCATGCCTAGAGTCCAAAGAAAAGCTACATAAAAATTTAGATCCTTTTCCCGCTTCCTAGACTATAGTGCATACAGTTTCGTTTTCCAGTTTGCATTGTTGAGTTTGCATTCGTGTGGTCGAGTCTTGTTGCTAGTTTAGCTTTGTGTTTTGGGTCCTAGTTATCGTGTTTCGTCCTTGTTTTCTTGTTGTTCGACACCTATTCCACAATCCCTAAATAACAAATCGATCCACCACGTTCATCGGTTTGCCCTAGCTAGCCGCCATGAGTGAACTCCCGCATCGCCAGCCCTAGATTAGGTGATAAACCTTTGTGCCACTCATCCTTGAATCATCACACACCACCCCATTAGTTGCTGTGCAAATTCCTGATCGTTTTCATATCCAATTGCGAGTTCTGTTCTCAAACCGAGTTGGAATCAACATCCAAAAAAACGTAACTCGGACAGCCTACCTTAAAACGGCCATAACTTTCGCATACGAACTTGAAATCGGGCGATTTTTTTCAAATTCATCTACGCGGAATTTCGCATCTGATTTTCCTTGTTGTAGCCGCGTTCGGCGAAATTAGATTGCACAAATTCCCCTCGGAAGATAGGCTATCTGGCCTCTGAAGTTTCAGCACGAATTTTAAAGAATCTTCTTGATTTCTGTAGGCCGCACATTACATCCAATTGAGCTGCAAATTTGTGTGCTTCATATCAAAAAAAAATAGTGAAGAGCAGGCATATTAAAGCAATTGGCCTATACTGTAAAAGCCCGCTTTTCGGAAGAACAAAAACGCAAAAATGCGAACTTAAAAATTTTGAAAGTGGACTTTGAAATCCAAACTCACATGAACCACATGAGTTAACCATTGTTCACTAAAAATAGGGACTTGTTAAAATTTTACATATAGAACATGGTTGCTAATGTATATTGGAACTTAAGGTGTAAAATCCTTAATTTCCAAGTATTCACATTTTCAATGAAAAATTAAAGGAGAAAAAAAACAGAATAGAGAGAGAGACAAAGGAATTATTCCACCCCTAAAATGGGACATTCAAAAATATTCAAATCTACATCTGTAAATTTTTCCATGACCTTCTAATATTCCAAATAGACTCTCGGTAAAGTTTCAAAATTTTTGAAGCAAGTTTTCCATTTATTGGACACGTACTGAGAGTTTAATCAAAGTCGACTTCAAATTTAAACTTTGTACTTAACCTTGTACAAATCAACTCCAAATTTTTCCCGAGGTTCCTTTTGGTTCAAAAAGGTTAAATTCAATGTTTCAGGATTTTTGAACCTGGTTTACCATTTATTTCATTGAATCAAGTATCAACACTTTAATTCAAATTCAAACTTGAGTTAAAAATTCAACTTGCTCAGTTCTGAAATCTGATTGCACCATAAAATTCTTCACATTTTATTTAGTCATTGGGCCAAATTTGAATATTTTTGAAGCATATTTGCTAGCTCTAGTTTAAATTGGAAAGGAGAATTAGGGAGGAGAGTGTTGTGGGTCCCACATGTAAGCATCTCCAAGTTGAACCGCCTCTGCCTATCGGTTACAGGGCGACACCGCATCATGCATGTTGCCAGCGCTGCTTCTATCCAGAGGTAGAAAATGAACTTCCATTCTTCTACCTCACGCCCGCCCGACCGCAGCGCCGAAGCGCTCCTGCGCCCACTCCTGCTCGCCTCTCCTCTCCCGGCCTGCGCGCCCCCTCCCTGTCGTGCCGCTTCGCCGCTCGCCCTGGCCACCTTCCAGCCACGGCGTCGCCCCGCGCCCGGAGCCACACCACCCCGCCAGCCGCAGCGCGCCTCGCATGGCCGCCGGCCAGCGCTTCCCTCCGGCCGCCATGGCGCGCTGCTCACCCCGCGCTCGGCCGACCCCGGCCCTGCGTTCCGCCCACGCCGGTTTGCCCTCTCCCTGCCGTGCCCTGTCACTACTATGCACGCGCCGCCACCGCGCTGAGCCCCGGGCCGCGTGCTCACCTCCCCAACTCCTCCCTACACCGCCTGCGCCGCCGCCGCCATAGCTCCTAGACGCTGGCGCTGCCCACCTCCACTGCGTCGCACCCAAGCCGCCACAGCTCTGGCCACGCTCCTCATGTGCCATGCCACCGCCGTACGCTGTGTTTTCGCGTGCTCATCCCCGCTCGTGCCCGCCATCGCCGTTCCTCGTCGCCACCGCGTTAAGCACGCCCGCCGTCCGTCTCCTTACTGTCCGCCGGCGCCTCGTCCTCGCCTGCATCGGTCATGCTGCACCACGTCGCCACGACGATGACCGTCGCACCGCGCCACACAAACCGCGCCTTGCTCCTCTGCTCCTGCCGAGGCCATGCCCAAGTTTCCGCCTGTCGCCTTCACCGCGACGTTCCGCGCAGTGGCTATGTCCTGGAAGCAAGGCGAATGTTTGGTGTGATGGATGAAATTCGGGAACACGCCTTTCACACAATGGTATCGACAACTGGTCCAAGGTTAGCTCTGATTTGTGCAAATATTAGTTGAACAGTGTTGTAGCCAAGGTGTTCGATGAAATGTTCATGAGGACAGAACCAACTTTGTTGATGTTTAGAATTGGTCTATGATGCAGGGGTAGAATTATGTGGCAATCGACAAGGACATGTGCCAAGATACCCTTTGAATGGTGATGAAGCGACGGAATCTTACACACCCAAGCTATTCGCCGAAATGCCTACAATGCGAGCCTTGCCCTGAAATGTCTTGCTTGACGTCATCGAAGTCCGTTCGTGGTGACCGCTAATGGTACTCATGTGTCGTCAAGCCGTATGTCCAGTTTCCACATCGATATCATTCCTATAGGAGTCCCCAAGTTGACCTTCTTTGTCTTTTGAATCGCGTTAACTTGTCCGTGCGTGCTCTTGATGCTCCACCATGATCCGCGTTGACGTCGTTGACCACATGATGTCGTCGTGACATTTCGAGCCGTCATCGTGCCCTGACATCGAGATGAAGGATGTTTGTGATGTGTGTGGTGCTAAAACACAAGCACGACTCGTCGGACAATGGTTGTCAATCCAAATTAGGTTTTAGTCGATGTGAGGGTGATCGAGTCCCAAGTATAGCCAAGGTGATCGATAATATGCCTTCCAGGTCGAACCAAGGTGATTGGTGATCGCCGATGACCTGTGGTTGAGTAATGCGAGAATGTTGCGACCGACAAGGAAAACTAGACCAAGGGAAACCTTGAATAAGAGTTTGTTGTTCGTGTCGACGATGTTTCCTAACCGTCCGCGGAATTGCTTAACTAGTTGTGTCATTTCATCGACGACAGGTTTGTCGAGTCACTTGCCGACGATCGAGTCGACATCACTAACCTTGAGACTCATAAGGTGGTGTTCGGGATTCTGCCCACCACCATGGACAAGTCCGGGTCGATGTGAACATCGATGAGATGATCTTCCCAAGGTGACAAGGCTTGTCGTCGCTACCTAGTAATGCCTTAAGTTCGAGTTCTAGGAGTTCATCGAGCTCATCTGGTCAATCTTGCAAAGGACACTGCAATAGTGTCATGTAAGAACTTGGACGATGCTTGTGAAGATAGTCGTAGCAACTGATTTACCTAAAAAGGTCTTTTGAACATTGTCTTGGTACTCATGTTAGGTTAGTAGTGCTTGTTATGACTCTTTGAGTCCAAGCAATGTCGATCTCACTTCACTCCCAAGTATCGCTAGGGTTCCACCTTGATTCATCCTATTCTTGAACCCTGCGGCAACACTTCTCAACTATAACTAGATTTACTCCTTTACGAGTTGGAACAACTTCATTTGTCGACTGCTAAGTCACGACCTTCGTCTTATAAACTCCACCCATACTCAGGCTTTCGATGTCCTCCTTGATTCTTTAGTCATCCTTACACTACCAGTCCAACACTTCCACACCATTTAGCTTTATCGTCCTTAAGTGGCATAGCGTCGAGTGTTGAGTGCTAAGTTGCAATGTGTGCTCACATTGCACCTTTCAATTCACGTCTCGATACTACTATGACCACTTGACTCCATCCTTTGTTTATCCACACAACAGAGGTATACCTCTTCCTTCTAGTTAGTCTCACCAGTCTTAGAGTTGTTTAACTCGTTTAATCTAATGTATATTACATTATGTACTTATATGCATATCATGTCGGTAGGAACGTGATGGTAGGTGATCGATGAGGAGCTTCGCTTGGAGGAGAAGGCCAGGGTGTTCCAGCCTGAAGTTCCATGGCGGACTCTTCAAAGGAAGACCAAGCCAATAACACCTGACGTTGATATAGAGTCGCAAACTAAGGCAAGCCCCGATTTGCATTTAAGAGCTTTTCAAAGTTTTCCAGTTTTATTCATTTACGTCTTTAGTTGATATTGTGCATTACGTTCATGATGCTTACTCCAGATGCATGACCCACAATCCCAAAGGTTAATTTGGTAGGTTGATAGCTCGACGTGTAGAACTGCTATGCTAATACTATAAGTGAACCGATAGAAGTCGAGTAGTTGGAATCTACTCGTGAGAAAGAAAATTGACACTCATCTACACTGGGTTAACATTTATAGAGAATGACTGTTAAATCTAATCTTGAGACCGGTCAGAGATGGATAGGAAGCGGCAAGGCGTGGTCTTGGTCGCATAGCTCTGACTGGTCAGTTAAGGCCCGTCTGTATGCGGCCCCTTCGAACAAGATTGACTTGTACCGGCGACATACTGGATATATGGGCTCTAGTAAACTGACGTAACTCAATAACTAGGATGTCGAGGCCATTAACTCACCATCGATAGGCGTGGGTTGAGGACAACAAGGTGTATATTGGTCAGCGGGCACAGAGTTGTTCTGTGCGAAGACCTTTTATTCGCGGAGGTGAGACGGGTTCGGCGTTCGAGTTTCTTGTGAAAGGTGGCCATATACGACCATTACTGAAGTGTTATGTAGGTACTGATGTACTCACTGACACTTCTGAACGTGCGTATGTGTCGTGTTGTCTGGGTGTGTCCTGATTGCAATCATCGTCCCTCGCGGTAATAGAGTATCACTTGTTCACTGCGTCGTGACGTAGTAAATACTAAAGAAGTCAGAATAATATGATATATTGAATTATAATTGCTTTACAACCTTATGGCTCAGAGATAGTACAATTAAAAGTTTACAGTTTCCCCATACTTTACCTGTAATAGCATTATGTGCTTGGGCTTGTCATATCATCGGCAAAGCGTTTCTTGTTTGATTGTGGAGTCTATGATGTGCCGTGCTTGAAGAATGTCATTTGCTACTTAAAACATGATTATAAGGATCCACTTGTAGGCGAGTCTATTTATGCTATTCCTTACCTATGCTCAGTATTCACCCCTGCATATGTCTAGTGAGACAGGTTAGTCTTGCTGAGCCTTATTCTCATGTTTGCGCTTTAACAATTTTTGCAGGTATTAGTTTTATTTCTGCTGTTCAGGTTGTACATGAGACTCGAGGTGTCGAGATAAATCTCATGTGAACCACACCGCTGCTGAATGTTCTTCATATTGCTAGTGAGAATCGTCCTAGGGCATGGACGGCTTCTCTCCTGCTTAGTTGGGGGAGATTATGAGTATGTATTTTCCGCTGCGTGTGTACTTCTATTGTACATTCTTTTGTAAACTCTTCTTATTATGAAATGAAAACTTTATATGTTTTGGTATCCTTTTTGTGTGTGCTGTTAGGTGCCGCATCGCACAGCACCACCCAATGAGATCTTCGGAAGTGTGGACTCCGGTCCCCACAGACATGGTATCAGAGTTTCATTGGGAATAGCACGCTCGAAAAGAGCCTATTTTCGAAAACTCCGAAGTAGTCGAGTGAGGATTAGCTATATGCCCATTGAGGACTATTACTAGTATAACTTATAACGGTGGTGAACTAACTTACTTTTTATATTATTCTGTAACGACGCTCTGTCTTCAAGGTAAGAGGTAAGTTATGCCACTGAGAGCGGATAAATCTCGGTAAACTCTGCATACGAGGTGTGGTATGTGATATTTCTGTGGCTTAGCACGGAAAGTCAATATGAGTATCTGAAACTTTCCATGTTTCTAAGAACATATGACATGCTGTACCCCAGCGTGACACAAAATTATTGGGAGCCCCCGTCAAATGGTGTAGAACCCGATAGTATGCATCTCTAGAAACATTCATGTTCTATGGGAGCATGCGAAACATGTATGCCCGAGCGTTTATAAGCCGGTTCGTGCGGTAGTCTTTGCTGTACAGACATAGTACAACCATGTACCTCGAGACATGACTTCGCTTGAGGGCGACTCACACCAGAGTCGTATGCATTTACTTTCATATATATTATTGTGACTGCTTGTCGTGTTTCCCCGTGCTGCCCTTGAGGTGTGAGGGTGTGAAAGGGGATTGTTTGTCTTCTGCAGGTACACTAACTCCGGTAGCGACCTGTGTAGAATACGTTTGCGAGTGATCGATATTAGAACCACCTATAGATGTATCCGGATATACCGGGTTAGACTTTTCTTTTGGTAAGGCACGTAGTACCGTCAGTATCACATTTGATACTTTGACCATCCCCCACGAAAGAAATGGCTTCATATTCATATTTAGGTCCAAGTATCAGTTGTTGGTATCTTATGGACAATAGAAAATGTATCTCTTCAAGATTTGGCAAACCAAAATTCTTTGTTTCCTGGCGAGAGTTTAGCTCGACTTCGCCGGTGTAAGACTTTGGTTAAGCATGAAGATCCATAGTGATATGCTATGGATAAGAAGGTCGTCAAGATCTCTTTTAAGATTCCATATAGTTCCAAAGCAAATGATTAGTTGAAAAGCAAGTTCTAGCTATCGTACTTGAGTTTTGAGCCAAGTTTCAAAATTTGAGTTTGTTCCCAATTCTTGTGTTTCGAAGCCGATAAGTTCTGTTTTCTAACAGGATTTGACCTGATTTTAAAAATCCATATCTCTTCAACCTGAAGGGATATGAAGGCAAATGAATACTTTTTGGAAATCTTTTGAAGTATTCTATAAGTTTTCTATTGACCACAAAGCCAATAAACCAATGTAAGATGGTGAAAATCCTCTCTAACTAACTCAGCTGCTGTTCTGAAACTGTGTAAGATAGCATCTGTATTTTTGCCATAACTCTTTGTAGAAAGCTCTTCTATTCCATTATGATACTTTTATGGAAAGGGTAAGATCTATTCTACAACTTTGTTATTCAATGTGTCCTCAAATTCAGTTTAGAACTAATTAGAAACTGGAGTTGAATATAGTACATGTATATAGGTGCTATCTGAAACAGCCAGAAAAATTCTGAATTTTGAACAGCCGTAACTCTTTAAATAGAAATGCAACCTAGGCATATCTATACATGCCTGGAAATCTTAAATAGTCCTCTATCAACTTCCTATTCAACACGTAGGATAAAACTCAAAATAACCAAGTCTAAATCGATGTATCGTTTAAGGTGTCAAAACAGTCCAGAATATGGACCGCTATATATTCAGTTACTGTTTGGATCGTAATTTCTAGTAGACTCATCGATTGGCTTCGAGTTTTACATTTCTAGAATCCTGAGAATTTATGCAACCAGTTTTCTATGTGTTAGTTTTGCAAATGTTGATATTTGTATATCTGAAAATTGTGGACAAAATCAGCATTAAACAAAGGAGGTGCTGTCCAAATTTTCAGAAAAACTGTCAACTTGCAAATGCCATATCTTATCAACCAGAAGTGCTACGAGGGCAAGTAAGTACTTCTTAGAAATTTTGGAAGTACTTTACAAGTTATCTATTCAGCTCAAGACCAAAATCCTTTTCTATGTGGGTGAAATTTGGATAATCGCAGAGACTGTCCAGGCACACCCAAACTGGACAGCAATATGTAGACCTCAGAATTTAATCCATAACTCGCAGACCCTTGATCCAATGGTGACGCGCGAGTAACTGTTGGAAAGGTTAGAGAGTCAGATACAATTTTTGCAATTGGATCCAGACCTGAATCGGTGATCTACCTATTCCAAATCGAGTTTGAATGCATAGTCGTCAATCTGAACTGAATTAAAATTCTGAATGCTGAAATTTTACCCAACTTCAAAAATTCATATCTTTTAAACCAGGACTGATATGAAGACAAGTAAGTACATTCTGGAAATATAATTACATTTTCTACAACTTTGTAAATAAGAATATTTCCAGATTTCCAACAGAACAGCCTGAAAACATTAGATCAAAACTGCTACTTTTTAAGCAGGTTCTGCTGAAAGTGCAGAAAATTCTTCTGAATTTAAAATAGCACAACATGCAAACCAGAGACGATCTACAGGTGAAAAAATACTTTTTGGAAAGGTCTTGAAGTGTACATTAACTTTGTTATTCACCACGAGATCTGATTTTGCAACTAACTGGATCAAAATCGAGTTTGTGTCCAGGCTGGTCGTTTTTCACCATATCGTGGCCAGTTTTAACCTTTTGGTTTTTGTTAGGCATTCAGTTCTCGATTTCAATTGGAGGACTGTCGTAACTGACTAAGAGTTAGGACTTAACTATTTACCAAGTTGAAAAGAGTGTTTAATTCATTTGAAGCCTTTTCCCTTGGATAGACATACTAGTGTTTGATTTATGTGACTTGCCACATCACACCTTCTGATGTTGAATGCAGGTCGCAATTACTCGAGTTGCATCTTATCTTCCTATGAGGATTGTTTGAAGTACGCTTCGACATCCTGGTTCGAAACGGTAAGGGGAAAGTGAGGACTTAAGTAATAGTGGTGTTCAACAATCAACCTTGGTTACAACGAGTCGTGTCAACAAGAAGACGATCAATTAAGATTACATCTTCAAGAGGATCCAACATCTATCACCAGATTGTGTTACTCTAAGAAGAAGTGTGACTTCAACTCCACTAAAGTGATCGAGAAGGATATCCGTTCCTCCTGACTGATTGAAGTGAAGGTTTATTGAAGTATCACTAGAGATGTGTTTATTGATCTCGACCAGGTGTCTAGGGATAACTTTCGACATATAGTTAGTTATTTTTCTTCTGATGAAGATACTCCTCAAGTCAACTGGTAACTCTAAGACCTAGTTAAAGATACAATCAAGTTGAGTAGTACATGAACAAGCTTTAAAAAGTTCTAGGTAACATGGTATATTTTCCACATCCCTTATCAGTCGTTCTGTTATGAATTCCTTAACTGTGGTCGAGTCATGAAAGGAACGCTACACATTGAGTGTCTTTCACGACCACGGTACCCAATCCTTGCAAATCATCAGACAGTACTTGAGTTTTGTGGGTGTGGTTCATTTAGTCTTGCTCAAACTATAAAAGCTACTGCACCATGCATGTGCACCATTTGCATCATACATATCCACCATTTGCACCATACCATGTGCATAGGCATTGCACCATAACCCATGCGATGCATCACGAAGAATCATTACCAATGAAACACCAATGATAGAATGCATAGTAATACTAAAACTTAGAGCAAGATTGTGTACCCCATCCAAACTATTCTAAGGTGTCTAATGACTATGGTCATTTTACCATCTTTAGTTGACTTCTTACATTGTTGATCTCCTTTCCATTGAGTAATACTTGGGAAACCAATTACTCAACCTCACTAGCAACTAAACAAACACTTGAACTTCCATCCTTGACTTGTTAGGTTCAAGTACCTTGATTGTTGCAACTATACTGTTCGTCATTGAGTGGTCATCAATTCGATGATCAACCTTGTAAAATCCATGAAATCTACTTACTTGTGAGGATACCGTTCGATTGACAACCTCGTGAAACTCCTTGGGTCCCTCTAAGATCTTTCCTTGTTATATGGTAACCTTGCTACACTAATTACCTTGTAGTTACCATAAGATTGAGTTCTTTGCTGTGTTGGAAACAAATGAGGATGTTGAATCCCTAAATCCTCGCGTGCCACCGCAAAGAGTCTTCATCTTCTATTTCTATTGTTTGAAGATGTTGATATACCCAAAAACCTTGTAGTCGCCATATCTTCCGTATTCTTGCTGTTTTCATCACATAAGAGTGTTGAGTGCTTTGATACTCTTATGCTACAGCTAAGGAATCCTATGGTTGACTAAATATCAAATGAGGTTAATGATTGTTGTTTAACCTTGTAAACCATCTTAAGTCATGTGAGGGGAAATACCACATTAAGTTATAAGGACCTATGCAAAAAACCAAGCAAGCAACCAAGAATCAATGCAAAGATAGTTTCAAACTATCATGGGGACCTAGAGAAGCAAAGAACAAGTCCTGATTCTTCCAGTCAAGACTAG
This sequence comes from Tuctoria greenei, assembly GCA_036927565.1. Lineage (NCBI taxonomy): Eukaryota > Viridiplantae > Streptophyta > Magnoliopsida > Poales > Poaceae > Tuctoria > Tuctoria greenei. The sequence goes on from JAYESD010000006.1 coordinate 115,070,442, forward strand.
GACAGGACAAAATGTCATGTCAGTGTAAGAATAAAACATTAAAGGGTCAGTAACACACGCGAAAGTTTTACAATGTGATATTGTCATGTCAAGCATCCTGTCAAGGTTATCAACCTAAAGATTGGAATCACTTGAAGCAAACATTGGAATTTCTTAAGATGTCTGAAGATAATCATTATTTCGTAGAACCCAAGTCTTTAAGGGCATTGTCATTTTCCTTAGGCAATGACCCTCTTTTACGAATCGTCCCCTCATCGATTCTGTTATTCTACTTGCTAGAATCTCGGGACGAGATTCCTTTAAGGGGAAGGATTGTAAAAGCCCGCTTTTCGAAAGAACAAAAATGAAAAAATGCGAACTTAAAAATTTTGAAAGTGGACTTGGAAATCCAAACTCACATGAACCATATGAGTTAACCAATGTTCACTAAAAATAGGGACTTGTTAAAATATTACATATAGAACATGGTTGCTAATGTATATTGGAACTTAAGGTGTAATATCCTTAATTTCCAAGTATTCACATATTCAATGAAAAATTAAAGGAGAAAAGAAAACAAAATAGAGAGAAAGAAAAAGGAATTATTCGAATCCTAAAATGGGACATTCAAAAATATTCAAATCCACGGTGGTAAATTTTTCCATGACCTTCTAATATTCCAAATAGACTCTCAATAAAGTTTCAAAATTTTCGAAGCATGTTTTCCATTTATTGGACAGGTACTGAGAGTTTAATCAAAGTCGACTTCAAATTTAAACTTTGTACTTAACCTTGTCCAAATCAACTTAAAATTTTTCCCGAGGTTCCCTTTGGTTCAAAAAGGTTAACTTCAAAGTTTCAGAATTTTTGAACCTGGTTTACTATTTATTTCATTGAATCAAGTATCACCACTTGAATTCAAATTCAAACTTGAGTTAAAAATTCAACTTGCTCAGTTTTGGAATCTGATTGCACCATAAAATTCCTCACATTTTATTTAGTCATTGGGTCAAAGTTGAATATTTTTGAAGCATGTTTGCTAGCTCTATTTGAAATTGGAAAGGAGAATGAGGGAGGAGAGTGTTGTGGGCCCCACCTGTAAGCCTCTCCAAGTTGAACCGCCTCTGCCTATCGGTTATAGGGCGACACCGCATGATGCATGTTGCCAGCGCTGCTTCTATCCAGACGTAGAAAACAAACTTCCCTTCTTCTACCTCACGCCCGCCCGACCACAGCGTCGAAGCACTCCTGCGCCCACTCCTGGCCGCCTTCCGGTCGTGGCGTCGCCCCGCGCACGGAGCCACACCACCCCGCCAGCCGCAGCGCGCCTCGCCTGGCCGCCGGCCCGTACTTCCCTCCGACCGGCACGGCACACCGCTCACCCCGCACTCGGTCGCCCCCGGCGCTGCGTTCCGCCCATGCTGGTTCGCCCTCTCCCTGCCGCGCCCTGTTGCCGCTATGCGCTCGCCGCCACCGCGCTGAGCCTCGGGCCGCGTGCTCACCTCCCCAACTCCTCCCTGCACCGCCTGCGCCGCTGCCACCATAGCTCCCCGACGCTGGCGCTGCCAACCTCCACTGCGTCGCACCGAAGCCGCCACGGCGCTGGCCACGCTCCTCATGTGCCATGCCACCGCCGTGCATCGTGTTTCCGCGCGCTCATCCTTGCTCGTGCCCGCCATGTCGTGCCCCGTCACCACCGCGTTAAGCACGCCCGTCGTTCGTCTCCTTGTTGTCCGCCAGCACCTCATCCTCACCAGCATCGGTCGCGCTGCACCACGTCGCCACGGCAACGACCGTCGCGCCACGACACACAAACTGCGCCCCGCTCCTCTGCTGCTGCCGAGGCCATGCCCAAGTTTCCGCCTGTCGCCTTCACCACAACGTTCCGCGCCTTGGCCATGTCCTGGAAGCAAGGTGAATGTTTGGTGTGATGGATGAAATTCGGGAAGACACCTTTGACACAATGGTATCGACAACTGGTCCAAGAGTAGCTCTGATTTGTGCAAAGATTAGTTGAACAGTGCTGCAGCCAAGGTGTTCGATGAAATGTTCACGAGGAAAGAACTTCTGTGATGCAGGGGTAGAATGATGTGGCAATCGACAAGGACATGTGCCAAGATACCCTTTGAATGGTGATGAAGCGACGGAATCAAGTACACACCCAAGCTATTCGGCAAAATTCCTACAAGGTGAGCCTTGCCCTGAAATGTCTTGCTTGACGTCATCGAATTACGTTTCTGGTGACCGCTAATGGTACTCATGTGTCGCCAAGCCGTACGTCCAGTTTCCACATTGATATCATTCCTATAGGAGTCCCCAAGTTGACCTTCTTTGTCTTTTGAATCGCGTTAACTTGTCCGTGCGTGCTCGTCATGCTCCACCATGAGCCGCGTCGACGTCGTTGACCACATGACGTCGTCGTGACGTTTCGAGCCGTCATCGTGCCCTGGCATCGAGATGAAGGATGTTTGTGATGTGTGTGGTGTTGAAACACAAGCACGACTCGTAGGACAATGGTTGTCAAGCCAAATTAGGTTTTAGTCGATGTGAGGGTGATCGAGTCCTAGGTATAGCCAAGGTGATCGATAATATGCCTTCCAGGTCGAACCAAGGTGGTTGGTGATCACCGACGACCTGTGGTTGAGTAATGCGAGAACGTTGCGACTGACAAGGAAAACTAGACCAAGGGAAACCTTGAATAAGAGTTTCTTGTTCGTGTCGATGATGTTTCCTGACCGTTCGCGGAATTGCTTAACTAGGTGTGCCGTTTCATTGACAACAGGTTCGTCGAGTCACTTGCCGACGATCGAGTCGACATCACTAACCTTGAGACTCATAAGGTGGTGTTCAGGATTCCGCCCAACACCATGGACAAGTCCGGGTCATTGTGAACGTCGATGAGATGATCTTCCCAAGGTGACAAGGCACGTCGTCGCGACCTAGTAATGCCTTAAGTTCGAGTTCCAGGAGTTCATCGAGCTCATCTGGTCAATCTTGGAAAGGACACTGCAATAGTGTCATGTAAGAACTTGGGCGATGCTTGTGAAGATAGTCGTAGCAATTGATTTACCTAAAAAGGTATTTTAACGTTGTCTTGGTACTCATGTTAGGTTAGCAGTGCTTGTTATGACTCTTTGAGTCCAAGCAATGTCGATCTCACTTCACTCCCAAGTATCGCTAGGGTTCCACCTTGATTCATCCTATTCTTGAACCCTGAGGCAACACTTCACAGCTATAACTAGCTTTACTCCTTTATGAGTTGGAACAACTTCATTGGTCGACTGCTAAGTCATGACCTTCGTCTTATACACTCCACTCATACTCACGCTTTCGATGTCCCCCTTGATTCTTTAGTCATCCTTACACTACCAGTCCAACACTTCCACACCATTCAGCTTTATCGTCCTTGAGTGGCATAGCGTCGAGTGTTGAGTGCTATGTTGCAATGTGTGCTTACATTGCACCTTTCAATTCACATTTCGATACTACTATGACCACTTGACTCCATCCTTTGTTTATCCACACAACAGAGGCATACCTCTTCCCTCTAGTTAGTCTCACTAGTCTTAGAGTTGTTTAACTTGTTTAATCTAAAGTACATTACATTATGTACTTATATGCATATCATGTCTGTAGGAACGTGATGGTAGGTGATCAATGAGGAGCTTCGCTTGGAGGAGAAGGCCAGGGTGTTCCAGCCTGAAGTTCCATGGCGGACTCTTCAAAGGAAGACCAAGCCAATAACAACTGACATTGATATAGAGTCGCAAACTAAGGCAAGGCTCGATTTGCATTTAAGAGCTTTTCAAAGTTTTCCAGTTTTATTCATTTACATCTTCAGTTGATATTGTGCATTACGTTCAGGATGCTTGAATACTCCAGATGCATGACCCAAAATCCCATTGGTTAATTGGTTAGGTTGATAGCTTGACGTGTAGAACTGCTATGCTAATACTATAGGTGAACCGGTAGAAGTCGAGTAGTTGGAATCTACTTTTGAGATAGAAAATTGACACTCATCTACACTGGGTTAACATTTATAGAGAATGACTGTTAAATCTAAACTTGATACCAGTCAGAGATGGATAGGAAGTGGCAAGGCGTGGTCTTGGTCGCATAACTCTGACTGGTAAGTTAAGGCCCCACTATATGCGGCCCTTTCGAACAAGCTTGACTTGTACTGGCGACATACTAGATATATGGGCTCCAATAAACTGACGTAACTCGATAACTAGGAATTCAAGGCCATTAACTCACCATCGATAGAGGTAGGTTGAGGACAGCAACGTGTAAATCGGTCGGTGGCCACAAAGTTGTTCTTTGCATAGACCTTCTGTTCGCGGAGGTGAGACGGGTTCGGCGTTCGAGTTTCTTGTGAAAGGTGGCCATATACGACTAGTACTGAAGTGTTATGTAGGTACTGATGTACTCGCTGACACTTCCGAACGTGCGTATGAGTCGTGTTGTCCGGGTGTGTCCTGATTGCATTCACCGTCCATCGCGGTAATAGAGTACCACTTGTTCACTGTGCCGTGACATAGTAAATACTGAAGAAGTGAGAAGAATATGATATATTGAATTATAATTGCTTTGCAACCTTGTATGGCTTAGAGATAGTACAATTAAAAGTTTGCAGTTTCCCCATACTTTACCTGTAATAGCATTATGCTCTTTGGGCATGTCATATCATCGGCAAAGCGTTTCTTGTCTGATTGTGGAGTCTGTGATGTGCCGTGCTTGAAGAATGTCATTTGCTACTTAAAACATGATTATAAGGATCCACTTGTAGGCGAGTCTATTTATGCTATTCCTTACCTATGCTTAGTATTCACAACTGCATATGTCTAGTAAGACGGGTTAGTCTTGCCGAGCCTTATGCTCACATTTGCACTTTAACGATTTTTGCAGGTATTAGTTTTATTTCTGCTGTTCAGGTTGTACATGAGACTCGAGGTGTCGAGATAAATCTCATGTGAACCACGCCGCTTTAGAATGTTCTCATGTTGCTAGTGAGAATCGTCCTAGGGCATGGACGGCTTCTCTCCTACTTAGTTAGGGGAGATTATGAGTATGTATTTTCTGCTGCATGTGTACTTCTATTGTACATTCTTTTGTAAACTCTTCTTATTATGAAATGAAAACTTTATGTGTTTTGGTATCCTTTTTGTGTGTGCTGTTAGGTGCCGCCGCACGGCACCACCCAATCAGATCCTCGATGTGTGGACCCCAGTCCCCACAGTCATGGTATCAGAGCTTCATTGGGAATAGCACGCTCGAAAAGAGCCTATTTTCGAAAACTCCAAAGTAGTCGAGTGAGGATTAGCTATATGCCCATTAAGACTACTACTAGTATAACTTATAAAGGTGGTGAACTAACTTACTTGTTATATTACTCTGTAACGACGCTCTGTATTCAAGATAAGAGGTAAGGTACGCCACCGAGAGCGTATCAATCTCGGCAAACTCTGCATACGAGGTGTGGTATGTGATATTTCCGTGGCTTAGCACAGAAAGTCAATATGAGTCTCTAAAACTTTCCATGTTTCTGAGAACATATGACACGCGGTACCCCAGCGTGACACAAAATTAGTGGGAGCCCCCGTCGGGTGGTGTATAACCCGGTAGTATGCATCTCTAGAACCATTCATGTTCTATGGGAGCATGAAAAACACGTATGCCTGAGCGTGTATAAGCCGGTTCGTGCGGGAGTCTTTGCTGTACAGACGTAGTACATCCATGTACCTCGAGACATGACTTCGCTCGAGGGCGACTCACATCAGAGTCGTATGCAATTACTTTCATATATATTATTGTGATTGCTTGTCGTGTTTCCCCGTGCCGCCCTTGAGGTGTGAAGGTGTGAAAGGGGATTGTTTGTCTTCTGCATGTACACTAACTCCGGTAGCGACCCGTGTAGAACACGTTTGCGAGTGATCGATATTAGAACCACCTATAGACGTATCCGGATATACCGGGTTAGACTTTTCTTTTTGTAAGGCACGTAGTACCGTCAGTATCACATTTGATACTTTGACCACCCCCACGAAAGAAATGGCTTCATATTCATATTTAGGTCCAAGTATCAGTTGTTGGTATCTTATGGACATTAGAAAATGTATCTCTTCAAGATTTGGCGAACCAAAGTTCTTTGTTTCCTGGCGAGAGTTTAGCTCGACTTCGCCGGAGTAAGACTTTGGTTAAGCATTAAGATCCATAGTGATATGCTATGGATAAGAAGGTCGTGAAGATATCTTTTAAGATTCCATTTAGTTCAAAAGCAAATGATTAGTTGTAAAGCAAGTTCTAGCTATCGGACTTGAGTTTTGAGCCAAGTTTCAAAATTTGAGTTTGTTCCCAATTCGTGTGTTTCGAAGCCGGTAAGTTCTGTTTTGTAACAGGATTTGACCTGATTTTAAAAATACATAACTCTTGAACCTCAAGGGCTATGAAGGTAAATAAATACTTCTTGGAAATATTTTGAAGCCTTCTATAAGTTTTCTATTGACCCCAAAGCTAATAAACCATTCTAAGATGGTGAAAATCCTCTCTAACTAACTCAGCTGCTGTTCTGAAACTGTGTAAGATAGCATCTGAATTTTTGCCATAACTCTTTGTAGAAAGCTCTTCTGTTCCATTATGATAGATTTATGAAAAGGGAAAGAGCTATTCGACAACTTTGTTTTTCAATGTTACCTCAAATTCAGTTTAGAACTAATTAGAAACTTGAGTTGAAGGTAGTACATGTATATAGGTGCTATCTGAAACAGCCAGAAAAATTCTGAACTTTGAACAGCCATAACTCTTAAACTAGAAATGCAACCTAGGCATATTTATACATGCCTAGAAAGCTTAAAGGGTCCTCTATCAACTTCCTATTCAACACGAAGGCTAAAACTCACAATAACCAAGTCTAAATCGAAGTATCGTTTAAAGTGTCGAAACAGTCCAGAATATGGACCGCTATATATTCAGTTACTGTTCGGGTTGTAATTTCTAGTAGACTCATCGATTGGCTTCGGTTTTTACATTTATGGAATCCTAAAAATGTATGCAACCAGTTTGCTATGTGTTATTGTTGCAAATGTTTCTATTTTTATATCTGAAAGTTGTGGACAAAATCAGCTTTAAACAAAGGAGGTGCTGTCCGAATTTTCAGAAAAACTGTCAACTTGCAAATGCCATATCTTCTCAACCAGAAGTGCTACAAGGGCAAGTAAGTACTCCTTTGGAAGTACTTTACAAGTTCTCTATTCAGCTCAAGACCAAAATCCTTTTATAAGTGGGTGAAATTTGGATAATCGCAGAGACTGTCCAGGCACACCAAAACTGGACAGCAATCTGTACACCTCTGAATTTAATCCATAACCTGCAGAACCTTGATCCAATGGTGTCGCGCAAGTAATCGTTGGAAAGGTTAGAGAGTCAGCTACAATTTTTGCAATTGGATCCAGACCTGAATCGGTCATCTACCTATTCCAAATCGAGTTTGAATGCAGAGTAGTCAATCTGAACTGAATTCAAATTCTGAATGCTGAAATTCTATCCAAATTCAAAAATTCATATCTTTTAAACCAAGACTGATATGAAGACAAGTAAGTACATTATGAAAATAATATTACATTGGCTACGACTTTGTAAATAAGAATTATTCCAGATTTCCATCAGAACAGCCTGAAAACTTTAGATCAAAACTGCTACTTTTTAAGCAGGTTCTGCTGAAAGTGCAGAAAGTTCTGCTGAATTTAAAATAGCACAACATGCAAACCAAAAATGATATAGAGGTGAACCAATACTTTTTGGAAAGGTCTTGAAGTGTACTTTAGGTTTGTTATTCACCTCGAGATCTGATTTTGCCATTAACTGGATCAAGATCGAGTTTGCGTCCAGGCTGGTCGTTTGTCACCATAGCCTGGCCAGTTTGAACCTTTTGGTTTTTGTTAGGCATTCGGTTCTCGATTTCAATTCGAGGAGTGTCGTAACCAACCAAGAGTTATGACTTAACTATTTACAAAGTTTAATAGAGTTTTTAACTCATTTGAAGCCTTTTCCCTTGGATAGACATACTAGTGTTTGATTTATGTGACTTGCCACATCACACCTTGTGATGTTGAATGCAGGTCGCAATTACTAGAGTTGCATCTCATCTTCACATGAGGATTGTTTGAAGTACGCTTCGACATCCTGGTTCGAAACTTTAAGGGGGAAAGTGAGCACTTAAGTAATAGTGGTGTTCAACCATCAACCTTGGTTACAACGAGTCGTGTCAACAAGAAGACGATCAATTAAGATTACATCTTGAAGAGGATCCAACATCCACCACCAGATTGAGTTACTCTAAGAAGAAGTGTGACTTCAACTCCACTAAAGTGATCAAGAAGGATATCCGTTCCTCCTGACTTATTGAAGCGAAGGTTAAGTAAAGTATCACTAGAGATGTGTCTAGTGATCTCGACCAGGTGTCTAGGGATAACCTTCGACATATAGTTAGTTATTTTTCTTCTGGTGAAGATACTCCTCAAGTTAACTAGTAACTCTAAGACCTAGTTAAAGATACAATCAAGTTGAGTAGTACATGAACAAGCTTTGGAAATGTCTAGGTAACGTGGTATATTTTCCACATCCCTTATCAGTTGTTCTGTTATGAATTCCTTAACTGTGGTCGAGTCATGAAAGGAATGCTACTCATTGAGTGTCTTTCACGACCACAGTACTCAATCCTTGCAAATCATAAGACAATACTTGAGTTTTGTGGGTGTGGTTCATTTAGTCTTGCTCAAACCATAAAAGCTACTGCACCATGCATGTGCACCATTTGCATCATACATATGCACCATTTGCACCATACCATGTGCATAGGCATTGCACCATAACACATGCGATGCATCACGAAGCATCATTACCAATGAAACACCAATGATAGAATGCATAATAATACTAAAATTTAGAGCAAGATCGTGTACCCCATCCAAACTATTCTAAGGTGTCTAATGACTACGGTCATTTCACCATCTTACGTTGACTTCTTAGATTGTTGATCTCCTTTCCATTGAGTAATACTTGGGAAACCAATTACTCAACCTCACTTGCCACTAAACAAACACTTGGACTTCCATCCTTGACTTGTTAGGTTCAAGTACCTTGATTGTTGCAACCATACTGTTCGTCATCAAGTGGTCATCAATTCGATGATCAACCTTGTAAAATCCATGAAATCTCCTTACTCGCAAGGATACCGTTCGATTGTCAACCTCGTGAAACTCCTTGAGTCCCTCTAATATCTTGCATTGTTATATGGTAACCTTGCTACACTAATTACCTTGTAGTTACCATAAGATTGAGTTCTTTGTTGTGTTGGAAACCTATGAGGATGTTGAATCCTTAAATCCTCGTGTGCCACCGCAAAGAGTCTTCATCTTCTATTTCTATTGTTTGAGGATGTTGATATACCCAAAAACCTTGTAGTCGCCATATCTTCCGTATTCTTGCTGTTTTCATCACATAAGTGTGTTGAGTGCTTTGCTACTCTTATGTTACAGCTAAGGAATCCTATGGTTGACTAAACATCAAACGAGGTTAATGATTGTTGTTTAATCTCGTAAACCATCTTAACTCATGTCAGGGTACATACCACATTAAGTTATAAGGACCTATGCAAAAAACCAAGCAAGCAACCAAGAATCAATGCAAAGATTGTTTCAAACTATCATGGGGACCTAGAGTAGCAAAGAACATGTCCTGATTCTTCCAGTCAAGACTAGGACAGGATGAGATGTCATGTCAGTGTAAGAATACAACATTAAAGGGTCAGTAACAGACGTGAAAGTTTTATGATGTGATATTGTCATGTCAAGCATCCTGTCAAAGTTATTAACCTAAAGACTGGAATCACTTGAAGCAAACTTTGGAATTTCTTCAGATGCCTGAAGATAATCATTATTTTGTAGAACCAAAGTCTTTAAGGGCATTGTCATTTTCCTTAGTCAATGACCATCCTTTACGAATCGTCCCCTCATCGTTTCTGTTATTCTACTTGCTAGAATCTCGGGACGAGATTCCTTTAAGGGTGAAGGATTGTAAAAGCCCGCTTTTTGGAAGAACAAGAATGCAAAAATGCGAACTTAAAAATTTTGAAAGCGGACTTGGAAATCCAAACTCACATGAACCATATGAGTTAACCAATGTTCACTAAAAATAGGGACTTGTTAAAATTTTACATGTAGAACATGGTTGCTAATGTATATTGGAACTTAAGGTGTAAAATCCTTAATTTCCAAGTATTCACATTTTCAATGAAAAATTAAAGGAGAAAAGAAAACAAAATAGAGAGAAAGAAAAAGGAATTATTCCAACCCTAAAATGGTACATTCAAAAATATTCAAATCTAATGCTTTAAATTTTTCCATGACCTTCAAATATTCCAAATAGACTCTCGGTAAAGTTTCAAAATTTTTGAAGCACATTTTCCATTTATTGGACAGGTACTGAGAGTTTAATCAAAGTCGACTTCAGATTTAGACTTTGTACTTAACCTTGTACAAATCAACTCCAAATTTTTCTTGAGGTTAACTTCAAAGTTTCAAGATTTTTGAACCTGGTTTACTATTTATTTCGTTGAATCAAGTATCACCACTTGAATTCAAATTCAAACTTGAGTTAAAAATTCAACTTGCTCAGTTGTGAAATCTGATTGCACCATAAAATTCTTCACATTTTATTTAGTCATTTGGCCAAAGTTGAATATTTTTGAAGCATGTTTGCTAGCTCTATTTGAAATTGGGAAGGAGAATGAGGGAGGAGAGTGTTGTGGGCCCCACCTGTAAGCCTCTCCAAGTTGAATCACCTCTGCCTATCGGTTACAGGGCAACACCGCATCATGCATGTTGCCAGCGCTGCTTCTATCCAGAGGTAGAAAACGAACTTCCCTTCTTCTACCTCACGCCCGCCCGACCGCAGCGCCGAAGCGCTCCTGCGCCCACTCCTGCTCGTCTCTCCTCTCCTGGCCTGCGCACCCCCTCCCTGCTGTGCCGCTCCGCCGCTCACCCTGGCTGCCTTCCAGCCGCGGCGTCGCCCCGCGCCCGGAGCCGTACCACCCCGCCAGCCGCAACGCGCCTCGCCTGGCCGCCGGCCCGTGCTTCACTCCGGCCGCCACGGCGCGCCGCTCACCCAGCGCTCGACCGCTCCCAGCCCAGTGTTCCGCCCACGCCGGTTTGCCATCTCCCTGCCGCACCCCGTCGCCGCTACACGCTCGCCGCCACCGTGCCGAGCCCCGGGACACGTGTTCGCCTCCCCAACTCCTCCCTGCACCGCCTGCGCCGCCTCCGCCATAGCTCCCCGACGCTGGCGCTGCCCACCTCCACTGCATCGCACCCAAGGCGCCACGGCGCTGGCCGCACTCCTCATGTTCCATGCCACCGCCGTGCGTCGTGTTTCCGTGTGCCCATCCCCGCTCGTGCCCGCCATGGTCGTGCCTCATCGCCAGCGCGTCAAGCACACCCGCCGTCCGTCTCCTTGCTATCTGCCGACGCCTCATCCTCGCCGGCATCGGTCATGCTGCACCACGTCACCTTGGCGACGACCGTCGCCCGCGCCACACAAACCGTGCCCTGCTCCTCTGCTCCTGCCGAGGCCATGCCAAAGTTTTCGCCTGTTGCCTTCACCGCGATGTTCCGCGCCGTGGCTATGTCCTGGAAGCAAGGCGAATGTTTGGTGTGATGGATGAATTCGGGAACACACCTTTGACAGAATGGTATCGACAACTGGTCCAAGGTTAGCTCTGATTTGTGCAAAGATTAGTTGAACAGTGTTGCAGCCAAGGTGTTCGATGAAATGTTCACGAGGAAAGAACCAACTTTGTTGATGTTTAGAACTGGTATGTGATGCAGGGGTAGAATGATGTGGCAATCGACAAGGACATGTGCCAAGATACCCTTTGAATGGTGATGAAGCGACGGAATCAAGTACACACCCAAGCTATTTGGTGAAATGCCTACAAGGTGAGTCTTGCCATGAAATGTCTTGCTTGACATCATCGAAGTCTGTTCGTGGTGAACGCTAATGGTACTCATTTGTCGTCAAGCCGTACGTCCAGTTTCCGCATTGATATCATTCCTATAGGAGTCCCCAAGTTGACCTTCTTTGTCTTTTGAATCGCGTTAACTTGTCCGTGCGTGCTCGTGATGCTCCACCATGAGCCGCATCGATGTCGTTGACCACATGACGTCGTCGTGACGTTTCGAACCATCATCGTGCCCCGGCATCAAGATGAAGGATGTTTGTGATGTGTGTGGTGCTGAAACACAAGAACGACTCGTCGGACAATGGTTGTCAAGCCAAATTAGGTTTTAGTCGATGTGAGGGTGATCGAGTCTTAGGTATAGCCAAGATGATCGATAATATGCCTTCCAGGTCGAACCAAGGTGGTTGGTGATCACCGATGACCTGTGGTTGAGTAATGCGAGAACTTTGCGACCGACAAGGAAAACTACACCAAGGGAAACCTTGAATAAGAGTTTCTTGTTCGTGTCGACGATGTTTCCTAAACATTCACAGAATTGCTTAACTAGGTGTGCCGTTTCATCGACAACAGGTTCGCCGAGTCACTTGCTGATGATCGAGTCGACATCACTAACCTTGAGACTCATAAGGTGGTGTTCGGGATTCCGCCCACCACCATGGACAAGTCCGGGTCGATGTGAACGTCAATGAAATGATCTTCCCAAGGTGACAAGGCATGTCGTCGCGACCTAGTAATGCCTTAAGTTCGAGTTCCAGGAGTTCATCGAGCTCATCTAGTCAATCTTTCAAAGGACACTACAATAGTGTCATGTAAGAACATGGACGATGCTTGTGAAGATAGTCGTAGCAACTGATTTACCTAAAAAGGTCTTTTGAACGTTGTCTTGGTACTCATGTTAGGTTAGCATTGCTTGTCATGACTCTTTGAGTCCAAGCAATGTCGATCTTACTTCACTCCCAAGTATCGTTAGGGTTCCACCTTGATTCATCCTATTCTTGAGCCCTGCGGCAACACTTCTCATCTATAACTAGCTTTACTCCTTTACTAGTTGGAACAACTTCATTGGTTGACTGCTAAGTCACAACCTTTGTCTTATACACTCCACTCATACTCAGGCTTTTGATGTCCCCCTTGATTCTTTAGTCATCCTTACACTACTAGTCCAACACTTCCACACAATTCAACTTTATCGTCCTTGAGTGGCATAGCGTCGAGTGTTGAGTGCTAAGTTGCAATGTGTGCTTACATTGCACCTTTCAATTCACATCTCGATACTACTATGACCACTTGACTCCATCCTTTGTTTATCCACACAACAGAGGCATACCTCTTCCTTCTAGTTAGTCTCTCTAGTCTTAGAGTTGTTTAACTTGTTTAATCTAATGTATATTACATTATGTACTTATATGCATATCATGTCCGTAGGAACTTGATGGTAGGTGATCGATGAGGAGCTTCGCTTGGAGGAGAAGGCCAGGGTGTTCTAGCCTGAAGTTCCATGGCGGACTCTTCAAAAGAAGACCAAGCCAATAACAACTGACATTGATCTAGAGCCGCAAACTAAGGCAAGCCCCGATTTGCATTTAAGAGCTTTTCAAAGTTTTCCAGTTTTATTCATTTACGTCTTCAGTTGATATTGTGCATTACATTCAGGATGCTTGAATACTCCAGATGCATGACCCACAATCCCATTGGTTAATGATAGCTCGACGTGTAGAACTGCTATGCTAATGCTGTAGGTGAACCGGTAGAAGTTGAGTAGTTGGAATCTACTAGCAAGATAGAAAATTGACACTCATCTACACTACGTTAACATTTATAGAGAATGACTGTTAAATCTAAACTTGAGACCAGTCAGAGATGGATAGGAAGCGGCAAGGCGTGGTCTTGGTCGCATAGCTCTGACTAGTCAGTTAAGGCCCATCTGTATGTGGCCCCTTCAAACAAGCTTGACTTGTACAGGCGATGTACTGGATATATGGGCTCCAGTAAACTGACGTAACTCGATAACTAGGATGTTGAGGCCATTAACTCACCATCGATAGGGGTGGGTTGAGGACAGCAAGGTGTAAATCGGTCGATGGGCACATAGTTGTTCCGTGTGGAGACCTTCTATTCGCGGAGGTGAGACGGGTTTAGCGTTCGAGTTTCTTGTCAAAGGTGGCCATATAAGACTAGTACTGAAGTGTTATGTAGGTACTGATGTACTCGCTGTCACTTTCGAAAGTGCGTATGTGTCGTGTTGTCCAGGTGTGTCCTATGCAATCGCTGTCCCTCGCGGTAATAGAGTACCACTTGTTCACTGCGCCGTGATGTAGTAAATACTGAAGAAGTCAGAAGAATATGATATATTGAATTATAATTGCTTTGCAACCTTCTATGTCTTAGAGATAGTACAATTAAAAGTTTATAGTTTCCCCATACTTTACCTGTAATAGCATTATGTGCTTTGGGCATATCATATCATCGTCAAAGTGTTTCTTGTTTGATTGTGGAGTCTATGATGTGCCATGCCTAAATAATGTCATTTGCAACCTAAAACGTGATTATAAGGATCCACTTGTAGGCGAGTCTATTTATGCTATTCCTTACCTATGCTTAGTATTCACCCCTGCATATGTCTAGTGAGACGGGTTAGTCTTGCTGAGCCTTATGCTAACGTTTGCGCTTTAATGATTTTTGCAGGTATTAGTTTTATTTCTGCTGTTCAGGTTGTACATGAGACTCGAGGTGTCGAGATAAATCTCATGTGAACCACGCCGCTGCTGAATGTTCTTCATGTTGCTAGTGAGAATCGTCCTAGGGCATGGACGGCTTCTCTCCTGCTTAGTTAGAGGAGGTTATGAGTATGTATTTTCCGTTGCGTGTGTACTTCTGTTGTACATTCTTTTGTAAACTCTTCTTATTATGAAATGAACATTTATATGTTTTTGTATCCTTTTTGTGTGAGCTGTTAGGTGTCGCATCGCACGGCACCACCCAATGAGATCCTCAGATGTGTGGACCCCGGTCCCCACATATACCACTTGTGCTGTGATTGTTGGTTATATCATTCTGTCTTCCTTTTGCCTTGCTACTTCCTTGTATTGTGCTAGGCCCTAGAGCACTTGGTTGATCAGCAATAATTTCCTACATTGAATACTTATTCAGCTTTGTTTAATGTTAACAATTTTCTACTTATTAGCCACCATATTGTGCCATCCAAGCTCCACCTTTCTCTTGAGCATAACAGGTACCTTTGCAATCACCCGACGCTTCATTGGTGCATCTCACCGTCCACACAACCTGCTGTGTCGGTAAGAACACTTGTAAGAGCGTGGTAAGACGCTTGAGCGAGAGAGAATGTTTTCTTCCACCTTTCACATTGTCACTGTAGTTGATAGGGATAATAATTTTTGTTGTCTTTTGTTTTGTACTAACAATGGCAGGAGAAGACAATGATGACGAATGTGTTCAACATGCTAAGTTACGTGATATGATGAAGACCATGATAGATATGTTCGCCAAATACAACACAACAACAGAGGAGTCATTGGCGGACTTGACTCGCCAACTTGATGACCTTGCTCTTCGGATGAATACTTTTGAGGCTCGGTTGCCTCTTGCTGGAAGACATGAAGACAATGCTTATAACGATATGGAAGATCACAATAATAAACCAAGACTACCACTTTATCGTCGAGGTATGGGAGGTAATAATCATCATAACAATTATAATTGTCCTTCTGATGATCCTTTTGCTAAAGTGAAATTTACTCTACCCCTTTTTTCTGGTGCTTATGATGCTGAGGCTTATCT
This sequence comes from Tuctoria greenei, assembly GCA_036927565.1. Classification (NCBI taxonomy): domain Eukaryota; kingdom Viridiplantae; phylum Streptophyta; class Magnoliopsida; order Poales; family Poaceae; genus Tuctoria; species Tuctoria greenei. The sequence continues at coordinate 115,086,235 of JAYESD010000006.1, forward strand.
TGATTGGGAGATGACAATAGAGCAAAAATTTAATGCCCATCTTGTTCCTGAACAACATAGAGTTAGTCAAGCCACTAGGGAGTTTATGGACTTTGCTATCATATGGTGGAATGAACTTGTTAAACTAGAACTGATCCTCCAACATGGGATAGATTAAAGGAAGCTATGTGTGTTCGATTTGTTCCTCAATCTTTTCAGCGGGACCTTTGCAAAAAATTACAGCGCTTAGACCAAAGTAACATGCCCGTAGAGGAGTATTATCAAGAGATACAAAAGGGTATGCTGCATTGTGGGGTAGTAGGGGACATGGATGATAGAATATCTCGTTTTTATGGGGGTTGAGGCGTGAAATTCATGATATTGTTGATTACAAGGAACATGATACTGTTAACAGATTGTTTCAGCTTGCTATATTGGCAGAAAAAGAATTGCAGGGCCGACAACAACAGCAACAACGCACGAGGAGCACCTTCACGACTCGTTCGACATCTACACCATCCAAAATAGCACCATCTTCGACTCCCGTGCAGCGACTACACCATCAAATGGCGGCCAACGAACTATACCTGCCGCTCCACCTTCTTGTGTGTCGGAAGGCAGCAAGGCAACATCATTCAAGCCTTCGTCGTCCACTCCTTCTACGGGTCGTACTTCTGACATTAAGTGTCACCGCTGCCAGGGACTTGGTCATATGATGAGAGATTGCCCGAGCAAACGAGCATACATAGCACGCGACTATGGCAGGTATGATAGTACTTCGGATGTTGAAGATGAATATTCTCTTGCTACTGACTTTACAAATCCAAATGACGAACACACCAAAGAAGAGGTATTTGGTACAGCGGCGACAGAGAACTATAGGAGCATCATTGTGCAGCGTGCCTTGAGATCCAAATTGGAACCAACGACAAGCTACAACGGCACAACCTATTCCACATGTTTCTCATCGTCAAGGACTGTCGTGTACACATTATAATTGATGGAGGTAGCTGCAATAACTTGGTGAACACGGACGTCATCAAGAAACGTGGTTTGACAACAACAGCACACCCTCATCCGTACCATATTCAATGGTTCAACAACAGCGGTAAGGTTCTGGTAACACAAACAGCGAGAATACATTTTTCAATTGGTTCTAACCATGATTTTGATGATTTTGATGTTTTTCCTATGGATGCTTGTTCTTTTTTATTGGGTCGTCCTTGGGAAGTTGATACAGACGCTATTCATCATGGTAGAACCAATAAATATACTCTCATGCATAAGGAAAGAAAATCACTTTGCTCCCCATGACTCCTGCTGAAATTGTGCATTATGAGAAGAGTAAAATTCGTGATGGCAAGCAACAAAATTAGAATCTGAAAAACAACAAGTCATTAAGTTAAAATCACCATCGTTGCTCTCAACTAAATCTGACCTTGCTGATTTATTCGATGCTAAGGGGATGTGTTATGCTTTAGTTTTCAAAGAAGCCATGTTTTCACTTCATGAATTGTCTATTGCATTGCCCTCTGCCGTTGCTAAACTTTTCCAGGAGTTTGAGAATGTGTTTCCCTCCGAGATACCCCCTGGTTTACCACCGATGTGAGGCACTGAACACAAGATCGAAATGATTCTAGGTGCAAGTTTGTCAAATCGTGCAGCATACATGGCAAATCCACAGGAAACTAAGGAAATTCAGCGACAAGTCCAAGATCTTTTGGACCGCGGGTACATTTGTGAAAGCCTTAGCCCTTGTTCGGTTCCTATTCTTTTGGTTCCTATGAAATATGGTAGTTGGCGCATGTGTGTTGATCATCGAGCGACTAATAACATCACCATTTGATATCGTTATCCTATTCCTCGCTTAGATGATATGCTTGATGAATTGAGTGGTGCTATCATCTTCACTAAAATTGACTTGTGTAGTGGTTACCACCAAATTAGAACGGCACTAGGAGATGAATGGAAAACTGCATTTAAAACCAAGTTTGGACTTTATGAGTGGCTAGTCATGCCTTTTGGTTTAACTAATGCACCCATCACCTTTATGCGTGTAATGAACGAGGTTTTACGTGCTTTCATTGGACAATTTGTGGTGGTTTACTTCGATGATATCCTCATTTACAACAAGTCATATGATGAACATCTTGATCATTTACGTGTTGTTTTTACAGTTTTGAGAGATGGACATTTGTTTGGTAACCTCGAAAAGGGCGTCTTTTGCACCAATCGAGTCTCGTTTCTTAGCTACGTCATTTCCTCGCAGGGAATTGAGATGGATGAGGTAAAAATTGAAGCAATCACCAGCTGGCCAGCCCCAACAACTGTCACATAGGTTCGTAGTTTTCATGGTCTTGCAGGTTTTTATCGGTGTTTTGTGCGGGATTTTAGCACCATTGCAGCACCTCTACATGAGCTAATGAAGATGGGAGTGCCATTTCGATGGGGCGAACAGCAATAACAAGCTTTTGATGCTCTCAAAACGAAGCTTACGCAAGCACCATTGCTACAACTTCCTGATTTTGACAAGACCTTTGAGCTAGAATGCGATGCAAGCGGATTGGTATTGGAGGCGTTCTCATACATGGAGGTAAACCCGTTGCTTTCTTTAGTGAAAAACTTCATGGTCCTTCTCTGAATTATTCCACTTATGATAAGGAGTTGTACGCCTTAGTGCGAGTATTACAAACTTGGCAACATTATCTTTGGTCTAAGGAGTTTGTCATACATTCGGATCATGAATCATTGAAGTATCTTAAGTGTCAAACCAATCTGAATAAACGACATGCTAAATGGATTGAGTTCATAGAGTCATTTCCATACATCATTAAGCATAAGAAAGGAAAGGAAAATATCATTGCCGATGCATTATCTAGGCGTTATACCATGCTGTCCCAACTTGATCATAAAATATTTGGTTTGGAAACAATAAAAGCATTATATCCTACTGATTTCGACTTCAAAGATGCTTTTGAAAATTGTATAGAAGGAAGAACTTGGAACAAATATGTGCTGTGAGAGGGTCTCCTCTATCGAGCTAACAAGCTATGCATTCCAGCTAGCTCCGTTCGTCTATTACTTTTGCAGGAAGCACATGGAGGAGGTTTGATGGGACATTTTGGAGTGAAGAAAACTGAAGACGTTCTGTCCACACACTTCTTTTGGCCAACGACGAGGCATGATGTCGAGCGCTACGTGTCACGATGCACTACTTGCAACAAAGCTAAGTCTCGCCTTAACCCACATGGTCTTTATATGCATCTTCCTATTCCTAGAGTACCTTGGACAGATATTTCTATGGACTTTGTTTTGGGATTGCCTAGGACTAAGAGGGGGAGGGATAGTATTTTTGTATTTGTTGATCGTTTTTCCAAAATGGCACACTTTATACCTTGTCATAAGAATGATAATGCCTCACTCATTGCTGATTTATTTATGACGGAAATTGTTCGTTTACATGGTTTGCCAAATACCATTGTTTCTGATCGTTATGCAAAATTTTTATGTTATTTTTTGAGAACTTTGTGGTATAAATTGGGAACCAAGTTGCTGTTTTTAACTACATGTCACCCACAATCGGATGGACAAACCGAGGTAGTTAATCGTACTTTATCCACTATGTTGCGGTATGTCTTGAAAACAAATTTGATGTTGTGGTAGGAGTGTTTACCACATATAAAATTTGCTTACAAGAGATCCATTCACTCCACGACAAATGTAAGTCCACTCCAGGTAGTGTATGGTTTCAATCCCCGTGATCCTATTGATTTACTACCTTTGCCTCCTTCTGAAACTATAAATGTGGATGCTACACAACGATCTGAATTCAATCTTAAGATGCATGAAACTACAAAGAAAAATATTGAAAAGATGAATGAGAAGTATAGGATTGCAGGTAGTAAATGTAGAAAGTAAGTAAAACTTGAACTGGGTGATTTGGTGTGGTTACACTTGAAAAAACAGCGATTCCCTGACTTGAGAAAATCTAAACTTATGCCACAAGTTGCTAGTCCTTTTAAGATTTTTGAAAAGATTAATGATAATGCATATAATCTTGAATTGCCTCCCGATTTTGGGGTCAGTCCTACATTTAACATTTTAGATTTGTGACTGTACTTGGGAGAAGAAGATGAACTTGAGTCGAGGACGACTCCAATTCAAGAGGGGGAGGATGATGAGGACATCACAACAGCGGAGAGGCACATTGAACTGCAACGACCAATCAAAAGAGCACAAGCACGGTTAATAAATCAGCAGGTGAATTCGTTCCTAACTTCTTTTGCATGTGAGTTTGACAATAGATTGCTATGTGATGATTTAAATGTTACTAGGAATAATAAAGAAGATCAACAAGTGAAGGAAAGAGGCCTTGAGAGCATGGAGAACCAGCTGGGATGTCCACAAGTTGATGGAAACAGTTTACAACTCAGACTCGAGTTCAACTCATAGTCCAAGAGAAGTCTACCTTAAAACAGACGCCCAGGAGGCAAACAGACTCCGTTTTTGACGTTCTACATATGTACGAAAATATGAGAAGATAAAATTTCCATTGGTTTTGGTCCTACCTCAAAATTCCTCCGGAGTCAATGGGAATCATCGAAACAAGTCGAGTCTAGATTTCTGTCCGGTGCTGCGCCACCGTATCGGCCCTTTGGGCCTTGTATCCCGTAAGAGTCCATTAGGGACGCGCCTAATCATGTTTTGGCCAAACCCTATCCTTTAAATACTCCAGCCGCCAGTCATATTTGGTGGATTTTGCTTAGATCAATAATATCGCCATTCTATAGTTTGTGAGACCCCAACTTCGAGATTTCAGATCGTTTCTTCGACGTTATTGCTCGTGTTCTCGGTTGCACTTGCAGGGATTAGCCTTCTTGGCGAGGTCAAGCGTGTGCAACACGGTTGATAACCAACGGAGCCATGGTGTAGTGATTGCGGTGGTACTCGAACCGCTTGAGTGTTGCGGATCATCAACGTCGAGTTCTATACCCCATTCGGCTATGCCTTTCAGAAGACCGGGCCTAAACCTACTCATCATACAGTCTAAACACGCACGGCCGCAAAAGATCCCTTTGCCACAGCTATATCACGCGGCCAACAGCCACTGACAATTGGGACCCGATGCCACCTTCTTCTATGTCGCGCTCCGGCAAGGTGGAGGCACTAGGGCGGCGGTGCATCGCAAGCAAGGTTGTGCCAAGCTTCTCTTGGCCCAAGGCTGGCCACCTGTGCCTAATTTGGATGAGGAACTCGATGGCGGCGTAAAATTTGTTGGATGGTGGCTGGTAAATACTCCACGATAGCGGAGGCGGCACTAGGGTTCCGACGATGGTCGGTGAACTTCAAACTAAGCTTGTTCGTCTCGGGGATTTGCTTGAAAGCTCCCTGGCATCATGGGGAAGCTGAAACCACGGAGAAAAATAGGTAAAGAAGACGGCAACTTCAAGTTCGACGATGAGGTGCTCGGTTTTTTTCTTGCGGCTAGGAAGACGTATAGAATTTGTCCAATACTCCATAATCTTCCTTGGTTCTTGGTTTATAGTTTGTGCTAGTAGGTCAGGAAGACAATCCTTAATTGGATTAGAGTATAGTTCTACCTAGAAAGAGAATCAAAAGGAAGACCTAGCTGCAAAGCTATGTGTAGGATCAAAGAGCACGTGAAAAGCTACCAGAGGGGGGTGAATGGTAGATTTCAACTTTTTTAGCGGAAGCAACAAAAACCCCTCGGCAGAAAATTGATCTGTTAAAGAAATTGTGTGTGCGAATAATCTAAACGAGATAAATTGTGAAAAAAACAATATAGAGTGTGGAGAATCAAGTCAAGAATACTTCATAACAAGAATCACGAAAATACGTCGAGAAACCTCAAGTTACGATCGAAAAATCGAACAAAAGACAATCTGTTCTACCCAAGAAAAACCAGATCTACACAACTATAAAGAAACTCATGTATATCAGAAACCACAAATCCAATGACCTTGAAATTATCACAGATGATAGATAATTAAGTTGTGAATACAATAAAAAAACAATCACGTCAATTATATCTGTAAAACTTAAGTTATGATAAAACCACCGAAGCAAGGTAGTGCTGTGCAGAAACTCGATGAGAAAAACTTGTTTGAAACAAGTCGGACAAACAAGGCACAACAATTCCTTTAAACTATGAACTTTATTCAATATAACACAATAGAAACGGCCCAAAATCCGTGCACCACGAGCTATGGTCTCCCTTGCTTATATAACCAGCCATGAGGCCAACCCAAACCAAACTAGGAACAGTATCCCGTTCAGTTTCCACTGAAACTTTCCATAACTGCTCAAGACTCTTTGATAAACAAATAGAAACAATCTTAAGACTTCCAAATACCTTAGAAATGTATATCACATTCCTACAAATAACTCAACTTCGTGACCTAAACGAAAACCTATCATAACCAACTCAAATATTTCCATATTTGAGTCAAACACGACTCAGCCGCAGCCTAAGTCAATAACCTAGTCGGTTAAACCTTTCCGACCAATTCTTTACGTTCTCATCTCTTCATCATGCCTTGGAACCATGCAGCCACGTCCACGCACTCATTGCACACGTGCAGACACCTTCCAACGACGTCCATGATACCTTCATATCCATTGTTCTAGATTCAAATATGCTGCGCAACCTCCTGATCAGCTCAACCACAATTCCTCCTGAACTTGGTTTGTGAACCACATCTTCTCTCGAAGACTAGTTCAATGGATCCTGTCACCAGCTATGTCTTGAACTCAAGCAAAACCTGCATATGAATAAACAACCTATACTTCAGAGCACAAGTGCATGACTTGACTCTCGTTAGTTCCGATAACCACCACACCTTACGTGAGCACCTCACATAAGCATGTTGCTAACCATAGCAAAAACGTTAACCACAATTCTAAGCAAAATGCATCAAAAACTTAATAAAAAAATACTAAGCAAACTTTCCATAAGTGTAAAGCAAGTTCAAAATATTGCAAGTTAAAGACAGAACCATTGCAATCTAGCACTGGACCTGCCAAAGCTAACCGGACCTTGTGCTGGAGCTTACCAAGGCCAGAAGGACCTAGCACTAGAGCTAACCAAAGAAAGTCAGACCTAGTGCCAGAGCTAACCAAAGCTAGTCGGACCTAGCGCTGGAGCTAAGCAAAGCTAGTCGGACCTAGCGCCAGAGCTAAAATAGCCATAGCATGTCGGACCTAGACAAAAGAAGTCGGACCTTACGTCGGACCTTGCCGGAGCTACCCAAAACAAGTCAGACCTATTGTTGGACCTTGTAGGACCTTGGGCCTAGAGATGGACCTTGTTGAGACGGGTGCTTCTGCAGTATTCAAAACATTTATCAAAATAGCCAATGTATTCAGCACACATAGGTCTCGCAATCTCCCCCTTAATGCATGCATTGGCAACACCACTTAAAATCCGAACATTGGCTTGTTCACATGAAAAGTTTTGAAAACAATCAAATGAGAAAGAAATTTCAAAACAAATATTTCTCTCCATATACTTATTTCTCCCCCTTTTCCCCCTTGGAAGAATCGTGCCAAAACACTTGTGAATGTGTGCAACGTGTGATCAATTTCTCCCCCTTTGACAATGTATTCAGCAAGATACAAAAGAGAAATTTTAATTTGTTATGAACATAATATGACATATACATATAAAACAAAGTTCATTCAATGTCATACTTTCAAGTAACTTACACTATCACATCAATGAGATACATAAAGTTGTGTAAGCCATGATAGAGATCAAGTGAATTTTCAATTTAAGCAAGTCATGATATCACAAACTTAACTATATCGAGATCGGAAAGCATGACACTTGTTGCTGCATTTTATTATTTTTCAAAGCACAAATTTAGATAACATGACATTTGCAAGATATTATATGCCGCATGTGCCTTATTCTAACCAACCAAGCCAAGCCTATGTCATTTGACAACCAGAAGCTTAAAGACATGATTTTAGTCATACACACCTTCTTCCAAGTTCATATGAAGTGCAATGATAAGCCATCTCAAAAGAAGAAGTGTGATTCATGCATATTCTCTAGATCTTTTCTCAATTTTTCATTTGAACATAAAAACTCAACATTTGACTTGATTACTTGATTAATTATTCATTATTAAAAGCACTTGTGAGCATGCAACAAGCTCCAAACAGCAAGAAAGTTCGATCATGACCAGATTTAGTGTAAGTAATTATTCCAATTACTAGTCATGGCAAAAACTACAAAATGTATAACATGATTAATTTAGCAAGAACTTTCAGCATGTAAAAGGAATCACAAAGTCATATATGTATAAAATAGTATGCTCACATTATTTTAAATTCAGATTAACACATAAAGTTCCCAAGTTTTGAAACTCCCGCTCAAATTAAGCCATGAGGATGCATAACCCCTATTTCACTATGAATGAAACAAAAACGAGTGAAATCCAAATGTTTTGTAAAAATGTCAGCCAATTGTTGTTCAGTATCAATATGGTGAAGCACAATTTTTCCTTTTCCCACATTATCACGGAGAAAGTGATACCTAATGTCAATATGCTTTGTTCTCGAATGTTGCACCTAGTGTTATGACAAAACAGTGGAGCACAATCTAGATCGACCCCATAGTCCTTAAGTGTTTGAACAATCCAAAGAATTTGTGGGCAAGCGCTAGCAGTAGCTACATATTCAGTTTTGACTGTGGATTGTGTAACTGAGTTTTGTTTTCTTGAGGACCAAGCAACAGTGAATTACCAAGAAAATGACAAGCACCCGAAGTACTTTTCCTATCAATCCTACAACCCCCTAAATAAGCATCTGAAAAGGATTTCAAAGTAATGCCAAATTCTTCAGTTCCATATAAGTACCTGAGAATCCTTTTGAAGGCTTGACGATTTGAAGCACGTGGGGAAGCTTGAAACTGTGCACAAAGACATACAGTGAATTGTATGTCCGATCATGAAGTCGTGAGGTACAAAAGTGATCCGATCATGCTTTTATATTCTTTTTGATCCACGGGTTCACCGTCTTCATCATGTTCAAGTTTCACTGCTGTACCCATTGGTGTCCGAAGATGCTTGCTTTTGTCCATGTTGAAGCGCTTAAGAAGGTCTCTTGTATACTTTATTTGATGCACAAAGTTACCTTCATTGGTTTGCTTTATTTGCAGCCCCCAAAAGTACGTGAATTCTCCCATCATACTTGTAAAAGCCCTAAAAATTTTAGAGGATCATCTGAGCTAGGAGACCCAAGTTCAGAAAAGAAATCACAATAGCATGTGCCAAAAACCATATCAGTTTCAAACCTATTGGGGAGAATTCAAAAATTTTAACATAGCTACCGTTCAAAGTTGAACAAAATACAAATCTGAGTTTACCATGGATTCCAAATATTTCAAATAGCCTCCCTGCAAACTTTCATAATTTTTGAAGCAAGTTTGCTATTAAATTCAATAGTTACATCGAATTCCCCTTAAATTCGAATTCAAGTTTGAATTCGATTGAAACTTGGTCAAATCTATAATTTGAATTCAGAATTAAATTCTCTATATTTAATTTGGATTTCCCACAAATATCTAGCAATTTTGGACGAATCTAGGTGAGGGAGATTGACTGTCCGACGAAGATAAGGATGAAAGCAGTAGGACCCACCTGTCATGGACTTCTCCTCTGTTTTACTCCGTTTCATCACAGAGCAACACCTCACGGCATGCAAAATCCATTCAATTGCCTGTGTGCTTGCTTCATGCCTTGGTTATGAAGACAGCTGAGCTACAAATAAGGGGAGAGCTGATCCTTTCACTTGCTCACGGTGCAACAAAGCAGCAAGCTTTGACGTCCTCTGTTTTTCTTTTTCCCCAGCAACCACCTCACTTGTGCTACCTCGCAGCAGCTGTTCCTGGCTGATTCTCACCTAAGTACTTGAGGCAAAAAGGTGCACCAAAAATCCTTGATTCTGCTCGCAAAGTTTCAGGTCAAGTCATGGCTCCTAGCTTGCTAGTTTCAAATTTTATCGAAGCTAGTTCATACCTATGTCACTAGGTTGTCAATTTAATTTCGTTCCTAGGCGCAACCAATTTTCAATTCATTTATGAATGTTGTTTACCACCTCATGACGCACATCTTAGTCAAATTTCAGTAGCATCCATTGAGGAATTGCTGAGTTTTATGAGTTTTCCCCAACGCCTTCTAAAATGGCGCTATTCTCCGTCGAGACCCAACCTTTGGCCAATTTATCAACAATTTTGACCCATAATCATGTTCTCCTTGTTCCCAAGGTTAATTTGGTGAAAATCCCATTCGATTTGGTGCAAAAATGAGTAAAATCGAGCTCACCCTAGGTGCTTTAGCCGCTGGTCGAGCACCCCTGCTGGAGGTTGAAGACAACCCTGCCAGTAGGGCCCACGGTTAAATGAGTTAGACCATTTTCTCTGAGCGGGTTCTATGCTGAAATTAGAAAATCTATATCTCCAAGAATACTCATCCAAAAATTCCCAAATAAATTTTGTTATAACCACGATGATCTGTACATTCAAGTGGTGCACTTGAATCTGTATGGAAGTCCATAAATTATCCTCAATAATTCCATAAAGCAATTTTTTTTTGGAATTAATTACTGGTGCTCTATTCATTCAAAAATTCTCAAATTTGTCCTCATCATTCCAAATAATTCCCTTGAGTTACAGAGAAATTTCAGGTCCATCTAAATTCCTTTGAATAGCCAAATTGTGTTTCTAATCTCTATGTACCTAAAAATTCCAAAATGTCCAGAAACATTTCAGCAAATTGTCCAAACTTCTATATTCAATATCCCACATTAGAATGCTTATAAAATTGTGAAACCAATTTTGTTGAGTTACTCTTGATATCCTCTAAACATAACACCAACTTTTGGCCTTGTTAAATTCCCAGTTTGCCCATGAAATTTCTGGGAAGGGTTTATATACATTGAATTTTATACAACAGAGACTTCCATGAACTTAGCCCAATTTTGGCCAGAACCTCACTCATATCACTTAATGTCCATTGTAAAATTTACTCGAATAGTTACCAAGCTCGAGGAGACCCCGGAGCCACTGGAAGTCATCAATCCAGAGACTAACTTCATTCTTGTCATGCAGCCAGGCAAGCCCCAGTTTGCATTTAACAGCATTTTAAATTTTATTTGTATCACAATATACGGGTTAGCATGTATTTGCATTAAGTCTAGGTTTCTTGGAGCTTTCCACATGCATGACAAAAGAACCCATGAGAGAAGGGAAGATGTTTAAGTCCTCGATGTATCCATGCTATGCTTAATGTTATAGTTGCTTCGGTAGAAGTCGAGTAGTTGGAATCTACTCGCGATCTTAGGAATTGGGTTCACACGGGATTGGTCGAGTGAGAGATTCACCATTTGGTTAAATATGAGACCGGGCATGGATTAAGAGCAGCAAGACATAGGGGCCCGTGAGCTGTAGCTATGCCTGTGTCGGTCAAGGACCAATCCGTGTGCGGCCCTGTTGAGCAAGTTTGAATGTACCAAAGGCATACTGGATATATGGGACCCAGTAAACGGATGTAACTTGTCCACCTTAGCGTCAAGGCATACCCCACCGCCTTATAGTTGTGGGTTGAGAGCAACAAGGTGTAAACCTGCCAGCGGGTACGTCGTACTCCGTGTGGGGGCCTCCTGCTCATAGCGGTGGGACCGGTTCGGCGTGTAGGTAGCGGGTGAAAGGTTGCTGCATACAACATGTGTGGAGTATGCCTTCGCAGCTCTGCGTATGGGTGTATGTGTCGTGCTTTTCGGGTATCCCTGCAAGTGTATATCGATTCGAGTCGCCGTCCGTCATGGTTATTGTGTACTGCTTGTTCACTGAGTCATGATGAAGTTAATTATTTGTAGCTGAATATTATTGAATCATGCTTTATGAAATAATTATGTATTGATGCTTATATGTTTATATCAGATTGTTCACTAAATTTCAGATTCATAAATCCTTAATTTGCTGCTAAAAACTGACAGTAAGGACTAACATTTAGGCAAGTCTTTTATTCCAAACTACCGTCCTATATTACGTACATCCTGCATATAGAGTTTCATGCTTAGTGGAGACGGTTATGTCTTGCTGAGCCTTCATGCTCACGGTTTCTATTTTAAGTTTTTGCTGCAGATGATGACGTTTTTGATGAAGGGTTCGCAGGTGAGGCGTTGCCCCCGTCGGGGTACACGGTCGAGGGGGAACCCTGCACGTTGATGCGATGTTTTTAGTGTGCTGCCAGTGTGATTTCGTTCTATGTCTGAACGGAATGACTTTTGCATAGCTTAGAATTCAGTGTCGAGATCTATATACTTATCTTCCGCTGTAGTGTATTTAAATGTATATTATTTGTAAAAGACAAAGCTTGTATAATACTATGTTGTTTTATGTAATACGATGCATCTTTTTCTGTGTGCTATTGGGTGCAGCATCGCACGACACCACCCAATAGCGATTCCTGGAATGTGTGGACTCCGGTCCCCACAATACTCATCTCAAATTATGAACTCATCATATAGCTGAAAACTTGGACATAAGATCATGAGAAGCACAACAAAAGATAATATCATCCACATACACATGAACGAAAAATGAGTCATTGCCATGCTTAAGCACAAAAAGAGTTTAATAAACCTTGCCCATGGTGAAACCCTTTTCAAGTAAGAATGTTTTAACCTATCATACCATGCTCTAGGGGCTTGTTTGAGAGAGTACAAGTCTTTAGACAGTTTGTAAACATGATTAGGAATATCTGGATTTTCAAAACCCGATGGTTAATAAAAGCACTTTTAACATCTATTTGATATAACTTAAAACCTTTAGATGCAACAAAAGCTAACAAAATTCTTATGACTTCTAATCTAGCAACAGGAGCAAAATTATCATCAAAATCTAGACCTTCAATTTGTGTGAAACCTTGAGCAACCAACCTAGCCTTATTCCTAACCACAACCCCATCCACAATTTGTTTATTTTTAAACACACATTTAGTTCCAATTAAAGTGTGACCTTGAGTTGAAGGTACACATTTCTAAACATTATTTCTTTCAAAATTTTCTAACTCTTCTTGCATGGCTATAATCCAAGATTCATTAGTTAGGGCATGTGATATATCTTTGGGTCAAAAGAAGCAACAAAAGCAGAATGAGCGTGAGAGTTTGGATCGCAAAACCTGGACCGTGTGACTCGTTCATACAAGCTCCCAATGATTTGTTGTGGAGGATGACTTTTGAGGATTCAGAGGGTAGTAGACACTTCACAAGCTCTTTGTTCTTCATGTTCATCACAGATCGAAGAGCTTGTGGCTTTAGGACGATCTGTACCAGCTGCAGTAGTTGTTGGTGCTGGTTGTGGTGCAAAATCAGCTTTAGAAGCACCGTGGCTCTGATACCAATTATAGGATCGATGAGCATTTGAAAAGCTACCAGAGGGGGGTTAATGGTAGATTTTGAGTTTTTCAGTGGAAGCAACAAAAACCCCTCAGCAGAGAATTTAAACGTGAACAATTGTGACGAAACATTAACGAAGACGTCACAACAAGAATCACAAAAATCCATCAAGAAAAAATCAAGTTACGATTGAAAGATTGAACAAAAGACAATCTGTTCTACCCGAAAAAAATCAGATCTACAACACTACAAAGAAACTCATGTAGATTAGAAACCACAAATCCAATGACCGTTAAATTTTCATGGATGCTAGATAATCAAGTTTTGAAGACAAACCAAAAAGAATCACGTCAATTGGATCTGTAAAACTCGAGTTATGATAAAACCACCAAAGCAAGGTAGTGCTGCAGAGAAACTCGACGAGAAAAACATGTCTGAAAGAAGTCAGACGAATAAGGCATAAATGTTCCTTTAAACTATGATCTTTATTCAATAGAACATAAGAGGAACAGCCCAAAGTCCATGCACCATGAGCTCTGGCCTCCCTTGCTTATATAACTAACCATGAGGTGAACCCAAACAAAACCAGGACTTGTATCCTACTCAGTTTCTACTGAAACTTTCCATAACTGCTCAAGACTCTTCTTTATGCAGATAGAAACAATCTTAAGACTTCCAAACACCTTAGAAACATATCACACGTTGCTAAAAACAACTCAACTTCGTGACCCATAAAAAAACCTATCATAACCAACTCAAATCATTCCATATTTGAGTCAAACACGACTCAGCCGCAGCTTGAGTCCATAACCTAGTCGGTTGGACCTTTCTAACCAATTCTTTACGCTCTCATCTTTTCGTCACGCATTGGAACCATGCAGCCACGTCCATGCATTCCATGCACACGTGCAGAAACCTTCCAACAATGTCCACGATACCTTAATACGCATTGTTCTTAATTCAAACATGCTATGCAACCTACCAATCAACTCAACCACAAATCCTCCCGAACTTGGTGGTTGAACCTTATTTTCTCACTAAAACTAGTTCAATGGATCCCATCACGAGCCATGCCTTCAACTCAAGCAACACATGCATATGAATATACAACCAATACTTCTGAGCACAAGTCCTCGACTTGACTCTCGTTAGTTCCGATAACCACAATACGTGAGCACCACACATAAGCATGTTGCAAACCGTAGCAAAAACATTAACAACAATGATCAGCCAAAACTCATCAAAAACATAATAAAGTAATACAAAGCAAACTTTCCATAAGTGAAAAGAAAATTTGAAACATTGCAAGTTAAAAACAAAACAATTGCAATCTAGCACTAGACCTACCAAAGTAAATCGGACCTTGAGTTGGAGCTTACAAGGCTAGCAGGACCTAGCGCTGGAGCTAACCAAAGCTAGTCAGACGTAGCGCTGGAGCTAACCAAAGCCAGTCGGACCTAGTGCCGGAGCTAACCAAAGCTAGTTAGACCTAGTGCCGGAGCTAACCAAAGCTAGTTAGACCTGGCGCTGGAGCTAACCAAAGCTAGTCGAACCTTGTGACGGACCTAGCAAAAATATGTCAAACCTAGCCATAGCAAGTCAGACCTAGCCAAAATAAGTTGGACCTTACGTCGGACCTTGCCCGAGCTACCCAAAACATGTCATACCTATTGTCGGACCTTGTAGGAGCTCGGACCTAGAGACGGACCTTGTTGAGATGGGTGTTTTGGAAGTATTCAAAACATTTATCGAAACAACCAATGTATTCAACACACATAGGTCTCTATGACACCCGGTTCCAAAAAATGAACAAGTGTAGTATATGTGTGCCAAGGATGTTCAACACACATACACAAGTGCATCACAAACGATATACAAACAATTACCATAGCTCAAATTATTAAATAAGTTCTTTTATTACAGAAGTCATAAAATCCTCGAATACAAGCTCTAATGAATATTAATGACAAGGTTGAACAAATGTAGGAGAAATAAACTAATTAAGCAAACTAAACAGCTAAGTAGCATAAGCAAAAGGGTAGCACAACTCCAATCAACACGACATGCAAAGCTGACGGCAGACACGGCCTAGAACTCCGCATTATCACTGTTATACTACCAAATCTGACTTGCAACTGTTGGGGGGGGGATTGCAAGGGTGAGTACATATCGTACTCAGCAAGTATGGAAAGTATGATATGTAGCTGATTCAAATGAGGACAATAATAATGGCTAAGTGCTGAAAAGTACATTAAAACATTTGAAAAGCAATATTTTATATGTATGAGAAATAATCCCATCATAAACCATGTAATTATCATAATACCAGTCCATATTCCATTACCATCATCCATATATCAGATCTCACCATTACGATTAACCATGTCCAATACCATTATTCAATCCATAACCAGCCATAACCATGTTGTCATTCATAACCAGTACCAAACCTTAACCATATTATCAACCATAACCATAACCAAAATCCCAAGTTTGCCCCTAATCATGTGAGGGTCCAGGTTGCTATTGATCGGTAGCACGGCTATCATGATAGTTTTTATGACACTCTGCAGATTTTGTACCACTTTACCCACGTGTTTGTGATTTCATCACTTCTCAGTGACTAGAACCTCTATTATGCCATCTCACACTTCCGTCGGTGTTGTGGCCAAGAGATTACATAATAGTCTTTACAAAGAGATTACTAACCTATTCAGACCCCACTGAGGTTTCACCGGTGGCAATGTCTCCAACTGAGCACATCTTCAACCAAGGGCCCCCTCCTGAGCCATTCGGATCCCAGGGTAGTCCCGCAAATATCAACAAACCCAATCCGACTACCCCTTCCCCGGACATCCTTAATGGTCCAAACAGCACTGGCAAAGCCCCAATTAATCAGCTACGCCGCACCCATACTTGGCCTCGTGGTGGCACTGTAAATCATGGATGGTCGCTCCACAAACCGGTCCTTAGATCTAAAGCAAGCAAAACCACCATAACATACAACCCATCCACATACCACGCTTTCTTAGATCACCCATTACCGTATCATATTAACCAGTTCATGTTGATCATAATCTCATAACTGCATAATTAAGTTATGTGGTATTGTTGTTTTCCCATCTCAGTTAATTAAGCGAAACAAGAAGGTAAAAAGACCTTCCCGACTCACTACCACGAATTCCAAGTGACAAGGGTGGTTAAACAAAGCTAGTAAACTTCCTAACATAGGATTCCCATCAAATTAACACAGGCATTCAGTTTGCAAACAAAACATTTATTGTCAAAACAAGATCAATATGTTCAAGGACACTTGCCTTGCTCTTAGGCTTGATTAGGATCAAAAGCTTCAAACTCCTAGTGTTGGAGATCCTCTACATCACTCTCTAGCACAAATCCGTCTAAACCACGCAACAAACATACAAGACAAGAATTACAATCAAAGAGTGCACGAATATTACTCAATATGACATGACATGCATGATTAATGCAAATGCAAGGCAAAACTAGTTAATAAGTTGCTAATAATGTATATTAACTAGTTCTAATAGTTTTTAACAAGTTTGGACAGGTTTGGAATTGATTCAAATTAATTTAAGAACTAATTCAACAGGTTAATCAGGAAAAGGGACCGGACTAGTCCCCACTTCGCGGAACTAGCAAACTAGAGTTTTCTAGATCGATGTGAATATGGATATTTGGGGTTGAATTCATGTAAGGAAAAGGAAGTAGAAGGTATACCAAGTGTCTAAGACTCCAAAGAATCAAGGGTTTTGGAGGCAACACTCTATTCTTGACGATCTTGGGTTGATGAAGAACTTGATGGTGGCTGTTGATGAAGAACGCGAAGTTGATGGAGATCTTGATACTCTTTCATTTCCTCCTCTTCTTCTCCTTGCTCTAGATCTCCTTCTCCCTCATTGGTGTTAGCTATTCACGAGCTAGGGTTTGGGTGTGGTTCAAAAGTGGCAAATAGATGTCAAGCCAAGGGGTGGGATGGTTTATATAGATATGGAGGCTAGAGTTTGGTTGATTTCGAGTTTGAGATGAGTAGGGGTCGGTTTGGACTCCCACATGCGCTCTAAAATAGTTAGGCATGACATCCCTAGGCCCACTTAACGTAAGACCCAAGAAACAAATCATGAAACAAAAGATCAATTCGAAGTCACGATTTATTGGACAAGTTTGCAAATGCCCGGAGTAATCCGAAGTTGGACTGAGAGAAATCGGACAAGTCCGGACTGGACAACGGACAAGTTTGAACTTATCCAGGGGGGGAAATAGACAAGTCTGGCCAAAATCGACAAGTCCGACTTTAGTCAGAGGGAAAAACGGACAAGTCCGATGAAATACCGGACAAGTCTGGACAAGTCCAGGGACTTAGCGAAATTTCCAAGAATTTTGAAACACCGGACTAGTCCGCATAGGACCGGACAAGTATGAAAGTTTCCAGAGAGAAAAACAGACTAGTTCGCAGCTAAACAGACAAGTCTGATGGAAGTCAGAGAGAAATTATACTAGTCCACACCAAAATCGGACTAGTGTGCACTTCCCTAAATTCTTAAGTGCGGTTTCATTCTAAATTCACTTAAAAGTTGTCCCTTTTTATGTAGATTAATGTTAGACATGTTTAATGATGGATGCAGGGCATGATGCATGAAAATGAGGGTGTTACAAACCTAACCCCCCCCCCCCCAAATGAATCCCGCCCTCGAGATTCGACGCGGAAAAGAAGAGATAGGGAAATTCGTTCTTGAGATCATCTTCTAGCTCCCATGTTGCTTCCAATTCTGTATGATGTTTCCATTGAACTTTACACCATCTGATAACCTTGTTTCTTGTGACCCTCTCCTTGGTTTCCAAGATTTTGGCCGGTTGCTCGGCATAAGTCAAATCTGCCTCTAATTGCAATTCTTCCATCGGCACTTGTTCTTCCGGCACTCTCACACACTTCTTGAGCTTGAAAACATGAAAGACATCATGGACATCTGATAAGTGAGTTGGCATCTCCAACTTATATGCCACTTACCCTCCTTTGTCCAAAATCTTGAATGGTGCAATGTACCGAGGTGCTAGCTTGCCTCTTACGTTAAACCTCTTATGACATCTCGTTGGTTAAAGCTTGAGGTAAATAAAATCTCCTATTTCAAAGGCTAGTTTCTTTTTCCTATTGTCTGCATAGCCTTTTTGCCTTGACTAGACAACCCTCAAGTTTTTGCAAATAACCTGAACTTGC
This sequence comes from Tuctoria greenei, assembly GCA_036927565.1. Lineage (NCBI taxonomy): Eukaryota > Viridiplantae > Streptophyta > Magnoliopsida > Poales > Poaceae > Tuctoria > Tuctoria greenei. Next base: position 115,104,875 of record JAYESD010000006.1, read on the forward strand.
TTTTCGGCTTCTAGCAACACATCCGTACCAAATACTTGAGTTTCCCCTGTCTTATTCCAGAACAACAGTGTCCTACACTTCCTTCCATAAAGTGCTTCATAGGGTGACATCTTCAAACTCGCTTGGTAACTATTGTTATATGAGAATTCCACATACAACAAACTCTTGTACTAACTTTTCCCATGCTTCAAAGAAAATGCTCTTAACATATCCTCTAAAATCTGATTGGCCCTCTCAGTTTGTCCATCCATTTGAGGGTGATATGCTGAGCTGAAGTTCAATCTTGTTCCTAAAGCTTCATGCAATTTTTGCAAGAACCTGGAGGTAAATTGAGAACTTCTATGAGAGACTATCTTCTTCAGAACTCCAAGCAAACATACTATTCTTGCCATATACAGTTCCACCAATTTCTATCCATTAAAGGTGGTATTGATGGGAATGAAATGAGCTGACTTGGTCAATCGATCCACAATTACCCAAATCGAGTCATAACCGGATTGAGTACGCGGTAAACCAACTATAAAATCCATTCCAATCTCTTCCCACTTCCATTCCGGAATCTTCAGTGGCTGCAATAATCCAGTTGGTCTTTGATGTTCCGCCTTTACTCGTTGGAACACATCACACAATGCAACATACTCGGCTATGTCCCTTTTCTTCCTAGCCCACCAATAACATGTCTTCAAATCCTTGTACATCTTCGTACAACCAGGATGAATTGAGTAGGGCGAGTCATGTGCCTCTCTTAGTATTGTCTCCCGAATGTGCTTATCATTGGGCACAACAATCCTTTTTTCCAAGCCATAGGATACCATGTTCATCCTCATGAAATCTTAATTCTCTTCCCTCTTGGGTCCTTTTCTTGATTTCCTGAATTTACTCATCCTTTGTTTGACCCTCTCGAATTTCTCGCTCCAAGGTCATATTTAACTCCATTACTCCCATCTCATTCACAAATCTGAGATTGAACCATTTAAACTCCTTGTATAACTAGGATGGCAACTTTTGCACCATGAGATGGTGATTTACTCTTTTCTGACTCAAAGCATCGGCCACTACATTAGCCTTCCCTGGATGATAATTGATTCCCACATCATAATCCTTGATGAGTTCCAACCATCTTTGTTGCCTTAAATTCAAATCCGTTTGTGTGAAAATATACTTTAAACTCTTATGATCCGTATACATTTCACACGTATGTCCAACGATGTAGTGTCTCCAAATCTTCAATGCATGTACCACAAATGCAAGTTCCAAATCATGTGTTGGACCTGTTTGGCACAGTTTGAACTTGTTACAAAAGCAGCTTGTTTGAAAAGCTGGTCGACAACAGCTTCTGCTTATGTCCTGCTGTTAGTTCATTCCGAGAAGAATCTGAACTAATAAGTTGCTACAGAAGCTTCCTATTTGGCACACCCTCAGCTTATTTTTATGAAGAAGTTGCGGCAGAAGCTGTGCTAGACAGGGCCGTTGGATAATTCTGCTCATGTTTCTTCAATTGTGTTGATGCACATGCAATCACTTGACCTTCTTGCATGAGCACACGTACAAGTCCTTGTCTCGATGCGTCACAATATATATCAAAACTCTTGCTTACATCCGGCAATACAAAAACTGGGGTTGTGGTTAACCTTTTCTTCAACTCCTCAAAACTTTCTTCACAAGATTGAGTCCATTGGAAAGCTTTCCCCTTCATTAGCAACTCTGTCATGGGCTTGGCTATCTTGGAAAAGTCCTTGATGAATTGTCGGTAATATGCGGCCATCCCAAGAAAACTCGTTATTTCCTTTACATTATGTGGCAGTTCCCACTTCAACACGTCTCTCACTTTTCCGGGGTCAACTGAAAATCCTCCTCCAAATAATATGACCCAAAAACGACACATCTTTCAACCAAAACTGGCACTTGCTGAACTTTGCATACAATTGATGCTCCCTCAATTTCTGCAACGTAAGACTCAAGTGTTCCTCATGTCCCGTCTCATCCTTTGAGTAGATCATAATGTCATCAATAAAAACCACAACGAACTTGTCCAAGTACTCCATGAAGACCTTATTCATGAGGTACATAAAATTGGAAGGCACGTTTGTTAATCCAAAAGACAGCACGGTGTACTCATAAGATCCATATCGTGTCCTGAAAGTTGTCTTGGGTATGTCTGATGGTCTAATCTTCATTTGGAAGTATCCCGACCTCAAATCAATCTTTGAGAAAACACAAGCACCCTTCATTTGGTGAAACAAATCTTCTATACGGGGCAAGGTGTACTTGTTCTTGATGATCACCTCGTTGAGAGCTCAGTAATCCACAAACATCCTTTGGAATCCGTCCTTCTTGTCCACAAATAGAACGGGCGCTCCCCAAGGTGAAGAGCTTGGGTGAATACAACCCTTCTCTAGTTGCTACTGAATCTGCTTCTTGAGCTCCGCTAACTACTTAGGAGGCATCCTATACTGCCTCTTAGCTATAGGTGCAGTTACAGGTATTAAACCAACAATAAATTCAATGTCTCGATCAGGTGGCAACTCATACGGGAACGCATCCAAGAATTCACATACCACCAGAATCTCCATAATTGCGGCACCATCCATATGATTCAGCTCCAATTGCTTCGGTGCATGTTGAGATGCTTCAAATTCTATGGTGATCCCTTCCTCATTAGTTAACTTCACCGTCTTCGTGGTGCACTCAATGACTCGATTGTGCTTCCTCAACCAGTGCATACCAAGTATAATGTCCAATCCTTGAAAATACAAGGCAATGAGGTTCGCGAGGAAATCTACCCCCCTTATTACAAGGCTTACTTTCGGACATACTATATTTGTCCTCATCTCTCCTCCAGGAGACTTAACAAATAGAGTAAACTTCATATGAGAGATAGGAAAATTATACTTGGCATCATATTTCGATGCAATGATTGAATGTGATGCTCCAGAATCAAATAACATAGTCGCTGGGTTGGAGTTTGCGAGAAACATACTAATGACCACGTCATCTGCTTGTTGAGCATCCTCCGTAGAGACATGGTTCACGTTGCCTCGAGCGAAATTCTGCTATCCACGGTTCCCTTACGATTGTCCTCCATTGGGTCTTGGGTTCTTTCTTGGGGCATTTCTTCCCTGACAAAGGCCTGACTTAGGGCATTGATGTGCAAAGTGTCTAGCTTCTACATGAGTATAGCACTTCTTTGCTGCACCAGAATTTGGATGGACTTGATTCTGAACGTTTCCACCAGGAAAATTGGCACTAGGTGCAAAAGGCATTGGAGGTCTAGGTGCTTGCATGGCAGTGTGCTCCTGCACAAACTGAGCTAGGTGTGGTGCATATCTAGGGCACTGTACAGGAGTAGAAGAGTTGTAGTAGGGCGCATTAGGTGGCGCAAAGCGAGGGCGCACATTGCTTCCTAGTTGCTGTCCTTGATACGGCGCCTTACTTTTATTGTCTTGCTCCATCTCACGGACCTTGTTCTCAACCACGATTGCTTTATCCACAAGCTTCTGAAAGTTGGCATAACCACAGTTGAGCAATTGCACCTGAATTTCATTGTTCAAGCCTCTCATGAACAAGTATTGCTTCTGGCTGTCCCAGCTGACGTCTTCAGGCGCATACCTTGAGAGTTGAGTGAACTTATTGAGATATTCACTCATGCTTGACATTCCTTGCCTCAAGTTCTCAAATTCCTTCCTCTTCAATATCATAACACCTTCCGGCACGAAGTGAGAACGGAAACTCTCCTTGAATTCCGCCCAAGTGATCCTCACTTGATTCTCATAAGCATCGCAGTAAGCATACCACCAATCTGCAACTGCTCCAACTAGTTGACGAGAAGCAAATATAACCTTCTCCTGATCACTGCATTGGACAATAGCAAGCTTCTTCTCCACGGACTTGAGCCAATCATCAGCAACCATAGGGTCGGTAGCTTGAGCAAAGGTTGGCGGCCTAGTCCTCATGAACTCCCCCAATCGGTTATGAGGAGGTGGGGGTGGCGATGGAGGCATGCTGGGCTGATTGTTGATGTTACCAGCCTACAACTGTCCCATAGTCTGTATCATGGTCTGCATGAGCTGGTTTTGCATAGCCAATAGATGTTCAATACTGATAGCTCCCTGGGCAGGTCCTTGACCATTGTTGTTCGGAGGTGCTCCAATGTTCTCCTCCTCATCATTGTCATCCCTCTTGTTGCAAGTCCTCACCATCTGAAGAAAAGCAAGAGATAAGAATTTAGAAAAAGTCCCCAACTATATGCATCAAGGGATATGAAACTAAACAACTAGCTATACTAGCCTAGATGGACTTGTCAATGCTAAAGCATCCCAAAATCCTCTATTAACCACACAAGAAACCAATATATAGCAAATAGCACATCAAGCAAAAACACATCGTTCCTGAGTGCTCCTATGTACTCTAAAGTGTCCATTCTATCTAGGTTGCGTTCTACGGTCAACCTGTGGCTCTGATACTAAACCTATGACACCTGGTTCCAAAAAATGAACAAAGTGCAGTATATTTGTGCCCAGGATGTTCAACACACATACACAAGTGCATCACAAACGATATACAGACAATTACCATAACTCAAATTATTAAATAAGTAATTTTATTACAGAAGTCATAATATCCTCGAATACAAGCTCTAATGAATATTAATGACAAGATTGAACTAATGCAGTGTAAATAAACTAATTAAGCAAACTAAACAGCTAAGCAGCATTAGCAATAGTGTAGCGCAACTCCAATCAACACCACAGGCAAAGCTGACGGTAGACACGGCCTAGAACTCCGCATTATCACCGTTATACTCCCAAATCTGACCTGCAACTGTTGGTGGGGGATTGCAAGGGTGAGTACATGTCATACTCAACAAGTGTGGAAAGTATGACATGTAGCTGATTCAAATGACAACAATAATAATGGCTAAGTGCTTAAAAGTACATTAAAACATTTGAAAAGCAATATATTATATGTATGTGAAATAAACCCGTCATAAACCACGTAATTATCATCATACCAGTCCATATTCCATTGCCATTGTCCATATGTCAGATCTCACCATTACCATTAACCATATCCAATACCACAATTCAATCCATAACTAGGCATAACCATGTTACCATTCATAACCAGTACCAAACCATAGCCATATTATCAACCATGACCATAACCAAATCCCAAGTTTTCACCTAATCATGTGAGGGTCCGGGTTACTATTGAACGGTAGCACGACTATCATGATAGTTTTTAAGACACTCTGCAGAGTTTGTACCACTTTACCAACGTGTTTGTTATTTCATCACTTTTCAGTGACTAGAACCTCTATTATGCCATCTCACACTTCTACTGGTGTGTGGCCAAGAGATTACAAAATAGCCTTTACAAAGCGATTACTAGCCTATTCGGCCCCCACAGAGGTTTCATCGGTGGCGATGTCTCCAACTGAGCACATCTTCAATTAAGGGCCCCCTCCTGAGCCATTCGGATTGCAGGGTAGTCCCATCAATCATCAACAAACCCAATTCGACTACCCCTTCCCTGAGCATCCTTAATGGTCCAAACAGCACTGGCAAAGCCCTTATTAATCAGCTACGCTGCACACATACTTGGCCTCATGGTGGCACTGTAAATCCTGGATGGTCGCTCCACGAACCGGTCCTTTGATCTAAAGCAAGCAAAACCACCAGAACATCCAACCCATCCACATACCAGGCTTGCTTAGATCACCCATTACCATATCATATTTTCCTGTTCATGTTGATGAAAATCTCATAACTGCATAATTATGTTAAGTGGTATAGTTGTTTTCCCATCCCAGTTAATTAAGTGAAGCAAAAAGGTAAAAAGCCCTTCTCGACTCACTACCATGAATTCCAAGTGACAAGGGTGGTTAAACAAAGCTAGTAAACTTCCTAACATAGGATTCCCATCAAATTGACACAAGCATGCAGTTTGGCAAACAAAACATTTTTTGTCAAAACAGGATCAATATGTTCTAGGACACCTGCCTTGCTCTTGGCCTTGATTAGGATCAAAGGCTTAAAACTCCTAGTGCTAGAGATCCTCCACAGCACTCTCTATCGCAAATCCGTCTAAACTGCGCAACAAACAAACAAGACAAGAATTACAATCAAAGAGTGCACAAATATTACTCAATATGACATGATATGAATGATTAATGCAAATTCAAGGCAAAACTAGTTAATAAGTTGCTAATAATGTCTACCAACTAGTTCTAATAGTTTTTAACAAGTTTGGATAGGTTTGGAATTGATTCCAATCAATTTTAGAATTAATTCAACACACGTTAATCAGGAAAATCGGACTAGTCCGCACTTCGCGGAACTAGCGAACTAGTGTTTTCTAGATTGACGTGAATTTGGAGATTTGGGGTTGAATTCACGTAAGGAAATGGAAGTAGAAGGCATACCAAGTGTCTAATACTCCAAAGAATCAAGTGTTTTGGAGGCAACACTCGGTTCTTGATGATCGAGGGTTCATGAAGAACTTGATGGTGACTCGTTGATGAAGAACGCGAAGTTGATGGAGATCTTGATCCTCTTTCATTTCCTCCTCTTCTTCTCCTTCCTATAGATCTCCTCCTTGGTGGCAGCTATCCACGAGCTAGGGTTTGGGTGTGGTTGAAATGTGGCAAATAGATGTCAAGCCAAGGGGTGGGAGTGTTTATGTAGAGGTGGAGGCTAGGGTTTGGTGGATTTTGAGTTTGAGATGAGTAGTGGCCGGTTTGGAGTCCCACATGGGATCTAAAAGTGTTAGGCACGACGTCTCTAAGCCCACTTAATGTAAAACCCAAGAAACAAACTGTGAAACAAAAGATCAATTTGGAGTCATGATTTATCGGACAAGTCCGCAAAAAGCCGGACTAGTCCGAAAGTTGGACAGAGAGAAATCTGACAAGTCTGTCCTGGACATAAGACAAGGCCGGACTTATCCAGCGGGGAAAAATAGAAAAGTCTGGCCAAAATCGGACAAGTACGACTTTAGTCAGAGGGAAAAAAATGAACAAGTCCGCTGGAATACCGGACAAGTTCGGACAAGTCCAGGGACATAGCGAAATTTCCAAGAATTTTGGAACACCGGACTAGTACGCATAGGACCGGGCAAGTCCGAAAGTGTCCAGAGAGAAAAACAGACTAGTCTGCAGCTAAACGGACAAGTCCGATGAAGTCAAAGAGAATTCAGACTAGTCCGCACTAAAATCGGACTAGTCCGCACTTCCCAGAATTTTTAAGTGCGGTTTCATTCTAAATTCACTTTAAACTTGTCCCTTTTTATGTGGATTAATGTTAGACATATTTAATGATGAATGCAGGGCATGATACATGATAACGAGGGTGTTACAGTCTCACACTATGAACTTGCTAAGATTAAAACTGGAATTTCTATCTTGATACTAAAGTAAATGGTGCGTGGTTTTCACCTTGAAGAAATGGAGGTTTGGGCATGTCTCTTTTATGAAGGGAGAAGCCAGCTACACTGATTCGTACTCCGCATGACATTGAACAGATGGCGTCATCCTCGGTGCCCCAAACTCGGCAGCAACAAAATTGTCAAACACCAAAGCATGAGCCACAAAGCAACAAAAGAACAGAAGGAGAAGGTGAATATGGTCATTGCGCTACTAATTGCTGTAGGGAAGAGGATGAAAATTGAACTTTTTCTTGAGATCACCGGACAAATGGAGAGGGCGGTGCAGAGAGCTTTTTGCGGGAGCACGAACAGAGTGCTCGATGCTTTATTTTGCGGTGAGGGAGAGAAAACAGCTAGGAGGTAGTGAGGAAAGGTGATAAGGGAGAGAATAACTTAGTAGCACTTGAGTTAACATCTTAGGATAAAGTTAGCATCATAAGATAAGCATGTAAACTATGATTGAAGAACAAATGAGGGATAGAAAAATTACATATCCACAGAACAAGTTCACAAAGCTTGGGCCACTGTTTATGCCATGCTGAAATAGATTATCCAAATTGTTTTGCATTGGTCTTTGAGAAGATGTCCAATACAACTTGTCGAACACTTCAAAGTATGGTATCATTTCCTACATTCTAAAAAACATGGAAAGCATGGTGTAGTTCCTATCTTGCTCCGAAATATAATGAGATGTGGCAGCCCCAACACCTTTACCATTCCAATGAAAAATCTTAATCTTAGTCGTAGATTTCTCTTCTACATTATGATATTGTGTTGTAGATGCATTCCGTTGTTGGCACGTGAGAAATATTTGCTACAAAAGTTTGTAATATCTTTAGCTGCAAATTCTTTTGCAATACAACCCTCAACTCTTGGCTTGTTGCGCAATGTAGCTCTAAGCTTTTTTAATTCTCTTTCTTGACTATACGTCCAGCTGAACTGTCCAGCTCCTTCTAGTAACGCTTCATAAGGTAAGTGCACCATCAAATATTGCATAACATTCATAAATCCACGCACAAAGACTTTATCCATCTTACACACAAGCACAATGAATTTTTTCCCTTGTCGCATCATTTTATTCGACACTTCCTTAGCACATATCTGCCTATGAAAGTAGCTAAGTTCACCAAATATCTTTCGCATGAAGTAGCCACGGAATATTGTAAGTACATGTCTTTCCATCTTAATATTGTAACCATAAATCTTTAGCCCATTCGGTTTATCGGTGCTAAGATGAACACATCATTTTATGTTAGCTGCATAGTGGTATGGAAACTTCAATGTTTTCAACCAGCTAAGTATTTGCTTTATTTCTTCTAACATGACACAGTATGGAGCTCGTGGTTGTTGGTATTTCATAACACCACAAATAATCTTTGGTAGGAGATGAAATCCGCAAGCACATAGAAGATACCATTGTAGCATTTCACACAAGAGTATTGCCAAAGGTATCATATTTATCCTAAAGGAAGGCTGTGAAGTGAGGTAAACACTATTCTTATGATCAAGGTATAGAGTACTAAGTGTTTATCAGAAAAGGGGTAAGATGATAATAGGCGTAGTATGACACACACCTAAACAAACTACTGTAAGGGGTAAGAATGTCCTAGTGGAGGATAAGTTAGGAGAGGAGCTACTCCTACTGTGCTTTAGGTATTCATATACATAGTAAACTAGTATACATATGAGTATGCTAATGATGAGTACTAGGGCTTGGTATTCCAATATATCGGGCACGGTTTTACCCCTGAAAATATCAGTACGATTCAGGCCACGAGCCTGCCTGCGGTGTAGCCAAACGTGGGGGATTACGAAGGACAGATAGGGCTGTCACCACCTACTGCCTACCCCTACAAACCGTGGGTATACGAGAGATACAATGCTACTTAACTATCTAAGCAACACGCTTACATAAAAGGACTAACATAAACATTGTTGAAACCAATGTTGGAACCAAGCACTATATTACTCAAATTAACATAATCGTATTAATACCTAATAAGAATATAGTGCTGGTGTATGATGTTTATGATAACATGATAAATGCATTATAACTAGACTATAATAACATCTACACCTAACACAAACATGGAATCCACAACCAAACAAGGAATGTTTCTTCCAATTATATGAATAATCAGAGATTAATAATATTAATATAAAGCATAATTGTAAAATCCCTAACTTTGTAAACATTTTTCTCATCAGTTTTATGAATCCCTTTTAAACGTAAGAAATAATTTCTCACATTAATTTGTGCCTACATGTGAAATAAGAGGGGTTCAAATTTTTTTCTTTAAACTCATGTTCAAGTTGTAACATGAGAGTATACTGCATCAAATGATTCTCAACTAGGTGGTTAACAATAGTGAAAATTATGTTTGAGATTAAAACAATTTTCACTATTTAATTTCCAATGTACCATAACATTGAATTTTAATCACATTCAAATGACTATGTACAAACTACACGTTATGGTGTATTTGACACACCCAATTGGATTCAAATATTCAAAATAACTTGCATTTCAAATTGGGTAATTTTTGGAGCTGGTTTAATATAGATTTCAATGAAATCATTGAAAAAGGATTTGAATTCAAATTTGGATCTGAATCTGAAACAAACCTTGTCAAATTTGAAATCTGATTGCAGATTTGGATACCTCACATTTTATTTAGTTGGCATACCAAGTTTGGGAAGTTTTGAACACAATCTTCCTCAGTGAATTAAAAGACCAGAGGGGTGCTTGAGATAGCATGTGGGGCACACCTGACAGCCTCACAACCTTCAGACTGACTCTGTTCGGTTGTTCCCAGGCCGCCAGCGAGCTGCTTGCCGCTCCAGCGAGCTGCTTGCCGCTTAAGCCATACAAGTATCGCTCCCCTGCTCCTCCTTATCCATTCTACGGTTGATCTTTTCTTCCTCACTCACGCTGAGCCATGTTTTCTTCTTCCTCGCTTCCGTGCGCATTTTCCGAAGCCGGTGCTGCACGGCCGTTGCCGGCCAACCGGAAGACCCTCTCGTCGAGCTCTCAACAGCGAAGTGATGCGCCACCCTTTTCTCTATCCCGCAGTGAAACTTCGGTGTTGTTTCCTCAACCATCGATGGTGATTTGGCAGTTCCGCCGGCGCACATCGGGAAGGACTCACCGTTGCCTCTCTGTTCCGCCGTCGCGCCCCCCGACTCAGGCAACCTCAGGTCTCGACCACAACAGCAAAGTGGTGCTCCTGGACACGCTATCCACGACGGTTAAAGCCATTCCTCATTTATGTGAGTATCGAGCAAACTATTCAAGTTTTACTCTTGGCTGAAGCATATGAACTCATTAGGTTTCCGTTTCATTTCGGTTTGCATACGTAATTATTCTTCACAATTTCTAGAAAATAGTTTCCTCACTCCCTTGCGTACCCTCTCGAACTGGAATTACCAAAAATGATCAACCAGAGCTCGAGAATCACAAGTTCTTCCCTCCGCCATTAAAAAACCGTCTCTCTCGTCGTCGACGGTTGTTTGCAGGCCTTTAGACGATGATTGCACTTCCCTATCACCTCCCTCATGCTCCCAGGAGACATCCCAAGCCTTTTCCGAAGAGTTTGAGCCAGGGGGCGGCGGTTGTAACATGGACAGAACCCTAGCTGCTGCCGCCGCCGCTGATGTGCTGCCGTTTCTGGCCGTTGGCAAGCTACATCGAGGGTACCATCATGTTCAGCGCATGATTTTAAGGTTAGGCGCCCAAAACTAGGCGCTGCAGTGGCCGAGAACTCGATTCCGTCGAGGCTCGCCGGACCGCGCCATCGCAGGAACCACAAGCGCCACTGGCCCGAGGAAGACGAAGGCCAGGCGGGGTCCACATGTCAGTTAGTGTTTTCGGTATTCGCGGATCTGCTGTGGCCGTGGGATTCTGTGTGGATACGTGGGAAAAACCGTGTGCACCTGCGTGTTGCTTCGACCAGAACAGGCCACGTCAGCCGGTGGGGCCCAGGCGCCATTGATTTGATTTCAAATTAACTCAAACAATTTCAGATTTAGTATAAACTTAGAAAATCCAAAACTCTCGGTAGGTTTATCCAAAAATCTTCAAACAAATTTTGTTTGAAATCCCATGAGCTCTGGTTTATGTTTGTACCAATTAATGTCCACAAGATCATTTTTCATTTATGGAAAATTATTTTTCTCCAAACATTCCTGGAATTTTTACAGCAAATCCTTTCACAGGAAAATCCCCAAAATATCCAGAAAATCTTTTATCATGTTCTTGGCTCCCAGGAAAAGTTTTACGACCATTTGACCTGTACTTCCTCAGAATCCAAATTTATATCTGCTGTTCATTAATAAACAGAAACTATTATCAGAAATTGAATCAAACTTCTAAATTCTATATCTCCCTCTAGAAAACTTAGAAAAATATTAAATAAATTTAGTTATAACCAGAACAACCCCCTCTGTATGGTACAACAACTGGTAGCCAGGATACCACTGCAGAATTTGAATGAAAATTCATAGACGAGGAAAAGCATAATGAATTTTTGTGACCATATACCACCTTGGCTGGAACTCAAATTTTGCACACTGTCTACACATCATCCGCTGAAGCTACTGCTAAATTTTCAGCTTCATTGGACCTCTGTAGCATCAGCAATCTTTTAGATATGTCTATGTGCATATAAACTCTACATCAAATGTGGAGTTAATCTTTTTCCCTTTTACATCAATGTTCCGTTATTCATGTAGATCACAACAACAGGAACTCCTTTATCAATCACTTAGTTGTTGTACTAAAATTGTTACAACAGAATTAAATGTTGTGCGATCTCATGCCTATATATGCACTTGCATTTCGATAGCTCACGTGACGTCGAAACTCGATTAGGAGCATTCCTTGGAGGAGAAGGTTAGGGTGTCCACTTGAAGTCCTTGGTGGAATATCCGGAGGAAGACCACTGACCATTGACATTTAATTGAGTCACAGACTAAGGCAAGCCCCGATTTTCTTTTAGGAGCTTTTCAAAGTTTTCCAGTTTTATTTACTTACGTCTATAAGTTGTATATGATATGTGCACTGTGTCTAAAGTGTTTTATACTCCACTTGCAAATCCACAAATCTGGGAGGGTTGGAAATGTTTATAGCTTGACGTGTAGAACTTCCATGCTAATGTTGTAGATATACCGGTAGAAGTCCAGTAGTTGGAATCTACTCGCGAGATAGGAATGACAGTTCATATGAGGATGAAAGATGAAAGAATGGCTTATGAGATGAATATGAGACCGGGCAGAGGAATAGGAGTCGACGGGATGGAGTCTCGGACGCATAGCCCTGCCTGTGTCACTTGAGGACAGTGTCGTATGCGGCACCATTGGGCAAGCTTGAACTGTACCGGTTGCATAATGGGATAAGGGCCCAATAAACTGATGTAACTCCAGACTGTAGTGTGGAAACTCATCAATTGTTCTTGAATGGAGATGTGAAGGCACAAAGGTGTAAATCTACTAGCGGGCAACTTCGATGTGTCTGTGTAGGGGGCCTTTTGCTCGGGATGAAGAGGTTTGTCGGTATTGGGGTCTTGGGTGAAAGGTGGCCGCATATGACGCAGGGAGGAGAGCACGTATGTGTCTCACACGCGGGTGTGCGTGTTGTGTAACCGGGTGTCTACTGATTGCAATTACCGACCCTCCCAGTTATTTGAGTACCACTTGTTCATCGCTGTCGTCATGTAGTAAATAACTAAAATGGGATGATAATATGCTATATGATATTAATGATTAATTGCATGGAAATCTTATGTGCTGTAGTATATGCTCATTAAAGTTATCTTTTTGAACCGTTAACTTGTTGTTAATAACTTGAAAGCTAAGGATCCACTTGTAGGAAAGTTTGTTTACACAATATCCTACCTATTCTTAATTGGTTATGTTGCATATAGAGTCGAATGTTTAGGTGAGACAGGTCAGTCTTGCTGAGCTTTATGGTCACATTTGCAGTTAATGAATTTTTCCAGGATATACGATTGACAGGCTTGACAACGATGCCGTTACCCTTTTGGGTACACGGCTGAGTGGAAGCCCTGCACGCCGCCGATATCTGTGAGTGCTGCTAGTGTAAAGTGTCCGAGGGCATGGATAGCATTACTCATGCATAGCTAGAGTTGAGAGTGTAGTATAATGTATAGGCTTCATTCATACGTTATATATTGTAAAACTTCCGCTGTGTTTATAAATAAAGGACTTGTGTTGGGTTTTATTCCTGTTCTTTTCATGTATGATGTTGGGTGTTGCATCACATGACACCACCCAATGAGATCCTTGGATGTTGGGACCCCGTTCCCCACGGACTGGTATCAGAGCATCTTTAGGAACAGTTTGCCTGGAAAGAGCATATTTTTAATATTTTAGGAGTATATGTGTGAGGAAATAGTTATATGCCCACTAAGAAGTATTAATAGTATAAGATATAAAGGTAGTAATACTAACCTACTTGTTATTATATTTTGTAACGACGCTCTGATATCAGGTAAGAGGTAAGGTACGCCACCGAGAGCGGATCAGTCTTGGTAAGCTCTTCCATACGAGATGTTGTATGTGATTGTTTCCGTGGCTTGGCACGGAATGTCAATATGAGTCTCTGAAACTCTCCATGTTTCTAAGAACATATGACGTGAGGTACCCCAGCGTGCTTCAAAATTAGTTGGAGCCCCCGTCGCGTGGTGGATAACCCGATAGTATGCATCTCTAGAACTATTCATGGTCTACGGGAGCAGGTGAAACACGTATGCCCGAGCATGTATAAGCCGGTTCGTACGGGAGTCTTTGCTGTACATACGTAGTACATCCATGTACCTCGAGACATGACATCGCTCGAGGACGACTCACACCAGAGTCGTATGCATTTACTTTCATGTATATTACTGTGACTGCCTGGTGTGTTCCCCGTGCTGCCCTTGAGGTGTGAAGGAGTGAAAGGGGATTGTTTGTCTTCTGCAGTACACTAACTACGGTAGCGACCCGTGTAGAACACATTTGCGAGTGAACGATATTAGAGCCACATATAGACGTATATGGGTATACCGGTTAAATTCTTCCTGTTTGATACATTGACCATCCCCCACGACAGAATGGATTCATTGTGTTTTAAAGTCCGACTACCAGTTGCTGGTAGGTTTTGGACATCGCAATGTGAATTTCAATCATAACTAGTGAAGAAACAAGGTTCTTTATTTCTAACAGAAGTTTGCTCAACTTCGCCAGGTTGAAACCTTGATAACATAGGTTATGCTATATGGATGAAAAGATCATCCAGTACACTACAAAGTTTATTTGGGTCACTAGGACTGAAAATGATCCTACCCTGGTGTAAACTGAACTCCACAAAAATTACTACAAATGTCTTACCCAACTACATAGTCTCTGTATTTTCACCATAACTTCTTGTAGAAAATATTCTGCCCTATTGTGATACATATATGGAGAGGGTAGAAGCATCACTACAACTTCGTAAATTGAAGTGTGTTCTAATTCGACATTGAACAGATTCAAATTGCAGGTTGAAACTGGTACACTGCAGAGCCGCTGCTGGCAGAAAACCAGTCAGCTCAACTGTCAACTTTAGAAAGTCATATCTCCTAATCTTAAAACTTGACATAGTCATATATATACATTTCTGGAAATCCTAGTAAGTCCTATATCAACTTTCTATTCAACCCCTGAACTGAATCTTTCATTAGCGGTGCCTAATTCCATTTGTGGCAAACGCTATTCTGGTAGTACAGAACCAGAAACCATTTGTGCATAATTTGGAATTTGTGCGCCTTGACCTGTATAACAACTTCGTAAGTCTAAATTAATTTATTTCTGGAATGTTGACATGATGTGGTACCATGTTTATTTTGTCATTACCTCAAGATTGTTTTTATATACCTGTATAAATTGTGGGTGATAACCACATATACAGGAGAGGTTCTGTCAAAATTTCCATTAAATTTCAGTCAATTTCAGACCTGTATAACTGTTTATCCAGAGCTCACCTGGAGGTGTTCAAATACAATCTGGAAAGGCTATGAAGTGCTATAAAACTTTTGTATTCAACTCAAATCCTATTCCTGCAATTTACCAGAAGGAAATTTCGAGTTTATACAGGATGGTCAGCTGGAACAGAACTGAAGTTGATATTCCAGATTTGAACTGTCTTGTAACCTTTAATCAAACTTCTATATCCTCGACTACAGAAATGCTATGGGGACAAATGAATACATTATGGAAAGGTTTTTGAGTTAACTACAAATTTTTACTTGAACTCCAGACCAAATTTTGCATTTAAATGTGAGAAATAATTACATTTCTACATGCTGGTCTGATGGACCAGAAACGGGATAGCATATCAGTATGCGATGTTATCAACTCAAATCATTTTAGTTTCACCATCTTGTGTCATTTATCATGTCTAGAGGTGATTACTCGACATGATAGATTCACATAAAGTTGAAACACCATGTTAAGTAATTGGTGAGCAGTATCACTTAGTTGAGTCTAGTTCAATGTTCTAATCTTCATTTACACCTTGCCTACTGCATTGTTAAGTGATGCATACTACGGTCTTTAGCATGATTCCAGTTGATATTGCAACATTGGATCTTAACCATAATGCTCACTCTTGCAGCATGGATCGCACTCATTCTGAGGGTGAGCCAGGTATTTCTGCTCATGGTGGAGATGACTCAACTCTACCACAAGTGCCATCATCAACCGGATTGGCAGAAGTCTTAGCGAGGATGGCTGAGTTTTTGCATGCGTTGGTACAGCGGAGTGTACAACCTCAACTCACATATCTGGATTTCTTGGCGACTCAACCACCGCTTTTCACAGAAGCCTTGGAACCATTGGAATCGGGTCATTGGCTCCTTGTGATTGAAGCCAAGTTCGAGTTACTCCAGTGTGATGAATATCAGAAGGCAAAGTGTGATGAATATCAGAAGGCTTTATTTGCCGCTCAACAACTTCACGGATCCGCAGGAGCTTGGTGGTCTGAATATCTCACCACTCTCCCTGATGGTCATCGTGTGACCTGGCCGGAGTTCCGTGATGCTTTCCCTGCACGTCACATATCTTATGGGATGATTAAAACAAAGTTGGAGGAGTTTGTGGAGTTGAAGCAAGGAGAAATGAGTGTTTATGAATACTCCAAGGCATTCAATCGTTTGGCTCAATATGCGCCTTAGTATGTGAATACTGAGGTGTTGAAGTGCGGTTGCTTCTTTCGAGGGTTGAACGTCAAGCTTCAAGCTCAAGTGGTGTTATTCAATAATGGCAACTACAATGATTTTGTTGATGCCGCTATTGTTCAGGAGGATGCAATTCTTCGCTATCAAGCGGAGAAGAGGAAGAGCAAGACATCATAGGAGATTATTAGTGATGTTCCTCAGGAGGATCAGGCGGTGTATTGCTTACTGTCCGGTCGAGAGCTGTGGTCGAGTGAGCGACCACAGCAGATTCGGTATCATTCCTATCAAGTGGAGACATTACCTGCACCTCAACAAAGCGTGCAAGTGTGTCCTGGTCCTTTACCATAGCAGTATGATATCATTCTTGTAGGCCCATCTCTGCAAGATGTGTAGGTTGTCAATCCACCCCAATTCAGTGGAAAGCAGAGGATGCATTTAGCACGGGAACGTCGCAAGGCAGAACATGACTGTGTCCAAGTCCTTTTCCAAGAATTCTGATCAGCACCATAATTTTAAAAAGAAAGCTTCATTGAAGTCCGCCAGTGTTTATTATGCTGCGATTGAGGACATTCGAGAAGGAGATCTTGGGCATGTTTACTTTACATGATCAACCAGTAGTCGTTCTGTTTAACTCTGGAGCTACTCATAACATTGTGAGCAAGTCTTTTGTGCTGAAACATCAAGTGCCCATTGCGACTATCTCACATCCATTCCGTATCAGTTCACCTAGAGGCAATATTTCAGCTAATGAGGTTGTTTCTCGAGCACCTCTGTGCATGGGTGGAAGTATCTATCCAGTGAACCTCATCATTTTGGAAAGTCAGCAGATTGACCTCATCTTGGCGATGTCATGGTTGACACATCATGGAGCTATCTTTGATATTAGCTCGCAGACTGTCCAACTAAATTCTTAGTTCCATGGTTGCAACATTTTGAATCTTTTGGATACCGCACCAAGAGTCTCAGTGGTGCATCACACAAGTGCCACAAAACTTGAGGATATCCCAGTGGTGTGTGAATATCCAGATGTGTTTCCTCACGATCTTCTGGGCATGCCACCAAAACGTGACATCGAGTTCAAGATTGAACTTGCGCCAGGAACCATGCCAATCTTGAGGAAGGCGTATAGGATGGCACCGAAGGAACTTTCTGAATTGAAGGAGCAACTGAATGACTTATTGAGCAAGGGTTTTATTCGCCCAAGTTCATCACCTTGGGGCTGTTACGCGTTGTTTGTCAAGAAGAAGGATGAGACTTTGAGGTTGTGTGTGGACTATCGTCCACTGAATGTTGTCACCATCAAGAACAAGTATCCACTACCATGCATTGATATCTTATTCGATCAACTAGTGGGTGCTAAGGTATTCTCGAAGATGGACCTTGATTCAGGTTATCATCAGATTAAGATTCGAGATGAGGACATTCCTAAAAACGCATTCTCGACGAGGTATGGGCTGTATGAGTATCTCGTCTTTCCTCTCGGTTGACCAATGCACTGGCTCACTTCATGTATCTCACGAATTCGGTATTCAAGCCGGAGTTGGACAAGTTTGTTGTGGTATTCATTGATGACATCTTGGTTTATTCTAAATCCGAAGAAGATCATGCTAAACACTTGCATATTGTGTTGCAACGGTTAAGGGATCACCAACTGTATGCAAAGATCAGCAAATGTGAGTTTTGGATCAGCCAAGTGCCATTTCTAGGGCACATCATCTCGGATGATAGTATTGATGTTGATCCAAGCAAAATTTTACAAGTCCTGAAGTGGAAATCTCCCAAATCTGTGCATGAAGTTTGTAGTTTCCTTGGCTTGGCTGGCTATTATCAGAGGTTCATTCCAAGTTTCTAAAAGATAGTTAAACCAATGACGGAACTTCTAATGAAGGGAATGAAGTATATATGACTAAAGGATGTGAAAAAGCATTTCAAGCCTTGGTGAAACACCTCACAACAGCACCGGTGTTGGCTCAACTGGACACAACCAAACCATATGATGTCTATTGTGATGCATCTGGCATTAGTCTTGGTTGTGTACTCATGCAAGATAGAAGATTTATCGCATATAGGTCCCGATATCTTCGAAATCATGAACAACATTATCCGACTGATGATCTTGAGCTCGCTGCCGTGGTGCTCGCATTGAAGATGTGGAGACACTATCTATTGGGAAATCCAGTGCATCTCTACACTGATCATAAGAGTTTGAAGTACATCTTCACCTAGAAAGACTTGAATATGCGACAACAAAGATGGTTAGAGTTGATCAAAGATTATGAGATTGAGATTCACTACCATCCTAGCAAGGCGAATGTGGTTGCAGATGCGCTAAGACGCAAGTACCATGTAAATCATTTATCCATCACTTCAATGGAAGAGAACGAGCCAAGTTTATACTTGGTTCCTTATGGAGCCCTCTATAATATTTCCCTCATTCCCACCATCCGAGAAGAGATTGTAGAGGCTCAGAAGAAAGACATAGGGATGTCGCACATCCAAAGGAGAATGAAGGAGGGTGAGATGAAATACTTTTGATGTGATAATCACGGTACTATTTGGTTTAAAGACCGTATAGTCATAACCCGAGACCTGGAACTTTGAAACAAGATCTTGGATGAAGCTCACTTATCCAAGTACTCTATTAATCCGGGTAGCAATAAGATGTACTAAGATCTCAAGAAGAAATTCTGGTGGTCCCGAATGAAGCGAGAGATAGCGAAGTACGTATCCGAATGTGATACATGTCAGCAAGTGAAAGCCGACCATTTAAGGCAAGCAGGACAATTGCAACCCTTGAACATATCAGCATGGAAGTGGGAAGACATCAGCATTGATTTCACTGTAGGGTTACCTCTCTCATTCCGTAAGCATGATTCAATTTGGGTGATAGTTGATCGGTTGACCAAGTCAGCTCATTTTATCCCTATGAACACCAACTATCGTGCCCCCAAGTATACAGAGTTGTATATCACAAGGATCATGTGCTTACATGGAGTGCCTCGCACTATCATTTCAGATCGTGGAGCCTTGTTTGTTTTCTCGATTTTGGGAAGCATCTCCACACATCATTGAGTACCAAGTTGTTTCGAAGATCTGCTTATCATCCGCAGACTGATGGTCAGACCGAGCGGGTAAATCAAGTCCTTGAGGACATGCTACGAGCTTGTGCCATCCACCATGGTAAGAATTGGGATGATCACTTACCATTGCCGGAGTTCTCATACAACAATGGCTATCAAGCTAGTATCCAAATGGCGCCATATGAAGCTCTCTATGGCAGGAAGTGTCGCACACCATTGAATTGGTGTGAGTCGGGTGAAAGAGTGATATATGGCATTGATCTTGTCAATGAAGCTGAAGAACGAGTGCCAGTGATCCAAGCCAACCTCAAGGCTGCTCAATCTCGACAGAAGAGTTATACGGATAAACGACGTCGACCTCTTCACTTCGACATCGGGGATCGCGTTTACCTTCGGGTATCTCCGATGAAAGGGATTCATCGCTTCGGAGTAAAAGGGAAGCTGGCTCCACTTTTCATTGTGGCATTCGCGGTGATTGAAAAATGCGGACCCGTGGCCTATTAATTGGAGTTACCGGCACCTCTATCTGGAATTCACAATGTATTCCACATCTCTCAGTTGCGAAAGTGCCTTAGATCCCCATCTGAAGTCCGCACGGAAGATTTTGAAGCTCTACAACCTGATGTCACTTATTTGAGCATCTGGTCAAGATCATTGATCAGAAGACTCGCACCACAAGAAGTCGGGCGTTAAACTTTTACAAAGTCTTGGGAATAACCATACCACTGATGAAGCGACTTGGGAAAGTGGGGATTTTCTTAAATCAAACTATCCAGACTTGTTAGCGGCATATGTTCATTAGATCTCCTTCCTTAGTCTTTCTTTTGTAATCTCGAGACGAGATTCTTTTAAGGGGGAGGAATGTAAAAGCCCTAACTTTGTAAACATTTTTTCATCAGTTATATGAATCCGTTTTAAACATAAGAAATAATTTCTCACATGAATTTATGCCTACATGTGAAATAAGAGGGGTTCAAAATTTTTTTCTTTAAGCTCATGTTCAAATTGTAGCATGAGAGTATACTGCATCAAATGATTCTCAACTAGGTGGTTAACAATAGTGAAAATTATGTTTGAGATTAAAACAATTTTCACTATTTAATTTCCAATGTACCATAACATTGAATATTAATCACATACAAATGACCATGTTCAAAGCACACATTATGCTGTATTTGACTCACCCAATTGGATTCAGCTATTCAAAATAACTTGCATTTCAAATTGGGTAATTTTTTAGCTGGTTTAATATTTATTTCAATGAAATCATTGAAGAAGGATCTGAATTCAAATTTGGATTCCAATCATAAACAAACCTTGTCCAATTTGAAATCTGATTGCAGATTTGGAATCCTCACATGTTATTTAGCTGGCATACCAATTTAGGGAAATTTTGAACACAATCTTCCTCAGTGAATTAAAAGACCAGAGGGGTGCTTGAGATAGCATGTGGGGCCCACCTGACAGCCTCACAGCCTTCAGACCGACTCTGTTCAGTTGTTCCCAGGGCGCCAGCGAGCTGCTTGCCGCTTAATCCCTACAAGTATTGCTCCCCTGCTCCTCCTTATCCATTCTACGGTTGATCTTTTCTTCCTACCTCACGCTGAGCCGAGTTCTGTTCTTCCTCACTTCCGTGCGCATTTTCCGACCACTGGCGCTGCGTGGCCGTTGCCGGCCAACCGGAAGACCCTCTCGCGGAGCTCTCAACAGCAAAGTGATGTGCCACCCCTTTCTCTACCCCCCCAGTGAAACTTCGGTTTTGTTTCCTCAACCATCGACGGTGATTTTGCAGTTCCGCTGGCGGACTTCAGGAAGGACTCCCCGTCACCTCTCTATTTTGCCGTCGCGCCCCCGACTCAGGCCACCTCAGCTCTCGACTACAACAGCAAAGTGGTGCACCTGGACATGCTATGCATGACGGTCAAAGCCGTTCCTCATTTACGTGAGTATCGAGCAAACTATTCAAGTTTTACTCTTGGTCGAAGCATATGAACTCATTAGGTTTCTGTTTCAATTCGGCTTGCACACGTAATTATTCTTCACAATTGCTAGAAAATAGTTTCTTCACTCCCCTGCGCACCCTCTCGAACTTGAATTACCAAAAATGATCAACTAGAGCTCGAGAATCAAGAGTTCTTCCATCCGCCATTGAAAAACCGCTTCTGTCGCCGTTGACGGTTGTTTGCCGGTCTTTAGACGACTATTGCACCTCCGTATCACCTCCCTCATGCTCCCAGGAGACTTCCCAAGTCTTTACCGAAGAGTTTGAGCCAAGGGGGCGGCGGTTCCGACATGGTCGGAACCCTAGCCGCCGCCACCGATGCGCCGCCGTTTCCGGCCGTCGGAAAGCTACACCGAGGGTACCATCGTGTTCAGCACATGATTTTAAGGTTAGGCGCCCAAAACTAGGCACTGCGGTGGCCGGGAACTCAATTCCGACGAGGCTCGCCGAAGCGCGCCGCCGCGGGAATTACGAGCGCTGCCTGCACGCCGCCGGCCCGAGGAAGACGGAGGACAGGCGGGGTCCACACGTTAGTGAGTGTTTTCAGTATTCGCGGATCTGCCGTGGCTGCGGGATTCCATGTGGCTACGTGGGAAAAACCGTGTGCACCCGTGTGTTGCTTCGACCAGAACAGGCCACGTCAGCCGGTGGGGCCCAGGCGCCATTGATTTGAATTCAAATTAATTCAAACAATTCCAGATTTAGTTCAAACTTAAAAAATCCATAACTCTCTGTAAATTTATCCAAAAATCTTCAAACAAATTTTGTTTGAATGCCTTGAGCTCTAGTTTCTGTTAGTACCAATTAATGTCCATGAAAACCATTTTTAATTTATGGATAATTTTTTCTCCAAACATTCCTTGAATTTTTACAGCAAATCCATTCACTGGAAAAATCCCCAAAATTTCCAGAAACTCTTTTATCATGTTCTTGGTTTCCAGTAAATGTTTTATGACCATTTGACCTGTATAACTTCCTCAAAATTCAAATTTAAATCTGCTGTTCATTAATAAACAGAAACTATTATCAGAAATTGAATCAAACTTCTAAATTCTATATCTCCCTCTAGAAAACTTAGAAAAATGTTAAATAAATTTAGATATAACCAGCACAATCTCCTCTCTATGGTACAACCACAGGTAGCCAGGATACCACTCCAGAATTTGAGTGAAAAGTCATAGAATTTGAAACACATATTGAATTGTTGTGACCATATACAACCTTTGCTAGAACTCAAATTTTGCACACTGTCTACACATCATCCATTGAAGCTACTGTAAAATCTCCAGATTCATTGGACCTCTGTAGCATCAGCAATCTTTTAGATATGTCTATGTGCATATAAACTCTACATCAAATGTGGAGTTAATCTTTTTCCATATTACATCAATATTCCATTATTCCTGTAGATCACAACAACAGGAACTCCTTTATCAATCACTTAGTTGCTGTACTAAACGTGTTACAGAAGAATTAAATGTTGTGCTATCTCATGCCTATATATGCACTTGCATTTCGATAGTTCACATGGCGTCGAAACTCGATTAGGAGCATTCCTTGGAGGAGAAGGTTAGGGAGTCCACTTGAAGTCCTTGGCGGAATATCTGGAGGAAGACCACTGACCATTGACTTTTAATTGAGTCACAAACTAAGGCAAGCCCCGGTTTGCATTTAAGAGCTTTTCAAAGTTTTCCAGTTTTACTCACTTACGTCTATAAGTTGTATATGAAATGTGCATTATGTCTAAGGTGTTTGATATTCCACTTGCATATCCACAAATCCTATCGGAGGGTTCGAAATGTTTATAGCTTGACGTGTAGAACTGCCATGCAAATGTTGTGGATATACCAGTAGAAGTTGAGTAGTTGGGATCTACTCACGAGATAGGAATCACAGTTTATATTAGGATGAAGGGTGAAAGAATGACTTATGATATGAATATGAGACCGGGCAGAGGGATAGGAGTCGACAATATACAGTCTCGGGCGCATAGCCCTGCCTGTGTCACTTGAGGACCGTGTAGTATGCGGTAGCATTGGGCAAGCTTGAACTGTACTGGTTGCATAATGGGATATGGGCCCAATAAACTGATGTAACTTCCGACTGTAGTGTGGCAACTCCTCTGTTGTCCTCGAATGGTGATGCGAAGGCACAAAGGTGTAAATCTCCTAGCGGGAACCTTTGATGTGTCCGTGTAGGGGACATTTTGCTCGGGACGAAGAGGTTTGTCGGCATTGGGGTCTTGGGTGAAAGGTGGCCACATATGACGCGGGGAGGAGAGCACGTATGTGTCTCCCACGCGGGTGTGCATGTCATGTAGCCGGGTGTCTACTGGTTGCAATTACCGTCCCTCGCGGTTATTTGAGTACCACTTGTCTGTCGTTGTCGTGACATAGTAAATAACTGAAATTCCATGAGAATATGCTATATGATACTAATGATTAATTGCTTGGAAATATTATGTGCTATAGTATATGCACATAAAGTTATCTTTTTTGAACCGTTAAGTTGTTGTTAAAACTTGAAAGCTAAGGATCCACTTGTAGGCGAGTTTGTTTACGCATTATCCTACCTATGCTTAATTGGTTATCTTGCATATAGAGTCACATGTTTAGGTGAGATGGGTCAGTCTTGCTGAGCTTTATGCTCACATTTGCAGTTAACGAATTTTAACAGGATATACGATTGATAGGCTTGACGATGACGCGTTACCCTTTTGGGTTCACGGCTGAGTGGAAGCCCTGCACGCCACCGATATCTGTGAGTGCTGCTAGTGTAAAGTGTCCGAGGGCATGGATGACTTTACTCATGCATAGCTAGTGCTGAGAGTGTAGTATAACGTATAGACTTCGTTCCTACGTTATATTTTGCAAAACTTTCGTTGTGTTTATAAATAAAAGACCTTTGTTGGGTTTTATTCTCGTTCTTTTCATGTATGTTGTTGGGTGCCACATCGCACGACACCACCCGATGAGATCCTTATTGGGACCCCAATCCCCACAATCATGTCAAAAATAAAAGAAAAGATACATGAGCCATACCTTTCCCAATTTGTACTTGGGTCTAGACCCTCCTCTCTACATCCTAACCTCCACCAAGGAACTAGGAGAACTAGTGTATACAAGAGAGAATGCTTTGGGTGCAGTGTGTGAGAAGTGAAGCACCCCCCTATTGATACATGGAGAAGAGGCGGTTCTGTAGGATCGAAGAGCACGTGAAAAAGCTACCAGGGGGGTGAAAGGTAGATTAAAACTTTTTTAGTGGAAGCCACGAAAACCCCTTGGCAGAAGTTCAACCCGATAGAGAATTCGTGTGTGCAAGTGTTTCCAAAGTTTTCAAAACATAATAAATCAGTGTAGATTATACAGGATCAAGTCACGAAGACAGGACAACAAGAATCACAAAAAATTCATCGAGAAAAACTCAAGTTATGATCAAAAGATTGGGCAAAGGTTAATCTATGCTATCCGAGTTGAATTCAGATCTACAACGCTGCAAAGAAACTCATGTCACTCAAAAACAAGAAATCCAATGACTGTGAAACTTTCATTGATGATAGAGTATTGAGTTTTGAAGACAACACCAAAATAATCATGTCAATTGGATCTCTAAAATGCGAGTTACGATCAGAACACCGAGAAAGGTTGAGCAGTGCAGACACTCAACGAGACAGACTTGATGAAAGCAAGTCAGATGAACAAGGCACAAAAGCTCCACTAAAATACAAATTTTATTGATCAAAACATGAGAGGAACAACCCAAAGTCATGCTACTACGATCTTGGGCATCCCTTGCTTATAAAACCAGCTCTTAGGCCAACTCAATTGTAACTAGGACTCCTACTCCTACTCAGTTTCAATAGAAACTTTCAATAACTGCTCAAGACTCTTCCATATACAGATAGAAGCAAACTTAAGACTTCTAAACATCCTAGAAACATATTAAAAAATCCTCAAACAACTCAACTTCGTGACCCACATGAAATCTAACGAAAATAAACTCTAAACCTTCCATAAACGAACCATAACCACCTCAGCCACAGCTTGAGGAATGATCTAGCAAGTTGGACCTCTCTAGCCATATCTCTTCTCCACACCTTGGAACAATGTTGCCACGTCAATGAACCCCTTGCACACGTGCAAACACATTCCAACAACATCCACGATACATTCACATGCATTGTTCTTGACCTAGACATGTTGCGTGACCCCCCGATCAACTCAACCACAACTCCTCCTGAACTTGGTTGTTGATCCTCATCTTCTCCCTAAGACTAGTTCAATGGATCCCATCACCAGCCATGTCTTGACCTCAAGCAACACCTGCACATGAATAAACAATCAATTCTTTTGAGCACAAGTCCTTGACTTGACTCACATTAATTCGATAACAACAACAAATTATGTGAGCACCTCACATAAGAATGTTGCAAACACAGCAAGATAATATCCATAATGATCTACCAAAACACATCAAAAACTTAGTAAACATATTAAGCAAACCTCTCATAATCAAAAATGCAAGTTTGAAATATTGCAAGTAAAAAAGATAACAACCATATGAATATTTCAGCACATAGAAAGTTCAGTCAGTCCAAAACAGCCGCTATGCGTTATACGATAAAAGTTTAGACATTCCAGAACACAAAACACGCGCAGCTCACGTGCAACAAAGTTTCAAACAGTGCAAAGTGTGTTTCCCAATTATATTCAAAACTTTGCATGTAAACCTTCACGTTTAACAAAATTGCAAATGTATTCAGCACATAGGTCTCACAATCTCTCCCTTGATGAATGCATTGGCAACACCGCTAAGAAATAGAACATTGGCTCATTCACGTGAATGTGCAATGTGTATATTTAAATCAAATGAGAAAGAAACCTCCCCTTTCAATATGTGAATGTGCAATGTGTATATTTCTCCCCCGATACATATTTCTCCACCTTTAACAATGTATTCAACAAGGTTCAAAAGAGAAATTTAAATTTGTTATGAGCATAATATGATAACATATACATATAAAACAAAGCTCCTCCAAACCATACTATCAAGTAACTTACACTATCACATCAATGAAACACATAAAGTAGTGTAAGACATGCTAAAAGTGTAATTTTTCAATTTAAGCAAGTCATGATCTCACAAAATTAACTATTTCAAAAACCTGAAAGCATGACACATGTTGCTGCATTTCTAATTTTTTGTTATCATTTAAAGCACAAGGTTGGAGGTTCAAGCCCTCCCTCTAGCGGTTCTTATGCTTCCTTTGACCTCCAGAAACACCGGTTAACAATGGGATTATAAATAGTAGAGAAAATTTTAGGATAGGTAGAGGTCGACCAAGCTTGACATGGAAGGAGGCGGTGAAATGAGACTTAAATGAGTGGGACATACCTAGAGATTTGGCTCATGATAGGACTGCATGGAAATTAGCAATTCATGTGCCAGAATCATAGTTTATTCGAATTTTGTTACTCTTATCTTCTTTCTTATTAATCCATTTATAAAATAAATAAAATGTAGGATCTTATTTTATTTTTATTATTGTACTCTCATCTTATTTTCTATTACTTTTCTTCAAAAATTGTTAGGTTTCATTTCTAGCCGACCCCAACTTGTTTGGGACAAAGGCTTGGTTGTTGTTGTATGATTTAAAGCACAAATTTTTATCATATGGCATTTGCAAGAGATTATATACAACATCCGCCTTATTCTAACAAACCAAGCCGAGCATATGTCATTTGACAATCAGAAGCTTAAAGACATGATTTTAGTCATACACAACCCCTTTCAAGTTCATATCAAAGTGCAATGATAAGAAATATCAAAAGAAGAAGTGCGATGCATGCATATTCAACTGTTTTTTTCAGATTTTTTGATTTGATTATAAAATCTCAACATGTGGGCTATTGATTGATTAATTTTTCATGATTAAAAGCACTTGTGAGCATGCAACAAGTTCAAAACAGAAAAAAGTTCAATGATGACCAAATTTAGTGTAAGTAATTATTCAAATTACTAGTCATTGCAAAAACTACAAAATGTATAACATGAGTAATGTAGTAAGAACTTTTAGCATGTAAAACGAATCACAAAATCTATACGTATGGAACAATTATGCTGATATTATCTTTTAATTTCAGATTAACACATAGACTTTCCAAGTTGAAAAACTCCACCTCAATTTAAGCCATGAGGATGCATAACCCATATTTCACTAAAAATGAATGAAATCGAGTGAAATCCAAAGGTTTTGTGAAAATGCTAGCCAATTGTTATTCGGTGTCTACATGGTGAAGCACAATGTTTTCTTTTTCAACATTATCACGGAGAAAGTGATACCTAATGTCAATGTGCTTAGTTTTAGAGTGTTGCACGGGGTTTTTAGCAATGCAAATGGCACTAGTGTTATCACAAAATAGCGGAACACTATGTAAATCAACCCCATAGTCCTTAAGTGGTTGAACAATCCAAAGAATTTGTGAGCAAGTGCTAGCAGCGGCTAGATATTCAGATTCAGCTGTGGATTTTGCATCTGAACTTTGTTTTCTAGAGGACCAAGCAACAAGTGAGAATTACCAAAAAATGACAAGCACCCAAAGTACTTTTCCTATCAATCCTACAACCACCAAAATCAGCATAAGGAAAAGATTTCAAAGTACGATTGAGGAAGATGGAAGGAAAATGCCAAATTCTTGTGTACTATGTAAATAGCTGAGAATCCTTTGACGGCTTGACGATGTGAAATACGTGGGGAAACTTGAAATCTTGCACAAAGACATAGGCATAATTGTATGTACGATCTTTATGTTGTGAGGTACAAAAGTGATCTAATCATACTTCGATATTCTTTTTGATCAACGGGTTCAATCTATAAATCAAGTTCAAGTATTGTTGTTTTTCCTATTGGTGTCTGAAGCTACTATTTTCCCTGCTGACACACCTAAGGAGATCTTTTGTGTACTTCATTTGATGCAAAAAAGGTTCCTTTTTTAGTTTTATTGATTTGCAACCCCCAAAAGTACATGAGTTCTCCCATCATAAGCATCTCAAATTCTGAACTAATCATAGCTAAAAATATGGACACAAGATTATGAGAAGCACAACCAAAGATAATATTGTCCACATACACTTGAACAAATAGTGAGTCATTAACATGCTTAAGCTCAAAAAGAGTTTATCTACTTTACCCATGGTAAAACCCATTTCAAGTAAAAATGTTTTTAACCTATCACACCATGCAAATCATTGGACAGTTTGTAAACATGATTCGGAAAATCTGGATTTTCAAAATCGGGTGTTTCCTTAACATAAACTTCCTCATCTATGTAGCCATTAAGAAAAACACTTTTCACATCCATTTGATAAATATTGAAATAGTTAGATGCAGCAAATGATAATAAAATTCTTATATCTTTTAACCTTACAAAAGGAGCAAAAGTTTCATCAAAATTTATACCTTTTCAACTTGTGTGAAGCCTTGAGCAACCAACCTAGCCTTGTTCCTGACCACAACCACGTACTCACTTCGTTTATTTTCAAACACCCATTTAGTTCCAATTAAAGTGTGATCATGCGGTGGAGGTACAATTTTCTAAACATTATTTCTTTCCAATTTTATAACTCTTTTTGCATGCCAATAATCAAATATTCATTAGTGAGTGCTTGTCATGTATATTTGGGTTCAAAAGAAGCAACAAAAGAAGAATAAGCATGAGAGTTTGGATTGAAGAACCTGGACCGTGTGACTCGTTCGTGCAAGCTTCCAATAATTTGTTGTTGAGGATTACTTTTGAGGATCCAGAGGGGAGTAGACACTTCACAAGCTTCTTCTTATTCATGTTCATCACAAATTGATGAAATTGTGACTCGAGGATGATCTGTACCAGCAATGGTGGTCATCGGTGCTAGTCGTGAATCAAAATTAGGAGCTAGAGCAATGTCATTAACTGCTAAATTTCTTAGCAGCAACACCACTTCTTTCTCATCTACAATGAAAATACTCTACCTCTGTGGATATGCATCTTGACATGCAATATTAGAGTTAGTACCTAGGCTAGCTTCATCAAAAGAAACATCACAAGTCTCCACAATTTTGTTAATGTCAAGTAAAATCACACGATAGCCTCTAGTATGAGATGGATAACCAAGAAAAATGCCATCAACATATCTAGGTTCAAATTTATCAAGATTACCATGTTTCTTAACAAAGCATTTGCAACCAAAGAACATAAAGTGTGTGACACTAGGCCTATGTCCAAACTGCAGCTCATATGGGGTTTTTCCAAGATTAGCACGCAAGAAAACTCAATTTGACATAACAAGCAGTTGCAATTGCATTAGCCCAAAATATCCTAGGAGTTTGATATTCATCAAGCATAGTACTAGCCATCTCTGCTAAGGTTCTGTTTTTATCTCTACAACACCGTTTTGTTGAGGTACATATGGTGAGGAAAATTGATGATATATTCCATTTTTAGCACAAAAGTGATCAAATGAATGATTTTAAATTGACTTCCGTTATCACTTCTAATTGCTTTTAAAGATCCTGTGTGGTCAAGTGAAAGTCTAAGAACTAAACTTCTAAATGACTAAAAGCTTCATTCTTAGATGCCATAAAGTAAACCCATAAGCATCTAGAATTGTCATCCACAATTACAAGCACATATGAATTACCTCCAAAAGATTGAGCACATGTGGGATCTATGGTGTCAAGGTGTAAAACTTGTGCCGGTGCAGTTGTCATGGTCATTGTGAGTGGAACATGTGAACCTACAATCATTTTAGCATGTCTACAAGAAGAGCAAACAATTTCTTTGTCCCCATTAAGCTTAGGTAGCCCACGTATGCGATCAAGAAAACTAACACGTGTGAGATGATGAAAGCCTACATGACCAAGTCTACAATGGCAAAAATATAAATCTTTTGAATCATTAGCAACTAGACACCTATGCCTAGAGGATAACATATCAAAATCAGCATTAAAAACTCTTCCAAACCGATACGTGTTATACATAAGATCACCATTAGAAACTACAACCATACAAAAAATTTAGTGAAATGAATTTTAAGATTTTCATCTAACAATTGTGAAACATAAAGTAAGTTGTATTTCAAAATTTTAACAACTGCCACATCTTTCAAAGTGTAGTGATTATTAACTCTAACCAAACCCTTAGCAAATATAGGAGTTGAAGAATTATCGGCAAAAGTAACATTCTCTACCCGTGACACAAAAGAGGGGGAGGAGAACCATTCTTTGTTACCAGTCATGTGGCGTGAGCAACCTGAATCAACAACCCAAATGTTCTTTTTCCTCAAGCGTGTAACATACATAGAAGCACAATACGTTGCTGACTCAAAATTGAGGTTAGTCAAAAGGCATTTAGGAATCCAGTACTAAGTGACACGACGTCCAGCAGGAAAAATACGCAAAAGCTGAGATGAAACAGTGCTTTTATGAACCAAAGTTAGAGAATTTTTGTACCCAACTATTGACCTATGAAGTGTTACATGTGTTGCACGAAAAACATTAGGTTTGGGAGCAAACTTTGCAAGTTTTTTGACTCATCACAGCAGGTTGCAAGCTCCTAACATTCGGTTCAGCACGTGCAGCAAGTTTTGCTTGATTGTTACATGATCTAGCTAGCATTATTTGCTTCTTTTCTTGTTTAGCTAGTCTATAACAAAAATCTATGACATGACCATCTCTACCAAAGTAGGTACAATGAAATTTTACTTTTTGTTCATGTCTAGATGAGCAAACCATATGTTTATTAGCATCCAAATGTGACAATATTCATGCAGACTTAAAAGCCACCTCTTTTTGTTTAGGAACTGTTTTAATCAAACCACTTCCTAGTGACTTAATAACCTTTGGTGGAAGTTCTTTAGCATGAGCATGAGAATTAAAACCTAAACCAATTTTATCATTGCAATTTTTTGAAGATTCAGCAGCAAGTTTAGATTCTTATTTGCATTACAAACCGCTCTAGTGTCCTATGCATGTTATCAAATTTATTTGACAAATCAAGGCAATTTTCACATTAAGTTTTTCCTTTGAATTTTCAATTAGAACAACAATTAACTTCATGAGAATGTAAAGCATTGTTCAAAACAGAAATTTCACTCCAAGCATCATGTAGTTTCTTATCAAGATCATCACAACTAGAACAATGCAAATCAAATGTAGAACAACTAGCATCTTTCATGTTTTTATCGTTAAGTGCAGCAAGCTTTTTGTTCTTTTCAATTTCTATCTCAAATTTATCAAGTGTGGAGGTGTGTGCACTTCTTAGCAAGGACAATTGTTCATATTTTAATTCACACGAAGAACAAGAATCATCACTCGGAATCAACAATTTTAGCCGATTAATTTCCAATTGTAGTGATTCAATTTCAATAGCATTGTCTCTAAGTTTTTGTTCTTTTTCTTAATTATAGCAGCAGCACGAAAAGGACCATCAACAAGTTCTTCGTATGAGTGATTTACCTCATCGTTGTCGCTGATCCCTTTGGTCTCCTCCATAATTGAACTTGAGTTGCCCGCCATGAAACAGGCAGTTGCCAAATTGTCTTCGTCTTCATCACATCTGGAGTCCACATCGCTCGAGTTTTTATTGAGGAGTGCGGAGAGAATGTATTATACCACTTGACGTTTTGTAGAAGTCTTCTTTTCTTGTTGTTGTTGCTAGAAAAGGCCTTGAACTTGGTTTGCTTTTCATCACGAGAAGTAGGACCTAAAAGATTAGGACAATTTGTATGAAAATGTTCTGTCTTACCATATTCGAAGCATCTTGGAGAACCACCACTTCCTTTCCTTCTAGTTCTCACATTTTGCAATGATTTTTAGAACCGAGTAGATAGAAGTGCTAGCTCCCCCTCCGGAAACTCTTTAATATGTTCAAGGGTTAGAGAAGGCGGGAAAGCAGGTGTACTACATGATAAAGATGGACTAGAACTTGGCATGGAACATTGTGAAACAAATGCAAGAGACTTGTTAGGATTTTTCCGTGATATAATGTCAATTTCATGAGTTTTCAGCTCAGAATATAGCACATCTAATGTATGTGTAATCATGAAAGTGGATTTAGGAACTAAAGTAACTTTCACCTCCCAAATTTGACATGTCTAATGCACTTAATAGTTGCCTAACATTTTCAGCATCTAAAAAATTAACATCGACAGTATGCAAGTTGTTAAGAATTTTATTAAAGTGAGCAAAGAGAACATTGATCGACTCACCGGGTTGCATCTCAAAACATATGTACTCTTTCTTGAACATGTCTCCGCGTACCTCCTTGATTGCATTGGATTCTTCATGGTTGTTGCATAATTCTTTCCACACATCATATGCATATCAAAGGTGTGCAACACGGTCGAAGTCACATTGGGTCAATACTTGTATGATATAGTTTCGCGCGTTGTTATTGTTGTTGATGTCTCTCATGTTGGTAGCCGTAACTTCATCGCTTGAAGGCATGACAAAGTGCTTGAATACCTTCTCCAAATTGGCAAAGCCTTGCGCCTGTATGTTAGCCTTCATGCGAGCCATCCAAACCTAAAAATTAAGACCATCGAACACAAAAGGTTTTGCAGAGCATTTCTCCATGTTGATTAGTCAAAATACATGCAAATAACAAATATTAGATCTTCGTGGTTTTTATACCAATTGTAGGATCAAAGAGCACGTGAAAAGATACCGTAGGGGGTGAATGATAGACTAAAACTTTTTTAGTGGAAGCAACGACCCCTCGGTAGAAAATCTGATAGAGAAGCCGTGTGTGCGAGTGTTTTCAACGTGTTCAAAATGTGTGTAGATCATAAAGAATTGAGTCATGAAGATACAACAAATAGAATCACTGAAATTCATTGACAAAAACTCAAGTTATGATCAAAAGATTGAGCAAAGGTCAATCTGTCCTATCCAAGTTGAAATCAGATCTGCAACTCTGCAAAGAAAACGCATGTAGCTTAAAAACTACAAATCCAATGACCATGAAATTTTGATAGACGATAGAATATTGAGTTTTGAAGAAAACACAAAAACCATCAATTCAATAGGATCTATAAAACGCGAGTTATGACCAAAACACCAAAGAAAGGTCAGGCAGCACATAAATCGATGAGAACGACTTGGCGAACACAAGTCAGACGAAGAAGGCACAAAATCTCCTCTAAACTATGAATTTTACCAATAAAAACACAAGAGGAACAGACCAAAGTCGTGCTACTACGAGCTCTAGCCTCCCTTGCTTATATAACCAACCCTTAGGACAAGTCAATCCTAACTAGGACTCCTACTATTACTCAGTTTCAACCGAAACTTTTCATAACTGCTCAAGAGTCTTCCATACGCATATAGAAGCAATCTTAAGACGTACAAGCACCTTAGGAACATACTAAAAATTTATAAAGCAACTGAACTTCATAATCCTCACGAAATGTAACAAAAATAAACTCTAAACTTCACATAAACGAACCATAACTACCTCAGCTGCAGCCTGAGGCATAATTTAGCCAGTTGGACCTCTCCAGCCATATCTTTACGTCCATATCTCTTCTCCATGCCTTGGAACAATATTGCAATGTCCATGCACCCCTTGCACAAGTGCAAACACTTTCCAACAATGTCCACAAAACCTTTATATGCATTGTTCTTGACCCAAACATGCTATGTGACCTTCAGATCAACTCAACCACAATTCCTTTCGAACTTGGTTGTTGAGGCTCATCTTCTTCCTAAGACTAGTTCAGTGGATCCCATCATCAGCCATGTCTTGACCTCGAGCAACACCTGCACATGAATAAACAACCAATTCTTTTGAGCACAAGTCCTCGACTTGACTCACATTAGTCCAATAACAACAAAACCTTATGTGAACACCTCACATATGCATGTTGCAAGCACAACTAGATAATATCCATAATGATCAGAAAAAATGCATAGGAAACTTAGTAAATGAATACTTAGCAAACCTCCAATAATCCAACATGCAAGTATGGAACATTGCAAGTGAAAAAGATAACAGCCGTACGAATATTTCAGCACATAGAAAGTTCGGACTGTCCAAAACAGCTGCTATGCATTATACAAGAAAACTTTGGACATTCCAAAATGCAAACCACGTGCAGCAAAAGTTCGGACAGTGCAAAGTATGTTTCTCAAGTATAATCAAAACTTTGCATGTAAACCGTCACGTTTAACAAAATTGCCAATGTATTCATCATATATGTCTCACAGTTAACACAATAATTAGCATGCAAATCAGTCTTCACCGTCATCAGGGAGCCATGAGGAGCCAACATGTGGAGGAAGACCGACTAGGAGGGTCGGTCTACTTGGTCCTGGCCCCCCTTCGGGTGTGCTTCCTTGAAGTGACTTCCAGGTGGGCCCCTATCTCCTTCCTGGGTGATACACCTTAAGATCTCCTCGGATACTATTGATCAAGATCTGTACAAGTGTGATGTAATATTTGTGGTGTTGAGATATCAAGATAACTCCTTTGTATGCACTCTCTTTTTGTGACGATGAACATGGTTACTTATTCTCTCTTTTTTTTCATGCTCTTGTATGTGAGCATGCATTTTCTCAATTTTTGTAGCCATGTCTTCTACTCCTCTTCTTTTTTTTTTCAAATATTTTGGAGAGAGTATTATGTATGAAAATCATGAAGTATCTTTTGGTGGTGGAATGGTATAATCGTATTTTTGTTACTTCTAGTGTAGAAGTTTAGCATGTTCCCGTGCAACTTGATCTTAAAAGTATGAAATGATTTTCACATAGGTCTATACTAGTTTGACTAGCTCAATGTGAAGGCAAATAGCATATGCATAGGGTTTGTCTAATTTAAATCATCATATGGCTTATATAGGAATTTATATCAAATGATGAACTCCCATTTTGAATATTCTCCAAGAAATTAAGTTTCACTTTTAACTAGGGTATTAGTAGCTCTTATCACTATATCATATCCCACAATAACCTAGAGTTGGACTTAGCTTACGATATCCACAAATTCCAAGTTTAAGCGAGAATATTCTAAGACAATAAACGCAATACTTGGAAAATACTAAGTTGTATGCAAGGGACTAGAGTAAAAATATTCTTACCGCACAACTTTTTTTTAACATAACCTATACTACATTTTTTAGATGCAATGGTGGGGGAAAGAATGAAATAAAATGAAGAAATGTAAATGGGGTGTGATACAAGTTATCTCAAGTGGGGGTCCTCCCCCAAGCTTGTTCTTCTCAATCTCGTTGATAAGGGTTGAACCCCTGATGACGGAAATAGGCCATGAGGTCGGTCTGTTGTTGCTGCAGAGTGGTGTTGTCGTTGCTGAACTACGCATCAATTTGTTGATGCCAGTCATGGGTACCTTGGATGTGGTCTTGAAGCATGTTGAAGATGTCGCCAGTCCTCACTTCAAGAGCTCGCATCCTTTGGGTGAGTTCCACATTTCCTTTGTCAAGGTCACTTTATCCTCGCGGCAAAAAGGAATGTCGAGTACCCGATGGTGGAGGAGGCCAGCTACCAGAGCTTGAGCTCCCTCCTGTGGTATCCCACTCATGCCAGACGATCCTCGTGCCTCATACGTTTGAGGTTGGGTCCAACTTGGTGCATCACCAATTGGATCCACTTCCTCTTGGTATTCATAGGCGGGAGGGTATCATGATGGCATCTCCATGGCCACTCTACGTGAATGGCTCCTTGTGACCCTGCCAGAAACATTACTCCTACAAGCCTCTTCGACTGGTTGAAGAGCAATGGTTACTTCTCGGCACTTATATAAATTAAAATCTGGGTTAGGTAACTGAATCTCATTTACATGGCCAGGATAGAAAACACTAAGGATCCATCTAGGCCATGTTTAAGAGTGTGTCCTTGCACCAGACAATCCTCATTTATAATGTAGCGGGCCGTTGGAATATATTCAATTAAAGAATTTTCTAAAGCCCCTACTTTTATAGAAATACGGGTAATTAATGAAGTACCTTCAATTGGTCCCATCATTTTAGTGTTTTCTAACCATTGTGAAATCATAGCTTAATAGGAGCAATTTTAATCTTTCTGACCACGGCATAAAGGGTCCCAAGTTCATAATTACACACAATTCTAACATCCCCTCTAAGAAACATAGTTATAGCCACCCATCTATGCATGAAGCGTACAATGGGATTTTGAATGTGGCTATTTCTACGGTCATTGCATACTACTTCACCAGTTAAGTCTTGCCAAAACCATTGTTTGTTAAACTTAGCCAAAAGATCTAAATCTATCAAACAACGTCTATGGAAGCCTAGGAGTTTACTAAATTGTTTCCACAGGGTAAAATATTTTTTCATGAAAACCTAAAAGAAACACCTTCAAATCCTGTTTTAACGTTGCATAGGACTTGAATAGTGAGGAGGCGTGTACCTTCCCCAATTACTTGAGCAAAATTATCCCATCCCAATGCATGCCAAATGGTAAAGAATTTGGAATCCATACCTATTTTGGGGAGTAGTGCCGGATCGTAGGCCTTTGTGTGGGTGAACTCACAATCTCGAAGGATGTTGTAGGCTTCTCGTTCAACATCCTCCCTCAAGTCAAGGTTGTTGTTGTTGAGGAGGTGCAGTGGAGCATCATCTTCCTTCATCGGGACGTCGTCTTGCGCACCTCTCCACCGTGGACTTTGGTGTAGGCTCGCGGGAGAGGTGTGAGCTTGAGTTCCTCCCATGGGTTGAGATTGATGAAGGTCCCTTCTTCTTCCTAAACAACTTCTTGATGCTCTTCATGGCTGCACAATTGGAGAACAAAAAACAAAGCAAAATCAAAACAGGTTACGTTAGCTAAAACCAAATGAAAACTAGTGACGAATGGTTTTGTCAACTTGAGAGCTACATGCAAATTAAAATGCAAGGTGCAAATGGAAATCAAAGCAAATCTTTTTGGCTTGAACATTGGAGAAGTATTGCAACAAAGTGCACAACAATTCTTGAGCAAATATGAGAGTGAGCTGGGGAGATGAAAATGAGGTGAAGTGTGAAGCAAACTACTCACCCAGGCATGTACAAATAGTGTAGCACCCCTCAACAGTGACAAGAGGCAAAAACTATAGCCGTTGGAGGAGAGAGAGCCGAAATGGCCCTCTCCCCAGCTCGGCCGACTAGGGGGGTCGGTCGGCCGACCTGTAGGTGGAACCCCTTTGTCTCCAATTTTGGCAAGTAGCTCCCAATTATTATATTTCTAGCTGCTGGGTGAATCAACCACAAAATTGCTTCGAAAAATTGTTTTTTAAATAAAACTTCCCCAAATTCAATATTTTTATTTTGATTTTCATAAACATAAAAAATAAATCTAAGTTGAGACTACAAAATTTCCAACCCTCTAAGCAAAAAAATCAAAACATTCTATCGGAAAATGCAAAATTCAAAATGAGAAAAATCAAAATGATGGTGGAAAAATAAAAAAATGAGATAACGACAAAAAAACCTATTAGCGAGGTCCCATCCAAAATCCGATGAGATGGATTTTTCTCTGTTGTCTTGACGCTGATTTTCTAGCCTCCGCCCCGAAGAAATGGGCTTGGCTGGCTCGCCTTGCTTCTTCCAACACACCTTCTTTGGCTCTCTTGGTGACTTGAGCCGCTTGGACGACCCCGACTTTTCCATCTTTTTAAATTTTCATTGTGGGCGAAAAAATGGAGTCTTGTCATAAATTAATTTCCTCATGAATGCTATGAGGGAGTCCACCGCGGGTGCTTTAACTTCGACCTCCTTGATATGTTTGACATTCGAGCCATACTTGATTTTGACATTGAGCATTGCTCCTTCCTTGGCCGAAAGTCAAACTTTATCTCCTTGCCATTGATATGGAAGCAGATTTCTCCGGCTCCCACATCGATGCAAGTACTCGCGTGCTAAGGAAAGGGCACCCAAGAATTAGCAGGGTTTCCTTCTAGACCTTCATGTCGAGCACCAAGAAATCCACGAGTATGAAGTAGTTCCGGATTTTCATCGGGACGTCTTCTGCTATACCCGCAGGGTATCGGACCGATGAGTCAGCAAGATGGAGCTGCATAGCTGCTAGAGATAGCATGGTGAAGTTTAGCTGGTCGAAGACTACCTTTGGCATGATACTAACACTTGAGCCAAGGTCACAAATGGCCTTGTTAAAGTGTAGTGTGCTAGTAGAGGAAGGTCTAATGGGATATCTAGGGTACTTTAGCAAGTTGTCTTCTCGTAGAGGAACCATGTTGGCATTTTCTATGGGAGTCTTGGGCTACCTTGACATCTTGCCATTCTCTAATGGCGGGATGACAACTGCAAGTTGAGCTAACTGTATCTCCATTATTTTGTTGAAGCTCAACAGGTTCTTGAAGGTAGAAGCTAAGCCTTCAACCTTAGCATTGATGTTCTCTAGGGTCTTGTCATTAGCAAAAAACTTCTTAGATAGGGCATGGTTTATCTTGAGTTGGATAATGGCAAGTTCCCTCAAGTGAGACGGGTTCCCATTGTCGTTTTTATTGTAGTAGCTTCCTTAAAAGAAATGGCATGGTTGGCCCCACCCTTGACCTCTTAGACGGTAGTCATTGTTGTTGTTGTAATTCCCATTGTTGGCCAAGTAAAAGGCATCCTCACGGGTCTCGGGGCAGTCACGCCCTATATGACCTGCGTTGCTACAGATTTCGCATGTCATGTGAGAGTCTAAGGCTCGGACGGTGCCAAATTCTTTGCCACTGGCTTGAAAGTCCAACATCTTCATAAGGAGGTCCAATTTGGCAGCGATCATGCCCACCTCTTCCAT
Organism: Tuctoria greenei; assembly: GCA_036927565.1. Taxonomy (NCBI): domain Eukaryota; kingdom Viridiplantae; phylum Streptophyta; class Magnoliopsida; order Poales; family Poaceae; genus Tuctoria; species Tuctoria greenei. The sequence continues at coordinate 115,144,385 of JAYESD010000006.1, forward strand.
TTTGTGTGCATGCCTTGATGTTGGGGCTGGAGACGCTCATCGCTCCACCCCGTGTTGGAAACAATTTTCTCGATCAACTCCTTAGCTTTGGGCAATGCAAATGAGAAGAAGGCTCCTCGAGTAGCAACATCCACATGATCATGAGCTGGCGAAGTCAACCCGTTGTAGAAGTTTTTGATCATAAGCTACTCATCCATCCCATGGTGGGGAAAGGCTACGGTATAATCCTGCAACATTTCCCGAGCCTCGGGGATGGATTCCTTGAGCTCTTGCTAGAAGATTCAAATTCCTCAACGTAGGGCATTAGTCGTTCCCAAGGCGATGAAAATGGCGAGGAATTCTTAGGAACATTTCTACCAAGTTTTTATAGCACTCTGGTTCATGTAGAACCAATGCTTCGCTCTCTCATGGAGGGAGAACACAAACAATCTAAGACAGATTGCATTAGAAGTGACATCATTGATCTTAAAAGTGCTACAAATCTCATGGAATTGTTGCAAGTGAGCACTAGCATCCTCATTGGCTTTCCCAAAGAAGGGGTTATCCTCCACCATAGTGATTAGGCTAGTCTTGATCTCGAAGTTCACGTCTCCTGTGTTGACATTGGGCCAAGTAGGCACGTTGTCAGCACAGCGAGCCGAGACCCCATGAAGGGTCTTCTGGGCCATTGACTTGCAGCGTGTTGTTGGCAGGGTGGCGGGTTCCGGAGCCGACAAGATTATCTAAGGAGGAACAACACGAGGTCGAATTCTTCTCAGCAGTGACTCATGATCTCCTACGTAGTTTGCCGGCGAACGGAAACCGGTCATACAATACCCTGTTTTCACATCAAGGAATGTGAAAACAAAGAAGTTTATCCTATTAAAAACCTACAAGAATCCTATCTACCACATGATCTTGCAAATCTTCTGTGCCTTTCTCGGCAACGGCACCAGAAATACTTGTTGGTATTTCTTAACACCACATATCATCTCCGGTAGAAGATGAGATCCGCAAGCGCACAAAAGACTCTGTTGTAGCATTCACTATAGGAAACGCGACCATTTGCGATGGCCGAATTAATTTGCGACAGCTGGCCATCGCAAATAAGCTTATTTGAGATGGCTCGCAACGGCTCATCGCAAATAAAGAGAGCCGCCGCAAATAGGCATTTAATTTGGGACGGCAGCGTCTGGAGCCGTCACAAGTGAAATGGCCATCGCAAATAAAGCTTATTTGCCACGGTCGTTTTCTTAAGCGGTAGCAAATAATGTCAATTGTGATGGCCCTAGGGTTGGCCGTCGCAATTAACTTGGCCATCACAAATTAAGTCCTTATACTCCGTCCTCCATTCACCCGACTCGACTCATTTAGAAAAGCCTCTGCTGCCGCTGCCGCTCGCCTCTGTCGCCGTCGCCTTCCTGCCGTCATGCCGTTGTCGCCGCTGCCTCGAGGGAAGCTCCCCCTCCCCTCTCTCCCTCCCTCTATCCATGGCCGGCCCCATCCCCCTCTCCCTCCTTCTATCCATGGCCACCCATCCATAGCCGCCCCCTCCCCCTCCCTCCATAGCAGACCTCCCCTCCACGGCCGGCCACCTCCCCTCCGTGGCCGCCCACCCCCCCTCTCCCCCTCCATGGCCGCCCCACCCCCTTCCACGGCTGCTCCCCTCCCCCCTTCAATAGCCGCCCCCTCCTAGTCAGTCCCCCTACCTCCCCTTCCACGACTGCCCCCCTTCCCATTCCTTCTATCCCCCCCTTCCATGGCCACCCCCACCCCCTCCATGGCTGCCTCCCCTCCTCCCTGGCTGCCCCACTCCCTCCATTTGAATTTTAAGCACAAATTTCTGCTTAATGTGTTGAATTAGTTAGGTTAATTGGTGATTAGTTGGTTAGAGGATTGAATTTTGTAATTTGTTGGTTAAATTGGTGATTAGTTGATTGAATTGTGTAATTCGTAGATTAAATTGTTGATTAGTGGAAGAATTGTTATATTAAATTGATAATGCTTATCTCTATGTTAATCATGCTTAGCTACGTTTAGATTTAAATATGTTTAGGTTTATTTATGCCTATGTTCAATTTTTTGTTAATTGAGATTAAGTTCGCTAAGCTAGGTTTACGTCAATGCTTATGTCTATGTTTATATTAAAATTGATTATGTTTAGGTTTATGTTTATTAATTCATAATTACAATTTAATAATTTTTATGTTTACGTTTAATTGCATTGCTTTGTTTTTTAGATTATGGTTATAATTTTTAATTTGATTGCTTGAGTGTTACTATATGTACAAAAAATGGGATTCGGGTCGGCTTGACCTAACACAACCCATTTAGGGCCCAACAAGGCCCATTTAGTTAGAAGTTAAAGTATGCATCTAAACGGACATGGAAAGGAACGACGACGGTGCAGATGGCAAACACCCATGCGTGAGGTTGTCGGACCTCGACGGACCCACTTTCCTGTCTCTCTCTCTCGTTCTTTCCTCTTCTCTCGTCTTGAAGAGCTGCTGCCTCTGGCGAGCGGCTGACATACATTGACGATGATAACAGTATAGTCATGCCCCTTTTTACTTTAAGAACTGCACCGGATAGGGAGTGTAGTGTTATATAGGCATTGTTATATGGAAAAATTTTAGGACCTATAATATTGTACAAAAATGGGATTCGGGTCAGCTTTACCCGACATAACCCATTTAGGGCCCAACAAGGCCCATTTAGTTAGATGTTAAAGTATGCTTCTAAACGGACACGGAGACGAACGACGACAAAGCAGTCAGCAAATACCCGCGCATGAGGACGGCGGACCTCGACAGACCCACTTCTCTATCTCTCTCTCGTTCCTTCCTCCTTGCTCGTCTTGAAGAGCTACAGCCTCCGGCGAGCGGCTGACATACGTATGACGACTACAACTGTATAGTAATGCCCCCTTTTGCTTTAAGAACTACACCAGATTGGGGGGGGGTGTAGTGTTAAATAGGCATTGTTATGTTGTCGAAATTTTCTTTCTTCCTCGCTCGTCTTGAAGAGCTGCAGCCCCCGGCGAGCGGCTGACATTTGTATTACGATATAACTGTATAGTCATGCCCCTTTTACTTTAAGAACTGTACTAAATTGGGTGGGGGGCGGTGGTGTAGTGTTAAATAGGCGGTGTTATGCTGTCAAAATTTTCTTTCCTCTTCGGTCGTCTTGAAGAGTTCCAGCCTCCGGCGAGCGGCTGACATACGTATCACAACTATAACTGTATATTCATGCCCCTTTTTACTTTAAGAACTGCACTATATTGGGGGTGTAGTGTTAAATAGGCGGTATTATGCTGTCGAAATTTTCTTACCTCCTGGCTCGTCTTGAAAAGCTGCAGCCTCCGGTGAGCAGCTGACATATGTATGACGACTATAACTGTATTGTTATGCCCCTTTTTACTTTAAGAACTGCAGCAAGTTCAGAGGTATAGTGTTAAATAGGTGGTGTTATGCAGTCAAAATTTTAGGACAATCCTGCATACATTAATGATAATTTCTTTCGCTTTAAACTGTAGAGTCAAACATCGATGAAGACCGCAGTTGGATGTATACTGCCTGGAAGAGCAGAACTGGTGGTCACTCGGATGAGTGGTAGATCAAGTTAGATAAATTTTTGTATCGAGCCTTTTTGTTATCAACGGATGATAAGGTGTAGTGCCCATGTACGAAATGCCAGAACACCGAGTTTTTGAACGAAATGGAATTTTCGTTTCACTTATGTCGAAACGGTTTCACGCCACATTATGTGGTGTGCACCTGCCATGGCGAGACTAAATCTCGAGTCGTAGAAGAAGTGTATGATGATGATGACATAAAAGGGGTTGATAGGATGTATGAGATGCCAGAAGCTCTAGAAGCGGAGGAACCTCTTACAAATGAGGCAGAGGAGTTCTTCGAGGAGCTCAAGAAATCACAACAGCCATTGCATGAACACATGACTGTGACCGTCTTTGCTTTCTTGACCATATTTATGGCAATTAAGTCTAAGTGCTTTTTCCGTCAATTGCTACAATTATCTCATGAACTTGATCTGCGATATCGTTCCACAACCTCACAAAGCACCTAAAGATATGTATCAGTCAAAGATGAAAATATTTGTCTCGGTATTAACTATGAGAAAATCGATGTGTGCCCAGACAATTGCATGTTATTCTGCAAAGAGCACGCAAACGAGAAAATGTGCTTGAAATGTGGTAAACCAAGGTATGTCAAAGTTGTTATGATGATGGCGATAATGTGATGAAAGATGTCGCACATAAGCAGCTTCGTTACTTGTCTGTGACACCTCGGTTGAAGCGGTTGTTCCTTTCAAAAAGAACCGCAAGAAAGATGAGATGGCACAAAGAAGTTAAACGTGAGAACAAAGAATTCTTGACGCATCCGTCTGACGGTGATGCGTGGAGGGTGCTAGACCATTTATATCCAGTTTTTTCTCATGATGCGAGAAATGTTCGCATAGGATTAGCGAAAGATGGATTCTCACCATTCAGTACAAACGCCACGCCATACTCCTGTTGGCCCGTCTTTGTCATTTCGTACAACTTGCCACTGGCTCTTTGTACGAAGAACGATTTCATGTTTCTCAGCGTCATTGTACTTTGACCTGATCATCCCAGGTCACGTCTCAACGTTATGTTGAAACTGCTGATCAAAGAATTGAAAGTGTTGTGGACAGAAGTCGAAGCATACAACAGTTATAAGAAGCAGAAATTCAACATTCAAGCTGCTTTTTTGTGGTCCATCCATGATTTGCAGGCATACGGCATGTTTTCCAAATGGAGCACTCATGGTCGTCTGACGTGTCTGATATATGCCTCGGACACGGAATACTTTCGACCAACTCATGGAGGCAAAATATCTTACCTCAATTGTCATAGCGTTGGCTGCCTTCGAATATAATATTTAGGCAACAGAGGCATGTCTTTAGAGAGAACATTGTTGTCACTAAAGGACCACCGAAACGTCTCAACGGGTCAGAAATTTCTGATATGATGGACAAACTAGTTCCAAATGAAGGTTGTCCTGGATATATCATAGGTTATGGAGAGGAACACAATTGGACTCACTTATGTGGACTTTGGGAGCTACCGTATGTGTAGTCGTTGATTCTAATGCACAACATTGATGTCATGCATGTAAAATCCCACTTTTTCCTTTTATGAGAAGTTCAACCACAAGTGGTTTATCAAACATAATGGAGGGCAACAAAATTTTGCACATAAGCTTGACCTCACCAAAAAGTTTTCTTTCTACAAAGTTGGGAAGTTATTGATTGCAACGGCTAGGCCAAATTATATGGCAGCAGTATAAAAATCAAAACCAATGTTATTTGATTATGTTGCTATGCATATTAGGCCCTGCCAAAAATATTTAAATCCAAGGCTCCAAATTTTTCCTTGGACTCTTAAATATGTAAATAGCTTCTCAGAAATATTTCAAGATTTTTGAAGTACATCTTCCATTGGTTTAAACACGTACAAAGGATTCAATTCGCGTCGACATCAAATTTAGCTTTGCACTAAACTTTGCCCAAATCAACCCCTAAATGTTTCTAAGGCCTTTTATGGTTCAGGGAACTTGATTTCAATGTTTGGAGATTTTTGGACCTCGGATACTATTTATTTCAACAAGGTTTATACCCAAATTGGAATTCAAATTTGAATTTGAATTTGATGCAAACTATGTCCAAATTGAATTCTGAATGCAGAATTGAATTCACCATATTTTTCTTAGTCTACCTGTAAATTTTTGGAATTTTTGGACAATGTTTAAGCTAGAACATAGAGGAATGGATAAGGGAGAGAGGTGTGGCCCACAGGTCAGGCAGTGAAACCGATTCACCGCCTCTGTTTCTCACCCCCGGTCGACACCGCGACGCTTGCATGCGCCAGCTCGCTGTCGGTGTCGGCGTCGGTCGCCTCCAGCTGCCCCCCTGACGTCTTTATCTACCGCAGTTGCGCCTATAAAAGCCCCCCCCCCCCCCCCCCCCCCCCCCCCGTCGACGGAGTCCTCACCCATTCACTGCACCGCGCCATTTTTCATCGCCGCCGCGATCACCCAGTGTCGCTCGACGCCGCACAGCCTCGCCATTGATACAAGCACCCTCATCCTCTTCGGTCAATAACAAAAAGGTGTGCAACGACCTCGTGCAGCTTCTGGTTAAGCTTGAATCCCTATCATGCATCCTAGCTCTAGTATTCTTTAAAATCTCGAAGCACTTTTATCACATTGAGGCTAGATCGTCGGTTTAATTCCGATTGTATGTACGAAATCTCTTCAATCCAGTTAGAGGACATGATCCATGTAGTCTAACCCACCTTCCCTCCAAAAATCAGAAAGAACCATCGGCTAATTATCAAGATCTTCAAGTTTTCCCCTTCCGCCGTTGTTAACGCTCGGTTCACCGTCGACTTCGGTATTGCCGGCTATGACACGAGCTCTAAACCCTCCTAAGACCTTCCCCATGCATCCACGATGCTTCCTGAGCTTTCAAACGAGAAGTTTAGCTAGGGAATCGAAGGTCTCCACTTCACCGAAAACCTAACCCCCGCCACAGTCGTCGGGATTAGTTTTCCAGTCACCCCTCGCCGTCAGGAGCTAGTCCATCGTGTTCCCCGTGCGAAAATATGTAGGAGCGGCGAGTCCCGAGGCCTCCCCTAGGCCGAAGGCTATCGCCGGCGAAAGCGTCGCCGCTCGCCGGTGAGAGCGCCGCCGTCCGAGCAATGACTCGAGGTGGAAGAAGACCCGGTTCGTGGGTCCCACCTACCAGTGAACGCAACGCGCCCGGATCAGTCTGTGGCTCAGGATCCAGTGTGGCCGCATGGAAAAGTTTATAACCCCCGGTGTGGCTTGCTCCTAATTGGATGATTTTAAATCCAGTGGGCCCTGGCGCCAAATTCAAAAGATGAATTTTCCCTTTTGGTTCAGAACCAGTTCCAAAGTTTGAAAATCAATATCTTTCTGTAGGATGCTCCAAAAATATTTAAGCAAATTTTGTTTGAAAGCCCTTGAGCTCCAGTTTCTATCACTACCAATTAGGTTATGTGAAACTCAAGTTAAATTCTGTAGAAAACAATCTTTCCAAATGCAAATACAATTTTTCCAAATAAGATAGCCACTAGAAAAATCCCCAAGATTCACATAAAATTTGTTTTCTTATTCTTGACTACCAGAAAAAGTTTGGGAGTCATTGCACCTGTTTAACCCTCTGTATAGTTCAATTAGCTTTTTCAGTTATTGAATTTTTACATATGTTCAGTGGCTTTATTATTTCTCAAATTTGGACTAAACCTTCCATTAGTCATACACTAGCTCCTGTAAAAATCTTGGATTTAATTGACCTACTATCCTTGTCCTAATTCAGTTGCAAACTGAATATTGATTAAATGGCTAACAATTCAATTATAAGATAATTCCAGAAATTCTTGCCAACTTAGAAATACAATAACTCCTTCACCAAAGCTTAGAAGCTTATGGAACAAATTTTGTTAGAACAAAGACAATTTCCTCTATCTTGATTATCAACTGTTAGCTATGTTCAAGCTACAATTTCCTCTCTAGAATTTTTGGAAGTTAATTGCTTGCCATAATTTTGGAGACCACAATCTACTTTGATCATCTCCTTTTCTTTGCAAGAGTTTCTATCATATTCCCTAGTATCCACCTTCAAAGTTCCAAAGCCAATTAGGTCATTATCACATAATGGTCACCATAAATTAAACCATGGTCCTGGTAATAATTATTTTTCAAAGTCATTCATATACGTATTCTATGCATATCTTATAGTGACCGAAGTCGAGGAGGAGCCAGAAACCATGGAAGAGAACCCTCCAAATATTAACTCAGACTCTGACCTGCAACAAGGCAAGCCCCGGTTTGCATTTAAGTCGTTTATAAAATTTTACTTTATCACTATGATGAATAGCATATGAAATGTGCATTACGTTTAGGATGATTGATTGGAACGAGTTACAGTTTGACCTGTAGTAACTGCTTTGCTAATGTATAGGAAATCTAGTAGAAGTCGAGTAGTTGGAATCTACTCGCGAGAGATGTAGGACATATCTCACAGGATTGGTTAGATAGAAAATGGCATAATATAATGAAACTGAGACCGGGCAGGGAATAGATAGGAAGCAGCGAGAATTGAGTCTCGGTCGCATAGCCCTGCATGTGTTGATTAAGTCCCGTCTGTATGTGGCCCCTCCGGACAAGCTTGAATTGTACCGGCGACATAATGGACATATGGAATCCAGTAAACTGATGTAACTCGATAACTGGGGTATCGAGGCCCATTAACTCACCATCGAGAGGGGTGGGTTGAGGATAGTAAGGTGTAAATCGGTCGGCGGACACATGAGGTGTTCCGTGCGGAGGCCTTCTGTTTGCGGAGGTGAGACGGGCTCGGCGTTCGGGTTTCTTGTGAAAGGTGGCCATATACGCCTAGTACTGAAGTGTTATGTAGGTACAGGTGTGCTCGCTGACACTTCCGAACGACGTATGCGTCGTGTTGTCTGGGTGTGTCCTGATTGCAATCACTGTCCCTCGCAGTAATAGAGTACCACTTGTTCACTGCACTGTGACATAGTAAATACTAAAGAAACCAGAAAATTATATTGTATTGAATTATAATTGCTTTGCAACCTTGTATGATTTAGAGATAGTGCAATTAAAAGTTTACAGTTTCCCCATACCTTAGCTGTAATAGCATTATGTGCTCTGGGCATGTCATATCATCGGTAAAGCGTTTATTGTTTGATTGTGGAGTCCTTGATGTGCCGTGCCTGGAGAATGTCATTTACTACATAAAACCTGATTATAAGGATCCATTTGTAGGCGAGTCATTTATGCTTCACCTTACCTATGTTTATGTCCCCTTTGCATATGTCTAGTGAGACGGGTTAGTCTTGCTGAGCCTTATGCTCACGTTTGCAGTTAACGAGTTTTTGCAGCTTATACAATTAATGAAGGGTTTTATGATGAGGCTGCACCCCCTCCAGGGTGTACAGTTGAATGGGAACCCTGCACACCACCATGATTGAGTGTTGCTAGTGCAAAGTATCCAATGCATGGATAACTTTTCTTTTGCATAGCTAGTGCTGAGAGTGTAGGTATGATATATATATTTCTTTACTTCCGCTAGTATTGTAAAACTTCCGCTGTATTATGAACAAAAGACCTCGTCTTGTATTTTATTCGGGTTCTGTTCCTGTATACTGTTGGGTGTCGCATCGCACGACACCACCCAATGAGATCCTCGGATGTCGGGATTCCCGTCCCCATAGTCATGGTATCAGAGCATCATAGGGAACAGTGTACTTGAAAAGAACATATTTTCAAAAATTAGGATTCGAGTGAGGAATTAGCTATATGCCTTGATAAGGAGTATTATGAGTATAAGATATAAAGGTGGTAAACTAACCATGTGTTATTATATTCTGTAACGACGCCCCGACGTCAGGTAAGAGGTAAGGTACGGCACCGAGAGCGGGTCAATGTCAGTAAGCTCAGCATACGAGGAGTGGTATAAGAAATTTCTATGGCATGGCACGTGAAGTTAATAGGAGTCTTTGAAGCTCTCAAAGTTTCTGAGAACCTATGACACGCGGTACCCCAGCGTGCTTCAAAGTTAGTGGGAGCCCCCATCGGGTGGTGTATAACCCAATAGTATGCCTCTCTAGAACTATCCATGTTCTATGGGAGCATGCAAAACACGTATGCCCGAGCGTGTATAAGCCGGATCATACGGGATTCTTTGCTGTACAGACGTATTTACAGCCATGTACCTCGAGACATGACCTCGCTCGAGGGCGACTCACACCAGAGTCGTATGCATTTATTTTCATATGTATTATTGTGACTGCCTGTCGTATTTCCCCATACCGCCCTTGAGGTGTGAAGGTGTGAAAGGGGATTGTTTGTCTTCTGCAGGTACACTAACTCCGGTAGCGACCCGTGTAGCAAACGTTTGTGAGAGATCGATATAGGAACCACCTATAGACGTAACCGGATATACCAGATAGAATTTTCTTTGGTGAGGTACATAGTACCATCAGTATCAAACATGATACTAGACCATCCCCAATGACAGAATGGACGCATAATGCTTTGGAAAGTCCAAATATCAGATGCTGGTAGGTTTGGACTCCGTAAAATAGGAATTCGACTCGATAGGGTAGATAGAATCAAGATTCTTGATTTCTGGCAGAAGTTGGCTCAACTTCGCGAGGTTGTAATCTTGGTTATCGAATAGATAACATAAGAGTATCATATATGGATGGAAAGATCGTGAAGACCTCTACAACTTTTCTGTTAACCATCGGGGCAGAAAAGTTTGAAATTCTATTGAAATCTGGTGTATACTAAAACTGCTCCGGATGACCCAATCATAGTACCAGTTCCAGAAATATTGCCATAACTCACTGTAGGAACATCTTCTGCCTTATTGTGACACATGTATAGAAATGGCAGAGGAAAGTCTACAGGTTTGATATTTAGAGTTTTTCTTAATTCAAATTTGATTTAAATCAAATTTGGAACTCAAAACAGTGGACTGCAGGACTACTGGTGCAAACCAGTCAGTTCAACTGTTTAGTTTGGATAGTTATAACTCTTAATCCAGATTAGTGAAATAGTCACATATATACATATCTGGAAATCTTAGGAAGTCCGCTATCAACTTTATTATGCATTCCTGATCTAAATCTGGTTATAGCGGTGTCTAATTTCATTTGTCGCAAACTTGGTTCTGGCAGTCCAGAACTTAAAACAGTTTGCACCTATTTGTGAATTCGCGCGCGATACCTGTATAACAAACTTTTCAGGGGTTAAATATTTTACTTCTGGATTGTTTACTTGATGTTATACAATTTTTATTTTGTCATTACCTCAAAATATTATCATGATATCCCTGTATAAATTGTAGACATCACTACATATACAGGGGGGGTTCTGTCAAAAATTCCAGAAAATATGGGTCAACTTAAACCCTGTATAGATTATATTTCCTAGCTCACTTGTAGCTGTATGAGTACAATCTGGAAAGCTTGGAAAGTATACTACAACTTTTGTATTCAGCCCAACATTTGGATCTGAGGTTTCCTGTATGAAATTGTGCAATTATACAGGAGGGTCAGCTGGAACAGACTGTGATTACAGCTCCAGTTTTAAAAATTTTCTGAAAACTGTTGAGAGTTAAAAACTTTCTCATTGTTCCAGTATTATTTCTATTGATGACGGATGTGAGGATGCTGCTACCAGATGGATGGGCATTTTCCACTTGCGATGGTCATCCGGGCTTCCCAAGTATGCTGCAGGAAGTGCTCCAACAGTTTGGCTTCACCAAGATGCCATGCTATTGGGGTAGGGAAGCGATCGACAGAGGTGTTCGGTCGTGCACCATCTTGGTGGACATTCCGGCTAGTCCACGTCGATATGGATGGGCTCCTTTCTCGGTTACCATCAAGGGGGCTCAGTTAGAGGACACTTGGACAGTCGCTGCAGGCGAAGCACATATGAAGCTTTGTGAGCTTCATCAAGATGCCATGGCAGGGACTCAGTTTGCCCTTATTCCAGTCCGTGGTATGGCCGGCTTTGAGTGGCAACGTCGTATGGGTTCTGCATATACACCATTTGGCATCACAACCCCGACGACACTGGGAACATATGCGGCTGCTTCCAATATGGTAGTTGCGATGCAAAGCACCATTATTTTGGAGCAAGTCGAGGCTCTGCGGGAAGCGACGAAGCGGGGTGATACCCTTGATTTTATCAACGAAGTTCTACGTTCGCTCATAGCCCTAGCGAATCACCGGCTAGATAAGTGCGAGAGTCAGTTACATTATGCTCGCATTAGGATACGGAAAGCTCGTCCCACACAACGACAGACTCGCACTGAACTACAGAAAGCTCGTAGTGAGCTACAAGCAAGTCAATTGGAGGTGCAACAACAGCAAGAGCAGCTGTTAGTAGTCACTAAAGAGCGGGACACCGCTATTGAGATAGCTCAAAATTGGGAGTATGAAGCAGGAGAACTACAGGATAATGTAATTGAGGCCGAGGCACAATTACAACCAGTGGTGTATCCACCGGCCCATAACATACCATTAATTATGGGTGAACAATTACCTTCAAATGATGAAGCAGAAGAAGAAGATTCCGAGGAACTTGAATACGTCGAGTAGGACGTATTGAAGGGAATGTGGCAGCACTTCTGCCAACACGGGGCAACATATAGTTAAATGGTTGCTCGTGTTTTTCTTTTGTGACCATGTTTGTGTCATATTAAGAGTAGTGGTGGTTATGACTAGATAACCAGATGTGTACGACATCTCAAGAGGACCAAGTATGGTAGAGATGTATTTCCATAGTGGGAGTCCATCGTTTTGGAGTTTACTACTGTAAACTTGGTCCAGAGATAATATATCTTGTATAAAGTTTGTACTTTATCAATATATGTTGATGTTGTATATTTTCTATCGTGGTCTACCACATTACTATTTATATGGAAGGAGTGCTTACGAGTACTCCAAGGCCTTCAACCACTTGGCCCAATATGCACAGGACCAAGTGAACACAGAAGACAGGAAGCAAGAGTGCTTCTACCGGGGGCTGAACTCCAAGATGAAGGACAAGCCGGTCTTGTTCAACCGCGGCAGTTTCAACGACCTGGTCAACGCCGCGATCATGCAGGAGGACGCTACTCGAGAACTGTCCTCAGAAAAGAAGAAGAGGAGTGCTCCACAGGGTAGCAGAGGTGGTGCTCCTTAGATGTACCGAATGGTGTATCGATCACCATCCCATCAGAGGTGCCAACCGCCATCACGACCACCAATGTTCAGTGGTCTCTGGTTCGGCAACTCCGGATTCCGACCACAGCAACAGCAGGGGATGATCCCACATGCACTTCCACCTCCACCACATGCACCAGGATTCCGTCCTCCCATTCGTACTGGCCAAACCCCGTACACGTGTTTCACGTGTGGACGCACGGGGCACTTCACCAAGGACTGCCTGCAGAGTAGGCAAGGCGGAGGACAATCATCTTACCAGGGCACCAACCAACCCCGCAATCAGCCCAAGAAGCCAGTTCCCAGACTCGGCAACATCCACCACCTCGCCATTGAGGATGTTCCGGAAGGCGCACCCGTACTCACGGGTACGTTCTCTATCTTCGATCATCCCGTAGTCATACTTTTTTACTCCGAAGCTTCACACAATGTCATTAGCATGTCTTTTGTCATTAAAAGTCAATTGCCTATAATCTCCACAAAAACTCCATATGTGATTAGCACTCCAGCCGGGAAAACGGTAACAAATGAATTAGTTCATGGGATACCACATAACCTAGATGGAACCATATATCTTACTTTACTTCTGATACTAGAGCATCAGAAGTTAGGTGTCATCTTGGGAATGGCATGGTTACAATACCATGGTTCTATTCTAGATCTAGTACCTCGAAAAATATACCTAAATTCTCCAATTCATCCCGCTCAAGTCCTCAATCTTGAGAGAAGCATTCTAGTGAATCCATCTACTCACAATACTGAGGTTATTGATCTAAAAGATATTCCGGTAGTATGTGAATACCCGGACGTGTTTCCCGAAGATCTTCCTGGTATGCCCCCTGAAAGAGATATAGAGTTCAAGATCGAACTTGCACCGGGAACAGTGCCAATCTCAAGACCACCCTACAAGATGGCACCCAAGGAACTTGTAGAACTTAAGGAACAATTAACCGAACCTTAGAACAAGGGTTTCATTCGTCCAAGTTCATCACCATGGGGTTGTTCTGCACTGTTCGTAGAGAAGAAATATAAGACCTTGAGACTGTGTGTAGACTATCGTCCACTCAATGCTGTCACTATCAAAAACAAGTATCCACTACCACGCATTGATATCCTTTTCTGTCAATTGGTGGGTGCTAAAGTATTTTCGAAGATGGATCTTCGTTCTGGTTATCATCAGATTAGAATCCGACAAGAAGACATACCAAAGACAACATTCTTGACGAGGTATGGACTGTATGAGTACCTTGTTATGTACTTCGGATTGACCAACGCACCGGCTCATTTCATGTATCTCATGAACTCGGTGTTTATGCCGGAATTGGACAAGTTTGTCGTGGTCTTCATTGACGACATACTTGTGTATTCAAAATTTGAAGAAGAACATGCTCAACACTTGCATATCGTGCTTCAACGATTACGGGACCACCAGCTATATGCTAAGTTTAGCAAGTGTGAATTCTGATCAGCCAAGTGCCATTTTTAGGGCACATCATATCAGCAGCAGGGATTGCAGTTGATCCAAGCAAGATCAAGCTAGTCCTCAAATGGGAGTCTCCAAAGTCTGTACATGAAGTTCGAAGTTTCCTAGGTTTAGCTGGGTATTACCAAAGGTTCATTCCCAGTTTCTCCAAAATAGCTAAACCAATGACAGAACATCTGAAGAAGGGGACGAAGTATGTATGGCCTGAGGCATGTGAGGCAGGTTTTCAAGCATTAGTAAAACACCTCACAACGGCACCAGTATTAGCTGAACCGGACACAACCAAATTCTTTGATGTGTATTGTGATGCATCAGGAATTGGTTTAGGATGTGTGTTGATGCAGGATAGACGAGTGATCGCTTCTAGATCACGGCAGCTTTGGAACCATGAGCAGCACTATCCGACTCATGATCTAGAACTCGCTGATGTGGTACCAGCAATAAAGATGTGGAGACATTATCTACTGCGTAATTTAGTACATCTCTACACCGATCACAAGAGCCTGAAATACATCTTCACCCAAAAAGATTTAAATATGCGACAGCGTAGATGGTTGGAGTTAATCAAGGTTTATGAAATTGAGATCCACTACCATCCAGGCAAAGCGAATGTAGTCGCAGATGCTCTGAGCCGCAAGTCCCTTGTCAACAATCTTTCCGTTACCTCAATGGAAGGAGAAGAAGAACCGAGTCTCTACTTGGTTCCATATGGGGCACTCTACAACCTAGCTCTCATTCCTACTATCAAGGAAGATATTATGGAAGCTCAGAAGGAGGACAAAGGGATGTCGCACATTCGCCAAAGAATGGAGAAGGGGGAGATGAAATGTTTTCGATGTGAGATGAAGGTACCCTCTGGTTTAAAAACCGTATAGTGGTACCCCGAAACCGGGAACTTCGGAAGAAGATACTGGATGAAGCTCATTTATCCAAGTATTCCATTCATCTGGGAAGTAACAAAATGTACCAATATCTGAGAAAGAAGTTCTAGTGGACTTGGATGAAGGGAGAAGTAGCAAAATACATATCCGAATGTGATACGTGTCGACGAGTTAAGGCCGACCATATGAAGGCAGCTAGATAGCTTCAACCTTTAAGCATACCGGCTTGGAAATGGGAGGATATCAGCATGGATTTCATTGTTGGATTGCCTCCCACTCTCCATAAGCACGACTCAATTTGTGTGATCGTTGACCGGTTGACCAAATCAGCTCATTTCATACCAGTCAGTGTTAAGTATGATGTAAAGCGGTATGCAGAACTTTATATCTCCATAATATTGTGTCTACATGGTGTACCCCGCACTATCATTTCAGATCGTGGATCTATTTTCGTCGCCCGCTTTTGGGAGCATCTCCATGATGCAATGGGTACCAAACTGATTCGAAGCTTGGCTTATCATTCTCAGACTGATGGACAAACCGAACGGGTGAATCAAGTGCTAGAGGATATGCTCCGTGCCTGTGCAATCCACCATGGTAGGAATTGGGATGATCATCTACCATTGGCGGAATTTTCGTACAACAACGATTACCAGGCTAGCATCCAGATGGCACCATATGAAACTCTTTATGGCCGAAAGTGTCGCACACCATTGAACTGGTGCGAATATGGTGAACGAGTGGTATATGGCATCGACTTGATAAAAGAAGCCGAAGAGCAAGTAGGCATCATCCAAGCAAATCTCAAATCCACCCAATCTCGTCAAAAGAGCTATGCGGACAAATGATGTCGACCTCTTCACTTCGAGGTTGGGGATCAAGTTTATCTCCGGGTATCCCCGACGAAAGGAATTCATCAATTCGGAGTGAGAGGGAAGCTAGCTCCATGTTTTATTGGGCCGTTCGCAATAATCAAAAGATGCGGACCTGTGGCATATAGATTGGAGTTACCGCCATCGCTGGCAGGGGTCCATAATGTGTTTCACATTTCTCAGTTGCGGAAATGTCTCAAAGTCCCAACGAATATATGTATTGAGGATTTGGAAACCCTCCAGCCAGATCTTACATATTCCGAGCATCCAACCCAGATCGTTGCTGAGAAAAATCGCACCACAAGAAGGCGCACATTGCGTTTCTACAAAGTCTTGTGGAGCAACCACAGTGCTGAAGAAGCCACATGGGAAAGCAAGGAATATCTTAAAACGAACTATCCGGAATTGTTAGCGGCACATGTTCAGTAGATCTTTATCTTTTGTCCTTCCTTTGTAATCTCGGGACGAGATTCTTTTAAGGGGGGAGGAACGTAAAATCCCACTTTTTCCTTTTATGAGAAGTTCAACCACAAGTGTTTTATCAAACATAATGGAGGGCAAAAAAATTTTGCACATAAGCTTGACCTCACCAAAAAGTTTTCTTTCTACAAAGTTGGGAAGTTATTGATCGCAATGGCTAGGGCAAATTATATGGCAGCAGTATAAAAATAAAAACCAATGTTATTTGATTATGTTGCTATGCATATTAGTCCCTGCCAAAAAGATTCAAATCCAAGGCTCCAAATTTTTCCTTGGACTCTTAAATATCTAAATAGCTTCTCAGAAAAATTTCAAGATTTTTGAAGTACATCTTCCATTGGTTTGGACACGTACAAAGGATTCAATTGGCGTCGACATCAAATTTAGCTTTGCACTAAACATTGCCCATATAAACCCCTAAATTTTTCTAAGGCCTTTTATGGTTCAGGGGAATTGATTTCAAAGTTTGGAGATTTTTGGACCTCAGATACTATTATTTCAACAAGGTTTATACCCATATTGGAATTCAAATTTGAATTTGAATTTGACGCGAACTATGTCCAAATTGATTTTTGATTGCAGAATTGAATTCCCCATATTTTTCTTAGTCTACTTGTAAATTTTGGGAAATTTTGGACAATGTTTAAGCTAGAATCTAGAGGAATGGATAAGGGAGAGAGGTGGGGCCCACAGGTCAGGCAGTGAAACCGATTCACCGCCTCTGTTTCTCACCCCCTGTCGACACCGCGACGCTTGCATGCGCTAGCTTGCCGTTGGCGTCGGTCGCCTCCAGCTGCCCCCCTGACGTCCTTATCTACCGCAGTGGCGCCTATAAAAGCCACCCCCCCCCCCCCATCAATGGAGTCCTCACTTATTCACCGCACCGTGCCATTTTTCATCGCCTCCGCGATCACCCCGTGCCGCTCGACGCCGCGCAGCCTCGCCGTCGATACAAGCACCGTCATCCTCTTCGGTCAATAACAAAAAGGTGCGCAACGACCTCGTGCAGCTTCTGGTTAAGCTTAAACCCTATCATGCATCCTAGCTCTAGTATTCTTTAAAATCCCGAAGCACTTTTATCACGTTGAGGCTAGATCATCGGTGTAATTCCGATTGTATGTACAAAATCGCTTCGATCTAGTTAGAGGACATGATCCATGTAGTCTAACGCACCTTCCCTCCAAAAAATCAGAAAGAACCATCGGCTAATTAGCAAGATCTTCAAGTTTTCCCCTTCCGCTGTTGTTAACGCTCGGTTCACCGTCGACTTTGGTATTGCCGGCTATGACACGAGCTCTAAACCCTCCTGAGACCTTCTCCATGCATCCACGTTGCTTCCCGAGCTTTCAAACGAGAAGTTTAGCTAGGGAATCGAAGGTCTCCACTACACCGAAACCCTAACCCCCGTCGCTGCCGTCGGGATTAGTTTTCCGGTCACCCCTCGCCGTCGGGAGCTAGGCCATCGTGTTCCCCGTGTGAAAATATGTGGCAGCGGCGAGTCCCGAGGCCTCCCGTAGGCCGGAGGCTATCGCCGGTGAAAGCGCCGCCGCGCGCCGGTGAGAACGTCGCCGTCCGAGCAATGACTCGAGGTGGAAGAAGACCGGGTTCGCGGGTCCCACCTGCTAGTGAACGCAACGCGCCCAGATCAGTCTGTGGCTAAGGATCTAGTGTGGCCGCGTGGAAAAGTTTATAACCCCCGGTGTGGCTTGCCCCTGATTGGATGATTTTAAATCCAGTGGGCCCTGGCGCCAAATTCAAAAGATGAATTTTCCCTTTTGGTGCAGAACCATTTCCAATGTTTGAAAATCAATATATTTCTGTAGGACGCTCCAAAAATATTCAAACAAATTTTGTTTGAAAGCCCTTGAGCTCTAGTTTCCATCAATACCAATTAGGTTCTGTGAAACTCACAGTTAATTTCTGTAGAAAACAATCTTTCAAAATTCAAATACAATTTTGACAGATAAGATAGCCACTGGAAAAATCCCCAAAATTCACATAAAATTCGATTTCTCTTTCTCCACAATCATAAAAATTTTGGGAGCCATTGCACCGGTTTAACCCTCTGTATAGTTCAATTACCTTTTTCAGTTATTGAAATTTTACATATGTTCAGTGGCTTTATTATGTCCCAAATTTGGACTGAACCTTCCTTAATCATACACTAGTTCCTGCAAAAATCTTGGATTTAATTGACCTACTATCCTAGTCGTAATTCTGTTGTAAACTGAATATTGATTAAATGGCTAACAATTCAATTATAAGATAATTCCAGAAATTCTTGCCAACTTAGAAATACAATAACTCCTTCACAAAAGCTTAGAAGCTTATGGAACAAATTTTGTTAGAACAAAGACAATTTCCTCTGTCTTGATTATCAACTGTTAGCTATGTTCAAGCTACAGTTTCCTCTCTAGAATTATTGGAAGTTAATTGCTTGCCATAATTTTGGAGACCACAATCTACTTTGATCATCTCCTGTTCTTTGCAAGAGTTTGTATCATATTCCCTAGTATCCACCTTCAAAGTTCCAAAGCCAATTAGGTCATTATCACATAATGGTCACCATAAATTAAATCATGGTCTTGGTAATAATTATTTTTCAAAGTCATCCATATACCTATTCTATGCATATCGTATAGTAACCGAAGTCGAGGAGGAGGCAGAAACCTTGGAAGAGCACCTTCCAAATATTAACTCAGGCTCTGACCTGCAACAAGGCAAGCCCCGGTTTGCATTTAATTCGTTTATAAAATTTTACTTTATCACTATGATGAATAGCATATGAAATGTGCATTACGTTTAGGATGATTGATACTCCACTTGCATGACCAAAAATCCTAGGGATTGGTTGGAACGAGTTACAGTTTGACCTGTAGTAACTGCTTTGCTAATGTATAGGAAATCCGGTAGAAGTCGAGTAGTTGGAATCTACTCGCGAGAGATGTAGGACATATCTCACAGGATTGGTTAGATTGAAAATGGCATGATATAATGAAACTGAGACAGGGCAAGGAATGGATAGGAAGCGGCGAGAATTGAGTCTCGGTCGCATAGCCCTGCCTGTGTCGATTAAGGCCCGTCTGTATGCGGCCCCTTCGGACAAGCTTGAATTGTACCGGCAACATAATGGACATATGAAATCTAGTAAACTGATGTAACTCGATAACTGGGGTATCAAGGCCCATTAACTGACCATCGATAGGGGTGGGTTGAGGACAGTAAGGTGTAAATCGGTCGGCGGACACATGAGGTGTTCCATGCGGAGACCTTCTGATTGCGGAGGTGAGACGGGCTCGGCGTTCGGGTTTATGTGAAAGGTGGCCATATACGCCTAGTACTGAAGTGTTATGTAGGTACAGGTGTGCTCGCTGACACTTCCGAACGACGTATGTGTCTTGTTGTCCGGGTGTGTCCTGATTGCAATTACTGTCTCTCGCAGTAATAGAGTACCACTTGTTTACTGCACCGTGACGTAGTAAATACAAAAGAAACCAAAAAATTATATTGTATTGAATTATAATTGCTTTGCAACCTTGTATGATTTAGAGATAGTGCAACTAAAAGTTTACAGTTTCCCCATACTTTAGTTGTAATAGCATTATGTGCTCTGGGCATGTTATGTCATCGGTAAAGTGTTTCGTGTTTGATTGTGGAGCCCATGATGTGTCGTGCCTGGAGAATGTCATTTACTACATAAAACCTGATTATAAGGATCCACTTGTAGGCGAGTCATTTATGCTTCACCTTACCTATGTTTAGTGTCCCCTTTGCATATGTCTAGTGAGACGGGTTAGTCTTCCTGAGCCTTATGCTCACGTTTGCAGTTAACGAGTTTTGCAGGTTATAGAATTGATGAAGGGTTTGATGATGAGGCTGCACCCCCTCCAGGGTGTACAACCGAATGGGAACCCTGCACGCCGCCGTGATTGAGTGTTGCTAGTGCAAAGTATCTGTGGGGACCGGAATCCACACATCTGAGGATCTCATTGGGTGGTGTCGTGCGATGCGACACCCAACAGTTTACAAGAATAGAACCAGAATAAAGTACAAGACCAAGTCTTTTATTTAATACACAGCGGAAGTTTTCACAATACTAGCGGATGTAAAGAAATATATACATACCATAGCTACGCTCTCAGCACTAGCTATGCAAAAAAGCAAAGTTTTCCATGCCAGGGATACTTTGCACTAGCAACACTCAAACTATGGCAGCGTGCAGGGTTCCCACTCGGCTGTACACCCTGGAGGGGGTGTTGCCTCATCGTCAAACCCATCCTCAAAGGGTAACCTGCAAAAACTCGTTAACTGCAAACGTGAGCTTAAGGCTCAGCAAGACTTAACCGTCTCACTAGACAGATGCACGGGGACACTAAACATAGGTATGGAATAGCATAAATAACTCGCCTACAAGTGGATCCTTATAATAAAGTTTTAAGTAGCAAATGACATTCTCTGAGCACGGCACATCATGGGCTCCACAATCAAACGAGAAACGCTTTACCGATGATATGACATGCCCAAAGCACATAATGCTATTACAGCTAAAGTATGGGGAAATTGTAAATCTTTAGTTATACTATCTCTAAACCAAACAAAGTTGCAAAGTAATTATAATTCAATATCATATGACTTTCCTGACTTCTTTAGTATTTACTACGTCACGACACAGTGAACAAGTGGTACTCTATTACTGCGAGGGACAGTGATTGCAATCAAGACACACCCGGACAACACGACACATACGTCGTTCGGAAGTGTCAGCGAGTACACCTGTACCTACATAACACTTCAGTACTAGGCGTATATGGCCACCTTTCACAAGAAACTCAAATGTTGAGCCCGTCTCACCTCCGCAAACAGCAGGTCTCCGCACGGAACACCTCATGTGTCCGCCGACCGATTTACACCTTACTGTCCTCAACCCACCCCTATCGATGGTGAGTTAATGGGTCTCAACATCCCAGTTATCAAGTTACATCAGTTTATTGGATTCCATATGTCCATTATATTGCCGGTACAATTCAAGCTTGTCCAGCGGGGCCGCATACAGACGGGCCTTAATCAACACAGGCAGGGCTATGCGACCGAGACTCAATTCTCGCCGCTTCCTATCCATTCCCTACCCGGTCTCAGTTTCATTATATTAAGCCATGTTCTATTCAACCAATCCTGTGAGATACATCTCTCGCGAGTAGATTCCAACTACTCGACTTCTACCGGATCTCCTATGCAATAGCAAAGCAGTTACTACAGGTCAAACTGTAACTCGTGCCAAATAAACCCCTGGGATTTTTGGTCATGCAAGTGGAGTATCATTCACCCTAAACGTAATGCACAATTCATATACTATTCATCATAGTGATAAAGCAAAAGCTCATAAACGACTTAAATGCAAACCGGGGCTTGCCTTGTTGCAGGTCAGGTTCTGAGTTAAAAATTGGAAGGTTCTCTTCCAAGGCTTCTGGCTCCTCCTCGACTTCGGTCACTATACGATATGCAGATAACATGGATATATAAATGACTTTGAAAATTATTTATTTTAAGACCATAATTTAATTCATGGTGATCACTATATGACAGGGACCTTAATTGGCTCTGGAATTTCGATGGTAGATACTAGGGAATATGATCAAGGCTCTTGCAAAGAACAGGAGATGATCATAGCAGATTGTGGTCTCCGAAAGTATGGCAAGCAATCAACTTCCAAAAATTTCCGAGAGGAAACTGTAGCTTGAACCTAGCTAACAGTTGATAATCAAGATGGAGGGAGTGGTTCTGGTTTTAGCAAAATTTGTTTTCATAATTTTCTAAGCTGTGGGGAAGGAGTTATTGTATTTCTAATTCGGCAAGAATTTCTGGATTTACTTTATAATTGAGTTTCTAGACATTAAATCAATATTTGGTTTGTAACTGATTTAGGACTAGTATAGTAGGTTAATTAAATCCAAGACTTTAACAAGAGCTAGGGTATGACTAAAGGAAGACTCAGTAAAATTTTGGGACCTAATAAAGCAACCTAATAGCTGTGAAAATTCAATAACTGAAAAAGGAAATTGAATTATCCAGAGAGTTAAAGAGGTGTTATGGCTCCCAAATTTTGCCTGATAATCAAGAATAGGACAATAAATTTTATGTGAATTTTGGGGAATTTTCCCATGGATATCTTGTCTGGAAAAATTGCATTTGCATTAGGAAAGATTATTTTCTACAGAATTTAACTCTGAGTTCCACAGAACCTAATTGGTATTGACAGAAACTAGAGCTCAAGAGTTTCGAACAAAATTTGTTTGAAGATTTTTGGAGTATCCTACAGAAAGATATTCAATTTAGAAGTTTGGGTAAATTTCTGGAATTAAATAAATCCCAAAGACCACGTGGCACATTCTGGTTGAGGCAGCACCGGGGTCCACAGAATTCGCGCAGCCACACTAGATCTCAGCCGCACCGTGATCCCGCAGTGAATGGCAGGTGGGACCCGATGGGGTCATCGTCTACCTCGGGCCGGTGCCCGCGCGGAGCAACACCCGCGACGGTGGCTCGCCGGCGAGCTCGCCGCCGGCCAATCCAACGCACCAGATTCGCGGAAACTTGCCGCCTAGGGGTTTTTGGGGTCGCTGAGCACGATGGTGAGGTCAGTGGGTCTTGAAGCTCGCCGGAAAAGGTCGTGCGACGGCGGTGGCGGCGATGAGCGCTCGGGCAGCATAGAACTCTCTATAGAGTAGCTCAAATCACTTGGGAATTGCTCCAAAACCTTTCTGGGATGATGGAGTTCAAGGATATGGGCGCAGAAGGGGAGTGAGTCGCCGGGAATCATGAGTTCGACGGTGAGCCGAGGTTTTCTCACCGGCGGCGAGCAAAACTCGAAATTCAGAGCCGTTGCTTGATGATCCTTAAAGGTTTTTGCTCAGACAGGAGCGCTAGGGCCTATAGAAACTATCTCTAAGTAATTGCAAAGGATGATTGCTTGCCGAAAAGGAATTTGACATGAAATCATAGCTAGCTATCTACCCTCGGCCGTAGAGGAAACGAACAATAACTCGCTCAGGCTTCAACGATAAGGGAAACGGTTTGTACCATGAGCTAGAGTTTGATCAGGCGCACCTTTTTGCTCTTTGGAGCTAGGCTTGAAACGGCGCGGAACGGTGGCACGCCGCGGAGCAGTGGCGAGCGGCGGCGATGGCGCGCGGCGGAAGAATAGTGGCGAGGCAGTGGAGCTGTGATCGGGGATGAGGATTAAAGGGAGCTTCGGCCGGCCTTTTATAGGGCCGCGGCGAGCAGGCAGGCAGCTCGCTGGAGCTGCATGCGTGCGCGCGGTGTCGAGCGGGGGCGCGGCGGTGCAGAGGTGGCGGGGTTGAGCTGATCCGTTTAAAAAGGGGAGCTGACATGTGGGGCCCACTGTCCAGTGATTCTCCCCACAGTTCAGTTACTAATTCATTTAAAAATAGAAGATCAACTCCAAAAATCATGAAATTTTGTGGAGATGGCAAATGAATTATTCTGAACACAATGGTGAACTCAATTCTTATGTTTAAAGAAGTTGGAGAAGAATTAAAAATTCAGATTTGAATTTGATTCAAATTTGCCAAGCACCTCAATAAAAATAGTAGATGAGTTTCTAAAATCTTGAAACTTTGTAAGCATGCTATTGAGGAATTTAGGAGCTCATGGAAAAATTTAGAGCCCTTAATTTGAATATTTGGTTTAGAGCTTATTAGGGCTTCATCGTGCATTGCTTACTAATCCTTATCCAAAAATTCTTATTCTTAAAAGGTGAATAGAATATAATTTGGATTCATGGTGAAGTCTAATACCCATGATAAAAGAATCTAACAAAGAGTGCAAGATAAGTTTTGGATGGCATAGTTCATGTGTACCATTATATTGGAGATCCAAAATAGTTGATCACAAAACCCATATGAACTTAACATGCCATAAAAGTGGGGTTTTACATTCCTCTCCCCTTAAAAGAATCTCGTCCCGAGATTACAAAAGAAGGTAAAGGAAAAGGATCTATCGAACATATGCCGCTAACAAGTCCGGATAGTTCGTTCTAAGATACTCCTCGCTTTCCCATGTGGCCTCTTCGGCACTGTGGTTGCTCCACAAGATCTTGTAGAAACGCAAGGTGCGGCTTCTTGTGGTGCGAGCCTTTTCATCGATGATCTGAGTTGGATGCTCGGAATAAGTGAGATCTGGTTGGAGAGCTTCCAAATCCTCCATGCGGATATCAGATGGAGCCTTAAGACATTTCCGCAATTGGGAAATGTGGAATACATTGTGGACTCCTGAAAGTGACGTTGGTAACTCCAATTGATATGCCACAGGTCCGTATCTTTCGATTACTGCGAATGGCCCAATAAAGCGGGGAGCTAGCTTCCCTTTTACCCCGAAGCGATGGATACCCTTCGTAGGGGATACCCGGAGATAAACTTGATCTCCAACTTCGAAGTGAAGAGGTCGACGTCGCTTGTCCGCGTAGCTCTTCTGTCGAGACTGAGCAGCTTTGAGATTCGCTTGAATAGTGCGAACTCGATCCTCGGCTTCATTTACTAAGTCGATGCCGTATACTGCTCGTTCACCTGATTCGCACCAGTTCAAGGGTGTGCGACACTTCCGGCCATAAAGAGCTTCATAAGGTGCCATCTGGATGCTAGCCTGGTAACCGTTGTTGTATGAAAACTCCGCCAAAGGTAGATGATCATCCTAGTTCTTGCCCTGGTGGATGGCACAGGCACGAAGCATGTCTTCTAGCACTTGATTCACCCGTTCAGTTTGTCCATCCGTCTGAGGATGATAGGCCGAGCTCCGAATTAACTTGGTTCCCAGTGCAGCGTGGAGATGCTCCCAGAATCGCGAAACAAATACAGCCCCACGATCTGAGACGATGGTGCGGGGTATTCCGTGGAGGCATACGATTCTGGCAATGTATAACTCCGCGTATCTTGAGGAATGATAGTTGGTATTGACGGGAATGAAATGCGCCGTCTTAGTCAGTCGGTCAACTATCACCCAAATTGAGTCGTGCTTATGGAGAGTGGGAGGCAACCCAACAATGAAATCCATGCTGATATCCTCCCATTTCCAAGCTGGTATGCTTAAAGGTTGAAGCTGTCCTGCTGCTTTCATATGGTCGGCCTTCACTCGGCGGCACGTATCACACTCGGATACATATTTAGCTACTTCCCGCTTCATCCGAGTCCACCAGAACTTCTTTCTTAAATCTTGGTACATTTTGTTACTTCCCGGATTAATGGAATACTTGGATAAATGAGCTTCATCCAGTATCTTCCTCTGAAGTTCCATGTTTCGGGGTACCACTATACGGTCGTTAAACCAGAGGGTACCTTCATCGTCACTTCGGAAGCATTTCATCTCCCCTTTCTTTATTCTTTGCTGAATATGTGACATCCCCTTGTCCGCCTTCTGAGCTGCCATAATATACTCCCTGATGGTAGGAATGAGAGCGAGATTGTAGAGCGCCCCATATGGAACCAAGTAAAGACTCAGTTCTTCCTTTCCCTCCCTCGAGGTAATGGAAAGATTGTTGATATGGGACTTGCGGCTCAGAGCGTCTGCGACTACGTTCGCCTTGCCTGGATGGTAGTGGATCTCAATCTCATAATCCTTGATCAATTCTAACCATCGCCTTTGTCGCATATTTAAATCCTTCTGGGTGAAGATGTATTTCAAGCTTTTGTGATCAGTGTAAAGGTGTACTAAATTACCCAGTAGATAATGCCTCCACATCTTCAATGCTAGCACCACAGCAGCCAGTTCAAGATCATGAGTCGGGTAGTGCTGCTCGTGGTTCCGAAGCTGTCGCGATCCATACGCGATCACTCTTCGCTCTTGCATTAACACACAACCTAAACCAATCCGAGATGCATCGCAATAGACATCAAATGCTTTGGTAGTGTCTGGTTGGGCTAAAACTGGTGCCGTTGTAAGGTGTTTCACCAATGCTTTGAAACCTGCCTCACATGCCTCAGTCCATACATACTTTTGTCCTTTCTTCAGAAGTTCTGTCATTGGTTTAGCTATTTTGGAGAAACTGGGTATAAACCTCCGGTAATATCCTGCTAAACCCAGGAAACTTCGGGCTTCATGTACAGACTTTGGAGACTCCCATTTGAGGACTTGCTTAATCTTGCTTGGATCAACTGCAATACCTTCTGCTGAAATGATGTGCCCTAAAAATGGCACCTGGTTGATCCAGAATTCACACTTGCTGAACTTAGCATACAACTGATGGTCCCGTAATCGCTGAAGCACAATATGCAAGTGTTGAGCATGTTCTTCTTCGGATTTTGAATACACAAGTATGTCGTCAATGAAGACCACGACGAACTTGTCCAATTCCGGCATGAACACTGAGTTCATGAGATACATGAAATGAGCCGGGGCGTTGGTTAATCCGAAGGACATAACCAGATACTCATACATTCCATACCTTGTTGAGAATGCTGTCTTGGATATATCTTCTGGTCGGATTCTAATTTGATGATAACCAGAACGAAGATCCATCTTCGAAAACACTTTAGCACCCACTAATTGATCGAAAAGAATATCAATGCGCGGTAGTGGATACTTGTTCTTGATGGTGACAGCATTAAGTGGATGATAGTCTACACACAGCCTCAAGGTCTTATCTTTCTTTTCTACAAACAGTGCAGAACAACCCCATGGTGATGAACTTGGACGAATAAAACCTTTGCTCTCAAGTTCAGTTAATTGTTCCTTCAGTTCTGCAAGTTCCTTAGGTGCCATCTTGTAGGGTGGTCTTGAAATTGGCACTGTTCCTGGTGCAAGTTCAATCTTGAACTCTATATCTCTCTCTAGGGGCATACCAGGAAGATCTTCAGGAAATACGTCGGAGTATTCACATACTACCGGAATATCCTCTAGTTCCATAACCTCAGTATTGAGAATAGATGGTTCCAATGGAATGATGTTCTTAAGATTGAGAACTTGGGGTCGATGGAGTGGAGAGTTTAGATAAATCTTTCTAGGAATGATATCAAGAATAGCACCATGGTACTGCAACCATGCCATACCTAAGATGATATCAAGCTTTTGATGCTCTAATATCAGAAACGAAGTAAGATATATGGTCCCATCTAGGTTAAGTGGGATTCCAGGAACCAATTTATTTGTTACCGTTTTCCCGGCTGGAGTGTTAACCACATATGGGGTTTTTGTGGAGATAACAGGCAATTGACTTTTAACGACAAAAGATTTACTAATGACATTGTGTGATGCTCTGGAGTCAAAGAGTATGACTACGGGTTGATCGAAGATAGAGAACGTACCCGTGAGCACGGGTGCGCCTTTTGGAACGTCCTCGATGGCGAGGTGGTGGATGTTGCCGGGTCTGGTGGCTAGCTTCTTGGGCGGGTTGCGGGGTTGGTTGGCCCCCTGGTAAGATGATTGCCCTCCACCTTGTCGATTCTGCGGACAATCCTTGGCGAAGTGCCCCGTACGTCCACACGTGAAACACGTGTACGGGGTTTGGCCAATACGAAGGGGAGGACGGAATCCCGGTAAACGTGGTGGAGGTGGAAGTGCACGTGGAACCATCCCCTGTTGTTGCTGCGGCCGAAATCCGCCGTTGTTGAACTGACGACCACGGAACATTGGTGGTCGCGATGGCGGCTGCCACCTCTGGCCGGATGGTGATCGATACACCATACGGTACTTCTGAGGAGTACCACCTCCGCTGCTCTGTGGAGCACCCCTCTTCTTTTTATCGGAGGACAGCTCGCGCGTAGCGTCCTCCTGCATGATAGCGGCATTGACTATGTCGTTGAAGTTGCCGCGGTTGAACAGGACAAGCTTGTCCTTCAACTTGGGGTTCAAACCCCGGTAGAAACATTCCCGCTTCAGATCTTCGGTATTCACTTGGTCCTAAGCATATTGGGCCAAGTGGTTGAATGATTTGGAGTATTCGTATGCACTCCTTCCTCCTTGCCTTAGCTCCAAGAACTCTTGAAGCTTCCTCCTCATAATCCCGGGAGGGATGTGGTAGGCGCGAAATGCCTCCCGGAATTCGGTCCAGCTTACAACATGGCCTGCGGGGCGTGCGGCAAGGTAATTGGCCCACCACGCACCGGCAGACCCCTGCAGTTGTTGCGCTGCAAACAATGTCTTCTGCTGTTCGGTTACCGCGAGTAAACCGTACTTTCCTTCAATGGTGCGGAGCCAGTTATCCGCGTCCAACGGTTCATCGGCTTCTCTGAATACCGGTGGGTGTGTCGATGAGAAATCAGAGTAGGAACTCTGAAATTGCTGACGCGGTCCATCATCCTGTCGTCCCCCTTGACGGGACGAGTGCTGCACCAACGTCCGCAGTAACTCGGTTTGCTCGTCGCGCGAGCCGAGCACTGCAGCGAGAACCTCCGCGAGACTCCTGGGGAGTGTGGTTGGAGGTGGTGGAGGTGGTTGCGTCTGAGGCGTATTCTGCCCCGGGGGTGGTGTGTCATCCCCCTGTCCTCCACTAGATCCTCCCACCTCTGAGGCTGTACGAGTACGCACCATACTGCAATATAATGAATAACACGGTAAGTCCCATTGCCTCAAGTTTATCCTCCCTTAGAAATGCGGTAGACAATAATAGACGATGCATAACATTTACATATATTGATAAAGCACAAACTTTATACAAAATATATCATCTCAAGACCAAGTTTACAGTAGTAAACCCAAAATGATGGACTCCCTTTATGGAAATACATCTCTACCATACTTGGCCTTCCTGACATGTCATACTCATCTCATTAGCTAGACACCACAACCATTACTCTTAATATGACACAAACATGGTCACAAAAGAGAAACACTAGCAACCATTTAACTATATGCCGCCCGGTGTTGGCGGAAGTGCTACCACATCTAACTTCAATACGCTCTACTCGACGTATTCAAGTTCCTCTGGGTCTTCTTCTTCTTCTTCATCTTCAGGGCTAGGCACCTCTGATACGGGTGCTGGAGTAGAAGTTGATACATCGTTCAACATCAACGTCTTCTTGGCAGCCATAGCTTGCCAATCTGTCTGTATTATAAACATCCCCCAGGCCTCATTCTCTTGCTGAGCCTGTTCACAGCTGGTCTTCCAGCTCTGAGCCTCTACTCTGGACTGATCCCTGTCTGCAGTCACCACGTTCAACTGTGTGTCCCGTTGGTGCCCATAAAGTAGGCTTGCCTCCAGATCAATATCTCTCTCTAGAGTCTCCTGGCGAGACGCGGCCAAATCCATAACAGCGTCATGCCATTGATTCTCCCTAAGGTTCAAACGATGATTAAGAGGAGCCATCATATCCCTAAGTCCATCATTTGCCCACTCAAAGTGATTTGCTCGCTTCATGGCTTGCTTCAGATTGTTTGTCAATTCTTTTATGCATGTCCTTTGATTACCCTTCTCGCGATGTGAGGCTGCTGCATACATCGCTAAGGCTGTTGCGGATGTTTCGCCATGCTCTCCCACCTCCGCAAGCAAGCGGGTTGCCCAGGCTTCAGAAGCCCTGCCGTTGACTGGAAAGAACTCATACGGAGTACCCACCAGATGACGGTAATGGAGTTTGCAAAACCTCCCTATGGCAACACTTGCGGCGTAGCTCCATGTTTCTTCTAATATCAATCCTTTGATCTTAATGGAGTATGGAGCCCATCCGAGGTGCGGTGGACCGGCAGGCACATCGACGTAGATGGTGCAACTCCACATACCGCCCTCCTGGAACTTCTTGCCCCAATAGCTAGGTAACACCAAATAGCCAAACTGGCCGAGCAACCGTGCAAACACGTCCGGAAAACCGGCGTGCCCGGTGCATGTTGAGAACACCCATCCATTAGGCAACTGAATTCTTGGTGCTGCCATCTGTGGACAATTATACCCGAATGTCAATACACCGTTTAAGTATTCGACCCAATCACTGGTGATGTGGGACAAAAAGAAATATCCATAATCAATTTGTTCAGTCAAAGCTGCAATCTGGAAATGAGTACAGTTCTGGTTTATCTGACCTGTCTGCAGTAACCCGTAAGTTTCATACAGAAGAAGTCAGAACTAAACTTTATGTTGAATACAAAAATTGTAGTACACTTCAAAACCTTTCCAGATTGTACTCATACATCCACTGTTGAACTAGTATGAACAATCTATACCAGTTTTAAGTTGACTCAAGGGTTCTGAAAATTTTGACAGAACCTCCCCTGTATATGGGCTTATCTCCACATTCTATACAGGTTCATCATGATAAGATATTGAGGTAGTGTCAAAATAAACATTGAGTAACATCGTGTTAACAATCCAGAACTAAAGAAGTTCCATCACGACAACCTTGTCATGAAGGTATTATGCATCAATTCACAATTATGTGCAAACTGTTCCAAGTTCTGGACTGCAGGAACCAAATTTGCGACAAATGGAATTAGGCATAGCTACACCTAGATTCAGGTCAGGAGTGATAAATAAAGTTGATAGATGACTTCCTAAGCTTTCCAGAAATGTATATGCGTAACCATATCACTGTTCTGGATTAGGGGTTATAATTATCCAAACTCAACAGTAAAGCTGACTGGTTTGCATCAACAGTCATGCAGTTTACTGTGTTGTCTTCCCAATTTGGTTAAACTCCAATTAAAATCAGGAAGGACTCCCAAAACAAACTCGTGAATCTCCACCTACCCTTCTCAAACATATATCCCAATAAGGTAGTGGATTTTTCTACAGTGAGTTATGGCAAGAATACAGAAACGGTACAAAGGTGGGTTCATGTGGAGTAATTACAGTAAACCCCAGTTTTCAACAGATTAACAAGCTTTTCTGTCTTTATGGTCAACGGAAAAGTTGGAGAGACCTTCACGAGCTTTCCATTCATGTAGGATATGCTTATGTTATCTAATTGCTAACCAAGATTACAACCTGGCGAAGTTGAGCTACTTCTACCAGAAAGCAAGAATCTTGGTTCTATCCATTTTATCAAGTCGAGCCCGAAATTATCAGTATCTGATAGTCGGACTTTCTCAAAACACAATGCAACCATTCTGTCGGTGGGGAGGGTCTAGTATCATGTTTGATACTGACGGTACTACGTGCCTCACGAAAGGAAATTCTATCCGGTACATCCGGTTACGTCTATAGGTGGTTCCTATATCGTTCCCTCGCAAACGGCTTCTACACGGGTTGCTACCGGAGTTAGGTTACCTGCAGAAGACAAACAATCCCCTTTCACACCTTCGCACCTCAAGGGCGGCACGGGGAAACACGGCAGGCAGTCACAATAATATATAACTAAAAGTAAATGCATACGACTCTGGCGTGAGTCGTCCTCGAGCGAGGCCATGTCTCGAGGTACATGGCTGTAAATACGTATGTACAGCAAAGACTCCCGTACGATCCGGCTTATACACGCTCGGGCATACGTGTTCGCATGTTCTCATAGATATGAGAACACACTATCGGGTTACATACCACCCGACGGGGCTTCCCTCTAACTTTGTGTCACGCTGGGGTACCGCGTGTCATATGTTCTTAGAAACATGGAAAGTTTCAAAGACTCATATTGACTTTCCGTACCAAGCCACGGAAATTTCACATACCACCTCTCGTATGCTGAGCTTACCGAGATTGATCCGCTCTCGGTGGCGTACCTTACCTCTTACCTGATGTCGGAGCGTCGTTACAGAATATAATAACACATAGTTAGTTTACCACCTTTATATCTTATACTAATAATACTCCTTATAACGGCATATAACTAATTTCTCACTCAAGTTCCTAATTTTTGAAAATATGTTCTTTTCCGGTACACTGTTCCCAACGAAGCTCTGATACCATGTCTGTGGGGACCGGAATCCACACATCCGAGGATCTCATTGGGTGGTGTCGTGCGATGCGACACCCAACAGTTTACAAGAATAGAACCAGAATAAAGTACAAGACAAAGTCTTTTATTTAATACACAGCGGAAGTTTTCACAATACTAGCGGATGTAAAGAAATATATACATACCATAGCTACGCTCTCAGCACTAGCTATGCAAAAAGCAAAGTTTTCCATGCCAGGGATACTTTGCACTAGCAACACTCAAACTATGGCGGCGTGCAGGGTTCCCACTCGGCTGTACACCCTGGAGGGGGTGTTGCCTCATCGTCAAACCCATCCTCAAAGGGGTAACCTGCAAAAACTCGTTAACTGCAAACGTGAGCTTAAGGCTCAGCAAGACTTAACCGTCTCACTAGACAGATGCACGGGGACACTAAACATAGGTATGGAATAGCATAAATAACTCGCCTACAAGTGGATCCTTATAATCAAGTTTTAAGTAGCAAATGACATTCTCTGAGCACGGCACATCATGGGCTCCACAATCAAACGAGAAACGCTTTACCGATGATATGACATGCCCAAAGCACATAATGCTATTACAGCTAAAGTATGGGGAAATTGTAAATCTTTAGTTATACTATCTCTAAACCAAACAAAGTTGCAAAGTAATTATAATTCAATATCATATGACTTTCCTGACTTCTTTAGTATTTACTACGTCACGACACAGTGAACAAGTGGTACTCTATTACTGCGAGGGACAGTGATTGCAATCAAGACACACCCGGACAACACGACACATACGTCGTTCGGAAGTGTCAGCGAGTACACCTGTACCTACATAACACTTCAGTACTAGGCGTATATGGCCACCTTTCACAAG
Source organism: Tuctoria greenei (assembly GCA_036927565.1). Lineage (NCBI taxonomy): Eukaryota > Viridiplantae > Streptophyta > Magnoliopsida > Poales > Poaceae > Tuctoria > Tuctoria greenei. The sequence goes on from JAYESD010000006.1 coordinate 115,177,597, forward strand.
AAACTCAAATGTTGAGCCCGTCTCGCCTCCGCAAACAGCAGGTCTCCGCACGGAACACCTCATGTGTGTGCCGACCGATTTACCCCTTACTGTCCTCAACCCACCCCTATCGATGGTGAGTTAATGGGTCTCAACATCCCAGTTATCAAGTTACATCAGTTTATTGGATTCCATATGTCCATTATATTGCCGGTACAATTCAAGCTTGTCCAGCGGGGCCGCATACGGACGGGCCTTAATCAACACAGGTAGGGCTATGCGACCGAGACTCAATTCTCGCCGCTTCCTATCCATTCCCTACCCGGTCTCAGTTTCATTATATTAAGCCATGTTCTATTCAACCAATCCTGTGAGATACATCTCTCGCGAGTAGATTCCAACTACTCGACTTCTACCGGATCTCCTATGCAATAGCAAAGCAGTTACTACAGGTCAAACTGTAACTCGTGCCAAATAAACCCCTGGGATTTTTGGTCATGCAAGTGGAGTATCATTCACCCTAAACGTAATGCACAATTCATATACTATTCATCATAGTGATAAAGCAAAAGCTCATAAACGACTTAAATGCAAACCGGGGCTTGCCTTGTTGCAGGTCAGGTTCTGAGTTAAAAATTGGAAGGTTCTCTTCCAAGGCTTCTGGCTCCTCCTCGACTTCGGTCACTATACGATATGCAGATAACATGGATATATAAATGACTTTGAAAATTATTTATTTTAAGACCATAATTTAATTCATGGTGATCACTATATGACAGGGACCTTAATTGGCTCTGGAATTTCGATGGTAGATACTAGGGAATATGATCAAGGCTCTTGCAAAGAACAGGAGATGATCATAGCAGATTGTGGTCTCCGAAAGTATGGCAAGCAATCAACTTCCAAAAATTTCCGAGAGGAAACTGTAGCTTGAACCTAGCTAACAGTTGATAATCAAGATGGAGGGAGTGGTTCTGGTTTTAGCAAACTTTGTTTTCATAATTTTCTAAGCTGTGGGGAAGGAGTTATTGTATTTCTAATTCGGCAAGAATTTCTGGATTTACTTTATAATTGAGTTTCTAGACATTAAATCAATATTTGGTTTGTAACTGATTTAGGACTAGTATAGTAGGTTAATTAAATCCAAGACTTTAACAGGAGCTAGGGTATGACTAAAGGAAGACTCAGTAAAATTTTGGGACCTAATAAAGCAACCTAATAGCTGTGAAAATTCAATAACTGAAAAAGGAAATTGAATTATCCAGAGAGTTAAACAGGTGTTATGGCTCCCAAATTTTGCCTGATAATCTGGAATTGGACAGTAAATTTTTTGTGAATTTTGGGGAATTTTCCCGTGGATATCTTGTCTGGAAAAATTGCATTTGCATTAGTAAAGATTATTTTCTACAGAATTTAACTCTGAGTTCCACAGAACCTAATTGGTATTGACAGAAACTAGAGCTCAAGAGCTTTCGAACAAAATTTGTTTGAAGATTTTTGGAGTATCCTACAGAAAGATATTCAATTTAGAAGTTTGGGTAAATTTCTGGAATTAAATAAATCCCAAAGACCACGTGGCACATTCTGGTTGAGGCAGCACCGGGGTCCACAGAATTAAAGCGCGCAGCCACACTAGATCTCAGCCGCACCGTGATCCCGCAGTGAATGGCAGGTGGGACCCGATGGGGTCATCGTCTACCTCGGGCCGGTGCCCGCGCGGAGCAGCACCCGCGACGGTGGCTCGCCGGCGAGCTCGCCGCCGGCCAATCCAACGCACCAGATTCGCGGAAACTTGCCGCCTGGGGGTTTTTGGGGTCGCTGAGCACGATGGTGAGGTCAGTGGGTCTTGAAGCTCGCCGGAAAAGGTCGTGCGACGGCGGTGGCGGCGATGAGCGCTCGGGCAGCATAGAACTCTCTATAGAGTAGCTCAAATCACTTGGGAATTGCTCCAAAACCTTTCTGGGATGATGGAGTTCAAGGATATGGGCGCAGAAGGGGAGTGAGTCGCCGGGAATCATGAGTTCGACGGTGAGCCGAGGTTTTCTCACCGGCGGCGAGCAAAACTCGAAATTCAGAGCCGTTGCTTGATGATCCTTAAAGGTTTTTGCTCAGACAGTAGCGCTAGGGCCTATAGAAACTATCTCTAAGTAATTGCAAAGGATGATTGCTTGCCGAAAAGGAATTTGACATGAAATCATAGCTAGCTATCTACCCTCGGCCGTAGAGGAAACGAACAATAACTCACTCAGGCTTCAACGATAAGGGAAACGGTTTGTACCATGAGCTAGAGTTTGATCAGGCGCACCTTTTTGCTCTTTGGAGCTAGGCTTGAAACGGCGCGGAACGGTGGCACGCCGCGGAGCAGTGGCGAGCGGCGGCGATGGCGCGCGGCGGAAGAATAGTGGCGAGGCTGTGGAGCTGTGATCGGGGATGAGGATTAAAGGGAGCTTCGGCCGGCCTTTTATAGGGCCGCGGCGAGCAGGCAGGCAGCTCGCTGGAGCTGCATGCGCGCGCGCGGTGTCGAGCGGGGGCGCGGCGGTGCAGAGGTGGCGGGGTTGAGCTGATCCGTTTAAAAAGGGGAGCTGACATGTGGGGCCCACTGTCCAGTGATTCTCCCCACAGTTCAGTTACTAATTCATTTAAAAATAGAAGATCAACTCCAAAAATCATGAAATTTTGTGGAGATGGCAAATGAATTATTCTGAACACAATGGTGAACTCAATTCTTATGTTTAAAGAAGTTGGAGAAGAATTAAAAATTCAGATTTGAATTTGATTCAAATTTGCCAAGCACCTCAATAAAAATAGTAGATGAGTTTCTAAAATCTTGAAACTTTGTAAGCATGCTATTGAGGAATTTAGGAGCTCATGGAAAAATTTAGAGCCCTTAATTTGAATATTTGGTTTACAGCTTATTAGGGCTTCATCGTGCATTGCTTACTAATCCTTATCCAAAAATTCTTATTCTTAAAAGGTGAATAGAATATAATTTGGATTCATGGTGAAGTCTAATACCCATGATAAAAGAATCTAACAAAGAGTGCAAGATAAGTTTTGGATGGCATAGTTCATGTGTACCATTATATTGGAGATCCAAAATAGTTGATCACAAAACCCATATGAACTTAACATGCCATAAAAGTGGGGTTTTACATTCCTCTCCCCTTAAAAGAATCTCGTCCCGAGATTACAAAAGAAGGTAAAGGAAAAGGATCTATCGAACATATGCCGCTAACAAGTCCGGATAGTTCGTTCTAAGATACTCCTCGCTTTCCCATGTGGCCTCTTCGGCACTGTGGTTGCTCCACAAGATCTTGTAGAAACGCAAGGTGCGGCTTCTTGTGGTGCGAGCCTTTTCATCGATGATCTGAGTTGGATGCTCGGAATAAGTGAGATCTGGTTGGAGAGCTTCCAAATCCTCCATGCGGATATCAGATGGAGCCTTAAGACATTTCCGCAATTGGGAAATGTGGAATACATTGTGGACTCCTGAAAGTGACGTTGGTAACTCCAATTGATATGCCACAGGTCCGTATCTTTCGATTACTGCGAATGGCCCAATAAAGCGGGGAGCTAGCTTCCCTTTTACCCCGAAGCGATGGATACCCTTCGTAGGGGATACCCGGAGATAAACTTGATCTCCAACTTCGAAGTGAAGAGGTCGACGTCGCTTGTCCGCGTAGCTCTTCTGTCGAGACTGAGCAGCTTTGAGATTCGCTTGAATAGTGCGAACTCGATCCTCGGCTTCATTTACTAAGTCGATGCCGTATACTGCTCGTTCACCTGATTCGCACCAGTTCAAGGGTGTGCGACACTTCCGGCCATAAAGAGCTTCATAAGGTGCCATCTGGATGCTAGCCTGGTAACCGTTGTTGTATGAAAACTCCGCCAAAGGTAGATGATCATCCCAGTTCTTGCCCTGGTGGATGGCACAGGCACGAAGCATGTCTTCTAGCACTTGATTCACCCGTTCAGTTTGTCCATCCGTCTGAGGATGATAGGCCGAGCTCCGAATTAACTTGGTTCCCAGTGCAGCGTGGAGATGCTCCCAGAATCGCGAAACAAATACAGCCCCACGATCTGAGACGATGGTGCGGGGTATTCCGTGGAGGCATACGATTCTGGCAATGTATAACTCCGCGTATCTTGAGGAATGATAGTTGGTATTGACGGGAATGAAATGCGCCGTCTTAGTCAGTCGGTCAACTATCACCCAAATTGAGTCGTGCTTATGGAGAGTGGGAGGCAACCCAACAATGAAATCCATGGTGATATCCTCCCATTTCCAAGCTGGTATGCTTAAAGGTTGAAGCTGTCCTGCTGCTTTCATATGGTCGGCCTTCACTCGGCGGCACTTATCACACTCGGATACATATTTAGCTACTTCCCGCTTCATCCGAGTCCACCAGAACTTCTTTCTTAAATCTTGGTACATTTTGTTACTTCCCGGATGAATGGAATACTTGGATAAATGAGCTTCATCCAGTATCTTCCTCCGAAGTTCCATGTTTCGGGGTACCACTATACGGTCGTTAAACCAGAGGGTACCTTCATCGTCACTTCGGAAGCATTTCATCTCCCCTTTCTTTATTCTTTGCTGAATATGTGACATCCCCTTGTCCGCCTTCTGAGCTGCCATAATATCCTCCCTGATGGTAGGAATGAGAGCGAGATTGTAGAGCGCCCCATATGGAACCAAGTAAAGACTCAGTTCTTCCTTTCCCTCCCTCGAGGTAATGGAAAGATTGTTGATATGGGACTTGCGGCTCAGAGCGTCTGCGACTACGTTCGCCTTGCCTGGATGGTAGTGGATCTCAATCTCATAATCCTTGATCAATTCTAACCATCGCCTTTGTCGCATATTTAAATCCTTCTGGGTGAAGATGTATTTCAAGCTTTTGTGATCAGTGTAAAGGTGTACTAAATTACCCAGTAGATAATGCCTCCACATCTTCAATGCTAGCACCACAGCAGCCAGTTCAAGATAATGAGTCGGGTAGTGCTGCTCGTGGTTCCGAAGCTGTCGCGATCCATACGCGATCACTCTTCGCTCTTGCATTAACACACAACCTAAACCAATCCGAGATGCATCGCAATAGACATCAAATGCTTTGGTAGTGTCTGGTTGGGCTAAAACTGGTGCCGTTGTAAGGTGTTTCACCAATGCTTTGAAACCTGCCTCACATGCCTCAGTCCATACATACTTTTGTCCTTTCTTCAGAAGTTCTGTCATTGGTTTAGCTATTTTGGAGAAACTGGGTATAAACCTCCGGTAATATCCTGCTAAACCCAGGAAACTTCGGGCTTCATGTACAGACTTTGGAGACTCCCATTTGAGGACTTGCTTAATCTTGCTTGGATCAACTGCAATACCTTCTGCTGAAATGATGTGCCCTAAAAATGGCACCTGGTTGATCCAGAATTCACACTTGCTGAACTTAGCATACAACTGATGGTCCCGTAATCGCTGAAGCACAATATGCAAGTGTTGAGCATGTTCTTCTTCGGATTTTGAATACACAAGTATGTCGTCAATGAAGACCACGACGAACTTGTCCAATTCCGGCATGAACACTGAGTTCATGAGATACATGAAATGAGCCGGGGCGTTGGTTAATCCGAAGGACATAACCAGATACTCATACATTCCATACCTTGTTGAGAATGCTGTCTTGGATATATCTTCTGGTCGGATTCTAATTTGATGATAACCAGAACGAAGATCCATCTTCGAAAACACTTTAGCACCCACTAATTGATCGAAAAGAATATCAATGCGCGGTAGTGGATACTTGTTCTTGATGGTGACAGCATTAAGTGGACGATAGTCTACACACAGCCTCAAGGTCTTATCTTTCTTTTCTACAAACAGTGCAGAACAACCCCATGGTGATGAACTTGGACGAATAAAACCTTTGCTCTCAAGTTCAGTTAATTGTTCCTTCAGTGCTGCAAGTTCCTTAGGTGCCATCTTGTAGGGTGGTCTTGAAATTGGCACTGTTCCTGGTGCAAGTTCAATCTTGAACTCTATATCTCTCTCTAGGGGCATACCAGGAAGATCTTCAGGAAATACGTCGGAGTATTCACATACTACCGGAATATCCTCTAGTTCCATAACCTCGGTATTGAGAATAGATGGTTCCAATGGAATGATGTTCTTAAGATTGAGAACTTGGGGTCGATGGAGTGGAGAGTTTAGATAAATCTTTCTAGGAATGATATCAAGAATAGCACCATGGTACTGCAACCATGCCATACCTAAGATGATATCAAGCTTTTGATGCTCTAATATCAGAAACGAAGTAAGATATATGGTCCCATCTAGGTTAAGTGGGATTCCAGGAACCAATTTATTTGTTACCGTTTTCCCGGCTGGAGTGTTAACCACATATGGGGTTTTTGTGGAGATAACAGGCAATTGACTTTTAACGACAAAAGATTTACTAATGACATTGTGTGAAGCTCCGGAGTCAAAGAGTATGACTACGGGTTGATCGAAGATAGAGAACGTACCCGTGAGCACGGGTGCGACTTTTGGAACGTCCTCGATGGCGAGGTGGTGGATGTTGCCGGGTCTGGTGGCTAGCTTCTTGGGCGGGTTGCGGGGTTGGTTGGCCCCCTGGTAAGATGATTGCCCTCCACCTTGTCGATTCTGCGGACAATCCTTGGCGAAGTGCCCCGTACGTCCACACGTGAAACACGTGTACGGGGTTTGGCCATTACGAAGGGGAGGACGGAATCCCGGTAAACGTGGTGGAGGTGGAAGTGCACGTGGAACCATCCCCTGTTGTTGCTGCGGCCGAAATCCGCCATTGTTGAACTGACGACCACGGAACATTGGTGGTCGCGATGGCGGCTGCCACCTCTGGCCGGATGGTGATCGATACACCATACGATACTTCTGAGGAGTACCACCTCCGCTGCTCTGTGGAGCACCCCTCTTCTTTTTATCGGAGGACAGCTCGCGCGTAGCGTCCTCCTGCATGATAGCGGCATTGACTATGTCGTTGAAGTTGCCGCGGTTGAACAGGACAAGCTTGTCCTTCAACTTGGGGTTCAAACCCCGGTAGAAACATTCCCGCTTCCGATCTTCGGTATTCACTTGGTCCTAAGCATATTGGGCCAAGTGGTTGAATGATTTGGAGTATTCGTATGCACTCCTTCCTCCTTGCCTTAGCTCCAAGAACTCTTGAAGCTTCCTCCTCATAATCCCGGGAGGGATGTGGTAGGCGCGAAATGCCTCCCGGAATTCGGTCCAGCTTACAACATGGCCTGCGGGGCGTGCGGCAAGGTAATTGGCCCACCACGCACCGGCAGACCCCTGCAGTTGTTGCGCTGCAAACAATGTCTTCTGCTGTTCGGTTACCGCGAGTAAACCGAACTTTCCTTCAATGGTGCGGAGCCAGTTATCCGCGTCCAACGGTTCATCGCCTTCTCTGAATACCGGTGGGTGTGTCGATGAGAAATCAGAGTAGGAACTCTGAAATTGCTGACGCGGTCCATCATCCTGTCGTCCCCCTTGACGGGACGAGTGCTGCACCAACGTCCGCAGTAACTCGGTTTGCTCGTCGCGCGAGCCGAGCACTGCAGCGAGAACCTCCGCGAGACTCCTGGGGAGTGTGGTTGGAGGTGGTGGAGGTGGTTGCGTCTGAGGCGTATTCTGCCCCGGGGGTGGTGTGTCATCCCCCTGTCCTCCACTAGATCCTCCCACCTCTGAGGCTGTACGAGTACGCACCATACTGCAATATAATGAATAACACGGTAAGTCCCATTGCCTCAAGTTTATCCTCCCTTAGAAATGCGGTAGACAATAATAGACGATGCATAACATTTACATATATTGATAAAGCACAAACTTTATACAAAATATATCATCTCAAGACCAAGTTTACAGTAGTAAACCCAAAATGATGGACTCCCTTTATGGAAATACATCTCTACCATACTTGGCCTTCCTGACATGTCATACTCATCTCATTAGCTAGACACCACAACCATTACTCTTAATATGACACAAACATGGTCACAAAAGAGAAACACTAGCAACCATTTAACTATATGCCGCCCGGTGTTGGCGGAAGTGCTACCACATCTAACTTCAATACGCTCTACTCGACGTATTTAAGTTCCTCTGGGTCTTCTTCTTCTTCTTCATCTTCAGGGCTAGGCACCTCTGATACGGGTGCTGGAGTAGAAGTTGATACATCGTTCAACATCAACGTCTTCTTGGCAGCCATAGCTTGCCAATCTGTCTGTATTATAAACATCCCCCAGGCCTCATTCTCTTGCTGAGCCTGTTCACAGCTGGTCTTCCAGCTCTGAGCCTCTACTCTGGACTGATCCCTATCTGCAGTCACCACGTTCAACTGTGTGTCCCGTTGGTGCCCATAAAGTAGGCTTGCCTCCAGATCAATATCTCTCTCTAGAGTCTCCTGGCGAGACGCGGCCAAATCCATAACAGCGTCATGCCATTGATTCTCCCTAAGGTTCAAACGATGATTAAGAGGAGCCATCATATCCCTAAGTCCGTCATTTGCCCACTCAAAGTGATTTGCTCGCTTCATGGCTTGCTTCAGATTGTTTGTCAATTCTTTTATGCATGTCCTTTGATTACCCTTCTCGCGATGTGAGGCTGCTGCATACATCGCTAAGGCTGTTGCGGATGTTTCGCCATGCTCTCCCACCTCCGCAAGCAAGCGGGTTGCCCAGGCTTCAGAAGCCCTGCCGTTGACTGGAAAGAACTCATACGGAGTACCCACCAGATGACGGTAATGGAGTTTGCAAAACCTCCCTATGGCAACACTTGCGGCGTAGCTCCATGTTTCTTCTAATATCAATCCTTTGATCTTAATGGAGTATGGAGCCCATCCGAGGTGCGGTGGACCGGCAGGCACATCGACGTAGATGGTGCAACTCCACATACCGCCCTCCTGGAACTTCTTGCCCCAATAGCTAGGTAACACCAAATAGCCAAACTGGCCGAGCAACCGTGCAAACACGTCCGGAAAACCGGCGTGCCCGGTGCATGTTAAGAACACCCATCCATTAGGCAACTGAATTCTTGGTGCTGCCATCTGTGGACAATTATACCCGAATGTCAATACACCGTTTAAGTATTCGACCCAATCACTGGTGATGTGGGACAAAAAGAAATATCCATAATCAATTGGTTCAGACAAAGCTGCAATCTGGAAATGAGTACAGTTCTGGTTTATCTGACCTGTCTGCAGTAACCCGTAAGTTTCATACAGAAGAAGTCAGAACTAAACTTTATGTTGAATACAAAAATTGTAGTACACTTCAAAACCTTTCCAGATTGTACTCATACATCCACTTTTGAACTAGTATGAACAATCTATACCAGTTTTAAGTTGACTCAAGGGTTCTGAAAATTTTGACAGAACCTCCCCTGTATATGGGCTTATCTCCACATTCTATACAGGTTCATCATGATAAGATATTGAGGTAGTGTCAAAATAAACATTGAGTAACATCGTGTTAACAATCCAGAACTAAAGAAGTTCCATCACGACAACCTTGTCATGAAGGTATTATGCATCAATTCACAATTATGTGCAAACTGTTCCAAGTTCTGGACTGCAGGAACCAAATTTGCGACAAATGGAATTAGGCATAGCTACACCTAGATTCAGGTCAGGAGTGATAAATAAAGTTGATAGATGACTTCCTAAGCTTTTCAGAAATGTATATGCGTAACCATATCACTGTTCTGGATTAGGGGTTATAATTATCCAAACTCAACAGTAAAGCTGACTGGTTTGCATCAACAGTCATGCAGTTTACTGTGTTGTCTTCCCAATTTGGTTAAACTCCAATTAAAATCAGGAAGGACTCCCAAAACAAACTCGTGAATCTCCACCTACCCTTCTCAAACATATATCCCAATAAGGTAGTGGATTTTTCTACAGTGAGTTATGGCAAGAATACAGAAACGGTACAAAGGTGGGTTCATGTGGAGTAATTACAGTAAACCCCAGTTTTCAACAGATTAACAAGCTTTTCTGTCTTTATGGTCAACGGAAAAGTTGGAGAGACCTTCACGAGCTTTCCATTCATGTAGGATATGCTTATGTTATCTAATTGCTAACCAAGATTACAACCTGGCGAAGTTGAGCTACTTCTACCAGAAAGCAAGAATCTTGGTTCTATCCATTTTATCAAGTCGAGCCCGAAATTATCAGTATCTGATAGTCGGACTTTCTCAAAACACAATGCAACCATTCTGTCGGTGGGGAGGGTCTAGTATCATGTTTGATACTGACGGTACTACGTGCCTCACGAAAGGAAATTCTATCCGGTACATCCGGTTACGTCTATAGGTGGTTCCTATATCGTTCCCTCGCAAACGGCTTCTACACGGGTTGCTACCGGAGTTAGGTTACCTGCAGAAGACAAACAATCCCCTTTCACACCTTCGCACCTCAAGGGCGGCACGGGGAAACACGGCAGGCAGTCACAATAATATATAACTAAAAGTAAATGCATACGACTCTGGCGTGAGTCGTCCTCGAGCGAGGCCATGTCTCGAGGTACATGGCTGTAAATACGTCTGTACAGCAAAGACTCCCGTACGATCCGGCTTATACACGCTCGGGCATACGTGTTCGCATGTTCTCATAGATATGAGAACACACTATCGGGTTACATACCACCCGACGGGGCTTCCCTCTAACTTTGTGTCACGCTGGGGTACCGCGTGTCATATGTTCTTAGAAACATGGAAAGTTTCAAAGACTCATATTGACTTTCCGTACCAAGCCACGGAAATTTCACATACCACCTCTCGTATGCTGAGCTTACCGAGATTGATCCGCTCTCGGTGGCGTACCTTACCTCTTACCTGATGTCGGAGCGTCGTTACAGAATATAATAACACATAGTTAGTTTACCACCTTTATATCTTATACTAATAATACTCCTTATAACGGCATATAACTAATTTCTCACTCAAGTTCCTAATTTTTGAAAATATGTTCTTTTCCGGTACACTGTTCCCAACGAAGCTCTGATACCATGTCTGTGGGGACCGGAATCCACACATCCGAGGATCTCATTGGGTGGTGTCGTGCGATGCGACACCCAACAGTTTACAAGAATAGAACCAGAATAAAGTACAAGACAAAGTCTTTTATTTAATACACAGCGGAAGTTTTCACAATACTAGCGGATGTAAAGAAATATATACATACCATAGCTACGCTCTCAGCACTAGCTATGCAAAAAGCAAAGTTTTCCATGCCAGGGATACTTTGCACTAGCAACACTCAAACTATGGCGGCGTGCAGGGTTCCCACTCGGCTGTACACCCTGGAGGGGGTGTTGCCTCATCGTCAAACCCATCCTCAAAGGGGTAACCTGCAAAAACTCGTTAACTGCAAACGTGAGCTTAAGGCTCAGCAAGACTTAACCGTCTCACTAGACAGATGCACGGGGACACTAAACATAGGTATGGAATAGCATAAATAACTCGCCTACAAGTGGATCCTTATAATCAAGTTTTAAGTAGCAAATGACATTCTCTGAGCACGGCACATCATGGGCTCCACAATCAAACGAGAAACGCTTTACCGATGATATGACATGCCCAAAGCACATAATGCTATTACAGCTAAAGTATGGGGAAATTGTAAATCTTTAGTTATACTATCTCTAAACCAAACAAAGTTGCAAAGTAATTATAATTCAATATCATATGACTTTCCTGACTTCTTTAGTATTTACTACGTCACGACACAGTGAACAAGTGGTACTCTATTACTGCGAGGGACAGTGATTGCAATCAAGACACACCCGGACAACACGACACATACGTCGTTCGGAAGTGTCAGCGAGTACACCTGTACCTACATAACACTTCAGTACTAGGCGTATATGGCCACCTTTCACAAGAAACTCAAATGTTGAGCCCGTCTCGCCTCCGCAAACAGCAGGTCTCCGCACGGAACACCTCATGTGTCCGCCGACCGATTTACCCCTTACTGTCCTCAACCCACCCCTATCGATGGTGAGTTAATGGGTCTCAACATCCCAGTTATCAAGTTACATCAGTTTATTGGATTCCATATGTCCATTATATTGCCGGTACAATTCAAGCTTGTCCAGCGGGGCCGCATACGGACGGGCCTTAATCAACACAGGCAGGGCTATGCGACCGAGACTCAATTCTCGCCACTTCCTATCCATTCCCTACCCGGTCTCAGTTTCATTATATTAAGCCATGTTCTATTCAACCAATCCTGTGAGATACATCTCTCGCGAGTAGATTCCAACTACTCGACTTCTACCGGATCTCCTATGCAATAGCAAAGCAGTTACTACAGGTCAAACTGTAACTCGTGCCAAATAAACCCCTGGGATTTTTGGTCATGCAAGTGGAGTATCATTCACCCTAAACGTAATGCACAATTCATATACTATTCATCATAGTGATAAAGCAAAAGCTCATAAACGACTTAAATGCAAACCGGGGCTTGCCTTGTTGCAGGTCAGGTTCTGAGTTAAAAATTGGAAGGTTCTCTTCCAAGGCTTCTGGCTCCTCCTCGACTTCGGTCACTATACGATATGCAGATAACATGGATATATAAATGACTTTGAAAATTATTTATTTTAAGACCATAATTTAATTCATGGTGATCACTATATGACAGGGACCTTAATTGGCTCTGGAATTTCGATGGTAGATACTAGGGAATATGATCAAGGCTCTTGCAAAGAACAGGAGATGATCATAGCAGATTGTGGTCTCCGAAAGTATGGCAAGCAATCAACTTCCAAAAATTTCCGAGAGGAAACTGTAGCTTGAACCTAGCTAACAGTTGATAATCAAGATGGAGGGAGTGGTTCTGGTTTTAGCAAACTTTGTTTTCATAATTTTCTAAGCTGTGGGGAAGGAGTTATTGTATTTCTAATTCGGCAAGAATTTCTGGATTTACTTTATAATTGAGTTTCTAGACATTAAATCAATATTTGGTTTGTAACTGATTTAGGACTAGTATAGTAGGTTAATTAAATCCAAGACTTTAACAGGAGCTAGGGTATGACTAAAGGAAGACTCAGTAAAATTTTGGGACCTAATAAAGCAACCTAATAGCTGTGAAAATTCAATAACTGAAAAAGGAAATTGAATTATCCAGAGAGTTAAACAGGTGTTATGGCTCCCAAATTTTGCCTGATAATCAAGAATAGGACAATAAATTTTTTGAGAATTTTGGGGAATTTTCCCGTGGATATCTTTTCTGGAAAAATTGCATTTGCATTAGGAAAGATTATTTTCTACAGAATTTAACTCTGAGTTCCACAGAACCTAATTGGTATTGACAGAAACTAGAGCTCAAGGGCTTTCGAACAAAATTTGTTTGAAGATTTTTGGAGTATCCTACAGAAAGATATTCAATTTAGAAGTTTGGGTAAATTTCTGGAATTAAATAAATCCCAAAGACCACGTGGCACATTCTGGTTGAGGCAGCACCGGGGTCCACAGAATTAAAGCGCGCAGCCACACTAGATCTCAGCCGCACCGTGATCCCGCAGTGAATGGCAGGTGGGACCCGATGGGGTCATCGTCTACCTCGGGCCGGTGCCCGCGCGGAGCAGCACCCGCGACGGTGGCTCGCCGGCGAGCTCGCCGCCGGCCAATCCAACGCACCAGATTCGCGGAAACTTGCCGCCTGGGGGTTTTTGGGGTCGCTGAGCACGATGGTGAGGTCAGTGGGTCTTGAAGCTCGCCGGAAAAGGTCGTGCGACGGCGGTGGCGGCGATGAGCGCTCGGGCAGCATAGAACTCTCTATAGAGTAGCTCAAATCACTTGGGAATTGCTCCAAAACCTTTCTGGGATGATGGAGTTCAAGGATATGGGCGCAGAAGGGGAGTGAGTCGCCGGGAATCATGAGTTCGACGGTGAGCCGAGGTTTTCTCACCGGCGGCGAGCAAAACTCGAAATTCAGAGCCGTTGCTTGATGATCCTTAAAGGTTTTTGCTCAAACAGGAGCGCTAGGGCCTATAGAAACTATCTCTAAGTAATTGCAAAGGATGATTGCTTGCCGAAAAGGAATTTGACATGAAATCATAGCTAGCTATCTACCCTCGGCCGTAGAGGAAACGAACAATAACTCGCTCAGGCTTCAACGATAAGGGAAACGGTTTGTACCATGAGCTAGAGTTTGATCAGGCGCACCTTTTTGCTCTTTGGAGCTAGGCTTGAAACGGGGCGGAACGGTGGCACGCCGCGGAGCAGTGGCGAGCGGCGGCGATGGCGCGCGGCGGAAGAATAGTGGCGAGGCAGTGGAGCTGTGATCGGGGATGAGGATTAAAGGGAGCTTCGGCCGGCCTTTTATAGGGCCGCGGCGAGCAGGCAGGCAGCTCGCTGGAGCTGCATGCGCGCGCGCGGTGTCGAGCGGGGGCGCGGCGGTGCAGAGGTGGCGGGGTTGAGCTGATCCGTTTAAAAAGGGGAGCTGACATGTGGGGCCCACTGTCCAGTGATTCTCCCCACAGTTCAGTTACTAATTCATTTAAAAATAGAAGATCAACTCCAAAAATCATGAAATTTTGTGGAGATGGCAAATGAATTATTCTGAACACAATGGTGAACTCAATTCTTATGTTTAAAGAAGTTGGAGAAGAATTAAAAATTCAGATTTGAATTTGATTCAAATTTGCCAAGCACCTCAATAAAAATAGTAGATGAGTTTCTAAAATCTTGAAACTTTGTAAGCATGCTATTGAGGAATTTAGGAGCTCATGGAAAAATTTAGAGCCCTTAATTTGAATATTTGGTTTAGAGCTTATTAGGGCTTCATCGTGCATTGCTTACTAATCCTTATCCAAAAATTCTTATTCTTAAAAGGTGAATAGAATATAATTTGGATTCATGGTGAAGTCTAATACCCATGATAAAAGAATCTAACAAAGAGTGCAAGATAAGTTTTGGATGGCATAGTTCATGTGTACCATTATATTGGAGATCCAAAATAGTTGATCACAAAACCCATATGAACTTAACATGCCATAAAAGTGGGGTTTTACAGTATCCCAGGCATGGATAACTTTGCTTTTGCATAGCTAGTGCTGAGAGCGTAGCTATGATATATATATTTCTTTACTTCCGCTAGTATTGTAAAACTTCCACTGTATTATAAACAAAAGATTTCGTATTGTATTTTATTCGAGTTCTGTTCCTGTATACTGTTGGGTGTCACATCGCACGACACCACCCAATGAGATCCTCGGATGTCGGAATTCCGGTCCCCACAATGCATCAAGAGCATAACATGAGCGAAAGTATCATAAGCACTTGCATGGATATGCTTGGCAAAATGAAAGATAATATAAAACATAGACTATTTGGCAGACATTTGTCACCGTCCAACTCTTGAAATATCTGAAAGTGGTGGTAAGCCACGTGCTTCTTTCTGTCTTTGATCTAAAGAAAAGGGAGAAGTCATGAAATGGTTAAAAACTTTGAAATTTCCAGATGGTTATGCAGCTAGCCTGAAATGAGCCGTGAATGTGAACACAAGAAACCTCACTGGGTTGAAGAGTCATGATTATCACGTTATAATGGAAATACTCTTACTTGTTATGTTTCTGGGCTATCTAGATGATGCGGTGTGGAAGGTTTTAGCCGAGCTCAACTATTGCTATAGACAGCTTTGTACTAAGAAATCAAGATCGGGATGATGAATAAGTTAGAGAAGGAGATACCCAAATTTTTATGAAAGATGGAAAAAAAATTTCCACCGGGTTTCTTCAATACAATGAAACATCTGCCCATTCGAATCTAAAGTTGGCGGCAATGTGAAATACAGGTGGATGTATCACATTGAAAGAGCGCTACGATATCTGAAACCAATGGTTGGCAACATGGCAAGGGTGGAAGCGTGCATCGCTGAAGCATATGCTCTTAAGAAAGTTGGATACTTTTCAAGTGTCTACTTTGTAGAAGAAAACAATATCAATACTTCAGGGATGCGGTACAATGTGGACAGAACAACCCCTTTAAGCAACCTCTCCATTTTTCAAAAGAGAGGCACTACCGTTGGTAGCTACACGACCTACGTGCTACCCGGACGTGACAGAACTGTTTCTTTACTCTACATGTACGCCAATATAGAAGGCATGTAGAATACTTCGAGTAAGTATTTGCCCTACATTTATGCTAATCGACATATTTTGGTACAGATGTATTCTAAAAGATGGTTTATCATATTCAGCGGGTTTCGCAGACAATGTTGGCCACATAGGCATCAACCTATGGCAAAACAAGTAGAGGGGATGCGAAAATAAGGAATAGATGGGGGTTACGGTTTCCTATCATGGTTTTGAGATTATGTCATACTCTCTCGTCTTCTATATATTATAAGTTACTATTATTAAAGAAGTATTATTTTAACTTACGATCATTTTTGATAGTGTTGGACTCACAATGTCCATGAAGATTTGTGGTAGCTATCTTATGGATTGGTGAACGTTAGAAGCTATGGTCAATATGACGTAAATGGCTTTCGATTCTGTACAACTCACTTTGAAGTTCTTCGTCCTCTCGCAACAACATCAAATTCCAGTGTTGTGACGAGAGCAATTGACACTCAAGGGAATGTAACCGATTATTATGGGATTATTAATGAATTCCTTGAATTTACATCTATCAGAAATAAGACCCTTTAAGTTGTCTTCTTTGACTATTACTGGTTTGGTAACACTCATGGAACTTGAGAAAACCAATTAGGTATGGCGAAAGTGAAACATAAGGACCGACTATGAGGTTACGATACATTTGTTCTTGCACATCAAGTGGAGCAAGTGTATTATCTACCTTATCCATGCACGAAGCTCAGTGCTTGTTGGGTGGTATATAAGATGAATCCTCGTGAGCGGTTATATACTCCTGGGGATGATGGTTACCATGATAGTGAAGACGTTGAAGAAGTGTACCAATAAGAAGAGTTGCCAGATGCTTTTATCATCGAGCTCGGTGCAAGACTCGATGAATTAGTTGGAGATGATGATGATGTTGAAGATGTAGAGCCAGATGATATGCGAAAACGCAAATTAGAACAGGCCACGATGGAATATCCCTGAGCTGGTTTAAGGAGTAGGGCACATGATAATGATGTTGATGAATTTTAAAAGTGATTACAAGTAACGTTTTCTTGAATATAGTAACATGAATTTTGTATATCTTATATGCATATTTACAAATTATTTATTAAAAAATGATGGCATCGAAGAAGGGTAAGAAGGTGCTGCCGACGAAGGGGGTTCTACCCCTCTAGACCTGAGGATGCTTTCGTTGGTGCCTCGTTTACCGGAAGCAGACGCTCTCAGCTGCTGGGGCACGTTCTGGGCAGCTCTAGAGCTTCGTCACAGGTAAATTTCACCCATTATTGACAAATTCTTCTGATTCAATTTCCAATTAAACTTACTTATGAATAATTTGAATGTTGTAGTCCTACCATATAATCTTCAATATATTCTTTATGATATAAAGTTTCTTGGTTTTAACTCTTAAACTCTTTTAATGAACATTTCTTCAATATATTATTTATCACAGGCAAGGTATAATTTAGAGGACCTGAACGACCCTCGCATGCTCGAGGATGCGAGGAGAGTGTTTCACTACAACACTGCCAAGGAGCTTTGACAAGATTTGTCGAACGTTCGTACTCAAATTATCAATGAGCACCTAAAGGCGAACCAGCACCACGTGCTACACATCCAGCAAGAGAGCGAGAGGCACCTGATGGAGGAGTACGCGCAGGTACCTAGGGTGTAGTAAATATTTTTTTCTAATAATTTCCTCAAAGGTATTTTTAACAATATACAACTATGTGTAGGGCCACGCGAGATGGTTGCAGGGAAGGTCCGGTGCATTTTGGGCCCTTTGTCAGTACAGGGCTAGCGATGAGTTTAGGGCTAAGTTCGGGAAGGCTCGAGAGTACAGAGGAGTCGAGGTGAAGAGTAGGCACGACCAAGATAACCACTCGCATTTAGCTAAATGCATGGTAAGTTTATGTTAATTATGTTTATATATTTATTATATATTGTTCATACTAACATGTATTGATAGGAGCGCGAGACGGAGGTGCAGCCGACCCCTGCTGAGATCTGGAAGAGAGGTCATAGGGACCCTTCTCAGCCTCAGGGGTGAAGTCAGGCTGCAGCCGAGTGATTGGTAAGTTTAGAAATCATTCATATTAAATATAACTACGTGGATTGTTGAACATACACGATTTTCTTATTTTCTAGGCTAAGTACTGGGAGGAGGCTAAGAATATACATGGCGAAGATTTCGATTGGGAACATGGACCAATCGATCCTCAAGCCGCATAGGCAAGCGGAGGTGGAAAAGCACACAGAAGGTGAGTTCATAAGTCATTTTATCGTTTTCAATTAAAATTATTCAAGATATTTCAATTTCATATTGCTAAATCTTTTTTTATAGGCTCGCCATATTCAATATAGTTGTCGACCCGAGGGTAGCGAGACATGCGAGAGGCAGCTCCACACAAGCTTCGACAGTGGGCACGTCAGGTCGCTGCGTCTCGCAGAGAGACATCAAGATGCAGTCCCTCCGACAAACTGTATAAGAGAACCTCAGGCCACAGGAAGAGGCAGAACAACAAAGGATTCAAATGGAGGCCATGATCTCTTCCCAGGCAGCCTGGATGGCGCAGATGTGGGAAAAAATGGAGGTAACAAAATGAAAACTAGAGTTCTAATTAATTTAGTATAAATGACTTACTAATAGGTAACATCTAATGTTTGCAATGACAGGCCTTGACTCGAGAGCAATGTCTGGGGATCCAGCTACCGCTACTACAGGTCCTTCTAGGTGACCCTTCTTTTGCGGGTCAAGTAATTTTCTATGTCAACTTAACAATTCTAGTTTACCTCAACTTAGCCAAAATAAAGCGAGGAAAGAGAGTGATTGAGAGATAGTTAGATAGAATGAGAAATAGAGTTAGAAGAGGGACGAAGATAGAGTGGGAGAGGGACATGTAGATGGAAATAGAGGGAGAAAGATAGAGAAAAAAGGATAGCAATAGGGAGATAGAGTGGGAGAGAGATAGATTCCGATAGAGAGAGAGGAATGAAGAGACAAAGGGAGAGAGGGAGATGTAGATGGAGATGGAGATAGAGGGAGATGAAGGGAGGGAGAGAGATGTTGATGCATTTCTATTCTAACTCTAAGTTTCATTAATTTCAGGGATCTGGGATGGCTGCTCTATCTCCATTGCCGTCGTTACCGCCACCTGGAGTGAGGTGTGACGACGACTTCGATGGCTTCGGAGGTGGCTTCGGAGGTCAGACGGGCGTGTGAGCCCTTGTTTGGTTTGTTGATGGTGATGCGATGTATCGACGATGTGTTGCGATGCTAATATGTGAATGTTGTGATCTTTTTTGTAATCTGTTTGTGATATATTGTCTGCTGTGTTTCTAGCGATCGAGTCAGGTAGCATGTTCTGTTTTTTGAAAAAATAAAAAACCTTATTTGCAATGGCTTTTTATACAGTAAAGTCAGAAATAAGGCTCCTGGCCGTCGCAAACAAGCCTCTGTTATTTGCGGCGGTCAGGCTGTAACACCCTCAGTTTTTGCATCATGCATTGCATACATGTTCATGAATTAAACATTACTAGAATAAAGAGGAACTAATAAAAGATAAAAAAATACATATACAAAATATGTTTAGCAAAAGAAGAAAAGAAAATAATAATAAAAAACATGTATTAAGGAACAAATATAAACAAATAGAAAATGTATAAAAAATAGAAAACAAATGTATGCGAAATCTAAAAAAAAAAAGACGGCAGGCCCCTTGGATGGTGCCGGAGCTGGATGCTCCGGCGTCTTCCACCATCTTCGCTGAAGCGTCGAGGGTAGGCCCCTTAGGAGGTGTCAGACCTGGCTGCTCCAGCGTCGCCTACCATCGTTGTAAAGACGTTGGCGGCAGGCCCCTTGGAAGGTGTCGGAGCAGGCTGCTCCAGCGTCGTCCACTATCTTCGTAGATACGTCGATGGAAGGCCCCTTGGGAGGTGTCGAAGCTTGTTGCTTCAGCATCGCCCACCATCGTTGTAGAGACGTTGATGCCAGGTCCCTTGGGAAGTGCCAGAGCTGGATGCTCTAGCGTCGTCCACCATCATCGAAGATACGTCGACAGCAGGCCCCTGGTGTACAGGCTATCACAAGAGAACCCTGGTAGCTACAAGAGCAAGGCATGAGAGTTTACTCACTTATGCACGCTTATTGCTGTCGTTGACATGCTGAGATGTCGACGACGTGCCCCTTGTGAGGTGTTGGAGATGGCTGCTCCGGCGCCGCCCACCATCGTTGTAAAGATGTCGATGGCAGGACCCTTGGGAGGTGCCGGAGCGGGCTGCTCCGGCGTCATCCACCATCTTCATAGATACGTCAATGGCAGGCCCCTTGGGAGGTGCCGGAGCTTGCTGCTCCGGCGTCGCCTACCATCGCTGTAGAGATGTCGACGGCAGACCCCTTGGGAGGTGACGGAGCTGGATGCTCTGGCATCATCCACCATCTTCGTAGATACGTCGACGGCAGGCCCCTGGTGTATAGGCTATCATAAGAGAACTCTGTTAGCAACAAGAGCAAGGAAAGAGAGTTTACTCACTTGTTCGCGCTCGCTGCTGTCGTTGATGTGTTGAGACATCGATGGCGGGCCCCTTGGGGGGTGCCTGAGGTGGCTGTCCTGCACATATGAAAAAAAAGATGGACTAGTCTGCTCACCGGTTTACCTGTTCCTCTCCTTTTGCTCTGTCATATCTTACGGTCCTCTACTGACGCACGAGGCTTGGGTAATTCAATGCGTCGGTGCTTCGAGGTCCGGCTCCTGCCATTCCCAGGGTGTGAGCTTTTTGGCCCCAGTACTTGCCCGTAGCGATGGGAGGCGGACTGTGTATGCTTAGGGTACAAGACGAGGCTATGTAGTTTACATCCCTAGACCTCCTGCTCGGCACAGGCCTTTCCTAGGAAGCCTTCTGGCGCCATAGGACCCCAATGACAAGAGCAGCCAGAAGAACCCTTCACACCTTGCAAGTACCTCAAGCGAACCCGCCTGTAGTACGACTGCACGACTGCAACATGGGTGAGTTACAGAGCGTACAACCGTGCATATAAAGGTAATATACAATAAACGAGTCTAGCATGGCATAATCATAAAATTAATGTGTAATTAAATGAACAATATTTAAGAAAATATGAAGTAAGACACTGATTGTATTTTATCGCGTTCATAGGAGGAGACATGCTTTTTACAAAAAAGGGCAATGGCTTGCTTCCGGATGATGAGGGAGGTAGGGTGTACATGCTAAGGTTCCGGGACCAAGCCAAGCTGACTGCACAGTCTGGACCTGACCCTCCCAGATCTCGGTTGTCCTTAATGCTGCTTCTAGGTCCTATGAAAACCTTGACACTGTCCTACTAAGTTAATATTTAGAATAGGGGTGCCCAAAGCTTCAAGGGTTGCTGTTATGGTTGCGGGGCAACCTTTTTGTCTACAGCTACTAGCGGAGAGATGAGCGAGCATCCCTACTTCCTGCCTTGGCCGCTCGCCTTGCGAGTGGTCCGAGCAGAGCCGGGACTGAGCTTGGCAGCTTTGACAGGGGCGTTGGTGCTGCCGGAGGGCTGCAGCCAGGGCGCACCGGGTGCTCCACGCTGACATGAGCTCGGCGAAGGCTGACCTGATCTGGCACCACCCGGGACAGGTGTTGGGTCTGCTGTGAGGGCTTGGAGCTGCTCCAAGGCTAACACCACAACACTGTGGTCTCCGCGGATCCTGAGGATGCCGGAGGGGGTTGGATTTTTCAGGACAAGGTAGCTGTAGTTGGCTACGGCTATGAATTGGTACAAGGTGGGCCTTCCAATGATGGCGTCGAAGGGGAGGCTGAGCTTGGACACCGGGATCTGCAGCTGCTCGAAGGCTGCGCGACTGAGGAGGTTGAGTTCGGCCCCACCATCTATCAAGACGTAGTGGAGCTTGACGTTGGCAATGGTGGTGGTGACCTTGAGAGGTAGAATCACTGCCCGGTCATATTTTGGGGGCAGTCAGAGGCATCGAAGCTGATCAGCGTCTCCATCCACCAGTGTAGCAGCACTGAAGTGGGGACACGAGCTATTGAAGCCAATACACAACAAATGGTTTTGACCGTGTTCCAGGACGCAGGATCCTAAGACCCTCCGAAGATGACGTGGAGTGTCTTGCGACGCTCATGGTCACTGCTGGCGTCAGAGTCCTCATCTTGGTGGACCACTTTGACGCCCCAATCTTGCTTCTGGTACTCCATCTCCTTGTCATCGTCGACCTTGGGGTCGACCTTCTGCTTGCCCTCCCGCTGGAAAAAGGGGGCGCCGTCCAGGCGTTGTTGCACCCACTCTTGGTAGCATTCGGGACATCTCTTGATCTCCTGGCACTCGCTCGCGGTGTGGTTGCGAGTCTTGTGCACGGGGCAGGGCTCGACGCCGTCGTCAGCGGTAGGTAGTTGACGCGGGCGCTTCTCAAGGCGTGGGGGTTTTCGACCACCAGTCGTGGCTGCTTCCTTGACGGTGGACCCATGAAGCGGCTTGTTCTGGCCGCCACCCCGGTTCTTGTTCTTCTTCATGCCACTACCAGGAGTAACAACACCTTTTCTGGTCTGGCCAGTCCCACCTGCCCCGGGGGCCTCCTCGGCATGCCAATCGCGGCCTTCTGCTGCCCTGGCGCACCGGTCAATGATGGAGAAGAGCTCAGAGATGTCTTGCACGTTGTACGTGGCGAGCTTCTCGAGCATCTTGTGGTCACGCATTCGCTGGCAGAATGCCACTATGACAGAGGCACTCGGGATGTCGGGGATGGAGTTGTGTACCAGGGAGAAGCACTGGATGAATGACCGCAGCGTCTCGTTGGGTTGCTGTCGCACAACGTGGAAGTCCAGCTCAGTGCCGGGACGCGTGTAAGAGCTGTCGAAGTTCGCCGTAAACTGTTGGCACAGCTCATCCCAAGAGGTTATAGACCCCTCGGGGAGGTTCATCAGCCACGAGCGGGGCGATCTAGTCAGGACGACCGGGAAGTAGTTCGCCAGGATGGGCTTATCCGCTCTTGTGGTGCACCTTGGATGGAGGATGCCTCGTGAACAGGGCAATCGGGGGCATATTTGGCATCGAGTTGCATTGCCTCTCTCGCTGCCGCTCAATGATGACTTGACCATCCATGTGAGCTTGATGACGGTCAAGCTGAGCCCTCAGGTCCTCCATGGGGAGACGACCAGTGCTCGTTAGACTGGAGCGGGAGTTGGCGGTGCGAAGATCGAAGGATGCCATGCGCGACGGAGACACGTGATGCCTTCCCCTGTTGGGGGAGTTGATGTCATGGACCCACTGCTGAGCTGCTCCCTGGGAAGCGTTAAGCGATGGTGTGTGGTGGAGAAGAGCCCTGGCCGCTGGCGGAGGTTCTTGTTTGGCGGGGCTTTTGCCTCAATCAAGTGTATGCGCGTATGAGAGTGTATGAGACGGTAGCTTTTACGTGGTTCAGGCAGCAAGGAGCGTAACATACTACTCCACAGTGGATTGTATTGCTAGTGTGTGTGAATGCGTCTTGTGTATCATGATTGGATGTCTGGTCCTTTGTAATAGTGGTGGTCCAATCCTTTTATAGACAAGGCCGGAAGCCTTACAAGTGTGGTCTGGGGACCGAAAGGTGGTCGTGGGGCAATCTTATCCTAAAAATGTAAGGCTTCTCACATAAGCTTCCTTTGACCATGGCTTTGAAGACTCGTCGTCTTGACGCTTGAGTCGTCAGTAGCCAATGCTGACAATGGCAGAGGATGTCTCGTCCAACTGTCTTTGTCGCCGTAAGCTACCCACTTGGCAGAGTGACATAGGCCTGCGGGGTCTTCACTGCGATGCGATTGGTCGTAGTGGTACCTTACATTAGGCGTGCGCCGCGCCATGCGTCTTGGGAAGCCACGTATCTTCAATCCTTGATAGGGACAAGGCATGCTGCCTTTTAACTCCCGCAACTCTCAATCCAGGGCAAGTGGCTGGACGACGTGGCAGCTCGGGAGCTCACCTCCACAGACGTGGTCAGGTCCCGTCTTAGGGACCACGTGGCAGCCCCGGAGCCCGTTCCTGAGTAGAGTGGGGACTCTAGGGCTGCGGGACATGTGGCAACGCTGGAGCCCGCCCATACGGGAGGTGGCCTGTCTGATGCCTCGGACCACGTGGCAGCATCAGAGCCTTGTCTTGTGGGGGAGAGGGATCCTTACCTGCTGGACACATGGCTGTGCTTGGTAGCTCGTCTCCAAGGGGGAGCTGAACTCTTCTTCGGGGTCTCTTGTGGGTACCCTGGACCCCGCATCTGAGGCGATGGGTCTGGGCCTTCTGATAATGTGGCACCCTCAGGCCTTGTCTCTACTGGAAGGCGGGGCACATAGGAGGCTCTAGCTTGTGCGCGAGGGTACCTGGTATGCCGGGTACCGACAGGCGCCATTCGATAAGGTCTTTGAGACATCGGTGTGGTTCCTGGCGCAAGTTCAATCTTGAGCCTCACGTCACATTCGAGTGGTATGCCCGGTAGATCATCGGGAAACACATCAGGGTATACAGAGATCAACGAAATGTCTTCCAACATAATGGATTCAAAGTGGTACGATGTTGCGATTTCTTAAACAGGTTGATCAAGAATGAGAGTATGTGGACTGTGTAGTGCAGAATCCAAATGAACGGTTCGAGGAACGATGCCCAAAACATAACCGTGGTGATGTAACCATGACATACCTAATACGACATCGAACTTTTGGCCATCCAAGATAGTGAGAGTTGTTGGATATATTTTTCC
Source organism: Tuctoria greenei (assembly GCA_036927565.1). Taxonomy (NCBI): domain Eukaryota; kingdom Viridiplantae; phylum Streptophyta; class Magnoliopsida; order Poales; family Poaceae; genus Tuctoria; species Tuctoria greenei. The sequence continues at coordinate 115,202,424 of JAYESD010000006.1, forward strand.
ACCCATGCACAGTGGTGCTTTAGGAATCATACAATGAGATGATATTTTCCAGCCCAGTGATCAAATAACATATGGATATTTCGTAGGAAATATTTGTAACTGGTGCTTCACAACATATGAACTACTAATGAAATATTGGGTGGCTCGAGAATCAAAAAGTATGATAATGGGGTGATCGATGAGAGTGAACGTACCAGCGAGTACGGGTTCGCCTTCCAGTACTTCCTCAACAGCGATTTGCTGGACATTTCCGGGTTTGGGATTTGGTTTCTTAGGCTGGTTGCGGGGTTGATTGGCACCCTGATACGACGCTTGTCTGCTGCCTTGCTTGTTTGGACAGTTGTGGAAAGATGTCTGACACGTCCACAGTTGTAGCACGTCTATTGTGCCGGACCACCATAGGCCGGAGGACGGAAACCCGGTGCACTCTGCGGCTGTGGGGGTGCACGAGGTATCATCCTCTGTTGCTGCTGCTGTTGCAGATTCTGTAGGGGTGGTCGGAAGCTTGGTGCGTTGAACGGGCGGCCACGGAACATCGGCGGTCATGCTGGTGGCTGCCACCTTTGACCGGACGGTGATCGGTACACCATTTGGTACTTTTGTGGAGCTCCACCACTGCTGCCCTGCGGGGCACTCCTTTTCTTCTTTGTCACCAGCTCGCGTGTCGTGTCCTCTTGTACAATCACCGCATTAACAAATTCATTAAATGTTCCGTGAGTGAACAAAGCGAGTTTGTCCTTCATTTTAGCATTCAAGCCTCGATAGAAACAGTCCCGTTTCTTCTCCTCCATGTTCACATGATCCGGTGCATACTGCACCAAGTGATTGAAAGCCTGTGAGTACTCGTGAGCACTCCTCCCGCCTTGCTTGAGTTCAAAAAATTCTTGAAGCTTCTTTTCATAGTCCTGGGAAGTATGTGATAGGCAAGGAACGCCTCCCGGAATTTAGTCCAAGTCGCGGCGTGACAAGCCGGCAGAGAGGCGACGTAATTCGCCCACCATGCACCGGCGGAGCCATGAAGTTTCTGCGCCATGAAGAGTGCCTTCTGCTCTTCGGTGCATTGGAGCAACCCGAACATTGCTTCGGTTGTGCGGAGCCAGTTGTCCGCCTCAAGAGGTTTGTCGGCCTCTGTGAAGACCGGTGGATGAGTCGCCAAGAAATCCGAGTTTTGTTGAGGCTGATGATTGCCTCCATCTGGACATCCCCGCTGACAGGACATATTCTGCACGAGGGTTCGCAGCAGCTCGGTCTGCTCATCGCGCGAACCCACCATTGCTGAAATCACATCCGCCAACATAAGCTGAGGAGGAGTTGGCGGTGGCGGTGGCGGTGTCGGCTGTCGCTGATCCTGAGTTCTTTGTTGTTGGGAGTCATCACCTCCCTGACTCGAGCCACCGATCTCAACCCTGTTACGGGAGTGCACCCTTCTGCAGTCACAACCATGAATCCAACATGAGACGTGATACTGTAAGATCACTCAAGGATAAAAACAATAGTGTGCGTATTAATAACCAAACTTGCATAACGGTGACATATATTGGTTAAGTACAGAATTTATAGAACATACATCTTCCCTGAACAAATATTACAAAGCGAGTTCCAAAATAATGAACTCCATGGATTCAAGTTCATTTTGACTATCGTTGTTCGCGACGGAACGTTATGCGCGTTATCGTGCGAATACACTCTCTTATCTTCAATACCATACAAATATGGTCATAAAAAGAAAAGAGGTTTGAATGGGTCAAACCCTCAATTTCACTGGTAAATGGTTGATTGTCTAAATCTGGTTTGTTATGACACTTCTTGAAGTGAAATCGAGGACCAGATTCATAACAAGGCCAAAATATGTCCAACCGATGAAGTTTCTGTTGAAACCTGACCAGCCTGTACTCAAACACGAATTTAACCAAGTAAATGGCCAAATCAGATCTTGAGGTGGACTACAAAGTCGACGTACACTTCAATACCTTTCCAACATGTATTGTTTTGACTCCATATCTTTTCTGGCTGAGGAGATATAGCATTGTAAACCTGACAGTTTTTCTGGAAATTTTGACAACAACTCCTTTGTTTATGCTGATTTTGGGCCACAATTTCCAGATATAAAACTTAACAATTTACAACAGCCACATATTACCAAATTGTAATACATATTACAATGATTCCACAAATGTCTTGCACGGCCCGGATCAAAATTTTTTAGAGTGAGATATGGTCAAACCAATAAGGAGTCCAGAGAGGGTTCCAGTTTCTGTCCAGTTTGGCAGATTTTGGAACATTGAAATTTTGAACAGGTTAAAAGGGAATTCAGTTCTGGAGTTGCACATAACAATTTTAAAGGACTTCCTAAACTTTCCATCCATGTAATATACATATTCATTAGACTTTTCTACTGGGATATATTGTTTCTCAAATATGGTCTTTTTCTGGCAGAAAACAGAACACTCTGTTTTTTAATTTGTGACATTAAAACCTACTGCAATTTTGAATACTTAGTTCAAAGTCAGATATCAATAGCTAATATAAGTATTTCTACATCTTCTAAGTTCCATTTTACAGCAAAGTGGTTAATGCATCAATGGAATACATGTCGGTACCACGTGCCACACAAAAGTGAAAATTCTAAGCCGGTACTCCGGCATAAGTCTCAACGGTGGCCTCAGTGACGTTCACCTGCAAACATTTTCTAAGCGCAATACGATCACACGGTATGTGTATCTGCATAAGACACTCAATTTACAAAACACTCGTTATGGTGTCGTACGGCACAGCCTGCACAGACGATCATTTCAGGCAGTGACAATAATATATATGAATGTAAGACATCCATCCCGTATCATTCCATACGGGCCGCCCCGAGCTAAGACACGTCTATAGGTACATGACCGGGTTTTCTACTGCCCGATGGGGGTCTCATGTCTTTGCATAATACTGCACCAGTAGGAGGTGCATCAAGTTATGTACCACCCGACAGGGTCTCATGTCTTTGCCTAATGCTGCACTAGTAGGATGCGCATCGGGTTATGTACCACCCGACGAGGTCCCACGTCTTTTCCTAATGCTGCACTAGTAGGAGGCGCTTTTGCATGTTTATTAAAAAACACACTACGTGCTTTTCAATCGCACGATAGGTGCCCACGTCACTTATCTCTTGCACTAGGGATAAGCACCGCGTACGGCACTTTGAACATTGAACGTTCAGGAGTTGCGCACTTCGTGTATTTGACAACACGATGGGGTATCCTCGCTTTTGCCTGAAGCACGCCAGGGAGCAGCATTTTCTTATGTTCTCAAAACCATGAGAAGGTTCAGAGACTCATATTAACTCCCGTGCCAAGCCATGGGGAACAATTATCGTACTACCTCTCGTATGGAGAGCTTACCAAAATTGTTCCACTTGCGGTGGCGTACCTTACCTCTTACCTGATGTCGTAGCGTCATTACAAAATATAACAACACATATGTTAGCTTTCTCACCTTAAGTAACTATGCTAATAATAGTCCTTATGTGGGCTACTATCGATTCCTAACCATAAATGTAAACTTTTCTCGTAATACGATACTTTTGAAGTGTGCCATTCCCAATGCGGCTCTGATACCAGGCAGTGGGGACTAGGGTCCCGACATTCCAGGAATTGCAATTGGGTGTTGCCGTGCGATGCGGCACCCAACAACACACAGAAGAAAGTACATCATATTATATAAAACAACATAATATTAAACAAGCTTTGTCTTTGACAAATAATATACATTAAAATACACTACAACAAAAGATAAGTTCATAGCTCTCGACACTCAAGCCTAAGCAATGCAAAAGTCATGTTCAATCCGCAAACGGAATCACACTAGCGACACACAAATGAAACTCACGGCGGCGTGCAGGGTTCCCACTCGGCCGTGTACCTCGACGGGGGCAATGCCTCACCGGTGAACTCTTCATCATATACATCATCATCTGCAGCAAAAACTTAAAATACAACCGTGAACACGAATGCTCAGCAAGACTTAAACGTCTCCACTAAGCATGGAATTCTATATGCAGGATATACGTAATATAGGACAGCAACTTGCAATAAAAGACTCGCCTAAAGTTAGTCCTTACTTTCAGCTTTCAGCAGCAGATTAAGGCTTCATGAATCTGAAATTTAGTGAGCATCCTATTATAAACATACAAGTATCAATACAAAATTATTCCATAAAACATGATTCAATAATATTCAGCTCCAAATAATTAACTACATCACAACTTAGTGAACAAGAGGTACTCAATAACCGTGAGGGATGTCGATCGAATCGATATACACCTGCAGGAATACCCGAATAACACGACACATACAACAACACTCGGAGTTGCGAAGGCACACTCCACTGATGTTGTATGCAACAACCTTTTACCCGCTACCTACACCGAACTGGTCCCGCCACTACAAGCAGGAGGCCCCCACACGGAGTACGACGTACGTGCTGGCAGGTTTACACCTTGCTGCTCTCAACCCGCACCTATAAGGCTGTGGGTATGCCTCGACGCTAAGGTGGACAAGTTACATGAGCTTACTGGGTCCCATATATTTAGTATGCCTTCGTTACATTCAAACTTGCTCAACAGGGCCGCACACGGATTGGTCCTTGACCGACAAAGCCACAACTATAGCTCACATGCCCCTATGTCCTTCTGCTCCTACTCCATGCCCGGTCTCACATTTAACTAAAAGGTGAATCTCTCACTCAACAAATCCCGTGGGAACCCAAATCCTGAACTCGTGAGTAGATTCCAACTACTCGACTTCTACCGAAGTAACTATAACATTAAGCATAGCAGGGACACATTGAGGACTTAAAATCTACACTGCTCTCATGGGTTCTTTGGTCATGCATGTGGAAAACCCCAAGAAAACCTCAACCAAATGCACAATACATGGTAACCCACATAATGTGATTCAAATAAAATTTCGAAACGTTGTTAAATGCAAACCGGGGCTTGCCTAGCTGCGAGATAGGATTAAAGTTATTCTCTGGGTTGATGAATTCAAGTGGCTTTGGGGTCTCCTCGAGCTCAGCAACTATTCCATATGCAAAGAATATGCAATGTGATTCAATAGTGATATTATAGCATAGCTGAATGGAAACGCGGTTAAGTATATTAAATGATGGCCAATGGTTCTGGAAATTTACAGAGGACACTAGGTACTATGGGTGAGGTTCTGACCAAAATTGGGATCACTACATGGAAGTCTCTGTTGTCTAAAATTCAATGAAGACAAACATTTCCCAGAATTTTCATGACAAATCTAGGACTTTAACATGGTCAAAAGTTGTTGTTCTGTTTAGAAGAGGTCAAGAGTGACTCAACAAAACTGGTTTCATAATTTTCTAAGCATTATGCTGTGCGATATAGAATTTACAAGTTTGTACAATTTGCTGAAAAGTTTCTAGACATTTTGGAATTTTCAGGTACATACACATTGGAAACACAATTTGGCTACACAAATCAACTCAAATGGACTTGAATATTTTGCTGGAACCTAAGGGAATTATTTGGAATGATTTGGACAAGTTTGGGAATTTTTGAATAAATGGAGCACCAGTAATTAATTCCAATAGCATTTTTCTCCATGGAATTAGGGAGGTCAAATTATGGATTTTCAAACCGATACAAGTGCACCACTTGAAACTATAGATCATCCTGGTTCTAACAAAATTTATGTGAGAATTGTTGGTATAACACCCCAGCCACTACGGATCTGGCGGTCGTTACTTCTGGCAGCTCTCTAGGATCACAGGCTAGCCCCATAGACCAACACTAGTCTTTTCTGCTCATTTTGTCCTCACTCGTGCGCACCCGGGGAGACTTCCCGATCGGTCACCCATCCATAAATTGCTTCGGGCCAAGCATGCTTAACCTCAAAGTTCATTGCAGTTGGGCTTTCGGAAAAGAAGGTATACCTTGATGATATGAGTTATTCTATCAATCCTATTAAGCCTTGAGCTAGGATGTCACAATCCACCCCCTTAGAAGACCGACGTCCTCGTCGGTCAACTGTCAAGCGAGGAACATCCCCTCTTGGCCACGTCCATACATTCAGCACTGGCATACGTACCATACTGTGTCCCTCCTAGAGGACCCACGCGTCATGCATACATACCGACGTCCATGACCCGTATGCACCCGTGAAACCGCGAGGGTCGCCTCTGATACCATTTTGTAACACCCCACCTACTACGGGCCTGACGGTCGTTACTTCTGGCAGCTCTCTAGGATCACAGACTAGCCCCACAGACCAACACTAGTCTTTTCTGCGCATTTTGTCCTCACTCGTGCACACCCGTGGAGACTTCCCGATCGGTCACCCATCCGTAAATTGCTCCGGACCAAGCACACATAACCTCAGAGTTCTTTGCAGTTGGGCTTCCGAAAAAGAAGGTATACCTTGGTGGTATGAGTTATTCTATCAATCCTATTAAGCCTTGAGCCAGGATGTCATAGTTGGACAATATTCCTAGGAGATATGGATTTTCAAAACAGGAGCAAAATCTGGAATTAAATGAAATGGGAAAATTTGAATAAAGAAGGGGGCTCACGGTTTAAAATGGACTAGTCAGACTTAAGCCACACGGGGCCACACGGTTCAGGGCTGTAGCCACACTGGATAACCGGGCCACACCAAATCCGGGTCCTCGGCTCGGAGGTTGATAGCCCGGCCACACATGGCCTTCTTCAACCTTGGGACTCCAATGGGTCCGGCGCGCGGCGGCGGTGCCTCGCTAGAACGGCCTTTCCGGACGTCTTCCCTCCCAAATTGCCGCCTACCATATTTTTGGCCGCTGAGCATCACAGTTGGGTCGGTGCACGGCGGCGGATGTCAGAAATGCATGCGCCACGGCAGTGGCGGAACCTAGGGTTCCGGTCATGTCGGTTGGGCCCTACGGTGCTCTATTTCGCATGGAGATTGCACCAAAATATTCCTAGAAAGCTAAGCATCAAGATAGGGGGTGCCAAAACTGGTGAAAAGTTTGGGAAACACGAGCTTGTCGCCGAGATGGGGAGTTCAAACCGGCGGCTAGGAAATTGACGATTTCGGCGTCGTTCCTTGATGAAATTCCTCGTTTTTTCGTCAAGGTGATGCGCTAGGACAAGGGCAAGATAAAATCTAACTAGCATGATCTATGCCTTCACGAGGAAAACAAATTTGGAACGAGACCAAGCTCAGCTCACCCACGAAGCTCGTCGGAAGAACTGGAAATACAGGAGCTATGGTCCACGGCATGGGCTCAAATTTCACCAGCAGCTACTATATGAATAGGCGAACATTTTTGCTTCATGTAGCTGGCTGAGATAGGGCTTGTATTGCCGGGTCCACAGTGGAGCAGAGGCGCGGCCGAGAAGAACAGAGAATGGCGGCCACAATTTCAGAGTCTGGAGCTTCGCGGGTGGCCTAGTGTGAGGACCGGAGTCCACACTTTCAAGAAATCGCATTGGGTGGTGCCGTGCGATGCGACATCCAACAACACACATGTAAAGGAACACGTATTACATAAATCATTTATTGAAATTTACAAAGATGTTCAGTTGACAAATAGTTTACATAAAAATAAAATATAGCAGAAGATAAGATTACAACTCTTGTACTCAAATCTAATAATCAAAAGACAAGTCATCCAGCCCACGGACGCTCCTCACTATCCACGAAGACCATACAGCAGCGGCATGGTTCCCACATGGGAATATCACTCGGAGAGTCCCGAGTCTCATCGGATAACCATAAGCATAAGCACAGAGGTTAGTACCTGCAAAACAACTTATATAGCAACCATGAGCACGAAGGCTCAGCAAGACTTAACCGTCTCACCTAAACATGAAACTGTACATGAAGGTAAAGACATAAACATAGGAAGGCAGATTTGCATAATGGACTCGCCTAAATGTGGGCCCTTATTTTCAGATTTATAGCAGAAGCCTAAACCATTGTGCGGAGCAACATCCTAACTCCACAATCAAACAAGATACGCTTGGTCAAGATGGTGCATGCCCAAGGTGGAAAATAAATTTATTGAGCACTATACTAATACATAAAACATAGCAATACCATGATAATATAATGTTCATAACAGTAACAACTAATTCTCATCTCAAGTGCAAGTATTACTACGTCACAACTCAGTGAACAAGTGGTACTCATATCCGCGAGGGACGGTAATTCGAATCAATTATACACGGAATACACGACACGTACGCCCGTACCGGAAGTCATGTACGTGCACTACACGGACGTCGTACGCAGCCACCTTCCTCAAGTTCTGCCGAAGTTGAATCGATTCAATCGTCTAGGACAGTATTCCCACTAACTGTGCACCCTTCTGCTGTGAAGATGTCGTGAGCGAGTTTCCGTCTACTGTGCTACGGCCGAAAGCCTGAGGCGATCGAAAAAGTCTCAACAGAATCACAAGGTACATCAGTTTCTTGGACCCCATATATCTAGTATGATTCCGGTACAATTCAAACTTGCTTAGCAGGGCGGCATACGGATCGGTCCTCAACCGACACAGGCAGGGCTACGCACCCAAGACCACGTCTTTCTGCATCCTACGCCCCTGCTAGGTCTCATATTCAGTTTACTACTCCATTTCTTTGAACCATTCCCATGTGAAAAAGTCCTAGTCATGTGAGTAGATTCCAACTACTCGACTTCAACCGAATCCTATACAAACATTAGCATAGCATAGTCTACACGATGACTTAACAACTACCCAAATACTCCATGGGGTGATCTAGTCCTGCAAGTCGACTTTCAATCACCTTAGCCCTAATGCACATAACTCACCCTAGACATAGGTGATACAAATCAATGTTTTGTAATAGTGCTTAAATGCAAACTGTTGCTTGTCTGGTTGCGAGACGGTATAAAAGTTAATCTCCAGAGGGATGACTTCAAGTATCTCCTTGGTCCTCTTGAGCTCGGAAACTAATCAATATGCAAAGAATTATGCAAGTTAATCAATACCGGTGTTATGTTATAGCTCAAAGGAAAGAAAATTAAGTATATGAATTTAAGCCTAATGATTCTGGAAATTTTACAGGGGACATTAGGTATTATGGGTGAGGTTCTGGCCAAAATTTGGATCATTTGATATAAGTTACAGTTGTATAAAATTCAATGAAACTAAACATTTCCAAGAATTTTGAGGAAACATCTGTAGGTTTGACATGGCCAAATGTTGGAGTTCTATTTAGAGGAGGTCAAGAGTGACTCAAAAAAATTGTTCATAATTTCCTAAGCATCCTAGTGTGATATATTGAATTTACAAGTTTCGATAATTTACTGAAAGGTTGGGCATTTGGAATTGTCAGGTACATAGAGATTGGAAATACAATTTGGCTATTCAAATGAACTCAAATGGACCTGAAATTTTTACTGGAACTCAAGGGAATTATTTGCAACGATGCTGACAAATTTGAGAATTCTTGAATGAATGGAGCACAGTAACTAATTCCAATATCATTTTGCTTTACGGAATTATTGACATTAATTTCTGGATTTTCATACAGATCCAAGTGCACCACTGGAAAGTATGCTTCATTCTGGTTCTAAAAAATTTTATTTGGTAATTTTTCGACAATTCTACTAGGAGATAGGTATTTTCAAATTTGGAGCAATTTCTGGAATAAAATTCCAATGGGAAACATTTGTATAAAGGGCTGGGCCCACAGGTTTAGAATGGGCCAATCGGGTTGAAGCAACACGGGGACGCAGAATTAAAGGGCGTAGCAACACGCGATCGCATAACTGCAGCAGATCCTGGGCGGGCCGTTCTATCACTGACGACCGGGGCCCACCCCGAGTCGTCTTCTTCCTCGCGTCGGTGGCGCTCGGGTAGCGCCCGGCGGTGGCAGGCGGCGGCGCCTCACCACAGCATGCGGAACATCACCTCAGCCTCCAAAATTCGCCACCCCTACCTAAAATCCGATGGGGATATCGATGGTGAGGCACCCGACGGCGATTGACGGCCGGAGAAGTGGTCTCGACGGCGGTGGGCGGAGCTAGGGTTTCGGCGATGTCGCCAAGCCTCAAACAACGCCCGAACAAGCTGCAAAATGATCGGGAAGCTTCTTGGAAGCTTGGGGAGGATGATTAGGGGACGCAAATGGAGTGGAAAGGTCGGCAACGTCGAGTTCTCCGGTGAGCCGTTGGAATTTATAAAGACGGCTACGAAAACTCGACTGCCGGCTAAATTACTCAATGGTTTGCTCTGAAATTTGGTCTTCAGCTGTGCATGGAGGTTTAGTCCCTAATCCTTAACTGGATCAAAAAATGTTTGCACGTACAAACTGAATTAAACGCAAAACCTAGCATCATCGCTCGGACTAGGCCGAAATGAAAAATAGAATTTCTACTTCGAGTAGGAATGAAAACGGATGGGGTTTTCACCTTGATTAAAAGAGTGGACAGGCGCTTCCTTTTGCTGTTGGGAGCAGCTCGTGACTCGGTCAAGATCGGCGGCGCCACATGTGTAGAGAGGCGGCAAAACAGGGGAGCACGCCGGCGGCCCAAAATTTGTTCAATCCATCGATGGGGCAGCTCAAACTGTGAAGGAGAATGATCAAGGAGCTGCACCAAAGGTTGAGGAGTAACCCAGTGCAAAGAAACTGGAGCCATACCGATGATCCTTGTTGGATTTCGAGGTGGAGGGAAGAACTCGCCGGAAAACAAAGCTTTTGCGCCAGGGACGAAACAACGACGAAGTAATCGACTTGGGGGCTGGGATGATGATAAGGAGGAGCCTTGGGGTGGGCTGTAAGCAGCTGGAGTCGAAGCAGGGAGGCAAGCACCTCAGTGGCAGTTGCATGCCGGGAGGTGGCGCCACGGGAAGAAGAGGGGCGAAAATGACCCGCCGAACAGTGGGTCCCACCTCTCTATTCAAGCCTATCTTATCTGGACACTAAAATATCCCACTAAGTTGGGTCCAAAAAATTCTAGAAATTTTATGGTAGACTAAATTGAAGGTGTAGAAATTGATTCTGAAATCAGATTATTGATTTGACAAAGTTTCAATTCAATTCAAGTTTGAATTTGAATTTGAGTTGAATTCAATGAAGCTATTGAATTAATTAGAAAACTTGCTTCACAAATTCTGAAAGTTTGCAGGGAGAGTATTTGGAATATTTGGAAACTATTGGTGAACTCACATCTTCATTTTAACATAATTTGAACATTAGTTAACTTTATTTTTTTTGAATTCCCTCATTTGGAGTTTGAATAACTTTGTTTTTCTCATTTCCTTTTTAATTCTTTTTATCATTCAAAATTTTTAGTCCAAACTGAAGTTTGCATTATGGAAATTAGGGCTTTTACATTCCTCCCTCCTTAAAAGAATCTCATCCCGATATTACAATGAAGAGATGAAAGTAGGAGAGAAATTACCGGATGTGAGACGATAAGAAATCCGGATAGTTGGAGCAGAGATATTCTTTAGTTTCCCATGTCGCTTCTTCAGTGGTATGGTTGCTCCATAACACTTTATAAAACCACAACGTGCGGTTCCGCGTTGTCTGTACCCTGCGTACCGGGTATCCCATGGTACGGCAAGAAGTGCAAGAGAATTCCACCTGTCAGAGTTAAAAGTTCTCTGAGGCCCCACATGTCACACGACACTAGACCCGCCTCCCTCATATGGGTAGCTCCACGGTTGCCACGTGTAATGTAAGACCAGAGCTAAACTCCCCACATAGGGAAGCTCCGCAGTTGACACGTGTATAATGACCCCATACCTAACCCTCAGCAGAGGAGAGCTCAGGTACCGCCACGTGTATAGCAGTTCCGGACTTAACTCCCCGTGAGGGAAAGCTCCAGAACTGCCACGTGTGGAGCCTCCGGACATACAACACCAACGGGAACACATACAGATCTCTCCCAAGGCCCGAACATTCAAGGGACTGTTAAAGCGACAGTTACAAGACCAGATTATGTGACATTAATGCTACAATAATGACACACGATCAGTGTACTGTTAATAGGTGTTACACAACCATTAAGGAACGTTATCACACTATTAATCATGCTTAATACTCATAGATTGTGTATTAGGTCATTAAATATGCTAGGGCCACATGTCGGGCCAGGAAACTGTTGTAACGGCTAGTCCTTAGACTATAAAAGGACTAGCCGCACGATACATCAACACACAAGCTCGTACGCCTGCCAACAGGAGAAAAATCCTCAATACAACAACACACACCCCGTGGAGAAGGGTATTACGCTCAGGCGGCCTGAACCACGTAAATCTCCCGTGTCACCATCTCGATCCTGATCTTCGCGCACCTATACAGAAACAAGAACCTCCGCGGGCTACATTTAGTAGTACTGGGGGTAGTTTCGTTCTCACACTTCGACATTTGGCGTGCCAGGTAGGGGCACCTGGGATCGTAAGATGGTGAACTCCGTCGCAAGATCTTCCATTGACAACCACGCTGAACAACCTGCTGGAGGCAATCCCTCCAACATGCCGCAGCCAACAGGCGCCGTTGTCCCAGCGGGAGTCATGCCACCACAGCCGCCATTTGTTCCTGCAAACAATGTTGGGCGACAAGATCGGGCATTTGTGTTGGTCACTGCATTGACGAACAACAATCCTGAGCATGCGCTCATTGCCGCACGAGCTCTCCTACAATGCCCACTGCCTCCAGGAGCACCATAGGGTGCAATGGAGCAGTGGAGAGCTGATGTTGACCATATGGTTGCAGCTGTAGCCACTGCCAATAGCGATCAAGCTCCTCCCCTTTGGGGCAGGCACCATCACAATAACAGATCTTGTCAGGAAGACATGGTCCACAAGCTTCACAGCACAGAAGACGTGTTGCATCCCAGCAGGTGACTTTGCTGCCTTTCAGGGCACGACACACCCACACCATCACCAGGCTTTCGACCCATAACCCGCGGTCGGAACTTCATTGTCGTTACCAGCAGAAGGACGGCAGCGTCCATATCGAGCGTGCTCGCGAGAGGCGAGAGGCTCGGGACAACCCTGCTCATCAGGGAGTAGGGGGAGGTTGCTCCATTCTAGCCATGCACTTATGCATGGTCAGATGTCCACAAAAGTTCTAGCCTAATTTGTTAGAAAAATTCAATGGGACTGTCAACCCCGCCGAGTTGCTTCAAATTTACTCCACCGCTATACTTGTAGCGGGGAGCAATGAGGCCGTGATGGCCAACTACTTTCCGGTGGCTTTAACTGAGACCGCTAGGTCCTTTTTTATGAGTCTGCCTCCTAACTCCATCAACAGTTGGGCGGAGCTATGCCAATAGTTCACTGCCAATTTCGGGAGTTCATACACTCGTCCCAGCACTAAACTCAACCTTTTTGCTGCCCAGCAAAAAATGGGAGAGTTGCTGTGATCCTTTATCCAGCAATTTTCTCAGGTACGTAATACCATTCCATCAATCTTGAGCTCTTCTATTATTGTTGCATTCAGACAGGGCGTTCGAGACAAAAAGATGTTGCAGAAGATGGTGACCAAAGAAGTCACCAGCTTCACGGAACACTTTAGCTTAGCAGACAAATGTCCCAAATCTGCAGAAGGTCGTGAGATGCAATCAAAGCCAGCTACGGATGCTAATAAAAAGTCCTCCAAAGCTGAAGCCACTACCTCCGGAAGTGGTAAAAAGAAGAAGAAATCCAACGACAAGAAAAAGCCGTCAGTCGGCGCACCTAACGCTGCAGCTGCTGTAGCTCCGGGTGGTCGGGGGCCACGCCCTGAAAAACGACCTCGACCATCGTCACAAGACGGCGGTAGTTCCAAAGTGTGGTGTTCGATCCACAAAACGGACAAGCACAAACTGGAAGAATGCTGAGAGGTCCGGAACCTTGCCAACCGCTACAACTAGCGCCAGGAAGAAGCTCTGGCGGAAAGGAAAACAAAAAGTTGACGAAGCTCCGGCTGAAGAAGAGCTAGGTTTTCAGGACCCCAAGAAGGTCTTGAAGGCTGTCTACAACACTATCAACGATGACTCCAACGTCTCTGACAACGAGTGTCGAAAGACCCTGAACACCATTTATGGTTGTTCTTAGAACATTACTTCTTGCTGCATCCTCAAGACAATGCGGCAGGACATGGCTGCTGTAGCTCCCACCGCCAGGGTGGAACCTCATCGGAAGTGGATGGACACTCCCATCACTTTTGATGCTTCAGACTGCCCTCGCAACATGATCGGAGATGGCCAACTCCCGTTGATGGTGTCTTCGACCATTAACAATTTTCAACTCCAACATGTATTGGTTTGCGGAGGTGCAGGGCTGAAGCTCCAGCTCCGACGTTTGGACCTTCTCCCCTCTTGCCCTTTTCTGGTGTAGGTCCTGGGGCCATTACCCTCTTGGCTCCACCACACCCCCTGTGACCTTCGGGACTCGGGAGAACTACAGAACCGAGAAGCTGGTTTTCGATGTGGCGCAGATTAATTTGCGGTTTAACACCATACTGAGCAGGCCTGCCTTGTACAGGTTCATGGCTGCGGCTCACTATGGCTACTTGGTGTTGAAGATGCCAACACTTTCGGGTGCTCTCCGAATCCACAGAGATCGAACAACAGGAATCACTGCATTGGAAGAACTCCAAACGCTTGTTACAGCGTAGGAGGAAGCATCCGGTAAGGAGCAAGCTCCAAAACCTTCGATCATTCGTCATCGAGTCTCAACTTCCACACCTCGTGTGCAACCATGCGGCGACACCGACATTCACGTCAAAGTCATCCAAATTGGTTCCGATGCTGCTCAGACTACCCGCATATCGGGAGGTCTGAACAACAAATACGAACTCACGCTCATCACTTTCCTCCATGCGAATGTTGACGTGTTTGCCTGGCAACCGTCACAAATGCCTGGGATCCCTAGGGAGGTGATTGAGCACAACCTGAAGATCTATCCCAATGCATGGCCTGTACACCAAAAGCACCAAAAGAAATCAATCAAGTGGCAAAACTTCATCTGTCAGGAGATCAAGAAGCTGCTTGAAGCTAGATTCATTCGGGAGGTGTTTCATCCAAAATGGCTGGCAAACCCAGTCATGGTTCCCAAGGATGGTGGTAAGCTTCAAATATGTACCGACTACACCACCTTAAATAAGGCATGTCCAAAGGATCCATTTCTATTACCTAGAATAGATCAGATAGTGGAATCCACCTCCGGGTGTGAGCTATTGTGTTTCTTAGATGCATACTCTGGATATCATCAAATCCAAATGTCTAAATAAGATGAAGAGCATATTGCCTTCATAACAGTAGATGGATTATATTGTTATACTTCCATGCCCTTTGGTCTCAAAAATGCTGCTTCAACCTTTGTGCGAGCTATGTACAAGACATTTGGAGAGCTAATCAGAGACTTGGTGGAGGTGTACATTGATGACATCGTCGTGAAGATCAAGAATAAGGAATCACTCCTTGATAACTTGCAAGTCGTCTTCGACAAGTTGCACAACACGCGCACTAAGTTCAACCCAGACAAGTGTGTCTTCGGGGTTAGCTCCGGGAAGCTTCTAGGCTTCTTGGTAACTCACCGAGCAATTGAGGCAAATCCGACGAAGATCAAGGCCATAGAAGATATGCGGCCTCCATCCCACATCAAGGACGTCCAGAAGCTAACTGGATGTCTAGTCGCGCTCAGCCGGTTTATTTCGAGGTTGGATGAGCGGGCACTCCCCTTCTTCAAGCTACTGAGGAAGTTCAGGCCATTCCATTGGTCTGAAGACGCAGAAATGGCACTTCAAGAGCTGAAGCAGCTCCTCACCACACTACCAATCTTGGTAGCTCCAAATCCTGGTGAGTCTCTACTACATTATATTTCTGCAACTATAGAAGTTGTTAGCATGGTCCTGGTTGCGGAAAGACTGGAGCCACATTCAGTTCAGGAGCTTGGACCCCTCCGAGAGGCTCCGGAGCTACCTGAAAGAGAGTCTGGGTCCCAGCCGCCAAACACGGAACCTCAAGGCGAAATGCTAGGAGATCAACCCCACTCGCTCGAGGGGGTTCACCTGGCTGACCAAAATGATTCAGACCCTTCTAACTGGGTCCGAGTCGTACAAGAAGAATTTTTGGACCCTTCCGCGAGAGTCCAGGAAACTAAACAAGAAGGTACGGACCGCCCTGGGAGGGTCCAGGTCGATGGAGAGGAAGCTCTGGGCCCCTCTGAGAGGGTCTGAACCGTCCAACACCTAGTATATTTCATCAGCGAAGTACTCCCCGATGCCAAGACCAGATACATTGAGGTGCATAAGCTACTTTATGCAGTTCTTATTGCCTCAAGGAAGCTTCGTCACTACTTCCAAGCCCACAAAATATCAGTGGTTACTTCTTATCCATTGCATGCTATTTTGCATAACCCTAACTCAATTGGGAACATCGCAAAGTGGGCAGCAGAGCTGGCCGAGTTTGATCTCGAATTTGTGTCACGACAAGCAATAAAGTGTCAGACTTTGGCTGACTTTATGGTGGAATGGACTCCCTCTGCATCAAATACTAGGGGGCCCCATGAGCAAAAGCTGGAATCCAAGGTCCCGGTCATCACTGAACCTCACTGGACTTTCTACTTCGATGACTCTGTGAAGAAGCAGGGGGCCGGAGCAAGAATCATCCTCCTTGCTCTGACTGGGGAGAAGGACAAGTACATGGTTCACCTTGACTTCAAGGCGACCAACAACATGGCAGAGTATAAAGCTCTCATCTACGGGCTCAAGGTGGCACTATCCTTTGGCGTCAAATAGCTGTTGGTAAAGGGTGATTCACAGCTCATCATAAAACAAGTTAAAGGTGAATGCTGCCGCAACAACCCTCAACTAGCTGCGTATCTCCATGAAGTCCACAGGTTCCAGAAGGATTTCGAAGTCCTGGATCTCTACCATGTACAGCGTCTACACAACGCTGAAGCCGACGAACTCTCGACGAAGGCCTCAACTGGAGCTCCGGCTCCTGATGGAATATTCGTCCGGAGGTTGTCAAGACCAAGAGGTCAACCTGCCGAACTGTGCAAAGGGGGTGAGACCAGCACCTCGAAGCTGGCAGCCCTGGTGGCCCTGATACCATGGCGTCCACCAAGGGTCATAGGTGTTGCTGGAAGCTTCGAGCAACCCAGCACGCAAGACTCAGAAGCTCAAGATAGCTCTAATTCATGGATCTCGGAGATCTGGAGCTATTTAAAGGATAATGTCCTTCCTGAAGATAGTGTATCCACTGACCATATTGTCAGACTGGCTAAAAGATACACGTTGGTAGAAGGGGATCTCTATCGACGTGATGCCAATGGCATCCTAATGTGGTGCATTGCAAGGGAATAAGGCCGCTAGCTCCTCAAGGAAATCCATGGAGGCGAGTGTGGGAACCATGCTTCTTCCCGCATGTTGGTTGGAAAAGCATTCTGGCATGGCTTTTACTGGCCTACGACACTCCAGGACGCAGTTGAGCTAGTGAAAAAGTGTGAAGCATGCCAGTTCCACGCAAAACAGATTCACATACTGGCTCAATCACTGCAAAGGACACCTCCTACATGGCCATTCGCTGTGTGGGGTCTGGACATCTTGGGACCATTCCCAAAAGTTGTTGGAGGCTACAAGTTCCTATATGTCGCCATCGACAAGTTCACCAAGTTGACAGAAGCTACTCGAGTTGTAACAATTAACAATCAATCAGCAATCAAGTTCTTGAAGTCCATTATATGCAGATTTGGAGTTCCTAATAAAGCCATAACTGCCAATGGAACCCATTTTACAAGCGCTGCATTTCAAGAATATTGTGAAGACCTCGGTATACAACTGAGTTACGCCTCAATAGCTCAACCAACAAGAAATGTTCAAGCTGAGAGAGCAAATGCATAAATTTTAAAGGGACTCAAGACGCGCACGTATGAGCACTTGAAAAAGCATGGAGCCAACTGGATTGAGGAGCTTCCATCCACATTGTGAGCGAACTGGACAACACCAAACCGGTCAACTGGGGAGACACCCTTCTTCCTGGTGAATGGAGCTGAAGCAGTCCTTACTCGAAAGATCACCTTGGGGTCCCTCCGGGTCCGGATCTTTGACGAAGCCACGCAGGACCAGCTCCGACGTGAAGACATTGACCTTGTCAACGTGGGAAGGTGCCAAGCAGCTGTCCGGAATGCACGTTACCGCCAAGCGCTCCTGCACCATCATCAAAGGCATGTGCGCAACCGACAGCTTGAAGAAGGTGATCTGGTGTTGCAGAAGATACTAACTCGCGAAGGGACGAATAAACTTTCCGCAAGATGGGAAGTTCCCTTCCGAGTGATCAAAGTATCACATCCCGGATGCGTTCGCTTGGCAATTGAGGATGGGACTCCGCTCCCTAATCCTTGGAACATCGAGCACCTCCGTAAGTTTTATGCTTAGAATCACGGAGGTGAGTCTGTAATTATGCACAATGTATGTTATAGAGTCGCTATATAGAGATGGGTAGGTCCATCGAGAGAACATCCGGATCCCTCCGGGAGGGTCTGGGAAGTTCAAGTACACTTCATACAGTGACAACACTAAAAGTGTAGCTACATGCCCGTGGTTAGTCCAAGATGTATAGCGCACTTACCATGGTCCTGCACCCTAAGTGTGTCCTTGTCTCCCCTGTAATTCAGACCTATAATGAAAGACATTGTTGTGTGAAAATAGACTCCACGTGGATTTATATACAAGGCTCGTTCTTTCGAATAATTATTTTTATCCTTCTTTACTATAATAAAGTTGTGCAATTCTTTTTATGTATTAGTCCAAGTTATTCATATGTGCTACAAGTTATATTGTTGGTCTCTTTAGATCCTAACATTGCTTCATAATTTACTTGCCTGAACGCCAAGCCAACATAGGTCCGGATTGTGCTATCTGCTTAGCCTGGTCCTGCATCCTAAGTACACCATTCTACCTACATCCCGGCAGGCCTTAGTGGGGTGAGTACTAAAAAGGCATGCAGATCTAGAAAGATTATAATAATATGCTTGTTATCATGTGGAGTTTCTTTGGATCTAAAGCTCAAATAAGAACGATAAGTCACAAACGATTTATAGACAAGAGGGCGACTTTTACTATTTCCCCGTCTTTAGTGTGCAAGAAAAACAGAAACACATAGTGATGGTGGATGACGCCGGAGCTACTAAGTTCCGACATCCTCTAAGGGGGCCCGCCGTCGATGATTTATATGTTGACAGTGGGTGCCGTCGGAGCTACTAAGCTCGGGCGCTACCGAACCTATCAAGCTCTGATGGTCCCTAGGGGGGCCTGCCGTCGACGTGTTATATGTTGATGGAGGGTACCATCGGAGCTACCAAACTCCGACAGCCCCAGGGGGCTAGCCGTCGACGTATCGGACATAAAGACTTCAGACCTAAAATCTAAAAGTTTGAACCGTTCATGTCATCAACATACTGCCAAATCCTTGCATTACATGTACACAGTCGAATTGTGCACATATACTAGGGGGGCAACAAGACAAAGCACAGTATATTGAAGATAAAACTACAATAAAGTCAAATTGAAATTCATGGAAGAGAAAGTGGATTTCATTAATTCAAAGCAATAGATTACAAAATCGGGATTAAAACAAAGGGCAAAAGGCAAAAGTCCTAGCTACATTAGGATCTAAGTCCTCCGGAAGAATGAGGTGACTTCCTTGGCAACTTCTTGGACGCTGGCCTTGGCGGCGTCCTCCTCTTCAGCAACAGGACCTTTGAGCACCGGGTCAAGGGAGAGTTGGGGATCTCGGCTCACATAACACGTCAGCACATACTCTACGACATTTGTAGCCAAATATTTCCCCTCTGTCTCCAGGTAGTCCACAATGATGTCACCCATCGCGTTGAGTTTGCCGCCAGGAGCATTGAGGGCAACCAATGCTCGATACAAGTCCAGCTCCAGATTGTCCGGACGTACAAGTCTGAATCCTAGTGGTGTCAACGCATCGTTGGCTTGCCCCAAGAAGTCCCACGCTTGAATGGACTCAGTCTCCCTCAAGATTCATAGCTCCTCTAGTGACCTCCAGGCGGCCACAAGCTCCGAACCTTCCCGAGCAAGGCGCTTGACCACTATGGCATGTTGCTACATATTCTCAGCAACTTGCTTTTCGCGATCGGTTAGCTCCGTCCCCCAGAGGTGGATGCGGTTCCGCCGTTCTGCCAGGTCTTTTTTCCTTCCTCTTACTTTCCCTTCCCTGGTGGCAACATCAGCTTCTCTTTTTGAGAGCTCCTACCCCAATTTCCAGTGTTTCTCCTCCTCCTCCTCCTTACTCCATAGCTCAAACTTCTTTGAGCAATCCGCTAAATTTTGCTCTCCTAGAGTAAGCTTCTGGGCGAGCTCCTCCTCTCTCTTCAAAAGATCCTCCTACTATTCCGGGAGCTTTGCTTCCTTGCCTCAAGGTCCACTCGACGGTTCAGGAGGACCTCATCTAATTCATTGAGGTTTTCGTGACGCTCATCAGCAGCATCACTCTTTTCCTTGGCTTGTTCGAGGATCTCCCGAGAGTTAGCGTTGAGCGCCTGATGGCGGCTTCTTTCTGTTCCAACAGCTTGCCCCAGTACTCCATTCAGGCCGTTTCCCTCTTGACCCTCTCCTTCTGGTCAGGGAGCCTCATCTGAGCATGTCTGGTCTCAAAATGGAGCATGTTGTGCCAACGCCTTGTTGACGGCTGTTATATACCAATTCCATTGGTCAATTTAACTCAATTATGTGAAGGATTTGTCATTTATTGTACACATCACCTTTCTATCTAACCCAATTCCACTTGGACTGGGAGAAATATGTGTATGCAGCATTCTATGCAGGAAATGAGGAAATGTAGACGGACCAATCCTATAAAATATCAACCTAGTCAATCAGGCGACGACACATGGCATCCCATGGATCAAATGGCCCACAAACAGAAGTATCCGAGGAGATCCAACGGTGTAACATTCATATACATCAATGGGAACCATCTGGCAGCCACCTGCAGAAAGCACACGAGAATTGGTGCAATGACCAGGTCGGCCGAACCAGGGGGTCGGCCGACCTGGTCTCTGCACCAAACTCGGTCAGCCTCCATGTGTTATCTCCTCCCGGCTTCCTGGAGTCAATGGTGACTGATTCGCGTGCTTTTGGGGGCGAGAACCAACCTCAACACTAGTATAAATAGGACCACCTACCCCTCACTTCAACACACACCACTTGAGCTTCATCTCTATTGTATACACTATCATCCATAGTCTTAGAGGAGTTAGGTTGTAGAGAGGAGAGTCTCTAGTCCCAAGTCCAAATTGGTAAAGGAGTAAGGAGTCTCTCTCTTTCCAAACCTACATTGGGAAAGGTATGGCTCATGTATTCTTTCTTGTAATTGTGACTTTATGCATAATAAAGATAGTATCTTTAGTCTCTACTTATACATATACTTGGGCAAAGCGTTTCTTGTTTGATTATGGAGTCCATGTATGTGGAAGGTATAACTTCTATGACTATTTCATCATGAACATATCTTATTATCATAGAACCTATAGACCACCACCATAGTCTAGTTAATTATAACATAACTAGGTGAGTATGGATAATTATGTTATGTATCAACATTGGTTCAATGATGATTCAATACATTTCCTTAGGATGGATTGTGCCTAGGCTCTTAAGGTAATTACTTAATATGCTAGCATGGTGCTAGGATAGCTATGTAGCATTGGATGTCTCGTAGACCCACGGATTGAAGAGGTAGGCAGTAGGTGGTGACAGCCCTATCTGTCCTTTGTAATCCTCCACGTTCGGCTATGCTACAGGCTCTTGGCGGGAGTCGCCCTAGTATTGCCAGGGGTAAGCCCATGCCGGATGTGTTGAACCACATAGCATAAGTATTCACTATTGATCTAGCTTATGAATAATTAGTTTAGACTATGTATATCTACAATAGAGCATAGTAGGAGTACCTCCATAACTCTCAACCTTAACTAACCTCTAGGATCCTCTTACCCCCCCTTAGACTTGAAAGCTTTTGTGTGTGTCACACTACCCCCACTATTATTTTATCAATCCTTACTAGATTCTAACCTAGACCTTTGTACCCTTTTCATTTGATGAATGATTGTTATATCTCTACCCTGGCTTACTTTGGGATCAAATAAATGACACCCTTGGGAATACTCTTAAGGGAAAATGCTACAATGATATCTTCGTGCGCTTGCGGAATTCACTTTGTGATCCATTAGAACCATTAACAAGCATTTCTGACACATCAGTTGGAGATGTTTGGTTAATGGTGCATAAGAAATACCAACAAGCATTTATGGAACTATTGCCAGGGATGAATTGTTAGTAAATCTTAGGAGCCGTCAACAAGCATTTTTGGCGCCGTTGCTGGGGAAGGCAAATAGATATATAACATGACTGAGTGAATAGGATAGAACCCTGGGTAGGATTTTAGTAGGATAACCATTCTTTGTTTTCGCATTTTAAAAGTGAAAACAGGGTAGTGTATGTCTGGTTTCTGCCTGCCGGAAAACTTTGTTGAAGATCCCGAATCTCTAATGAGAGACCGACCCCGTGTCGTTACTCCTCAGAAGATTCGAGCGGCAAGGCAAGCCAGCATTTTTGCACCAACAATCCAAACACAAACGGCTCAGAAGACCCTTCGTGTGTTCTCAGCTCCCTCGGCTAACGATCTACCTGTTGGGACCATTGTTAACATGGGAGATGTGAACTTCGAGATCAAAACTGGTCTTATCACTATGGTGCAAGCCAACCCATTATGTGGGAAGGCTAACGAGAATGCAAGTGCTCACCTGCAACAACTCCTCGAGATCTGTAGCACTTTTAAGATCAAGGACGTGTCTTCGGATGCGGTCCGTCTGAGACTGTTCCCGTTCTCTCTCCTTGGGAGAGCGAAATAGTGGTTCTACATGAACCAAAGTGCTATAGACACTTGGGAGAAGTGTTCTACAGCATTCCTCGACAAATTCTTCCCGTTGGGCAAAACCAATGCCCTACGTGGAAGGATTTCCAGCTTTCAGCAAGAGCCCAAGGAATCTATTCTCGAGGCATGGGAAAGGCTTCAGGAGTACATCCTAGACTGTCCCCACCATGGGATGGATGACTGGCTCCTTATTCAAAATTTCTATAACGGGTTGATCCCATTAGCTCGTGACCATTTGGATGCTGCTACTGGAGGAGCCTTCTTCTCATTGACGGTGCCAAAAGCTAAAGATCTTATAGAGAAGATGGTGCCAACATGGGATGGAACGACGAGCGTCACCATACCCGACAGCGAGGCATGCACACCTTGAAGGAGGTGGACATGATCACTGCAAAATTGGACCTCCTAATGAAGAAAATTGATGGACAAGCCAGAGGTGAAGTGTTTGGCAATGCCTATGCTCTAGACTCTCACATCACGTGTGAAGTCTGTGGAGACGCGGGTCATATGGGCAATGATTGCCCAGAAACTAATGAGGATGCCTATACCTCGCCAGCAATGGAAATTTCAACAACAACCATGGCTATCGTCCAGGAGGCCAAGGGTGGGGTCAACAACGCCCATTCTTTCAAGGAGGGTACAACAACAATGGCAACCCTTGAAATCAGCCCAACTTGAGAGAACTTGCCATTAGCTAGCTCAAGATCATAGATGCCCTATCCAAGAAGCTGTAGCTAATGACAAGACACTAGCGAATATCAATGCAAGGATGGAAGGACTATCCTCAGCCTTCAAGAATCAACTGAGCTTCAACAAGATGCTCGAGACTCAGTTGGCTCGGCTGGCAGCTGCTATTCCTCCGATGGAGAATGGCAAGATGCCAAGCCAGCCAGAACCTCTTACGGAGAATGTCAACATGATTTCCATATGAGAGAGCAACTGGCAGAAGGATCCTGGGTGTCCTACCGTTTCATGCTCAATTGGGGCTCACCACACTGACAAAGGCACTTTGTCATCTAGGATCAAGTGTTAGTGTGATGCCCAAGGTTGTGTTCAACCAGCTGAACTTCACAAAGCTAAACCCAACTCCAATGCAGCTACAACTTGCTGATTCTTCAGACCGTTATCCAGCGGGTATTGCTGAAGACGTCCCGGTGAAGATGCAGAACTGCTTCATTCCTGTGGATTTTGTGGTCCTAGACATGGACACTGAGAAAGATACACCACTCATTCTTGGGTGCCCATTCCTCAGCACTGCAAAAGCTCGCATAGATGTGGGAGTTGGAGAAATCCACTTCCACATCAATGGCAAGGAGGAAAAGTTTAACTTTCGGCCTAGACCAGGACAATGCTCCATGATTCGAATCAAGTATGGGCCGAATGATAAACACATTAGAGAGGTCGAAGTCACACATCCACAGGCGGACTCACTCATTGTATTCATGAGAAGACTAATCTACGAGGAGAATCTGTCGTTTCGACCACGCCGATATCCAAAGGCGACATAATCATCTGGACCTTCCCGAAAACCCAAGTCCACCAAGCTGCCAAATAAGTAATGGCGGAAGAAGCAACACAAGACGTCCGAGCCCATCCCTCTGGGCCCGGATGTGAAATAAAGACGGAGGAATGTCCATCTCATCGGACGGTGGTGAGACCTAAGCCAATAGGTTAAATTGGTAGTTATCCCACTTTATTTTTTCTTTTTTTCTTTTTCCACCTCATTTGGATTTTTTCCCATTGCATATTTGATTTTCCCTAGCATGTTGAGAACCATATATTCTCAACTATCATTTTTCTTTCTTTCTTTCCAAAAGAAAATTTTTGTTTGATTTGAAAAAAGGGTTTTTATTTGAAAAACAATTTTTTTGAGCTGCACATATGGCATTGCACCAACGTGCTAACTTTATAGCCGTTGGGGAGCCATTTACTAAAAGGGGAAACAGGGGGGGCCACCTGTCAGGTCGGCCGAACCCCCTGGTCAGCCGAACAGGGAGTGGAGACAAATTGGCTCCCCATCCTCCAACGCCTACATTTTGAACCCCGAGTGACTGCTGGAGGGTGCACCCTATAAATTGTGGCCGTGAGGAGCACTTCTCTTTACAAACCACATCATCTTACACCTCTCCAAGTAACTCTCTAGCCCACCTTGTTTTTCTTGCTCTTCATTGCAACACTCTCGTTCAAATCCATCCCCAAAGATTTTCATTTGCTTGCATTTGCATTTTACACTCAAGCTTTCATGAGGAGAAAATTCTTTGAGAGTTTTGTTTTCCAAATATCGCTTCTTTTTGAATTTTTCTCGCCTTGTTTTGTTCTTGCTTGTTGAACTCAAAAAGACATGAAGAGGTTGTTCGGAAAGAGGAAGGCGGCTGCAAGCTCAAGCCATGGTGAAGGTTCTAGTGCACGCCTCTCTTCCATGGGTACAAGCCCAAGGAGGAGAAGTGCGTGTGAGGACACTCCCATGGAAGAGAGAAGCAACCCACACCAACTTCTTCATGACAACGACCTCGACATACGAAGCGAAGTTGAAGATCAAGCACGCAGGCTTCTCCAAGATCATGAGTTCCGCCACACCAAGGCTTATGATCCACATTTGATCTCCAAAATAGGTATGGACTCCGAATTTCTTTCCATTTGGCATGCAATTGGATTCGATGACTTTGCTCACATAGAGGAGAAAGGTTCACGCCTTCTCACTATCCAATTCCTTTGCACCCTAAGAATAAGATTTGATGGTATTTCTTTTAGATTATTTCAAAAAGAATACAACATCCTATGGAAAATTAGGTAGCATCCTAGGATTCCATAAATGGTGTACGCTAGATTTAGAAAATTTGCCTAAGTTTAACAAACAAAGTTTTTGGCATGAGCTAACTAGTGAGATCACATGTAGGGCTCCTAGGAATAGCCACATGCAAAACCCTACCTTACGCTTCATGCATAGATGGGTGGCTACGACTATGTTCCCTAGGGGAGATGTTAGGGTTGTGCGAGATGATGAATTGAAAATTTTGTTTGCCATGATTAAAAAGATAAAAGTTGCTCCAGTCAAAGCAATGATGACACAATGGTTAGATTACATTTCAAAATCAGGACCAATTGAATGCACTTCATTGATTAATCATATTGCTGAAAGGGTAGGAGCACTTAAATACTCTTCATTTGAATATATTGAAACTGAAAGAGAATTAATTGATGAAGACTATTTAGTGCAAGGACATACCCTTAAGCATGATCAAGATCGGTCTTTGAGATTTTTCTATCCTGGCTTTGTCAATGAAATTTGGTTACCTAACCTGGATTTTCATTTGTACAAATGCCAGAGGCTAACCATTGATCTTTTTCCCCTTGAGGAAGCAAGAAGACGTAATGTCTCTTGCAGGGTAACAAAGAATCGTGCGAGGGCTGCAGCCACAGACATGCTACAGATAATCTCTTCGGTCCATGAATACCAAGAGGAAGGGAACCCAACCGGTTATGCGCCCGGATGGAATCAACCTATGACTTATGAGACTGGGGGATCATCTTGGTAAGAATGGCAAAGGGATCCACCCTTATCCTCTTCAAGCTCTAGCAGCTTGCCCCCAACGTCCATGAGAGGACGTCGTTCCTTTTCGGCTAGAAGTCATCATGACTATAGCCAAGGAATGACGGACCTCACTATACGTATGGGAGAACTTGAAGTGAGAACAGGTGACATCTACAGCACACTCGAGGAGCATGTTCAAGGTGCCCAAGATTGGCAACAACACATGGATGCTCAATTCACCAACTTCAACACAGCGCTACAACAACAACAAGCCGATCTTGAAGCGTACTTCCGTCATCAAGGGTTCAACCCTTATCACAGATAGTTGAAGAACAAGCTTGGGGGAGGACCACCACTTGAGGTAACATGTATCACATTTCTTGCATATTTATCTTCCATCCATACATCATCCACCTTGCATTTAAAATAATAATAATAAATAAATAGGTTATATTTGCATTCATAAAAAAAAGATGTGTGGTAAGAATGATTTAAGAATTCACATAGATGAAATGATGAATAGTTGCTCTGTTTTATTTTCCTAAGTCTCTAGTTTACAACTTGCTACTCTTCGAATATTGCTTTCATTGGTTTGAAATACTTTTACCTTAATTTGAAGTTGTGGGTAGCAAAAGCTTAATCTAATTCAAGGTTGTTGTAAGGCTAGAATTGGTAATAGGGCTGCTAGTCCTGGTTTGAAAGTAAAACATAGATTTTCGAAGAAATTCTAAAAAGATTTAAGTTTCCCTCAATTGACTGGAAATACCTACCAAAGCCATATGATGTTCATACATAAACAACACCTTATGCATATGCTATTTGCGTTCACATTGAGCCTAGTCAAACTAGTATAGACCTATGTGAGAAATCATTCAACTCTTTTTGAATTCAAGACTTCACTTGCACGTGCTATACTTCTACACTAGAAGTAAGCAAAGCGTCCATCATATTCACCATACCACAATAAAAAGAAAAACTCCATGTTATTCATGTTTAGCACTCTGTTCAAAATTCATTACAAAGAAAAGGAGTAGAAGACATGGCTACAATATGAAAAAAAAGAAGCATGCTTACATCATAAGCATGAGAAAAAAAAAAAGAGAAAAGAAAAGCAGCCATGTTTCATCCCTGCAAAAGAAAGAGAAATTATACCAAAAAGGAGTTATCTCAAGTATCCACATCCACTTCCACTCCATCACACATGCGCTAGTCTTGAATCAAAAAGTTTTGATTTGAATTCTCCTAAGGCTTACTCTTTTGACTTAGCAATATATGTGATGCAAATATGCCTACTTACTTTCTTTACCAAGCTCCACATAGAAGCCATATTCAATGAGTAGGAATAGTAGAGGCACAATGCTTTGTTGAGGAAATATTTCCACTATCCACAAAGGAGTGACTCAGAGAATCAAATTGAGGTACTTAATATCTAAATTGAATTCTCCGGGGTTTAAGTGGAACTTGATTTCTAGGCTATGTTTGCTCCATTTGCTATTCTACCTTTAAACTACTCATGAAAATTAGAAAGCATAAGCCCCGTGACAACTTAATAAAGGTAGGGTATCATAACCAATTTTTGCAATACAAGCTAGAATATCTTGTTGTGCATTAGATACTTTCGAAAATAAGACATTGTAGCAACACCTGATCATCAACCTAAAGTCTTGACTTTGCTCAGGACGAGCAAAGGATAAGCTTGTGGGAGTTTTTGACGGCTGTTATATACCAATTTCATCCGTCAATTTAACTCAATTATGTGAAGGATTTGTCATTTCTTGCACACATCACCTTTCTATCTAACCCAATTCCACTTGGACTTGGAGAAATATGTGTATGCAGCATTTTATGTAGGAAATGAGGAAATGTAGAGGGACCAATCCTATAAAATATCATCCTAGCCAATCAGGCGACGACACATGGCATCCTATGGATCAAATGGCCCACAAGCAGAAGTATCCGAGGAGATCCAACGGTGTATCACCCATATACATCAATGGGACCCACCTGACAGCAACTTGGAAAAAGCACACAAGAATTGGTGCAATGACCAGGTCGGCCGACCTGGTCTCTGCACCAAACTCGGTCAGCCTCCATGTGTTGGCTCCTCCCAGCTTCCTGGAGTCAATTGTGACTGATTCGCGCGCTTTTGGTTGCGGGAACCAACCTCAGCACTTGTATAAATAGGACCCCCTACCCCTCACTTCAACACAAACCACTTGAGCTTCATCTCTATTGTATACACTATCATCCATAATCTTAGAGGAGTTAGGTTGTAGAGAGGAGAGTCTCTAGTCCCATGTCCAAATTGGGAAAGGATTAAGGAGTCTCCCTCTTCCCAATCGTACATTGGCAAAGGTATGGCTCATGTATTCTTTCTTGTAATTGTGACTTTATGCATAATAAAGATAGTATCTTTAGTCTCTACTTATAGATATACTTGGGTAAAGCATTTCTTGTTTGATTGTGGAGTCCATGTATGTGGAAGGTATAGCTTCTATGACTATTTCATCATGAACATATCTTATTATCATAGAACCTATAGACCCCCACTATAGTCTAGTTAATTATAACATAACTAGATTAGTATGGATAATTATGTTATGTATCAACATTGTTTCAATGATGATTCAATTCATTTCGTTAGGATGGATTGTGCCTAGGCTCTTAAGGTAATTACTTAATATGCTAGCATGGTGCTAGGATAGCTAAGTATCATTGGATGTCTCGTAGACCCACGGATTGAAGAGGTAGGCAGTAGGTGGTGACAGCCATATCTGTCCTTTGTAATCCTCCACGTTTGGCCATGCCACAGGCTCTTGGCAGGAGTCGCCCTAGTATTGCTAGGGGTAAGCCCGTGCCCGATGTGTTGAACCACATAGAATAAGTGTTCACTATTGATCTAGCTTACGAATAATTAGTTTAGACTATGTATATGCACAATAGAGCATAGTAGGAGTACCTCCATAACTCTCAACCTTAACTAACCTCTAGGATCCTCTTACCCCCTTATATTTGAAAGCTTTTGTGTGTGTCACGCTACCTCCACTATTATTTTATCCATCCTTACTAGATTCTTACCTAGACCATTATACCCTTTTCATTTGATGAATGATTGTTATATCTCTACCCCGCCTTCCTTTGGGATCAAATAATGACACCCTTGGGAATACTCATAAGGGGAAATGCTACAATGATATCTCGTGTGCTTGCGGAATTCACTTTGTGACCCAATAGAACCATTAACAAGCATTTCTAACACATCAATTGGAGATTTTTGGTTAATGGTGCATAAGAAACGCCAACAAGCATTTCTGGCACTATTGCCAGGGATGATTTGTTAGTAAATCTTACGAGCCGTCAACACGCCTCAAGGTGGGGTGCTCCTCCTCAAGGACCTTACTCTCATGATCGAAGGCGAGATGAACTTGTCGGAGACTTGAGCAGGCATTATCTATGGACAATACCAAGGGGATAGGCTCCGGACCTGCCATGGTCATCTCTATCGGTGCCAGGTGATTCTCCATAACAAAAATAGGATCCCACTCTACAAGTGAGGTCCCCTGTGCTACTGCGGCATTGGGGCCGCTCTCCGGAAGCTCTTCGGTAGCAGAGGAAGAATCCACTGGGGGAACTTCCACCTCCAAAGAAGAAGTCAGAGGCGCTACTTCCGAGTCTTCAGTTGCCGGCTCTGAGGGTGGAGAACCTGCCGACACTTCTTTGGCCCTGGCCTGGACACACCCGGAGCAGCTACCTCTGGGGCAACAGTTGGGGCTTCATCCGGTGCCTCTACTACCGCTGGCTCAGACGTCGACACGTTAGCCACTTCCAGTTCAGCAATCGGGGCTTAAATCATTTCCGGCTTAATAGCCGGACCTTCAACAACTTCTGTCTCAAGGGCCGGAGCTTCAACCATCTCTAGCTCTATGGTCGGTGCTTCAATTGCCTCTATCTCAATGGCTAGGGCTTCAGTGTCTTCCGGCTCAAGAGTCGGAGCATCCGACATCTTCAACTCTTGCATTGGAACCTCAGCCTCCGACGCTATTACCAGTGGTGCATCTTCAACTTCTCCCCCGTGGTCCAGCGCTACCACGGGAGCTTCCGGCAAACACTCTGAATCCAAATTCACGGCAGCTGGCGCCAGAGCTGCCGTGACGTCTACCACCCTTGAGGAGGAGGCTTAATGGTCGAAGCCAAAGCTTCAGCATGCGCAGCCACAGTCGCTGCAAGATATGTCGAAGTCTCTGACTCCTTTCTTAACACCCTAGAAATAAAGGGACAAGAAGATTAAAAACATAATAAAAACAAGATTAGCATTTCAAGGTGAGCCCACGATGCTTACCTAGGGATGCTACCGCCCTAGTCGCCACAGAACCTCTTGTTCTGAGTCCCGGAGTCAGAGCCCACCATGTTTGGTGGGACAACAACTTCGGACCTTAGCTGGGGACCACATGCGGCAGTTGGAGTCTTCTCGGCCGGAACTTCCCTCGGTCGGGAAAAACTTCCACACCTAGAGCTTTTAGCCGGCACTGTGGCTGGAGTTGATTGTACGGAGCTGGCGCCTCTCGAAGACGCCTGCGCCGGAGAAGGTGTAGGCGCAGAAGACCTCCCACGCCGGGGAGAAGGGGTCATTGTAGATGGAACAGGCCTGTCAGACCTCCCATAAGCGTGCTTCAGTTTTCTCTTCCGGATGAAAGGTTCGGCTGGCTCCTTGCCCTTGCCCTTGCCGATGTCTTCAACCCTCTAGCTCGGAGCAGAGGCAGCCACCCCTTCATATGCTCCTGGGATTACAACCCTGGAGGCTCGGCGCTTCTCCACTTCGCCCAAGTCATCAAGTGTCGACATCTTCCTCCGGAGCTCCCTGCTGAACTCTGGATTCATGTTCAGTGGAAGGAAAGCAGCCGGCGGAGTCAAGGCATCATCGGCAATACCCCCGTGCTGAAGTTTCATGAGGTGGAGCCTCAAAGCTTCATCATTTAAGTTGGATGTCAGCCCGGTTTTAATCTGGTCATCATCCATCACACTGCTGAGGGCCCAAGCGAGCTTCTCCATTCTCCTCAACGGAGCCCACCTGTTCACCAAGTAATTTCCAAAGACCATCTGGGGGGTTACTCCATCCGCCACACACTCTTAAATTCTGGTCAGAACAGGCTTGAATGCATCCAACAGCTCCAGAACTATGTTCCAAGCATCGGTGTTGACATTGGGGAGTCCTTGGGGTAGCTCCAGCCTATCATGCTCCTCAACTGCAATGATGATCCATTATTTCTCCCAAACATCCCATTTGCCCCAAGGAGACAACTTCAAGTACTTGAAGGGGTAGTTCTAGCGCTTCACGAAGTAGTAGAAGCCGAGCCACTCCGTCCCCTTGTCGGTGGTGTGGAATGTGAAGAAGGTCCGGAATAGCGCAACGCAGGGAGGCACACCCACCCACAACTCGCAGAAGTGGACGAAAGTCGCCACTAGCAAGAGGGAATGAGGGCCGAGATGATGCAGTTGAAGACCGTAGAAGTCCTGCAGCATCAGGATGAAGCTCGAGAAAGGTGGAATCAGCCCCATCATAGCGTACATCGAGAAGTACACCATCTCGCCTCGACAATTCTTCTTGAAGGGGAGCTTGGCAGAGCGCACCAAGTTATTGAAAGAATCACTGGACCATCCCATGTAGGTCTGGACCTTCTTCAAATCATCCTCGCTCTGGAGGCGGCTCTTGGGAAGACCTAACTCCATTACTGCAAATTGGATCAAAGGAAGGGAAAGCTAGGCGGAGTTTGGGAGGCTCTGAGCGCAAGTTCGATTGAAAGCGTAAAGTGTCCTCAGACCGTGCATACTTTCCCCCTTAAGTAAGCCTCCATGATGCTTGGATGGAAACCGCATCGAAAGTGAAGCCACATTTCAAAAATCTACCCCTTCAATGACGAATGGGCCCGAGGCCACCCCGACGAAGAGATCGAGGTTATTACCCCATGCGAACCGTTGTCATGATGGACGATCAGAGACCCAAAGGTGACACCCCGACAAGGTGCTCAGAAACGATACGGTTTTTTTATTGGGAACCGGCGACCTTCAACTGCGTGAGATCTGCACTCAAAGATCTCATCTCCCGCATTCAAAACAAGCCATGCGGCGACGGTTTAACCCCAGCGCCCCAACTGCACATCAGAATACCTTTGAAGTCACGGCATGAGAATCGAGGATGGCCATACCTCCAGTAGAATAACTTAATCCAAAGGGTTTTCTCCCAGAGGTGGCCCTGGGGGCCACCGTCGGTACCCTGCGTACTGGGTATCCCATGGTACCACAAGAAGTGCAAGAGAATTCCACCTGTCAGAGTTAAAAGTTCCCTCAGGCCCCACATGTTACACGACACTGGACCCGCCTCCCTCATATGGGTAGCTCCGGGGTTGCAACGTGTAATGTAAGACCAGAGCTAAACTCCCCACACGGGGAAGCACCAAAGTTGACACGTGTATAATGACCTCAGACCTAACCCTCAGCAGAGGAGAGCTCTGGTACTGCCACGTGTATAGCAGTTCCGGACCTACCTCCCCGTGAGGGAATGCTCCAAAACTGCCACGTGTGGAGCCTCTGCACATACAACACCGACGGGAACTAAGGCAGATGTCCCACGGCACGGACATTCAAGGGACTGTTAAAGTGGCAGTTAGAAGACCTGATTACATGTCATTAATGCTATATTAATGACACACAATCAGTGTACTGTTAATAGGGGTAACGCAGCCATGAAGGCACATTATCACACTATTAATCATGCTTAATACTTATAGATTGTGTATTAGGTCATTAAATACGCCAGGGCCACATGTCAGGCCAGGAAAATGTTGTAACGGCCAGTCCTTAGACTATAAAAGGACTAGCCGTACGATAAATAGACACACAAGCTCATACACCTGCCATCAGGAGAAAAATCCTCAATACAACAACACACACCCCGCGTAGTATGGTATTATGCTCAGGCGGCCCAAACCACGTAAATCTCTTTTGTCACCATCTTGATCCTGATCTCCGTGCGCCCAAACCGAAACAAGAACCTCCGCGGACTAAATTTAGTAGTACTGGTGGAAGTGTAGTTCTTACACTTCGACACGCATGGTTCGGGTCTTCTCGTCGAGAATCTGTATCGGATGTTTAGAGTATGTCAAATCCGGTTGCAATTCGCCGATTTCGTCGGTGTGGACGGCAGCTGTGAACTTGAGACTTTTTCGGAGCTGAGATACATGAAAAATGTCATGTATACCAGCGAGAGATGCCAGTAATTCCAATCGATAAGCCACAGGTCCGCACTTATCCGTGATAGCAAACGGGCCAATAATCGGGGAGCAAGCTTCCCTTTTACTCAAAACCGATGAATTCCTTTCATCAGTGACACGCGAAGATATACGTGATCTGTGATATCAAAGTGCATCGGGCGATGCCGCTTGTCCGCATAATTATTCTGTCGAGATTGAGCCGCTGTTAGATTTGCTTGAATGATCTGAACTTGTTCCTCAGCTTCATTGACTAGATCAATCCCGAACGTCACCCTCTCGCCGGACTCACACCAATTCAGTGGGGTGCGGCATTTCCGGCCGTTGAGAGATTTGTATGGTGCCATCTTGATACTCACTTCATAATCGTTGTTGTACAAGAATTCCGCCAACGGTAAATGATCACCCCAATTTTTACCGTGGTGGATGGGACATGCACACAACATGTCTTCAAGGACTTGGTTCACCCTCTTGGTTTGTCCATTGGTAGGTGCGTGATATGCGGAGCCTCTAATCAGTTTAGTACCCAACGAGGCATGCAGCTGCTCCCAGGAACGAGCAACGAACAGTGAGCCTCTATCTGAAATAATCGTGCAAGGAATGCCGTGTAGGCACATAATTCTTGATATGTACAACTCCGCATATTTCTCGGCGTTGAATCAGACATTTATCGGGATGAAATGTGCTGATTTGGTTAGTCGGTCGACTATCACCCAAATCGAATCATGCTTCCAGAATGTGAGTGGCAATCCCACAATGAAATCCATTCTCACAACCTCCCATTTCCATGCTGGAATATTCAACGGTTGCAGCTGTCCCACTTTCCGCATGTGGTCGGCCTTCACTTGCCGACACGTATCACACTCAGGTATGTACTTCACTATTTCCCGCTTAATCCGTGTCCACCAAAACTTGGTCTTTACATCTTGATACATTTTATTGCTGCCTGGATGAATAGAAAATTTTTACATGTGAGCTTCATCCAATATTTTCTTCCGGAGCTTAACGTTTCGAGGTACAACTATCCGGTCCTTGAACCATAATGTACCATGATCATCTTTTTTGAAACATTTTACCTCCCTGCTGTCCACTCTGTCTCGTATGCGTGTCATGCCCTTGTCCTTCTTTTGGGCTTCAAATATTTCTTCGTGGATGGTAGGAATGAGAGCAAGGTTATCGAGAGCCACATATGGAATCACATATAGACTTGGTTCCTCATCTTCCATTTCAGCCATAGTAATGTTGTGGACATGGGCTTTCCGACTGAGCGCGTCGGAACCACGTTCGCTTTACCAGGGTGGTAGTGAATTTCAATTTAGTAATCTTTGATCGGCTCTAACCACCTTCATTGTCTAATATTCAGTTCCTTATGCGTGAAAATATATTTCAAAATCTTGTGGTCGGTGTTGAGGTGTATAAGATTTCCAAGCAAGTAATGCCTCCACATTTTTAATGCTAATACAACAGCAGCTAGCTCAAGGTCATGAGTCGGGTAGTGCTTCTCATGGTTTCGGAGTTGTCGAGATCCATATGCGACCACACGTCCTTCTTGCATAAGAACGCAGCCAAGTTCGATGCCGAATGCATCGCAATAAATAACGAACGGTTTTTTCGTGTCTGGCTGAGCAAGAACCAGGGCTGTTGTAAGGTGCTGCACTAATGTCTTGAATGCTTCTTCACAAGCTGAACTCTAATTATATTTGGTGCCCTTTTTCAGCCGCTCCGTCATCGGTTAACGATTTTTGAGAAGCTCGGGATGAACCTCCGATAATATCCCACTAAACCAAGGAAACTTCAGACTTCATGTACGGACTTCGGAGATTTCCATTTCAGCACTTGAAAAATTTTACTTGGGTCCACGGAGATGCCCCCTCAGCTGAAATAATGTTTCCCAAGAATGGCACTTGGCTGATCCAAAATTCACATTTGCCTAATTTTGCATAGAACTGATGGTCTCTCAACCGTTGCAGCACAATATGCAGATGTTCAGCATGCTCTTCCTCTGACTTGGAATAAACCAATATGTCATCGATGAAGACCAAGATGAACTTGTCCAACTCCGGTAAGAATACCGAATTCATGAGATACATGAAGTGAGCCGGAGCATTGGTGAGACCAACAGACATGACAAGATACTCGTATAATCCATATCGCGTTGAGAATGCCGTCTTCGGTATATCCTCCAGTCGGATTTTGATTTGATGATATCCGGACTGAAGATCCATCTTCGAGAACACCCTCGGACCAACAAGTTGATCGAATAGAATGTCGATGCGGGGCAGCAGGAACTTGTTCTTTATATTCAAAGCGTTGAGTGGTCGATAATCCACGCATAACCGCAATGTTTCATCCTTCTTCTTGACAAACAGCGCCGAGCAACCCCAAGGTGACGAGCTTGGGCGACTAAAACCCTTGTCCAAAAGGTCCTTCAAATACTGCTTTAATTCAGCTAGCTCATTAGGTGCCATTCGATATTGTCTTAGAGAGATCGGTGTTGTTCTTGGTACAAGTTCAATCTTGAACTCAACGTCACGTTCCGGCGGCATACCCGGTAAGTCATTGGGAAACACATCGGGATACTCACAAACAACCGGAATATCTTCAAGTTTGGTTCCTTCAGTGTTATATACAGGTGCACTGTCCCGCTCCATGCTGTCCAAAACCAGTTGGTTCTGTCCGTGCATCGGAGAGTCAATTTGGACAGTCTGGGTACCGATATTAAGAACATCACCGTGATGGTTCAACCATGACATCCACAATATTACGTATGTCTTCTGTCCATCCAACATAATTAGCGATGTTGGATATATCTTGCCTCCCAAACATAGAGCTGCTCGGGGAACAATCTGACTAGCAGAGATTCTTCCACCCTGTGAACTTACAAGATAACTATTCTTGGGAGTATTGGTGGATAATTGGTGCTGATCCACACATGATTTACTGATAAAATTGTGGGTAGCACCGGAATCGGAGAGTATGAGGACGGGTATGTTTTTGATAGCAAACATGCCTGCTAGCACCAGTGCTCCCTCTGGAACATCCTCGGTCGCTATATGTTGAACACTTCCGGTTTGCACTGCTGTCCTCTCTGGTTGAATACAGGGCTGAATACACCATTGTACTGGTACTTGCCCGCTGCTCAACATATTCTCTGGGAAATTCTCGGTATAGTGCCCAACACGATCACATGTGAAACACTTATACTGATTCAACGTCCCGCTGACCTGAGGCCTGAATTGTCCTACATCTCGCTGTGAGATACATGCCCCTGGAACAATTTGGGACTGTTCTTGCTGCTGATGTAATTCTGGTTGGAATTCTGATACCTCAAACAGCCGACTTCAATACGAACTCGGTTGTGCAGCTGGCTGCCACATCTGACCGGACGGCGATTGGTACACCACACAGTATTTCTGAGGAACATTATGTGTGCTGTCCTGCACAACAAGTCTCTTCTTTGACGCCTCCGTGATCCGCTCACGTGTGGCATCCTCTTGCGTAATCGCGGCATT
The DNA here is from genome assembly GCA_036927565.1 of Tuctoria greenei. Classification (NCBI taxonomy): domain Eukaryota; kingdom Viridiplantae; phylum Streptophyta; class Magnoliopsida; order Poales; family Poaceae; genus Tuctoria; species Tuctoria greenei. The sequence continues at coordinate 115,239,646 of JAYESD010000006.1, forward strand.
AAGCATAGCATTGAATGAGCCATGATTGAACAATGCAAGCTTGTCTTTCAACATGGGGCTTAGACCCCGATAGAAATACTCTCGGCGAATGGAGGTCGACGCAGCTATCGCGGCGAGCTCGCCGGTGCAGCGCCGCCGCCCCCGCGTCGCGTGTCGGGAGGTACGAGATGACTCGAGGGTCCCATAGGTCAGCGACCGATTCGCTCGCGCGTGATCAGCTGCGGCTCTGGATCCAGTGCGGCTGCATGGGTTAACCCCGTGGCCCCCTGTGTGGCCCAGCTGCAATTAGTTGATTTTAAACCAGTGGGCCCAGCTGCTTTATTTAAATGTTTCCCTTTTGAAAATAATTCTAGAATTCAACCAAACTTCTAAAAATCATTACTCCTAGTAGAATTGCTAAAAAATTTCCAAATAAATTCTGGTAGACTCATCTCAATTTCTACTTTGCAGTTATGCGATTTATTGGACATGAAACTCCCAGAAGTTTTATAATTAATTCCTTTGAGCTAAATGCTTGGGAAATTATTTATTCCTGTTATGTTAATTGGAAAATTCCCAATTTTTGCCAGAACACTCTTGTTAATATCTCCAGTACAAATTTCAAGTTCATTGGACTTCAATTACTGGGTTGATCAGTGTTCCAAATCTATATGTAGTTGAAAATTGAGAAAAATACAATATCAATTTCAGAAATTCCCCCAAACTTGTAAAATCAGTTTCTCCCTGTAGGAAGCTTAGAAAATTGTGAAACCAATTTTCCTAGAACCGGTGAGACCCCCTCTACATGTTACAACCACTTATAGCAATGATAGACCTTTAGAATTTCAACCAAAATTCAGAGAAGATTTTAATTGTAGGAATTTTAGGGACAACAAACTTACTTCATCATCTACTGTTGTTTGCAAGAGTCTCCATTATAGTCCCTAGTATCTACCATAAAAGTTCCAAAGCCAATTAAGATCACAATCTTATTTGTTTCACAAGATATTAGATTGTGACCTTAAACATATTATTTATTTTCAAAGTCATTCATATACAGTATATGCATAATGTTTAGTAACTTTAGTCAAGGAGCAGCCAAAAGATTTGAAAGTCCAGCTGCCGGAAACTAACATAGACTCGGACTCGCATTCAGGCAAGCCCCGTTTGCATTTAAGCTCCTACATTATCTTTGCAGTTTTCATTCACCTTACGTCTTTAGATGTTTGTGCATTATGTTTAATGTGTTTTACATCCACTTGCATGACCAAATAAACCAGGGAGTGGTTAGAATATCTCATAGATTCGTGTAATAACTATGATGCTTATATTCATACAGATCTGTTACAAGTCGAGTAGTTGGAATCTAATCGCGATATTGGATTTTATTACATGGGATGGATTGGATCAAGAAATTGCTTAAGAATATGAAATTGAGACCGAGCAGCGGGTAGGATGTAGCGAGACGTGGTCTCACATGTGTAGCCCTGCTTGGGTCGATTGAGGACCGATTCGTGTGCGGTCTTGCTGGACAAGCTTGAATTGTACCGTACTGGCAACATACTGGAGAAATGGGCTCCATCAAACTGACGTAACTTGATACTCGTTTGTCGAGGCATACCGTTCCGTTTATCGGTGTAGGTTGAGGGCCGCGAGGTGTAAATCAGCTGGTGGGCACGTTAGAGTACGCCCTACGCAGTGACCTTCTGCTCGTGATGAATGGACCAGTTCGACATTCGAGTGTTGGGTGAAAGGTGGCCATATACGACTAGTACATAAGTGTTATGCAGGTAATGTTGTATGTACTCACCGGCACTTCCGAAAGTGCGTATGTGTCATGTTGTCCAGGTGTGTCCTGATTGCAATCACTGTCCCTCGTGGTAATAGAGTACCACTTGTTCATTGTGTCGTGACGTAGTAAATACTGAAGAAGTAAGAAGAATACGATGTATTGAATTATAATTGTTTTTCAAAATTGTATGGCTTAAATATAGCACAATTAAAAGTTTACAATTTCCCCATGCTTTACTTGTAATAGCATTATGTGCTTTTGGCATGTCATATCATTGGCAAAGCGTTTCTTGTTTGATTGTTGAGTCTATGATGTGTCGTGCCTGAAGAATGTCATGGGCTACTTAAAACATGATTATAAGGATCCACTTGTAGGCGTGTCCTTTATGCTATTTGTCGGTACACTGGGAACCGTACACCCCTTGGGATTACAAAGATCTCTAGAAAAAGTCATCTACTTGATTTGAAGACCTTCGGAGGCCCACATGTCAGACATAACCGGACCCGCTTCTCCAACATGGTTAGTCCCAGGGTCGCCACGTGTACTATCAAACCGTAGCTACCACCCACAAGGGGGAAGCTCCAGGCTATGTACCGAAATGGCACCCCCGGACCTAACCCCAGACCGAGGGAAGCTCCGGAACTGACACGTGTCAGGTAGCTCTGGAGCTATCTGTTTCACACAGTATGCTCCGGAGCTGCCACGTGTCCAACCGTCAGATCTTCAGCCTCTAACCTCCGGAAGACTCCACAACGGCTCCGGATCTTCGAAGTGGAATTAAGGACTTCAGGACCCGATTAAGTGTCATTAATACCATATTAATGACACACGATCGGAGGACCTTAATTACCAGTAACGGTGCTATCAAAGCCCATAACTCGGTCATTAAGGGCAATTAAACGTGTTGAATGTGTATCAATATCAGTAACCGCCGGGGCCACATGTCGGGCCAGGCTAACTTGTAACGGCCTACCCTTGTACTATAAAAGGACAGGCCGACGATACATAGGACACGCTTGACATGCTCACTCTACACCCCGAACTCACTTTGAGCTCAGACAACCAATACAACACCAACACATCCCGTGGAGTAGGGTATTACGCTCAGGCGGCCCGAACCACGTAAATCACCGTGTCTAATGTGTCATTTACAATTCACCTTCTTGAATCTTCGCGTGCCCACACCGAACCTCAAACTCCTCTAACACTTTAGTAGTGTCGGGAGATCTGTCGGATCCAAACCACCGACAGTTGGCGCGCCAGGTAGGGGCGCCTGAGATTTCAAGAATGGTGAACTCAGCTGCTGGATCATCCAACGGTCATCCTGCTGTTCAAACTGTTGGGGGCAATCCCTCCAATATGCAGCCACCAGCAGGAGCCTCAGTACCAGCAGGAGTCACACTACCACCATGGCCGCCTCCACCAGCAAATCAAGTTGGACAACGCGATGGTGCACCGGCGTCAATCACTGCATCGGCGAATCATGACAACCCGGAATACGCGCTCCATGCAGCACGTGCTCTTCTTCAATGCCCACCACCTCCGGGTGCATCCCGGGATGCACCGGAGCGGTGGAGGGCCGATGTGGAACATTTGGTTGCAGCAGCAGCCGACCGCATCAGCAACCAGGGTCCTCCTCCTTCAGGACGGGCCCCGTCGCAGCGACGGACCTTGTCTGGCAGACTTGGTCCGCACGTTTCCAACAACAGAAGACGTGTTGCATCACAGCAGGTGACATCATTGCCCTCCGGGGCACGACGCACTCACACGGTATCAAGGCTTTCAACTCATGACCTCCGGGTGGAACTTGATCGCCGATATCGCCAACAAGATGACCGATTTCATATTGAGCGTGCTCGTGAAAAACGAGAAGCTCAAGACGTTCCTGCTCTTGAAGGAGTAGGAGGAGGCTGTTAAGCCCTGGCCATGCATCTGCGTATGGTCAGGTGGCCACAGAAGTTCCGGCCTCACCTGCCGGAGAAGTTCGACGAGACCATCAATCCTGTCCTTCAGATTTACTCCACTGCTATCTTGGAAGCTTGAAGAAATGAGGCCGTAATGGCCAATTATTTCCCAGTGGCTTTAACTGGGACCGCCAGGTCCTGGTTTATGAGCCTTCCACCCAACTCCATCAACAGTTGGGAGGAGCTGTGCCAGCATTTCACCGCCAACTTCGGGAGTTCATACACCCGACCAGGCATTGAACTGGACCTTTTTGCAGTCGTGCAAAAAGGGGAAGAATCCCTGCGATCATTCATCCAGAGATTCTCTCAGGTACGAAACACTGTCCCTTCTATCTCTAGCGCCCCTGTCATTGTGGCATTCAGACAGGCTGTACGTGATAAGAAGATGTTGGAGAAACTTGCAATCAAGGAGATCACCAGTGTCACGGAACTCTTCAGTTTGGCTGACAAATGTGCCAGAGCTGCGGAGGGCCGTGAAATGCACTCCAAACCAACTCCGGAGGATCACAAGAAATCCCCCAAAGGAGAAGCTGCTACCTCCGGGAGTGGCAAGAAGAAGAAAAAGACCAACGGCAAGAAGAAGCTGTCGGCCGGTGCATCCAATGCTGCAGCTGCTGCAGCTCCGGGTGGCCGGGGGCCACGCCCCGAGAAGCGACCTCGACCGTCTTCTTAAGACGGTGGCAAACCAAAAGTGTGGTGTCCAATTCACAAAACGAACAGCCACAGTTTGGAAGACTGCCGGGAGGTCCAAAACCTTGCCGAGCGCTACAACAAGCGCCGGGAAGAAGCTCCTTTCCGACAGAGGGAAGGAAAACAAAAAGTTGACGAAGCTCTGGCGGAAGAGGAGTTAGGTTTTCAGGATCCCAAAAAGGTCCTGAAGGCCGTCTACACCTCCGTCGAGGACGATTCCGACGTCTCTGACAACGAGCGTCGGAAGACCATGAACACCATTTTTGGTGGGTCATGGGACATCACCTGCCGCCGTGTCATCAAGACCATGCGTTGGGACATGGCTGCTGTAGCTCCTACAGCCAGGGCGGAGCCTCATCGGAAGTGGATGGACACATCCATCACTTTTGATGCTTCAGACTGCCCTCGAAGCATGGTTGGAGCATGTCAGCTACCTTTGATGGTGTCTCCTACCATCAATAACATCCAGCTCCACCATATCATGGTAGACGGAGGTTCGGGGCTCAACCTCATAAGCTTCAAAGCTTTTACCAAGCTTTAGCTCTGACCTTCGGATCTCCACCCCTCCCGACCTTTCTCCGGAGTAGGTCCGGGAGCCATTACCCCACTCGGAGCTATTACCCTCCCCGTTACCTTCGGGACCCGTGAGAAGTATCGCACTGAGAAGTTGGTCTTTGACGTTGCTCAGATCAACTTACCCTTCAATGCCATCTTGGGTAGGCCTGCCTTGTACAAATTCATGGCAGCTGCTCATTATGGTTACCTGGTGCTAAAGATGCCAACACCAGTAGGCGTTCTCCGGATTCGCGGAGATCGTACTGCTGGAGTAACTTCTCTGGAAGAACTCCATGCGCTAACTACGGTGCAAGAGGAGGACTCCAGGCAGGAGCAAGCTCCAAAACTCCCGAGCATTCGTCAGCGAGTCTCGACTTCTGCACCTCGTGTGCATCCAAGCGGCGACACCGACATTCCCTTCAAAGTCGTCCAAATCGGTTCCAATGCAGCTTAGACCACCCGTATATTGGGAGGATTGAACGACAAATAGGAACTCGTGCTCATCGCTTTCCTCCGGGCTAATGTCAACGTGTTTGCCTGGCAACCGTCACAAATGCCTGGGATCCCCAGGGAAGTGATTGAGCACAATCTGAAGATTTACCCCGATGCCCGACCTGTGCATCAGAAGCCTCGGAAGCAATCCGTAGAGCGACAGAACATCATTCAACAAGAAGTAAAGAAATTGCTCGAAGCTGGATTCATCCGATAAGTCTTCCATCCAAAATGACTGGCAAACCTTGTCGTTGTGCCCAAGGCCGGCGGGAAGCTTCGGATGTATATCGACTACACAACACTAAATAAGGCATGTCCAAAAGATCCATTCCCATTACCTAGAATAGATCAGATAGTGGATTCCACCTCCGGGTGTGAATTACTATGTTTCCTAGACGCATATTCTGGGTATCATCAAATCAGAATGTCTAGGGAAGATGAGGAGCATACCTCTTTCATCACAGTAGATGGATTGTACTGTTATACAGGCATGCCATTTGGTCTCAAGAATGCAGCTTAGACCTTTGTACGAGCTATGTACAAAACCTTTGAAGAACTCATTAGAGACATAGTGGAAGTGTACGTCGACGACATCGTGGTCATGGTCAAGAACAAGGAGTCACTCCTTGACACCTTGCAGGCTATCTTCGATAAGCTGCGGGTCACCCGCACAAAGCTAAACCCAGACAAGTGTGTCTTCGGGGTTAGCTCTGGAAAACTTCTTGGTTTCCTGGTAAGTCACCGGGGCATAGAAGCTAATCCGGCGAAGATCAAGGGCATTGAAGACATGAGGCCACCAGCCCGCATCAAAGATGTCCAAAAGCTAAGTGGATGTCTAGCAGCCCTCAGCCGGTTCATTTCAAGACTGGCGGAACGAGCACTCTCCTTCTTCAAGTTATTGAGGAAGTCCGGATCATTCCAATGGTCTGAAGAAGCAGAAAAGGCATTCCAGGAGCTAAAACAGTTCCTCACCACCCTACCTATTCTGGTAGCTCCGAACCCTGGTGAGCCTTTGCTGCTTTACATTTCAGCCACTGACGAAGTCGTCAGTATGGTCCTGGTTGTAGAGAGACCAGAACTATCCCATACTCAGGAATCCAGACCCCTTCGGGAGGGTCCGGAGGATCCTGAAAGCGAGTTTGGGTCCCAGCTCCCAGACTTGAATCCACAAGAAGTCACTTCAGAAGACACAGACCCCTCCGAGAGGGTCCAGGTCGCTTCTGAAGAAGCTTCGGGATCCTCCAGCCAGGACCCGGAGGTCCCCGAAGAAAATCCGGATCCCTCCGAGGGGATCCGGGTCTGTGAAGAGGAAGCTTCGGGCCCCTCCGGGAGGGTCCAGACCATTCAACGCCAGTGTACTTCATCAGTGAAGTACTACATGATGCCAAGACTCAATACCTAGAGGTGCATAAGCTGCTCTATGCAGTTCATATTGCCTCCAGGAAGCTTCGCCATTATTTCCAGGCTCACAAGATCTCAGTGGTGACTTCTTACCCACTTCGAGCAATCTTGCATAATCCCACTTCAACTGGGAATATTGCAAAGTGGGTAGTGGAATTGGCCGAATTCGATCTCGAATTCATTTCAAGGCAAGCGGTCAAGAGTCAAGCATTGGCGGACTTCGTGGCGGAATGGACTCCCTCTCCATCAAACCCCGGGGGCCCCAGTGAGCAGAAGCCGGAACACAAAGCTCCAGTCTTCACCGAGCCTCACTGGACCCTCTACTTCGACGGCTCCATGCAAAAGCAGGGGGCCGGAGCTGGAATCCTTCTCCTCGCACCAACCGAGGAGAAGGTAAAAGACATGGTACACCTTGACTTCAAGGCGACCAACAATATGGCGGAGTACGAAGCACTCATCTATGGACTAAAGGTGTCACTGTCATACGGTGTCAAGCAACTGCTGGTCAAGGGAGATTCACAGCTCATAATAAAGCAAGTGAAGGGTGAATGCTCCTGCAACAATCTCCAGCTAGCTGCTTACCTCCTTGAATTCCAGAGGCTTGAGAAGGACTTCGAAGTCCTAGATCTCCACCATGTTCAGCGTGCCCACAACGCTGAAGCCGACAAACTCTCGACGAAAGCGTCAATCGGAGCTCCGGCTCCTGACGGAACTTTTGTCCGGAGGTTGTCAAAACCCACAGCTCAGCCCGCCGAACTGAGCGAAGGGGGTGAGATCAGCATCCCGAAGCTGACGGTCCCGATGGCCCTGTTACCATGGCAGCCATCAAGGGTCGTAGGTGCTGCCGGAAGCTCCGAGCAACCCAGCACGAAAGGCTCAAATGCTCAAGTTAGTTCCGATGCATGGATCTCAGAGATCCGGAACTACTTGAAAGACAACATCCTTCTTGACGATGATGTATCCGCTGACCGGGTAGTCAGATTGGCTAAAAGATACACGTTGGTAGAAGGGGATCTCTATCGGCGCCGTGCCAATGGCATCCTAATGCGGTGCATCACAAGGGAAGAAGGCTGCAAGCTCCAAGCAGAAATCCATGGAGGTGAGTGTGGGAACCACGCGTCTTCCCGCACGCTGGTTGGTAAAGCCATTCGGCATGGCTTCTACTGGCCTACAGCACTCCAGGATGCAACTGAGCTGGTGAAGAAATGCAAAGCATGTCAATTTCATGCAAAGCAAATTCACACACCGACTCAGTCCCTAAAAATGATACCTCCTACATGGCCCTTCGCTGTGTGGGGGATGGACATCTTGTGACCTTTCCCAAGAACCGTCGAAGGTTACAAGTTCCTGTACGTCGCCATTGACAAGTTCACCAAGTGGCCGGAAGCAACTCCAGTTGTGACAATCAACAAGCAATCTGCTATCAACTTTTTGCAGTCCATTGTATGCAGATTTGGAGTCCCAAACAAAATCATCACTGATAATGGGACCCAATTCACAAGCTCTGCATTTCAAGGATATTGCGAAGACCTCGGCATTAAAGTTTGCTACGCCTCCGTAGCTCACCCAGCAAGCAATGGCCAAGCCGAGAGAGCAAATGCTGAAATCCTTAAAGGACTCAAAACGCGCACCTATGAGCGCTTGAAAAAACATGGATCCAACTGGATTGAAGAGCTTCGGCCCACTTTATGGGCCAACAGGACAACTCCAAACCGGTCAACTGGAGAAACACCCTTCTTCCTGGTGTATGGAGCTGAAGCAATCCTTCCTCCAGAAATCACCTTGGGGTCACTCCGGGTCCGGACCTTCGACGAAGCCACGCAGGACCAGCTACGGCGTGAAGACCTAGACCTCCTTGAGGAGGGAAGGTGCCAAGAAGCTGTTCGGAATGCCCGATACCGCCAAGCCCTTCGGCGCTATCATCAGCGGCATGTACACAACCGACAGCTCGAGGAAGGCAATCTGGTGCTATGGAGAATACAATCCAGAGAAGGGTTAAACAAACTCTCCCCCAACTGAGAGGGGCCCTTCCGAGTGATTAAAGTATCCCGTCCCGGAACCGTTCGCTTGGCAACCGAGGATGGGACACCTCTCCCAAATCCTTGGAACATTGAGCACCTCCGTAAGTTCTACACTTAACATCACGGAGGTGAGTCTGTAGTAACTTTAGGTGTATGTTATAGAGTAATTGTACAGAGTCGGATAGTTCATCCGGGAGAACAGCCGGACCTTTCCCGGAATGTCCACAAAGTTCATGCAACACTTGTCATAGTCTCAGGACTAAAAGTGTGGCTAGCTACCCTGGGTTAAACGAGAAATGAAACACACTTAGCCTGTTTCCGTACCCTAAGAGTGTACTTGTTTCCCCTGTACCCCAGACCTATAATGAAAGACATCCTCATGTGAAACAAACTCCACGTGCATTTATTTTGTATAGGCTCAACATTTTTTATTTTTCTCTTTCTTGTCTATAACAAAGACATGCAATTCTTAAGAAATTTTAGTTCGACTGGTTCAAATACGATTTGAGTTGTATTGTCGATTCTTTTGGATTCAAATATTGTTCATGGCCCACTCGCCTGAATGCCGCCAAGCCAACCTCGGGCCGGAGGGTGCTATCGACTTAGCCTGGTCAAGCACCCTAAGTACGCCACTCTACCTACACCCCGGCAGGCCGAAGTAAGGCGGGTCCAAGTACAATTGGATCTAGAAGAAAGGACAACGCATTCGGTTGTATTTAGAATCGCGTTTGACCTAAAATTTTCTTGAAAATCGTAAGCCACGACGAAGTTATAGGCAAGAAACGAATTTTACTATTTTTCTTGGCTTCAGCGTGCAGGAAAAATAAAAAATCTACGTTGATGGAGAAAAGCCGGAGCTAACAAAGCTCCGACTCCCCTAGGTGGCTTGAAATCAATGTTAAGCATTGAGAATGAGCATCTCCGGAGCAACCAAGCTCCGGTAAAGCTAGGGGGGCCAGCCGTCGACGCTAAATAAAAGATGGTGAGAAGACCCCACAAATGGAGTCTGCTGCCGACAAACTACGTGTTGGCAAAGGTCACTGCCGGAGCTACTAGCTCCAACACCCTGGAGGACTAACTATCGATGCTCTACGCGTTGATAGGGGCTATTGCCGGAGCTACTAAGCTCCAACGATAGACAATGCCGGAGCTTCTAAGCTCCAACAACCTCAGGGGGCCTTCACAATCGAAGACTTCGAACCTACACTCTATAAGTTCGAAGCAAATGAGTCCTCAACAAAACAAAATATCCTCTTGGTACATGTTCACAATCAAATTGTGTACATCTACCAGGGGGCCAAGTGAAGACAAAAGTGTTGAAGACAAAAAGTGAAATTCACAAAAATTTGGGGATTTCATTCATCTGGAGACAAGGGATTACAAAATTGAGGAAGAAAAAGAAGAGAATACAAGTGGGAGCTACGGAGATGATCCTAGACCATATGGAAGATTTGGGCGACCTTCTGGGCAACCTCCGACACGTTGGCTTGGGCAGCTTCACCTTCTCCTTGAACGGGACCTTCAAGCATCGGGTCCAGAGGGAATTGGGGATTCCGGCTGGTGTAGCACGTCAGCACATACTCTGCGACGTTCTTCGCCAGGGATTGCCCCTCAACCTCCAATTAGTCCGCGATGACGTCGCCCACCTTGGAGAGTTTGCTACCTGCCGAGCTCAACGCCTGCAACGCTAGGTCCGGCTCCGACTCCGGATCATCCGGACACACGGGACTGAAGCCCATTGGTGTCAGCGCGTCGTTGGCCTTGCCTATGAACTCCCAAATCTATAGGGTGTCCGCAGTCCTCAAGCCCTTCAATTCTTCCAAGGATCTTCTGGCCGCCACCAGTTCAGAATTCTCGCGAGCGAGGCGCTCAACTTCTTTGGTGTTTTGCTGAATCTTTTCAGCAACTCGCTTCTCGAGTTTTCTGGGCTCCTCCTCCCGGAGGTGGATCTTGTTCCGGCGGTCAACCAGGTCCTTCTCCCTGCCCCTCACTTTCTTCTCCCTGGCTGCGATGGCACACTCTTGCTCGTAGAGTTCCTGCCCCCGCACCCAGGCCTTCTCCTCCTCCTCAGTGCAGCGCTCTTCCAATTTCTTGGCGTGCTCCTCGAGGCCCTTGTCAGCCAGAGCCACCTTTTCGGTGAGCTCCTCCTCCCTTCTCAAAACGTCATCCCGCGGCTCAAGGAGTTTCTGCTCTTCATATTCGAGACTTTTCTCCCTCTCCTCAAGTGCCTCCCGGCGCTTGATGAGAGTAGTGTTAATGGGTTCCAGCCTTTCTTGGCGTTCATCAGCCGAACTATTAGCTGCTTTGGCCTGCTCATAAATGGCCCAGGATTGAGCGTCGAGGGCATGAGTCATGCTCTCCCGGTCATCAAATAATTTGCCCCAGTATTCCAGGCGGACCTTCTCCCGCTTGATCCATTCTTTGTCATCTGCTAGCCTAACCTGTGCCAGCTTGGTCTCGAAGTAGAGTCGGTTACGCCACTCCCTAAGGGTTTGGCGCTCCTCTTCAAGAGCCTTGCTGTCATGGAAGAATGCCAGCTGAACTTGACGCATACTGGAGCAGGCGTTGTCAATAGATAACGACATCGGGATAGGTTCCGGACCTGCTGGGGCCTCCTCCACTGGTTCCAGCGGGTTTTCAGTTACAAAAATTGGGTCCCACTCCACAAGAGTGGTCCCCTGAGCCTCTATGGCACTAGGACTATCCTCTGGGATGGCCTCAGTTGCCATCGAGGAAGGTCCCGCTGATGAAGTTCCGACCTCCAGAAGTGGTTCCGAAGGCCCCACCGCCAGGTCTTCATTTGCCAACTCAGGCAGGGGGCCAGCAACCTCTTCTGAGCACTCCGGCTCAGCCGCGGGTACCTCTGGTGTTGTCACTCTTGGAGCAGGAGCTGCTTCTGGCTCCGGCCTGGGCACCTCCTCTACTGGGGGCTCGAGCGCTGACGCCTCTGCAACAACTGGCTCGGGAGCCGGAAGATCTTCGTCATCAACCGGCCCTGCGGCCGGAGCTCCAACAACGACCGGCTCTGCGGCCGGTGCTTCTGAGGTAGCCGGCCCAACCGCCGATACTTCATCAACATCCAGCGCGCACGCCAGGACTTCAATTACCTCCGGTTCAACCGCCGGAGCTTCGACAATTTCCAGCTCTGGGTTCGGAATTACTGCTTCCTCCGGCTCAACGACCGGAGCTTTCATCATCTCTGCACCAGGACCCGGAACTTCAACCTCTGGGGCAGGTGCCGCTGGCGCATCTTCTCTCCCGCGGTCCGGCACTACCACGGGAGTCTCTGGGGATGAATCGAGGTCCATGACCACGATAGCTGGCGCCGGAGCTGTCGCAACTTCAGCCACCACTTAGGGCGGCACCGGGACAGGAGCAGAAGCTTCCGCCCTCACAGCTTCAGCTGCTGTGGCTGAGGGTGGAGCCTCACTCCTCTTCTTGGGAACGCTGCAGATGATGGAAGAAGAAACTTAAAAAACAGTTGCTACAACAAAACAACTGTCTGAGGTAAAGATTAAAAATTACCTTGGGAGGCTTTCGCACCAGCTTGCGCGAAACCTCTTTCCCGGGCGTTCTGGGCTGACCATAGCCGTCGCCAGCGTGGAAGCTCCGGAAGCCCCCCCCGGAACTCGTTGCAGCCACAGGCATTTCCCTAGTCGAGGCCCCCCTCGATCGGGAAGAACCTCCGGACCTAGAGGCCTCAACCGGCCCTAGTGCTGGAGTCGCATGCCCGGAGCTAGCACCCCGGGAGGACACCGCTACGGGTACAGTCGCCACGGTTGTAGAAGACCTCCCCCTTCGTGGAGAAGCAGCCGATGAAGAGGTGGCAGGCCTGACGGACCTTCCGTCGACATGCTGCAGTTTCCTCTTCCGGCTCAAGGGTTCGTCCGCCGGCTCCTTGCCCTTGCCGACGACCTCGACCCTTGGCTTCGGGGCAAGGTCGGAGCCACCTTCGGAAGCTCCAGGGATCACCACCCTGGAGGTCGATCTTCTCTCGACGACACCAAGGTCGTCAAGCACAGGCATCTTCCGCCAGAGCTCCCTGCTGAACTCTACTTCCACATTCAGAGGGAGAAAAGCTGATGGCGGAGTCAAGTCGTCACCCGCGACGTCGATGTCGTGCTGGAACTTCTTGAGATGAAACTCCAAGGTTGTCCCCACCATGTTGGACTTCAGCTTGGTCTCAACTCGGTCGTCGTCCATCACACTGTTGAGGGCCTAAGCGAGTTTTTCTCTCTTCTTCAGCAGTGCCCACCTGTTGACTAGGAAGTTGCAAAACACCGCCTGAGGAGTTAATCCTCCCTCCACACACTGGCGGATCCTGGTTAGAGCAGGGTTGAAGGCATCCGCCAGCACCGAAGCTTCACTCCAGACTGTAGTGTCGATGTTGGGGAGGCCTTCGGGCAGCTCCAGCCTATCGTGCTCCTCCACCCGAATGACTATCCAGTCCTTCTTCCAATCATCCCATTTCCCAGAGGGAAATGACCGGAGGTACTTGAGTGGGCACTTCTTGCGCTTCACGAAGTAGTAGAAGCCAAGGTACTCATTGCTCCTACCAGTGGTATGGACGGTGAAAAAGGTCCGGAAGAGTTCAATGCAAGGGGGGATGCCCGCCCACATCTCACAGAAGTGGACAAAGATAGACACAAGAAGAATGGAGTGGGGGCCAAGGTGGTATAGCTGCAGAACATAAAAGTCTAACAGCATCAAGAAAAAGGAGGAAAAAGGTGGGATCAACCCCACCATGGCGTACGAAGAGAAGTACACCATTTCGCCGGCGTGCTCCTTCTCAAACGGGAGCTCTCCCCCGGCGCGGACCAGACGGTTGAAGAAGTCCGAGGACCATCCCATGAGGGCCCGGACCTTCTTTAGGTCACCGTCGGTCTTCAAACGGCTCTCGCGGAGACCCAACTCCATCGCAGCACAGCAAGGCAAGAGATGAAAAGCGAGCACAAGTTGGGAGTTTGAGCGCAAGATCAGGTGAGAGGCCTAAAGAATTCCAGACGGTGCGCGCCTTCCTTCTTAAGTAAGCCCTCGCAACGCTTGGATGGAAACCGCAAGGAAGTCGAAAATACTACTCAAAAATCCTACCCTGCCGATGACAAGAGGGCTCGGGACCACTCTGACGATCAAGTCAAAGTTCTTACCCAGGCGAACGGTTGTCATCATGAGGCGGGGAGCCTGAAGGCGGCGGCCTAACAAGGCGCACGGAACCGATACGATTTTCGTATCGGTAACCGGCGACCTTCAATTGCGTGAGATCCGCACGCCAAAGATCTCATCTGTCGTACACGTGATGCACCACGCGGCGAGGATTTAACTCCAAACCATCGCCAACGGCACATCCGAAGAACTTTGAAAACTCAGTTCAAAAGTCGCGAGGATGGACCCACCTCCGGCGGAATGACTTCACCCAAGGGGTCTTTCTTGGAGGTGGGCCCAGGGGGCCACTGTCGGTACCCTGGGAACCGTACACCCCTTGAGATTACAAAGATCTCTAGGGAAAGTCATCTACTTGATTTGAAGACCTTCGAAGGCCCACATGTCAGACATAACCGGACCCGCTTCTCCAACATTGTTAGTCCCAGGGTCACCACGTGTACTATCAAACCGGAGCTACCACCCACAAGGGGGAAGCTCCGGGCTATGTACCGAAATGGCACCCCCGGACCTAACCCCAGATCAAGGGAAGCTCCGGAGCTATCTGTTTCCCACAGTATGCTCCGGAGCTGCCACGTGTCCAACCGTCGGATCTTCAGCCTCTAACCTCCGGAAGACTCCACAACGGCTCTGGATCTTCGAAGGGAAATCAAGGACTTCAAGACCTAATTAGGTGTCATTAATACCATATTAATGACACACGATCGGACGACCTTAATTACCAGTAACGGTTCTGTCAAAGCCCATAACTCGGTCATCAAGGGCAATTAAATGTGTTGAATGTGTATCAATATCAGTAATCGCTGGGGCCACATGTCGGGCCAGGCTAACTTGTAACGGCCCGCCCTTGTACTATAAAAGGACAGGCCGACGATACATAGGACACGCTTGACGCGCTCACTCTACACCCTGAACTCACTTTGAGCTCAGACAACCAATACAACACCAACACATCCCGTGGAGTAGGGTATTACGCTTAGGCG
Source organism: Tuctoria greenei (assembly GCA_036927565.1). Classification (NCBI taxonomy): domain Eukaryota; kingdom Viridiplantae; phylum Streptophyta; class Magnoliopsida; order Poales; family Poaceae; genus Tuctoria; species Tuctoria greenei. The sequence goes on from JAYESD010000006.1 coordinate 115,254,683, forward strand.
GCCCGAACCACGTAAATCTCCATGTCTACCGTGTCAATTACAATTCACCTTCTTGAATCTCCGCACGCCCACACCGAACCTCAAACTCCTCTAACACTTTAGTAGTGTCGGGAGATCTGCCGGATCCAAACCACTGACACTATTCCTTACCTATACTTAGTGTTCACACTTGCATATGTCTAGGGAGACCGGTTAGTCTTGTTGAGCCTTAAGCTCACATTTGCAGTTAACAAGTTTTTGCATATTATATGACTGATGACAAGTTCGATGACGAAGCTGCACCCCCTCCAGGGTTTACAGCCGAGTGGGAACCATGCACGCCGTCGTGAGTTGGGTGTTGCTAGTGCGAAGTATCCAGGGCATGGATGACTTTGCTTTTGCATAGCTAGTGCCGAGAGCGTAGCTATGATGTACAATTCTCTTTCTGTTCGCTTAGTATTGTAAAACTTCCGCTGTGTTTATAAATAAATACTTGGTATTGTATTTTATTCTCGTTTTTTCTTGTATACTATTAGGTGTCGCATCGCATGACACCACCTAATGAAATCCTTGGATGTCAGGATTCCGGTCCCCACAACATGGAATCAGAGCATCATTGGTAACAATGTGCTTGAAAATAGCATATTTTCAAAAACTAAGGATTATATGAGTGAGGAATTAGCTATACGCCCATATAAGGAGTATTAATAGTATATGATATAAAGGTGGTAAACTAACTATGTGTTATTATTTTCTGTGATGACTCTCCGACGTCAGGTAAGAGGTAAGGTATGCCACCGTAAGCGGATCAATTGCGGTAAGCTCACCATGAAAGAGGTAGCATGGAAGTCTTTTTGTGGCTTGGCACGAAAATGTTAATAGGAGTCTTTGAAACTTTCTATGTTTCTGAGAACCTATGACACGCGGTACCCCAACGTTGTTCAAAGTTAGTGGTAGCCCCCGTCGGGTGGTGAATAACCCGATAGTATGCGTCTCGAGAACTATTCATGTTCTATGAGAGCATGCAAAACACGTATGCCCGAGCGTGTATAAGCCGGTTCGTGCGGGAGTCCTTGCTGTACAGATAAGGTACGACCATGTATCTCGAGACATGACATCGCTCGAGGGCGACTCACACCACAGTCGTATGCCTTTACTTTCATATATATTATTATTGTAGCTGCCTGTCGTATTTCCCCGAACCACCCTTGTGGTGTGCAGGTTTGATAGGGGATTGTTTGTCTTCTGCAGCGCCGAGTACGGTAGCGACCTGTGTACAACACGTTTGCGAGTGAACGATACTAGGGCCACTTATAAACGTATCCGGATATACCGGTTAGAATTTTCATTGGTGAGCCACGTAGTACTATCATTATCGAGTTTGATACTTGACCATCCACAATGACAGAATGGTTGCATTACATTTTGCAATGTCTGACTATCAGGTGCTGGTAGGTTTGGACTCCGCAAAATGAGTTTCGACTCGACAAAGGGTTAGAACCAAGATTCTTGATTTGTGGCAGAGGTTTGCTAACCTTAGCAAGGTTGTAATCTTTGATAGTTGAAAAAGAACATATGGGTATGCTATATGGATGGAAATATCTTGAAGACCTCTACAACTTTTCTGTTGACCATCAAGGCAGAAAAGCATGATAATCTGTTGAAATTCGGGGTATGCTTAAACTGCTCCAGATGACCCTACCACTATACCAGTCTCTGTATTTTTGCCATAACTCACCGCAGAACAATCTTCTGCCTTATTGTGATACATATCTGGTAAGGGTAGGAGGAGATCTACAGTTTTTCTATTCAAAGGTTTTCCTGATTCATATTTAACTCAAATCAAATTTTGAGTTCAAAACAGTGAACTGCGGAGCTGCTGTTAAAAAACTGTCAGTTCATATGTTAAGTTTGGATAGTTATAGGTTTTGATCGAGAATAGTGACATGGTAACATATATAAATTTCTGGAAATCTTAGGAAGTCCTCTATCAAATTTATTTTATACTTATGACCTGAATCTTGGTGCAACGGTGCTTAATTCCTATTGTTGCAAACTTGGTTCTGGCAGACCAGAACTTGAAACAGTTTGCACATAGTTTTGAATTTGCGCGTTATACCTGCACATCAAATGTTTCATGGCTTAAATCTTTTACTTCTGGATTCTTAACTTGAGGTTATACAATGTTTATTCTTGTAGAGATGCACTTCCGTAGTGGGAGTCCATCATTTTGGAGTTCACTAATGTAACTTGGTCATGAGATAATACATCTTGTATAAAGTTTGTACTTTATCAATATATGTGAATGTTATGCACTTATTCCCTTGTCAATATTCGCACTACTGTAATATGAAATGGATGAAGGAAAAGCAAACATGTTCTGATTTTAAATCATATGGATGCAGAATGGTACATACGCGTTCGACGCCTGAAATGGGAGGTTCAAGTTGTGGTCGTGAGGACGAATCTCCGACCCAGGAGCCAGCTGCGACACCGCAGCAACAAGTTCCACCACCACCACCTCCTAAACTTCCGAGGACTCTAGCGGAGGTTCTCGCCGCAGTGCTTGGCTCGAGCGATGAGCAAACTGAGTTGTTGCGGACCTTAGTTCAACATTCGTCCCGTCAAGGGGTGCGACCAGATGCGGGTCCACGACATCCTTCTCCGAGTTCATACTCGGACTTCATGTCAACGCACCCGCCGGTGTTCATTGAGGCCGGTGAACCGTTGGAGGCGGAAAACTGGCTCCGCTCCATCGAAGGAAAGTTCGGTTTGCTGCAGATGACCGAACAACAGAAGACCATGTTCGCGGCACAACAGTTGCAGGGTTCTGAACGGGCATGTTGGGCAAATTATCTCGCCGCACGACCAGCAGACTATGTCGTGAGCTGGGGAGAATTCCGGGAGGCGTTCCGTGCCTATCATATACCTCTCGATATTATGAGGAGGAAGCTTCGAGAGTTTTTGGAGCTGATGCAAGGAGGGAGGAGTACTTACGAGTACTCAAATGCATTTAACCATTGGCCCAGTATGTTCATGACCAAGGTAGTACTGAAGATCGGAAGCGTGAATGCTTCTATCGGGGTTTGAACCCCAAGGTGAAGGACAAGCTTGCATTGTTCAACAATGGCAGCTTCAACAACATTGTCAAAGCTGCAATCGTATAGGGGGACGCTACTAGGGAGCTGTTCTCTGACATGAAGAAAAGGAGTGTTCCGCAGAGCAGCGGAGGTGGTGCTCCTCAGAAGTACCGAATGGTGTATCAATCACCATCTGGCCAGAGGTGGCAGCTGCCATCACAACCACCGATGTTTTGTGGTCGCCAGTTCAACAACATCGGCTTCCATCCGCAGCAGCAACATTGGATGATTCCGCGTGCACTTCCACCTCAACTGCGTACACCGGGATCCTGTCCTCCCTTTCGTGCCAGTCAGACCCCGTACACGTGTTTTACGCGTGCTCGTACGGGGCACTTCGCCAAGGACTACCCGTAGAGCAGAGGACAGTATTCGTACCAGGGGCAAACCAGCCCTGCAACCAGCCCAAGAAGCCAGCCACCAGAACCGGCTGCCAGTCAGACCCCGTACACGTGTTTTACATGTGGTCGTATAGGGAACTTCGCCAAGGACTACCCGCAGAGCAGAGGACAATCTTCGTACCAGGGGGCAAACCAGCCCTGCAACCATCCTAAGAAGCCAGCCACCAGAATCGGCAACCGCCACCACCTCGCCATCGAGGACGTTCCAGAAGGCGCACCCGTACTCACAGTTACGCTCTCTCTCATTAGTCATCACGTAGTCATCCTCTTTGACTCCGGTGCTTCCCACAACTTTTTTAGCAAGTCTTATGTCATTCAATATCAGTTGCCTATCCTTCCCACAAAAACCCCATATATGACTTGTTCTCCAGGTGGGAGAGTAGTAGCAAATGAGATGGTCCATAGGGTACCTCTTAATCTGGGTGGGAACATATACCCTACCTCTCTTATATTACTGGAGCATCAAAAGTTAGATGTCATCTTAGGGATGGCATGGTTGCAACACAATGGTGCTATTATCAACATCATTCTTTGGAGGATATATCTGAATTCTCCACTCCACAATTCGCAAGCTCTCACTCTTGAGGGTAATATCCATGCGACTCCAACAACTTACAACACCGAAGCTTGTAAACTTGAGGACATTCCGGTGGTACACGAGTATCCGGACATATTTCCCGAAGATCTTCCCGGTATGCTACCAGAAAGAGATGTCGAGTTTAACATTGAACTTGTACCGGGAACAATGCCGACCTCGAGGAAGCCGTATAAGATGGCACCAAAGGAACTTGCAGAACTGAAAGATCAGCCGAAAGAACTTATGGACAAGGGTTTCATCCATCCAAGTTCATCACCTTGGGGTTGTTTTGCATTGTTCGTGGAGAAGAAGGATATGACGTTGAGACTATGTGTGGACTATCGTCCACTCAATGCTGTCACAATCAAGAATTAGAATCCACTACCACGCATCGATATTTTGTTCGATCAATTGGTGGGTGCTAAGGTATTTTCAAAGATGAATCTTCGTTCTGAATATCATCAGATCCGGATTCGACCAGATGATATACCTAAGACGGCATTCTCGACGAGGTATGGATTCTATGAGTACCTTGTCATGTCCTTCGGATTGACCAATGCATCGACTCATTTCATTTATCTCATGAATCCGGTGTTCAGGCCAGAACTGGACAAGTTTATCGTGGTCTTCATCGATGACATCCTTGTGTATTCGAAATCCGAAGAAGAACATGCTCAACATTTGCACATCGTGCTTCAGCAATTGCGAGACCACAAGCTATATGCCAAGTTCAGCAAATGTGAGTTCTGGATCAGCCAAGTGCCATTTTTCAGGCACATCATCTCTGCAGAGAGGATTGCAGTTGATCCAAGCAAGATTAAGCAAGTACTCAAATGGGAGTCTCCAATGTCTGTACATGAAGTTTGAAGCTTCCTATGTTTAGCACGATATTATCAGAGGTTCATTCCAAGTTTCTCCAAGATATCTAAACCAATGACGGAACTTCTGATGAAAGGAAAGAAGTATGTATGGACGAAGGAATGTGAGAAAGGTTTTCAAACATTAGTAAAACACCTCACAACAGCACTGGTATTAGCCCAACCATACACAACCAAGTCATTTGATGTTTATTGTGATGCATCTAGGATTGGTTTGGGTTATGTACTAATGCAAGAGTAAGGGTGATCGCTTATGGATCACGGCAGCTTCGGAACCATGAGCAGCATTATCCGACTCATGATCTTGAGCTTGCTGATGTGGTACTTGCATTGAAAATGTGGAGACACTATTTATTGGGCAACCTAGTGCATCTCTACACCTATCACAAAAGCTTGAAGTACATCCTCACCTAGAACGACTTGAATATGCGACGGCGAAGATGGTTGGAATTGACCAAAGACTATGATATTGAGATCCACTACCATCCTGGCAAGGCGAATGTAGTTGAAGATGCGCCGAGTCGCAAGTCCCATGTCAATAATCTTTCTATCACCTTGAAAGAAGAAGAAGAGCCGAGTCTCTACTTGGTTTCATATGGGGCGCTCAACAATCTAGCTCTCATTCCTACCATAAGGGAAGATATTATAGGGGCTCCGAAGAAAGACAAGGGCATATCACATATTCTCTGAAGAATGAAGAAGGGGAGATGAAATGTTTTTGATGTGATGATGACGGTACCATCTGGTTCAAAGACCGCATCATGGTGCCCTGCAATGTGGAACTTCGGAAGACGATATTGGACGAAGCTCATTTGTCCAAGTATTCAATTCATCTCGGAAGTAACAAATTGTACCAGAAGTTAAAGAAGAAATTTTGGTGGACTGGGATGAAGAGGGAAATTGAAAAGTACGTATCCGAATGTGATACGTGTCGGCGGGTGAAAGCCGACCATCTAAAGACAGCCAACCAACCTTTGAGCATACCGGCCTGGAAATGGGAGGACATCAGCACGGGTTTCATTGTTGGATTACCTCTCACCTTTCACAAGCATGACTCGATTTGGGTGATAGTCGACCGACCCACCAAGTCGGCTCACTTTATTTCAATAAATGTCAATTATGTGGCACGACAATATACAGAGTTGTATATTGCCAGGATCCTGTGCCTACACGGAGTATCCCGCACTATCATATCAGATTGTGGAACCTTATTTGTTGCTCGGTTTTGGGAGCAGCTCCACGCATCTCTGGGTACCAAGTTGATTCAAGCTTAGCATACCATCCTCAGACTGATGGTCAAACGGAGCGAGTAAACTAGGTGCTAGAGGATATGCTCCACGCCTGTGCCATCCACCATGGTAAGAATTGGGATGATCATCTACCATTGGTGGAGTTTTAATACAACAATGGTTATCAGGCTAGCATCCTGATGGCACCATATGAAGCTCTCTATAGCCGGAAGTGCCACACACCTTTGAACTGGTGTGAATTCGGTGAAAGAGTGATATATGGTATCCACTTGGTAAATGAAGCCGAAGAACGAGTATGAGTTATTCATGCAAACCTCAAGGCTGCTCAGTCTCGTCAGAAAAGCTATGTGGACAAACGACGTCGACCCCTTCACATCAATGTCGGGGATCGCGTTTATCTTTGTGTATCCCCAATGAAAGGGATTCATTGCTTCAGAGTAAAAGGGAAGCTAGCTACACGCTTCCTTAGGTCGTTCGCAATAATTGAACAATGCTAACCTGTGGCCTATCGACTAGAACTGCCAGATTCAAAGTTGTGGAAATGTCTCAAGGCCCCAGCTAACATCTGTATGGAGGATTTGGAAGCTCTCCAAACAGATCTTACTTACTCTGAGCATCCAACCAAGATAATCCATGAGAAGACTCGCAACACAAGAAGCCACACCTTGCATTTGTACAAGGTCTTGTGGGGAAACCACACCGCTGAAGAAGCGACGTGGGAAAGTAAGGAATAACTTAGAATGAACTATCCGGACTTGTTAGCGGCATATGCTCATTAGATATTTTTCCGTTATCCTTCCTTTTGTAATCTCGGGACGAGATTCTTTTAACGGGGGAGGAATATAAAATCCCAACTTTTCCTTAATATGAAGTTCAGTTACCAGTTTGTTTTCAACCATTGTAAAGATCAATTATGGTTGTACACATGAACTTGATATCATCAAGAATATTTCTTTCCCTCATACTTAAAATTTTAATAACATAAGGGATGTGCTTCACCAATGACCTTAGGATAATTCAAGTGACCTTCCAGCAAATTTTGGATTTTGTTAAATGTATTTTGCTAGGGCAATACACTATGCAGTACTAAATATACTCAAATTAATTTGAATATAGCACTGTACATTTAGGCCCTATAAAAATATTCAAATCTGAGGCTATACATTTTTCCATGGCCTCATAATATTTCAAATAGCCCTCCTGCAAAGTTTCAAGATTTTTGAATTCCATTTGCTATTTTATTTGATACGCTTAGCAAACTCGAGCCATATTTCTGTTCAAATTTTTTATTCTGTTCAAACTTATTGAACACAAAAATTGGAACACACCATCTTGATCATCATGACTTGCTGGACCTAACCATGAAGTTTCATAATTTTTGAAACTCATTTGCTATTTAATTCAGTGGCTCCATTAAATCTAATTCAAATTCAAATTCAAATTTGAATTTCAACTGAAACTTTATCAATTTGAAGTTTTGATTTCTGAATCAAATTCCAGATATTAAATTGAGCCTATCCACAAATTTTCATGATTTTTGGATCAGGTTTGCTAGGGGAATTAAAGTTCCAGAGAGGATAGGGCTGAGGGGCGATGGGACCCACTGTCAGCGTCTCTCACTCGATGAACAGACGAAGCGCTCTGTTTACGGCTGTCCCCGCGCTTCAATGTTGGGGGAGCTCGCCACCGCGACAAGGCATGGAAAGCAGGCAGCTGCGTGGCCTAAACACCTCCCCTGGCCTATATCTACCGCTCCCGACTGACGGCGTCGAGTTCCATCCCCGTTATGCTTCCCCTCGCCGCATTTTTGCCCCGCCGTCGCACAACACCACCGCTTTCCGTTCCTCCCGGTAAGCACCTCGGTCTTATCTCTATTCCCTTCGATGCAAACGGCAAAGTTTGCACCATGTTCGTGCTCTATCATCTACGCCAACTAGCTTACCGTTTTGCTCCTGGGGTTGGCCGTAGTTTGGAGTTCCGCGGACGCCACCGATGTTGGGGAAGAACGACGCCTCTGCACCACTGTCGTCAGCCCTCAACAAGCGGGGTCGCACCTCGACTCCAACAGCAAAAAGGATCACCATCACAAGATCTTTCTCACGGTAAAACCCGTGCTTCACATCCTTAAGTATCGAGCAAGTTATTCATGTTTTTCTTTCGGTCGTAGCCCATGAACTAGCTCACTTCTAGGTTTGATTCCATTTCTACTTGTAATGATTCTTCAATCCAAGTAAGGATTTTTCTTCGTACCTCTTAGCGCACCCCTCTGCCGAGAATCAGTGGACGCCATCGTGTAGAGTCTGAGATATTCAAGTTTTCCCCTCCGCCATTGAAACCTCCCCTGTTCACCGATGAACTTGTGTTTCCTGGTGGTTCGACGTCGTTTACACCACCCAAGAGTCTTCCTCATGATCCCAGAAGCCTCCCTGACCTTTCCCAGAGCCGTTTGCGCCATTCATGGGCAATTCCGATGACAGCCAAAACCCTAGCTCCGCCGTAGTCGTCGCGCCGCCATCTCTGGCCGTCGCCGCCACGATTGGACCTCACCATCATGTTGTGTGGTCGATTCTGTGGCTAGGCGGTCAGGGACGAGTTGAATGGAGGTCGACGCAGCTATCGCGGCGAGCTCGCCAGTGCAGCGCCACCGCGGCCGCGTCACGCGTCAGGAGGTAGGAGATGACTTGATGGTCCCACAGGTCAGCGACCGATTCCCTCGCGCGGGATCAGCTGCGGCTCCGGATGCAGTGCGGCTGCACGGGTTATCCCCTTGGCCCCCTGTGTGGCCCAGCTGCGATTGGTTGATTTTAAACCAGTGGGCCCGGCTGCTTTATTTAAATGTTTCCCTTTGGAAAATAATTCCAGAATTCAACCAAATTTCTAAAAGTCATTACTCCTAGTAGAATTGCTCAAAATTTTCCAAATAAATTCTGGTAGAATCATCTCAAGCTCTAATTTGCAGTGATGCAATTTATTGGACATGAAACTCCCAAAATTTGTATAATTAATTCCATTGATATAACTGCTTGGGAAATTAATTATTCCTGTTATGTTAAGTGGAAAATACCCAATTTTGGTCAGAACACTCTTGTTAATACACTTGATCTCCAGTAAGAACTTCAAGTTCATTGGACTTCAATTACTTAGTTTATCAGTGTTCCAAATCTCTATGTAGTTGAAAATTGAGAAAAATACAAAATCAATTTCAGAAATTCCCCCAAACTTGTAAAATCAGTTTCTCCTTGTAGGAAGCTTATAAAATTGTGAAACCAATTTTCCTAGAACCAGTGAGACGCCCTCTACATGATAGAACCACTAGTAGCCATGATAGACCTCCAGAATTTCAACCAAAATTCAGAGAAGGTTGATACCTGTAGGAATTTTAGGGACAACAAACTTCCTTGATCATCTCCTGTTCTTTGCAAGAGTCTCCAATATTGTCCCTAGTATCTACCATAAAGTTCCAAAGCCAATTAAGATCATAATCTTATTTGTTTCACAAGATATTAGCTTGTGACCTTGAACATATAATTTATTTTCAAAGTCATTCATATATAGTATATGCATAACGTGTAGTAACTGAAGTCGAGGAGCAACGGGAAGCTTTGTAAGTCCATCTGCCGGAAACTAACCTGGACTCAAACTTGCATTCAGGCAAGCCTCGGTTTGCATTTAAGCTCCTACAATGTCTTTGCGGATTTCATTCACTTTACGCCTTCAGATGTTTGTGCATTACGTTTAAGATGTTTGACATCCACTCACATGACCAAATAAACAAGGGAGTAGTTAGAATAGCTCATAGACTCGTGTAGTAACTGCCATGCTTATATTCATCGGGATCTGGTAGAAGTCGAGTAGTTAGAATCTACTCGTGAGATAGGATTTTATCACATTGGATGGATTGGATCAAGCAATGGCTTATGAATATGAAAATGAGACCGAGCAGCAGGTAGGATGCAGCAAGATGTGGTCTCAAGTGCGTAGCCCTTCTTGGGTCAATTGAGGACCGATTCGTGTGCGACCCCGCCGGACAAGCTTGAATTGTACTGGCGACATACTGGAGAAATGGGCTCCAGCAAACTGACATAGCTTGATACTGGTTTGTCGAGGCATACCGTTCCGTTTTATTGGCGTAGGTGGAGGGCAGCGAGGTGCAAATCAGCTGGTGGGCACGTCAGAGTACGCTTCACGTAGTGACCTCCAGGTCGTGACGGATCGACCGGTTCGACATTTGAGTGTTGGGTGAAAGGTGGCCTGTAACACCCTCATTTTCATGCATCATGCCCTACATACATTCATATACATGTTTAACATTAACCCACATCAAGATGAAGGATTTTAAAATTGAATTGGAACAAAACCGCACTTAAAATGCTGGAAGCTGCGGACTAGTATGATTTTGGTGAGGACTAGTCCGATTTCTCTCTAACTAAAATCAGACTTGTCCGTTTTTGCTGCGGTCTAGTCCGGTTTGGCCTCTCAACACTTTCGGACTTGTTCGATTTTGTGCGGACTAGTCCGATATTCCAAGGATCCTTAAAAATTTGCTAAGTCCCTGGACTTTTCCGGACTAGTCCAGTGTTCTAGCGGACTTGTCCGTTTTCCTCTTTGACTAAAGTCGGACTTGTCGGATTTTTGGGCAGACTTGTCCAATTTTCTTTCTGACTAACTTCAGACTAGTCCAGTCCTTTCTGGACTTGTCCGATATTTCGCGACTCTGAATTGATCTTTTGTTTTACCACTTGTTTCTTGGGATTCACATTAAGTGGGCCTAGGGACGTCGTGCCTAACTCTTTTAGAGCCCACGTGGGACTCTAAACTGGCCTCTACTCATCTCAAACTCAAAATCCATCTAACCCTAGACTCCACCTCTATATAAACAACCCCACCCCTTGGCTTGACATCTATTTGCCAGTTTTCCACCCCACCCAAACCCTAGTTCATGAGGATCCACCATTAAGGAGGGAGGAGGAGATCCCAAGCAAGAAGAAGAGAAGGAAACGAAAGAGGATCAGGATCTCCACCAAGCTTTTGTTCTTCATCACCAATTCATCTCCAAGTTCATCATCAACCCTAGATCGCCGAGATCTAAGTGTTGCCTCCAAGTTTCTTGATTCATTGGAGTCCAAAACACCTGGTATACCTTCTCCACGTCGATCTAGAAAACCCTAATCTGCTGATCTCGCAAAGTGCAGATTTATCTGGTCCCTAGCGGACTAGTCCGATTTTTCTGGCATAATTCTATTGAATTAATTCTAAAATTAGATTTAATCACATCCAAACCTATATAAACTTGTTAAAATCTATTAGAACTAGTTAGTGATCATTGAAAGCAATCTATTAACAAGTTCTACCTTGCATTTGCATTAATCATGCATGTCATGTCATATAGAGTAATATTTGTGCACTCTTTAATTGTGTTTCTTGTTTGTATGTTAATTGTGCAGATTAGACGGATTTGTGCTAGAGAGTGCCGCAGAGGATCTACAACACCAAGAGTTTGAAGGCTTTGACCCCAATCAACCGCAAGAGCAAGGCAATTGTCCTTTAAGCATATTGATCCTGTTTTGACAATAAATGTTTTGTTTGCAAACTACATGCTTGTGTCAATTTGATGTGAAATCCTATGTTAGGAAGTTTACTAGATTGTTTTAACCACACATGTCACCTGGAATTTATGGTAGAGAGTCGGGAAGTGCTTTTTACCCTTTTTACTTCGCTTAATTAATTGGGATGGGAAAACAACTATACCACTTAACTTAATTATGCATTTATGAGGTGTGGTTAACATGAATTGGTTCAATTTGATTTGGTAATGGGTGATCTAAGAAAGGCTGGTATGTGGATGGGTTGGATGTTATGGTGGTTTGCTTGCTTTAGATCTAAGGACCGGTTCATGCGAGAATAAGCCAGGACTACAGTGCCACCACGAGGCCAAGTATGGGTGCGGCGTAGCTGACTAATTAGGGCTTTGCCATTGGTATTTGGACCATTATGGATGCTCGGGGAAGGGGTAGTCGGATTGGGTTTGTTGATGATTGGTGGGACTACCCTGGGATCTGAACGGCTCAAGAGGGCGCCCTTGGTTGAAGATGTGCTCAGTTGGAGACATCACCACTGGTGAAACCTTAGTAGGGTCTAAATAGGCTAGTAATCCCTTTGTAAAGGCTATTTTGTTATCTCTTTGCCATACACCAAAGGAAGTGTAATTGGCAGAAGGAAGGTTCTTTGGTCGCCGACAGGTGATGAAATCACAAAAACGTGGGTAAAGCGGTACAACCTCTGCAGAGTGTGTCTAAAACTATCATGATAGTTGTGCTCCCGTTTATGAGCACCTGGACTACTTCCATGATTAGAGGGAACTTGGTATTGGGATGGTGATTGGGATGGTTATGGTTTGGTAATGGTTATGGCTGGTTATGGATTAATTTCTTATATTGAATATGGTTATTGGCAAATGATGAAATCTGGAATTACTGATGATGGTAATGAATTCAGACTGGTATTATGATATTACTTATGATTATGACGGGTTTACTTCACATACATGTAATATATTGCTTTTCAAATGTTTTAATGTACTTTTTAGCACTCAACCATTATTATATTCGTCATTGAATCAGCCAAATGTCATACTTTCCACACTTGATGAGTACAAAATGTACTCACTCTTGCAATCCCCCCCAACCGTTGTAGGTCAGGATTGGGAGTTTAATGATGATAATGCAGAGTTCTAGGCCGTGTCTACCGTCAGCTTTGTCTGTGATGTTTTGGAGCTGTGCTACCCTGTTGCTTATGTTGCCTAGCTGTTTAGTTTGCTTAATTAGTTATTTCCGCTGCATTAATTTGAACTTGTCATTAATATTCATTAGATTTTGTATTCGAGGATAACATGGTTTGTGTAATAAAATTTGGTTAATTAATCTTATTCTGTGGTAATTTTCTGTATACTCTTTTGTGAATGGACTCGTGTATGTGTGATGAACATCCTGGGCACATATATGCATTCACTTGGTTCATTTTTCGGAACCGGGTGTCACAGATTGGTATCAAAGCCACAGGTTGACCGTAGGATGAAGCCTAGATAGAATGGACACTTTAGAGCACATAGGAGCACTCAGGAATCGATGTGTTCTTGCTTGGTGTGCTGCTTGCTATATATATTGTTTGCTTGTGTGCTTAATAGAGGATTTTGGGATGCTTTAGCATTGCCATGTCCACCTAGGCTAGTTAGTTGTTTAGTTTCATATCCCTTGATGCATATAGATGGGGACGTTTTCTAAATTCTTATCTCTTTCTTTTCGTCAGATGGTGAGGACTCGGAACTAGAGGGATACTAATGATGAGGAGGAGAATCATGGAGCACCTCAGAACAACAATGGACAAGGACCTGCTCATGGAGTTATCAACATTGAGCAGCTATTGGCTATGCAAAACCAGCTCCTGCGGACCATGATACAAACTATGGGACAGCTGCAGGCTGGCAATAACAACAATCAGCCCCACATGCCTCCACCACCACCCCCACCCCCTCATAACCGGTTGGGAGAGTTTATGAGGACTAGGCCGCCGACTTTTGCTCAAGCCGCTGACCCTATGGATGCAGATGATTGGCTCAAGTCCGTGGATAAGAATTTTGCTATTGTCCAATGCAGTGAGCGGGAGAAGGTCTTATTTGCTGCTCATCAACTAGTTGGAGCAGCTGTGTATTGGTGGGATTCTTATTGCAATGCTCATGAGAACCCAGAGAGGATAACTTGGGCTGAATTCAAGGAGAGTTTTCGTTCCCATTAGGTGCTCGAGGGTGTTATTATTTTGAAAGGCAAGAATTTGAGAACTTAAGGCAAGGAAGATCAAGCATGAGTGAATATCTTAATAAGTTCACTCAACTCTCAAGGTATGCACCTAAGGTGTGGGGACCAGAGTCCACACATCCGAGGATCTCATTGGGTGGTGCCGTGCGATGCGGCACCTAACAGCACACACGAAAAGGATACCAAAACATATAAAGTTTTCATTTCATAATAAGAAGAGTTTACAAAAGAGTGTACAATAGGAGTACACACGCAGCGGAAAATACATACTCATAATCTCACCTAACTAAGCAGGAGAGAAGACGTCCATGCCCTAGGACGATTCTCACTAGCAACACGAAGAACATACAGCAGCGGCGTGGCTCACATGAGATTTATCTCGACACCTCGAGTCTCATGTACAACCTGAACAGCAGAAATAAAACTAATACCTGCAAAAATCGTTAAAGCGCAAACGTGAGCATAAGGCTCAGCAAGACTTAACCGTCTCACTAGACAGATGCAAGGGGACACTAAACCTAGGTAAGGAATAGCATAAATGACTCGCCTACAAGTGGATCCTTATAATCAAGTTTTAAGTAGCAAATGACATTCTCTGAGCACGGCACATCATGGGCTCCGCAATCAAACAAGAAACGCTTTACCGATGATATGACATGCGCAAAGCACATAATGCTATTACAGCTAAAGTATGGGGAAATTTGTAAATCTTTAGTTATACTATCTCTAAACCAAACAAAGTTGCAAAGAAATTATAATTCAATATCATATGACTTTCCTGACTTCTTTAGTATTTACTACGTTGCGACTGCGACAGACAAGTGGTACTCTATTACTGCGAGGGACAGTGATTGCAATCAAGACACACCCGGACAACACGACACATACGTCGTTCGGAAGTGTCAGCGAGCACACCTGTACCTACATAACACTTCAGTACTAGGCGTATATGGCCACCTTTCACAAGAAACTCAAAGGCTGAGCCCGTCTCACCTCCGCAAACAGAAGGTCTTCGCACAGAACACCTCATGTGTCTGCCGACCGATTTACACCTTACTGTCCTCAACCCACCCCTATCGATGGTGAGTTAATGGGTCTCAACACCCCAGTTATCAAGTTACATCAGTTTATTGGATTCCATATGTCCATTATATTGCCGGTACAATTCAAGCTTGTCCGAAGGGGCTGCATACGGACGGGCCTTAATCGACACAGGCAGGGCTATGCGACCGAGACTCAATTCTCGCCGCTTCCTATCCAATCCCTGCCCGGTCTCAATTTCATTATATTAAACCATTTTCTTTTCAACCAATCCTGTGAGATACATCTCTCGCGAGTAGATTCCAACTACTCGACTTCTACCGGATTTCCTATGCATTAGCAAAGCAGTTACTACAGGTCAAACTGTAACTCGTGCCAAACAAACCCCTGGGATTTTTGGTCATGCAAGTGGAGTATCATACACCCTAAACGTAATGCACAATTCATATACTATTCATCATAGTGATAAAGCAAAAGCTCATAAACGACTTAAATGCAAACCGGGGCTTGCCTTAGTTTGCGACTGAACAAATGTCAATTGTTAGGGCTTGATCTTCCTCCGGAGAACCTGCCATGGAACCTCAGTGGAAACACCTTGGCCTTCTCCTCCAAGCGAAGCTCCTCGTCGATCACCTACCTTCACGTTTCCTATCGACATGATATGCATATAAGTAATTAAGTAATTAAGTAATTTAAGAAAAAACTCCACGGGGTTGTGTAAACTCTAAGAATGAGGAGTTCAACTAGGAAGGACAAATATGCCTTTGTTGTGTGAATGAACAAAGGATGAAGTCAAGTGGTCATAGTAGTATCGAGATGTGAATTGAAAGGTGCAACGTAAGCACACATTGCAACTTGGCACTCAACACTCGACGCTATGCCACTCAAGGACGATACAGCTGAATGGTGTGGAAGTGTTGGACTGGTAGGGTAAGGATGACCTAAGAGTCAAGGTGGCATCGAAAGCTTGAGTATGAGTGGTGTACAAGACGAAGGTTGCGATTAGCAATCGACCAATGAACTTGACTTAACTCATACAGGAGTAAACCTAGTTAAGTGAGTAGTGCAGTCGTAGGGCCCTGATAAGGATGAACCAGGGTGAAACCCTAACGACACTTGGGAGTGAAATGAGGTCAACATTCTTTGGACTTAAGACATCATAACGAGACTTGTTAACCTGACGTGAATACCGAGACAACGTTCAAATGACCTTTAGGTAAAGTAGTTTCTACGGCAAGCTTCTCGAGCATCGTTCAAGTGCTTACGTAACACTATTGCAGTGTCCTTTGCAAGATTGTCCAGATGAGCTCGGTGAACTCCTGGAACTCGAACATGATGTGAGACCTTGTCGTGACGATCATGCTTTGCCATCACGAGAAGATCGGATTAGCGAGGTCCACATCGATCCGGACTCGTCAAAGGGGTGAGCAGAATCCCGAACACCACCTTGTGAGTCTTAAGGCTAGTGATGTCAACTCGGTTGTTGACAAGCGACTCGACGAACCTGCCGTCGATGAAGTGGTACACCAAGTTAACCAATCCTGTGATCGGTTAGAGAACATCCTCGACAAAACCAAGGAACTCTTATCCAAGGTTCCCCTTGGTCTAGTTCTCCTTGTTGGTCGCAATGTTCATGCATACCTCTACCCTAGGTCATCGGTGGTCACCAATACACTCGGTTTGACCTAGAAGGCATTTCATCTAGCATCTAGGCTACACCTAGGACTCGAAGAGTCTCGCCTTGACCAAACCCTAATTTGGCTAAACGACCATTGTACGGCGAGTCGTGCTTGTGTTCCAGCACCACACACATTACAAGAACCCTCCATCTCGATGCCAGGGCACAATAACGGCTCAGAGTGTCACGACGACGTCATATGGTCAACGACGTCGACGCGGCTCAGGGTGGAGCATCACGAGCATGCACGGACATGGCAACGTGATACAAACGACAAAGGAGGTCGACTTAGGGACTTCTATAGAAATGATATTAATGCGAAAACTGGACGTATGACTTGACGAGACATGAGCACCATTAGGGGTCACGATGAACGGACATCGATGACATCAAGCAAGATATTTTAGTGCAAGGCTCACCTTGTAGACATTTCGCCGAACAACTAGGGTGTGCACTTGACGTCCGTCTCTTCATCACCATTCAAAGGGCATCTTGGCACTTGGGCTTGCCGGTTTCAACCTCATTCTACCCCTGCATCATAGACCAGTTCTACACATCAACAAAGCTGGTTCTTTCCTCTTGAACATTTCATCGAACATCTTGGCTGCAGCACTGTCCCAACTAATCTTTGCACAAATCAGAGCTAACCTTGAGCCAGTTGTCGATGCCGATGTGTCAACAACGTGTTCCTGCATATCCTCCATCACACCCATTACTCGCTTTGCTTCCCGGACATAGACACGGCGCGGAACGCGGAGGGAACGGCGGTCACTGCGGCGTGGGAGCGCGTCGGCGAGGAACGCGGCGGCGTTTCTGGGTGTCGGCCACCGGTTGAGGTCATGGACGGTTGCAAGGTGCTGAACACGGCATGTGGACAGAGTGTTGCCGGCAAACGGCGCGGACAGGAGGAACGCGGCCGCCGCGGCTTGGTGTGGGTGTAGCCTGCAGTGCTGTGGGCGACGATAGGGAGGTGAGGGAGCGCGTAGGTGTGGCGCCGGTGAAGCAGTAACAAAGCGGCAAGCTCGGGCTAGAGGAGAACGGCGGTCGCAGGCGAGGGAAGGGTGCATTTGCGCGGGGGCCTTGCGGCTGGGCGGCAGGTGGAGGTCGATCGGTTGGCGGCAGGGTGCGCTGCTGAGGAGGCCAGTCGACGGTGAACAAGAGGTCGGGAGGCGGCGAAGCTTGGGAGCCTGGTTGGCGGCGCGGCAGACAAGGCTCGAGACGAGGACGACGCACGTGGTTGCTGCTCGCGCGAGATCCATGGCGTGGGCGCGGGCATGACGCGATCACGCGGCCGGCGGGGGAGTCAGGCGCCGAAGTAGAGCGGCACCGTCGGGGCTTGAAGATGCGATGGCGAGCTGGGGCGCCGTGGCAGTCGCGCGTAGGCAGCGGGGAAAGGCAGCGCCGTCGTCGGGCGTCGCGCAGGCGCAGCTGGGAGGCAACGCGCGCTGTGGGCGAGCAGTAGCACGCGCGGGGTCGAGCGGCGGGATGGCGATGCCGTGGTACAAGCCGGCGGGGAGGCGCCGTGGGGGCGAGCTGCGGGGTGGTGCGCGGGCGCGCGATGGCCGGGAGAAGGAGGAGGCACGGGGTCGGTTGGGAGTCGGGCGCGCTATGGATAGGAACCGGGAGATGAAGAAACGAATTTGGTTTTGTGCCCATGAGGATAGACATGACATGTGGGTCCCACTATCTTCTCCCTTCTCTTTTAAAATTGAAATGGAGCTAGCAGACATACTTCAAAAATATTTAACTTTGGCCCAATGACTAAATAAAATGTGGAGAATTTTATGGTGCAATCAGATTTCAAAACTGAGCAAGTTGAATTTGAACTCAGGTTTGAATTTGAATTCAAGTGGTGATACTTGACTCAAGGAAATAAATAGTAGATTAGGTTCAAAAATCCTGAAACTTTGAAGTTAACCTTTTTGAACCATAAGGGACCTCAGGAAAAATCTGGAGTTGATTTGGACAAGGTTGAGCACAAAGTTTAAATTTGAAGTCGACGTTGATTAAACTCTCAGTACGTGTCCAATAAATGGGAAATGGGCTTCAAAAATTTTGAAACTTTACCGAGAGTCTATTTAGAATATTAGAAGTTCATAGAAAAATTTACGGCATGAGATTTGAATATTTTTGGATGTCCCATTTTAGGGTTGGAATAATTCCTTTTTCTTTCCCTCTATTTTGTTTTCTTTTCTCCTTTAATTTTTCAATGAAAATGTGAAGACTTGGAAATTAAGGATTTCACACCTTAAGTTCCAAATACATTATCAACCATGTTCTATAGGTAAAATTTTAACAAGTCCCTATTTTAAGTGAACATTGGTTAACTCATATGGTTCATGTGAGTTTGGATTTCCAAGTCTATTTTCAAAATTTTTAAGTTCGCATTTTTGTGTTTTTGTTCTTCCGAAAAGCGGGCTTTTACAATCCTTCCCCCTTAAAGGAATCTCGTCCCGAGATTCTAACAGGTAGAATAACAGAACGATGAGGGAACGATCCGTAAAAGAGGGTCATTGACTAAGGAAAATGGCAATGCCCTTAAAAACTTGGGTTCTACGAAATAGTGATTATCTTCAGGCATCTTAAGAAATTTTAAAGTCTGCTTCAGGAGATTCCAGTCTTTAAGTTGATAACCTTGACAGGATGCTCGACATGACAATATCACATCGTAAAGCTCTCACGTCTGTTACTGATCTTTTATTGTTGTACTCTTATACTGACATGACATCTTGTCCTGTCTTAGTCTTGACTTGAAGAATTTGCACTTGTTCTTTGCTTCTCTAGGTCACCTTGATAGTTTGAAACTTTTCTTGCATTGATTCTTGGTTGCTTGGTTTTGTACAGGTCCTTTCAACTTAATGTGGTATTTCCCTTGACATGAGTTAAGATGGTTTACGAGGTTAAACAACAATCATTAACCTCGTTTGATGTTTAGTCAACCATAGGATTCCTTAGCCATAGCATAAGAGTAGCAAGACACTCAACACTCTTATGTAATCAAAACAGCAGGAATATTGAAGATATGATGACTACAAGGTTTCTGGGTATATCAACGTCTTCAAACAATAGAAGCAGAAGATGAAGACCTTTTTGCGGTGGCACATGAGGATGTAAGGATTCAGTATCCTCATATGTTTCAACACAGCAAAGAACTCAATCATATGGTAACTACAAGGTAATTAGTATAGCAAGGTTACCATATAACAACATAAGACCTTAGATGGACCCAAAGAGTTTCACGAGGTTGACAAACGAACGGTATCCTCGCGAGGAAGGAGATTTCATGGATTTTACAAGGTTGATCATCGAACTGATGACTACGCGATGAAGAACGGTATAGTTGCAACAATCAAGGTACTTGAACCTAACAAGTCAAGGATGGAAGTCCAAGTGTTTGTTTAGTTGCAAGTACTCAAGGCGATTTGAGTTTCAACAAGTCAAAGACAAGGACTCAACTGTGTTTTAGTCACAAGGTGTCCCTTGTGCTACTCAAGATAATGAAACCCGTCGAAGGCGTTGCGAACGATAAAATTGATCACAACTCAAAAATGTTAGGCACTACTTAAGTATCTGAACGGGGTCACATATTCTTGCTCAAAACTCATTAGTAATTACGTGTTTTATGATGCATCACAAACCGGATGATGTTATGCAGACACAATGCAACTCCGCGGATAATTATGCAAGGTATGGTGCATTCAGTATTATACTTTGAGCAAAAATAGGTAAGACAATCCAAACACAGTCAGAAGTATCCCAAATACAGGAGGATTGATTAAACTTGGTCATGAAAGGCGCTAGAAAAGACTTGCTACTTTCATATCTCGACCAAGTTCGATGGTTTCAAGGTAAAAGTATTAGCAAGGAATGGTGAGGTTCATCTCAAGGCAACGGAGTGTACAAAATGGAACAAAGTGATTGAACTTCTTGTTGATCGGAAGTTCCCTAAAGCTTGTTAATCACAACCTACAGGTAATTGTGGTTCCTTAACAATGGGTCAGGCTTTTCATCTCGTAGTTTTCTTAAAGTACTATGTCTACCCCTTAAAAGATGCGGTAGGGTTGCCTTCAGAAGTGGCAAAGAGAGTAACCTTTGAAGAGTAAGGTTCTCCTCACTTCCGTAGGTTGCACTAAGTGGTTGACAAGGTACTGTGCTAGGCACGACCTTGGCTAGTAATCCACGTTCTTGCTAAAGAATTTCCAGCTCGTACTACTCACTTATGGCTTCTCGTCTCAAAGACTGAAGCAAAGGAGTGGTTTAGCGTGAAGAATCAATTGACTCCTTTAACTCGTTGATCGAGTTCCACAAGAAACGGGGTTCAAGGTGATCCGTTACTTAATCTTCGCATTGACTTAATGAGTCAATGTTGTACTCGGCCCTACTTACTTGAGCAGTGCTCCCAGCATGATGGTTCGGTGTCGATGTACCTTGGTATGACACCTAGGTGAACGTAACACTTCAATTACTAGATGAACTCCTTCCCCCTTAAGATTCAAGCTAGGTGAGCAAGAAACTTACTCCAAGCAATATTTATGGGGAGGGTCGTCCAACTAAGGGAAGTGTCATACATGCTCAATGCACAATTAAAGTGTGAGATGCAAGGTTGCATAGTCAAAACACTAGCATGTGCATCCGAGCAAAACGGATTTGCCTTAGTGTAATACTCAACTCTAAAGGCAAATATTGTTGGGCTGCAACACCTGGGATGTTATGGAACTCCTCGAGTTGAACTCGAGAACCAAATCCATAAACACCCTAAAGGGTCATCACCCGATTAAATCCTGGTGGAGGATGAACAGCTTGGACGCAACTTAGATTTTGGCCAAGTAAATTGCAAAATCATATCTTGAGGTGAACAACAAAGTTAAAGTACACTTCAAGACCTTTCTAAAAAGTATTGGTTTGCCTCTAGATCATCTCTGGTTTGCAAGTTATGAAATTTTGAAGTTAGCAGATTTCTCTGCACTTTCAGCAGAATCTGCTTAAACAGTAGCAGTTTTGATCTAAAGTTTTCAGGCTGTTCTGATGGAAATCTGGAAATATTCTTATTTACAAAGTTGTAGACAATGTAATAAGCTTTCCAGAATGTACTTACTTGTCTTCATATCAGCTCTGGTTCAAAAGATATGAATTTTTGAAGTTGGGTAAAATTTCAGTATTCAGAACTGAATGCAGTTCAGATTGACCACTCTGTATTCAAACTCGATTTGCAAAAGGTAGATGACCGATTCAGGTCTGGAGCCAATTGCAAAAATTGTAGCTGACTCTCTAAACTCTCCAACGGTTACTCGCGTGACACCATTGGATCAAAGGTCTGCGAGTTATGGATTAAATTCAGAGGTGTACAGATTGCTGTCCAGTTTGAGTATGCCTGGACAGTTTCTGCAATTATCCAAATTTCACCCATTTAGAAAAGGATTTTGGTCTGGTGTTGAACAGAAAACAAGTAGAGGACTTCCAAATCTTTCTAAAGAGTATTTACTTGCCCTCGTAGCACTTCTGGTTGAGAAGATATGGCATTTGCAAGTTGACAGTTTTTCTGAAAATTTGGACAGCACCTCCTTTGTTTAAGGCTGATTTTGTCCACAATTTTCAAATATACAAACATCAACATTTGCAAAAGTAATACATAGCAAACTTGTTGCATACATTCTCAGGATCCCAGAAATGTAAAATACGAAGCCATTCGACAATTATACAGCGAGTTATGCGAGAAACAGTAACTGTATACAGGACTGTCCACTCGCTGTCCAGATTTGATCAAGTCTAGAAATCTGAAATTTTGAGTATGTTAGAGATGGATTCCGCTCTGAAGTTCTATAGAAATGTTGTAGAGGACTCTTTAAGTTTTACATACATGTATAAACATGCATAGGTTGCATTTCTAGTTTAACAGTTATGGCTATTTAAAGTTCAAAATTTTTCTGCCTGTTTCAGATAGCATCGATATACATGTACTATCTTCAACTCTGTTTTTAATTAGTTTTAAACTGAATTTGAGGTATCACTGAATAACAAAGTTGTAGAATAGCTCTTCCACTTTCCAGAAATGTATCATAATGGAATAGAAGAGCTTTCTCCAAAGAAATATGACAAAAATTCAGATGCTGGTCCGTGTAGTTTCAGAACAGCAGCTGCTGTGATAATGGTGCATTTTCATCACCACAAAAGCATCTTTTGGCTTGGAGGTCAATAGAAAACTATTAGAAGACTTCAAAAGCTTTTCAAAAAGTATTCACTTGCCTCCAAAGCCCTCCAGGTTGAAGAGATATGGAATTTCAAAGTCAGGTCAATTCTGTTCGAAAACAGAACTCACCGGCTTCGAAACACAAGAATTTGGGGAACAACTCAAATTTTGAAACTTAGCTCAAAACTCAAGTCCGATGGCTAGAACTTGATTCACAACTAATCATTTCCTTTAGAACCAAATGGAATCTTAAAAGAGACTTGACGACCTTCTTATCCATAGTATATCACTATGGATCTTCAAACTTAACCAAAGTCTTACTCCGGCGAAGTCGAGCTAAACTCTCGCCAGGAGCAAAAGACTTTGGTTCACCTACTCTTGAAAAGAAACAATTTAATTTGTCCACAAGATATCAGCAACTGATACTTGGACTCAATATGAATATGAAGTCATTTCTTTCGTGGGGGATGGTCAAAGTATCAAGTGTGATACTGACGGTACTACGTGCCTTACTAAAAGAAAAGTCTAATCCGGTATATCCGGATACGTCTATAGGTGGTCCTAATATCGATCACTCGCAAACGTATTCTACACGGGTCGCTACCGGAGTTAGTGTACCTGCAGAAGACAAACAATCCCCTTTCACACCTTCACACCTCAAGGGCGGCACGGGGAAACACGACAGGCAGTCACAATAAGATATAATTAAAAGTAAATGCATACGACTCTGGTGTGAGTCGCCCTCGAGCGAGGTCATGTCTCGAGGTACATGGCTGTAAATACGTCTGTACAGCAAAGACTCCCGTACGAACCGGCTTATACACGCTCGGGCATACGTGTTTCGCATGATCCCATAGAACATGAATGGTTCTAGAGATGCATACTATCGGGTTATACACCACCCGACGGGGGCTCCCACTAATTTTGTGTCACGCTGGGGTACCGCGTGTCATATGTTCTCAGAAACATGGAAAGTTTCAGAGACTCATATTGACTTTCCGTGCTAAGCCACGGAAATTTCACATACCATATCTCGTATGCAGAGTTTACCGAGATTGATCTGCTCTCGGCGGCGTACCTTACCTCTTACCTTGAAGACAGAGCGTCGTTACAGAATAATATAACAAGTTAGTTCACCACCTTTAAAACTTATACTAGTAATAGTCCTTAATGGGCATATAGCTAAACCTCACTCGACTACTTCGGAGTTTTCGAAAATAGGCTCTTTTCGAGCGTGCTATTCCCAATGAAGCTCTGATACCATGTCTGTGGGGACCAGAGTCCACACATCCGAGGATCTCATTGGGTGGTGCCGTGCGATGCGGCACCTAACAGCACACACGAAAAGGATACCAAAACATATAAAGTTTTCATTTCATAATAAGAAGAGTTTACAAAAGAGTGTACAATAGGAGTACACACGCAGCGGAAAATACATACTCATAATCTCACCTAACTAAGCAGGAGAGAAGACGTCCATGCCCTAGGACGATTCTCACTAGCAACACGAAGAACATACAGCAGCGGCGTGGCTCACATGAGATTTATCTCGACACCTCGAGTCTCATGTACAACCTGAACAGCAGAAATAAAACTAATACCTGCAAAAATCGTTAAAGCGCAAACGTGAGCATAAGGCTCAGCAAGACTTAACCGTCTCACTAGACAGATGCAAGGGGACACTAAACCTAGGTAAGGAATAGCATAAATGACTCGCCTACAAGTGGATCCTTATAATCAAGTTTTAAGTAGCAAATGACATTCTCTGAGCACGGCACATCATGGGCTCCGCAATCAAACAAGAAACGCTTTACCGATGATATGACATGCGCAAAGCACATAATGCTATTACAGCTAAAGTATGGGGAAATTTGTAAATCTTTAGTTATACTATCTCTAAACCAAACAAAGTTGCAAAGAAATTATAATTCAATATCATATGACTTTCCTGACTTCTTTAGTATTTACTACGTTGCGACTGCGACAGACAAGTGGTACTCTATTACTGCGAGGGACAGTGATTGCAATCAAGACACACCCGGACAACACGACACATACGTCGTTCGGAAGTGTCAGCGAGCACACCTGTACCTACATAACACTTCAGTACTAGGCGTATATGGCCACCTTTCACAAGAAACTCAAAGGCTGAGCCCGTCTCACCTCCGCAAACAGAAGGTCTTCGCACAGAACACCTCATGTGTCTGCCGACCGATTTACACCTTACTGTCCTCAACCCACCCCTATCGATGGTGAGTTAATGGGTCTCAACACCCCAGTTATCAAGTTACATCAGTTTATTGGATTCCATATGTCCATTATATTGCCGGTACAATTCAAGCTTGTCCGAAGGGGCTGCATACGGACGGGCCTTAATCGACACAGGCAGGGCTATGCGACCGAGACTCAATTCTCGCCGCTTCCTATCCAATCCCTGCCCGGTCTCAATTTCATTATATTAAACCATTTTCTTTTCAACCAATCCTGTGAGATACATCTCTCGCGAGTAGATTCCAACTACTCGACTTCTACCGGATTTCCTATGCATTAGCAAAGCAGTTACTACAGGTCAAACTGTAACTCGTGCCAAACAAACCCCTGGGATTTTTGGTCATGCAAGTGGAGTATCATACACCCTAAACGTAATGCACAATTCATATACTATTCATCATAGTGATAAAGCAAAAGCTCATAAACGACTTAAATGCAAACCGGGGCTTGCCTTAGTTTGCGACTGAACAAATGTCAATTGTTAGGGCTTGATCTTCCTCCGGAGAACCTGCCATGGAACCTCAGTGGAAACACCTTGGCCTTCTCCTCCAAGCGAAGCTCCTCGTCGATCACCTACCTTCACGTTTCCTATCGACATGATATGCATATAAGTAATTAAGTAATTAAGTAATTTAAGAAAAGACTCCACGGGGTTGTGTAAACTCTAAGAATGAGGAGTTCAACTAGGAAGGACAAATATGCCTTTGTTGTGTGAATGAACAAAGGATGAAGTCAAGTGGTCATAGTAGTATCGAGATGTGAATTGAAAGGTGCAACGTAAGCACACATTGCAACTTGGCACTCAACACTCGACGCTATGCCACTCAAGGACGATACAGCTGAATGGTGTGGAAGTGTTGGACTGGTAGGGTAAGGATGACCTAAGAGTCAAGGTGGCATCGAAAGCTTGAGTATGAGTGGTGTACAAGACGAAGGTTGCGATTAGCAATCGACCAATGAACTTGACTTAACTCATACAGGAGTAAACCTAGTTAAGTGAGTAGTGCTGTCGTAGGGCCCTGATAAGGATGAACCAGGGTGAAACCCTAACGACACTTGGGAGTGAAATGAGGTCAACATTCTTTGGACTTAAGACATCATAACGAGCCTTGTTAACCTGACGTGAATACCGAGACAACGTTCAAATGACCTTTAGGTAAAGTAGTTTCTACGGCAAGCTTCTCGAGCATCGTTCAAGTGCTTACGTAACACTATTGCAGTGTCCTTTGCAAGATTGTCCAGATGAGCTCGGTGAACTCCTGGAACTCGAACATGATGTGAGACCTTGTCGTGACGATCATGCTTTGCCATCACGAGAAGATCGGATTAGCGAGGTCCACATCGATCCGGACTCGTCAAAGGGGTGAGCAGAATCCCGAACACCACCTTGTGAGTCTTAAGGCTAGTGATGTCAACTCGGTTGTTGACAAGCGACTCGACGAACCTGCCGTCGATGAAGTGGTACACCAAGTTAACCAATCCTGTGATCGGTTAGAGAACATCCTCGACAAAACCAAGGAACTCTTATCCAAGGTTCCCCTTGGTCTAGTTCTCCTTGTTGGTCGCAATGTTCATGCATACCTCTACCCTAGGTCATCGGTGGTCACCAATACACTCGGTTTGACCTAGAAGGCATTTCATCTAGCATCTAGGCTACACCTAGGACTCGAAGAGTCTCGCCTTGACCAAACCCTAATTTGGCTAAACGACCATTGTACGGCGAGTCGTGCTTGTGTTCCAGCACCACACACATTACAAGAACCCTCCATCTCGATGCCAGGGCACAATAACGGCTCAGAGTGTCACGACGACGTCATATGGTCAACGA
Organism: Tuctoria greenei; assembly: GCA_036927565.1. Taxonomy (NCBI): domain Eukaryota; kingdom Viridiplantae; phylum Streptophyta; class Magnoliopsida; order Poales; family Poaceae; genus Tuctoria; species Tuctoria greenei. The sequence goes on from JAYESD010000006.1 coordinate 115,281,721, forward strand.
CGTCGACGCGGCTCAGGGTGGAGCATCACGAGCATGCACGGACATGGCAACGTGATACAAACGACAAAGGAGGTCGACTTAGGGACTTCTATAGAAATGATATTAATGCGAAAACTGGACGTATGACTTGACGAGACATGAGCACCATTAGGGGTCACGATGAACGGACATCGATGACATCAAGCAAGATATTTTAGTGCAAGGCTCACCTTGTAGACATTTCGCCGAACAACTAGGGTGTGCACTTGACGTCCGTCTCTTCATCACCATTCAAAGGGCATCTTGGCACTTGGGCTTGCCGGTTTCAACCTCATTCTACCCCTGCATCACAGACCAGTTCTACACATCAACAAAGCTGGTTCTTTCCTCTTGAACATTTCATCGAACATCTTGGCTGCAGCACTGTCCCAACTAATCTTTGCACAAATCAGAGCTAACCTTGAGCCAGTTGTCGATGCCGATGTGTCAACAACGTGTTCCTGCATATCCTCCATCACACCCATTACTCGCTTTGCTTCCCGGACATAGACACGGCGCGGAACGCGGAGGGAACGGCGGTCACTGCGGCGTGGGAGCGCGTCGGCGAGGAACGCGGCGGCGTTTCTGGGTGTCGGCCACCGGTTGAGGTCATGGACGGTTGCAAGGTGCTGAACACGGCATGTGGACAGAGTGTTGCCGGCAAACGGCGCGGACAGGAGGAACGCGGCCGCCGCGGCTTGGTGTGGGTGTAGCCTGCAGTGCTGTGGGCGACGATAGGGAGGTGAGGGAGCGCGTAGGTGTGGCGCCGGTGAAGCAGTAACAAAGCGGCAAGCTCGGGCTAGAGGAGAACGGCGGTCGCAGGCGAGGGAAGGGTGCATTTGCGCGGGGGCCTTGCGGCTGGGCGGCAGGTGGAGGTCGATCGGTTGGCGGCAGGGTGCGCTGCTGAGGAGGCCAGTCGACGGTGAACAAGAGGTCGGGAGGCGGCGAAGCTTGGGAGCCTGGTTGGCGGCGCGGCAGACAAGGCTCGAGACGAGGACGACGCACGTGGCTGCTGCTCGCGCGAGATCCATGGCGTGGGCGCGGGCATGACGCGATCACGCGGCCGGCGGGGGAGTCAGGCGCCGAAGTAGAGCGGCACCGTCGGGGCTTGAAGATGCGATGGCGAGCTGGGGCGCCGTGGCAGTCGCGCGTAGGCAGCGGGGAAAGGCAGCGCCGTCGTCGGGCGTCGCGCAGGCGCAGCTGGGAGGCAACGCGCGCTGTGGGCGAGCAGTAGCACGCGCGGGGTCGAGCGGCGGGATGGCGATGCCGTGGTACAAGCCGGCGGGGAGGCGCCGTGGGGGCGAGCTGCGGGGTGGTGCGCGGGCGCGCGATGGCCGGGAGAAGGAGGAGGCACGGGGTCGGTTGGGAGTCGGGCGCGCTATGGATAGGAACCGGGAGATGAAGAAACGAATTTGGTTTTGTGCCCATGAGGATAGACATGACATGTGGGTCCCACTGTCTTCTCCCTTCTCTTTTAAAATTGAAATGGAGCTAGCAGACATACTTCAAAAATATTTAACTTTGGCCCAATGACTAAATAAAATGTGGAGAATTTTATGGTGCAATCAGATTTCAAAACTGAGCAAGTTGAATTTGAACTCAGGTTTGAATTTGAATTCAAGTGGTGATACTTGACTCAAGGAAATAAATAGTAGATTAGGTTCAAAAATCCTGAAACTTTGAAGTTAACCTTTTTGAACCATAAGGGACCTCAGGAAAAATCTGGAGTTGATTTGGACAAGGTTGAGCACAAAGTTTAAATTTGAAGTCGACGTTGATTAAACTCTCAGTACGTGTCCAATAAATGGGAAATGGGCTTCAAAAATTTTGAAACTTTACCGAGAGTCTATTTAGAATATTAGAAGTTCATAGAAAAATTTACGGCATGAGATTTGAATATTTTTGGATGTCCCATTTTAGGGTTGGAATAATTCCTTTTTCTTTCCCTCTATTTTGTTTTCTTTTCTCCTTTAATTTTTCAATGAAAATGTGAAGACGTGGAAATTAAGGATTTCACACCTTAAGTTCCAAATACATTATCAACCATGTTCTATAGGTAAAATTTTAACAAGTCCCTATTTTAAGTGAACATTGGTTAACTCATATGGTTCATGTGAGTTTGGATTTCCAAGTCTATTTTCAAAATTTTTAAGTTCGCATTTTTGTGTTTTTGTTCTTCCGAAAAGCGGGCTTTTACATAAGGAAGTGAGCCGGGAAAGCCGGAAGCAATATTTGTTCATGAGAGGCTTGAACAATGAGATCTAAGTTCAATTGCTCGACTGTGATTATGCCAATTTTCATAAGCTTGTGGACAAAGCAATTGTGGTGGAGAACAAGATTTGTGAGATGGAACGGGACAACAAGAGGAAGGCGCCATATTAAGGACAACAACAAGGAAGTAATGTGCGCCCTCGCTTTTGCACCACCCAATGCACCCTATTTCCGCTCTTCTTTTCTGGACAGAGCCCTGGTTATGCACCACGCCCAACTCAGTTTGTGCAGCAGCGCCCCGTTATGCAAGCATATAGGCCTCCAGTTTCTTATGCACCTCGTGCCAGGTATCCTGGTGCCAATGCTCAAAACCAAGCTCGACCCAATAATTCTGGTGGAGTTAAGAGGTGCTATACTTGCGGAGAAGCTGGACACTTTGCACATCAATGTCCTAAGTCAGGCCTTGATCATGGAAGCAATGCGTCGAGGAAAAACCCAAGACCTAATGGAAGACCGCCGCAAGGGAACCGTGGACAGCAGAATTTTGCTCGTGGCAACGTGAACCATGTCTCTACAGAGGATGCTCAACAAGAGGACGACGTGGTCATTGGTGTATTTCTCGCCAACTCCAACCCCGCGACTATGTTGTTTGATTCTGGAGCATCGCATTCATTTATTTCATTGAAGTATGTTGCCATGTATAGTTTGCCTATCTCTCATATGAAGTTTACTCTATTGGTTAAGTCTCCTGGAGGAGAGATGAGGACAAATATAGTATGTCCAAAGGTAAGCCTTAGAATAAGGGGGGTAGACTTCTCCGCCAACCTCCTTGTTTTGGATTCTCAAGGATTGGACATTATACTTGGTATGGACTGGTTGAGGAAGCACAATGGAGTTATTGACTTGCCACGAAGACGGTGAAGTTGACCAATGAAGAAGGGGTCACCGTAGAATTTGAAGCATCTCAAACCACACCGAAGCAATTGGAGCTGAATCATATGGACGGTGCCGCAATTGAGGACATTCCGGTGGTGTGTGAATTTTTGGATGTTTTTCCGGATGAGTTGCCAAGTATGCCACCTGATCGAGACATTGAGTTTGTTATTGATTTAATACGTGGAATTGCACCTATAGCTAAGAGGCCGTATAGGATGCCTCCCATGGAATTAGCGGAGCTCAAGAAACAAATTCAAGAGCAACTAGAGAAAGTTTTTATTCGGCCAAGCTCTAAACCTTGGGGAGCGCCCGTTCTATTTGTGGACAAGAAGGATGGATCCCAAAGGATGTGCATAGATTACCAAGCCCTCAACGAGATAACAATCAAGAACAATTACACCTTGCCACGCATAGAAGACTTGTTTGATCAGATGAAGGGTGCTTGTATCTTCTCTAAGATTGATTTGAGGTCAGGATACATTCAAATGAAGATTAGACCATCGGACATACCCAAGACAGCTTTTAGGACGAGGTATGGCTCTTATGAGTACACCGTGATGTCCTTTGGATTGACCAATGAACCTGCGTACTTTATGTACCTCATGATTATGGTCTTCATGTAGTACTTGGATAAATTTTTCGTGGTGTTTTTTGATGACATTATGATCTACTCGAAGGATGAGAAGGAACATGAGGAACACTTGAGGCTTACATGGCAGAAATTGAGGGAGCATCAATTGTATGCCAAGTTCAACAAGTGTCAGTTTTGGTTGAGAGAGGTATCGTTTTTGGGTCATATAATCTTAGGAGGAGGAGTATCGGTTGACCCCGGAAAAGTGAGAGACGTGTTGAAATGGGAACCTCCGGAAAATGTAAAGGAAATAAGGAGTTTCCTTGGGATGGCTGGATATTACCGTAGATTCATCAAGGAATTTTCCAAGATAGCCAAGCCAATGACGGAAATGCTAATAAAGGGAAAGGCGTTCCAATGGACTCAAGCATGTCAACACAGTTTTGAGGAATTGAAAAAGAGGTTAACAACAGCCCCAGTTTTGGTACTACCGGATGTAAGCAAGAGTTTTGACATATATTGTGACGCATCAAGACAAGGACTTAGATGTTTGCTTATACAAGAAGGTCAAGTAGTAGCCTATGCATCGAGACAATTGAAGAAACATGAGCAGAATTACCCAACGCATGATTTGGAACTCGCAGCCGTGGTACACGCATTGAAGATTTGGAGGCACTATATCCTTGGACATAGGTGTGAAATTTATACGGATCACAAGAGTCTTAAGTATATCTCCACACAAACGGATCTGAATTTGAGGCAACGAAGATGGTTGGAGATCATCAAAGATTATGATTCGGGGATCAACTACCATCCGGGAAAAGCCAATGTAGAGGCCGACGGTTTGAGTAGAAAAGGAGTAAGTCATCAACTCACGGTTCGAGAGTTACCATCCGAGTTATGTAAGGAGTTTGAAAGGTTGAACCTTGGATTTGTAAATGAGATGGAGATGATGGAGTTAAACCCAACCTTGGAGCAAGAAATTCGAGGGGCACGGACCAAGGATGAGGAAATTCAGAAAATCAAGGAAAGGACCCAAGAGGGGAGTGAATTCAGATTTGATGAGGATGAACATGGTACCTTATGGCTGGTAAAAAGGATTGTCGTTCCTAATGTGAAGCATATTCGGGAGATGATATTAAGAGAGGCACATGACTCACCTTACTCAATTCACCCCGGTTGTACGAAGATGTACAAAGACTTGAAGACTTGCTATTGGTGGGCTAGCATGAAGAAGGACATAGCTGAATACGTAGCATTGTGTGATGTGTGCCAACGAGTCAAGGCGGAACATCAAAGGCCAGCTGGACTATTACAACCATTAAAGATTCTAGAATGGAAGTCGAAAAAAAATGGTATGGACTTCATAGTTGGTTTACCGCGTACCCAGTCCGGATATGACTCAATTTGGGTAATCGTGGATTGATTGACCAAGTCAGCTCATTTTGTCCCTGTCCAGACCAAGTATATATCTGCACAATTGGCCGAAATATACATGGAGCATATTGTGTGTCGACATGGAGTTCCGAAGAAGATAGTCTCGGATAGAGGTTCACAATTCACTTCCAGGTTTTGGCAAAAATTGCATGAAGCTTTGCGAACGAGGTTGAATTTTAGTTCAGCATATCACCCTCAAACGGATGGACAAACCGAGAGGACCAATAAAATCTTAGAGGACATGTTAAGATCTTCTGGTTTAAAGCATGGGAAAAGTTGGGACAAGAGTTTGCCGTATGCAGAATTTTTATACAACAATAGTTACCAAGCAAGCTTGAAAATGTCACCATATGAAGCGCTTTATGGAAGGATGTGTAGGACACCTTTATTATGGAATGAGGCAGGAGAACCTCAAGTATTTGGTCCGGATGTGTTGCAAGAAGACAAAAAGCAAGTCCAAATTATTCGTGAAAACTTGGGGGCTGCCCAATCAAGACAAAAAGGCTATGCGGACAGTAGGAGAAAGAAATTAGCCTTTGAAGTGGGAGATTTTTTTACCTCAAGGTGTCACCAATGGGAGGTCATAAGAGGTTTAACATAAGAGGCAAGCTAGCACCTCGCTATACCAGACCATTCAAGATTTTGGACAAAAGAGGAGAAGTAGCGTATAAGTTGGAGATGCCAGCTCATCTTTCGGATGTCCATGATGTATTTCATGTTTCCCAGCTCAAGAAGTGCCTGAGAGTACCAGAAGAACAAGTGCCAGTGGAAGAATTGGAATTAGAGGCAGATTTGACTTATGCCCAACAACTAGTCAAAATCTTGGAAACTAAGGAGAGGGTAACAAGGAACAAGGTTATTAGATGGTGTAAAGTTCAATGGAAGAAACACACAGAAAGAGAAGCAACGTGGGAATTGGAGGATGATCTCAAGAAGAAATTTCCCTATCTCTTACCTTCCGCGTTGAATCTCAAGGGCGAGATTCATTTTAAGAGGGGTAGGTTTGTAACACCCTCATTTTAATGCATCATGCCCTACATACATTCATATACATGTTTAACATTAACCCACATCAAGAGGAATGAGTTTAAAATTGATTTGGAACAAAACCGCACTTAAAATGCTGAAAGGTGCGGACTAGTCCGATTTTCCATGCTAAATACAGTTGAATTAATTCTAAAATTAGATTTAATCATATCCAAACCTGTATAAACTTGTTAAAATCTATTAGAACTAGTTAGTGATCATTGAAATCAATCTATTAACAAGTTCTACCTTTCATTTGCATTAATTATGCATGTCATTTCATATTGAGTAATATTTGTGCACTTTTTGATTGTGTTTCTTGTTTGTATGTTTATTGTGCGGATTAGACGGATTTGCGCTAGAGAGTGCCTCGGAGGATCTACAACACCAATAGTTTGAAGGCTTTGACCCTAATCAACCGCAAGAGCAAGGAAAGTGTCCTTGAAGCATATTGATCCTGTTTTGACAATAAATGTTTTGTTTGCAAACTGCATGCTTATGTAAATTTGATGGGAAATCATATGTTAAGAAGTTTACTAGATTTTTTTAACCACCCTTGTCACCTGGAATTTATGATAGAGAGTCGGGAAGTGCTTTTTACCCTTTTTGCTTCGCTTAAATAATTAGAATGGGAAAACAGCTATACCACTTAACTTAATTATGCATTTATGAGGTGTGGTTAACATGAACTGGTTTAATATGATTTGGTAATTGGTGATCTAAGCAAGCCTCGTATGTGGATGGGTTGGATGTTATGGTGATTTGCTTGCTTTAGATCTAAGGACCAGTTCATGCGAGAATAAGCAAGGACTACAGTGCCACCATAAGGCCAAGTATGGGTGCAGCGTAGCTGATTAATTAGGGTTTAAGCAGTGCTATTTGGACCATTAAGGATGCTCGGGGAAGGGGTAGTTGGATTGGGTTTATTGATGATTGGTGAAACTACCCTTGGATCCGAATGGCTCAAGAGGGCGCCCTTGGTTGAAGATGTGACCATTTGGAGACATCACCACTGGTGAAACCTCAATGGGGTCCGAATAGGCTAGTAATCCCTTTGTAAGGGCTATTTTGTGATCTCTTGGCCATATGCCAAAGGAAGTGTAATTGGCAGCAGGGAGGTTCTATAGTCGCCGACGTGTGATGAAATCACAAACACGTCGGTAAAGCGGTACAACCTCTGCAGAGTGTGTCTAAAACTATCATGATAGCCGTGCTCCCGGTTATGAGCACCTGGACAACCTCCATGATTAGAGGTAACTTGGTATTGGGATGGTGTTTGGGATGGTTATGGTTTGGTAATGGTTATGGCTGGTTATGGATTAATTTTTGGTATTGAATATGGTTATTGGCAAATGGTGAAATCTGGAATTACTGATGATGGTAATGAATTCAGACTGGTATTATGATATTACTAATGATTATGATGGGTTTACTTCACATAGATGTAATATATTGCTTTTCAAATGTTTTAATGTACTTTTCAGCACTCAAGCATTATTATATTCATCACTGAATCAGCCACATGTCATACTTTCCACACTTGCTGAGTATGATATGTACTCACTCTTGCAATCCCCTCCAACAGTTGCAGGTCAGGATTGGGAGTTTAATGATGATAATGCGGAGTTCTAGGCCGTGTCTACCGTCAGCTTTTTCCGTGGTGTTTTGAGCTACGCTACCCTGTTGCTTATGCTGCCTAGCTGTTTCGTTTGCTTAATTAGTTATTTCCGCTGCATTAATTTGAACTTGTCATTAATATTCATTAGAGTTTGTATTCGAGGATAACATGGTTTGTGTAATAAAATTTGGTTAATTAATCTTGTTATGTGGTAATTTTCTGTATACTCTTTTGTGAATGCACTCGTGTATGTGTGAGGAACATCCCGGGCACACATATACGTTCACTTGGTTCATTTTTGGAACTGAGTGTCACAGATTGGTATCAGAGCCACATGTTGACCGTAGGATGCAGCTTAGATAGAATGGACACTTTACAGCACATATGAGGACTAATGAATCGATGTGTTCTTGCTTGGTGTGCTGCTTGCTATATATATTGTTTGCTTGTGTGCTTAATAGAGGATTTTGGGATGCTTTAGCATTAACATGTCCACCTAGGCTAGTTAGTTGTTTAGTTTCATATCCCTTGATGCATATAGTTGGGGACGTTTTCTAAATTCTTATCTCTTGCTTTTCTTCAGATGATGAGCTTGCGCAACCAAAGGGATACTAATGATGAGGAGGAGAATCATGGAGCACCTCAGAACAACAATGGACAAGGACCTGCTCATGGAGCTATCAACATTGGGCAGCTAACTGCTATGCAAAACAATCTCATGCAGACCATGATGCAAACTATGGGACAACTACAGGCTGGCAATAACAACAATCAGCCCCACATTCCTCCACCACCACCCCCACCTCCTCATAACCGGTTGGGAGAGTTTATGAGGACTAGGCCGCCGACCTTTGCTCAAGCCTCTGACCCTATGGATGCGGATGATTGGCTCAAGTCCCTGGAGAAGAAGCTTGCTATTGTCCAATGCACTGGTAGGGAGAAGGTCTTATTTGCTTCTCATCAACTAGTTGGAGCAGCTGCGAATTGGTGGGATTCTTATTGCAATGCTCATGAGAACCAAGAGAGGATCACTTGGGCTGAATTCAAGGAGAGTTTCCGTTCCCATTATGTGCCTGAGGGTGTTATGATTTTGAAGATGCAAGAATTTGAGAACTTAAGGCAAGGAAGATCAAGCGTAAGTGAATATCTTAATAAGTTCACCCAACTCTCAAGGTATGCGCCTGAGGATGTGAGCCGGGAAAGCCGGAAGCAATATTTGTTCATGAGAGGCTTGAACAATGAGATCCAAGTTCAATTGCACAACTGTGATTATGCCAATTTTCATAAGCTTGTGGACAAAGCAATTTTGGTGGAGAACAAGATTCGTGAGATGGAACAGGACAACAAGAGGAAGGCACCATATCAAGAGCAGCAACAAGGAAGTAATGTGCGACCTCGCTTTGCACCACCCAATGCGCCCTATTTCAGCTCTTCTGTTCCTGGACAGTGCCCTAGTTATGCACCGTGCCCAACTCAGTTTGTGCAGCAGCGCCCCGTTATGCAAGCACCTAGGCCTCCAATGTCTTATGCACCTCGTGCCAACTACCCTAGTGCGAATGCTCAAAACCAAGCTTTCCCCAATAATTCTAGTGGAGCTAAGAAGTGCTATAACTGCGGAGAAGCTCAACACTTTGCACAATAATGTCCTAAGTCAGGCCTTGTTCATGGAAGCAATGTGTCAAGGCAAAACCCAAGACCTAATGGAAGAGCACCGCAAGGGAACCGTGGATAGCAGAATTTTACTCGTGGCAACGTGAACCATGTCTCTATGCAGGATGCTCAACAAGCGGATGATGTGGTCATTTCTATGTTTCTCGCCAACTCCAACCCCGCGACTATGTTGTTTGACTCTGGAGCATCGCATTCATTCATTGCATCGAAGTATGTTTCCAAGTATAGTTTGCCTATCTCTCATATGAAGTTTACTCTATTGGTTATGTCTTTTGGAGGAGAGATGAGGACAAATATAGTATGTCGAAAGGTAAGCCTTAGAATAAGGGGGGTTGACTTCTCTGCCAACCTCATTGTTTTGGATTCTCAAGGATTGGACATTATACTTGGTATGGACTGGTTGAGGAAACACATTGAAGTTATTGAGTGTGCCACATAGACGGTGAAGTTGACCAATGAAGAAGGGGTCACCGTAGAATTTGAAGCATCTCAAACCACACCGAAGCAATTGAAGCTGAATCTTATGGACGGTGCCGGAATTGAGGAGATTCCGGTGGTGTGTGAATTTTTGGATGTTTTTCCAGACGTGTAGCCAGGTATGCCACCTGATCGAGACATTGAGTTTGTTATTAATTTAATACCTGGAACTGCACTTATAGCTAAGAGACCGTATAGGATGCCTCCCATGGAATTAGCGGAGCTCAAGAAACGAATTCAAGAGCAACTAGAGAAAGGTTTTATTCGGCCAAGCTCTTCATCTTGGGGAGCGCCCGTTCTATTTGTGGACAAGAAGGATGGATCCCAAAGGATGTGCGTATATTACCGAGCCCTCAACGAGGTAACAATCAAGAAAAAGTACACCTTGCCACGCATAGAAGACTTGTTTGATCAGATGAAGGGTGCTTGTATCTTCTCTAAGATTTATTATAGGTCGGGATACTTTTAAATGAATATTAGACCATCGGACATACCCAAGACAGCATTTAGGACGCGGTATGGATCTTATGAGTACACTGTGATGTCATTTGGATTGACCAATGCACCTATGTACTTTATGTACTTCATGAATAATGTCTTCATAGAGTACTTGGATAAATTTGTCTTGGTGTTTATTGATGACATTATGATCTACTCGAAGAATGAGAAGGAACATGAGGAACACTTGAGGCGTACGTTGCAGATATTGAGGGAGCATCAAATGTATGCCAAGTTCAACAAGTGTCAGTTTTGGTTGAGAGAGGTGTCATTTTTGGGTCATATCATCTAAGGAGGAGGAGTATTTGTTGACCCCGGAAAAGTGAGAGATGTGTTGAAATGGGAACCTCCGCAAAATGTAAAGGAAATAAGGAGTTTCCTTGGGATGGCTGGATATTACCGTAGATTCATCAAGGACTTTTCCAAGACAGCCAAGCCAGTGACGGAATTGCTAATAAAGGGAAAGACATTCCAATGGACTCCATCCTGTCAAAACAGTTTTGAGGAGTTGAAGAAGAGGTTAACAACAGCCCTAGTTTTGGTACTGCCGAATGTAAGCAAGAGTTTTGACATATGTTGCGACGCATCAAGATAAGGACTTGGATGTGTGCTTATGCAAGAAGGTCAAGTAGTAGCCTATGCGTCAAGACAATTGAAGAAACATGAGCAGAATTACCCAAAGCATGATTTGGAACTCGCAGTTGTGGTACACGCATCGAAGATTTGGAGGCACAATATCCTTGAACATAGGTGTGAAATTTATACGGATCACTAGAGTCTTAAATATATCTTCACACAAACGTATCTGAATTTGAGGCAACAAATATGGTTGGAGCTCATCAAAGATTATGATTTGGGGATCAGCTACCATCCGGGAAAAGCCAATGTAGTGGCCGACACTGTGGGGACCGGAGTCCCGACATCCAAGGATCTCATTGGGTGGTGCCGTGCGATGCGGCACCTAACAACACACCCAAAAAGAATACCAAAATATACAAAGTTTTCATTTAATAAATATATTCAGAGTTTACAAAATAGTGTACATCAGAAGTACACACGCAGCGGAGCTACATACTCATATTGTCACCTATCTAAGCATAAGAGAAGACGTCCATGCCCTAGGACGCTTCTCACTAGCAACATGACGATCATTCAGCAGCGGCGTGGTTTACATGAGATTCTTCTCGACATCTCGAGGTCTTGAGTACAACTTGAACAACAGAAAAAATCTAATACCTGCAAAAATCGTTGAAGCTCAAACGTGAGCATAAGGCTCAGCAAGACTGACCCGTCTCACTAGACATATGCAAGGAAAAGTCTAAACATAGGTTGGGAATAGCATAAGTAGACTCGCCTATAAGTGGATCCTTAGAGTCATGTTTTAAGTAGCAACTGACGTTCCTTGGGCACGGCAAATCATAGACTCCACAATCAAACAAGAAACGCTTCACCGATGATATGACATGCCCAAAGCACAAATGCTATTCAGGTTAAGTGTTTGGAAACTGTAAACTGTAATTATGCTATCTCTAAGCCATACATCATTAAAAAATAGTATTGTAATCATTGCAGCAAATTTATAATATGATAACTATTGTGGATTACTACGTCACGGCGCAGTGAACAAGTATGCTCCCTTCCGTGAGAGATGGTGATTGCAATCAGGACACACCCGGACTGCACAACACATACGCTCTTTCAGAAGTTCCAGCGAGTACTTACAGTCGTAGCTACCTAACACTTCAGTACTAGTCGTATATAGCCACCTTTCACAAGAGACCCCCATATCGAAACAAGCCTTCATCCCGAGCAAAATGGAGTTCTACACGAACACGTCGAAGTTGCCCGCTAGAAGAGACTTCACCTTTTGCCTTCACATCTCCATTCAAGGATGGTAGGCAAGCTTCGACACCACAGTCATCAAGTTACATTAGTTTATTGTGCCCCATTAACACATTATGCAATCGGTACAGTTCCAACTTGCCCAAGCAGGGACGCACACGGCTCGGTCCTTAATCGACACAGGCAGGGCTATGCGACCGAGATTACATCTCGTCGCTTCCTATCCATTCCTTTCTGGTCTCAAATTCAGGTTCATATCTCGAGTGTTTGCTATATCAACCCTGTGTGAAAAGTCCTACATCACTCGCGAGTAGATTCCAACTACTCGACTTCTACCAGATTTCCTATACATTAGCAAAGCAGTTACTACAGGTCAATCTGTAACCCATTCCAACCAAACCCTGGGATTTGTGGTCATGCAAGTGGAGTATCAATCACCCTATACATAATGCACATATGAAACTTAAGACGTAATGTGGGAAATACTGCAAAACTCTGTAAAGCTTTTAAATGCAAATCGAGGCTTGGCTTTGTTTGCGACTCGACTATCTAACAACTGTTAGTAGCTTCTTCCGGAGACTCCGCCAAGGACATCAAGTGAACACCCTGGCCTTCTCCTCCAAGCGAAGCTCCTCATCGATCACCTACATCACGTTCCTATCGACATGATATGCATATACATAATTAATGTAATATAACATTAGACTCTAAGAAGTTGTCTCAACTTTAAGAATGAAGAAGTTTGCTAGGAGGAATAGGTAGGCTTCTGTTGTGTGGAAGAATAGAAGATGAGTCAAGGTGGACATCGCAGTGTTGAGCTGTGAATGGAAAGGTGCAATGTAAGCACACATTGAAACGTATCACTTAGCACTTGGAGCTAGGCCACTCAAGAAGGCTGAGACTGACTTGTGTGGAAGTGTTGGACTAGTGAGGGTAAGGATAAACAAGGGTTTAAGGTGGAACATCGAATGATTAGGTTATGAGTGGAATGTGTAACTAAGAAGGTTGCAACTTAGGAGTCGACTAAGGAAGTTGTATCGACTTATGAAGGAATAACCCTAGTTGGAACGAGATATGTTGAGGCAGTGTACGAGACAATAAGAATGAAGGAAAGACCTATTAAATTGAGATGTGAAGGGTACTTAACATTTGAAGCTCAAGCAACCTAGCAACTTAACAACGAGGATTGTTAACGACTAAGGAGGGAGTAATCTACCTAAAGACAACATGTCGACTGTTGTAATGCACGACTTAGGAGGGCAAGTGAATTAAGGAATTATGGTTATGACGTGACCTAGATATAACTTTTGGATGTACGGTAATAGTTATCGAGGAAGGTGTCTTCATAATGTACTCTTAACAGACTACAATGGAAAAGGGCAGGTCAAAGGAAATTCATTTTATTTTATTTTATTTCCATCAACTACCCGACGCTTTATGAGACGGCCTCCCCAAGCATACCCCTCACCTACATCAACTAAATAAGTTCAACATGGAAGTTAACTTCTTCAAGGCCCTCAAGGTATAGCATCAGTGATGATTGTTCAAAATGAGTACTACTAACGCATCCTCACCTATAGAATACTCTGAAATGAACCTCTTGTCTAGGAACTTAACTTGGTTTCATCTAATTCCAAGGAAGTAGCCACACCATCCAACCAACCTCATCATACTAGCATTATTCTAATGCTCTCAACTGCTATGCCCACAGCGAGTAAACAGCAACTAAAGTGTCTTGATGCATTCAACATACACATTTCTTGCAGCCAACGACCCGACGCTGGCAGACGATAGCGAATAGAGATTAGAGAACTTGATGACAAGCCTGTGGCATTTGGTCGAACAGTTGGTGAGTGTGACTGGAAACAGAGCATAGAGCAGTGGAAGCAAGGGATATTCATGGAGCTGAGGTCGATAAAATGAAGAAGGACCCTTAGGTCGAGTAATGACGCGGTTGTTGCTGGCAAGGTGTGCTCGTCCGTTGACGAACATGGTGCCGACATGGAACGTGCTCACCGCGGTCTGCGCGGATAGGAACGGTGCGACGCGGCGCACTGCTGGAGATGACAGCCTAGTGAATAGCCGAAAAACGCACGAGGACACAACGCTGTGGAGGAAAACACCTGCGTGGATAAGCAAAGTGCGCAGGTGAGCGACCTACAGCGCGGCGCACGGCAACACGTGTTGCAGTGAGGAGGAGAGGCGGGCAGGGAACGAGTTAGGCGGAGGGGAAGGACGACAACGGCTAGGCAACTCACCTGGAGACTTTTGGTGGCCAGCAACAGGTGCAGGAGCGCAGGACGGAGACGTCGATTTGTGCCGGCGAGCAGCAGGGCGACTGGGCGCCGTCGACAACAGGGGACGAGCGTGGCGCGCGGCGGAGGTGACCAGCGCGGCAAAGGTGGGGGCGAGCATGAAACGCGCGGGCGTCGGCCTAAGCGATGAAGGAAGTGGGTGCGCGGGCAGGGAGGAGACGCGCGGGGCAAGGGTGAGCTGCGGCTGGAGGCAGCAGGGGCGAGCATCGTGAGTGGAAGGAAGAAGAAGCGGGGTCAGGCACGCTAGGAGGAGAAAGGATGTTTCCCCTCTGCTGGAATGAAAATAGAGGAGTGACAGGATAAGACTGCCATGTGGGTCCCACAATTTCTTTCTCCTTATCCTCATTCAGACTTTCAAATGTGTTACTAAATTAGTTCAAAATAGTATGCTGGTTATTTGACAATTAAATCAACCAAAGATAATTTACAATCTTTTATTTGATTGATTTAAATTGGAATTTTTTATTTCAATTGATAAAGTATGATTTCTTCATATAGCTTGATAAAATAAAAAATGGGTAAATAACGTTCATTAGAAAAGCTGCAAATTGAATTTTTAAATTGGTAGTTGAAACTGATATTTGCATTAAAGTGGGATTTTACATTCCTCCCCACTTAAAAGAATCTCGTCCCTAGATTACAAAAGAAAGGATGAAAGAAAAGGATCTAATGAACATACGCCGCTAACAAGCCCAAATAGTTCGATCTAATGTATTCCCCGCTTTCCCATGTTGCTTCTTCAACGGTGTGGTTGCTCCACAAGACCTTGTAAAAGTGCAAGGTGCGGCTTCTTGTGGTGTGAGTCTTCTCATCGATAATTCGGGTTGGATGCTCAGAATATGTGAGATCTGGTTGGAGAGCTTCCAAATCATTAGTGCGGACTTCGGCTTGGGACTTGAGACACTTCCGCAACTGAGAGATGTAGAATACATTATGAACTCTTGATAGAGACGTCAGAAACTCCAGATGATAGGCCACAGGCCCACATTTCTCAATGATAGCGAACGACCCAATGAATCATGGAGCCAGCTTTCCCTTCACCCTGAAACGATGAATTCCTTTCATTGGAGATACACGAAGGTAAACGTGATCCCTAATGTCGAAGTGAAGAGGTCGTCGTCGTTTATCCGCATAGCTCTTTTGTCGAGATTGAGTAGCTTTAAGATTAGCTTTGATTACTCGCACTCGTTCTTCAGCTTCATTCACCAGATCAATGCCATAAATCACTCGTTCACCAGACTCACACCAGTTCAATGGTGTGCGGCATCTCCGGCCATAAAGAGCTTCATATGGCGCCATTTGGATGCTAGCTTGATAGCCATTGTTGTAGGAGAACTCCACCAATGGCAAGTGATCATCCCAGTTCTTACCTTGGTGAATGGCACATGCTCGAAGCATGTCCTCAAGCACTTGATTCACTCGCTCAGTCTGGCCATCAGTCTGCGGATGATAAGCAGAGCTTCGAATCAACTTCATACCCAATTATGTGTGGAGTTTCTCCCAAAACTGAGCAACAAATAAGGCTCCACGATCTGAGATGATAGTGTGGGGCACTCCATGTAAGCACACAATGCGAGCAATGTACAACTCCGCATATTGCTTTGCAATGTACTTCGTATGAACAGGAATGAAGTGTTCCATACTAATGTCCTACCACTTTCATGCTGGTATGCTTAAAGGTCGTAGATATCCGGCTATCTTCAAATGATCGTCTTTCACTCGCCGATACGTATCACACTTGGATACGTACCTTGCTATTTCCCTCTCCATCCGAGACCACCAGAATTTCTTCTTCAAGTCTTGTTACATTTTGTTACTTCCTGGAAGAATAGAATACTTGGACAGATGAGCTTCGTCCAATATCTTTTTCCGAAGTTCCATATTACGAGGCACCACTATGCAGTCTTTGAACCAAATGGTACCATAGTCATCACATTGAAAACACTTCATCTCCCCCTTCTTCATTTTTCGCCAAATGTGTGACATGCCTTTGTCCTCCTTCTGAGCTTCTACTATATCTTCCCTAATGGTAGGAAGGAGAGCCAGGTTGTAGAGTGATCCATATGGAACCAAGTATAAACTCGGTTCATCCTCTTCCATTGAAGTGATCGACAGATGATTGACATGGGACTTGCAACTCAGCCCATCTGCAACCACATTTGCTTTGCCAGGATGGTATTCGATCTCAATCTCATGGTCTTTGATCAACTCCAACCATCTTCGCTGTCGCATATTCAAATCCTTATGGGTGAAGATGTACTTCAAACTTTTGTTATCGGTGTAGAGATGTACCTAGTTGCCCAGTAAATAATGTATCCACATCTTCAATGCAAGTACCACGGCAGCGAGCTCAAGATCATGAGTCGGATAATGCTGTTCATGGTTCCGAAGCTGCCATGATCCATAAGCGATCACCCTTCTATCTTGCATTAACACACAACCCAAACCAATCCCAGATGCATCACAATAAACCTCAAATGATTTGGTTGTGTACGGTTGAGCTAATACTGGTGCTGTTGTGAGGTGTTTCACCAATGCTTGGAAACCTTCCTCACACTCCTCCATCCATACATGCTTCTTTCCTTTCTTCAAAAGCTCTGTCATTGGTTTAGCTATCTTGGAGAAACTTGGAATGAACCTCTGGTAATAACCTGCTAAACCTAGGAAGCTTCGAACTTCGTGTGCAGAATTTGGGGACTCCCATTTGAGCACTTGCTTAATCTTGCTTGGATCAACTGCGATTCCCTAGCAGAAATAATGTGCCCAAGAAATGGCACTTGGTTGATCCAGAACTCACATTTGCTGAACTTAGCATACAGCTTGTGGTCTCGCAATCGTTGAAGCACGACGTGCAAGTGTTGAGCATGTTCTTCTTCGGATTTTGAATACACAAGAATGTCATCAATGAAGACCACGACAAACTTATCCAATTCCGGCATGAACACCGAACTCATGTGATACATGAAGTGAGCCGGTGCGTTGGTCAATCCGAAGGACATGACAAGGCATTTGTATAATCCATACCTCGTCGAAAATGCCGTTTTAGGTATGTCTTCTGGTCGAATCCTAATTTGGTGATAACCAGAACAAAGATCCATCTTCGAGAATACCTTAGCACCCACTAGTTGATTGAAGAGAATATCAATACGTGGTAGTAGATACTTGTTCTTGATGGTGACGGCATTGAGTGGACGATAGTCCACACATAGTCTTAGTGTCTTATCCTTCTTCTCCACAAACAATGTAGAACAGGCCCAAGGTGATGAACTTGATCGAATGAAACCCTTGTCCTCAAGTTCCTTTAGCTGCTCCTTCAGTTCTGCAAGTTCTTTTGGTGCCATCATGTATAGCTGCCTGGAGATTGGCACGGTTCCCGCTACAAGTTCAATCTTGAACTCGATATCCCTTTCCGATGGCATACCCAGAAGATTATCAGGAAATACGTACGAATATTCACACACCATTGGGATATCCTCAATCTTGATGGCTTCTGTGTGACATATAGCTACAACTTCTTGTGCGGTGTCCATAAAATTCAACGTGATGCATCCATGGCCTTGAGAATTCAATTCAATAGTCTGTGAGCTAATATCAAAGATAGCCCCATGATGTGTTAACCATGACATTCCCGACATGAGGTCAATTCATTGACCTTCCAAGACAATAAGATTCACAGGATAGATTTTTCCACCCATGCATAGAGGTGCTCGAGAAACAACTTCATTAGCTGAGATTTGGCCTCCTGGTGATCTGTTATAGAATGGGTGTGAGATAATCACAATCGGTACTTGATGCTTCAGCACAAAGGATTTACTAATGAAGTTATGAGTAGCTCCAGAATCAAATAGAATGACCGTTGGGTGTTCGTGTAAAGTGAACATGCCCGTTAAAACTGGTTCTCCTTCTAGAATGTCTTCAATCGCAATCGAGTGAACACTACCGCACTTGGATACAGCTTTCTTCTTAAGTTCATGGTGCTGATCTGAAACTTTGGAAGAGGACAAATGAATCCGGTCACGCTCAGTCTTACGACAATCCCGTGCTAACTGCACCCTTTGCATTCCACTGAATTGCGGTGGGCTGAAATCATGAACACCTTGCCGAGGTGGAGCCACAAGAGCGGGGTCACAGTGCTGTAGTGAAGAGCTAGGATACACTTGCACACTTGTCTTAGGTGAAGGTGAAGTCTCCGCTTGATAAGAGTGATATTGACTCTGTGGTGGTTGTTCATTCAGCCAAAACTCTTGACCGGACGGTAAGTAGTACACCACCCGATCCTCCTGAGGAACATCACCAATAACTTGTTGTAAGGTGCTCCTCTTCCTCTTCTCCGCCTTATAGCGAAGAGTTGCATCTTCTTGAACAATAGCAGCATCGTCCAATTCATTATAGTTGTCGTTATTGAATAATGTCAGTCGAGATCGAAGCTTAACGTTTAATCCTCGCAAGAAGCAGCCACACTTCAACGCCTCTGTATTCACATACTCGGGCGCATACTGAGCCAAATGATTGAATTCTTTGGAGTATTGATAAGCACTAATCGCTCCTTGCTTTAACTCAACAAATTCTTCCAACTTCGTTTTAATCATCCATGTAGAAATGTGGCATGCACGGAAGGCATCACGGAACGATGACCATCTGGGAGCATGGCGAGATATTCTGACCACCAAGCTCCCACAGATCCGTGAAGTTGTTGAGCGGCAAACAAAGTCTTCTGATATTCATCACACTCGAGTAACTCAAACATGACTTCAATTACACGGAGCCAATGACCCGACTCCAGTGGTTCAATTGCTTCCGTGAACACCGGTGGTTGTGTTGCCAAGAAATCCAGTTATGTGACTTGAGATCATTCAAGTGATCGAGCTTCGGGTGGTACACTTCGCTGTACCAACGTATGTAGAGACTCAGCCATCCTCGATAAGACTTCCTCCAATCCGGTTGACGATTGCACTTGTGGTGGAATTGAATCATTTTCACCACGAATGGAACCCAATTCACCCTCAGATTGAGTGGGATCCATGCTGCAAGAGTGAGCAATACGGTTAAATCCAAAGTCGAAATGTCCACTGGAATAATACTAAGGACTGTAATATGCTCCACTTAGCAATGCAATAAGCATGGTATAAATATGGATTAGAACTTCAAAACCAGACTCGAACAAAAGATAACACCCAGTTAACACTTCACATGGGGTTCACACCTTATATTATCTAACATGTCGAGCAATCACCTCTGGTCATGATAAATAACACAAAGTATAAAACTAAAACGACTTGAGTTGATAACGTCGCACACTGATTCAGACAACTAGTCTGTAAAAATTAAATATTTCTCCCAACTAATTGCCAATTCTCATCTGGAGTTCAACTACAAAG
The DNA here is from genome assembly GCA_036927565.1 of Tuctoria greenei. NCBI lineage: Eukaryota > Viridiplantae > Streptophyta > Magnoliopsida > Poales > Poaceae > Tuctoria > Tuctoria greenei. Next base: position 115,301,719 of record JAYESD010000006.1, read on the forward strand.
TTGTAGTACACTAACACAGATTTCCATAATGTATTTATATGCCTTCATATCGTTCCTGGAACAAAAGTTATGGAATTTTGATTACAGGTCACAAGATGGTTCAAAACTGGAGTATGAACTTCAGTTCTGTTTCAACCGACCTTCCTGTATAAACTTCAAAGTTTTATACAGGAAAAGTCGGAAACATAAGTTGAGTTGAATACAAAAGTTGTTGTACACTTTATAACCTTTCTATAATATATTTATTTACCGCTATACCATCGTTAGGTTCCAAGTTATGCTATTTTAAAGTTGACAGATTTTTCTGACACTTTCAGCACACTTGCATAGAGAGTAGCAGATTTGATACAACGTTTCCATGTTGTTCGGTTTCAAATCTGGAAATATTCTTATGTACAAAGTTGTAAACAATGTAATAAGCTTTCCAGAAAGTACTTTTTTGTCTTCATATCAGTTTTGGATTAAGAGATATGCATTTTTAATGTTTGCTGAAATTTCAGCATTCAGATTTTTATATTCAGTTCAGATTGACCACATTGTATTCAAACTCGATTTGGAAAAAGTAGACGACAGATTCAGGTCTGGACCAATTACAAAAACTGTAGCTGACTCACTAAAGTGTCCAACGGTTACTCGCACGACACCATTGGATGCAAATCTGCTAGTTATGGGTCACATTCAGAAAAGTTCAGATTGCTGTCCAGTTTCTGTAGTCCCGGACAGTTTCTGCGATTTCCAAAATTTCACCAACTTAAGAAAAGATTTTGGTCTTGAGCTAAATAGAGAACTTATAGAGGATTTCCAGGGATTTCCAAAAAGTCTTCATTTGCTCTCATATCACTTCTTGTTTAGGAGATATGCATTTTTAAAGTTTAGTTATGTCACCAGATTTTTAATAAAAATTTCGACAGAACATCCTTTGTTTGTTGTTCATTTTGTCCACAATTTTCAGATAGTTAAACATTGATATATGCAGAAACAATGTATTACAAAATTGTGCATCACATGAAGTCATTCGACAATTCTACAGCGAGTTATGCAACAAACAGTAACTGTATACAGGACTGTCCACTCGAGATTGATTCTGCTCTGGAGTTCTATAGAAACGTTGTAGAGGACTCTCTACACTTTCCAACCACATAAAGTAGGCCTGCAGAGATGAAGTCTGCAAAAAGTTATGATTCAATTGGTGAAGAGTTCAAATTCTGTCCCCTCTTCCGGGCTGCCAGAACCTCTTAAACGACACTTCAACTTAGACCTTGTGAATTTGAGTTTTAGACTCAGAGTCGAATAGAAACTCGTTAGAGGATTCCTTAAGATTTCCAGGCATGTATATATATGCCTATGTTGCTGTTCTAATTTAGAAGTTATGGCTGTTCAAAGTTCAACAATTTTCCAAGTTGGTTTAGGTAGTACATATAGTCTTGTTCCATTTTTCAACTCAAGTGTTTAAATACTTCTTATCTGAATTTGGGGCAATATTGAATTACAAAGTTGTAGTCTAGCTCCTCACCTTTCCGAAAATGTATCACAAAGGCATGGAAGAGCTTTCTACGAAGAGATAGGGCAAAACACTAAAGTTGGTCCAATGTTTCAAAGAAATGGGATTAGTGTTGATTTTTTGTGATGGGAATCGATTCTAAAGGCTTTCATGCCCAAACTATTCAAAGAACAGTCGTAGATGTCTTGAAGATCTTCTTAACCATATAGCACACTACTAGGTTCTACGAAGTTTCACTAAAAGCACCTCTTGACATAATCGAGCTAGATTCTGTCAACAGTGAACAACAACCTTGCTCTTCATCCTTCTTCCCATTGCACTCTCCAAGTCGAAACTTTGACCCAAAACTTTCCAGCAACTGGGAGTTGGATCTTACAAGATGATAATGAAGCCATTCTTTCGTGGGGGATTGTCAAAGTATCAATTGTGATACTGACGATACTATGTGCCTCGCTAAAAGAAAAGTCTAACCCTGTATATTCGGATACGTCCATTGGTCCTAGTATCGATCACTCGCAAACGGTTTCTACTCGAGTCGCTACCGGAGTTAGTGTACCTGCAGAAGACAAACAATCTCCTTTCACACCTTCACACCTCAAGGGCGGCACGGGGTAACACGACAGACAGTCACAATAATATATATGAAAGTAAATTCATACGACTCAGGTGTGAGTCGCCCTCGAGTGAAGTCATGTCTTGAGGTACATGGTTGTACTACGTCTATACAACAAAGACTCTTGCATGAACCGGCTTATACACGCTCGGGCATACGTGTTTCGCATGCTCCCATAGAAAATGAATAGTTCTAGAGATGCATACTATCGGGTTATACACCACCCGACGGGGGCTCCCACTAATTTTGTCTCACGCTGGGGTACCGCATGTCATATGTTCACAGAAACATGGAAAGTTTCAGAGACTCATATTGACTTTCCGTGCCAAGCCACGGAAATATCGCATACCATATCTCGTATGCAGAGTTTATCGAGATTGATCCGCTATCGGTGGCGTACCTTACCCCTTACCTTGAAGACGGAGCGTCGTTACAGAAAAATATAACAAGTTAGTTCACCACCTTTATAACTTATACTTGTAATAGTCCTTAATGGTCATATAGCTAAACCTCGCTCGTCTACTTTGGAGTTTTCGAAAATAGGCTCTTTTCGAGAGTGCTATTCCCAATTAAGCTTTGATACCATGTCTGTGGGGACTGGTGTCCCGACATCCAAGGATCTCATTGGGTGGTGTCATGCGATGCGGCACCTAACAACACACCCGAAAAGAATACCAAAATATAAAAAGTTTTCATTGCATAAATATATTCAGAGTTTACAAAATAGTGTACATCAGAAGTACACACGCAGTGGAACTACATACTCATATTCTCACCTATCTAAGCATAAGAGAAGACGTCCATGCCCTAGGACGCTTCTCACTAGCAACATGACGATCATTCAACAGCGGTGTGGTTTACATGAGATTCTTCTCGACACCTCGAGGTCTCATGTACAACCTGAACAACAGAAATAAACTAATACCTGCAAAAATCGTTAAAGCGCAAACGTGAGCATAAGGCTCAGCAAGACTGACCCGTCTCACTAGACATATGCAAGGGAAAGTCTAAACATATGTAGGGAACAACATAAGTAGACTCGCTTATAAGTGGATCCCTAGAGTCAAGTCTTAAGTAGCAACTGACGTTCCTTGGGCACAGCACATCATAGACTCCACAATAAAACAAGAAACACTTCGCCGATGATATGACATGCCCAAAGCACAAATGCTATTCAGGTTAATTGTTTCGAAACTGTAAACTGTAATTATGCCATCTCTAAGCCATACATGGTTGCAAAACAGTATTGTAATCATTGCATCAAATTTATAATATGATAACTATTGTGGATTACTACGTCACGGCGTAGTGAATATTGTTTGCTCCCTTCCACGAGCGACGGTGATTGCAATCAGGACACACCCGGACTGCACGACACATACGCTCTTTCGGAAGTGCCAGCGAGTACTTACAGCAGTACCTACCTAACACTTCAGTACTAGTCGTATATGGCCACCTTTCACAAGAGACCCTCATATCGAAACAAGCCTTCATCCCGAGCAAAATGGCCTTCCACACGGACATGTCGAAGTTGCCCGCTGGAAGAGACTTCACCTTTTGCCTTCGCATCTCCATTCAAGGATAGCAGGCAAGCATTGACACCACAGTCGTCAAGTTACACCAGTTTATTGGGCCCCATTAACCCATTATGCAACCGGTACAGTTCAAACTTGCCCAATCAGGGCCGCACACGGCTCGGTCCTTAATCGACACAGGTTGGGCTATGCGACCGATATTACATCTCGTAGCTTCCTATCCATCCCTGTCCGGTCTCAAATTCAGGTTCATATCTCGAGTGTTTGCTATATCAACCCTGTGTGAAAAGTCCAACATCACTCGTGAGTAGATTCCAACTACTCGACTTCTACCGGATTTCCTATACATTAGCAAAGGAGTTACTACTGGTCAAAGTGTAACCCGTTCCAACCAACCCCTGGGATTTGTGGTCATGCAAGTGGAGTATCAATCACCCTATACGTAATGCACATATGGAACTTAAGACGTAATGTGGGAAATACTGCAAAACTCTGTAAAGCTTTTAAATGCAAACTGGGGCTTTCCTTTGTTTGCGACTCGACTATCTAACAACTGTTAGTAGCTTATTCCGGAGACTCCGCCAAAGACATCAAGTGAACACCCTGGCCTTCTCCTCCAAGTGAAGCTCCTCGTTGATCACCTACATCACGTTCCTATCGACATCATATGCATATACGTAATTAATGTAATATAACATTAGACTCTAAGAAGTTGTCTAAACTTTCAGAATGAAGAAGTTGGCTAGGAGGAATAGGTAGGCTTCTATTGTGTGGAAGAATAGAAGATGAGTCAAGGTGGACATCGCAGTGTCAAGGTGTGAATGGAAAGGTGCAATGTAAGCACACATTGAAACGTATCACTCAACACTTGGAGCTAGGCCACTCATGAAGGCTGAGACTGACTAGTGTGGAAGTGTTGGACTGGTGAGGGTAAGGATGAACAAGCGTTTAAGGTGGAACATCGAATGATTAGGTTACGAGTGGAATGTGTAACTAAGAAGGTTGCAACTTAGGAATCGACTAAGGAAGTTGTATCGACTTATGAAGGAATAACCCTAGTTGGAATGAGATATGTTGAGGCAGTCTACGAGACAATAAGAATCAAGGAAAGACCTATTAAATTTAGATGTGAAGGGTACTTAACATTTGAAGCTCAAGCAACCTAGCAACTTAACAACGAGGATTGTTAACGACTAAGGAGGGAGTAATCTACCTAAAGACAACATGTCGACTATTGTAATGCACGACTTAGAAGGGCAAGTGAATTAAGGAATTAGAGTTATGATGTGACCTAGATATAACTTTTGGATGTAGGGCAATGGTTATCGAGGAAGGTGTCTTCATAAAGTACTCTTAACAGAGTACAATGGAAAAGGGCAGGTCAAAGGAAATTCATTTTATTTTATTTTATTTCCATCAACTACCCGACACTTTATGAGACGGCCTCCCCAAGCATACCCCTCACCTACATCAACTAAATAAGTTCAACATGGAAGTTAACTTCTTCAAGGCCCTCAAGGTACAACATCAGTGATGATTGGTCAAAATGAGTACTATTAACGCATCCTCACCTATAGCTACTCTGAAATGAACCTCTTGTCTAGGAACTTAACTTGGTTTCAACTAGTTCCAAGGAAGTAGCCACACCATCCAACCAACCTCATCATACCAGCATTATTCTAATGCTCTCAACTGCTATGCCCACAACGAGTAAAAAGCAACTAAAGTGCCTTCATGCATTTAACATCCACATTTCTTGCAGCCAACGACCCGACGCTAGTAGACGATAGAGAACAGAGATTAGAGAACTCGATGACAAGACTGTGGCATTTGGTCGAACAGTTAGTGAGTGTGACTGGAAACAGAGCATAGGGCAGTGGAAGCATGGGATATTCATGGAGCTGAGGTCGATAAAATTAAGAAGGACCCTTAGGTCGAGTAATGACGCGATTGTTGCTGGCAAGGTGTGCTCGGCCGTTGACGAACATGGTGTCGACATGGAACGTGCTCACCGCGGTCTGTGCGGCGAGGAACGGCACGGTGCGGCGCACTGCTGGAGACGGCAGGCTAGTGAATAGCAGAAAAACGCACGAGGACGCGACGCTGTGGAGGAAAACACCTACGTGGATAAGCAAAGTGCGCAGGTGAGCGACCTACGGCGCAGCGCACGGCAACACGTGTTGCGGCGAGGAGGAGAGGCGAGTAGGGAATGAGTTAGGCGGAGAGGAAGGACGACGATGGCTAGACATCTCACCTGGAGACGTTCGGTGGCCGGCGACAGGGGCAGGAGTGCGGGACGGCAACGTCGACTCATGTCGGTGAGCAGCAGGGCAACTAGGCGCCGTCGGCAACAGGGGATGAGCATGGCGCGCAGCGGAGGTGACCGGTGCGGCAAAGGTGGGGCCGAGCGTGACGCGCGCGGGCGCCGACCTGGGCGATGAAGGAAGCAGGCGCGCGCGCGGCGTAGGGAGGAGATGCACGCTGCAACGGTGCGCTGCGATTGGAGGCAGCAGAGGCGAGCAGCGTGAGTGGAAGGAAGAAGAAGAGGGGTCAGGCGTGCTACGAGGAGAAAGGATGTTTCCCCTTTGCTGGAAAGAAAACAGAGGAGTGAGAGGATAAGACTGCCACGTGGGTCCCACAATTTCTTTGTCCTTATCCTCATTCAGACTTTCAAATGTATTACTAAATTAGTTCAAAATGGTATGCTGGTTATTTGACAATTAAATAACCCAAAGATAATTTACAATCTTTTATTTGATTGATTTAAATTGGAATTTTTGATTTCAATTGATAAAGTATGATTTCATCATATAGCTTGATAAAAAATAAAATTGGTAAATAATGTTCATTAGAAAAGCTGCAAATTGAATTTTTAAATTGGATGTTGAAACTGATATTTGCATTAAAGTGGGATTTTACAGACGCTTTGAGTAGAAAAGGAGTAAGTCATCAACTCACAGTTCAAGAGTTACCATCTGAGTTATGTAAGGAGTTTGAAAGGTTGAACCTTGGATTTGTAAATGAGATGGACATGATGGAGTTAAACCCAACCTTGGAGCAAGAAATTCAAGAGGCACAAACCAAGGATGAGGAAATTAAGGAAATCAAGGAAAGGACCTAAGAGGGGAGAGAATTCAGATTTGATGAGGATGAACATGGTACCTTATGGCTGATAAAAAGGATTGTCGTGCCTAATGTGAAGCATATTCAGGAGACGATATTAAAAGAGGCACATGACTCACCTTACTCAATTCACCCCGGTTGTACGAAGATGTACAAAGACTTGAAGACTTGCTATTGGTGGGCTAGCATGAAGAAGGACATAGCTAAATACGTAACATTGTGTGATGTGTGCCAACGAGTCAAGACGGAACATCAAAGGCCAGCTGGACTATTACAACCATTAAAGATTCCGAAATGGAAGTAGGAAGAAATCGGTATGGACTTCATAGTTGGTTTATGGCGTACCCAGTCCAGGTATGACTCAATTTGGGTAATCTTGGATCGATTGACCATGTCAGCTCATTTTGTCCCTGTCAAGACCAAGTATACATCTGCACAATTGGCCGAAATATACATGGAGCATATTGTGTGTTGACATGGAGTTACTAAGAAGATAGTGTCGGATAGAGGTTCACAATTCACTTATAGGTTTTGGCAAAAATTGCATGAAGCTTTGGGAACGAGGTTGAATTTTAGTTCAGCATATCACCCTCAAACGGATGGACAAACCGAGAGGACCAATCAAATTTCAGAGGACATGTTAAGAGCTTGTGCTTTAAAGCATGGGAAAGGATGGGACAAGAGCTTGCCGTATGCAGAATTTTCATACAACAATAGTTACCAAGCAAGCTTGAAAATGTCACCATATGAAGCGCTTTATGGAAGGAAGTGTAGGGCACCTTTATTCTGGAATGAGGCAGGAGAAACTCAAGTATTTTGTCCGGATGTGTTGCAAGAAGCCAAAAAGCAAGTCCAAATAATTTGTGAAAACATGAGGGCTGCCCAATCAAGACAAAAAGGCTATACGGACAATAGGAGAAGGAAATTAGCCTTTGAAGTGAGAGATTTTGTGTACCTCAAGGTGTCACCAATGAGAGGTCATAAGAGGTTTAACATAAGAGGCAAGCTAGCACCTCGCAATATCAGACCATTCAAGATTTTGGACAAAAGAGGAGAAGTAGCGTATAAGTTGGAGATGTCAACTCATCTTTCGGATGTCCATGATGTCTTTCATGTTTCCCAGCTCAAGAAGTGCCTGAGAGTACGGGAAGAACAAGCGCCAGTGGAAGAATTGGAATTAGAGGCATATTTGACTTATGCCGAACAACCTGTCAAAATCATGGAAACTAAGGAGAGGGTCACAAGGAACAAGGTTATTAGATGGTGTAAAGTTCAATGGAAGCACCACACAGAAAGAGAATCAATGTGAGAATTTGAGGATGATCTCAAGAAGGAATTTCCCTATCTCTTCTCTTCCGCGTCGAACCTCGAGGGCGAGATTCATTTTAAGGGGGGTAGGTTTGTAACACCCTCATTTTCAAGCATCATGCCCTACATACATTCATATACATGTTTAACATTAACCCACATTAAGAGGAATGAGTTTAAAATTTATTTGGAACAAAACCACACTTAAAATGCTGAAAGGTGGGGACTAGTCCAATTTTCCTTGCTAAATTCTGTTGAATTAATTCTAAAATTAGATCTAATCACATCCAAAGCTGTATAAACTTGTTAAAATCTATTATTACTAGTTAGTGATCATTGAAATCAATCTATTAACAAGTTCTACCTTGCATTTGCATTAATCATGCATATCATGTCATATTGAGTAATATTTGTGCACTCTTTGATTGTGTTTCTTGTTTGTATGTTTATTTTGCGGATTAGACGGATTTGTGCTAAAGAGAGCCGCGGAGGATCTATAGCACCAAGAGTTTCTAGGCTTTGACTCTAATCAACCGCAAGAGCAAGGCAAGTGTCCCTGAAGTATATTGATCCTGTTTTGACAATAAATGTTTTGTTTGCAAACTGCATGCTTGTGTCAATTTGATAGGAAATCCTATGTTAGGAAGTTTACTAGATTTTTTTAACCACCCTTGTCACCTGGAATTTTCGGTAGAGGGTCGGGAAGTGCTTTTTACCCTTTTTGCTTCGCTTAATTAATTGGGATGGGAAAACAACTATACCACTTAACTTAATTATGCATTTATGAGGTGTGGTTAAAATGAACTGGTTTAAATATGATTTGGTAATGGGTGATCTAAGCAAGCATGGTATGTGGATGGGTTGGATGTTATGGTGGTTTGCTTGCTTTAGATCTAAGGACCGGTTCATGCGAGAATAAGCCAGTACTACAGTGCCACCACGAGGCCAAGTATAGGTGCGGCGTAGGTGATTAATTAGGGTTTTGCTAGTGCTATTTGGACCATTAAGGATGCTCGGAGAAGGGGTAGTCGGATTGGGTTTGTTGATGATTGGTGAGACTACCCTGGGATCCGAATGGCTCAAGAGGGTGCCCTCGGTTGTAGATGTGCTCAGTTGGAGACACCGCCACCGGTGAAACCTCAGTGGGGTCTAAATAGGCTAGTAATCCCTTTATAAAGGCTATTTTGTGATCTCTTGGCCATACACCAAAGGAAGTGTAATTGGCAGAAGGGAGGTTCTTTAGTCGCTGACGGGTGATGAAATCACAAAAACGTGGGTAAAACGGTACAATCTCTACAGAGTGTGTCTAAAACTATCATGATAGCCATGCTCCCGGTTATGAGCACCTAGACAACTTCCATAATTAGAGGGAACTTGGTATTGGGATGGTTATGGTTTGGTAATGGTTAGGGCAGGTTATGGATTAATTTCTGGTATTGAATATGGTTATTGGCAAATGGTGAAATATGGAATTACTGATGATGGTAATGAATTCAGACTGGTATTATGATATTACTTATGATTATGATGGTTTTACTTCACATACATGTAATATATTGCTTTTCAAATGTTTTAATGTACTTTTCAGCACTCAACCATTATTATATTCGTCATTGAATCAGCTACATGTCATACTTTCCACACTTGCTGAGTACGACATGTACTCACTCTTGCAATCCCCCCCCCAATAGTTGCAGGTTAGGATTGAGAGTTTAATGATGATAACGCGGAGTTCTAGGCCGTGTCTACTGTCACCTTTGCCTGCGCTACCCTGTTGCTTATGCTGCCTAGCTGTTTCGTTTGCTTAATTAGTTATTTCCGTTGCATTAATTTGAACTTGTCATTAATATTCATTAGAGTTTGTATTCGAGGATAACATGGTTTGTGTAATAAAATTTGGTTAATCAATCTTGTTCTATGGTAATTTTTTGTATACTCTTTTGTGAATGCACTCGTGTATGTGTGATGAACATCATGGGCACACATATGCGTTCACTTGGTTCATTTTTTAGAACCAGGTGTCACATGGCCATATACGACTAGTACTGAAGTGTTATGTAGGTACTGCTGTATGTACTCGTTGGCACTTCCGAAACTACGTATGTGTCGTGTTGTCCGGGTGTGTCCTGATTGCAATCACCGTCCCTCGCGGTAATAGAGTACCATGTAACACCCTCATTTTCATGCATCATGCCCTACATGCACTCATATACATGTTTAACATTAACCCATAACAAGAGGAACGAGCTTAAAATTGATTTGGAGCAAAACCGCACTTAAAAATGTAGGAAAGTGCGGACTAGTCCGATTTCTCTCTGTCAAAAACGGACTTGTCCGTTTTTGCTGCGGATTAGTCCGATATTTGCCCCTGGAAAACTTTGGACTTGTCCGATCTTGTGCGGACTAGTTCGATAATCCATGAATCCTTGGAAATTTGCTAAGTCCCTGGACTTTTCCAGACTAGTCTGGTGTTCCAGCGGACTTGTCCATTTTTCCTTTCTGTTCAAATTTGGACTTGTCCGATTTTTGGCCAGACATGTCCGATTTTCTCTCTGGACGACTTCGGACTAGTCCGGTCCTGTCCAGACTTGTCCGATATTTCGTGATTCCGAGATTGACCTTTTGTTTTATGACTTGTTTCTTGGGTTTCACGTCAAGTGGGCCTAGGGACGTCGTGCCCAACTCTTTTAGAGCCCATGTGGGACTCTAAACCGGCCTCTACTCATCCCAAAACTCGAAATCCATCTAACCCTAGCCTCCACGTCTATATAAACAGCCCCACCCCTTGGTTTGACATCTATTTGCCACTTTTCCACCCACCCAAACCCTAGTTCGTGGGGAGCCGCCATCAAGGAGGGAGGAGAAGATCCCAAGCAAGAGGAAGAAGAGGAGGAAACAAAGGAGGATCAAGATCTCCACCAAGTTTCGTCCTTCACCACCAATTCATCTCCAAGTTCATCACCAACCCTAGATCATCGAGATCCAAGTGTTACCTCCAAGTTTCTTTGTTCATTGGAGTTCTAAACACCTGGTATACCTTCTATTCTCTTTTCCTTACGTGAATTCAACCCCTAATCTCCAAATTCACGTCGATCTAGAAAACCCTAATCTGCTGATCTCGTCAAGTGCGGACTTGTCCGGTCCCTTGCGGACTAGTCCGATCTTCCTAGTTAAATTGTGTTGAATTGACTCTAAAATTTGATCTAATCAACTCAGAACCTGTATAAACTTGTTAAAAGCTATTAGAACTAGTTAGTTATCATTAAAAGCAATCTAGTAACAAGTTCTACCTTGCATTTGCATTAATGATGCATGTCATGTCATATTGAGTAATATTTGTGCACTCTTTGATTGTGTTTCTTGTCTTGTATGTTTATTGTGTGGATTAGACGGATTTGCGCTAGAGAGTGCCGCGGAGGATCTTCAGCACCAAGAGTTTGGAGGCTTTGATCCTAATCAACAGCAACAGCAAGGCAAGTGTCCTTGAAGCATATTGATCCTGTTTTTTTTTAAATAAATGTTTTGTTTGTAAAACTGCATGCTATGTCAATTTGATGGGAAATCCTATGGTAGGAAGTTTACTAGACTTGTTAAACCACCCTTGTCACCTGGAATTTATGGTAGAGAGTCGGGAAAGGTTTTTACCTTTTTGCTTCGCTTAATCAACTGGGATGGAAAAACAACTATACCACTCAATTTAATTATGCGTGGATGAGATTATGGATGACATGAACTGGTTAATACGGTATTGTAATGGGTGATCTAAGCAAGCCTGGTATGTGGATGGGTTGGATGTTATGGTGGTTTGCTTGCTTTAGATCTAAGGACCGGTTCATGCGAGAATAAGCCAGGACTACAGTGCCACCACGAGGCCAAGTATGGGTGCGGCGTAGCTGATTAATTAGGGCTTTGCTAGTGCTGTTTGGACCATTGTGGATGCTCGGGGAAGGGGTAGTCGGATTGGGTTTGTTGATGATTGGTGGGACTACCCTGGGATCCGAATGGCTCAAGAGGGGGCCCTTGGTTGAAGATGTGCTCTGCGGGAGACATCGCCACCGGTGAAACCTCAGTAGGGTCTAAATAGACTAGTAATCCCTTTGTAAAGGCTATTTTGTGATCTCTTGTCCACACACCAACGGAACTGTGTAATATGACTGACGGGTCATGGGCATAAGGGAGATTCTTAGTCGCCGAAAGGTGATGAAATCACGAACACGTGGGTAAAGAGGTACAAACTCTGCATAGTTAATTAAAACTATCATGATAGCCGTGCTCTCGGTTATGAGCACCTGGACAACTTCCATGATTAGAGGCAAATTGGAATTTTGGATGGTTATGGTTTGGTAATGGTTATGGATGGTTATGGATTAATTTCTGGTATTGAATATGGTTACTGACGATGGTGAAATCTGGAATTATTGATGATGGTGAGGAATTCAGTTCGGTATTATGGTATTATTTATGATTATGATGGGTTTACTTCACATACATGTAATATAATGCTCTTCAAATGTTTTACTGTACTTTTCAGCACTTTGCCATTATTATTGTCGTCATTTGAATCAGCCACATGTCATACTTTCCACACTTGCTGAGTACGACATGTACTCACTCTTGCAATCCCCCCCAACAGTTGCAGGTCAAGATTGGGAGTTTAATGGCGATAATGCGGAGTTCTAGGCCGTGTCTACCGTCAGCTTTGCCTGTGGTGTTGATTGGAGCTGCGCATACATACCCTGTCGCTTATGCTGCATAGTTGCTTAGTTTGCTTAATTAGTTTATTTCCGCTGCATTAGTCGAACTTGTCATTAATATTCATTAGATCTTGTATTCGAGGATAATCTGGTTTGTGTAATAAAATTTGGTTAACTAATCCTGTCTTGTGGTAATTTTCTGTATACTCTTTTGTGATTGCACTCGTGTATGTGTGATGAACATCCTGGACACACATATGCGTTAGCTTGGTTCATTTTCGGAACCGGGTGTCACAGATTGGTATCAGAGCCACAGGTTGACCGTAGGATGCAACCTAGATAGAATGGACACTTTAGAGCACATAGGAGAACTCAGGAATCGATGTGTTCTTGATTGGTGTGCTATTTGCTATATATATTGCTTGCTTGTGTGCTTAATAGAGGATTTTGGGATGCTTTAGCATTGCCATGTCCACCTATGCTAGTATAGCTAGTTGGTTAGCTTCATATCCCTTGATGCATATAGTTGGGGCGTTTTCTAATTCTTACCTATTACCCTTCTTCAGATGGTGAGGACTCGCAACCAGAGGGATGGCAATTATGAGGAGGAGAACAATGGAGTGCCTCAGAACAACAATGGACAAGGACCTGCCCAAGGAGCTGTTAATATGGAGCAGCTTTTGGCCATGCAAAACCAGCTCATGCAGACCATGATACAGACTATGGGACAGCTGCAGGATGGCAACATCAACAATCAGCCCCACATGCCTCCACCGCCACCCCCACCTCCTCGTAACCGATTGGGAGAGTTTATGAGGACTAGGCCGCCAACCTTTGCTCAAGCCGCAGACCCTATGGATGTGGATGATTGGCTCAAGTCCGTGGAGAAGAAGCTAGCCATTGTCCAATGCAGTGACCGAGAGAAGGTCCTATTTGCTTCTCATCAACTCGTTGGAGCAGCTGCAAATTGGTGGGATTCTTATTGCAGTGCTCATGGGAACCAAGAGAGAATTACTTGGGCCGAATTCAAGGAGAATTTTCGTTCTCATTATGTGCCGGAAGGTGTTATGCTCTTGAAGAGGCAAGAATTTGAGAACTTGAGGCAAGGAAAATCAAGCGTGAGTGAATATCTCAATAAGTTCACTCAACTCTCAAGATATGCGCCTGAGGATGTTAGCCGGGACAGCCGGAAACAATACTTGTTCATGAGGGGATTGAACAATACGATCCAAGTGCAATTGCTCAATTGTGATTATGTCAATTTTCAGAAGCTTGTGGTTAGCAATTGTGGTTGAGAACAAGATCCATGAGATGGAGCAAGAAATCAAGAGGAAGGCGCCATATCAAGGACAGCAACAAGGAAGTAATGTGCGCCCTCGCTTTGCGCCGCCCAATGCGCCTCATTACAGCTCCTCTATTCTTGCTCAGCACCCTGGTTATGCACCATGCCCAACTCAGGTTGTGCAGCAGCGCCCTGTCATGCAAACACCTAGGCCTCTGATGCCTTATGCACCTCGTGCTGATTTTCCTGGTGCCAATGTTCAAAACCAAGCTCGTCCCAATAATTCTGGTGGAGTTAAGAAGTTCTATACTTGTGGAGAAGCTGGACACTTTGCACATCAATGTCCTAAGTCGGGCCTTGGTCAAGGAAGCAATGCACCGAGGCAAAACCCAAGACCCAACGGGGGACAACCACAAGGGAACCGTGGACAGCAGAATTTCGCTTGTGGCAACGTGAACCATGTCTCAACGGAGGATGCTCAACAAGCTGATGATGTGGTCATTGGTATGTTTCTCGCCAACTCCAACCCTGCGACTATGTTATTTGATTCTGGAGCATCGCATTCATTCATTGCATTGAAGTATGTTGCCAAGTATAGTTTGCCTATCTCTCATATGAAATTTACTCTATTGGTTAAGTCTCCTGGAGGAGAGATGAGGACAACTATAGTATGTCCAAAAGTAAGCCATAGAATAAGGGGGTAGACTTCTCCGCCAACCTCATTGTTTTAGATTCTCAAGGGTTGGATATTATACTTGGTATGGACTGGTTGAGGAAGCACAATGGAGTTATCGAATGTGCCACAAAGACGGTGAAGTTGACTAATGAAGAAGGGATCACCGTAGAATTTGAAGCAACCCAACATGCACCGAAGCAATTAGAGCTGAATCATATGGACGGTCTCGCAATTGAGGAGATTCCGGTGGTGTGTGAATTTTTGGATGTTTTTCCGGACGAGTTGCCAGGTATGCCACCCGATCGAGACATTGAGTTTGTTATTGATTTAATACCTGGAACTGCACCTATAACTAAGAGGCCGTATAGGATGCCTCCTATGGAATTAGCGGAGCTCAAGAAGCAGATTCAAGAGCAATTAGAGAAGGGTTTCATTCGCCCTAGCTCTTCGCCTTGGGGAGCGCCTGTTCTATTTGTGGACAAGAAGGATGGATCCCAAAGGATGTGCATGGATTACCGAGCTCTCAACGAGGTAACAATCAAGAACAAGTACACCTTGCCACGCATAGAGGACTTGTTTGATCAGATGAAGGGTGCTTGTGTCTTCTCTAAGATTGACTTGAGGTCGGGATACTTTCAAATGAAGATTAGACCATCGGACATACCCAAGACAGCTTTTAGGACACGGTATGGATCTTATGAGTACACCGTGATGTCTTTTGGATTGACAAATGCGTCTGCCTACTTTATGTACCTCATGAATAAAGTCTTCATGGAGTACTTAGATAAGTTCGTTGTGGTGTTTATTGATGATATTATGATCTACTCGAAGGATGAGAGGGAACATGAGGAACACTTGAGGCTTACACTGCAGAAATTGAGGGATCATGAATTGTACGCCAAGTTCAGTAAATGTCAATTCTGGTTACGGGAAGTTTCCTTCTTAGGCCACATTATTTCCGGAGGAGGAGTATCGGTTGACCCCGGTAAAGTGAGGGATGTGTTGATGTGGGAACCACCGCAAAACGTTAAGGAAATAAGGAGTTTTCTTGGGATGGCTGGATATTACCATCGGTTTATTAAAGATTTTTCCAAGATAGCCAAGCCTATGACGGAGTTGCTAATGAAGGGAAAGGCGTTCCAATGGACTGAAGCTTGTCAAAAAAGTTTTGAGGAGTTGGAGAAGAGGTTGACAACGGCCCCAATTTTGGTATTGCCGGATGTAAGCAAGAGTTTCGACATCTATTGTGATGCATCAAGACAAGGGCTTGGATGTGTATTGATGCAAGAAGGTCAAGTGGTCGCCTATGCGTCGAGACAATTGAAGAAACATGAGCAGAATTACCCCACGCATGATCTTGAACTAGCAGCCTTGGTACATGCATTGAAGATTTGGAGGCACATGACTCGCCTTACTCGATTCACCCCGGATGTACGAAGATGTACAAGGTCTTGAAGGCTTGCTATTGGTGGGATAGCACGAAAAAGGACATAGCTGAATATGTAGCATTATGTGATGTGTGCCAACGAGTCAAGGCGGAACATCAAAGGCCAGCCGGATTATTGCAACCGTTGAAGATTCCGAATGGAAGTGGGAAGAAATTGGTATGGACTTCATAGTTGGGTTACCACGTACTCAGTCCGGGTATGACTCAATTTGGGCAATTGTGGATCGCTTAACCAAGTCAGCTCATTTTGTCCCTGTGAAGACCAAGTATACAGCTGCACGATTGGTCGAAATATACATGGAGCATATTGTGTGTCGACATGGAGTCCCTAAGAGGATAGTCTCGGATAGAGGTTCTCAATTTACCTCCAGATTTTGGCAAAAATTGCATGAAGCTTTGGGAACGAGGTTGAATTTTAGTTCAGCATATCATCCTCAAACGGATGGACAAACCGAGAGGACCAATCAGATTTTGGAGGACATGTTAAGAGCTTGTGCTTTAAAGCATGGGAAATGTTGGGACAAAAGCTTGCCATACGCGGAATTTTCATACAACAATAGTTACCAAGCAAGCTTGAAGATGTCACCATATGAAGCGCTTTATGGGAGGAAGTGTAGGACACCTTTATTCTGGAATGAGGCAGGAGAAACTCAAGTATTTGGTCCGGACGTGTTGCATGAAGCCGAAAAGCAAGTCCAAATAATTCATGGAAACTTGAGGGCTGCCCAATCAAGACAAAAAGGCTATGCGGACAATAGGAGAAGGAAATTAGCCTTTGAAATAGGAGATTTTGTTTACCTCAAGGTGTCACCAATGAGAGGTCATAAGAGGATTAACATAAGGGGTAAGCTCGCACCTCGTTATATTGGACCATTCAAGATTTTGGACAAAAGAGGAGAAGTAGCATATAAGTTGGAGATGCCAGCTCATCTTTCAGACGTACATGATGTGTTCCATGTTTCCCAGCTCAAGAAGTGCTTGAGGGTACCGGAAGAAAAGGTGCCAATGGAGGAATTGAAGCTAGAGGAAGATTTGACTTATGCCGAGCAACCGGTTAAGATCTTGGAAACCAAGTAGAGAGTCACAAGGAACAAGGTTATTAGGTGGTGTAAGGTTCAATGGAAGCACCACACAGAAAAAGAAGCAACTTGGGAGCTAGAGGATGATATCAAGAAGGACTTTCCCTATCTCTTCTCTTCCGCGTCGAATCTCGAGGGCGAGATTCATTTTAAGGGGGGTAGGTTTGTAACACCCTCATTTTCATGCATCGTGCCCTACATGCACTCATATACATGTTTAACATTAACCCATAACAAGAGGAACGAACTTAAAATTGATTTGGAGCAAAACCGCACTTAAAAATGTAGGAAAGTGCGGACTAGTCTGATTTCTCTCTGTTTAACATTGCTGCGGATTAGTCCGATATTTGCCCCTGGAAAACTTCGGACTTGTCCGATCTTGTGCGGACTAGTCCGATAATCCATGAATCCTTGGAAATTTGCTAAGTCCCTGGACTTTTTCGGACTAGTCTGGTGTTCCAGCGGACTTGTCCGTTTTTCCTTTCTGTTCAAATTCGGACTTGTCCGATTTTTGGCCAGACTTGTCCGATTTTCTCTCTGGACGACTTCGGACTAGTCCGGTCCTGTCCAGACTTGTTCGATATTTCGTGACTCCGAGATTGACCTTTTGTTTTACGACTTATTTCTTGGGTTTCACGTCAAGTGGGCCTAGGGACGTCGTGCCCAACTCTTTTAGAGCCCATGTGGGACTCTAAACCGGCCTCTACTCATCCCAAAACTCGAAATCCATCTAAACCTAGCCTCCACGTCTATATAAACAGCCCCACCCCTTGGTTTGACATCTATTTGCCACTTTTCCACCCACCCAAACCATAGTTCGTGGGGAGCCGCCATCAAGGAAGGAGGAGAAGATCCCAAGAAAGAGGAAGAAGAGGTGGAAACAAAGGAGGATCAAGATCTCCACCAAGTTTCGTCCTTCACCACCAATTCATCTCCATGTTCATCACCAACCCTAGATCATCGAGATCCAAGTGTTACCTCCAAGTTTCTTGGTTCATTGAAGTTCTAAACACCTGGTATACCTTCTATTCTCTTTTCCTTACGTGAATTCAACCCCTAATCTCCAAATTCACGTCGATGTAGAAAACCCTAATCTGCTGATCTCGTCAAGTGCGGACTTGTCCGGTCCCTAGCGGACTAGTCCGATCTTCCTGGTTAAATTGTGTTGAATTGACTCTAAAATTTGATCTAATCAACTCCGAACCTGTATAAACTTGTTAAAAGCTATTAGAACTAGTTAGTTATCATTAAAAGCAATCTAGTAACAAGTTCTACCTTGCATTTGCATTTATCATGCATGTCATGTCATATTGAGTAATATTTGTGCACTCTTTGATTGTGTTTCTTGTCTTGTATGTTTATTGTGTGGATTAGACGGATTTGCGCTAGAGAGTGCCGCGGAGGATCTTCAGCACCAAGAGTTTGGAGGCTTTGACCCTAATCAACAGCAAGAGCAAGGCAAGTGTCCTTGAAGCATATTGATCCTGTTTTTTTTTTAAATAAATGTTTTGTTTGTAAAACTGCATGCTATGTCAATTTGATGGGAAATCCTATGGTAGGAAGTTTACTAGACTTGTTAAACCACCCTTGTCACCTGGAATTTATGGTAGAGAGTCGGGAAAGGTTTTTACCTTTTTGCTTCGCTTAATCAACTGGGATGGAAAAACAACTATACCCCTCAATTTAATTATGCATGGATGAGATTATGGATGACATGAACTGGTTAATACGGTATGGTAATGGGTGATCTAAGCAAGCCTGGTATGTGGATGGGTTAGATGTTATGGTGGTTTGCTTTCTTTAGATCTAAGGACCGGTTCATGCGAGAATAAGCCAGGACTGCAGTGCCACCACGAGGCCAAGTATGGGTGCGGCGTAGCTGATTAATTAGGGCTTTGCTAGTGCTGTTTGGACCATTGTGGATGCTCGGGGAAGGGGTAGTCGGATTGGGTTTGTTGATGATTGGTGGGACTACCCTGGGATTCGAATGGCTCAAGAGGGGGCCCTTGGTTGAAGATGTTCTCTGCGGGAGACATCGCCACCGGTGAAACCTCAGTGGGGTCTAAATAGACTAGTAATCCCTTTGTAAAGGCTATTTTGTGATCTCTTGGCCACACACCAACGGAAGTGTGTAATATGACTGACGGGTCATGGGCATAAGGGAGATTCTTAGTCGCCGAAAGGTGATGAAATCACGAACACGTGGGTAAAGAGGTACAAACTCTGCAGAGTTAATTAAAACTATCATGATAGCCGTGCTCCCGGTTATGAGCACCTGGACAACTTCCATGATTAGAGGCAAATTGGAATTTGGGATGGTTATGGTTTGGTAATGGCTATGGATGGTTATGGATTAATTTCTGGTATTGAATATGGTTATTGGCGATGGTGAAATCTGGAATTATTGATGATGGTGAGGAATTCAGTTTGGTATTATGGTATTATTTATGATTATGATGGGTTTACTTCACATACATGTAATATAATGCTCTTCAAATGTTTTACTGTACTTTTCAGCACTTTGCCATTATTATTGTCGTCATTTGAATCAGCCACATGTCATACTTTCCACACTTGCTGAGTACGACATGTACTCACTCTTGCAATCCCCCCCAACAGTTGCAGGTCAAGATTGGGAGTTTAATGGCGATAATGCGGAGTTCTAGGCCGTGTCTACCGTCAGCTTTGCCTGTGGTGTTGATTGGAGCTGCGCATACATACCCTGTCGCTTATGCTGCATAGTTGCTTAGTTTGCTTAATTAGTTTATTTCCGCTGCATTAGTCGAACTTGTCATTAATATTCATTAGAGCTTGTATTCGAGGATAATCTGGTTTGTGTAATAAAATTTGGTTAACTAATCTTGTCTTGTGGTAATTTTCTGTATACTCTTTTGTGATTGCACTCGTGTATGTGTGATGAACATCCTGGGCACACATATGCGTTAGCTTGGTTCATTTTCGGAACCGGGCGTCACATACCACTTGTTCACTGTGTCATGACATAGTAAATACTGAAGAAGTCAGGATAATACGATGTATTGTATTATAATTGTTTTGCAACCTTGTATGGCTTAGTGATAGCACAATTAAAAGTTTATAGTTTCCCCATACTTCACCTGTAATAGCACTATGTGCTTTAGGCATGTCATATCATCGGCAAAGCGTTTCTTGTTTGATTGTGGAGTCTATGTTGTGCCGTGCCTGAAGAATGTCATGTGGAACTTAAAACATGATTATAAGGATCCACTTGTAGACGTGTCCTTTATGCTATTCCATACTTATACTTAGTGTTCACAACTGCATATGTCTAGTGAGACAGGTTAGTCTTGCTCAGCCTTAAGCTCACATTTGCAGTTAACAAGATATTGCAGATTATAAGACTGATGACGAGTTCGATGACGAGGCTGAACCCCCTCCACGATATACAGCCGAGTGGGAACCCTGCACGCCGCCGAAAGTTGGGTGTTGCTAGTGCAAAGTATCGAGGGCATGGAATACTTTGCTTTTGCATAGCTAGTGCTGAGAGCGTAGCTATGATGTATAGTTCTCTTTCCTGTTCGCTTAGTATTGTAAAACATCCGTTGTGTTTATAAATAAAGACTTAGTTTTGTATTTTATTCTTGTTCTTTTCTTGTATACTGTTGGGTGTCGCATCGCACGACACCACCCAATGAGATCCTTGGATGTTGGAATTCCGGTTCCCACATTCTTTGAACGCGAAATGGGAATAGAGAGCTTTCTCCCACCAAGTTTGACATTGAGGTCTCCTTTCAAGGGAACTTTCATGAGAAATTTCTCAATAGGAATCCTAATCACAATGTCGAAATCTTGGATTTCGAACACATGGAAGTCTAGGATAGCCTCAATATCTTTGTGTCTTACAGATACTTGTTGCAAAACCCCGCATCCTTCAAGGATGTTTCCGAAATAATCTCCAAAGGATTTTCGTGTTGGTGCCAAAGGCACATCGCCTAGAATGGTGAGAGCATATGAATCGAAAATAAGATTTGCGCCAACATTGGGGTTGTATAGGGCCTTCATTATTATTCCTCTAATGAACATAGGATGGTTGCAGAAGGTGAGTTTATTTGAAGGATTTCGTGTGACCGCTCAACTTCTGTAGTCCATTCTCTGCTTAGAATAGAGGTCAACTCCTTGACCGTCTGTTGGACGAACGCTCCATCAGGTGGGTCAGGTGGAGTTAGTGGCAATGATGGTTTCCTATGGAAACAATACTTCGAGGTATTACAAACATCTTTAAATATTTCTTAGTTGAAGTAAAAGGGAAACTCTGAAGGTTGAACTTCTTCTTCCTTCGTAGTTTCTGGTTCGTGAGAGGATTCTTCCGTCAAGGTTTGAGATAGGCAAGAAATAGGTTCATCCTTTTTCTTGGATTTGTCCTCGGTTCTTGACACGACTTCATCTTGAGGAGGTTCATTAAGACCCATAATGAAGGAAGAATTTTCTAGAATTCTATCCAGAAGATCCTTGCCTTCTTCTAGTGTTTTATGGAGGAAAGATCCTCCATGCATAATTTCAATATGTAGGGCAGACTCTTTGTTCAATCCCATGTAGAAGTTTTGCAAAAGCAACGGATTAGGGATGGACAAATTTGGACTGGAATTTCTCAAACGAGAAAATCTATCCCAAGTTGCACCTATGGATTCCTGCTCCATCTGCTGGAAGCATAGTACTTCCTCCCATAAGGAAACAATTCGAGCAATTGGAAGGAAAGCAAGACAAAATCTGTCTCATAATTCATTCCAATTACTGTTTCTCTTCTCCACGTTGTGTTCGTACCATTGTTTGGCTTTTTCCTTGAGGGAAAAGGCAAACAACTTCCATTTGAGAGTTTCCTGTGTCATACCTTTGATTAGAAGACATGAACACAGTTGTTCGAACTCTCGTAGATGGTGGTAAGGGTTTTCACAATCCGTTACTGAGAAGGGTTGTTCCCGAACCATCGCTATAAAGCTAGGGAAAAGTTCATAGCTAGTAGAACAAATGGGTTCCGCCAAAAGCAGTGGCTCACAAAACATGCCCTTTGGGCGGGATAAGAAAGAATGGTGGGCTGCTCCATATACGTGGTGGTGGTAAGAAAAGGAAAGGTAAGAAGATAGATACGAGGGTTAACAAGGTTTGAAGATTAACTGCAATCATTCCTAGCAACGGCACCATAAATACTTTATTAACATTTCTTACATCACAAATAAAAATACGCAAGCACAAAGAAATTTTTGTGTAGCACTTCCCCTTAAAATGTATTGCCAAGGGTATCTAATCCAAGGAATGTGTGTGTGCTAATCTTATGAACTAATTCACCCGTGGACACAAAGTTGTTTGGGAGGCAAGGAACAGAGAGGAATTCAAAGTATTGATTCTAATTCGAAGACATTTGCGGTAGCCTCTTGCTTTGGGCACGGGTTTACCCCTAGCAACACTAGGATAACTCCCGCCAAGAGCCTATGGTATAGCCAAATGTAGAGGATTACAAAGGATACATAGGGTTGTGACCACCTACTGCCTACCTCTTCAATCTGTGGGTCTACGATATATTCATTGGTGATTTCTAACCTAAGCACCATGCTTACATTATAAATCACTACTCTAGTTGTTTCAAACACACAGCTATAACTAGAGCCTTTAATAAATTAAAGCAATGAACCCACAAGTAACTACTTCTGCAAACTACTTGAATTAGAAATCAAATTTGTATTAAGTTCACAAAAGCTTACTTGATTTGAGTAGCACCTTTGTATAGGTACAAGTGTAGATGAGGGACTTGACAAGCCCAAGCCTCTTCCTCCTAGATTCTTCACCACACCCTCCTTCTACTTGGCAGCCTCTAGGACTACTCTAAACCTTAGTAGTGGTATTCTATTCTCAACTTTTGGTGTGTGTGTGTGTGTGAACTGAGGTGTGGGGTGCTATTTATAGGTGGAGAAGGGTCGGTTCTTGCCAACCAATGTGCGGGATTCAGTCATCCCAGCCACTAAGAAGCCAGGAGGAGTCGACACACGTCGATTGACTGAGTTTGGCGCCAGGATGTCTTCAGACAAACACCCTATTCGACCGAAGTGGTATTGTGACTGTTTTGCGTGTGCTTTCTCCAGGTCACTGCCAGGTGGGTCCCATTGTCTGATATGGGTGATACACCATTGGATGGCCTCAATTACTACTGTTTGTGGGCCATTTGATCCATGTGATGAGACGTGGCATCACTTGATTTGTCGTAATCCAATTTAATAGATTACTTATTGCATGTCTTGGTATTTTTGGGTATTAATTCACTTGCATAAAAAATAAGCACAACACTTGTTGAATTTGTTAATATTTAACCCTATCACTACATTGTCTTTCTCTTTTGGGCACAATGTGAGGTGAATTGACAGTCTAAATATGGCACTTAAGGACTGTCAACAACTTTAATGATCAACATTACACACGTGCACTTGCTAAACTTCTGCACTAGAAGTTAGCAAATTTTCCATCGTTCCATGTTTCCATCTCCAAAAAGATACTCTGTATATTCAATGCGAAACCTCTCTCCAATTTTGTTTAAAAAGAAAGGGAGTAGAAGGCATGGCTATAAAAGAGAGAGAGTGACGGAGGAGAAAAAGAATAAAGCATGCTCTCAAGGAATGAATAGGATAAAAAGAATAGAAAAGAAATAAAAGTTGTCATGCTTCACACCTGCAATAAAGAGAGTGCATAAAAAGAAGTCATCTTCCACCACCATAAATATTCCATCACACTTGCACAATCTTGATCTAGAGGTATGATTTGTTTTCTCCTAATGCTTACTCATTTGTATTAGCAATATATGTGTTGCAAATATGCCTACTCTTGTCCCCTACTAAGATCCACAAAAAAGCATATCTAGATATAGGACAAGAAATGCATTGCCTTGGTGAGGAATATTCCACATACATAAATAAGTGATTGAGAGTATCACTTGAGGAACTTAAGCCTAATTTTGAAAATTATTTGAAATTCTATGGGATCCGAGTGGAACTTAGAAATTAGGAATAATGCATGCCTTGTGAGATGTTCTATCTTTCAACGACCTAAGGAGAGAAAAGGCAAAAGACCCATGAGGACTAAGGTAAAGGATGTGTACCATTGCCAATTTATTCAATACAAGGTAGAATGTTTAATGGTGCATTTGGTACTATTGGAGCTTAGGACATAGAAGCATCTCCTAATCAACAACCTAATTCTTTTACTTTGCTTCGGGAAGAGCAAAGGAAAAGCTTGGGGGAGTTTGTTGATAATTGTTAAGTACCAATTTCGATCGTTAATATATCTCAATTATGTGACAGAGTAGACATTTCTTATACGCATTGCTTTTAGAAATAACCTAATTCCACTTGTACTTGGAGATAAATGTGCACGCATGTATTCTATGCAGAAATGAAGTGTAACCTAGGGAGGAACCTAAAGAATACCTTCCAGCCAATCAGGCATCGACGTGTGGCATCACATGGATCAAATGGCCTACATACGGACGTAATATGAGTAGATATAATGGTGTATTACCAATATCAGGCATCAAGACCCACCTAGAAGACACCTCGAGGAAAACCCACCTCAGAGGACCAAGTCCTAGGTCGACCGACCTAGTGGCTCGGCTGACCTGGTAAATGCAAAATTCTCAGTCAACTTCGACGTGGCACTCTGTTGTGGCTTGGTGAAAAGAATGGTGACTGATTAACGCGCAAAAGATATTGGGAACCGACCTCAACACTAGTATAAATAGAACCCCTCACTTCACACACACCACTCAAGCATTTTCTATTGCACTAGTTCTCCTAGGTCCTTAGTGGAGGTTAGACTATAGGGAGGGGCCTTTATTCTCATGTCCAAATTGGGTAAGGTATTGCTCATATATCTTTCTTTTCTTATTTGACTTTATGCATTATAATAATATTATTATCAGTATCTTTTTGTTAATATACTTGGGCAAAGCGTTTCCTCTTTGATTGTGAAGTCCATGTATGTGCTAGGTGTTATTGTGGTCTAGTCATAATGCGCATATCATTTTATCATAAACAACATACACCACGACTATAGTCTAATTGAGTAATAGCATGCTTATGTTAGTATGAATAAGTTAGTGCTTGGTCCCAATTAGTTCAATGATGTTTAAGTTAGTCATTGTCTTAGGATTGTAATTTTACCCGGGCTCTTAAGGTATTTACATAACATGTAAGTGTGGTGCTCAAATAGTTAAGTAGCATTGGATGTCTCGTAGACTCAGAGGTTGTAGGGGTAGGCGGTAGGGTAGGCGGTAGGTGATGAAGCTCTGTCCGTCCTTTGTAATCCCCCACATTCGGCTACCCACAGACTGGAGGTGGGAATCATCTTGATATTGTCACGGGTAAACCTGTGCCTCATATGTTGGATCAGAAACCCCTAGTATTCATCGTTACCATACTCATGTGTATACTAATAAGCTATGTATATGAGTAATTAGAGCACAGTAGGAGCAGCACCTTTTCGTAGCTTAATCCTCACTAGGACAACCTTACCCTTAGAGTAGATTGCTTAGGTGTGTGTCACACTACCCCTATTATCATATTATACCTGTTTTGATAAATACTCTCTCTGTTCCTAAATACTTTTCGCTTTGTAGTTCATTTTTGAAATACACATTGACAAGTATTTAGGGACAGAGGGAGTACTTAGTACCCTATACCTTGATCTTGAGAATAGTGTTCCCTTTACTTCACCGCCTTTCCTTTGGATAAATACGATACCCTTGGGAATACTCTGTAAAACTCCACATTTTAGAAAAATAAGAATGCAAATTAGTGAACTTAATAAAAATTTATGTGAACTAAAAAGTCAGACTCAATAGAATTAAGTTAAATAAATAAATAATGTCTGAAATAGGAACTTTCAAAAACTTTATAATGGTTTGGAGAATGATTATTGTATGAGTGGAATTAAAGAATTAGATACATAATTATGTAGATTCAAGGAGTCCAATTCAAAAACCAAAGTCAGAATTTAGGTTCAATTTAAAAATCTTTTCAGCTTGGGTGAAGCAACTTCAAGTTTGATTTATGGTGCAAAGGAAATTATATTTGACTGCATATTAATGTTGATATTTGGGCAGTCAAATTGCAGAATGGATTGCACTATTGTGTTCGTCATATTCTGATTAGTCCACCTGCAAAGTTTGGAGATTTTTACACTTTGTTTGCTATTTTATTTTGCACTTCAAAGTTTGCTGCTGTTTGGGTGTGCTTGACAGGTGGGCTCCACTTGTCAGCAGCCCCATCAGTCAGCCTTATCAGCCGGGCCTCTTTGATTCCTGCAGCAAGGCAACACTAGGGCCCACCCACCGCTCCTGTGCCGCTCGCCCCTATCGCTTTCTTCATCTGTTCTTATCGGGTGCAAGCAGCAGCTCGTTTCTTCCTCAGCAGTCAGCTCCAAGGCACGCAATGGCCATCTTGCTCTCTTTCTCCTGCTCGATTGTGCATCCTGAGTGCCTTGTTTTTCCCACACGTGCACGTCCTTGCTGCACCCCACCTCCCACCGGCCCCAGCAGTGCCCAGGCTCGTGCCGCTCGCGCGTGCCGTTGCCGTTCCTTGCCCTGGGCGAACAGCACCACCGCCTACTGCTCGCCCACGGCCGCGCACCCCTAGTGCCACGCCTTGGCTTCGCCCCATCAGCGCGCCACCGTCAAGCCTTGCCGCCCACCTCCCAGCGCCCTGGCGTTGTGGCTCACCGTGCCTTCGTCCGCTCCCGTGGCGAGCACGCTCGCCTGCCGCTGTTCTCCGGTGCTTGCCGCTGCCTAGGCGCCCTAGTCCAGCTCGCATCACGCCGCTCCAAAGCACGCCACCAGCCTGCTCCTCCCTTCCATGCTCCACAGTGCCCACTACTACAATAAGACTCATCGCAGGGGGCTCCAAATCTATTATCACAAATGGTTTTTAAAACCGCCTAAAACGAAGAGTTTGTGATAATCCGCAATTTCACAGGCGGAGAAGTGATACCACCTGTGAAGAAACATTATCACAGGCGGTTTTTACTTGTGCTAGCCGTCTGTGAAGATAATTTATCACAGGCAGGTGGTGCAGCATATATAGCTGCTGTGATAATTGTCTTAGCACAGGCGGGTCTTGCAGCATAACTAACCGCCTGTGATAATGTTGTTATCACAGGCGGATGTTTACCTACATCAAACCGCCTGTGAAGACCTTTTACCATGGCCGGTTTCTACCTTAACAGTTACTGCCTGTGATAATTAGGTTATCACAGATGGTTCTTTACCTGTATCTAGCCACCTGTGATAATTGTTTTTCACAGGCATGCCTAGTCATTGGTTAGTAACCGACTGTGATAAGGTATAACCTATGCAGTACTACTGCTGTTATTTCTAATTTCCAGGTCAATTCAATATAATCACAGAACAAACATCAACAATATCATCACAGAACAAAAGTCAGCAATATTATCGTCACAGAAGTCAATTTCACTAAAACAATATACATATGTACAAGTTACACATACAATTCATCTCATAGTTTACAAGTTTTCACTAAAAACTGTTTCTATTGGCATAGTCGCAAAGTTCTGGCACATCAGCTGTTGCACCATTCTCATCAAAGAATTTCCCTATTTTGTGCAAAATTTCGCGACGAATGAACTGACAGAGTTCAGAAGCAAACCTGTCGGCTCCACCATTAGGAATACTTCTACAAACCGGCCATACTTCATTCAGATTCTTCTTATACTGCAATATAACACATAACAAGGTTTAGAATGTGTTGGTTTGAACAATCTCAAAGTATAGATCAAAGTGAGAGTACACAGGAATTTAGTTGGTATTTTTGGAGCAGTTGTACTATGCGCAATTGAATTTTTAAGTTGGAATCAAAATATGAAAATAATGTTTCTGGTAATATTGAAAAACAGAGAATATAAGTATTAAACTATTCTAGTTACAATGAAAATAAAACACAAAAGTAAGAAAATAAGGTATCGACATTAAGGATAACTTACATCCTCACGATTCACTCTATATACGCCGGCAGTTCGAAGATGCTCGCATACATAATACTCGCATAAGACACTCCCAACAGGCTACTTCGGACAAGCATAATACGTTTTAATGTCCAATGCATTTGTATTGGATGGTCTTTCACTGCCAAGCTGTTCCGCATAAAACCACCAAGCGCTGTAATACAAGAAATGTCATATAAAACTTGTGAACACATTCTAAATGTGTGTAAATTAAATTATTGAATAAACGTACAGTTTCAAAATGGAAAGGAAATCTTTGTACAATCTGGTGGGAAATCGGCCGAGTCCAAGACTGTTGCCTTTCCCTGCGTTGGCTTGATGAAGATCACTATGTAGTGATCACTGCAAACACACAAACACACGTGTTAACAATTACCAATAACTGCTATTTCAATGTCATTTGTCGAACTTACTCGAAGTGGTACAGAGCCTTTACGAGGTCCTTGCCGTCTCTAACAAAGTTAAACATTGCATGTCCTATGTAAGCTGCAACTTCTGTCCTTTTATCCTTCTTAAGTTTTCCGATTGCTTTTTCAAAATCTTTTTTTTCACGTGCTTGAACTATTCTGAGTTTCGATCCGCCTTGACGTCGAATAGCGCCTTTGCAATCCTAGTAGGGTCAAGGATACCTGGCTTGCGCGCCAACTTTTCATTATCCATGTATGGCATCCTATTGAGGAAGTCCAGAATTCTTATAATATCATGAAATGCGTATGCGTGTAGTAAGAAAAGCAAATAGGAAATATTAGAGCACTTACAAGCACCAGACGAGCAGCAGGTTGATTTCGAGCATGCCCTGATGCAAAAGTGGACGCAACTCTTCAAATAAAATGACTCGTCTATCTTCTCCAGTGCTCCAGAATGCTTGTTTTGGAATACGAAATGTGACGCAATTAAGACCATATCTTGTGCTGGCAATGATGTACCACTCATGCATTCTTCTGAGCGAGACGGGTTGTTTGCTAAGTTGTACGGATGTCATGAGCGGTTTCCCATTCTTAAATTTAGGAGGAACATCCTCAAGCTTGTATATTGGAACTCCTGGTTTAACTAAAGCCGTCCACCGATTATACATGACACCGTCTTCTTCCCACTCCTCGATATTTCCTAATTCTGTCTCATGAGAAGAACGAGATGCACTCGATTTTATAATATTTTCCTTCATAGTTTCCAAATACTTTGCACTTCTGATGAAGGTTTCTTATTTTCGTATGGGCTAACTTTGATAGGCAATAATAATCGAGGAGTAGTCGTTGGAATTTGGACACTGACTTGTTGAACCTGTTGTTCAACTGATTGCTCTTTACTCCCAGCAGCTGGCTCTAGTACTACTTCAAGCAGTTGCTCAAGTGGTTGCTCTTTACTAGCAACAGCTTGCTCTGGTACTGCTTGAAGCTGTTGTCCAACATGTTGCTCTTGGATATCTTTACTAGAAAGGTTACTGTCATCCTTGCTGAGACATAGGGGGAGTGGATCTTCCTAGACTGGGAGTGGATCTTCTTGCACTTTCGCCTTAGAAGATGGGGTTGCAGTATTTGGAGATGCGACAGGGCTAGAAATTGGCTCATCGTCCAACACGATATCGCGTCGGTGCCAAAGGATTAATCGGTTGATAGCCTTCCCCAGA
This sequence comes from Tuctoria greenei, assembly GCA_036927565.1. Lineage (NCBI taxonomy): Eukaryota > Viridiplantae > Streptophyta > Magnoliopsida > Poales > Poaceae > Tuctoria > Tuctoria greenei. Next base: position 115,331,638 of record JAYESD010000006.1, read on the forward strand.
GTCACGATCCCCTCAGGTGTGACGTGGTCTATTTCATAATCTTCATAATCATTATCAATGATTTGAAGAACTTGCACCACAGCATAATACAACGCAAGTGGGTTCCCATTGATGTCACGATCCGGCTTTGCCATAGCAGTGGCAACTTGTTTGGTTTTGTTCCCTGCTCTGCCTATCGGGACAAGAAGACGACAAGATTTTTTGTTAGAAATATCATCGATAGGGAACTTATGGGTTGACCCTGAGCCTGGCGCAGAACCAACACTGCTAGGGTAGGCAGTTGGAGATACTAATTGCTCCTTTTGCACCGGAACCATCACTGTACTCGGTGCCACTAATTGTCCGGATTGTCTAAGTTGTTCCATTATTTCTTGCATATTTTTTTTGACCTTTTGAGCAATCGTTTCATCAACTGTTTTCTTAAACTTCTCACGTCTTCTATATGTGTCTTTATCTTTAGGAAAACCATCTAGCCAAGACATTTGAGAAGAGACTACTCGAACCCGTCCGCTGTGTTCAGGGTTTCCTAAGATAGCGGTAAGTTTGTCATTCTCCCTCTTCGTCTTAAAGAGACCCTTCTATTGCTTTTCAATACTTCTTTCATTTTATCCTCTACTTCATTCAGAGAGTCGGGCTTTTCAAGTTTGCCCTCGTTGGTCAAACCTGACCGAGCAAAGACCCACCGTTGAGTTTGCTCATCGCACCCTTCTAATGGTTGAGGATTGCCCTTACTAGTAATTTTGTCTAATATCTTATTCCATTTCTGGACTTTGGGGCCATATCGGGCAGACCCCAAGCGATGATGGTATTTGTTCTTTTTTGCAAGCTCTGACCTAGTTGCACTTAGAGATTTAACATCATGTGTGCTCTTTTGACGAACAAAGTCTTGCCACTGAGCTTGTGTGATTTTTCCCATCTTCCTCGAGCTAGGCACCTTATCGGCCTTAATATAAGCATTCATTTCACTCTTGCAGCCACGAAACTTCTTGCCGTAAGAGATCAATGTTGCTTTCTTTACTGCTTCTTCTGTGCCTTTCGGGAACTTGAATTGTTTCTTTACCCTTTCCCACAACTCATTCTAGGTCTGCTCGGGTAATTTCCTCCAATTCTTTGTTGTGATCGGCACAACCTCCCTAACAAGAAAACCGCATGCATTACGGTACTTGGTAACTGAATCCAGTGGTTCTTGGGGAAGCCCACCTGGACCGACCCTTGTTATGTACATGATGCGGTCCAATCGACCCCTATTGGGACCTTGTTGCCCTCGTTTCCGCTTGGGTGAAGCGGAGAATTCATCCATTGGAGAACCTTCTGTGATTTTAGGAGCCGATGTAACCTCATTGTCTTCGCGATTAATCTAGGTAGAAAAAATTATAAGACTTCGTATACTTGACAACCAACATTAACTTGAACTGCTGAAGTTAAGATTCATGATCCATACCTCATCGGGAGGATCATATTCCGGGTCTAGATCCACTGATGTCTTTTTAATTTTTATATGGACTGTGATAGGAGCCTGAACTGATGGAGTCAGTAAACTCCATATTGTCTTCTCTATTATTACTACCAGGACCAGTCTTCTAAGGGCTTTCCATGCTAGATCTAATATGACAAAAAATCTAATGAATGGCATATTAACTCTACATGAAGTGTTGCATGAAGAAAAAGATGGAAGCATTTTAGGATTTGATAAGGCATTCTAGGGTTTAAGGCTACTAATCAAAAGGTTCCTATACATTGCGAGGGTGACAAGCATGTTAAAGTTGCTCACCAGCAATGTCAATTTTATCTTCTTATTCTAAATAGGCTAGCTTCGTTCAGAGTGGCTACCACATTCTTGAGGTTTACGAGGCGGCGCCTAGCTCCAGACCTATAACAGATCAAGCAAGAGACGGATAGCAGCAGCAACAACTAGCAAGTTCACTTTACATCGACAACCCAAGGCATTCTTGTATCATAGAGATCGGCAGCATATGCTCAGACTCCATCGCCACACCTAGTGGTACCTAGATATGGGTGCGAGGATGCTCCTGACATCACAAATGAGTTGGCCAGCAACTTGTTTGGTTTCAGAGCTAAATATAGCATAACTTTGGTAGCACAGATTAGCTACAATTGCTCAAATGAAGCTGATGGAGCCACAAGTGCAGACATCTTTGGTAGCACAGATTAGCTACAATTGCTCAAATGAAGCTAACTTAGAGAAATAAAAGCAAACTTAGTCTAGCATAGCTAACTCTAAGCAAAAGTAGCCAAATATAGCTAAATATAGCATAACATAGTCAAAATTAGTCAAGTATAACTATATCTAATGTAACTTAGCCAAAATTAGCCAAATTTGCTCAACTTAACCAAATATAGCTAAATCTTGCCCCTAATAGAGAATTATGTGGCATATGCAAGGCCGATGACAGAAATAGGGAATATACTGCTGTTACTAACTACCAATTTCACAGTTTCAAACACACAGAACCAACTACCGATTTATCGTGATATAACCATCCACATAAATCTTGCCCCACCGAACCCTAACCAAAGATGCCACCGAACTTAACAGTTTTTCAAATTCCACTGAACCCTAACCAAGGATGCCTACCATTTTCCAATTCCCGGACCCTAACCAAGGATATGCAAGGCGGTGGCGAGGGCGGTGAGGGAGGCGACACGGCGAAGGAAGATGGAAGGTCGGAGGGTTTAGGGTTTACCTTGAAGCTCGGCGGCGATGGTAATGGCTTCGCTCGACGTACCTGGAAGTGACGAGGGCGAAGCTCGGTGGCGACGGCGGCGAACACTTGGCGGCAAATGAAATTTTGGCAGCCTAACGGCGTCTAAGTGTTTCGCCCGGGTTAGGTTTTCCTAATGCTGCCGAGGGGTATATATAGACTCCCGTTTTCTCAGGCGGATTTTAAGTACCGACCTCCCGAGAAGATGGTTACCTCAAGCGGGTTTTACTTACCAACCGCCTGAGAAGATAGGATTATCTCAGGCGGTTGGTAAGTAACACCCGCCTGAGAAGATATTTACTTCTTCTTAATTAATATTCTTGATTAAATGTGGGTCCTTTAAAAAGTCAAAATTCCACTTTCTTGTAATATTATTGATAAGTAAAGGTTACCATTAAATTTCACTTCATAAATCCTTTGAAATGCTATTTTTCAATTTTCTATCTTGATGAATATAATGCTTTTTTCATTTATTTTTCAGTGGACATTTTTACTCATCATACCAACCTCTATGAATTTTTTCAGATTTTTTTTAAATTTTTTTGAATCAATGTGTGTTCATAATTTGATGAATGCCTCATATGTATATGAGCATTTAGATAGAATGATGGATAATTTGAAGTTTGACATGTTGGAATGTTTTTAAAAAAAATTAACAAAATTCATACATCTATAAATGATACAAATCTAAACATGTTTGAGTATTTATATTGGAATGTAAATAAAAAAGAAGCAAGATATAAGGAAACTGAAGAACAGTATCGGGCATTATCTCAGGCGGTTGGTAAGTAACACCCGCCTGAGATAAACTTCTTCTCAGGCGGTTGGTAAGTAAAACCTGCCTGAGAAAAATTTAAACACCGCCTGTGAAAAACGGACGCCTACATAAAGACCCCTCACCTTCGGACGTGTCGACGTCCGTACGCGACCTTTCTTTTCCCCGAGGCGCGACCTTTCAATGCGCGGTAAACCAACTGCTCCACGTGGCCCTTATTAAAGACGCGTCATCACCCTTTAGTTCTCCACAAGCGCGTCGCTCAATTTGAATCCTTTTCTTCGTCTTCCTCCGCTCCGACGACCCAACACCACTATGGTCGACCTTTCGCCGCCATGCCCTTCGAGGGAGCAACCTTGCAAGAAACAATCGTGCAACACCCTGAGAGGATCAACACCCAGCAGCGCCTCCTCATGGCGCGAGAGGCATACAACAATACATCTCGCGCCATGAGTGCCTTGGGGCTGGGTACCCTTCCACAGTATCCTGGAATGGGTACTACCATCGGCCACTACCTCTATGCCCTCACAGGGGTGGCTGATCGTCTCGACATTCTGTTCACGACGATGGCCCAGGTTCTTGGCCCCGAGGGCCGCAGAACGCTGGTGTAGGCTACGGCTAGCAACCTTGGCCTCGGGGTTGCACCACCGGTGCAGCCGGTGCAACCGGTCCTGTCTCCTATTGCACCAGCGCCAGAGTCGCCGCCGGAGGACTAGGAGGAGGAGGAGGGGGAGGAGGAGGAGGAGGAGGAGGAGGAGGAAGAGGAGTAGGAGTAGGAGTAGGATATAATTGGTTTTTCTTTGTTGTTTTTAGTTTCTTCTGTTTTGTAAATATTGTTAATAAATGAAATCTATCTTTGTTCATCTGTGTGATTGAATATTACTTGTGTATCTTGTGTGTTCTTTTGTGAGATGTGTAATTGAATATTGTTAATGAATGAGTATCTTGTGTGTTCTTCAACTGTGTGAATAAATGAATGAATGTGTAGTGTGTTCATCGTGTTCCTCAGACTCGGATATCATAAGGTAATTTTCTTAGGCAGTTGTTAATTCAAACCCGCCTGAGAAGAAGATTATCTCAGGCGGTTGGTAGATAATACCCGCCTGAGATAAAGATCTTCTCAGGCAGTTATTAAGTACCAACCGCCTGTGAAGATATTTACTTCTTCTTAATTAATATTCTTGATTAAATGTGGGTCCTTTAAAAAGGAAAAATTCCACTTTCTTGTAATATTATTGATAAGTAAAGGTTACCATTAAATTTCACTTCATAAATCCTTTGAAATTGGTCAGAACATAAAAAACATACAACAAATGCTATTTTTCATTTTTCTATCTTGATGAATATAATGCCTTTTTCATTTATTTTTTAGTGGACATTTTTACTCATCATACCAACCTCTATGAATTTTTTCAGATTTTTTTTAAAATTTTTTTGAATCAATGTGTGTTCATAATTTGATGAATGCCTCATATGCATATGAGCATTTAGTTAGAATGATGGATAATTTGAAGTTTGACATGTTGGAATGCTTTTAAAAAAAATTAACAAAATTCATACATGTATAAATGATACAAATATGTTCATACAAACAAATTTGAGTGAAGGATCTTTTTTTTATGAGATACACAAATGTGAATAATATGTGAGTAGAAATTAATTTGATATTTACCAAAACATTACAATGTCAGCTATACAAGTTTTAAAATATTTTGCTCAGGTGATAGATGATAATTTTATACAAATGTAGAAGAAAGAATCATCGAATTTGGACACAATTTGCAGAATCTAAACATGTTTGAGTATTTATATTGGAATCTAAATAAAAAAGAAGCAAGGGATAAGGAAACTGAAGAACAGTATCGGACATTATCTCACGCAGTTGGTAAGCAATAACCGCCTGAGATAAACATCTTCTAAGACGGTTATTAAGTACCAACCGCCTGTGAAGATATTTACTTCTTATTAATTAATATTCTTGATTAAATGTGGGTCCTTTAAAAAGGCAAAATTCCACTTTCTTGTAATATTATTGATAAGTAAAGGTTACCTTCAAATTTCAAATCATAAATCCTTTGAAATTGGTCTGAACATAAAAAACATACAACACATGCTATTTTTCATTTTTCCATCTTGATGAATTTAATGCCTTTTTCATGTTTTTTTTCAGTGGACATTTTTACTCATCATACCAACCTCTATGAATTTTTCTAGATTTTTTTAAATTTTTTTGAATCAATCTGTGTTCATAATTTGATGAATGCCTCATATGTATATGAGCATTTAGTTAGAATGATGGATAATTTGAAGTTTGACATGTTGGAATGCTTTTAAAAAAATTAAGAAAATTCATACATGTATAAATGATAAAAATATGTTCATACAAACTTTGAGTGAAGGATCTTTTTTTATGAGATACACAAATGTGAATAATAGTGAGTAGAAATTAATTTGATATTTACCAAAACATTACAATGCCAGCTATACCAATTTTAAAATATTTTGTTCAGGTGGTAGATGTTAATTTTATACAAATGTAGAAGGAAGAATCATCGAATTTGGACAAAATTTGCAGAATCTAAACATGTTTGAGTATTTATATTGGAATCTAAATAAAAAAGAAGCAAGGGATAAGGAAACTGAAGAATAGTATCGGGCATTATCTCAGGCAGTTGGTAAGTAATACCGGCCTGAGATAAACATCTTTTCAAGCGGTTATTAAGTACCAACCGACTGTGTCGACGTCCGTGCGCGACCTTTCGTTTCCCCGAGGTAAACTTCTTCTTAATTTGTATTCTTGATTAAATATCTTCTCAGACGGTTGGTAAGTAAAACTCGCCTGAGATAAAGTTAAAAACCGCCTGTGAAAAAACCGACGCCTATATAAGGAACCCTCACCACAGCCAAAACGCAACCCTGGAGAATTTATATCGACACCGCAAGGCTGTTGAATTTCTCCTGCGTCGCGCCATCGCTCCACCGCTCCGCCGCCAAGCCCATACTGTCGTGCCGCCGCTCAACCCCGTACTGCCACTTCTCCACCCAGCCGGCCCACCGTGCTGATGCCTCCTCACCGTGGTGACACCTCTGCAAGGTAAATGTTGTTTCCTTACTTTTTCTTTGTATATTTTAATTAGCTAATAAGCTGTTAGTTTTGTGTGTTCTGGTATATGGATTCTGTCCTTTCGCATGTGTAGGGACTGTATGGATTGTGTTCTGGTATATTGATATATGGACTATATGGATTGTTTCCTTTTTGTGTGTTCTGCTAGTTTGGTCTTTTATAAATTGATGTATGGACTATATGGATTGTTTCCTTTTTGTGTGTTCTGCTAGTTTGGTCTTTTATATATTGATGTATGGACAATATTGTAATAAGCTTATTGTAGTTTGTACCTATTATGTGACATGAATAAGATGTTTAATTAACAGATGCTATTGTAATATATATAAGATGCATGAAGTTTACCCGAACTTGTATTTGTAGTTTTATGTGTTTTCCTTTTCAATATGCTACTTATGTGTGCGTACCTCCTGCTTGCATATATTTCGAAGTAGTGATTAGGGTTAGCTTTCTAGGGAGATGGTTTTATAACTCACCCATTTAGTTACCATCGTTGGATGGGATCCGATATCAAGATATAATAGACCGGATCCCACCCAAACCTAGCCCATGCTGCTAGGCCTGTTTGCCCCACGACTTCAGTCCTTCACCCCCTGATTGCTGCTTTTGACGCCTTCGACTCCGTCCGCCTCAAGCTGCAGTAGGGTTGGGCATTGGCGACCATACCTTCTCATTGCTAGGTGACATCAATGGTGGCTGGGTGCAAAAGCCAGCAACAGGACCATCTGCAAGCGACAGCAAGGTCGGGAAATGACACCGGGGGTGGAAGGCGGCACCAGGGCCAGCTGTAGGTGGCGACAAGGACGAATACAGTGTTGGAGGCACCGGGGCCAGCTGCCGGCGGCGGCGAGACCGAAAGACGAAGGTGATGGCTGGAGCCACGGGCCACAGCGCGCGGTGGTCTATGGAAAGTCGGCGGCAGTCACCGAAGTGGTGAAGTGGAGCCATGCCACGCTCCAGTAGCGCACCTCTCCATCGCGTCAGGTAGGGGGCCGCGGCAAAAATCCACCCGTACCCGCACCCGTTGAGTGCAATACCCGTCGGATACCCGTACCCGCGGGTATAATTGCCATCACTAGATCCCACCCAGACCTAGCCCATGCCACTGGGCCTGTTTGCCCCACGACTTCAATCCTTCACCCCCGCCTCAAGACGTCGCCTGTTTCCTACATTAGTCACCCTAATCATACTTGTTATGTCTTTTTAAATTCATTTTATAGAAGACCTTTAGAGAATATTTGTGGACAAATTTTGTAAATCTGACAAAAATTCTATTATTGAAGCATGGACCGTCGAGCGTGGATGTATAACATGCCAAGACCTGATCCTATGTATATTCATAATGTTGCAAATGTTATTGAAGCATCCAAGAGACATGCAAAGTTGCAAAAGATAGATGACATATTATGTCCATGTATCGACTGCGAAAATAAGATTGCTTGGACGGATACTATAGTAATACAATCTCTGTGAAAAAAGAGGTTTCAAAAAAAACTACACAATGGACATAGCATGGTGAGTTAGATACATATGATGTGGATAATGATGATGAGAGAGGTTCAGATGATGATAATTTTCATATCGATGATGGTAGTGACAATCAAGCTGGTGATGATGATGATGAGTTCAATTGTGAGGAGATGTTGCGTCACATTGAACCATATGTATTGACTTCTATGGGAGCAAGCAAAGGTTTAAGTAAAATGGAGACATTTCAGAATGCGGCGACGGAGCTTTTAGTTGATGAATCAAACGGTTGTGATAAAGAGTTTACTACATTGCGTGCATTCTTAGAACCACTAAAGTTGAAAGCTATGCACGGATGGTCCGATTGTAGTTTCTCTAATCTTTTGAATCTTCTGGCAGAAATTCTTCCAAATCCAAATAAACTGCCCAGAAGCACTTATAAAGCGAAGAAACTTCTTTGCCCAATGGCAATAGGTGTGACAAAAATACACGCTTGTGTGAACCATTGTATTTTGTATCTCAAAGAGCATGAGCTCGCAACTAGATGCCCCATATGTGGTGTCAGTAGATATAAGAAGGACTACAATCACCAGTATGTTTCCAACATGAAAAAGACTCAGAAGAATAAGAAGTTTATTATTGGTCATGAAGGTGACGATGACGATACTTCTGTCGATGCAGACGGGAAGAATAAGAGAAAAATTTCTGCCTTGGTGATGTGGTACCTTCCGGTAATTGATCGCTTGAAGCATTTGTTCTCAAACCCTAGGGAGGCTGAACTTATGCGTTGGCATTCCGAGCAACACAAGAAGAATGAAAAACATATACGACACCCTGGTGATGCAACACAGTGGAAAAATTTTGATATTCAGTATCCATAATTTGCGAAGGAAATCATAAATGTGAGGTTTTCCATGGGTACAGACGGAATTAATCCATTTGGTGAAAAAGGAGCATACACAACACATGGCCCGTGGTCTTAACGATGTACAACCTACCGACGTGGTTGTGTCACAAAAGGAAATATATCTTATTATCTGTTCTTATCCAAGGTCCGAAACAACCCGGCATCGAAATTGACGTGTTCTTGGAACCTTTAATGGAAGATATGGCGAAATTGTGGAATGAAGGGGTACGTACATGGGATGAGTACAAGCGGGAGTATTTCATGCTAAGAGTAATGATATTCGTTACCGTGCATGATTATCCCGGACTGTTTACATTATCGGGACAAATGAAAGGGGAGAAAGGTTGTGTTAGGTGTGTGGATAGAACTGGATTTCTATACCTCACTTCATCCAGAAAGATGGTGTACATGATACACCTACGGTTCTTGACAAATACACACAAGTATAGGAAGATGAAAGAACAATTTGATAACAAAATTGAAAAAGATACTGCACCAAAACCTTACATTGGAAAACTTGTGGTTGAAATGGTCAAGAACTTTCATATTGCTTTCGGTAAGGGCAAAAATAGTAAAGGAATTAAGAGAAAGAAAAGTACATCTTCGGGTGATACAACTGACATGGCTTTCAAGAAACAATCAATTTTTTTCAAGTATCTTGCGTATTGGAAGAATTTGGAATTTTTCCATAGTATTGATTTGATGCACGTTACAAAGAATGTATTTGACAGCATCATTGGGACCTTACTAGACATACCGAGGAAAACAAAGGACGGATTAAATTCACGTATGGACCAGGTAAATCTTGATTTGAGACCAGAGCTTCATCCAGTAGAAAAGGCAAATGAGAAGCATTACCTGCCCCAGCCAGCTACAACTTGACGCTAGAAGAGAAAAAAGCAATTTGCGAATGCGTGCATGGGATCAAAGTGCCCACGAGTTTCTCATCCAATATCCGCAAACTAGTCTCGATGAAAAACTTGTCTTTATTCGGTTATAATTCTCACGACTGTCACATGATGATGAAAGTTTTCCTTGCCATTGCAATAAGAGTCATCAAACCTGAGCATATAAAAGTAAGTTGTCATCACACGTTTGTGTTACTTCTTCAATGCAGTATTGCAAAATGTGATAGCACATGAAGATTTAGACTATCTGAAAACATACATCGTCGAGACAATGTGCAAGCTTGAGATGTGTTTCCCACCATCCATTTTTGATATGCAAGTACACCTAATCATACATCTTGTTGATCAGATAAAAGCATTGGGGCCACTATATTTACATCATATGTTTTCGTTCGAGAGATACTTAGGAGTATTAAAAGGTTATGTGCAGAATCGTGCTCACCCAGAGGGTTCAATTATGGAAGGATACACCACTAAAGAAGTGATTGATGGTTGCGCTAATTACATCAAAGATGGAAAATCGATAGGTGTGCCTATACCGGTACATGAGGGTAGACTACGTGGGAGAGGCAAAGTGGGTAAGAAAACATTTATCGTTCAGGATTACAAGAATGTACACCGTGCACATTTTGGTGTACTACAACAGCTTGCAATAGCTGAGTCATACATTGAGGAACACCAAATTGAGTTTCGTGATAAAAACCAAGACCACACAGAGGACTGGATCATGAAATAGCACAGAAGATGTTTCACTGAATGGTTAATGGACAAAAATATACCATATGGAAACACTATAGAAGAGGCAACAATGAAGAAGTTAGCTTCTGGCCCATCAGCTTTGGTGACCTCATGGCAAGCATATGACATCAGTGGTTACACATTTTACACTAAAGAAAAAGACGGTAAGAGTGTTGCACAAAATAGTGTTGTTCGTATTGAGGCTTATGATTCACAAGGGCAGAAGACCACATACTTCGGGTTCATAGAGGAAATATGGGAACTCGATTATGGAGAAAGAATGGTAATGCCTATATTTAAGTGCCAATGGGTCAAACATCCTGATGGTGTGAATGTGGACAATTACGGGCTGACACTGGTAGACTTGAATAAAGTGGGTTATAAAGATGACCTGTGGGTTCTCGCCGATAATGTTGCACAAGTTTTTTATGTTCAAGAACCAGAAACTGAGAAGATGCACATAGTTGTTTCTGGAAAGCAAAATATTGTTGGGGTTGAGAATGTGGGAGATGTGGAAGAGGAATAAAATCAGTATGAAGAGATGTACCTTTTCACCGAACCAGAGAACATCAAGCGCGTAGAGAGAAGCATTAAAAAGAATTTGAAACCCTATATGCGAGAAGATGTCAATGTTGGAAAAAATATATATAGCAATGCGAGATGATATATATTGTATATATTTGTATCTTCTAATATCAACTTAGAACAATGTTCTATTTCAACTTTAGATAGCATGTTTCAAACATTATTAAATTCAACTTCTGTTTCGAGCTCCTGTCAAGCTAATCCCTTCACAGCAAGCTCTTGTAGATGCAAGTAACACCCGAGACTCATCATTTGGATTGTTAAAAGCTTCATTTGAAGTCTGACGATAGTTCCCGTCCATTTGAGGGCTTGTTTGGATAGGAGTACACCCAAACAAGCCCTGCAAGATTTCTTTCTCTTCTCTCCATTTTGATAACTTATGAAGATGCTACTTTATCAGTTCTAATGGCTGAATATATTGACTACAAATCAGTACCATCTCTCTTAGTGCTTTACACAAGCGACGAAACGTACAACTTCAATCACAAATCTTGTTTGTACCATTTTCAGAGGAATTTGTCCTTAATCTTTCAAGCATAGATTTATCAATAATTGAAGCTTCATCATCAGACATGTTAATGACTGTTACAAGGGAAGGGTGTGTCGAAGCTAACGAAATCTGAACAGGAGTGAAGACAAAGAGATGTTGCATATGATTGACAATGTCCAGGTTAGACAACATGAAGCTATGATGACAACCTTCAATAGCATGAAAAGTGATGCCAAGGTTATGCTTGCATCAACCAAGACATGTTGTGAGGGTATAACACTTGTTGGGGCAAGCATAACCTTGGCCAAAATCAGAAATCACGCCACCGTTGATTACTCTGAAGGCGCCATGGATTACTCTGAAGTTTACCGAGTACGCACGGAGAAAACTTCAGAGTAATCCATGGTGTCTTTAGAGTAATCCACGGTGGTGTGATTTCTGATTTTGGCCAAGGTTATGCTTGCCCCAACAAGTGTTATACCCTCACAACATGTCTTGGTTGATGCAAGCATAACCTTGGCATCACTTTTCATGCTATTGAAGGTTGTCATCATAGCTTCATGTTGTCCACGCCACCGTTGATTACTCTGAAGGCGCCATGGATTACTCTGAAGTTTACCGAGTACGCACGGAGAAAACTTCAGAGTAATCCATGGTGTCTTTAGAGTAATCCACGGTGGCGTGATTTCTGATTTTGGCCAAGGTTATGCTTGCCCCAACAAGTGTTATACCCTCACAACATGCCTTGGTTGATGCAAGCATAACTTTGGCATCACTTTTCATGTTGTTGAAGGTGTCATCTGTGGGGACCGGAATCCACACATCCGAGGATCTCATTGGGTGGTGTCGTGCGATGCGACACCCAACAGTTTACAAGAATAGAACCAGAATAAAGTACAAGACCAAGTCTTTTATTTAATACACAGCGGAAGTTTTCACAATACTAGCGGATGTAAAGAAATATATACATACCATAGCTACGCTCTCAGCACTAGCTATGCAAAAAGCAAAGTTTTCCATGCCAGGGATACTTTGCACTAGCAACACTCAAACTATGGCGGCGTGCAGGGTTCCCACTCGGCTGTACACCCTGGAGGGGGTGTTGCCTCATCGTCAAACCCATCCTTAAAGGGGTAACCTGCAAAAACTCGTTAACTGCAAACGTGAGCTTAAGGCTCAGCAAGACTTAACCGTCTCACTAGACAGATGCACGGGGACACTAAACATAGGTATGGAATAGCATAAATAACTCGCCTACAACTGGATCCTTATAATCAAGTTTTAAGTAGCAAATGACATTCTCTGAGCACGGCACATCATGGGCTCCACAATCAAATGAGAAACGCTTTACCGATGATATGACATGCCCAAAGCACATAATGCTATTACAGCTAAAGTATGGGGAAATTGTAAATCTTTAGTTATACTATCTCTAAACCAAACAAAGTTGCAAAGTAATTATAATTCAATATCATATGACTTTCCTGACTTCTTTAGTATTTACTACGTCACGACACAGTGAACAAGTGGTACTCTATTACTGCGAGGGACAGTGATTGCAATCAAGACACACCCGGACAACACGACACATACGTCGTTCGGAAGTGTCAGCGAGTACACCTGTACCTACATAACACTTCAGTACTAGGCGTATATGGCCACCTTTCACAAGAAACTCAAATGATGAGCCCGTCTCACCTCCGCAAACAGCAGGTCTCCGCACGGAACACCTCATGTGTCCGCCGACCGATTTACACCTTACTGTCCTCAACCCACCCCTATCGATGGTGAGTTAATGGGTCTCAACATCCCAGTTATCAAGTTACATCAGTTTATTGGATTCCATATGTCCATTATATTGCCGGTACAATTCAAGCTTGTCCAGCGGGGCCGCATACGGACGGGCCTTAATCAACACAGGCAGGGCTATGCGACCGAGACTCAATTCTCGCCGCTTCCTATCCATTCCCTACCCGGTCTCAGTTTCATTATATTAAGCCATGTTCTATTCAACCAATCCTGTGAGATACATCTCTCGCGAGTAGATTCCAACTACTCGACCTCTACCGGATCTCCTATGCAATAGCAAAGCAGTTACTACAGGTCAAACTGTAACTCGTGCCAAATAAACCCCTGGGATTTTTGGTCATGCAAGTGGAGTATCATTCACCCTAAACGTAATGCACAATTCATATACTATTCATCATAGTGATAAAGCAAAAGCTCATAAACGACTTAAATGCAAACCGGGGCTTGCCTTGTTGCAGGTCAGGTTCTGAGTTAAAAATTGGAAGGTTCTCTTCCAAGGCTTCTGGCTCCTCCTCGACTTCGGTCACTATACGATATGCAGATAACATGGATATATAAATGACTTTGAAAATTATTTATTTTAAGACCATAATTTAATTCATGGTGATCACTATATGACAGGGACCTTAATTGGCTCTGGAATTTCGATGGTAGATACTAGGGAATATGATCAAGGCTCTTGCAAAGAACAGGAGATGATCATAGCAGATTGTGGTCTCCGAAAGTATGGCAAGCAATCAACTTCCAAAAATTTCCGAGAGGAAACTGTAGCTTGAACCTAGCTAACAGTTGATAATCAAGATGGAGGGAGTGGTTCTGGTTTTAGCAAAATTTGTTTTCATAATTTTCTAAGCTGTGGGGAAGGAGTTATTGTATTTCTAATTCGGCAAGAATTTCTGGATTTACTTTATAATTGAGTTTCTAGACATTAAATCAATATTTGGTTTGTAACTGATTTAGGACTAGTATAGTAGGTTAATTAAATCCAAGACTTTAACAGGAGCTAGGGTATGACTAAAGGAAGACTCAGTAAAATTTTGGGACCTAATAAAGCAACCTAATAGCTGTGAAAATTCAATAACTGAAAAAGGAAATTGAATTATCCAGAGAGTTAAACAGGTGTTATGGCTCCCAAATTTTGCCTGATAATCAAGAATAGGACAATAAATTTTATGTGAATTTTGGGGAATTTTCCCGTCGATATCTTGTCCGGAAAAAATTGCATTTGCACTAGGAAAGATTATTTTCTACAGAATTTAACTCTGAGTTCCACAGAACCTAATTGGTATTGACAGAAACTAGAGCTCAAGAGCTTTCGAACAAAATTTGTTTGAAGATTTTTGGAGTATCCTACAGAAAGATATTCAATTTAGAAGTTTGGGTAAATTTCTGGAATTAAATAAATCCCAAAGACCACGTGGCACATTCTGGTTGAGGCAGCACCGGGGTCCACAGAATTAAAGCGCGCAGCCACACTAGATCTCAGCCGCACCGTGATCCCGCAGTGAATGGCAGGTGGGACCCGATGGGGTCATCGTCTACCTCGGGCCGGTGCCCGCGCGGAGCAGCACCCGCGACGGTGGCTCGCCGGCGAGCTCGCCGCCGGCCAATCCAACGCACCAGATTCGCGGAAACTTGCCGCCTGGGGGTTTTTGGGGTCGCTGAGCACGATGGTGAGGTCAGTGGGTCTTGAAGCTCGCCGGAAAAGGTCGTGCGACGGCGGTGGCGGCGATGAGCGCTCGGGCAGCATAGAACTCTCTATAGAGTAGCTCAAATCACTTGGGAATTGCTCCAAAACCTTTCTGGGATGATGGAGTTCAAGGATATGGGCGCAGAAGGGGAGTGAGTCGCCGGGAATCATGAGTTCGACGGTGAGCCGAGGTTTTCTCACCGGCGGCGAGCAAAACTCGAAATTCAGAGTCGTTGCTTGATGATCCTTAAAGGTTTTTGCTCAGACAGGAGCGCTAGGGCCTATAGAAACTATCTCTAAGTAATTGCAAAGGATGATTGCTTGCCGAAAAGGAATTTGACATGAAATCATAGCTAGCTATCTACCCTCGGCCGTAGAGGAAACGAACAATAACTCGCTCAGGCTTCAACGATAAGGGAAACGGTTTGTACCATGAGCTAGAGTTTGATCAGGCGCACCTTTTTGCTCTTTGGAGCTAGGCTTGAAACGGCGCGGAACGGTGGCACGCCGCGGAGCAGTGGCGAGCGGCGGCGATGGCGCGCGGCGGAAGAATAGTGGCGAGGCAGTGGAGCTGTGATCGGGGATGAGGATTAAAGGGAGCTTCGGCCGGCCTTTTATAGGGCCGCGGCGAGCAGGCAGGCAGCTCGCTGGAGCTGCATGCGCGCGCGCGGTGTCGAGCGGGGGCGCGGCGGTGCAGAGGTGGCGGGGTTGAGCTGATCCGTTTAAAAAGGGGAGCTGACATGTGGGGCCCACTGTCCAGTGATTCTCCCCACAGTTCAGTTACTAATTCATTTAAAAATAGAAGATCAACTCCAAAAATCATGAAATTTTGTGGAGATGGCAAATGAATTATTCTGAACACAATGGTGAACTCAATTCTTATGTTTAAAGAAGTTGGAGAAGAATTAAATATTCAGATTTGAATTTGATTCAAATTTGCCAAGCACCTCAATAAAAATAGTAGATGAGTTTCTAAAATCTTGAAACTTTGTAAGCATGCTATTGAGGAATTTAGGAGCTCATGGAAAAATTTAGGGCCCTTAATTTGAATATTTGGTTTAGAGCTTATTAGGGCTTCATCGTGCATTGCTTACTAATCCTTATCCAAAAATTCTTATTCTTAAAAGGTGAATAGAATATAATTTGGATTCATGGTGAAGTCTAATACCCATGATAAAAGAATCTAACAAAGAGTGCAAGATAAGTTTTGGATGGCATAGTTCATGTGTACCATTATATTGGAGATCCAAAATAGTTGATCACAAAACCCATATGAACTTAACATGCCATAAAAGTGGGGTTTTACATTCCTCTCCCCTTAAAAGAATCTCGTCCTGAGATTACAAAAGAAGGTAAAGGAAAAGGATCTATCGAACATATGCCACTAACAAGTCCGGATAGTTCGTTCTAAGATACTCCTCGCTTTCCCATGTGGCCTCTTCGGCACTGTGGTTGCTCCACAAGATCTTGTAGAAACGCAAGGTGCGGCTTCTTGTGGTGCGAGCCTTTTCATCGATGATCTGAGTTGGATGCTCGGAATAAGTGAGATCTGGTTGGAGAGCTTCCAAATCCTCCATGCGGATATCAGATGGAGCCTTAAGACATTTCCGCAATTGGGAAATGTGGAATACATTGTGGACTCCTGAAAGTGACGTTGGTAACTCCAATTGATATGCCACAGGTCCGTATCTTTCGATTACTGTGAATGGCCCAATAAAGCGGGGAGCTAGCTTCCCTTTTACCCAGAAGCGATGGATACCCTTCGTAGGGGATACCCGGAGATAAACATGATCTCCAACTTCAAAGTGAAGAGGTCGACGTCGCTTGTCCGCGTAGCTCTTCTGTCGAGACTGAGCAGCTTTGAGATTCGCTTGAATAGTGCGAACTCGATCCTCAGCTTCATTTACTAAGTCGATGCCGTATACTGCTCGTTCACCTGATTCGCACCAGTTCAAGGGTGTGCGACACTTCCGGCCATAAAGAGCTTCATAAGGTGCCATCTGGATGCTAGCCTGGTAACCGTTGTTGTATGAAAACTCCGCCAAAGGTAGATGATCATCCCAGTTCTTGCCCTGGTGGATGGCACAGGCACGAAGCATGTCTTCTAGCACTTGATTCACCCGTTCAGTTTGTCCATCCGTCTGAGGATGATAGGCCGAGCTCCGAATTAACTTGGTTCCCAGTGCAGCGTGGAGATGCTCCCAGAATCGCGAAACAAATACAGCCCCACGATCTGAGACGATGGTGCGGGGTATTCCGTGGAGGCATACGATTCTGGCAATGTATAACTCCGCGTATCTTGAGGAATGATAGTTGGTATTGACGGGAATGAAATGCGCCGTCTTAGTCAGTCGGTCAACTATCACCCAAATTGAGTCGTGCTTATGGAGAGTGGGAGGCAACCCAACAATGAAATCCATGCTGATATCCTCCCATTTCCAAGCTGGTATGCTTAAAGGTTGAAGCTGTCCTGCTGCTTTCATATGGTCGGCCTTCACTCGCCGGCACGTATCACACTCGGATACATATTTAGCTACTTCCCGCTTCATCCGAGTCCACCAGAACTTCTTTCTTAAATCTTGGTACATTTTGTTACTTCCCGGATGAATGGAATACTTGGATAAATGAGCTTCATCCAGTATCTTCCTCCGAAGTTCCATGTTTCGGGGTACCACTATACGGTCGTTAAACCAGAGGGTACCTTCATCGTCACATCGGAAGCATTTCATCTCCCCCTTCTTTATTCTTTGCTGAATATGTGACATCCCCTTATCCGCCTTCTGAGCTGCCATAATATCCTCCCTGATGGTAGGAATGAGAGCGAGATTGTAGAGCGCCCCATATGGAACCAAGTAAAGACTCAGTTCTTCCTTTCCCTCCCTCGAGGTAATGGAAAGATTGTTGATATGGGACTTGCGGCTCCGAGCGTCTGCGACTACGTTCGCCTTGCCTGGATGGTAGTGGATCTCAATCTCATAATCCTTGATCAATTCTAACCATCGCCTTTGTCGCATATTTAAATCCTTCTGGGTGAAGATGTATTTCAAGCTTTTGTGATCAGTGTAAAGGTGTACTAAATTACCCAGTAGATAATGCCTCCACATCTTCAATGCTAGCACCACAGCAGCCAGTTCAAGATCATGAGTCGGGTAGTGCTTCTCGTGGTTCCGAAGCTGTCGCGATCCATACGCGATCACTCTTCGCTCTTGCATTAACACACAACCTAAACCAATCCCAGATGCATCGCAATAGACATCAAATGCTTTGGTAGTGTCTGGTTGGGCTAAAACTGGTGCCGTTGTAAGGTGTTTCACCAATGCTTTGAAACCTGCCTCACATGCCTCAGTCCATACATACTTTTGTCCTTTCTTCAGAAGTTCTGTCATTGGTTTAGCTATTTTGGAGAAACTGGGTATAAACCTCCGGTAATATCCTGCTAAACCCAGGAAACTTTGGACTTCATGTACAGACTTTGGAGACTCCCATTTGAGGACTTGCTTAATCTTGCTTGGATCAACTGCAATACCTTCTGCTGAAATGATGTGCCCTAAAAATGGCACCTGGTTGATCCAGAATTCACACTTGCTGAACTTAGCATACAACTGATGGTCCCGTAATCGCTGAAGCACAATATGCAAGTGTTGAGCATGTTCTTCTTCGGATTTTGAATACACAAGTATGTCGTCAATGAAGACCACGACGAACTTGTCCAATTCCGGCATGAACACTGAGTTCATGAGATACATGAAATGAGCCGGGGCGTTGGTTAATCCGAAGGACATAACCAGATACTCATACAGTCCATACCTTGTTGAGAATGCTGTCTTGGATATATCTTCTGGTCGGATTCTAATTTGATGATAACCAGAACGAAGATCCATCTTCGAAAACACTTTAGCACCCACTAATTGATCGAAAAGAATATCAATGCGCGGTAGTGGATACTTGTTCTTGATGGTGACAGCATTAAGTGGACGATAGTCTACACACAGCCTCAAGGTCTTATCTTTCTTTTCTACAAACAGTGCAGAACAACCCCATGGTGATGAACTTGGACGAATAAAACCTTTGCTCTCAAGTTCAGTTAATTGTTCCTTCAGTTCTGCAAGTTCCTTAGGTGCCATCTTGTAGGGTGGTCTTGAAATTGGCACTGTTCCTGGTGCAAGTTCAATCTTGAACTCTATATCTCTCTCTGGGGGCATACCAGGAAGATCTTCAGGAAATACGTCGGAGTATTCACATACTACCGGAATATCCTCTAGTTCCATAACCTCGGTATTGAGAATAGATGGTACCAATGGAATGATGTTCTTAAGATTGAGAACTTGGGGTCGATGGAGTGGAGAGTTTAGATAAATCTTTCTAGGAATGATATCAAGAATAGCACCATGGTACTGCAACCATGCCATACCTAAGATGATATCAAGCTTTTGATGCTCTAATATCAGAAACGAAGTAAGATATATGGTCCCATCTAGGTTAAGTGGGATTCCAGGAACCAATTTATTTGTTACCGTTTTCCCGGCTGGAGTGTTAACCACATATGGGGTTTTTGTGGAGATAACAGGCAATTGACTTTTAACGACAAAATATTTACTAATGACATTGTGTGAAGCTCCGGAGTCAAAGAGTATGACTACGGGTTGATCGAAGATAGAGAACGTACCCGTGAGCACGGGTGTGCCTTTTGGAACGTCCTCGATGGCGAGGTGGTGGATGTTGCCGGGTCTGGTGGCTAGCTTCTTGGGCGGGTTGCGGGGTTGGTTGGCCCCCTGGTAAGATGATTGCCCTCCACCTTGTCGATTCTGCGGACAATCCTTGGCGAAGTGCCCCGTACGTCCACACGTGAAACACGTGTACGGGGTTTGGCCAATACGAAGGGGAGGACGGAATCCCGGTGCACGTGGTGGAGGTGGAAGTGCACGTGGAACCATCCCC
Source organism: Tuctoria greenei (assembly GCA_036927565.1). Classification (NCBI taxonomy): domain Eukaryota; kingdom Viridiplantae; phylum Streptophyta; class Magnoliopsida; order Poales; family Poaceae; genus Tuctoria; species Tuctoria greenei. The sequence continues at coordinate 115,351,792 of JAYESD010000006.1, forward strand.
TGTTGTTGCTGCGGCCGAAATCCGCCGTTGTTGAACTGACGACCACGGAACATTGGTGGTCGCGATGGCGGCTGCCACCTCTGGCCGGATGGTGATCGATACACCATACGGTACTTCTGAGGAGTACCACCTCCGCTGCTCTGTGGAGCACCCCTCTTCTTTTTATCGGAGGACAGCTCGCGCGTAGCGTCCTCCTGCATGATAGCGGCATTGACTATGTCGTTGAAGTTGCCGCGGTTGAACAGGACAAGCTTGTCCTTCAACTTGGGGTTCAAACCCCGGTAGAAACATTCCTGCTTCCGATCTTCGGTATTCACTTGGTCCTGAGCATATTGGGCCAAGTGGTTGAATGATTTGGAGTATTCGTATGCACTCCTTCCTCCTTGCCTTAGCTCCAAGAACTCTTGAAGCTTCCTCCTCATAATCCCGGGAGGGATGTGGTAGGCGCGAAATGCCTCCCGGAATTCGGTCCAGCTTACAACATGGCCTGCGGGGCGTGCGGCAAGGTAATTGGCCCACCACGCACCGGCAGACCCCTGCAGTTGTTGCGCTGCAAACAATGTCTTCTGCTGTTCGGTTACCGCGAGTAAACCGAACTTTCCTTCAATGGTGCGGAGCCAGTTATCCGCGTCCAACGGTTCATCGGCTTCTCTGAATACCGGTGGGTGTGTCGATGAGAAATCAGAGTAGGAACTCTGAAATTGCTGACGCGGTCCATCATCCTGTCGTCCCCCTTGACGGGACGAGTGCTGCACCAACGTCCGCAGTAACTCGGTTTGCTCGTCGCGCGAGCCGAGCACTGCAGCGAGAACCTCCGCGAGACTCCTGGGGAGTGTGGTTGGAGGTGGTGGAGGTGGTTGCGTCTGAGGCGTATTCTGCCCCGGGGGTGGTGTGTCATCCCCCTGTCCTCCACTAGATCCCCCCACCTCTGAGGCTGTACGAGTACGCACCATACTGCAATATAATGAATAACACGGTAAGTCCCATTGCCTCAAGTTTATCCTCCCTTAGAAATGCGGTAGACAATAATAGACGATGCATAACATTTACATATATTGATAAAGCACAAACTTTATACAAAATATATCATCTCAAGACCAAGTTTACAGTAGTAAACCCAAAATGATGGACTCCCTTTATGGAAATACATCTCTACCATACTTGGCCTTCCTGACATGTCATACTCATCTCATTAGCTAGACACCACAACCATTACTCTTAATATGACACAAACATGGTCACAAAAGAGAAACACTAGCAACCATTTAACTATATGCCGCCCGGTGTTGGCGGAAGTGCTACCACATCTAACTTCAATATGCTCTACTCGACGTATTCAAGTTCCTCTGGGTCTTCTTCTTCTTCTTCATCTTCAGGGCTAGGCACCTCCGATACGGGTGCTGGAGTAGAAGTTGATACATCGTTCAACATCAACGTCTTCTTGGCAGCCATAGCTTGCCAATCTGTCTGTATTATAAACATCCCCCAGGCCTCATTCTCTTGCTGAGCCTGTTCACAGCTGGTCTTCCAGCTCTGAGCCTCTACTCTGGACTGATCCCTGTCTGCAGTCACCACGTTCAACTGTGTGTCCCGTTGGTGCCCATAAAGTAGGCTTGCCTCCAGATCAATATCTCTCTCTAGAGTCTCCTGGCGAGACGCGGCCAAATCCATAACAGCGTCATGCCATTGATTCTCCCTAAGGTTCAAACGATGATTAAGAGGAGCCATCATATCCCTAAGTCCATCATTTGCCCACTCAAAGTGATCGCTTCATGGCTTGCTTCAGATTGTTTGTCAATTCTTTTATGCATGTCCTTTGATTACCCTTCTCGCGATGTGAGGCTGCTGCATACATCGCTAAGGCTGTTGCGGATGTTTCGCCATGCTCTCCCACCTCCGCAAGCAAGCGGGTTGCCCAGGCTTCAGAAGCCCTGCCGTTGACTGGAAAGAACTCATACGGAGTACCCACCAGATGACGGTAATGGAGTTTGCAAAACCTCCCTATGGCAACACTTGCGGCGTAGCTCCATGTTTCTTCTAATATCAATCCTTTGATCTTAATGGAGTATGGAGCCCATCCGAGGTGCGGTGGACCGGCAGGCACATCGACGTAGATGGTGCAACTCCACATACCGCCCTCCTGGAACTTCTTGCCCCAATAGCTAGGTAACACCAAATAGCCAAACTGGCCGAGCAACCGTGCAAACACGTCCGGAAAACCGGCGTGCCCGGTGCATGTTGAGAACACCCATCCATTAGGCAACTGAATTCTTGGTGCTGCCATCTGTGGACAATTATACCCGAATGTCAATACACCGTTTAAGTATTCAACCCAATCACTGGTGATGTGGGACAAAAAGAAATATCCATAATCAATTGGTTCAGTCAAAGCTGCAATCTGGAAATGAGTACAGTTCTGGTTTATCTGACCTGTCTGCAGTAACCCGTATGTTTCATACAGAAGAAGTCAGAACTAAACTTTATGTTGAATACAAAAATTGTAGTACACTTCAAAACCTTTCCAGATTGTACTCATACAGCCACTGTTGAACTAGTATGAACAATCTATACCAGTTTTAAGTTGACTCAAGGGTTCTGAAAATTTTGACAGAACCTCCCCTGTATATGGGCTTATCTCCACATTCTATACAGGTTCATCATGATAAGATATTGAGGTAGTGTCAAAATAAACATTGAGTAACATCGTGTTAACAATCCAGAACTAAAGAAGTTCCATCATGACAACCTTGTCATGAAGGTATTATGCATCAATTCACAATTATGTGCAAACTGTTCCAAGTTCTGGACTGCAGGAACCAAATTTGCGACAAATGGAATTAGGCATAGCTACACCTAGATTCAGGTCAGGAGTGATAAATAAAGTTGATAGATGACTTCCTAAGCTTTCCAGAAATGTATATGCGTAACCATATCACTGTTCTGGATTAGGGGTTATAATTATCCAAACTCAACAGTAAAGCTGACTGGTTTGCATCAACAGTCATGCAGTTTACTGTGTTGTCTTCCCAATTTGGTTAAACTCCAATTAAAATCAGGAAGGACTCCCAAAACAAACTCGTGAATCTCCACCTACCCTTCTCAAACATATATCCCAATAAGGTAGTGGATTTTTCTACAGTGAGTTATGGCAAGAATACAGAAACGGTACAAAGGTGGGTTCATGTGGAGTAATTACAGTAAACCCCAGTTTTCAACAGATTAACAAGCTTTTCTGTCTTTATAGTCAACGGAAAAGTTGGAGAGACCTTCACGAGCTTTCCATTCATGTAGGATATGCTTATGTTATCTAATTGCTAACCAAGATTACAACCTGGCGAAGTTGAGCTACTTCTACCAGAAAGCAAGAATCTTGGTTCTATCCATTTTATCAAGTCGAGCCCGAAATTATCAATATCTGATAGTCGGACTTTCTCAAAACACAATGCAACCATTCTGTCGGTGGGGAGGGTCTAGTATCATGTTTGATACTGACGGTACTACGTGCCTCACGAAAGGAAATTCTATCCGGTACATCCGCTTACGTCTATAGGTGGTTTCTATATCGTTCCCTCGCAAACGGCTTCTACACGGGTTGCTACCGGAGTTAGGTTACCTGCAGAAGACAAACAATCCCCTTTCACACCTTCGCACCTCAAGGGCGGCACGGGGAAACACGGCAGGCAGTCACAATAATATATAACTAAAAGTAAATGCATACGACTCTGGCGTGAGTCGTCCTCGAGCGAGGCCATGTCTCGAGGTACATGGCTGTAAATACGTCTGTACAGCAAAGACTCCCGTACGATCCGGCTTATACACGCTCGGGCATACGTGTTCGCATGTTCTCATAGATATGAGAACACACTATCGGGTTACATACCACCCGACGGGGCTTCCCTCTAACTTTGTGTCACGCTGGGGTACCGCGTGTCATATGTTCTTAGAAACATGGAAAGTTTCAAAGACTCATATTGACTTTCCGTACCAAGCCACGGAAATTTCACATACCACCTCTCGTATGCTGAGCTTACCGAGATTGATCCGCTCTCGGTGGCGTACCTTACCTCTTACCTGATGTCGGAGCGTCGTTACAGAATATAATAACACATAGTTAGTTTACCACCTTTATATCTTATACTAATAATACTCCTTATAACGGCATGTAACTAATTTCTCACTCAAGTTCCTAATTTTTGAAAATATGTTCTTTTCCGGTACACTGTTCCCAACGAAGCTCTGATACCATGTCTGTGGGGACCGGAATCCACACATCCGAGGATCTCATTGGGTGGTGTCGTGCGATGCGACACCCAACAGTTTACAAGAATAGAACCAGAATAAAGTACAAGACCAAGTCTTTTATTTAATACACAGCGGAAGTTTTCACAATACTAGCGGATGTAAAGAAATATATACATACCATAGCTACGCTCTCAGCACTAGCTATGCAAAAAGCAAAGTTTTCCATGTCAGGGATACTTTGCACTAGCAACACTCAAACTATGGCGGCGTGCAGGGTTCCCACTCGGCTGTACACCCTGGAGGGGGTGTTGCCTCATCGTCAAACCCATCCTTAAAGGGGTAACCTGCAAAAACTCGTTAACTGCAAACGTGAGCTTAAGGCTCAGCAAGACTTAACCGTCTCACTAGACAGATGCACGGGGACACTAAACATAGGTATGGAATAGCATAAATAACTCGCCTACAACTGGATCCTTATAATCAAGTTTTAAGTAGCAAATGACATTCTCTGAGCACGGCACATCATGGGCTCCACAATCAAATGAGAAACGCTTTACCGATGATATGACATGCCCAAAGCACATAATGCTATTACAGTAAAGTATGGGGAAATTGTAAATCTTTAGTTATACTATCTCTAAACCAAACAAAGTTGCAAAGTAATTATAATTCAATATCATATGACTTTCCTGACTTCTTTAGTATTTACTACGTCACGACACAGTGAACAAGTGGTACTCTATTACTGCGAGGGACAGTGATTGCAATCAAGACACACCCGGACAACACGACACATACGTCATTCGGAAGTGTCAGCGAGTACACCTGTACCTACATAACACTTCAGTACTAGGCGTATATGGCCACCTTTCACAAGAAACTCAAATGTTGAGCCCGTCTCACCTCCGCAAACAGCAGGTCTCCGCACGGAACACCTCATGTGTCCGCCGACCGATTTACACCTTACTGTCCTCAACCCACCCCTATCGATGGTGAGTTAATGGGTCTCAACATCCCAGTTATCAAGTTACATCAGTTTATTGGATTCCATATGTCCATTATATTGCCGGTACAATTCAAGCTTGTCCAGCGGGGCCGCATACGGACGGGCCTTAATCAACACAGGCAGGGCTATGCGACCGAGACTCAATTCTCGCCGCTTCCTATCCATTCCCTACCCGGTCTCAGTTTCATTATATTAAGCCATGTTCTATTCAACCAATCCTGTGAGATACATCTCTCGCGAGTAGATTCCAACTACTCGACTTCTACCGGATCTCCTATGCAATAGCAAAGCAGTTACTACAGGTCAAACTGTAACTCGTGCCAAATAAACCCCTGGGATTTTTGGTCATGCAAGTGGAGTATCATTCACCCTAAACGTAATGCACAATTCATATACTATTCATCATAGTGATAAAGCAAAAGCTCATAAACGACTTAAATGCAAACCGGGGCTTGCCTTGTTGCAGGTCAGGTTCTGAGTTAAAAATTGGAAGGTTCTCTTCCAAGGCTTCTGGCTCCTCCTCGACTTCGGTCACTATACGATATGCAGATAACATGGATATATAAATGACTTTGAAAATTATTTATTTTAAGACCATAATTTAATTCATGGTGATCACTATATGACAGGGACCTTAATTGGCTCTGGAATTTCGATGGTAGATACTAGGGAATATGATCAAGGCTCTTGCAAAGAACAGGAGATGATCATAGCAGATTGTGGTCTCCGAAAGTATGGCAAGCAATCAACTTCCAAAAATTTCCGAGAGGAAACTGTAGCTTGAACCTAGCTAACAGTTGATAATCAAGATGGAGGGAGTGGTTCTGGTTTTAGCAAAATTTGTTTTCATAATTTTCTAAGCTGTGGGGAAGGAGTTATTGTATTTCTAATTCGGCAAGAATTTCTGGATTTACTTTATAATTGAGTTTCTAGACATTAAATCAATATTTGGTTTGTAACTGATTTAGGACTAGTATAGTAGGTTAATTAAATCCAAGACTTTAACAGGAGCTAGGGTATGACTAAAGGAAGACTCAGTAAAATTTTGGGACCTAATAAAGCAACCTAATAGCTGTGAAAATTCAATAACTGAAAAAGGAAATTGAATTATCCAGAGAGTTAAACAGGTGTTATGGCTCCCAAATTTTGCCTGATAATCAAGAATAGGACAATAAATTTTATGTGAATTTTGGGGAATTTTCCCGTGGATATCTTGTCTGGAAAAAATTGCATTTGCATTAGGAAAGATTATTTTCTACAGAATTTAACTCTGAGTTCCACAGAACCTAATTGGTATTGACAGAAACTAGAGCTCAGGAGCTTTCGAACAAAATTTGTTTGAAGATTTTTGGAGTATCCTACAGAAAGATATTCAATTTAGAAGTTTGGGTAAATTTCTGGAATTAAATAAATCCCAAAGACCACGTGGCACATTCTGGTTGAGGCAGCACCGGGGTCCACAGAATTAAAGAGCGCAGCCACACTAGATCTCAGCCGCACCGTGATCCCGCAGTGAATGGCAGGTGGGACCCGATGGGGTCATCGTCTACCTCGGGCCGGTGCCCGCGCGGAGCAGCACCCGCGACGGTGGCTCGCAGGCGAGCTCGCCGCCGGCCAATCCAACGCACCAGATTCGCGGAAACTTGCCGCCTGGGGGTTTTTGGGCTCGCTGAGCACGATGGTGAGGTCAGTGGGTCTTGAAGCTCGCCGGAAAAGGTCGTGCGACGGCGGTGGCGGCGATGAGCGCTCGGGCAGCATAGAACTCTCTATAGAGTAGCTCAAATCACTTGGGAATTGCTCCAAAACCTTTCTGGGATGATGGAGTTCAAGGATATGGGCGCAGAAGGGGAGTGAGTCGCCGGGAATCATGAGTTCGACGGTGAGCCGAGGTTTTCTCACCGGCGGCGAGCAAAACTCGAAATTCAGAGCCGTTGCTTGATGATCCTTAAAGGTTTTTGCTCAGACAGGAGCGCTAGGGCCTATAGAAACTATCTCTAAGTAATTGCAAAGGATGATTGCTTGCCGAAAAGGAATTTGACATGAAATCATAGCTAGCTATCTACCCTCGGCCGTAGAGGAAACGAACAATAACTCGCTCAGGCTTCAACGATAAGGGAAACGGTTTGTACCATGAGCTAGAGTTTGATCAGGCGCACCTTTTTGCTCTTTGGAGCTAGGCTTGAAACGGCGCGGAACGGTGGCACGCCGCGGAGCAGTGGCGAGCGGCGGCGCTGGCGCGCGGCAGAAGAATAGTGGCGAGGCAGTGGAGCTGTGATCGGGGATGAGGATTAAAGGGAGCTTCGGCCGGCCTTTTATAGGGCCGCGGCGAGCAGGCAGGCAGCTCGCTGGAGCTGCATGCGCGCGCGCGGTGTCGAGCGGGGGCGCGGCGGTGCAGAGGTGGCGGGGTTGAGCTGATCCGTTTAAAAAGGGGAGCTGACATGTGGGGCCCACTGTCCAGTGATTCTCCCCACAGTTCAGTTACTAATTCATTTAAAAATAGAAGATCAACTCCAAAAATCATGAAATTTTGTGGAGATGGCAAATGAATTATTCTGAACACAATGGTGAACTCAATTCTTATGTTTAAAGAAGTTGGAGAAGAATTAAATATTCAGATTTGAATTTGATTCAAATTTGCCAAGCACCTCAATAAAAATAGTAGATGAGTTTCTAAAATCTTGAAACTTTGTAAGCATGCTATTGAGGAATTTAGGAGCTCATGGAAAAATTTAGAGCCCTTAATTTGAATATTTGGTTTAGAGCTTATTAGGGCTTCATCGTGCATTGCTTACTAATCCTTATCCAAAAATTCTTATTCTTAAAAGGTGAATAGAATATAATTTGGATTCATGGTGAAGTCTAATACCCATGATAAAAGAATCTAACAAAGAGTGCAAGATAAGTTTTGGATGGCATAGTTCATGTGTACCATTATATTGGAGATCCAAAATAGTTGATCACAAAACCCATATGAACTTAACATGCCATAAAAGTGGGGTTTTACATCATCATAGCTTCACGCTGTTTAACCTGGATATTGCCACATATATGCAGGATCTCTTTATCTTCAGTCCGATTGAGATTTCATTAGCTTCGACACAATCTTCACTTATAACTAGCATTAACATGTGTGATAAGGAAGCTTCACTTATTTGATAAATTTATGCTTGAAAGATTAAGATTAAATCCCTATGAAAGTGTAAAAACAAGATTTGTGATTGAAGTTATTTGCTTACTCGCTTGTGTAAAGTACTAAGAAAGTGTGTACTGATTTTTAGTCAATATATTTAGGCATTAAAACTGAGAAAGGAGCATCTTCCTAAGTTTTCAAATGGACAGGAGGGAAAGAAATCGTTCAAATGGATGGGAAAATCCTTCCAAGGATCGTCAGGCTTCAAATTGATGCTTTCAACAATTCAAATGATGAGCCACGGGTGATACTTGCATCTACAATAGCTTGCTGTGCAGGGATTAGCTTGACAGGAGCTTAGCAGCATCAGAGGCGGTTATTATGTACCAACCGCCTATGAAAAATTTAAAAACTACCTATGAAAAACTGACGCCTATATAAAGACCCCGCCGAGGCACGCCTCTGCCCAGTCCCACATCGCGCCCGAGGTACCTAAGTATATTCGCATAGTTTCCTTACTATGCATTGTATGCTACCTTTTTCTTTGTATACTTTCATAAGCTGGCAGTTTTGTGTGTTGGTATATGGATTGTGTCCTTTTGCATTTGTGTACATATGCATTTGGAATCAATAATTTGGAAGTTTGGAAGTTTGGTCTTTCGGATAATGATGTCTCGGGCGTGTAGCCGATTGAAGTAGGAGCGCTTGGCGTGGCGCAAGAACCATCCCCATGTATGTACATATGGCACACCGGTCGCATGGTTGTATTTACATATGTATCTGTAATGGACTGATGAACTTAACTGTAGTTTGTTTTTCCTTCTTGTTTGTTTTTGGTATTTTTAATTTCTATGCGTAGGGTTTCTCTGCGAAGCCTGAATCAGGAGATTTATTGAAGTGGCAGTGCATCGTCGCCGGTAAAGAAGGGGTAAGTCATGAAGAACAAGCACAATATGAGTTTAACCATCGTCCTCCTATTAATAAATTTCTTTTGCAGACTGGATGGGAAGATGGTTACTACCCCCTCACAATCTCCTTCTCTGAGGACTATCCCTTGGTGCCTCCAAGATGCGCCATTCCAAGTTGGTTCTTCCACCCAAATGTCCATCATTCGGGAGCACTCTGCATCGGGATTCTTGATCAGGAGACTGTAAGATAGACCTATTTTGCTCATGTAATTAATACTTAATTGTTGTCGAACTTATTTGAACTGGTTTCTTATATTGCTTAAATTATATTTCGTAGGGGTGGTGCAGTGCTTTTACAATCAAAACTATACTACTTGAAGTTCAGCGTTTGCTGCATCAGCCAAATGTGCCCGATGTTGAAAATGATTGCTATAATCTACTTATCAAGGTTAGATGACACTTTGACTTAGTGACCAATGTAGGTTATTCATTCCTCCAACATTTTTTAATTTAAATAATGTCAATATTTTCATGATCCAGCAGAATATAAGAGACGTGTTCGGGAGCAAGCAGGACGGTACAATTTAGATTGATCGATGGGAGCTTCATCGTCCGTGTGCGCGTTTGTGTTGCTTCGACGGCTGCTCCGCTTCTGGCCATTCCGCGCCGTGGCAGCACCCAACCAGCAATGAATGTGATGTGTGTGATGGATAAGATGCACAAACACGACAACGACAATGACACACTGACAACTACAATTTAGCCAAGTTTAGCTCTGAATCATGCAAGTTTAGTCGGATCCATTGTGCATCCAATGTCTTAAAGGAAATACTTATTTAGGACGAAACCAACTGTGATATTGTGCAAAAATGTGATCTGCGGCATTTTCGATTACATGCAGTGCATGCATAAGTCAGCGCATTGTATGGGTTCAAGGGAGGTCCAGCTGGGATCCTGAAGTGAAAGTATGTGGAGTTGACTACAAACTGTGTAACTCTACGGGAACCATGGAGGATTCGAGATGATCTGCAGTGGAGGAGACAAGATTAAAACTCTGGAACAGTTTAAGCAAGCTGATGGGCATAGTGTTGCGTGTCATGCAATTCTTTGTGATCTTCTTCTTTACCCCAATGCTGCTTCTTATTGCTGTTCAGGGTTATTCCTTGAAGCTACAGGCTGTGCGTACTCTTGACATGTTAGTGTTCCAAGCAATGTGGATCTTACCCTCAAGCTCATTAGTGGTGAAATGATTGCGATTTCAAGAACTCCTGATGCAATTGAGGGAACTATACGTGATTCCATTGAGGATGCACTGACATGGCTGAATCGCATATTGTTCCCATTGTACCTGGAAATTATAGTGACTTGGAGCTCAAACCTGTTGAGAGTATTGGAAGATAAACTTGTGGAAGCTAGGGACTTGGAGAACAAGGACCTTGTCAGAAAGTCAGATGCTAATGTTGTGCTATACATACGTCCATTGCATGAGCATTGCGAGTTTGTGGTCAAGAAAATGTTTACACACCATCTGCCAGTGAAATTTTATATTGATGAAGGGCTACAAGCAACAAAGATCATTTGTTGCACTCCAGTAAACTTAGCTGATTTCCAGTTAGGAAAAGTGAAGGGGAGGGTTGGAAAGGATATGACCATAATGACAACACTTATATCTCACCGATTGAAGAACTTACTACTGAAGGGGAGCAAATAGTTGGTTCAGATGTCGAGTCAGCGGCAACTTGAGTTGCCAGGAAGCAGGTAGGCACTGTCTAGGTTGAATGAGTTGATTCTTATATTAGCATCTATGAGCACCTATAAACCGTGGGGACCGGGGTCCCGACATCCAAGGATCTCATTGGGTGGTGTCGTGTGATGTGACACCAAATAGTACACAAGAAAAGAACGAGAATAAAATACAATACCAAGTCTTTATTTATAAACACAGCGGAAGTTTTACAATACTAAGCGAAAAGGAAAGTGGCCTATACGTTATAGCTACGCTCTCGGCACTAGCTCTGCAAAAGCAACGTCATCCATTCCCTAGATGCTTCGCACTAGCAACACCAAACTTACGGCGGCGTGCAGGGCTCCCACTCGGCTGTAAACCCTAGAGGGGTTGCAGCCTCGTCGTCGAACCCGCTATTAGTCGAGTAATCTGTAAAAACTTGTTAACTGCAAACATGAGCTTAAGGCTCAGCAAGACAAACCCGTCTCACTAGACATATGCAGGGTGAATACTAAGCATAGGTAAGGTAAAGCAGTAAAAGACTCTCCTACAAGTGGATCCTTAGCTTTCAAGTTATTATCAGCAGCTTACCAATTTAATGAAAGTAACGTTTATGATCATAATTGACAGCAATCAAACTTCCAAAACAATTATAAATCAATACATCGTATTCTCCTAACTTCTTCAGTATTTACTACGTCAGAGCACAGTGAACAAGTGGTACTCTATTACCGCTAGGGACGATGATTGCAATCAGGACACACTCAGACAAAAGGACACATACGCACTTTCGAAAGTGCCAACGAGTACTTACAGTAGTACCTACATAACACTTAAGTACTAGTCGCATATGGCCAACATTCACCCAACACTCGAATGCCGAACCGGTCGATCCGTCACGGGCAGGAGGTCCCTGCGTGGGGCGTACTCTGACGTGCCCACCAGCTGATCTACACGATGCTGGTGGGCATGTCATAGTACGCCCCACGCAGGGACCTCCTGCCCATGACGGATCGACCGGTTCGACATTCGAGTGTTGGGTGAAAGGTTGCCATATACGACTAGTACTGAAGTGTTATGTAGGTACTGCTGTAAGTACTCGCTGGCACTTCTGAAAGTGCGTATGTGTTGTGTTGTCCGGGTGTGTCCTGATTGCAATCACCGTCCCTCGTGGTAATAGAGTACCACTTGTTCACTGCACTGTGACGTAGTAAATACTGAATAAGTCTGGAGAATACAATGTATTGAATTATAATTGTTTTGGAAGTTTGATTGTTGTCCAATATGATCATAAATGTTACACATTAAACTAGTAAGCTGCTGATAATAACTTGAAAGCTAAGGATCCAATTGTAGGCGAGTCCTTTACCGCTTTACCTTACCTATGCTTAGTATTCACCTTGCATATGTCTAGAGAGACGGGTTAGTCTTGCTGAGCCTTAAGCTCACGTTTGCAATTAACAAGTTTTTGCATATTACTTGACTAATGATGGGTTCGACGATGATGCTGCACCCCCTCCAGGGTTTACAACTGTGTGAGAGCCCTGCACGCCGTCGTAAGTTTGGTGTTGCTAGTGCGAAGCATCCAGGACATGGATGACTTTGCTTTTGCAGAGCTAGTGCCGAGAGCGTAGCTATGATGTATAGGTCACTTTCCTTTTCGCTTAGTATTGTAAAACTTCTGCTGTGTTTATAAATAAAGACTTGGTATTGTATTTTATTCTCGATCTTTTCTTGTATACTGTTGGGTGTCGCATCGCACGACACCACCCAATGAGATCCTTGGACGTTGGTACCCTGATCCCCACAGCATGGTATCAGAGCATCATTGGGAACAATGTTCTTGAAAAGACCACATTTTCAAAAACATAGGATTATATGAGTGAGGAATTAGCTGTATGCCCATACAAGGAGTATTACTAGTATAATATATAAAGGTGGTAAACTAACTTATGTCTTATTATTTCTGTAACGACGCTCCGACGTCAGGTAAGAGATAAGGTACGCCACCGAGAGCGGATCAATCTCAGTAAGCTCAACATACGAGATGTGGTATGTGATTATTTCTGTGGCTTAGCACGGAAAGTCAATATGAGTCTCTGAAACTTTCCATGTTTCTGAGAACATATGACACGCGGTATCCCAACGTGACACAAAATTAGTGGGAGCCCCCGTCGGGTGGTGTATAACCCAACAGTATGCATCTCTAGAACTATTCATGTTCTATGGGAACATGTGAAACACGTATGCCCAAGCTTGTATAAGCTGGTTCATGCGGGAGTCTTTGCTGTACAGACGTAGTACAACCATGTACCTCGAGACATGACTTCACTCAAGGGCGACTCACACTAGAGTCGTATTCATTTACTTTCAAATATATATCTGTGTATTGTGACTGGCTGTCGTGTTTTCCCCAAACCCCCCTGGTGTTGTGCAGGTGTGACAGGGGATTGTTTTTCTTCTGCAGCTACACTGACTATGGTAGCGACCCATGTAGAACTCGCACGAGTGAACGATACTATAACCACCTATAGACGTATCCGGATATACCGGGTAGATTTTATTTGGTGAGGCACATAGTACTGGCAGTATCACATTTGATACTTGACTATACCCCACGACAGAATGGATGCATTGTGTTTGAAGTCCAACTATCATTTGCTGGCATGTTTGGACTTTTGTCATAGGTTTCGGCTCGACAAAGGATTAGAACCAGGATTCTTAATTTCTGGCAGAGGTTTGCTCAACTTCGCTTGATTATAATCTTTGTTAGTTGTTCTTTAACATAGGGGTATTCTATATACATGGAAATCCCAGAAGACCTCTACAAATTTTGTGTTGACCATCAAGGCAGAAAAGCTTGATAATCTGTTGAAATTTGGAGTACATTTAAACTGCTCCAGATTACCATTCCATTGTAGCAGTCTCTGTATTTTTGCCATAACTCACTCTAAAAAAATCTTCTGCCTTATTGTGATACATATCTGGCAAGGGTAGAAGGAGATCTACAGATTTGTTATTTATAGTTTTTCCTGATTCAAATTTTAAACAAATCAAATTTTGAGTTCAAAACAGGTAACTGCAGGACTGCTGGTGAAAACCAGTCAGTTCATCTGTTAAGTTTGGATGTTTATAGCTCTTAATCCTTAATAGTGACATGCTCACCTATATACATTTATGGAAATCTTAGGAAGTTCTCTATCAACTTTATATTGCACTCATGGCCTGAATCTTGGTGTAACTGTGATTAATTCATATTGTCGCAAACTTGGTTCTGGCAGACCAAAACCTGAAACAGTTTGCGCATAGTTTCGAATTTGCGCGCTATACCTGTTTAACAAATTTTTCAAGGCTGAACTCTTTTACTTCTGGATTTATAACTTGATTTTATTCAATGTTTATTTTGTCATTACATCAATATATAGTTATGATATACCTCTATAAATTGTGGAAATAACCACATATTTGGGGGAGGTTCTGTCAAAATTTCCAGAAAACTTGGGTCAACTTTAAACCTGTGGAGATTTTACTTCCTAGTTCACCTGGAGCTGTATGGGAACAATCTGGCATGTTTGTAAAGTTTACTACAACTTTTGTATTCAACCAAACTTCTGGTTCTGACATTTCCTGTATGAAAATTGTGAATTTATACATGAAGGTCAGCTGGAACAGACTGTGATTACTACTCCAGCTTTAAATTTTTCTTGAACTGTTGGGAGTTGGAAACCTTTTCATTGTTCAAGTATCCTTTCCACAGATAGCGGATTTGATGGTTCACTTACCGAACGGATGGGTGTTCGCGACGTGTGCGCATCGAAGAGGTTTTCTGGAGTTGTTGATAGCGCTGCTTCATGGTTCGGGTATCGCGAAATACCGAGCTATTGGGGCAGGGAATTCAATGACGAAGGTGTGACAAGATGCACCATCTATGTTGATGTGCCTGCTGGTCCACCATATATTGGATGGGGTCCTTTCTCCATCCAGGTGAAAGGGACTCAGTTGGAAGACACATGGTGTTTTGCCGCGAGTGTTGCTATTGCAAGGTTTTGCAAGCTTCAATAACGTCATATGGTGGGCACCCCGTTCGCACTCTTTCCAGTTGACAGTATAGCTGGTGATGAGTGGGCGAGTCGAATGGGTGCAGCTTATGGCATTCACGAAGAGGTACCCCAGATAATTTTGGCGTTATATGCAGCATCATCGTGTCAAGTGAGCTTTACACAGCATGCTAGCATTGAAAGGTTGATGGGTGATCTGAACCAAGCTATGATTCGAGGAGATCACTTTGAGTGGGCCAATGACTCACATAGAGCCATTATTGCTCCTCTCAATAGACGTCTAAACATTAAGGAGAATTAGTGGCACCGAGCTGTTCAAGATCTATCGGAAGCTCGCCAGGAAAAACACTGCGCAGAAAGCGCGTTGGAGGCCAGTCAACTTGAGGTGCAGTTGCTGGATGATCAGGTGAGTACGGTGACTCAAGAACGGAAAAAATCCAGGGAGGGACTCAGGATTGGAAAGCCAGTTGCGAGCATGCACAAAAGGAACTGGAAGACTATAAGATGTTTCTTCTACAGGCTGATGTGCAATCATAAGTTTCCGCGACATCATCTATGGCTGGTGAGGTAGTAGCTCCTGCTCCAGGACCCGCACCTGTGGCACCAAATCCTGAGGACCGGGACGAAGAAGATCCTGAGATACTTGAGTACACAGAATAGGGTATTGCAGTAGGATGGGGCAGCACTCCTGCAATCACAGGCAACGTATAGTTAGTAGTTGCTCGTGTTTATTTTGTGACCATGTTTGTGTCATATTAAAAATAGTATTGGGTGTGTATAAGATGACAAGGTGTATATGACGTCTCAAGGGGACCAAGTATAGTAGAGATGCACTTCTGTAGTGGGAGTCCGTCATTTTGTGGTTTACTACTGAAAACTTGGTCATGAGATAATATATCTTGTATAAAGTTTGTACTTTATCAATATATGTGAATGTTATGCACTTATTTCTTTGTCAAGATTCGCACTACTGTAATATGAAATGGATGAAGGACAAACAAACATGTTGCTGATTCTTAAATCATGAGGATGCAGCATGGTACGTACGCGTTCGACGCCCGAGATGGGAGGCTCGTGCCATGGTCGTGAGGAGGAAACTCTGACCCGGGAGCAAGCTGCGACACCGCAGCAACAAGTTCCACCACCACCACCTCCTGAACTTCCGAGGAGTCTCGCGGAGGTTCTCGCTGCAGTGCTCGGCTCATGCGAGATGAGCAAACTGAGTTGTTGTGGATCTTGGTTAAACATTCATCCCGTCAAGGGGGGCGACCAGATGCAGGTCCACGACAGCTCTATCCGAGTCCATACTCGGACTTCATGTAAACGCACCCACTGATCTTCATGGAAGCCGATAAACCGTTGGAGGCGGACAACTGGCTCCACTCCATAGAAGGAAAGTTCAGTTTGTTGTGATTAACCAAACAGCAGAAGACCCTGTTCGTGACATAACAGTTGCAGGGATCTCCTGGAGCGTGGTGGGCGAATTATCTCGCCGCACAACTGGCAGACTATGTCATGAGCTGGGAAGAGTTCCGGGAGGCATTTCGTGCCTATCATATACCTCCCGGGATCATGAGGAGGAAGCTTCAAGAGTTCATGGAGCTAAAGCAGGGAGGAGGGAGTGCTTGCGAGTACTCCAAGACCTTCAACCATTTGCCCCAGTATGCTCAAGACTAAGTGAGTACTGAAGATAGGAAGCATCAGTGCTTGTACGAGGTACAATCTTGCCATGTTGAATTGTGGCAGCTTGAACGACATTGTCAACGCCGCGATCGTACAGGAGGACGCTACTAGGGGGCTGTTCTCTGACAAAAAGAAGAGGAGTGCTCCGCAAGGCAGCGGAGGTGGTTCTCCTCGGAAGTACCGAATGGTGTATCGATCACCATCCGACCAGAGGTGGTAGCCGCCATCGCGACCACCGATGTTTCATGGTTGCCAGTTCAACAACACCGGCTTTCATTCGCAGCAGCAGCAGGGGATGATTCCATGTGCACGTCCACCTCTACCGTCTGCACTGGGATTCAGCCCTCCTTTTCATGCCGGTCAGACACTGTAGACGTGTTTCACGTGTGGTTGTACAGGACACATCGCCAAGTATTGGCCGTAGGACAGGCAGGGCGAAGGACAGTCGTCGTACCATAGGGCAAACCAGCCCCGCAACCAGCCCATGAAGCCAGCCACCAGAATCGGCAACATCCACCACCTCGCCATCGAGGACATTTCGGAAGGCGGACCCGTACTCACGGGTACGTTCTCTCTCCTTAGTCATCCTGTAGTCATCCTCTTTGACTCCGGTGCTTCCCACAACATCATTAGCAAGTCTTATGTCATACAATATCAATTGCCTATCGTTCCCACAAAAACCCCATATGTAATTTGTTCTCCGGGTGGGCATGTAGTAGCAGATGATATGGTCCATAGGGTACCTTTTAATCTAGGTGGGAACATATACCCTACCTCTCTCATTATACTGGAAAGTCAGAAGTTAGATGTCATCTTAGGAATGGCATGGTTGCAATACAATAGTGCTATTATAGACATCATTCCTCAGAGAGTATATCTGAATTCTCCACTTCACCCTCCCCAAGCTCTCATTCCAGAGGGTATTATCCGAGTGACTCCAACTACTTACAACACCGAGGCCATTTAACTTGAGGATATTCCAGTGATATGTGAGTATCCGGACGTATTTCCCAAGGATCTTCTTGGTATGCCACCCGAAAGAGATGTTGAGTTTATGATAGAACTTGTACAAGGAACAGTGCCAATCTCGAGGAAGCCATATAAGATGGCACCTAAGGAACTTGCAGGACTGAAGGAGTAGCTGAAGGAACTTATGGACAAGGGTTTCATTCGTCCAAGTTCATCACTGTGGGGCTGTTCTGCATTGTTCATGGAGAAGAAGGATAAGACATTAAGACTATGTGTGGACTATCGTCCACTCAATGCTGTCACAATCAAGAATAAGTATCCACTACCACGCATTGATATTATGTTCGATCAATTGGTGCGTGTCGAGGTATTTTTGAAGATGGATCTTCATTTTGGGTATCATCAGATCAGGATTTGACCAGAGGATATACCTAAGACAACATTCTCAACGAGGTATGGATTGTATGAGTACCTTGGCGTGTCCTTTGGATTGACAAATTCACTGGCTCATTTGATATATCTCATGAATATGGTGTTCATGACGGAATTGGACAAGTTTGTCGTGGTCTTCATTGATGACATCCTTGTGTATTCGAAATCCGAAGAAGAACATGCTCAACACTTACGCGTCGTGCTTCAACAATTGCGAGACCACAAGTTGTATGTTAAGTTCAGCAAATGTGAGTTCTATATCAGCAAAATGCCATTTCTAGGGAACATCATCTCTGCTGAGGGGATTGCAGTTGATCCCAGCAAGATTAAGCAAGTACTCAAATGGGAGTCTCCAAAGACTACACATGAAGTTTGAAGCTTCCTGGGTTGAGCAGGATATTACCGGAGGTTCATTCCATGTTATTCCAAGATACTAAACTTATGACAAAACTTCTGAAGAAAGAGAAGAAGTATGTATGGACGAAGGAATGTGAGGAAGGTTTCCAAGCATTAGTGAAACACCTCACAACAGCACCGGTATTAGCCGAACCAGACACAACCAAGTTATTTGATGTTTATTGTGATGCATCTGGGATTGGTTTGGGTTGTGTATTGATGTAATATAGAAAGGTGATCGCTTATGGATCACAGCAGCTTCAGAACCATGAGCAGCATTATCTGACTCATGGTCTTGAGCTCGCTGCCTTGGTATTTGCATTGAAGATGTGGAGACATTATCTGTTGGGCAACCTAGTGCATCTCCACACCGATCAGAAAAACTTCAGATACATCTTCACCCGAAAGTACTTGAATGAAGATGGTTGGAATTGATCAAAGACTATTAGATTGAGATCCACTACCATCTTGGCAAAGCGAATGTAGTTGCAAATGCGCTAAGTCGCAAGTCCCATGTCAATAATCTTTCCATCACCACGATGGATGAAGAAGAGCCGTGTCTCTACTTGGTTCCATATGGGGCGCTCTACAATCTAGTTCTCATTCCTACCATAATGGAAGATATTCAAGAGGCTCAGAGGGAAGACAAGGGCATGTCGCACATTCGCCGAAGAATGAAGAAGGGGGGGATGAAGTGTTTCCGATGTGATGATGACGGTACCATCTGGTTCAAATACCGCTTCGTGGTGCCCCACAATGTGGAACTTCGGAGAAGATATTGGACGAAGCTCATTTGTCCAAATATTCTATTCAACCAGGATGTAAAAAATGTACCAAAACTTAAGGAAGAAATTCTGGTGAACTCGGAATAAGTGCAAGATAGCGAAGTACGTATCCGAGAATGTTATGTGTCGGCGAGTGAAAGTCGACCATTTGAAGTGAGGCAGTCAGCTTCAACCTTTAAGCATACCAGCCTAGAAATGGGAGGACATCAACATGGATTTCATTGCTGGATTACCTCTCACCGTTCACAGACATGACTCGATTTGGGTGATAGTCGACCGACTCACCAAGTCAGCTCACTTTATTCCAATCGATGTCAAATATGTGGCTCGACAATATGCAGAGTTGTATATTGCCAGGATTCTGTGCCTACACGAAGTACCTTGCACTATCATATCAGATCGTGGAACCTTATTTGTTGCTTCATTTTGGGAGCAGCTCAACGCATCTCTGGGCACCAAGTTGATTTGGAGCTCAGCTTACCGTCCTCAGACTGATGGTCAAATGGAGCGGGTAAACCAAGTGCTGGAGGATATGATCCATGCCAGTGCCATCCACCATGGTAAGAATTGGGATGATCATCTACCATTGGCGGAGTTTTCATACAACAATGGTTATCAAGCTAGCATCCAGGTGTCACCATATGAAGCTCTTTATGGCCGGAAGTGCCGCACACCTTTGAACTTGTCTGAATCCGGTGAACGAGTGATATATGGTATCGACTTTGTGAATGAAGCCGAAGAACGAGTATGAGTTATTCAAGCCAACCTCAAGGCTACTCAGTCTCGCCAGAAAAGCTATGCAAACAAACGGTGTCGACCTCTTCACTTCGATGTCGGGGAGAACATTTATCTTTGTGTATCCCCAATGAAAGGCATTCATCGCTTTGGAGTAAAAGGGAAACTAGCTCCATGCTTCATTGGTCCGTTCGCAGTAATTGAACGATGCGGACCTGTGGCCTATCAGCTAGAGCTACCAGCATCGCTTTCAGGGGTCCACAATGTGAATCACATTTCACAGTTGTGGAAATGTCTCAAGGCCCCAGCTGACGTCCATATGGAGGATTTGGAAGCTCTCCAACCAGATCTTACTTACTCTGAGCGTCAACCCAGATAATCGATGAAAAGACTCGCACCACAAGAAGCCGCACCTTGCATTTCTACAAGGTCTTGTGGGACAACCACACCGTTGAAGAAGCAACGTGGGAAAGCGAGGAATACCTTAGAACGAACTATCCGGACTTGTTAGCGGCATATGTTCATTAGATATTTTACTTTTATCCTTCCTATTGTAATCTCGGGATGAGATTCTTTTAAGGGATGATTGTAAAATCCCAGTTTTTTCTTAATATAAAGTTCAGCTACCAGTTTGTTATCAACCATAGTGGAGTTCAAATATGGTTGTGCACATGAACTTGATCTCATCAAAAATCTTTCTTTCAATCATACTTAAATTTTATTAACATGGGGAATGGACTTTACCAATGACCCTAGGATAATTCAAGTGACCTTTCTGCAAATTTTGGAATTTATTTAATGGAAATTTCTAGTGCAAAACAATATGCAGTACTAAATATATTCAAATTATTTCAAAACTTGAATATCGCTACTGTACATTTAGGCTCTGTAAAAAATATTCAAGTCTGAGGCTATACATTTTTCCATGGCCTCATAATATTCCAAATAGCCTTCCTGCAAAGTTTCAAGAATTTTGAATCTCATTTGCTATTTTATTTGAGACGCTTAGCAAATTCAAGTCAAATTCAAATTTGAATATGAATTTCACATGAAACCTGTCCAAATTTAAATTCCAATTTCAGAATATGAATCTCCATATTTAAATTGGCCTCTACACAAAAATCTAGGATTATTGGATCAAGTTTGGTAAGAGAATTGAAGTTGCAGAGGAGGGATGAGGATGAGAATGGTGGGACCCACTGGTCAGGGAGACATTGACGTGAGTGCTCTGTGTCTCTGACTCCCCGCAGATCGACGCTCGGTGAAGCCAACACCTCATCATCGGCAAGCAGCTGCATGGTGTTTCTGGCGTCTATATCACTCCTCCTCGCCCTTATCTTCCATCCTAACCCGAGTGGTAAACCCCAACGCCCCTTTTCGCTCTGTTTCGCGCCGCCATCGCACAGCACCACCACCTCCGTTCCTCCCCGTTGAGCGCCTTCTCCTTGCCTTGTTTCCCTTCGATGCAAACAGCAAAGATGGCACCAAGGCTATGCTCTATCTTCTCCACCCCTTAGGTCGTCTTATTGCTCGCTGTTTTGCCGATATTTTGAAGTCCCGCGGACATCGTCTGTGTGCCGCCATCGGACCTTCTCTGTTCTGCCGTGGAGCCGAAGCTATGAGTGGTTTCTTGGCCGGACTCCAGCAGCAAAAAGCTTTGATTCTGAACCTGCTAACTCACGGTACAAACTGTTTTTCGTTTCATTCCTTATCGAGCAAATGATGCGAGTTTTGCTTTCGGCCATTGTCATTGAACTAGCTCACTTCTCGTTTTAATTTCGTTTCTATGTGTAATGTTTCTTCAATCCAATTAAGGATTATACTCTGTACCGCTTAGCGCACCCCTCTGCCAAAAATCAGTGAACGCCATCGAGTAAAGGCTGAGATATTCCAGTTTTTCCCACCGCCAATAAAAATCCGTCGGTCCACTGTTAAAGTCGAAGTTGCCGGCGATTCCATCCCGTTTGTACCCCCTAGTTATCTTCCCCTTGCATTCAGGAACATTCCCGACCTTTCCCCGAGCTTCTTGCGCCATTCCTGAGCGATTCCAATGATCGCCAAAACCCTAGCTCCGCTGCAGCCGTCGTGCCGCCATCTCCGGTCGTTGCCACCACAATTGGACCCCCACCATCGTCTTGTGCGGTCGATTTTAAGGCTAGGTGGTCAGAGGCAATCCGAGTGGAGGTTCATGCAGTGAAGTCTGGTGAGCGCCACCGCGGTTACGGCAAGGAGCGCCCCCTGTGTCGGGAGGTAGACGATGACCTGGCGGGTCCCACCTGTTGCGGCATTTCTAGCGCGTGGGATCTGCTGCGGCACTGGATCCGGTGCAGCTGCACAGGTTAACCCCATGGCCCTTAGTGAGGCCCATCTCTGATTGGTCCGTTGAAATGAAATGTGACCAGCTGCATTGTTTAAACTTTTCCATTGGAAAATAATTCTAGGATTCAATCAAACTTTGAAAATTCATTACTCCTAGTAGATTTGCTCAAAAATTTCCAAATAAATTCTGGTAGACTCATCTCAATCTCAACATTGCAGTGGTGCAATTTTTTGGACATGAAACTCGTAAAATTTTCATAATTAGTTCCATTGAACTAACTGCTTGGAAATTAATTACTCCTATTCTGCTAGTTGGAAAATCCCCAATTTTGGTCACAACACTCTTAATAATACACTTGATCTCTAGTAAAAGTTTCAAGTTCATTGGACATCATTTACTAGGTTGATCAGTAATCCAAATCTCTATGTAATTGAAAAATTGGGAAAAATACAGAAAACAGTTCAGAAATTCTACCAAAATTGTAAAATCAAGTTTGGGGTCCACTGTCGCCTGTTAACCCGCTCAGCCGCACCGGATCCAGTGCCGCAGCTGATCCCACAGGGTGGAAATGCCACTGACAGGCGGGACCTGCTGGGTCATCGTCTACCTCCTGACAAAGGCGGCGCTCCTCGCTGGAACCACGGCGGCGCTCACCAGACTTCGCTGCGTCAACCTCCACTCGGCTCGGCTCTGACCGCCTAGCCTTAAAATTGACCCTGCAGCATGATGGTGGGGTCCAATCGTGGCGGCGATGGCCAGAGATGGCAGCGCTACAGCGGCGGCGGAGCTAGGGTTTCGACGATCGTCAGAATCGCTCGGGAATGGCGCAAGAAGCTCGGGGAAAGTTCGGGAATGTTCCTGGAGCATGGGGAAGATAATTAGGGGGTGGAAACGATATGAAATCGCTGGCAATGTCGACTTCGACAGTGGACCGATGGATTTTCATTGGCGGTGGGGAAAACTAGAATATCTCAGCCTTTACTCGATGGTATTCACTGATATTTGGCAGAGGGGTGCGCTAAGCGGTACAGAGTATAATCCTTAATTGGATTGAAGAAACATTACACTTCGAAACAGAATTAAATGAAGAAGTAAGCTAGTTCAATGGCAACGGCCGAAAGCAAAACTCGTATCATTTGCTCGATATGGAATGAAATGAAGAACGTTTTGTACCGTGAGTTAGCAGGTGCAGAAGAGAAGCTTTTTGCTGTTGGAGTCTGGCCAAGAAACTGCTCCTAGCTTCGGCTCCATGGTGGAACAGAGAAGGTCCAATGGCGGCACAACGATGATGTCCGCGGGACTTCAAAATATCGGCAAAACAGTGAGAACCATGATGAGCTAAGGGGTGGAGAAGATAGAGCATAGACTTGGTGCTATCTTTGTTGTTTGCATCGAAGGGAAACAAGGAAAGGAGGAGGCACTCACCAGGGAGGAATGGAGGCGGCGGTGCTGTGCGACCGCGGCGAGAAACAGAGCGAAAAGGAGCACTGGGGTTTACCACTCGGGTTAGGAAGGAAGATAGGGGCAAGGAGTGATATAGACGCCAGAAACTCCACACAGCTGCTTGCCGATAGTGAGGTGTTGGCTTCACCGAGCGTCGATTGGAGGGGAGTCAGGGAAACAGAGCACTCACGTAAATGTCTCCCTGGCCAGTGGGTCCCACCGACAACAGAGAATATAAGTATTAAAATACGCTAGTTACAATGAAAATGAAACTCAAAAGTAAGAAAATAAGATATCGACGTTAAAGATAACTTACATCCTCATGATTCACTATATATTCGCTGGCGGTCCGAAGATGCTCGCATACATAATACCCGCATAAGACACTTCTAGCGGACTGCTTCGGACAAGGATAATATGTTTTAATGTCCAATGCATTCGTATTAGGAGGTCTATGACCGCCAAGTGCTGTAATACATGAAATGTCATATAAAACTTGTCAACACATTCTAAATGTGTGTAAATTAAAAGTATTGAATAAACGTACAGTTTCAAAATGGAAAGGAAACCTTTGTAATAATCTGGTGGGTAATCGGCTGAGTCCAAGACTGTTGCCAAACCCTGCGTTGGCTTGGTGAAGATCATTATGTAGAATTTATTACACACGTACAAACACACGTGTTAAGTTAAGAATTAGCAATAATTGCTATTTTAATGTCATGTTTCAAACTTACTCGAAGTGGTACGGAGCCTTTACGAGGTCTCTGTCGTCTCTGACAAAGTTAATCATTGCATATCCTATGTAAGCTGCAACTTGTGTCCTTCTATCGTTCTTAAGTTGTGTGATTGATTTTTCAAATTCTATTTTTTTTTCATGTGCTTGTACTGTACAGAGTCTCGATCTGCCTTAATGTCAAATAGCATCTTTGCATTCCGTGTAGGGTCAAGGATACATGTCTTGCATTTCATCTTCTCGTTATCCATGTTTGAGGCGACTGACCAAGGCACCTAGGGTTCAAAAACTTTGATTAAGGAAATCTAGGGTGCGACATCGACGAGGCTAGCACTCGGCCGACGGTGAGGGCGAGTAAGGAGGCGGCACAAGGACGGGGGAGGAAAGGAAGCTCGGCGGCTACAGCGAGGGAAAAGCTCGGCGTACCTACAAGGAAGGAAGTGGCGAGGGTGAAGCACGACCACAATGGCGAAGCTCGGCAGCGACGGGGAAGCTTGGCGGCAAGAGCGGTGAAGATTGGAGGTAAACAAAAACTTAGCAGTGTGATGGTGTCTAAGTGATTTCGCTTGAGTTAGGTTTTTCTAACGCAGCCAAGGGCTATATATAGACACCAATCTTTGCAGGCAGTTATTAAGTACCAACCATCTGAGACGATGATTATCTCAGGCAGGTGGTAATTAGCACCCGCCTGAGAAGATTTATTTATCCCATGCGGTTGGTAAGTAATAACTTCCTCCAAGTAGCACTACTAAGGTCTTGAGTTCAATTTCCGGTGGGAGCGAATTTCAGATTTAATTTCACAGTGTTGGTGGTTTTGATCCGGCAGATCTCCCGACAATGCTAAAGTGTTTGCGGAGTTCGAAGTTCGGTGGGGGTGCGCGGAGATTCAAGAAGGTGAAATGTAAAATGACGCAAGAGACACGAAGGTTTACGTGGTTCGGGTCGCCTGAGCGTAATACCCTACTCCACAGGATGTGTTGGTGTTGTATTGGATATATGAACTCAACGTGAGTTGAGAGTGCGCGATCAGATCAGAGCAGGTCAGATCCGTCTAGTGAGCGTAGAGTGAGCGCGTGTCCTATGTATCGTCGGCCTGTCCTTTTATAGTACAAGGACAGGCCGTTACAAGTTGGCCTGGCCCGACATGTGGCCCCGACGGTTACTGATATTGATACACATTTGATATGCTTAATTACCCTTAATGACTGAGTTATGGGCTTTGACAGCACCGTTGCTGGTAATTAAGGTCGTCCGATCGTGCGTCATTAACATAGTATTAATGACACTTAATCGGGTCTTGAAGTCCTTGATTCCCCTTTGAAGATCTGGAGTCGTTGTGGAGTCCTCCAGAGGTTTGAGGCCGATGATCCGATGGTTGGACACGTGGCAGCTCTGGAGCATACTGTGGGTAACAGATAGGTCCGGTGCCACCAGACACGTGTTAGTTCTAGAGCTTCCCTCGGTCTGGGGTTAGGTCCGGGGGTGCCGTTATGGTACATAGCCCGGAGCTTCCCCCCTTGTGGGCGGTAGCTCCGGTTTGATGGTACACGTGGCGACCCTGGGATTAACCATATTGGGGAAGCGGGTCTGATTATGTCTGACATGTGGGACTCCGAAGGTCTTCAAATCAAGTAGATGACATTTCCTTGAGGTCTTTGCAATATCAAGGGGTATACGATACCCAGGGTACCGACAGTGGCCCCCTGGGCCCACCTCTGGGGAAGACCCCTTAGGCGAAGTCATTCCGCCGGAGGTGGGTCCATCCTTCGACTTCTGAGCCGAGTCTTCAAAGGACTTCAGATGTGCCGTTGGCGATAGTTTTGGAGTTAAATCCTCGCCGCGTGGCATATTCCGGGTGCAGCAAATGAGATCTTTGCCATGCGGATCTCACACAATTGAAGGTCGCCGGTTCCCGATACGAAAATCGTATCGGTTCCGCGCGCCTTGTCAGGCCGCCGCCTTCGGGCTTCCCGCCTTCCATGATGACAACTGTTCACCTGGGTAAGAATCTTGACTTGATCATCGGTGTGGTCCCGGGCCCTCTTGTAATCGGCAGGGTGAAATTTTTGAGTAGTATCTTCGACCTCCCTACGGTTTCCATCCAAGCGTTGCGAGGGCTTACTTATGAAGGAAAGCACGCACCATCTGGGGTTCTTTACGCCTCTCATCTGATCTTGCGCTCAAACTCCCACTTGTGCTTGCTTTTCCTCTCTTGCCTCGCTGTGCCGCGATGGAGTTGGGTCTCCGTGAGAGCCGCTTGAAGACCGAAGGTGACCTGAAGAAGGTTCGGGCCCTCATGGGGTGGTCCTCGGACTTCTTCAACCGCCTGGTCCGCGCCGGGGGAGAGCTCCCGTTCGAGAAGGAGCACGTCGGCGAGATGGTGTACTTCTCTTCGTACGCCATGGTGGGGTTGATCCCACCTTTTTTCTCCTTTTTCTTGATGCTGCTAGACTTCTATGGTCTGCAGCTGTACCACCTTGGCCCCCACTCCATTCTTCTAGTGTCTGTCTTCGTCCAATTCTGTGAAATGTGGGTGGGCATCCCCCCTGCATTGAGCTTTTATGGACCTTCTTCACCGTTCATACCACCGGTAGGAGTAATGAGTACCTTGGCTTCTACTACTTCGTGAAGCGCAAGAAGTGCCCATTCAAGTACCTCTGGTAGTTTCCCTCTGGAAAGTGGGATGATTGGAAGAAGGACTGGATAGTCATCCGGGTGGAGGAGCATGAGAAGCTGGAGCTGCCCGAAGGCCTCCCCAACATCGACACTGTAGTCTGGAGTGAAGCTCCGCTGCTGTCAGATGCCTTCAACCCTGCTCTGACCAGGATCCGCCAGTGTGTGGAGGGAGGATTAACTCCTCAGGCGGTATTTTGCAATTTCCTGGTCAACAGGTGGGCACCGCTAAAGAGGAGAGAAAAACTCGCTTGGGCCCTTAATAGTGTGATGGACGACGACCGGGTCGTGACTGGACTGAAGTCCAACATGGAGGGGGTGACCTTGGAGTTTCATCTCAAGAAGTTCCAACACGGCATCGATGTTGCGGGTGATGACTTGAGCCCGCCACCAGCTTTCCTCCCTCTCAATGTGGAAGTAGAGTTCAGTAGGGAGCTTCAGCGGCCGATGCCGATGCTTGACGGCCTTGGTGTCGTCGAGAGAAGATCGACCTCCAGGGTGGTGATCCCTGGGGCTTCTGAAGGTGGCTCTGACCCTGCACCGAAGCCGATCGAAGTCGTCGGCAAGGGCAAGGAGCCGGCGGACGAACCCTCGAGCCGGAAGAGGAATTGAAGCATGTCGACGGATGGTACATCAGGCCTGCATCCTCTGCAGCAGCTCCTTCTCCCCGGAGGGGGAGGTCTTCTACAACTGTGGCGACTGTAACTGCAGCAGCGTCTTCCCGTGGTGCAAGCTCCGGGCATGTGAGTCCAGCACCAGGGCCAGTTGAGGCCTCTGGGTCCGGAGGTCCTTCCCGGTCGAGGGGGGCCTCGACTAAGGAAATGCCCGTGGCTGCAACAAGTTCTGGGGGGCCTTCCGGAGCTACCACGCCGGCGGCGGCTATGGTCAACCCAGAACGCCCAGGAATGAAATTCCGTGCAAGCTGGTGTGGAAGCCTTCTGAGGTAATTTTTAATCTTTACCTCAGATAGTTGTTTTGTTGCAGTAATTGTTTTTTAAGTTTCTTCATCCATCATCTGCATCGTCCCCAAGAAGAGGAGTGAGGCTCCACCATCAGCCACAGCAGCTGAAGCTGTGAGGGCGGAGGCTTCTATTCCTGTCCCGGTGCCGCCCCAAGTGGTGGCTGAAGCTGTGGAAGCTCCGGCGCCAGCTGTCGTGGTCATGGACCTCAACTCATCCCCCGAGACTCCCATGGTAGCGCCGGACCACGGGAGAGAAGATGCACCAGCGGCACCTGCCCTGGAGGTTGAAGCCCCGGGTCTTGATGCTGAGATGATGGAAGCTTCGGCCGTTGAGCCGGAGGAAGCAGTGATTCTGGCCCCAGAGCCGGAAATTGTAGAAGCCCCGGCGGTTGAGCCGGAGGTTGAGGAAGTCCCAGCAGTCGAGCCGGCTACCTCCGAAGCTCCAGCCTCAGAGCCGGTTGCCACTGAAGATGTTCCGGCACTTGAGCTGGTTGATGTTGAAGATCCGGCCTTAGGGCCGGTTGTTGTTGACCTTCCGGCGCCCGAGCCAGTCTTGGTGGAGGCATCAGCACTCGAACCTATGATGGTCGAGGTGCCAACGCTTGAGCCACCAGCAGAGGAGGAGCCTAGGACGGAGCTTGAAGTTTCCCCTACTCCGGAAGTGATGACGGTGGAGGTGCCTGCTGCTGGGCCAGGGTGCCCAGATGATGTCGCTGGCCCCTGCCCGTGGGGGCAAATGAAGACCTGGCGGCAGGGCCTTCAGAACCACTTCCGGAGGTCGGAACTTCTTCTGCGGGACCATCCTCGGTGGCGACTAAGGCTATCCCGGAGGAAAGCCCTAGTGCCGTGAAGGCTTAGGGGACCACTCTTGTGGAGTGGGACCCAATTTTTGTAAGCGAGAACCTGCTGGAACCAGCGGAGGAGACCCCAGCAGGTCCAGACCCTATTCCCCTGTCGTTGTCCATTGACAACGCTTGCTCCAGTCTGCGTCAAGTCCAGCTGGCATTCTACCACGACAGCAAGGATCTTGAAGAGGAGCGCCAAACCCTTAGGAGGTGGCGTAACCGGCTCTACTTCGAGAACAAGCTGGCGCAGTCGAGGCTGGCAGACGACAAGGAGTGGATCAAGCAGGAGAAGGTTCGCCTGGAATACTGGGGCAAATTATCGGATGATAGGAAGAGCTTGACTCGTGCCCTCGAAGCTCAATCCCGTGCCATTTATGAGCAGACCAAGGCAGCTAATAGTGTGGCTGATGATCACCAAGAAAGGCTTGAAGCCATTAACACTACTCCCATCAAGTGCCGGGAGGCACTTGAGGAGAGGGAGAAGAGGCTCGAAGACGAAGAGCAAAAACTCCTAGAGCTGCGGGATGACGTCTTGAAGAGGGAAGAGGAGCTGGCCTAAAAGGTGGCTCTGGCTGACAAGGACCTCGAGGAACGGGCCAAGAAATGGGAGGAGCGTTGTGCTGAGGAGGAGGAGAAGGCCTGGGTGCGAGGGCAGGAACTCTACCAGCATGAGTGTGCCATCGCTGCCAGGGAGAAGAAAGTGAGGGGCAGGGAGAAGGACATGGTTGACCGCCGGAACAAGATCTACCTCCGGGAGGAGGAGCTTGGAAAACTCGAGAAGCAGGTTGCTGAAAAGTTTCAGCAAAATGCCAAAGAGGTTGAGCGCCTTGCTCGCGAGAATTCTGAACTGGCGGCGGTCAAAAGATCCTTGGAGGAACTGAAGGGCTTGAGGGATGCGGACTCCCTACAGGTTTGGGAGTTCCTGAGCAAAGCCAACGACGTACTGATGCTGATGGGCTTCAGTTGTAAAAGCCCGCTTTTCGGAAGAACAAAAATGTAAAAATGTGAACTTAAATTTTTTTTAAATGAACTTAGAAATCCAAACTCACATGTATCACGTGCGTTAACCCATGTTCACTACAAATATGGGCTTGTTAAAACTTAAAATCTTAATAGGAATTATTTCAACCCTAAAATGGGACATCCAAAAATATTCAAATCTCAGGCCGTAAATTTTTCCATGACCTACTAATATTCCAATTAGACTCTCGGTAAAGTTTCAAAATTTTTGAAGCCCATTTCCCATTTATTGGACACGTACTGAGAGTTTAATCAACGTCGACTTCAAATTTAAACTTTGTGCTCAACCTTGTCCAAATCAACTCCAAATTTTTCTTGAGGTCCCTTATGGTTCAAAAAGGTTAACCTCAAAGTTTCAGGATTTTTGAACCTAATCTACTATTTATTTCCTTGAGTCAAGTATCACCACTTGAATTCAAATTTAAATCTGAGTTCAAATTCAACTTGCTCAGTTTTGAAATCTGATTGCACCATAAAATTCTCCACATTTTATTTAGTCATTGGGCCAAAGTTAAATATTTTTGAAGTATGTCTGCTAGCTCCATTTCAATTTTAAAAGAGAAGGGAGAAGACAGTGGGACCCACATGTCATACTTATCCTCAGTACTAGGAAAAGGGTGGGCCCCACTGGTAAGCTGCTCAACGGATGAGATATTTTGCATCTGAAAATAAAGAGGATAAGGAGAAGGGAAAAATGGGGCCCACATGTCATGTCTATCCTCAAGGCCACAAAAGCAACTTTGCTTCTTCCTCTCCCTCCCTTATCACTGCGTCGGTTCCCGACCGCAGCGCCCCCGGCGCTTCAATCCCAGCCAGCCCCTGCCTCGCCCGGCTCTTCCCCGTCGCCTGCAGCGCGCGCCCCTGGCCATCCTGCCGCTCGCCGGGCAGCACCGAGCCGCCAAGCGCCTCGCCGCCTCCTCCGACGCGCAGCCACCGCCGCCTCGGTTCCAGCACCTCCCGGCCACCGGCTTATCCCGCCCCCACGGCAACTCGCGCCGCCGCCAGCACCGTGCCTCCTCCTCGCCGGCCCTGCGTCCCACCGCGCCGCTCGCCTTGCCGCCGACCCGCGCTGCTCGCCTCCACGGCCACCTCTCCAGCTTCCCCGTCGGCCTTCCCCTGCTCGAGCGCGCCTCCCCGCCAGCCGCTCACGGCACCGCCGGCCGCGCGCATCGTTCCGGCTGCTCCACCTCCCGGCCTTGTCGCCTCGGCTCCTCCCGTCGCTCGCGCCCCACGCTGGCCACCGGCCGCGCACGCTCCACCGTCGCCGCACCGCCGCTGTACGCGCCTACCGCGCCGGCAGCCGTGCCCCCACCTCCCGGCCGCCTGCAGCCCCATCGCCGCACCTCCCTGGTGCCCGGCCACCCACGGCGCCTGCTCATCGGTCGCGCCCACCTGCAGCGCCCTCCCCCTGCGCGGCGACAACGCAGCGCGCCTCGCCTGGCCGCGTCCCAGCTGCCCCGGACGCCGGCTGCATGCCGCCCACCGCCGGCACCCCGCGGCCACACAGTTTGCATGTACGCGCCTTGCTCGCGCTTCACCCAAGCAGCTGCACGTCGGCGCCCCGACGGTTCCCGCTTGCTATGCGCCGAGGCCATGCCTAAGCTTCCGCCGTGTCCCTACTGGCTGCGTTTTTCCGGGCCAACCGCGAGCACCCTGACGCCATGTCCGCGTTCCGCGCCGTGGCTATGTCCTGGAAGCAAGGCGAGTAGTGGGTGTGATGGAGGATATGCAGGAACACGTCGTTGACACAACGGCGACGACAATTGGCTCAAGGTTAGCTCTGATTTGTGCAAAGATTAGTTGGGACAGAGCTGCAGCCAAGGTGTTCGATGAAATGGTTACAAGGCGAAACTAAGTGTGTTGCCGTTCAATGCTGGTCTATGGATGCAGGTCTATTCTGGGGTGGCAATTGACAAGTACATGTGCCAAGATACCCTTTGAATGGTGATGACGCGATGGAACTCTAGTACACACCAAGATGTTCGGCGAAATGCATACAAGGTGAGCCTTACCCTGAAATACCTTGCTTGATGTCACCGACGTCCGTTCGTCGTGATCGCTAAGGTTACTCATGTGTCGTCAAGTCGTACACCCAGTTTCCGCATTGATATCATTCCTATAGGAGTCCCTAAGTTGACCTCCTTTATCGTTTGTATCACGTTGGCCTGTCCGTGCGTGCTCGTGATGCTCCACCATGAGTCGCGTCGACGTCGTTGACCATATGACATCGTCGTGACACTCCGAGCCGTTATCGTGCCCTAGCATCGAGATGAAGGATGCCTGTAACGTACATGATGCTGAAACACAACCACGACACAACGGTCGACAATCGTTTAGCCAAATTAGGGTTTGGTCAAGGCGAGACTCTTCGAGTCCTAGGTGTAGCCTAGATGCTCGATGAAATGCCTTCTAGGTCAAACCAAGTGGTTCGGTGATCACCGATGACTTGGAGTAGAGGTATGCAATAACGTTGCGACCAACAAGGAGAACTAGACCAGGGGTAACCTTGGATAAGAGTTCCTTGGTTGTGTTGAGGATGTTCCCTAACCGATCACAGGATTGGTTAACTTGGTGTACCACTTCATCGACGACAGGTTCGTCGAGTCCCTTATCAACAACCGAGTCGACATCACTAGCCTTAAGACTCACAAGGTGGTGTTCGAGATTCCGCTCACCCCCTTTGACGAGTCGGGGTCGATGTGGACGTGGCTAACCCGATCTTCCCGTGATGGCAAAGCATGACCGTCACGACAAGGTCTCGCATCATGTTCGAGTTCTAGGAGTTCACCGAGCTCATCTGGACAATCTTGCAAAGGACACTGCAATAGTGTCACGTAAGCACTTGAACGATGCTCGAGAAGCTTGCCGTAGAAACTACTTTACCTAAAGGTCATTTGAACGTTGTCTCAGTACTCACGTCAGGTTAACAAGGCTCGTTATGACGTTTTAAGTCCAAAGAATGTTGACCTCACTTCACTCCCAAGTGTCGCTATGGTTTCACCCTGGTTCATCCTTATCAGGACCCTGCGACCACACTTGTCACGTAATTAGGTTTACTCCTTAATGAGTTTGTGTAACTTCATTGGTCGAATTCTAAGTCACAACCTCTTGTTGCACAGTTCACTCATGCCTTAAGCTTTCAATGCTCCATCTTGATCGCTTAGTCTTCCTTACATCACACAGTCCAGTAATACTTCTTCACCATTCTACCTTATCACTCTTTGTGCGGCATAGCTCCAAGTGTCGAGTGCTAAATTGCGATGTGCCATTACATTGCACCTTTCAGTGCTTATCTCGACACTACTATGCCACCTTGACTCTTAGGTCATCCTTACCCTACCAGTCCAACACTTTCACACCATTCAGCTGTATCGTCCTTGAGTGGCATAGCGTCGAGTGTTGAATGCCAAGTTGCAATGTGTGCTTACATTGCACCTTTCAATTCACATCTCGACACTACTATGACCACTTGACTTCATCCTTTGTTCATTCACACAACAAAGGCATATTTGTCCTTCCTAGTTGAACTCCTCATTCTTAGAGTTTACACAACCCCGTGGAGTCTTTTCTTAAATTACTTAATTACTTAATTACTTATATGCATATCATGTCGATAGGAAACATGCTGATAGGTGATCGACAAGAAGCTTCACTTGGAGGAGAAGGCCAAGGTGTTTCCACTGAGGTTCCATGGCAGGTTCTCCGGAGGAAGATCGAGCCCTAACAATTGACATTTGTTTAGTCGCAAACTAAGGCAAGCCCCGGTTTGCATTTAAAAGCTTTACAGAGTTTTTACAGTCTTTATCACCTTACGTCATAAGTTTGATTTGTGCATTACGTATAGGGTGATTGATACTCCACTTGCATGACCAAAAATCCCATGGATTGGTTGGAACGAGTTACAGTTTGACCTGTCGTAACTGCTTTGCTAATGCATAGGAAATCCGGTAGAAGTCGAGTAGTTGGAATCTACTCGCGAGAGATGTAGGACATATCTCACAGAATTGGTTAGACAGAAAATGGCTTAATATAATGAAATTGAGACCGGGCAGGGAATGGCTAGGAAGCGGCGAGAAGTGAGTCTCGGTCGCATAGCCCTGCCTGTGTCGATTAAGGCCCGTCCGTATGCGGCCCCTTCGGACAAGCTTGAATTGTACCGGCAACATAACGGACATATGGAATCCAATAAACTGACGTAGCTTGGTCACTTGGGTGTCGAGGCATACCGTTCCGTTTTATAGGTGTGGGCTGAGGGTAGCAAGGTGTAAATCCGCTGGTGGGCACGTCAGAGTACGCCCCACGCAGGGACCTCCTGCCCGTGACGGATCGACCGGTTCGGCATTTGAGTGTCTTGCGAAAGGTTGCCATATACGCCTAGTACTGAAGTGTTATGTAGGTACAGGTGTGCTCGCTGACACTTCCGAGCGACGTATGTGTCGTGTTGTCCGGGTGTGTCCTGATTGCAATCACTGTCCCTCGCAGTAATAGAGTACCACTTGTTCACTGAGCGGTGACGTAGTAAATACTAAAGAAGTCAGAAATTCATATTGTATTGATTTATAAGTATTTTGCAACCTTGTATGATTTAGAGATAGTACAATTAAAAGTTTACAGTTTCCCCTTACTTTAGCTGTAATAGCACTATGTGCTTTGGGCATGTCATATCATCGGTAAAGCGTTTCTTGTTTGATTGTGGAGCCCATGATGTGCCGTGCTCGGAGAATGTCATTTGCTACTTAGAACTTGATTATAAGGATCCACTTGTAGGCGAGTCCATTTATGCTATTCCTTACCTATGTTTAGTGTCCCCTTGCATATGTCTAGTGAGACGGTTAAGTCTTGCTGAGCCTTATGCTCACGTTTGCGCTTTAACGATTTTTGCAGGTATTAGTTTTATTTCTGCTGTTCAGGTTGTACATGAGACTCGAGGTGTCGAGATAAATCTCATGTGAGCCACGCCGTTGCTGTTTGTTCTTCGTGTTGCTAGTGAGAATCGTCCTAGGGCATGGACGTCTTCTCTCCTGCTTAGTTAGGTGAGATTTTGAGTATGTAATTTCCGCTGCGTGTGTACCCTTGTTGTACACTCTTTTGTAAACTCTTCTTATTATGAAATGAAAACTTTATATGTTTTGGTATCCTTTTCATGTGTGCTGTTAGGTGTCGCATCGCACGGCACCACCCAATGAGATCCTCGGATGTGTGGACTCCGGTCCCCACAGACATGGTATCAGAGCTTCATTGGGAATAGCACGCTCGAAAAGAGCCTATTTTCGAAAACTCCGAAGTAGTCGAGTGAGGTTTAGCTATATGCCCATTAAGGACTATTACTAGTATAAGTTATAAAGGTGGTGAACTAACTTGTTATATTATTCTGTAACGACGCTCTGTCTTCAAGGTAAGAGGTAAGGTACGCCGCCGAGAGCGGATCAATCTCGGTAAACTCTGCATACGAGATATGGTATGTGAAATTTCCGTGGCTTAGCACGGAAAGTCAATATGAGTCTCTGAAACTTTCCATGTTTCTGAGAACATATGACACGCGGTACCCCAGCGTGACACAAAATTAGTGGGAGCCCCCGTCGGGTGGTGTATAACCCGATAGTGTGCATCTCTAGAACTATTCATGTTCTATGGGATCATGCGAAACACGTATGCCCGAGCGTGTATAAGCCGGTTCGTACGGGAGTCTTTGCTGTACAGACGTATTTACAGCCATGTACCTCGAGACATGACCTCGCTCGAGGGCGACTCACACCAGAGTCGTATGCATTTACTTTTAATTATATCTTATTGTGACTGCCTGTCGTGTTTCCCCGTGCCGCCCTTGAGGTGTGAAGGTGTGAAAGGGGATTGTTTGTTTTCTGCAGGTACACTAACTCCGGTAGCGACCCGTGTAGAATACGTTTGCGAGTGATCGATATTAGGACCACCTATAGACGTATCCGGATATACCGGGTTAGACTTTTCTTTTGGTAAGGCACGTAGTACCGTCAGTATCACAATTGATACTTTGACCATCCCCCGCGAGAGAAATGGCTTCATATTCATATTAAGTCCAAGTATCAGTTGCTGATATCTTGTGGACAAAGTAAAATGTTTCTTTTCAAGAGTAGGTGAACCAAAG
This sequence comes from Tuctoria greenei, assembly GCA_036927565.1. Classification (NCBI taxonomy): domain Eukaryota; kingdom Viridiplantae; phylum Streptophyta; class Magnoliopsida; order Poales; family Poaceae; genus Tuctoria; species Tuctoria greenei. Next base: position 115,387,981 of record JAYESD010000006.1, read on the forward strand.
TTCTTTGCTCCTGGCGAGAGTTTAGCTCGACTTCGCCGGAGTAAGACTTTGGTTAAGTTTGAGGATCCATAGTGATATGCTATGGATAAGAAGGTCGTCAAGTCTCTTTTAAGGTTCCATTTGGTTCTAAAGGAAATGGTTAGTTGTGAATCTAGTTCTAGCCATCGGACTTGAGTTTTGAGCTAAGTCTCAAAATTTGAGTTTGTTTCCAAATTCTTGTGTTTCGAAGCCGGTGAGTTCTGTTTTCGAACAGAATGGACCTGACTTTGAAATTCCATATCTCTTCAACCTGGAGGGCTTTGGAGGCAAGTGAATACCTTTTGAAAAGCTTTTGGAGTCTTCTAATATTTTCCTATTGACCCCAAGCCAAAAGATGCTTTTATGGTGATGAAAATGCACCATTATCACAGCAGCTGCTGTTCTGAAACTACACGGACCAGCATCTGAACTTTTGTCATAATTCCTTGAAGAAAGCTCTTCTATTCCATTATGATACATTTCTGGAAAGTGGAAAAGCTATTCTACAACTTTGTTATTCAGTGATACCTCAAATTCAGCTTATAACTAATTGAAAACAGAATTGAAGATAATACATGTATATAGGTGCTATCTGAAACAGTCAGAAAAATTCTGAACTTTGAACGGACATAACTCTTAAACTAGAAATGCAAACTATGCATGTTTATACATGGCTGGAAAGCTTAAATAGTCCTCTATCAACTTTATATTCAACACAAAGGCTAAAACTCGCAATAACCAAGTCTAAATTGAAGTATCGTTTAAGGTGTCGAAACAGTTCAGAATATGGACCGTTACCTATTCAGTTACTGTTTCGATTATAATTCCTAGTAGAATTGTCGAATGGATTCGTATTTTACATTTATGGAATCTTGAGAATGTATGCAACATGTTTTCTATGTATTACTTTTGCAAATATTGATGTTTGTATATCTGAAATTTGTGGACAAAATCAGCCTTAAACAAAGGAGGTGCTGTCCAAATTTTCAGAAAAACTGTCAACTTGCAAATGTCGTATCTTCTCAACCAGAAATGCTACGAGGGCAAGTAAATACTCTTTAGAAAGATTTGGAAGTCCTCTACATGTTTCCTGTTCAACACCAGACCAGAATCCTTTTCTAAATGGGTGAAATTTGGATAATCGCAGAGACTGTCCCGGCACACCCAAACTGGACAGCAATCTGTACACCTCTGAATTTAATCCATAACTCGCAGGCCTTTGATCCAATGGAGTCACGCGAGTAACCGTTGGAGAGTTTAGAGAGTCAGCTACAATTTTTGCAATTGGCTCCAGACCTGAATCGGTCATCTACCTTTTCCAAATCGAGTTTGAATACAGAGTGGTCAATCTGAACTGAATTCAGTTCTGAATACTGAAATTTTACCTAACTTCAAAAATTCATATCTTTTGAGCCAGAGCTGATATGAAGACAAGTAAGTACATTCTGGAAAGCTTATTACATTGGCTACAACTTTGTAAATAAGAATATTTCCAGATTTCCATCAGAACAGCCTGAAAACTTTAGATCAAAACTGCTACTGTTTAAGCAGATTCTGCTGAAAGTGCAGAGAAATCTGCTAACTTTAAAATTGCATAACATGCAAACCAGAGACGATCTAGAGTCAAACCAATACTTTTTAGAAAGGTCTTGAAGTGTACTTTAACTTTGTTGTTCACCTCAAGATATGATTTTGCCATTTACTTGGCCAAAATCTAAGTTGCGTCCAAGCTGTTCATCCTCCACCAGGATTTAATCGGGTGATGACCCTTTAGGGTGTCTATGGATTTGGTTCTCGAGTTCAACTCGAGGAGTTCCATAACATCCCAGGTGTTGCGACCCAACAATATTTTCCTTTAGAGTTGAGTATTACACTAAGACAAATCCCTTTTTCCTCTGATGCACATGCTAGTGTGTTGACTATGCAACCTTGCATCTCACACTTTATTTGTGCATTGAGCATGTATGACACTTCCCCTAGTTGGACAACCCTCCCCATAAAGATTGCTTGGAGTAAGTTTCTTGCTCACCTAGCTTGAATCTTAAGGGGGAAGGAGTTCATCTAGTAATTGAAGTGTTACGTTCACCTAGGTGTCATACCAAGGTACATCGACACCGAACCAACGTGCTGGGAGCAATGCTCAAGTAAGTAGGACCGAGTACAACATTGACTCATTAAGTCAATGTGAAGCTTAAGTAACGGATCACCTTGAACCCCGTTTCTTGTGGAATTCGATCAACGAGTTAAAGGAGTCAGTTGATTCTTCACGCTAAACCACTCCTTTGCCTCAGTCTTTGAGACGAGAAGCCATAAGTGAGTAGTATGAGCTGGAAATTCTTTAGCAAGAACGTGGATTACTAACCAAGGTCGTGCCTAGCACAGTACCTTGTCAACCACTTAGTGCAACCTACGGAAGTGAGGAGAACCTTACTCTTCAAAGGTTACTCTCTTTGCCACTTCTCAAGGCAACCCTACCGCACCTTTTAAGGGGTAGACATAGTACTTTAAGAAAACTATGAGATGAAAAACCTGACCCATTGTTAAGGAACCACAATTACCTGTAAGTTGTGATTAACAAGCTTTAGGGAACTTCCGATCAACAAGAAGTTCAAACACTTTGTTCCATTCTGTACACTCCGTTGCCTTGAGATGAACCTCACCATTCCTTGCTAATACTTTTACCTTGAAACCATCGAACTTGGTCGAGATATGAAAGTAGCAAGTCTTTTCTAGCGCCTTTAATGACCAAGTTTATTCAATCCTCCTGTATTTGGGATACTTCTGACTGTGTTTGGATTGTCCTACCTATTTTTGCTCAAAGCATAATAATGAATGCATCATACCGTCTACATTTCTAGCTGGCCAGCGTTGCATCATTAATGCATAACATTATTCCACTTGTGATGCATCATGAAACGTAATTACTAATGAGTTTTGAGCAAGAATATATGACCCCATTCAAATACCTACGTTGTGTCTCACAATTTTGAGTTGTGATCAATTTTATCGTTCGCAACGCCTTCGACTGGTTTCATTATCTTGAGTAGCACAAGGGAAACCACTTAACACCTTGTGACCAAAACAAAGTTGAGCCTTTGTCCTTGACCCGTTGAAACTCAAATCAACTTGAGTCCTGGAAACTGATTGTTTCTAGTTGCGAGGAGCTTCCTATGGACTTCTCGACCTCGCTAAAACCCTGCATCTTTCTTTTCGCGAGGTTATCAGTTAATTATCAGTTCTTGGAACTCCTTGACTCGTAATGGATGGTGACATTGCTTTAGCCACAAGACCAGGGCAGCAAAGTCTTCGTAAGAGAAACACTCAGAGTTAAGATCACCTAACTATCTTAGAGTTCTAAAGTCCTCCAATGCAGAAGCTTACTTCCTTTTGACGAAAAGAAGAAGACCCCAATATATCAATATAGCTTTCTAAGCTACAAACTTTACGATGTGATCCCAGTCACGCCGAGCATCCAAACCATAGATGCAATAAGAAGACGAAGAGTCTCTTTCTCCAATCACATGCCAGGAGATGGTTGTCTCATCAACAACTCGGCCTAACTTTCTCTCTTCCTTAGAATCTCGGGACGAGATTCCTTTAAGGGGGAAGGATTGTAAAAGCCCGCTTTTCGGAAGAACAAAAATGTAAAAATGTGAACTTAAATTTTTTTTTTAAAATGAACTTAGAAATCCAAACTCACATGTATCACGTGCGTTAACCCATGTTCACTACAAATATGGGCTTGTTAAAACTTAAAATCTTAATAGGAATTATTTCAACCCTAAAATGGGACATCCAAAAATATTCAAATCTCAGGCCGTAAATTTTTCCATGACCTACTAATATTCCAATTAGACTCTCGGTAAAGTTTCAAAATTTTTGAAGCCCGTTTCCCATTTATTGGACACGTACTGAGAGTTTAATCAACGTCGACTTCAAATTTAAACTTTGTGCTCAACCTTGTCCAAATCAACTCCAAATTTTTCTTGAGGTCCCTTATGGTTCAAAAAGGTTAACCTCAAAGTTTCAGGATTTTTGAACCTAATCTACTATTTATTTCCTTGAGTCAAGTATCACCACTTGAATTCAAATTTAAATCTGAGTTCAAATTCAACTTGCTCAGTTTTGAAATCTGATTGCACCATAAAATTCTCCACATTTTATTTAGTCATTGGGCCAAAGTTAAATATTTTTGAAGTATGTCTGCTAGCTCCATTTCAATTTTAAAAGAGAAGGGAGAAGACAGTGGGACCCACATGTCATACTTATCCTCAGTACTAGGAAAAGGGTGGGCCCCACTGGTAAGCTGCTCAACGGATGAGATATTTTGCATCTGAAAATGAAGAGGATAAGGAGAAGGGAAAAATGGGGCCCACATGTCATGTCTATCCTCAAGGCCACAAAAGCAACTTTGCTTCTTCCTCTCCCTCCCTTATCACTGCGTCGGTTCCCGACCGCAGCGCCCCCGGCGCTTCAATCCCAGCCAGCCCCTGCCTCGCCCGGCTCTTCCCCGTCGCCTGCAGCGCGCGCCCCTGGCCATCCTGCAGCTCGCCGGGCAGCACCGAGCCGCCAAGCGCCTCGCCGCCTCCTCCGACGCGCAGCCACCGCCGCCTCGGTTCCAGCACCTCCCGGCCACCGGCTTATCCCGCCCCCACGGCAACTCGCGCCGCCGCCAGCACCGTGCCTCCTCCTCGCCGGCCCTGCGTCCCACCGCGCCGCTCGCCTTGCCGCCGACCCGCGCTGCTCGCCTCCACGGCCACCTCTCCAGCTTCCCCGTCGGCCTTCCCCTGCTCGAGCGCGCCTCCCCGCCAGCCGCTCACGGCACCGCCGGCCGCGCGCATCGTTCCGGCTGCTCCACCTCCCGGCCTTGTCGCCTCGGCTCCTCCCGTCGCTCGCGCCCCACGCTGGCCACCGGCCGCGCACGCTCCACCGTCGCCGCACCGCCTCTGTACGCGCCTACCGCGCCGGCAGCCGTGCCCCCACCTCCCGGCCGCCTGCAGCCCCATCGCCGCACCTCCCTGGTGCCCGGCCACCCACGGCGCCTGCTCATCGGTCGCGCCCCGCCTGCAGCGCCCTCCCCCTGCGCGGCAACAACGCAGCGCGCCTCGCCTGGCCGCGTCCCAGCTGCCCCGGACGCCGGCTGCATGCCGCCCACCGCCGGCACCCCGCGGCCAGACAGTTTGCCTGTACGCGCCTTGCTCGCGCTTCACCCAAGCAGCTGCACGTCGGCGCCCCGACGGTTCCCGCTTGCTATGCGCCGAGGCCATGCCTAAGCTCCCGCCGTGTCCCTGCTGGCTGCGTTTTTCCGGGCCAACCGCGAGCACCCTGACGCCATGTCCGCGTTCCGCGCCGTGGCTATGTCCTGGAAGCAAGGCGAGTAGTGGGTGTGATGGAGGATATGCAGGAACACGTCGTTGACACAACGGCGACGACAATTGGCTCAAGGTTAGCTCTGATTTGTGCAAAGATTAGTTGGGACAGAGCTGCAGCCAAGGTGTTCGATGAAATGGTTACAAGGCGAAACTAAGTGTGTTGCCGTTCAATGCTGGTCTATGGATGCAGGTCTATTCTGGGGTGGCAATTGACAAGTACATGTGCCAAGATACCCTTTGAATGGTGATGACGCGATGGAACTCTAGTACACACCAAGATGTTCGGCGAAATGCATACAAGGTGAGCCTTACCCTGAAATACCTTGCTTGATGTCACCGACGTCCGTTCGTCGTGATCGCTAAGGTTACTCATGTGTCGTCAAGTCGTACACCCAGTTTCCGCATTGATATCATTCCTATAGGAGTCCCTAAGTTGACCTCCTTTATCGTTTGTATCACGTTGGCCTGTCCGTGCGTGCTCGTGATGCTCCACCATGAGTCGCGTCGACGTCGTTGACCATATGACATCGTCGTGACACTCCGAGCCGTTATCGTGCCCTAGCATCGAGATGAAGGATGCCTGTAACGTACATGATGCTGAAACACAACCACGACACAACGGTCGACAATCGTTTAGCCAAATTAGGGTTTGGTCAAGGCGAGACTCTTCGAGTCCTAGGTGTAGCCTAGATGCTCGATGAAATGCCTTCTAGGTCAAACCAAGTGGTTCGGTGATCACCGATGACTTGGAGTAGAGGTATGCAATAACGTTGCGACCAACAAGGAGAACTAGACCAGGGGTAACCTTGGATAAGAGTTCCTTGGTTGTGTTGAGGATGTTCCCTAACCGATCACAGGATTGGTTAACTTGGTGTACCACTTCATCGACGACAGGTTCGTCGAGTCCCTTATCAACAACCGAGTCGACATCACTAGCCTTAAGACTCACAAGGTGGTGTTCGGGATTCCGCTCACCCCCTTTGACGAGTCGGGGTCGATGTGGACGTGGCTAACCCGATCTTCCCGTGATGGCAAAGCATGACCGTCACGACAAGGTCTCGCATCATGTTCGAGTTCTAGGAGTTCACCGAGCTCATCTGGACAATCTTGCAAAGGACACTGCAATAGTGTCACGTAAGCACTTGAACGATGCTCGAGAAGCTTGCCGTAGAAACTACTTTACCTAAAGGTCATTTGAACGTTGTCTTAGTACTCACGTCAGGTTAACAAGGCTCGTTATGACGTTTTAAGTCCAAAGAATGTTGACCTCACTTCACTCCCAAGTGTCGCTATGGTTTCACCCTGGTTCATCCTTATCAGGACCCTGCGACCACACTTGTCACGTAATTAGGTTTACTCCTTAATGAGTTTGTGTAACTTCATTGGTCGAATTCTAAGTCACAACCTCTTGTTGCACAGTTCACTCATGCCTTAAGCTTTCAATGCTCCATCTTGATCGCTTAGTCTTCCTTACATCACACAGTCCAGTAATACTTCTTCACCATTCTACCTTATCACTCTTTGTGCGGCATAGCTCCAAGTGTCGAGTGCTAAATTGCGATGTGCCATTACATTGCACCTTTCAGTGCTTATCTCGACACTACTATGCCACCTTGACTCTTAGGTCATCCTTACCCTACCAGTCCAACACTTTCACACCATTCAGCTGTATCGTCCTTGAGTGGCATAGCGTCGAGTGTTGAATGCCAAGTTGCAATGTGTGCTTACATTGCACCTTTCAATTCACATCTCGACACTACTATGACCACTTGACTTCATCCTTTGTTCATTCACACAACAAAGGCATATTTGTCCTTCCTAGTTGAACTCCTCATTCTTAGAGTTTACACAACCCCGTGGAGTCTTTTCTTAAATTACTTAATTACTTAATTACTTATATGCATATCATGTCGATAGGAAACGTGCTGATAGGTGATCGACAAGAAGCTTCACTTGGAGGAGAAGGCCAAGGTGTTTCCACTGAGGTTCCATGGCAGGTTCTCCGGAGGAAGATCGATCCCTAACAATTGACATTTGTTCAGTCGCAAACTAAGGCAAGCCCCGGTTTGCATTTAAAAGCTTTACAGAGTTTTTACAGTCTTTATCACCTTACGTCATAAGTTTGATTTGTGCATTACGTATAGGGTGATTGATACTCCACTTGCATGACCAAAAATCCCATGGATTGGTTGGAACGAGTTACAGTTTGACCTGTCGTAACTGCTTTGCTAATGCATAGGAAATCCGGTAGAAGTCGAGTAGTTGGAATCTACTCGCGAGAGATGTAGGACATATCTCACAGGATTGGTTAGACAGAAAATGGCTTAATATAATGAAATTGAGACCGGGCAGGGAATGGCTAGGAAGCGGCGAGAAGTGAGTCTCGGTCGCATAGCCCTGCCTGTGTCGATTAAGGCCCGTCCGTATGCGGCCCCTTCGGACAAGCTTGAATTGTACCGGCAACATAATGGACATATGGAATCCAATAAACTGACGTAGCTTGGTCACTTGGGTGTCGAGGCATACCGTTCCGTTTTATAGGTGTGGGCTGAGGGTAGCAAGGTGTAAATCCGCTGGTGGGCACGTCAGAGTACGCCCCACGCAGGGACCTCCTGCCCGTGACGGATCGACCGGTTCGGCATTTGAGTGTCTTGCGAAAGGTTGCCATATACGCCTAGTACTGAAGTGTTATGTAGGTACAGGTGTGCTCGCTGACACTTCCGAGCGACGTATGTGTCGTGTTGTCCGGGTGTGTCCTGATTGCAATCACTGTCCCTCGCAGTAATAGAGTACCACTTGTTCACTGAGCGGTGACGTAGTAAATACTAAAGAAGTCAGAAATTCATATTGTATTGATTTATAAGTATTTTGCAACCTTGTATGATTTAGAGATAGTACAATTAAAAGTTTACAGTTTCCCCTTACTTTAGCTGTAATAGCACTATGTGCTTTGGGCATGTCATATCATCGGTAAAGCGTTTCTTGTTTGATTGTGGAGCCCATGATGTGCCGTGCTCGGAGAATGTCATTTGCTACTTAGAACTTGATTATAAGGATCCACTTGTAGGCGAGTCCATTTATGCTATTCCTTACCTATGTTTAGTGTCCCCTTGCATATGTCTAGTGAGACGGTTAAGTCTTGCTGAGCCTTATGCTCACGTTTGCGCTTTAACGATTTTTGCAGGTATTAGTTTTATTTCTGCTGTTCAGGTTGTACATGAGACTCGAGGTGTCGAGATAAATCTCATGTGAGCCACGCCGCTGCTGTTTGTTCTTCGTGTTGCTAGTGAGAATCGTCCTAGGGCATGGACGTCTTCTCTCCTGCTTAGTTAGGTGAGATTTTGAGTATGTAATTTCCGCTGCGTGTGTACCCTTGTTGTACACTCTTTTGTAAACTCTTCTTATTATGAAATGAAAACTTTATATGTTTTGGTATCCTTTTCATGTGTGCTGTTAGGTGTCGCATCGCACGGCACCACCCAATGAGATCCTCGGATGTGTGGACTCCGGTCCCCACATCAGTCCCGTGCGTCCGGATGATCCGGAGCCAGAGCCGGACCTAGCGTTGCAGGAGTTGAGCTTGGCGGGTAGTAAACTCTCCAAGGTGGGTGACGTCATCGCGGACCAGTTGGAGGCTGAGGGGTAGTTCCTGGTGAAGAACGTCACAGAGTATGTGCTGACGTGCTACACCAGCCGGGATCCCCAATTCCCTCTGGACCCGGTGCTTGATGGTCCCGTCGAAGGAGAAGGTGAAGCCACCCGAGCCAACGTGTCGGAGGTTGCTCAGAAGGTTGCCCAACTCTTCCAAAGGGTCTAGGACCATCTCTGTGGCTCCCACTTGTATTCTCTCTTTTTCTTCCCCAATTTTGTAATCCCTTGTCTCCAGATGAATGAAATCCAAAATTTGTTAATGAATTTCATTTTTTGTCTTCAACACTTTTTTCTCACTTGGCCCCCTAGTAGATGTACACAATTTGATTGTGAACATGTAACAAGAGGATATTGTGTTTTGTTGAAGACTCGTTTGCTTCGAACTTGTAGAGTGTAGGTCCAAAGTCTTCGATAGTGAAGCCCCCTGAGGTTGTCGGAGCTTACGGAGGTGGTCAATATTCCAAGGATTTGGGAGAGGTGTTGCATCCTCGGTAGCCAAGCGAACGCTTCCGGGACGGGATACTTTAATCACTCGAGAGGGTCCCTCCAAGTTGGGGGAGAGTTTATTTAACCCTTCTCTGGATTGTATTCTCCGTAACACCAGATCGCCTTCCTCGAGCTGTCGGTTGTGTACATGCCGCTGATGATAGCGCCGAAGGGCTTGGCGGTATCGGGCATTCCGAACAGCTGTTTGGCACCTTCCCTCCTCAAGGAGGTCTAGGTCTTCACGCCGGAGCTGGTCCTGCGTGGCTTCGTCGAAGGTCCGGACTCGGAGTGACCCCAAGGTGATTTCCGGAGGAAGGATTGCTTCAGCTCCTTACACCGGGAAGAAGGGTGTCTCTCCAGTTGACCGGTTTGGAGTTGTCCTGTTTGCCCATAGAGTGGGCCGAAGCTCTTCAATCCAGTTGGCTCCATGTTTTTTCAAGCGCTCGTAGGTGCGCATTTTGAGTCCTTTCAGGATTTCAGCATTTGCTCTCTCGGCCTGGCCATTGGTTGCCGGGTGAGCTACGGAGGCGTAGCGAACTTGAATGCCGAGGTCTTCGCAATATCCTTGAAATGCAGAGCTTGTGAATTGGGTCTCTTTATCACTAAGGATTTTGTTTGGGACTCCAAATATGCATACAATGGACTGCAAAAAGTTGATGGTAGATTGCTTGTTTATTGTCACAACTGGAGTTGCTTCCGACCACTTGGTGAACTTGTCAATGGCGATATACATGAACTTGTAACCTCCAACGGCTCTTGGGAAGTGTCCCAAGATGTTCATCCCCCACACAGCGAAGGGCCATGTAGGAGGTATCATTTGTAGAGGCTGAGCCGGTGTGTTAATTTGCTTTGCATGAAATTGCAATGCTTTGCATTTCTTCACCAGCTCAGTTGCATCATGGAGTGCTGTAGGCCAGTAGAAGCCATGCTGGAAGGCTTTATCGACTAGCGTACGGGAAGACACGTGGTTCCCACACTCGCCTCCATGGATTTCTGCGAGAAGCTCGCAGCCTTCTTCTTTTGTGATGCACCGCATTAGGATGCCATTGACACCGCGCCGGTAGAGATCCCCTTCTACCAACGTGTATCTTTTAGCCAATCTGACTACCCGGTTAGCGGATACATCATCGTCAGGAAGGATGTTGTCTTTCAAGTAGCTCCAGATCTCCGAGATCCATGCATCGGAGCTAACTTGAGCATTTGAGTCTTGCGTGCTGGGTTGCTCAGAGCTTCCGGCAGCACCTACGACCCTTGATGGCTGCCATGATAACAGGGCCATCGGGACCGTCAGCTTCGGGATGCTGATCTCGCCCCCTTCGCTCAGTTCGGCAGGCTGAGCTGTGGGTTTTGAAAACCTCCGGACAAAAGTTCCGTCAGGAGCTGGAGCTCCGGTTGACGCTTTCGTCGAGAGTTCGTCGGCTTCAGCGTTGTGGGCACGCTGGACATGGTGGAGGTCTAGGACTTCGAAGTCCTTCTGAAGCCTTTGGACTTCAAGGAGGTAAGCAGCTAGCTGGGGATTGTTGTAGGAGCATTCACCCTTCACTTGTTTAATGATAAGCTGTGAATCTCCCTTGACCAGCAGCTGCTTGACACCGTATGACAGTGCCACCGTTAGTCCGTAGATGAGTGCTTTGTACTCCGTCATGTTGTTGGTCGCCTTGAAGTCAAGGTGTACCATGTATTTTACCTTCTCCCCGGTTGGTGCGAGGAGAAAGGATTCCAGCTCTGGCCCCCTGCTTTTGCATGGAGCCGTCGAAGTAGAGTGTTCACTGATGCTCGATGAATACCGGAGCCTTGTGTTCTGGCTTCTGCTCACTGGGGCCCCCAGGGTTTGATGGAGAGGGAGTCCATTCCGCCACGAAATCCGCCAATGCTTGACTCTTGATTGCTTGCCTTGGAATGAATTCAAGATCGAATTCGGCCAATTCTGCTGCCCACTTTTCAATATTCCAAGTTGAATTGGGATATGCAAGATTGCTCGAAGTGCGTAAGAAGTCACCACTGAAATCTTGTGAGCTTGGAAGTAATGGCGAAGCTTCCTGGAGGCGATAAGAACTGCATAGAGCAGCTTATGCACCTCTAGGTATCGAGTTTTGGTGTCATGAAGTACTTCACTAATGAAGTACACTAGGCGATTGATGGTCCGGACCCTCCCGTAGGGGCCCGGGGCTTCCTCTTCATTGACCCGGATCCTCCCTGAGGGATCCGGACCTTCTTCGGGGACCTCCGGGTCCTGGCTGGAGGGACTCGGAGCTTCTTTAGAAGCGACCTGGACCCTCCCGGAGGGGTCTGGGTCTTCTAAAGTAGCTTCTTGTGGACTCAAGTCTGGGAACTGGGACCCAGACTCGCTCTCAGGAACTTCTGGACCCTCCCGGAGGGGTCTGGATTCCTGAATATGGGATAGTTCTGGTCTCTCCGCGACCAGGACCATACTGACGACTTCGTCAGTTGTTGTAATGTAAAGCAGCAAAGGCTCACCAGGGTTCGGAGCTACCAGAGTTGGTAGTGTTGTGAGGAACTGTTTTAACTCCTGGAACGCCTTTTCTTCTTCTTCAGACCATTGGAAGGGTCCGGACTTCCTCAATAACTTGAAGAAGGGAAGTGCCCGTTCCGCCAGTCTTGAAATGAACCGGATGAGGGTTGCTAGACATCCAGTCAGCTTTTGGACATCCTTGATGCGAGCTGGTGGCCGCATGTCTTCAATGGCTTTGATCTTCGCCAGATTAGCTTCTATGCCCCGGTGACTTACCAGGAAACCAAGAAGTTTTCCGCAGCTAACCCCGAAGACACACTTGTCTGGGTTTAGCTTTGTGAGCGTGACCCACAACTTGTCGAAGATAGCCTGTAAGGTGTCAAGGAGTGACTCCTTGTTCTTAACCTTGACCACGATGTCATCGACGTACACTTCCACTATGTCTCTAATGAGTTCTTCAAAAGTTTTGTACATAGCTCGTACAAAGGTTGAAGCTGCATTCTTGAGACCAAATGGCATGGCCTTATAACAGTACAATCCATCTACCGTGATGAAAGAGGTATGCTCTTCATCTTCCCTAGACATTCTGATTTGATGATACCCAGAATATGTGTCTAGGAAACACAGTAATTCACACCCGGAGGTGGAATCCACTATCTGATCTATTCTAGGTAGTGAGAATGGATCTTTTGGACATGCCTTATTTAGTGTTATGTAGTCAATACACATCCAAAGCTTCCCGCCGGTCTTGGGCACAACGACTGGGTTTGCCAGCCATTTCGGATCGAAGACTTCTCAGATGAATCCGGCTTCGAGCAACTTCTTCACTTCTTGTCGAATGAAGTTCTGTCGCTCCACTGATTGTTTCCGAGGCTTCTAATGCATGGGCCGGGCGTCAGGGTAGATCTTCAGATTGTGCTCAATCACTTCCCTGGGGATCCCAGACATTTGTGATGGTTGCCAGGCAAACACGTCGAATTAGCCCGGAGGAAAGAGATGAGCGCAAGTTCCTATTTGTCATTCAGTCCCCCTGATATACGGGTGGTCTGAGCGGCATCAGAACCGATTTGGATGACTTTGACGGGAATGTCGGTGTCGCCGCTTGGATGCACATGAGGTGCAAAAGTTGAGCCTCGCTAACGAATGCTTGGGGGTTTTGGAGCTTGCTCCTGTCTGGAGTCCTCCTCTTGCGTCGTAGTAAGCGCATGAAGTTCTTCCAGAGCAGTTACTTCGGTAGTGCGATCTGCGCGGATCCGGAGATCGCCTACAGGTGTTGGCATCTTTAACACAAAGTAGCCATAATGAGCAGCTGCCATGAATTAGTACAAGGCAGGCCTGCCAAAGATGGCGTTGAAAGGTAAGTTGATCTGAGCAACGTCAAAGACCAACTTATCAGTGCGATACTTCTCCCGGGTCCCGAAGGTAACGCGGAGAGTAATAGCACCGAGTGGGGTAATGGCTCCCAGACCTACTCTGGAGAATGGTCGGGAGGGATGAAGATTCGAAGGTCGGAGCTGAAGCTTGGTAAAAGCTTCGAAGCTTATGAGGTTCAGCCCCGATCCTCCGTCTACCATAACATGGTGGAGCTGAATGTTATTGATGGTAGGAGATACCATCAAAGGTAATTGGCCTGCTCCAACCATGCTTCGAGGGCAGTCTGAAGCATAAAAACTGATGGCCGTGTCCATCCACTTTCGATGAGGCTCCGCCCTGGCTGTAGGAGCTACAGCGGCCATGTCCCGGCGCATTGTCTTGAGGACACGACGGGAGGTTATGTCCCATGATCCACCAAAATTTGTGTTCATGGTCTTACAATGCTCGTTGTCAGAGACGTCAGAATCGTCGTTGACGGAGGTGTAGACGGCCTTCAGGACCTTTTTGGGATCCTGAAAACCTAATTCCTCTTCAGCCGGAGCTTCGTCAACTTTTTGTTTTCCTTCCATCTGTCGGAAAGGAGCTTCTTCCCGGCGCTTGTTGTAGCGCTCGACAAGGTTTTGGACCTCCCGACAGTCTTCCAAACTGTGGCTGTCCGTCTTATGAATTGGACACCACACCTTGGGTTTGCCACCGTCTTCAGAAGACGGTCGAGGTCGTTCTAGGGGTGTGGCCCCCGGCCACCCGGAGCTGCAGCAGCTGCAGCATTAGATGCGCCGGCCAATGGCTTCTTCTTGCCGTTGGTCTTTTTCTTCTTCTTGCCACTCCTGGAGGTAGTGGCTTCTCCTTTGGAGGATTTTTTGTGATCCTCCGGTGGTAGTTTGGAGTGCATTTCACGGCCCCCCCCGCAGCTCTAGCACATTTGTCAGCCAAGCTGAAGAGTTCCATGACACTGGTGATCTCCTTGATCGCCAGTTTCTCCAACATCTTCTTATCCCGTACGCCCTGTCTAAATGCCACAATGACAGAGGCGCTAGAGATAGAAGGGATAGTGTTTCGTACCTGAGAAAATTTCTGGATGAATGATTGCAGGGATTCTCCCCCTTTTTGCACGACTGCAAAATGGTCCAGTTCGGTGCCTGGTTGGGTGTATGAACTCCCAAAGTTGGCGGTGAACTGTCGACACAACTCCTCCCAACTGTTGATGGAGTTGGGTGGAAGGCTCATGAACCAGGACCGGGCGGTCCCAGTTAAAGCCACTGGAAAATAATTGGCCATTACGGCCTCATTTCCTCCAGCTGCCAGGATAGCAGTGGAGTAAATCTGAAGAATTCGACAGGATTAACGGTCCCATCAAACTTCTGCGGCAGGTGAGGCCGGAATTTCTGTGGCCACCTGACCATACGCAGATGCATGGCCAGGGCTGAACAGCCTCCTCCTACTCCTTCAGGAGCAGGAATGTCCTGAGCTTCTCGTCTTTCACGAGCACGCTCAATATGGACTCGTCCGTCTTGTTGATGGTATCGGGGATCAAGCTCCGCCCGGAGGTCATGAGTTGAAAGCCTTGATACCATGTGAGTGCGTCGCGCCCCGGAGGTCAACGACGTCACTTGCTGTGATGCAGCACGCCTCCTGTTGTTGGAAACTTGCGGACCAAGTCTACCAGACAAGGTCCGTCGCTGCGACGGGGCCCGTCCTGAAGGAGGAGGACTCTGGTTACTGATGCGGTCGGCTGCTGCTGCAACCAAGTGTTCCACATCGGCCCTCCACTGCTCTAGTGCATCTCGGGACGCATTCGAAGGTGGTGGGCACTGAAGGAGAGCATGTGCTGCATGGAGCGTGTGTCCCGGGTTGTCATGATTCGCCGATGCAGTGATTGACGCCGGTGCACCATCGCGCTGCCCAACTTAATATGCTGGTGGAGGCGGCGGTGATAGAAGTGTGACTCCTGCTGGAACTGAGGTTCCTACTAGTGGCTGCATATTGGAGGGATTGCCCCCAGCAGCCTGAACAGCAGGATGACCATTGAATGATCCAGCTACTGAGTTCACCATTCTTGAAATCTCAGGCGCCCCTACCTGGCGCGCCAACTGTCGGTGGTTTTGATCCGACAGATCTCCCGACACTGCTAAAGTGTTTGCGGATTTTGAAGTTCGGTGTGGGCGCGCGGAGATTCAAGAAGGTGAAATGTAAAATGACGCAAGAGACACGAAGGTTTACGTGGTTCGGGCCGCCTGAGCGTAATACCCTACTCCACGGGAAGTGTTGGTGTTGTATTGGATCTATGAACTCAACGTGAGTTGAGAGTGCGCGATCAGATTAGAGCAGGTCAGATCCGTCTAGTGAGCGTAGAGTGAGCGCGTGTCCTATGTATCGTCGGCCTGTCCTTTTATTGTACAAGGAAAGGCCGTTACAAGTTGGCCTGGCCCGACATGTGGCCCTGTCGGTTACTGATATTGATACACATTTGATACACTTAATTACCCTTAATGACCGAGTTACGGGCTTTGACAGCACCGTTACTGGTAATTAAGGTTGTCCGATCGTGTGTCATTAACATAGTATTAATGACACTTAATCGGGTCTTGAAGTCCTTGGTTCCCCTTTAAAGATCCGGAGCCGTTGTGGAGTCTTCTGGAGGTTTGAGGCTGAAGATTCTACGGTTGGACACGTGGCAGCTCCGGAGCATACTGTGGGGAACAGATAGGTCCGGTGCCACCAGACACGTGTCAGTTCTGAAGCTTCCCTCGATCTGGGGTTAGGTCCGGGGCGCCGTTATGGTACATAGTCCGAAGCTTCCCCCTTGTGGGCGGTAGCTCCGGTTTGATGGTACACGTGGTGACCCTGGGATTAACCATGTTGGGGAAGAGGGTCCGGTTATGTCTGACATGTGGGCCTCCGAAGGTCTTCAAATGAAGTAGATGACATTTCCTTGAGGTCTTTGCAATCTCAAGGGGTATACGGTACCCAGGGTACCGACACACAGTATTAAATGCAGGTACTCTATAGAGAAAGTCATGGGCGTAGGATCTGGAGTGCACATACAAAAAATGTGAAGGAATGAACGTGCCGTAATATTGGCTTACGAAGTACGGTCCATAGTTGTGTGCTTAGTCATCCAGTTATCGTCGCCTTATTATAGATAATAGGTTGTGAGTGTCTGCATTTGTACTTGCTTGTAATTAATTGGCCATAACCTTTTCGGAGGGGAGGGCCGGGACATCACCCATCATATAAAAAAAAGTAATAACCACTTGAGATAAGCTTCTTCTAAGGCGGTTATTCAGTACCAACCCCTTGAAAAGATCTTTATTTAGGCTTAGTTAATATTCTGATTAAATGTGGGGCCTTTCAAAAGCCCAAATTCCAGTTTCTTGTAATATGATTGAGTATTAAAGGTTACCATTAAATTTCACTTCATAAAGCCTTTGAAATTGGTCAGACATAAAAAACAAATAAGAATTGCTATTTGTCATTTTTTTATCTTGATGAATATAATGATTTTTTCATTTAGTTTTTCAATGGACCTTTTTAGTCATCATAAAAACCTCTATGAATTTTTTTCATATTTTTTTAAAAACTTTTTGAATCAATGTGTATTCAAAATTTAATGAATGCCTCATATGTACATGAGCATTTGGTTAGAATGATAGATAATTTGAATTTTGACATGTTGGAATGCTTTAAAAAATTAACAATATTTATACAAGTATAAATAATAAAATATGTTCATACAAACCAATTTAGGTGAAGGATCCTTTTCTCTAGGAGATACACAAATGTGAATAATATGTGAGTATAAATTAATTTGATATTTACCAAAACATTACAATATTAGCTGTACAAGTTTTAAAATATTTGATCCAGATGGTAGATGCAAATTTTTGAAAAATATAGAAGAAAGAATCATCGAATTTGGATTCAATTTGCAACATCTATACATATTTGAGTATTTATATTAGAATCTAAAAAAAAGAAGCAAGGGCAAAGAAAACTAAAGAACAGGCTCGGAGAATTATCCCAGGCAGTTGGTAAGTAATAACCGCTTGAGATAAGCTTCATCTCAGGTGGTTATTTAGTATCAACCGCCTGAAAAGGTCTTTATGTAAGCTTAATTAACATTCTTGATTAAATATGGGGCCTTTCAAATGCCCAAATTCCACTTTCTTGTAATATGATTGAGTATTAAAGGTTACCATTAAATTTTACTTCATAAAGGCTTTGAAATTGGCCAGACATAAAAACAAATAACAATTGCTATTTGTCATTTTTCTATCTTGATGAATATAATGATTTTTTCATTTAGTTTTTTAACGGACCTTTTTAGTCATCATACGAACCTCTATGAATTTTTTCAGAGTTTTTAAAAACTTTTTGAATCAATGTGTATTCAAAATTTAATGAATGCCTCATATGTATATGAGCATTTGGTTAAAATGATAGATAATTTGAATTTTGACTTGTTGGAATGCTTTAAAAAATTAACAATTCATACATGTATAAATAATAAAATATGTTCATACCATCCAATTTAAGTGAAGGATCCTTTTCTTTAGGAGATACACAAATGTGAATAATATGTGAGTATAAATTAATTTGATATTTACCAAAACATTACAATGTTAGGTATACAAGTTTTAAAATATTTGGTCCAGGTGGTAGATGCTAATTTTTGAAAAAATATAGAAGAAAGAATCATCGAATTTGGACTCAATTTGCAGAATCTATACATGTTTGAGTATTTATATTAGAATCTAAATAAAAAAGAAGCAAGCGAAATGAAAACTGAAGAACGGGCTCGGAGAATTATCTGAGGCGGTTGGTGAGTAACAACCGCCTGAGATAAGCTTCATCTCAGGTGGTTATTCAGTATCAACCGCCTGAAAAGGTCTTTATTGAAGCTTAATTAATATTATTGATTAAATATGGGGCCTTCCAAAAGCCCAAATTCCACTTTCTTGTAATATGATTAAGTATTAATGGTTACCATTAAATTTCACTTCATAAAGCCTTTGAAATTGGTCAGAACATAAAAATCAAATAACAATTGCTATTTTTCATTTTTCTATCTTGATTACTATAATGATTTTTTCATTTTGTTTAGTCAATGGACCTTTTTAGTCATCACACCAACCTCTATGAATTTTTTCAGAAATTTTTTTGAATCTGTGTTCAAAATTTGATGAATGCATCATATGTATATGAGCCTTTGGTTAGAATGATGGAAAATTTGAATTTTGACATGTTGGAATGTTTTTAAAAAATTAACAAAATTCATACATGTATAAATAATACAAATATGTTCATACAAACCAATTTCAGTGAAGGATCACTTTTTTTAGGAGATACACAAATGTGAATAATATGTGAGTATAAATTAATTTGACATTTACCGAAACATTACAATGTCAGCTATTCAAGTTTTAAAATATTTGGTCCAGGTGAGTATTTATATTGGAATCTAAATAAAAAAGTAGCAAGGGAAAAGAAAACTAAAGAACAGGATTGGGCAATTATTCCATGCGGTTGGTAAGTATAACCGCTTGAGATAAGCCTCTTCTCAGTCGGTTATTCAGTACCAACCACCTGAAAAGATCCTTATGTAAGCTTAATTAATATTCCTGATTAAATGTGGGGCCTTTCAAAAGCCCAAATTCCATTCTTGTAATATGATTGAGTATTTGATTATGCATCTAGGAATCCCTTTTGGGTTTTGGATGATTTATGACAAGCAAATGAGATCCTAACCTCTTTGTTGAGATGAGCACAGGTTTTAATAGCAAAATAAGCAAAGTGCCAAAAAGATGGGAGAATGAGAAGCAAAGTGGAAATGAGCTCAAGGAAGAAGAATAGTAGATCATTGTGTATAGAGTGTGTTAAGGAAACACACCCCAAGAGCTCAATCACAATTAAACACACACATTGCACAAATTTATACAGGACCGGACTAGTCCGAATGTCACCGAACTAGTCCGACATCCCTTCCGCACAAGATCGGACAAGTCTGATATCTATCGGACTAGTCCGATATCTCTCTGACTAGAATTGGACTAGTCCTCCCCAGTGTGGAGTAGTCCTCAAATCACTTCACAAGTCACACAAAATCGGACAAGTCCGATCACCACCGGATTAGTCCGATATTCATTATGATCTAAATCGGACAAGTCCGATATTAGCACGGACTAGTCCGAAAAACTTTCTGACCTAAATCGGACAAGTCCTCAAGGTGCGGACTTGTCCTCATAACCACTTAGGGTTTCACTGTACGGACAAGTCCAATCACTATCGGACTAGTCCGAAGATTTCCAGAAGCAAAATCGGACAAGTCCGCTCCTAGTCGAACTAGTCTTATATTTCGGGACACTTAGGGTTTGCTACACATAGCACACCGGACTAGTCCGGTGTCCACCACGGACTAGTCCGACCTTTCTAAACCCTAATGGTCACTTATAGAAACCCCATATAAATAGAGGTGCACGGCCCAACTTGAAACCGACTCGAACCCTAGCACCGTCACACCTCCCAAGAGCCTCAAAAACACATCTCTCCACTAAATTAAGTGCAACAAAGATCAATCCTTTGAGGATACACTCTAGATCATTGGAGAGACATGTTAAACACTCATTGAGCTCTTGGTTTGATTCTCTAACACACTCCTGTGATTTCATTGTAATCTTTTGAGTGCGTTTTTGGTGGTATTTTGTGTTGTAATCTAGGGGATCCCTCAACACCTGAGAAGGCCCCTTTGAATTCGGTTATTCACCCCTTTGTGATAAGTGGAAGAGGATTGGCCTTCGTGGTGATCCGACGAGGGTAGGGTTGGACAAGACCCAATCCTTTTGTGGACTCCTCAACGTGGATGTAGGTTGCCTCTGTGGGAGCCGAACCACGGGATAAATCACTTGTGTCTTGCTTTGTGTTCATTGTTCTTATTCATTACAACAATCTAGGGATTGAATCAATATTGCTTACTTTACATTGAATCACTAAGTATAAGATTGAATTGTGATATATCCTAGTACATCATCTTGCAACACTTAAATTATATGTATGTTTCCGCTGCATACATTGAAGAATCAAATTAATTGATCAAACTTAATCAATCTAGTCGGTACACACCAGACTAGTCCGCACTTTACCGGACTTGTCCAATATCTTTGGTTTTGAACTGGTTGTTAAGTGTTGCAGGTTCCGACAAATTTCAAAAAGGCCTATTCACCCCCCAACCCTGTAGGCCACATTCAATTGGTATCAGAGTCGGTTCTTCAAGAAAGAGACTAATCGCTCGAAGAAGATCATGTCAGACATGAATGACATCCACAAGAGCAACAACCGAAAAAGGGTTGATGATGACAAGAACCTTAAGTTGGAGAAGCTCCTCGAAGCCATTCAAGACTTCGAGGACGACGATGAGGAGACGCTAGAACTAAAGGCGCTCCTAAGAAAGAAGACACTTTCCAAAGGGAAAGTGAAGATCGAAGAAAAAAAGAAGGGGAGTAGTCACACCGACTACTCCCGATATCCTTACAACTATGATCGTCTCAATTCCAACAATAATCATTATTTGTCTATCCCACTTGGAAAAGCCCCACACATTGACGGAAGTGATTACTCAATTTGGAGGTAAAATATGAAAATGCATCTAATCTCTCTCAATCCAAGTCTATGGCATATTGTGTGCACAGGAATAGAAATCCCAGACGACGACGAAGAACTCACACCAAGCCAAGAGTAGGCAATTCACCGAAATGCTCAAGCCACGGCCGTAATTACCTCCTCGCTCAGTCTGGACAAGTTCACCAAGGTGGATGGACTCGAGATTGCTAAGGAGATATGGGACACACTACAAACTGCACATGAATGTGACCGACATGTGCGTGAAGCTAAGTTTGAAATGATAGAAGGCGAATTAGGAAGATTCGCAATTGAAGAAGACGAGTCACCTCAAGATATTTATAACCGGTTAAATATGCTCGTCAACAAGGTTCGATCATACGGAAGCAAGAAGTGGAATGACCACGAGGTGGTGAAGCTCATCCTCAGAGCCTTCATGCCTCGCAACGTCACCCTTTGTTCAATGATAAGAGAAAACCCCTAATACAAGAAAATGACTCCGGATGAATTACTTCTAAAAATCATCAATTTCAAGATGATTGAAAAACAAGAAAAGCATGTCAAGGAAATTGCCGAGCTCACCTCGGCAAAGAATAAAGGGGTTGCTTTGAAGTCCACCCTCAAGCCCTTATCTAAAGAAGCCCGAGAAGATTAGGTAGAAGAAGACAGTGATGATGAGAGCAGTGAATTAGATGAAGAAGACATGATATTGTTCATGAAGAAATTCAAGAGAATAATGAAGAAGAGACAAGGTGCTAAATCAAGCGAAGGAAAGTACAAGGAAAGAACAAAGCCGATGTTGAGGAGGGCATGCTATAATTGTGGTGAGTAGAGCCACTTTATAGTTGATTGCCCATATGTAGAGAACAAGAAGAAGACTAAAGAAGCCAAGCCTCAACCCAAGAAATTATTCAAGAAGAAGAAGCAAGCCGAACAAACGCATATAGGGAAAGAGTGGGACTCAAATGATGAGTCCTCATCATCTGAAGAAGAAGAGATGGCTAGCATAGCCATCGAGAAGACATCCAAGAAGTCTACTCTCTTCCCTACACTCGGCGCATGGAAGGGAAATGGCACCTGTCTCATGGCAAAGGAAGGTAAACGCGAGGTAAACACCAAACCCCCTTTCGTGCATTCCTATTCTAGTGATGATGAAATCAATAGTGATAATGAGGATATGCTCATTGGACTAGATAGGAAAACTGCAACAAAAATGGAATTTTTACTTGATCAACTTATTGAGAAGGAGAGGTTAATACATCGTCAAGAGGACATGATCATCTCCCAAATGGAGGAATATGTCAAACTTGACAAGCTTCTAGATCTTGAAAAGGAACGAAGCAAATCACTAGAGCTTGAGTTAGCTTCAAGCAAGGAAACTTGCTTGGAGTTAACCGACTCAAATGCTACAATCAAGGACCAACTTGCTGACCTAATCAAGGTTAACAAGACCCTTGAAGTGCAAGTTGAGTCACTCAAGCAAGGCGAACCTTCATCCTCTTCAAGTTCACCTTCTCAATCCACTAAAACTGAGGTTGCTTATGCTTGTACATGTAATAAAATTGACACCAGTTTGAAGGACAAGCCAACCTCTACAAAGGATATGCATCCTGCCCAAAGTGGCATATTCGACAAGGAGAAGATCAAATATGCACGTAGTGCATACTTGGTCAAAAGACCTCCAAATGTCAAATGTGGCATTGGTTACTCTTATGGTGAAAAGCAACATGCTAGAAGCCATAAGAATAACAAGGAGAGGATTACCTTTGTAAAGGGAAGACCCTCTCAAACTGGAAAGTCAAAGATTAAAACATTAATCACACATGAACACCGGACTAGTCCGGTCGGTGTCCAGAAAAGTCCAGCCTCCCAGACTAGTCCTGTACATAAACAACAACAGTTATTGTTTAGAACTTTCGATGCCTTGTATGTCTTAATGAGGAATAATTTTGGAACCGTTTATGCTCATTATGTTGAGCCACACAATGAGAACACCAAGTCTCATGTGTGGGTGCCCAAATGTCTTGTAACTAACCTCCAAGGACTCAAGCAAGCTTGGGTACCTAAGACCAAAGCATAATTTGTTTTTGCAGGCTTATTCCTCCGGTGGATCTAAATGGGTGCTAGACAGTGGATGCACCAACCATATGACTGGAGAAAGTAGAATGTTTGTGGAATATGAAGAAAATTAGTATCCAAACGAGGGCATCAATTTTGGAGATAATAGACAAGGAAAGGTGCTCGGTATCGGTAAAATTCCCATATCATCTAAACACACACTTTCTCATGTATTACATGTTGAATCCTTAGATTATAAACTGCTTTCCACATCTCAATTATGTGAAAAAGGTTATAATTGCTTGTTCACTAATGAGGGTGTGACTATCTCCAGGAGGAGTGATGGTTTCATTGCGTTCAAGGGTATGTTAAAGGGAAAGCTCTATCTTGATGACTTCAACAAGGATAAAGCTGAACTTGACACATGCTTGATTGCAAAAACCAACATGGCTTGGTTGTGGCATAGACGGCTAGCACATGTTGGTATGAGGAACTTTCAAAAACTCCTCAAGGGCGATCACATCCGATGTTTAAAGGATGTTGTGTTTGAGAAAGACAGGCCTTGTAGCATGTGCCAAGCCAGAAAGCGAGTTGGAGCACCTCACCCCGCCAAGAACGTCATGACTACAACAAGACCACTCGAGCTACTTCACATGGACTTCTTTGGTCCAATTGCCTACATAAGCATCGGCGGTAACAAATATGGTTTAGTAGTTGTTAATGATTTTTCTCGCATCACTTGGGTTTTCTTTTTGCATGATAAGTTAGAAACACAAGGAATATTCAAGAAGTTCTTCAAGCAAGCTCAAAACAAATTCTCATTGACAATCAAGAACATTCGAAGCGACAATGGCACGAAGTTCAAGAACACACAAGTGGAGGAGTACCTTGATGAAGAAGGCATAAAGCACGACTTTTTAGCTCCGTACTCCCCACAACTAAATGGAGTTGCCGAAAGAAAGAACCGAACACTCATAGAGATGACAAGAACAATTCTCGATGAGTACAAGACCTCAGATCGATTTTGGGCGGAAGCGATTAACACCGCTTGCCACGTCGTAAATCGACTTTATCTTAATCGACTACTCAAGAAGACATCCTATGAGCTACTCACTGGTAACAAGCCAAATATTTCATATTTTTGAGTTTTCTGTTCTCCATGTTATATTTTAAACAAGAAGCCCAGGACTTCAAAGTTCGCTTCAAAGTCCGATGAAGGTTTTTTGCTTGGTTATGATTTGAACACTTACGCCTATCGTGTTCTCAACAAGACCCCCAGACTTGTTGAGGTAGCACGTGACGTAATGTTCGATGAAACTAATGGCTCCCAAAAGGAGCAAGTTGATCCATGTGTACTAGGTAGAGAAGAAGCTCCTTGTCAAGCATTGAAAAGAATGGCCTTAGGTGAAGTTCGACCACAAGAGTCACCTCTGCACGTGTATGAGGAAGATAAGCCACAAGAGGAGGTCAACAATCAAGGGGGGCTTCCACGCAAGATCAACCACAAGAATACGAAGATGACCAACGAATCAATGAGGACAACCATTTAGGGGGAGAAGAAGATGATCATGAAGATACAAAGCCTCAAGTGCCACACCCAAGAGTACTACACCAATGTGTCCAAAGGGATCACCCAATCGATAATATCATTGGTGACATCCAAAAGGGAGTAACCACTAGATCTTGTATAGCTAACTTTTATGAGCACTATTCGTTTGTATCCTTTTTGGAACCACGCAGGGTTGAGGATGCATTGAATGATCCAGACTGGGTGGTGGCAATGCAAGAAGAATTGAACAACTTCAAGCGGAACGAGGTGTGGGAACTTGTGGCAATACCCAATGCGAACATCATCGGCACCAAGTGGGTCTTCCGCAATAAACAAGATGAACGCGGTGTGGTGAGAAGGAACAAGGCACGACTTGTGGCCAAAGGGTATTCACAAGTCGACGTAAAATCATGACAGAGGTTTGAGATGTCCATGATGGGAGAGCTAAAGTGGTTCTTGGGATTCCAAGTGAGACAACAAAGGGAAGCGACTTTCATAAGCCGAACGAAGTACACTCAAGACATACTGAAGAAGTGTGGGATGGACAAGGCAAAACCCATAAAGAGTCCCATGGCAATGAATGGCCACTTGGATCTCAATGAAGATGGACCTAGCGTCGACCAAAAGGTATATCGCTCCATGATTGGAACTCTACTCTATTTATGTGCATCTGACCAGACATTATGTTGAGTGTATGTTTGTGTGCAAGGTTTCAAGCCAATCCTAAGGAGTGTCACTTGACAGCCTAAAAAGGATCTTGAGATATTTAGTTCATACACCCAACCTTGGTCTTTTGTACCCAAAAGGCTCAAAATTCAATTTCATTGGTTACTCCGATGCAGATTATGTCGGATGCAAAGTACATAGAAAAAGTACCTCGTGTACATGCCAATTCCTAGGGAGATCTTTAGTTTCTTGGTACTCCAAGAAACTAAATTACATTGCCTTATCCACAGCCGAAGTGTAGTATGTTGCAGCCGGGAGTTGTTGTGCACAACTCCTTTGGATGCGACAAACTCTAAGGGATTACGGTTACAATATGAACTGTATTCCACTCCTATGTGACAATGAGAGTGCCATTAAAATTTCCCATAATCCCGTTGAGCACTCTAGAACCAAAAACATAGACATAAGGCATCACTTCTTGAGAGACCACTCCATGAAAGGAGACATAGCCATTTCCCATGTCAACACCCAAAAGCAATTGGCTGCCATATTCACCAAGCCACTTAATGAAAAGCGCTTTTGTGAACTCCGAAATGAGCTAAACATCCTTGATGCTCGGAGTGTGGCTTGAAAGTTTGCATACCTGTATGTTTTCTTCAAAATATGTTGGTTGGGTTGTGAAAATCATCGCTCTCAATTTTCTCTTGAAAACTATGTCAATTACTAGATCTTTGTGAATTATGATCATTGCTTGATTGTTGTATGATTACTGATCATATTCATCAAGATTATTTGATTTGTTTTGCCTCCCCATTTTCTAAATATGTACCTTCAAATATATATGAATGGGCTATGAAATTCTTTCCTAGTGACCACAAACTAGTCCGTGGTTACCTGGACTAGTCCGCCCATGCAGACTAGTCCGTGGAGTGTCGATTAGGCCGGACTAGTCCGGTAGACCACTGACTAGTCCGATACACCCTCTGGAAAAGTTTGGACTAGTCCGGTGTCTTCGGAATTGTCTGATTTTTCGTGTCCTTAACCCTAGCCGCCGCCAAACCCTAATCCCTTCATCCTCACTCTTGCCTCACGCGTTCTCTCTCTCAAACTCGAGCTCCCAAGGCGATTTTGCATCCCCTCCATCAAAAAGCTCCACATTTGGGTGGAAATCAAGGTTCCTCCCTCGAAGATTGAAGTTCTCGGACAAGTCTGGACTTCAACACCTCCTTCTTCGAGAATCAAGCGAATTCCCTGGTAATTACCACTCAAACCATAGAAATCCCAAATTTCTTCATTGTTGATCGAATAGCCTAGCATATTTCACTATATACATGCCTCCTTGATGTATTACGTTTATGCTAAGCTAGTTGTGCATTAGGAATCACCATATGTCTAGTTGCCTAGGTTTTTGAGGATGAATACCAGACTAGTCTGGTCCATTCACAGACAAGTCCGGTCCCCCGGATGAATGTAGTCCTAGAGGGGGGTGAATAGGCCTTCTTGAATTTTCTCGGTTCCTGTAGCACTTCAACAACAAGGTCAAAACCAGATATATCGGACTAGTCCGGTAAAGTGCGGACTAGTCCGGATTTCACGGACTAGGTTGATCAAGTTAGGTCAATTTGATTGTTTTGTTGACGTTTGCAGCAGAAATATAAACTTCAATAACAGTTCAATGATTGTATGTCAAGTTCTATTGCAAGTATGATTCTTGTTCAACTATTTAACTTAAATTCAACAAGATGAATCAAACCCTAGATAATGTTGATCAACTAGAATGATGAACACAAACGAACAAGACACAAGATTTATCCCTTGGTTCGGTTACCACGAAGGCAGCCTACATCCACGTTGAGGAGCCCACAAAAGGACCGGGTCTTCACCAACCCTTCCCTCGTCGGATCACCACGAAGGCCAATCCTCTTCCACTAACCACACAGGGGTAAATCACCAAGTTGAAGGGGCGATCTCACAAGTTGAGAGCTCCCTTGATTACAAGTTTCAAGACCACCAATAACACACCCCGAAATATACAAATTGAGATGCAAGAGTGTGTTAGAGATTCAAACCAAGAGCTCAATCGTGTGCCAAGTGCCTCTCCAATGATCTAGAAGTGATCTTCAATGAATTGATTGACTTTGCACTTAATTTCATGGAGAGAGATGGTTTTTGAGTCTCTTGGGAGGTGTGACGGTGCTAGGGTTCGAGAGAGGGTGAAAGTGGGCCGTGCACCTCTATTTATATGGGGTTTCTAGAAGTTACCGTTAGGGTTCAGAAAGATCGGACTAGTCCGTGGTGGTGACCGGACTAGTCCGGTGTGCTGTGTGAAGCAAACCCTAAGTGTCCAGGAATCTCGGACTAGTCCGGTTCAAAACGGACTTGTCCGATTTCGCTACTGGAAAGCTTCGGACTAGTCCGATTGTCATCGGACTTGTCCGGACATATGAAACCCTAAGTGTTTAGGATGACAAGTCCGCACTTGGAGGACTTGTCCGATTTAGATCAGAGTGTATATCGTACTAGTCCGTGTAAACACCGGACTTGTCCGAAGTGGATCAGAAAATATATCGGACTAGTCCGGGTCACAACGGACTTGTCCGATTTTGTGAGACTTGTGCATTGTTTTGAGGACTAGTCCGCACTGGGGAGGACTAGTCCGAAGTGGAACAGAAAGATATCGGACTAGTCCGGTGGTGACCGGACTTGTCCGATCTGGTGCAGAATGTGATATCGGACTAGTCCGTCTGATATCGGACTAGTCCGGTCCTGTATAGCTTTGTGCATTGTGTGTGTGTGATTAAATGAGATTGAGCTCTTGGGTGTGTTTCCTTAACACACTCCATACATACTAAACTACTAATTTCTTCTCCTTGAGCTCAAATTCGTCTTCCTTCTCAATTTCCCTCTTTTTGGTACTTTGCTCATTTTTCATCATTTTCCTGCATTCATCTCAACAAAAGGATTAGGATCCCAATTGCTTGTCATAAATCATCCAAAACCCACAAGGGAGTCCTAGATGCACTTTCAATCTCTCCCTTTTTGGTGATTGATGACAACCAATTGAGATTTAACAAAATGAGGTATAAAATGAGATTTTCATAAAGTATGCACATATGACTCAAAAATACATCAAGCAACAAGATAATTATTCATATGTGCATTCTTTATGGTGGGATGCATACTAAGAGCATGAGTGCATTAAGAATGATCGAATTTGCATTTATCAACTAATATCAAGTGAATATGGCACTTCAGGGGCAAAAACCCAGATTTCATCACACACTTGCAAATTAATAGAGCAATTCATAACAGGACCAAACATGATATGAAAATAGAGTTAAGCAAATGTAATCACAATTAAAAAAAAAGAGAGCTCTCTCCTCGCATCCTATGCAGCTAAAGCTAAGACTAGAGGCTCCCCCTCAATCTCTCCCCCTTTGGCATCAAGACACCAAAAAGAGAGAGAGGAAGGTCCTAGGGCTTCACTCTTTGCTGTCAGTCCTCTCGTCGTCTTCATCGTCTTCATCGATTTCCGCTTGACGAGGTTGAGAGGTAGGAGGAGGAGCGGAGCTGCTCGAGCCCCCAATGCCAAAATAGGCAAGCTCGGAGGGAGTCAAGGGGCTGAGCTCGGTGATGTCCGGATCAGAATCTTCAGAAAGTACTGGAGATCCAATTGGGTTGATCTCCAGCTTCTCACTCAGCTGCTTCACATTGGCTTTTATGTATCTCATGTTCTCCTTCCTCTTCTGATTTAGCTTGTGAAGCTTCACTTCAGTTTTCTTGCATGAGGAGAAAATTGCAGCCAAGTACTTGAGGATCCCACGGACGGATCCTTTCTGAGGGGCTTCCCTGGAGGGAGGAGTAGCCCTAGCAGCTTCTTCTTGCCTTGCCGGTGCCTCGGGGCTTGAGGCCAGCGATGGAGCAGCCTGGACACTCACTGACTGAGGCTTCTGAAGCCTCAGTGGAGTGTGCTCCACATCTTTCACAAACTCGATTCCTGTGACCTTCTCAATCATGAACATCAAGTAAGGGGCATAGCCACAGGATCGGTTGGGGGTACTTGAGATATTGACCATATCATTCCAAATATAGTCTGCAACATCGAATTGCCTTTTCTTGCTAATGACCCTCATCAGGGTCCGGAGGTAGCCTTGCACACTCCCTGCATCCCCATCCATAGGGGCAATCGTCTTCCTGAGGACTCTGTTGAGGACCACAAAGAAAGGCTTCATATTCTTTGTGGAGGGAGGGACATACTTGGAGGTGGGCTCATACATGAACTTCATTCCATCCCTCTCAATGACCCCAATGTTGTGGATAATGAGGTGGTCATGTTCTTCAGAGTCAAGGTGCAACAGGCGGGCAAACTCTTCCTGAGTAATAGAATACTTGGATCCATGAGTCATCCAAGTCACACTTTCTTCGTCTTCGCTTGAGAAGTGGCACGTTGCATAGAATTGTGCGATCACTTCATCATTCCAATTATATCTGAAGGCAAACAGATCCTTCAGCCCATGTCTCTCTGCAGCTGCTATCACTTCATCAAAATCTGCACATTTCCTCTTCTCAAGGTGGGCCCAGTCAATCCATTGACTGCGCACCACCGGGGTCTTCATCGGCAAATAGACCAGCTTGTAGAAATCAGCATGGAAATTTGACCAAAACCTGCCATCAGCTGCTTGCTTGGGCCTTGCATAGCAATCAACACTTCTCAACTTCATAGCCACATCGCTTCCCTTGCCATTGAATCTTTCCTCATTGGGGTCCCGGACCCCTTCTCTGGGAGTATGCAGCTTTAGGGGCCCAACAGGCCCTGTGGCAACCCCCTTGCCCTTCCCTTTAGCTTGGCGAAGGCCACTTGAAGGAGTAGCAGCCTTCGAGGCGGGCTTCTTGGCACACACCTTCCTCCGAACCTGGGGAGGTGAGGGAGCAGGCTCGGAGGGTCTCTCTTGGCGTTTCTTGCCAAGACCCGTCGAGGACCGAGGTGCCACCTCGTGGTCCAACTCGGCCTCGAAATCGGAGATTTCGTTGTCGGAGCTCGACATGATCTGAGAATGAGTGATCAAGAGAAAGGACAAGTTATACAAGGTATTGGTGAGGTAAGATGGCAATGGAAGGCATTAGGGAATTAAAGAATTAGGTTTTGGTTCAGAAACAACGGACTTGTCCGGTGCACAGGCACGGACTAGTCCGGGGGACCAGACTTGTCCGTACCTGGACCGGACTAGTCCGGTGTTCATCCGCAAAAACCTAACAGACTGGACAAAAATTGATCCCTAGGGTAAAACTAGTCTAGCATACACATAGTACATCAACTAGACATGTAACTAGTGAAGAATGCTAGGCCAAACGATAAGCAATAGAGAAATTTGTGATTTCTTAGGGTTTTGAAGAAAATTTACCAAGAAATCAAAGGAAGCTTTAGATTTTGGGGGTTGGAGGCCGGACTTGTCCGCTAACTTCAATCCCTGAGTCTTCAAGCTTGATCTCCGCCCAAGATTGAGGCTTTTCGACGGAGGAATCAAGGATTCGCCTTGGGAGCTCGAGCGCAAGAGAGAGAAAGCTTGGGGGCGAGTGTGGGGTGAGGGAATTAGGGTTTGGTGGCGGCTAGGGTTATGGACACGAAAAATCGGACAAGTCAGGACATGACCGGACTAGTCCGAAGTCCTCCAGAGACCTAAGTCGGACTAGTCTGTGGTCTGTCGGACAAGTCCGGCCTAACCGGCACACTGCGGACTAGTCTGCAATGGCAGACTAGTCCGGGTAACCACGGACTTGTCCGTGGTCACCAGGAAAGAGTTGCATAGCCATTCATATATATTTGAAGGTCCAATAATTGAGAGTAGAGAGAGGCAAAACAATTCAAATAATCTTGATGAATTTGACCAGTAAGCAAACAACAATCATACTATGATCAAAAATTCATCAAGATCTAATAATTGACATAGTTTTTCAAGAGAAAAATGAAGAGGGATGATTTTCACAATTCAATCAATATTTTGAAGCAATCATACAGGTATGCAAATTTTCAAGCCACACTCCGAGAATCAAGAATGTTTAGCTCATTTCGGAGTTCGCAAAAACGGTTTTCATCAAGTGGCTTGGTGAATATGTCGGCCAATTGTTTTTGGGTATTGACATGAGAGATGGATATGTCTCCTTTCATGGAATGGTCTCTCAAGAAATGGTGTCTTATGTCAATGTGTTTAGTCCTAGAGTGTTCAACTGGATTGTGGGCTATTTTAATGGCACTCTCATTATCACAAAGGAGAGGAATACGGTTCATATTGTAACCGTAATCCCTTAGAGTTTGTCGCATCCAAAGGAGTTGTGCACAACAACTCCCGGCTGCAACATACTCCGCTTCGGCTGTGGATAATGCAATAGAATTCTGTTTCTTGGATGACCAGGAAACTAAGGATCTTCCTAGGAATTGACAGGTGCCGGAAGTGCTTTTTCTATCAACTTTGCACCCGACATAGTCTGCATCGGAATACCCAATGAGATTTAATTTTGAGCCTTTTGGGTACCAAAGACCAAGGTTGGGTGTATGAACCAAATATCTTAGGATTCTCTTTACGGCTGTCAAATGACATCCCTTAGGGTTGGCTTGAAATCTTGCACACAAGCATACACTCAACATAATATCTGGCCTAGATGCACATAAGTAAAGTAAAGATCCAATCATGGAGCGATATACCTTTTGGTCGACGCTCGGTCCATCTTCGTTGAGATCCAAGTGGCCATTCGTAGCCATGGGAGTCTTTATGGGCTTTGCCTTATCCATGCCAAACTTCTTGAGTATGTCCTGCGTGTACTTGGTTTGGCTTATGAATGTTCCCTCCTTTTGTTGCCGCACTTGGAATCCTAAGAAGTACTTCAATTCTCCCATCATCGACATTTCAAATCTATCTGTCATAATTTTACTAAACTCCTCACAGAAAGATTGGTTAGTTGATCCAAAAATTATATCATCAACATAGATTTGGCAAATAAAAAGAACATTATCCAGATTTTTTGTGAATAATGTATAGTCTACTTTGCCAATTTGAAAACCATTATCAATTAAGAAATCTCTAAGACACTCATACCAAGCTCTAGGAGCTTGTTTGAGGCCATAGAGAGCCTTACGCAGTTTATACACGTGGTCGGGGAACTCTTCGTCTTCAAATCCGGGTGGTTGCTCCACGTACACCTCTTCCTTGATTGGTCCGTTGAGGAAGGCGCTTTTCACGTCCATTTGGTACAGCTTGAAATCATGGTGAGTAGCATATGCGAGTAATATTCTAATTGATTCAAGCCTAGCTACTGGAGCAAAAGTCTCATCGAAATCCAAACCTTCGACTTGTGAGTAACCTTTGGCCACAAGTCGTGCCTTGTTTCTTGTCACCACCCCGTGTTCGTCTTGTTTGTTGCGGAAGACCCACTTGGTGCCCACAATATTTGCATTGGGTCTTTCCACAAGTTCCCAAACCTCGTTTCTCTTGAAATTGTTCAACTCTTCTTGCATTGCCACCACCCAGTCCGGATCCTTCAATGCATCCTCAGTCCT
Organism: Tuctoria greenei; assembly: GCA_036927565.1. Lineage (NCBI taxonomy): Eukaryota > Viridiplantae > Streptophyta > Magnoliopsida > Poales > Poaceae > Tuctoria > Tuctoria greenei. The sequence continues at coordinate 115,420,794 of JAYESD010000006.1, forward strand.
GCGGGGTTCCAAAAAGGAGACAAACGAGTAATGTTCACAGAAATTTGCTATACGAGATCTAGTGGTTACTCCCTTTTGGATGTCGCCGATGATGTTGTTGATTGGATGATCCCTTTGAATGCATTGGTGTACTCTTGGGTGTGGCACTTGGGGGGTCGTATGTTGGTGATCATCTTCTTCTCCCCCTGAGTTGTTGTCCTTGTTGATTTGTTGATCATGTTCATATTCCTGTGCTTGATCTTGTATCGAGGCTCCCCCTTGATTGTTGATCTCCTCTCGTGGTTCACTTTCCTCTTGTATTTGTGCCGATGACTCTTGTGGTCGTACTTCGCCTAGAGCCATCCTCTTCAATGCTTGATAGGGGGCTTCCTCTTTACCTAATTCACATTGATCAACTTGCTCCTTTTGGGAGCCATTAGTTTCATCGAACACTACGTCACGTGCCACTTCAACAAGTCCGGAGGCCTTGTTGAAAACACGATAGGCGTAAGTGTTCGAATCATAACCAAGCAAGAAACCTTCATCGGACTTCGAAGCGAACTTTGAAGTCCCGGGCTTCTTGTTCAAAATATAGCAAGGAGAACCGAAAACTCGAAAATATGAAATGTTCGGTTTGTTACCGGTGAGTAGCTCATAAGGAGTCTTCTTTAGTAGTCGATAAAGGTAGAGTCGATTTGTGGCATGGCAAGCGGTGTTGATTGCTTCCGCCCAAAATTGATTCGAAGTCTTGTATTCATCGAGCATTGTTCTTGCCATCTCTATGAGCGTTCGGTTCTTCCTTTCGGCAACTCCGTTTTGTTGTGGAGAGTATGGTGCTGAGAATTCGGGCTTGATTCCTTCCTCATCAAGGTATTCCTCCACTTGTATGTTCTTGAACTCCGTGCCGTTGTCGCTCCGAATACTCTTGATTGATAGTGAGAACTCGTTTTGCGCTCGCTTGAAGAATTTCTTGAGTGTTCCTTGTGTTTCTGACTTGTCATGCAAAAAGAACACCCAAGTGAAGCGGGAAAAATCATCAATAACAACTAAATCGTATTTATTACCGCCGATGCTTATGTAAGCAATTGGACCAAACAAGTCCATATGAAGTAGTTCGAGCGGTCTTGTCGTGGTCATGATGTTCTTCGCAGGATGTTGTGCTCCAACTTGCTTTCCTGCTTGGCACGCGCTACAAGGCCTGTCTTTCTCAAACACAACATCTTTCAAACCTCGGATGTGATCGCCCTTGAGGAGTTTTTGAAGGTTCCTCATACCAACATGTGCTAGCCGTCTATGCCACAGCCAACCCATGTTGGTTTTTGCAATCAAGCATGTGTCGAGTTCGGCTTTATCCTTGTTGAAGTCAACAAGGTAAAGCTTTCCCTTTAACATACCCTTGAAAGCAACGGAACCATCACTTCTCCTTGAGACGGTCACACCCTCGTTAGTAAACAGGCAATTATAACCTTTGTCACATAACTGAGATATGGACAGCAGGTTATAATCTAAAGAGTCAACGTGTAAAACATGCGAAAGAGTATGTTCAAAGGATATTGCTATTTTACCGGTACCGAGGACCCTTCCTTGACTGTTATACCCAAAGTAGATGCCTTCGTTTGGGTCCTGGTTCACTTCATACTCCACAAACATCCTCCTTTCTCCGGTCATGTGGTTGGTGCATCCACTGTCTAGCACCCATTTGGATCCACCGGAGGAGTAGGCCTGCAAAAACAAATTACGCCTTGGTTTTAGGTACCCAAGCTTGCTTGGGTCCTTGGAGGTTAGTAACAATACATTTGGGCACCCACACATGGGATTTTGTGTTCCCAAGGCGTGGCCCAGCATAATAAGCATACACTTTACCAACATTATTTTTCATTAATACATAAGAGGCATCAAAGGTTTTAAACAAGAGTTGCTGTTGATTATGGGTCGGACTAGTCTGTGTGACCGGACTTGTCCGGATGACCGGACTTGTCCGGGCCACAACCGGACTAGTCCGGTTTTCATGAGAATTCAGATTTTTTAGTTTTCGAGTTGCCAGGTTGTGAGGGTCCTCCCTTCACAAAGGTAATCCTTCCCTTGTTATTTTTATGATTTCCAGCTCTTTGCTTTCCATCATGAGAGTAACCAATGCCGTACTTGACATTTGGAGGTCTTTGGGCCAAATATGCACTACGTGCATAGTCGATCCTCTCCTTGTCAAACATTACACATTGGGTAGGATTTTTGTCCTTTGTGGAGGTAGAATTTTCCTTCAACCTGGTGTTAATTTTATCACATTTGCAAATATGAGCGATATTAGTTGAAGTGGGTTGAGAGGGTAGGCTTGAAGAGGAGGAAGGTTCACTAAGCTTGAGTGACTCAACCTGCACTTCAAGAATCTTGTTGACCTTGATTAGGTCATCAAGTTGATCCTTGATTGCAACGTTTGAGTTGGTTAACTCCAAGCAAGTTTTCTTGCTTGAAGCTAGCTCAAGCTCTAGTGAGTGGTTTCTCTCCTTTTCAAGAACTAGAAGATTGTCAAGTTCGACATGCTTCTCCTTTTGGGAAATAATCATGTCTTCCTGACGATCAATTAGCTCTTCCTTCTCAACAAGTTGGTTAAGCAAGAATTTCATTTTAGCAGCAGTTTTTCTATCTAAGCCAATTAGCATATCTTCATCATCACTATCTAGATCATCATCACTTGAGTAAGAATGCAAGGAAGGAGTTTTGATGTTTACCTTGCGTTTATCTTCCTTAGCCATGAGGCAAGTTCCATTTGCCTTCTTTGCACCGAGCGTGGGGAAGAGTGTGGGTTTATTGGACATGCTTTCAATGGCTATGCTAGCCATTTCTTCTTCATCGGACGATGAGGACTCATCGTTTGAGTCCCATTCCTTTCCGATGTGTGCTTGTTCAACTTGTTTCTTCTTCTTGAAGAATTTCTTCGGTTGAGGCTTGGACTCTTTACTCTTCTTCTTGTTGTCCTCATACTGGCAATCGACTATAAAGTGATTGTATTCACCACAATTATAGCATGCCCGCCTCATCTTTGGCTTTGTCTTCTCCTTGTATTTTCCTTCACTCGATTTTGCTCCTTATCTTTTCTTCATAATTCTTTTGAACTTCTTCATGAACAAAATCATATCTTCTTCGTCCAACTCGCTGCTTTCATCATCGCTGTCCTCCTCAAGCTGTGCTTCTCTTGCTTCTTTGGATAGAGGCTTGAGTGAGGACTTTAGGGCAACTCCCTTCTTCTTAGCTGATGTGAGATCGGCTATTTCTTTTACGTGCTTGGCTTGCTTCTCCATCATCTCAAAGTTGATGATTTTGCCAAGCAGTTCATCCGGAGTCATTTTCTTGTACCCGGGACTTTCTCGGATCATAGAACAAAGTGTGACGTTGTGAGGCATAAAGGCTCTAAGGATGAGCTTTACAACCTCGTGGTCATTCCACTTTTTGCTCCCATATGATCGAACCTTGTTCACAAGAGTCTTCAGTCTGTTGTACATGTCCTGGGGAGACTCATCTTCCTCAATCGCGAACCTTCCCAGTTCACCTTCAATCATCTCAATCTTTGCCTCCCGCACATGCCTGTCACCTTCATGTGCTGTCTGTAGTGTGTCCCAGATTTCTTTGGCAATCTCCAATCCGTCCACCTTTGTGAATTCATCTCTACTTAGAGATGAGGTGATAACGGCTGCGGCTTGGGCATTCCTGTGGATGGCTTGCTCTTGACTTGGTGTGAGTTCTTCATCGTCATCAGGGATGTTTATTCCTGTGCACACAATATGCCATAAACTTGGGTTAAGGGAAATCAAGTGCATCTTCATATTTTGCCTCCACATGGGGTAATCACTCCCATCGAAGTGTGGTGCTTTTCCGAGAGGAATAGATAGATAATGACTGCTGTTAGAATTTAAACGGTCATAATTAAAAGGATATCGGGAGTAGTCGGTGTGACTACTCCCCTTCTTCTTTTCTTCAACTTTGGCTTTCCCTTTGGAAAGTGCTTTCTTTCGGAGCAGTGCTTTCAGCTCCAATGTCTCCTAATCATCATCATCGAAGTCTTGAATGGCTTCGAGATACTTTTCAAGCTTTTGGTGCTTGTCATTGTTCATTTCTTCTTGGTTGTTGATTTTCTGGACCTCCTTCATGTCCGACATGATCTCTTCGAGTGGTTGCACTCTTTCTTGAAGAACCCGCTCTGATACCAATTGAATGTAGGCCTAGAGGGGGGGTGAATAGGCCTTCTTGAATTTTCTCAGTTCCTGTAGCACTTCAACAACAAGGTCAAAACCAGATATATCGGACTAGTCCGGTAAAGTGTGGACTAGTCCGGATTTCACAGACTAGGTTGATCAAGTTAGGTCAATTTGATTGTTTTGTTGACGTTTGCAGCGGAAATATAAACTTCAATAACAGTTCAATGATTGTATGTCAAGTTCTATTGCAAGTATGATTCTTGTTCAACTATTTAACTTAAATTCAACAAGATGAATCAAACCCTAGATAATGTTGATCAACTAGAATGATGAACACAAACGAACAAGACACAAGATTTATCCCGTGGTTCGGTTACCACGAAGGCAGCCTACATCCACGTTGAGGAGCCCACAAAAGGACCGGGTCTTCACCAACCCTTCCCTCGTCGGATCACCACGAAGGCAAATCCTCTTCCACTAACCACACAGGGGTAAATCACCAAGTTGAAGGGGCGATCTCACAAGTTGAGAGCTCCCTTGATTACAAGTTTCAAGACCACCAATAACACACTCCAAAATATACAAATTGAGATGCAAGAGTGTGTTAGAGATTCAAACCAAGAGCTCAATCGTGTGTCAAGTGCCTCTCCAATGATCTAGAAGTGATCTTCAATGAATTGATTGACTTTGCACTTAATTTCGTGGAGAGAGATGGTTTTTGAGTCTCTTGGGAGGTGTGACGGCGCTAGGGTTCGAGAGAGGGTGAAAGTGGGTCATGCACCTCTATTTATATGGGGTTTCTAGAAGTTACCGTTAGGGTTCAGAAAGATCGGACTAGTCCGTGGTGGTGACCGGACTAGTCCGGTGTGCTGTGTGAAGCAAACCCTAAGTGTCCAGGAATCTCGGACTAGTCCGGTTCAAAACGGACTTGTCCGATTTCGCTACTGGAAAGCTTCGGACTAGTCCGATTGTCATTGGACTTGTCCGGACATATGAAACCCTAAGTGTTTAGGATGACAAGTCCGCACTTGGAGGATTTGTCCGATTTAGATCAGAGTGTATATCGGACTAGTCCGTGTAAACACCGGACTTGTCCGAAGTGGATCAGAAAATATATCGGACTAGTCCGGGTCACAACGGACTTGTCCGATTTTGTGAGACTTGTGCATTGTTTTGAGGACTAGTCCGCACTGGGGAGGACTAGTCCGAAGTGGAACAGAAAGATATCGGACTAGTCCGGTGGTGACCGGACTTGTCCGATCTGGTGCAGAATGTGATATCGGACTAGTCCTTCTGATATCGGACTAGTCCGGTCCTGTATAGCTTTGTGCATTGTGTGTGTGTGATTAAATGAGATTGAGCTCTTGGGTGTGTTTCCTTAACACACTCCATACATACTAAACTACTAATTTCTTCTCCTTGAGCTCAAATTCATCTTCCTTCTCAATTTCCCTCTTTTTGGTACTTTGCTCATTTTTCATCATTTTCCTGCATTCATCTCAACAAAAGGATTAGGATCCCAATTGCTTGTCATAAATCATCCAAAACCCACAAGGGAGTCCTAGATGCACTTTCACCGGACTAGTACGTGCCTGTACACTGGACAAGTCCGATTTTTTTTGAACTCAAAACCTAACCTGTCAATTCCTCAATGCAATTCCTTGTTATTCTTTCTCACCCATGCATTGAATCATCAATACTCATTCATGCCTTACACAATTCATCCTCAAGATATGTCGAGCACAAATGATGAGATTTCTGATTTCGAGGCCGAGATGGACCACGAGGTGGCACCTCGGCCCTCGACGAGCCTTGCCAAGAAACGCCAAGAGCGTCCATCCGAGCCAGCTCCATCTCCTCCACAGGCTTGGAGGAAAGTGCTGGCGAAGAAGATGGCCTCCAAGGTGCCAGCTTCTAGGGCTACCACCGGTGGTGGCCCTAGCTCGGCAAGTGCCCGCCTAGCCAAGGGCAAGGGCAAAGGAATAGCAACGGGTCCAGTTGGCCCGTTGAAGCTGCATGCTCCAAGGGAAGGGGTCCGGAACCCCACTGAAGAAAAATTTAAAGGGAGGGGCAGCGACACTGCGGCAAATTTCAGGAGCATTGATTGGTATGGCCACGAGAAGCAAGCTGCCGATGGCAGATTTTGGAGCAATTTCCATGCAGATTTCTACAAATATGTGTATCTCCCAATGAAGACACCGGTAGTGCGCAGTCAATGGATTGTTTGGGCACATTTTGAGAAAAAGGGTTGCTCCCTGTTCATTGATGTGGTGGAAGCAATTGAGAGACATGGACTTAAGGACCTCTTTGCCTTCAGAAACAATTGGAATGACGAGGTCGTTGCGCAATTCTTTGCGACATGCCACTTCTCGAGTGAAGATGAAGAGAGTGTTACTGGGAAGACTCAAAGATCCAAGTACAGTATAACTCAAGAAGAGTTTGCAAGCCTGCTTCACCTTGACACTCAAGACCTGACTGCTTGATCATCCACAACATAGGTGTCATTGAGAAGGATAGGATGAAGTTCCTATATGTGCCAAACTCCAAGTTCAACCCTTCCTCCACAAAGAACATGAAGCATTTATTTGTGGTTCTGAATAGAGTCTTGAGGAAGACTATCGCTCCCAAGGGTGGAGAAGTTGGGAGTGTGCAGGGTTATCTTCGGACCCTGATGAGGGTCATAAGCAAGGACCGTCTGTTTGATGTGGCGGATTATATTTGCAATGACATGGTCAACATATCTTGCACACCCAACAGGTCATGTGTCTATGGCCCCTATCTTATGTTCATGACCGAGAATGTAACTGGCATAGAGTTTGCAAAAGATGTGGAGCACCTACCTTTGAGGCCTCAGATGCCTCAGAAGCCAAGCATCTAGGCTGCTCCCTCTCCGGCCTCCCGTCCTGAGGCTCCGGCAAGAAGAAATGAAAATGCAAGGGCTGCCCCTGCTACTAGGGCAACTCCTCAAAGGGGATCTGCTAGTGGGATTGTCAAGTACTTGGCTGCTATATTTGCTTCCTGCAAAAAGGCCGAAGTGAGGGCCCACAAGCTGAACAAGAAGAGAAAGGAAGACATGAAGTATGTCAAGGAAAATGTGAAGCGGATTTGCCAAAAGCTAGAGATCGACCCCATTGGATCTCCAGTGATTTCTGAGGACTCCGACCCTGACATCACCGAGCTCGGGCCCTTGACCCCCTCTGAGCTTGCCTACTTTGGCATTGGGGGCTCGAGTGGCTCCGCACCTCCTCCTCCTCCTCCTCCTCCTCCTCATTATCCTTAAGACAATGAGAGGACCGACAGCAAGGAGTGAAGACTTTAGGACCCTTCTCTCCTTCTTTTTGGTGTCTTGATGCCAAAGGGTGAGAGATTGAGGGGGAGTCTTAGTCTTAGCTGTAGGATGCGAGGAGAGAGCTCTTTTTTACTATGTTCTTTTACTATTTTGTGGGTTGTAAAGCTTTAACTATGTTCTTAAGTCAATTATGGTTCTGTGATGCAATGTTTTGATCTACTTGAGAAGTAATCAATCAAAACTGTGTTATTGCTCCTAGAATGACATATATCCTTGGTTTTGGTTAATTAATGTCAATTATGTCATTCTCATTGTTTCAATATACTTAGTTATGCATCCCACCATAAATAATGCACATATGGATTATGTTTTCATTGCTTGTTATATTTTAAACTCATATGTGCATGCTTTATGAAAATCTCAATTTTTATCACATTTTGTGAAATCTCAATTGGTTGTCATCAATCACCAAAAAGGGGGAGATTGAAAGTGCATATAGGAATCCCTTGTGGTTTTTGGATGATTTTTGACAAGGAAATGAGATCCTAACCTCTTTGTTGAGATGAGCACAGGTTTTAATAGCAAAATAACTAAAGTGCCAAAAAGAAGGGAGAATGGGGAGCAAAGTGGAAATAAGCTCAAGGAAGAAGAATAGTATATCATTGTGTATGGAGTGTGTTAAGGAAACACACCCCAAGAGCTCAATCAAAATTAAACACACACATTGCACAAATTTATACAGGATCGGACTAGTCTGAATGTCACCGGACTAGTCCGATATCCCTTCTGCACAAGATCGGACAAGTCCAATATCTATCGGACTAATCCAATATCTCTTTGACTAGAATCGAACTAGTCATCCCCAGTGCGGACTAGTCCTCAAAACACTTCACAAGTCACACAAAATCGAACAAGTCCGATCACCAGCGGACTAGTACGATATTCATTCTGATCTAAATCGGACAAGTCCGATATTAGCACGGACTAGTCCGAAAAACTCTCTGAACTAAATCGGACAAGTCCTCCAAGTGCTGACTTGTCCTCATAACCACTTAGGGTTTCATTGTCCAGACAAGTCCGATCACTATCGGACTAGTTCGGAGATTTCCTGAAGCAAAATCGGACAAGTCCGCTCCTAGCCAGACTAGTCCGATATTTCGAGACACTTAGGGTTTGCTATACACAGCACACCAAACTAGTCTGATGTCCACCACAGACTAGTCCGATCTTTCTAAACCCTAACGGTCCCTTTTAGAAACCCCATATAAATAGAGGTGCACGGCCCAACTTGAAACCGACTTGAACCCTAGCACCATCACACCTCCCAAGAGACTCAAAAACACATCTCTCCACGAAATTAAGTGGAACAAAGATCAATCCATTGAGGATACACTATAGATCATTGGAGAGACACGTTCAACTCTCATTGAGCTATTGGTTTGATTCTCTAACACACTCCTGTGATTTCATTGTAATCTTTTGAGTGTGTTCTTGGTGGTATTTTGTGTTGTAATCTAGGGGAGCCCTCAACGTGTGAGAAGGCCCCTTTGAATTTGGTTATTCACCCCTTTGTGATAAGTGGAATAGGATTGGCCTTCGTGGCGATCCGACGACGGTAGGGTTGGAGAAGACCCGGTCCTTTTGTGGACTCCTCAACGTGGATGTAGGTTGCCTCTGTGGGAGCCGAACCACGTGATAAATCACTTGTGTCTTGCTTTGTGTTCATTATTCTTATTCATTACAAAAATCTAGGGTTTGAATCAATATTGCTTACTTTATATTGAATCACTAAGTATAAGATTGAATTGTGATATATCCTAGTACATCATCTTGCAACACTTAAATTAACTGTATATTTCCACTGCACACCGGACTAGTCCGTACTTTACTGGACTAGTCTGATATCTCTGGTTTTGAACTGGTTGTTAAGTGTTGTAGGTTCTGAAAAATTTCAAAAAGGCCTATTCACCCCCCCTCTAGGCCACATTCAGTATTAAAGGTTACCATTAAATTTCACATCATAAAGCCTTTGATATTTGTGAGAACATAAAAACAAATAACAATTTCTATTTGTCATTTTCATATCTTAATAAATATAATTATTTTTTCATTTAGTTTTTCAATGTACCTTTTTAGTCATCATACCAACCTCTATGAATTTTTTGAGATTTTTTATTTTTTTTAAATCAATGCATGTTCAAAATTTGATGGATGCCTCATATGTATATGAGCATTTGGTTAGAATGATGGATAATTTGAATTTTGACATGTTAGAATACTTTAAAAAATTAACAAAATTTATACATGTATAAATAATACAAATATGTTCATACAAACCAATTTTCGTGAAGGATCCATTTTTTTAGGAGATACAAAAATGTGAATAATACGTGACTATAAATTAATATGATATTACCCAAAACATTACAAAGTTAGCAATTCAAGTTTTAAAATATTTGGTCTAGGTGGTAGATGTTAATTTTTGAAAAATATAAAAGAAAGAATCATCAAATTTGGACTCAATTTGCAGAATCTATACATGTTTGAGTATTTATATTGGAATCTAAATAAAAAAAGAAGCAAGGGAAAAGAAAATTGAAGAACTGGCTCGGTCAATAATCCCAGGCGGTTGGTAAGTAACAACCGCCTGAGATAAGCTTCTTCTGAGGCAGTTATCAGTACCAACCACCTCTGAAGCAGTTAAAAATCGCCTGTGAAAACCGACGCCTATATAAAGACCACTCGGGCACCACAGAAAACCAAACCGTCGAGATTTTCCATCGACGCCGCCAAGCTGCCAAAATTTTCCACCGTGCGGGGCCGGTACTGCATTCATCAATTGATGAAGCTTCATACAGAGAAAGTGTTAGAAGAGACTTCTTCTTCACTATCATGTTTTTAATTTGTTCAGTTTTTAGTTCCGTTTTGTGGAGTTTGCATATGCCTCCAGCCCCCCTCCCCCCTCACCTCTTGATATTTTTAGTTGAATTGAAGGATTAAAGGTTGAAAGATGTAGTTGAGTCTCCCCTTGAATTCACCCATGAATTTTACAGAACAAGAAGTAGATTTGAAGGATTAAAGGTTCAAGGTGAATACAAGCACATCACATGTTCGATGAAATGTTTCAATGAATAAGCCTAACTTCAAAAATCCATTATGGACACTAGGAAGCTGACAAAATTATGAAATAAATTTTCTTGGAACCCTTATGAACAGACCTACATGATACCAATATTCACTCATATGATACAGGCTTGTTATTTATCTATAAATTCATTGTATTGAAGACATCTAGGGATTATCTATGGCCAAATTTTGTAAATCTTACAAAAAATATGTTATTAAAGCATGGACCATCGAGAGTGGATGTATAACATGCCAAGACCCGATCCTATGTACATTTATAATGTTGCAAATTTTATTGAAGCATCCAAGAGACAAGCGAAGTTTCAAAAGATAGACGACATATTATGTCCATGTATCGACTACAGAAATAAGATTGCTTGGATAGATTCTATAGTAATTCAATCTCATTTGGTGAAAAGAGGTTTCAAAAAAAACTACACAATATGGACAGAACATGGTGAGTTAGATACACGTGAAGTGGATAAAGATGATGAGAGATGTTCAAATGACGATAATGTTCATATCGATGATGGTAGTGACAATCAAGATGATGATGATGATGAGTTTGATTGTGAGGAGATGTTGCGTAACATTGAACCATATGTGTTGACTTCTATGGGAGCAAGTAAAGGTTTAAGTAAAATGGAGACATTGCAGAATGTGGCGACAGAGATTTATATGATGAATCAAACGGTTGTGATGAAGAGTTTACTACATTGTGTGCAGTCATAGAACTACTAAAGTTGAAAGCCACGCACGAATGGCCCCAGTGAGCAGAAGCCGGAACACAAAGCTCCAGTTTTCACCGAGCCTCACTGGACCCTCTACTTCGACGGCTCCATGCAAAAGCAGGGGGCCGGAGCTGGAATCCTTCTCCTCGCACCAACCGGGGAGAAGGTAAAATACATGGTACACCTTGACTTCAAGGCGACCAACAACATGGCGGAGTACGAAGCACTCATCTACGGACTAAAGGTGGCACTGTCATACGGTGTCAAGCAACTTCTGGTCAAAGGGGATTCACAGCTCATAATTAAGCAAGTGAAGGGTGAATGCTCCTGCAACAATCTCCAGCTAGCTGCTTACCTCCTTGAAGTCTAGAGGCTTCAGAATGACTTCGAAGTCCTAGATCTCCACCATATCCAGCGTGCCCACAATGCTGAAGCCGACGAACTCTCGACGAAAGCGTCAACCGGAGCTCCGGCTCCTGACGGAACTTTTGTCTAGAGATTGTCAAAACCCACAGCTCAGCCTACCGAACTGAGCGAAGGGGGCGAGATCAGCATCCCGAAGCTGACGGTCCCGATGGCCCTGTTACTATGGCAGCCATCAAGGGTCGTAGGTGCTACCGGAAGCTCCGAGCAACCCAGCACGCAAGACTCAAATGCTCAAGATAGTTCCAATGCATGGATCTCGGAGATCCGGAACTACCTGAAAGACAACATCCTTCCTGACGATGATGTATCCGCTGACCGGGTAGTCAGATTGGCTAAAAGATACACGTTGGTAGAAGGAGATCTCTACCGGCGCGGTGCCAATGGCATCCTAATTCGGTGCATCACATGGGAAGAAGGCTGCGAGCTCCTCGCAGAAATCCATGGAGGCGAGTGTGGGAACCACGCGTCTTCCTGCACGCTGGTCGGTAAAGCCTTTCGGCATGGCTTCTACTGGCCTACAGCACTCCAGGATGCAACTAAGCTGGTGAAGAAATGCAAAACATGTCAATTTCATGCAAAGCAAATTCACACACCGGCTCAGCCCCTACAAATGATACCTCCTACATGGCCCTTCGCTGTGTGGGGGATGGACATCTTGGGACCTTTCCGAAGAGCCGTCGGAGGTTACAAGTTCCTGTACGTCGCCATTGACAAGTTCACCAAGTGGCCGAAAGCAACTCCAGTTGTGACAATCAACAAGCAATATGCTATCAACTTTTTGCAGTCCATTGTATGCAGATTTGGTGTCCCAAACAAAATCATCACTGATAATGGGACCCAATTCAAAAGCTCTCCATTTCAAGGATATTGCAAAGACCTCGGCATTCAAGTTTGCTACGCCTCCGTAGCTCACCCAGCATGCAATGGCCAAGTCGAGAGAGCAAATGCTGAAATCCTTAAAGGACTCAAAACGCGCACCTATGAGCGCTTGAAAAAACATGGAGCCAACTGGATTGAAGAGCTTCCGCCCACTTTATGGGCCAACATGACAACTCCAAACCTGTCAACTGGAGAGACACCCTTCTTCCTGGTGTATGGAGCTGAAGCAATCCTTCCTCCAGAAATCACCTTGGGGTCACTCCGGGATCGGACCTTCGACGAAGCCACGCAGGACCAGCTCCGGCGTGAAGACCTAGACCTCCTTGAGGAGGGAATTGCCAAGCAGCTGTTTGGAATGCCCGATACCGCCAATCCCTTCAGCGCTATCATCAGCGGCATGTACACAACTGACAGCTCGAGGAAGGTGATCTGGTGCTACGGAGAATACAATCCAGAGAAGGGTCAAACAAACTCTCCCCCAGCTGGGAAGGACCCTTCCGAGTGATTAAAGTATCCCGTCCCGGAAGCGTTCGCTTGGCTACTGTGGATGGGACACCTCTCCAACATCCTTGGAACATTGAGCACCTCCGTAAGTTCTACACTTAACATCACGGAGGTGAGTCTGTAGTAACTTGAGGTGTATGTTATAGAGTCATTGTACAGAGTCGGGTAGTTCCTCCGGGAGAACAGTCGGACCTTTCTCAGAAGGTCCGCAAAGTTCATGCAACACTTGTCATAGGCTCAGGACTAAAAGTGTGGCTAGCTACCCTGGGTTAAACGAGAAATGAAACACGCTTAGCCTGGTTCCATACCCTAAGAGTGTACTTGTTTCCCCTGTACCCAGGACCTATAATGAAAGACATCTTCATGTGAAACAGACTCCACGTGCATTTATTTTGTACAGGCTCAACATTTTTTATTTTTCTCTTTCTTGTCTGTAACAAAGATGTGCAATTCTTAAGAAATTTTAGTTCGACTGGTTCATATACGATTTGAGTTGTATTGTCGATTCTTTTGGATTCAAATATTGTTCATGGCCCACTTGCCTTAATGCCGGCAAGCCAACATAGGGCCGGACTGTGCTATCGACTTAGCCTGGTCAAGCACCCTAAGTACGCCACTCTACCTACACCCCGGCAGGCCGAAGTAAGGCGGGTGCAAGTACAATTGGATCTGGAAGAAAAGACAACGCATTCGGTTGTATTTAGAATCACGTTTGACCTAAAATTTTCTTGAAAATCGTAAGCCACGACGAAGTTATAGGAAAGAAACGAATTTTACTATTTTTCTTGGCTTCAGTGTGTAGGAAAAATAAAAAATCTACGTTGATGGAGAAAAGCCGGAGCTAACAAAGCTCCGACTCCCCTAGTTGGCTTGAAATCAATGTTATGTATTGAAAACGAGCATCACCGGAGCAACCAAGCTCCGGTAAAGCTAGGGGGGCCAGCCGTCGATGCTAAATAAAAGATGGTGAGAAGACCCCACAAACGGAGTCTGCTGCCGACAAACTACGTGTTGGCAAAGGTCACTGCCGGAGCTACTAGCTCCGACACCCCGGAGGACTAACTATCGATGCTCTATGCGTTGATAGGGACTATTGCCGGAGCTACTAAGCTCCGACGATAGACAATGTTGGAGCTTCTAAGCTCCAACAACCTTAGGGGACCTTCACTATCGAAGACTTCAGACCTACACTCTACAAGTTCGAAGCAAATGAGTCTTCAACAAAACACAATATCCTCTTGGTACACGTTCACAATCAAATTGTGTACATCTACCAGGGGGCCAAGTGAAGACAAAAAGTGAAATTCACAAAAATTTGGGGATTTCATTCATCTTGAGACAAGGGATTACAAAATTGAGGAAGAAAAAGAGAGAATACAAGTGGGAACTACGAAGATGGTCCTAGACCCTATGGAAGAACTGGGCGACCTTCTGGGCAACCACCGACACGTTGGCTCGGGCAACTTCACCTTCTCCTTCAACGGGACCTTCAAGCACCGGGTCCAGAGGGAAATGGGGATTCCGGCTGGTGTAGCACGTCAGCACATACTCTGCGACGTTCTTCGCTGAGGATTGCCCCTCAACCTCCAATTGGTCTGCGATGACGTCGCCCACCTTGGAGAGTTTGCTACCTGCCGAGCTCAACGCCTGCAACGCTAGGTCCGGCTCCAGCTCCGGATCATCCGAACCCACGAGACTGAAGCCCATTGGTTTCAGTGCGTCATTGGCCTTGCCTAGGAACTCCCAAATCTGTAGGGAGTCTGCAGTCCTCAAGCCCTTCAATGCTTCCAAGGATCTCCTGGCCGCCACCAGTTCAGAATTCTCGCGAGCGAGGCGCTCAACTTCTTTGGTGTTTTGCTGAATCTTTTCAGCAACTCGCTTCTCGAGTTTTCCGAGCTCCTCCTCCCAGAGGTGGATCTTGTTCCGGCGGTCAACCTGGTCCTTCTCCATGCCCCTCACTTTCTTCTCCCTGGCTGCGATGGCACACTCTTGCTCATAGAGTTCCTGCCCCCGCACCCAGGCCTTCTCCTCCTCCTCAGTGCAACGCTCTTCCAATTTCTTGGCGCGCTCCTCAAGGCCCTTGTCAGCCAGAGCCACCTTTTCGGTGAGCTCCTCCTCCCTCCTCAAAACGTCATCCCGTAGCTCAAGGAGTTTCTGCTCTTCATCTTCGAGCCTTTTCTCCCTCACCTCAAGTGCCTCCCGGCGCTTGATGAGAGTAGTGTTAATGGATTCCATCCTTTCTTGGCGTTCATCAGCCGCACTATTAGCTGCTCTGGCCTGCTCATAAATGGCTTGGGATTGAGCGTCGAGGGCGTGAGTCATGCTCTCCCTGTCATCCAATAATTTGCCTTATTATTCCAGGCGGACCATCTCCCGCTTGATCCATTCTTTGTCATCTGCTAGCCTCGACTGTGCCAGCTTGGTCTCAAAGTAGAGTTGGTTACGCCACCGCCTAAGGGTTTGGCGCTCCTCTTCAAGAGCCTTGCTGTCGTGGAAGAATGCCAGCTGAACTTGACGCAGACTGGAGCAGGCGTTGTCAATAGATAACGACAACGGGATAGGTTCCGGACCTGCTGGGGCCTCCTCTGCTGGTTCCAGCGGGTTTTCAGTTACAAAAATTGGGTCCCACTCCACAAGAGTGGTCCCCCTGAGCCTCTATGGCACTAGGGCTGTCCTCCGGGATGGCCTCAGTCGCCATCGAGGAAGGTCCCGCTGATGAAGTTCCAAGCTCCGGAAGTGGTTCCGAAGGCCCCACCGCCACATCTTCATTTGCCCCCTCAGGCAGGGGGCCAGCAACCTCTTCTGAGCACTCCGGCTCAACCGCGGGTACCTCCGGCATCGTCACTCCCGGAGCAGGAGCTGCTTCTGGCTCCGGCCTGGGCACCTCCTCTACTGGGGGCTCGAGCGATGATGCCTCTGCAACAACCGGCTCGGGAGCAAGAAGATCTTCATCATCAACCGGCCCTGCGGCCGGAGCTCCAACAACGACCGGCTCTGCGGCCGGTGCTTCTGAGGTAGCCGGCCCAACCACCGGGACTTCCTCAACATCCAGCGCGACTGTCGGTACCCTGGGAACCGTACACCCCTTGAGATTACAAAGATCTCTAGGGAAAGTCATCTACTTGATTTGAAAACCTTCGGAGGCCTACATGTCAGACATAACCAGACCCGATTCTCCAACATGGTTAGTCCCAGGGTCGCCACGTGTACAATCAAACCGGAGCTACCACCCACAAGGGGGAAACTCCGGGATATGTACCGAAATGGCACCCCCGGACCTAACACCAGACCGAGGGAAGCTCCGGAACTGACACGTGTCAGGTAGCTCCGGAGCTATCTGTTTCCCACAGTATGCTCCGGAGCTGCCACGTGTCCAACCGTTAGATCTTCAGCCTCTAACCTCCGGAAGACTCCACAACGGCTCTAGATCTTCGAAGGGGAATCAAGGACTTAAAGACCCAATTAAGTGTCATTAATACCATATTAATGACACATGATCGGACGACCTTAATTACCAGTAACAGTGCTATCAAAGCCCATAACTCGGTCATTAAGGGCAATTAAACGTGTTGCATGTGTATCAATATCAGTAACCGCCGGGGCCACATGTCGGGCCAAGCTAACTTGTAACGGCCTGCCCTTGTACTATAAAAGGACAGGCCGACGATACATAGGACACGCTTCACACGCTCACTCTACACCCTGAACTCACTTTGAGCTCAGACAACCAATACAACACCAACATCCCGTGGAGTAGGGTATTATGCTCAGGCGGCCCGAACCACGTAAATCTCCGTGTCTAGTGTGTCATTTACAATTCAGTTTCTTGAATCTCCGCGCGCCCACACCGAACCTCGAACTCCTCTAACACTTTAGTAGTGTCGGGAGATCTGCCGGATCCAAACCATCGACAGAATATAATCCTTAATTGGATTGAAGAATCATTGCATGTAAAAACCGAATTAAATCGACGACCTAGTGACCTCGTTAAGAATTAGCTTCGGTTAAACACGAAATACAGGAGCTAAGAGGCATGATAGGGGCTGAAACTTCAACAGCAAAATCTATGTGCCTTTGCGCACCTTTTTGTGGTTGACGGGAAAGAGTGGAACGGCCTATAACATCGGCTTCATGGTGGAACAACGAAGGTCCAACGGCGGCTCCACGATGATGTCTGCGGAACTTCAAAATACGGGCAAAACAATGAGCCAATTGGTGGAGATGACAGAGCATAGCCTTGGCGCCATCTTTGCTGTTTGCATCGAAGAGAAAAAAAGCAGGACCAAGGTGCTCACCAAGGAGGAAAAGAAGATGGTGGTGCTCTGTTTTCCCGGGAAGAAAGAAGAATGAGTGGCGCGGCTCTGGTCGATGGCGTGGGGGAAATGAGTTTGGGGAGGGGATGAGGACGCCTTATATAAATCTTGCCACTGAGCTACCTGCCTGTGTGCTTGGCAATCACGGTGTCAAGCTCTCCCGACGTTGAATTCCGTTCGTTCACCGAGTTGGAGAGGCTGGCTAGTGGGTCCCACAGCCCCCCCCCCCTCAAGTCTATCTCTCTGGTACTTCAATTCTCCCACCTAGATTTGTCCAAAAATTCCAGATTTATGTGGAGACGCCAATTCAAATGTGTAGATTCAAATTCTGGAATTGATTTCAAATTTTGACAAGTTTCAGTGTAATTCAAATTCAAATTTGGATTTTAAAGGAATTCAATGTACCCATTGAATTAAATTGAAAATGTGCTTCAAATTTTGTGAAAATTTACAAGGGTGATATTTGGAATATTCAGAAGCTAATAGTGAACTCAAATTGTTATTTTGTCAAGGTTTGAACAGGAGCTATTTTGATTTTTTTGATTTCCTTCTATTGAGGTTTCAATTGGATTCAATTTTAAATTGTCCTTTCACTTTATTTTTCCACTTCACATTTTCGTTCTTTTCTCTGAACTTCGTACTTTGAATTTAGGGCTGTTACATTGCCCCCCCCCCCCCCCCCTTGAAAGAATCTCGTCCCGAGGTTACAAATAAAAGAGACGGAGGTAAAAAGATTACCGGATATGAGATGATAATAAATCAGAATAGTTTGATCGGAGATAATCCTCGCTTTCCCATATCGCTTCCTCAGTGGTATGGTTACTCCACAAGACTTTGTAGAAGTACAGAGTCTGGTTTCTTG
The DNA here is from genome assembly GCA_036927565.1 of Tuctoria greenei. NCBI lineage: Eukaryota > Viridiplantae > Streptophyta > Magnoliopsida > Poales > Poaceae > Tuctoria > Tuctoria greenei. The sequence goes on from JAYESD010000006.1 coordinate 115,439,093, forward strand.
TGGTGCGAGTCTTTTCATCAATAATCCAGATTGGATGCTCGGAATATTGGAGATCCGGTTCGAGAGTCTCAATGTCTTCGGTGCAGATTTCAGCTGGGGATTTAAGACACTTCCAAAGCTGAGAAATGTGGAATACATTATGAACACCAGCAAGCAATGCCAGTAACTCCAAACAATAGGCCACGGGTCCGCATTTTTCAATGATGGCAAACAGACTGATTAATCATGGATCAAGTTTTCACTTTACTCCGAAACGATGAATTCCTTTCATCGCAGGGACACGAAGATAAATGTGGGCTCCGATGTCGAAGTGGAGAGGTCGACGTCTTTTATCCACATAACTTTTCTGACGATATTGAGCAGCCTTGAGACTGGCTTGCATCACTCGCACTCGTTCTTCGGCTTCATTCACAAGATCAACACCATATATTACTCCCTCGCCGGATTCACACCAGTTGAGTGTTGTACGACATTTCTGGCCGTAGAGAGCTTCATACAGCGCCATCTTGATGCTAGCTTGATAGCCATTGTTATATGAGAACTCTACCAATGGTAAATGATCATCCCAATTTTTACCGTGGTGGATGGCGCAAGCGCGTAGCATATCGTCCAAAACATGATTCAACCGTTCAGTTTGACCATCGGTCTACGGGTGATATGCGGAGCTTCGGATCAGTTTCGTCCCCAATGATGTGTGCAGCTGCTCCCAGAAACGAGCAACAAATAGCACTCCGCAATCTGAAATAATTGTTTAGGGAACTCCGTGCAAGCACACGATTCTTTCAATGTACAATTCCTCATATTTCTTGTCAATATACTTTGTATGTATAGGGATAAAATGAGCTGATTTGGTTAGTCGATCGACTATCACCCAAATCGAATCATGCTTGTGGAATGTGAGAGGCAAACCGACGATGAAATGCATACTAATATCCTCCCATTTCTATGCCAGAGCTGTCCAGCCTTTCTCATGTGGCCTGCTTTCAACTGCCGACATGTGTCACATTCGGATACGTACTTCGCAATCTCTCTTTTCATTCGTGTCAACCAAAATCTGGTTTTCAAATCTTGGTACATCTTGTTGCTTCTCGGATGAATAGAGTACTTGGACGAGTGAGCTTCATCCAAGATTTTCTTCTGAAGTGTCAAATAACGGGCTACCACTATACGATCGTTGGGCCATAGAGTACCATGCTCATCACTTCGGAAACACTTCATTTCCCCAATATTCATTCTCCTCCGACTGTGCGACATACCAACGTCTTTCTTTTGAGCTTCCATAATCTCCTCTCGTATGGTAGGAATGAGAGCAAGATTATATAATTCTCCATATGGAATCAAGTATAAACTCGGCTCGTCCTCTTCCATCGGGGTAATGGACAGATTATCGACATGAGACTTGCGGCTCAACGCATCGGCAACCACATTCGCCTTGCCCTGATGGTAGTGAATTTATATCTCATAATCTTTGATCAGTTCTAACTATCTTCATTGTCGCATATTCACCTCCTTCTGAGTGAAGATATATTTCAGGCTCTTGTGATCGGTGTAGAGGTGCACTAGATTGCCATGTAAATAGTGCCTCCACATTTTCGAAGCGAGTACCACGGCAGCGAGCTCAAGGTCATGAGTTGGGTAATGCTGCTCGTGATTTCTGAGCTGCCGTGAGCCATATGCGATAAAACGGCCTTCTTTCATTAATACGCAGCCGAGACCAATGCTAGGCGCATCACAATAAACCTTGAAATATTTGGTCGTATCCGGCTGAGCTAACACATGGGCTGTTGTGAGATGTTTCACCAATGCTTGAAATGCATCCTGACATGCCTTGCTCCAAATATATTTAGTCTCCTTTTTCAGCAGCTCTGTCATTGGTTTAGCGATTTTTGAGAAGCTTGGAATGAACCTCGGATAATATATTGCTAATCCAAGAAAGCTGCAAACATCGTGTACAGATGTTAGAGACTTCCATTTCAGCACTTTACAATTTTGTATGGATCAACAGCGATACCATCCGCTAAAATAATGTGACCAAGAAACGGTACTTGGCTGATCCAAAACTCACACTTGCTTAATTTTGTATAAAGCTTGTGATCTCGCAATCGTTGGAGCATGATATGCAAGTGTTTGGCATGTTCTTCCTCTGATTTTGAATGAACCAAAATGTCGTCAATGAAGACCACGACAAACTTGTCCTACTTCGGCATGAACACTGAATTCATCAAATACATTAATTTAGCCAGCGTGTTGGTAAGTCCGAACGACATGGCGAGATATTCATAGAGCCCGTATCTCGTGGAGAATGCCGTCTTCAGTATATCCTACGGTCGGATTTTTACTTGATGATGTCCGGACCAAAGATCCATCTTTGAGAATACTTTAGCACCCACTAATTGATTGAATAAGATCTCGATGCGCGGTAGTGGATACATGTTCTTGATCGTCACGGCATTGAGCGGACAATAGTCCACACATAGACGTAATGTCTTGTCCTTCTTCTTTACAAATAATGCGGAGCCCCAAGGTGATGAAATTTGGCGTCTGAGACCTTTGTCTAGCAGGTCCTTGATGTTCTCCTTTAATTCAACCAACTCATTGGGTTTCATATTATACGGCCTTCGAGAAATAGGCGTGGTTCCCGACATAAGTTCAATTTTGAACATGATGTCCCTATCCGGTGGCATACCCGGAAGGTCGTCCTGAAACACGTCTGGATACTCACGGACCACACAAATGTCCTCAAGCTTTGTGGCTTCTTTGTTGTATGTGGCTGGAATTTCATGGATAAGGCGGTGTAGAATGAGAGTTTGTGGTTCATACAGTGGAGAGTTCAAATGGACCAGACGTGGAACAATGTCGAGAACAGCACCATGACGGTGCAACCACAACGTCCATAAGATGACATCAAGCTTTTGACCTCTAATATTCCCACCATCTTAAGTTGTACATTATGGACTTTCATCTCCGCTGCTATTTTTCACCCGGATAGCAAATCAAGTATCGACTTTCTGTGGGAGTGATAGGTAATTGATGCTTGACAACATATGATTGGCTAATGAAATTATGGGTGGCACCAGAGTCAAATAATATGACTACGGGATTTTGGAGTACAGAAAATGTACCCGCGAGGACAGGTTCGCCTTCCGGCACGTCTTCGATGGCTATTTGGTGGACGTTGCCGGGTTTTGGTGCTGGTTTCTTGGGCTGGATGCGGGGCTGAGTTTCACCCCGATATGGTGCTTTCGCGCTGCCTTGTCACTGTTCGGGGCAGTTCCTTGAAAAATGCCCGACACGGGCACACGTGTAGCACGTGTATTGTGTGTGGTTCCCGCCAAGCTGCAAACGGAATCCAGGTGCACGTGGTGGAGGTGGATATGCACATGGTACCATCCTTTGCTGCTGCTGCTGCTGCTGTGGAAATGGCGGCTGGAAATGCGGTGTGTTGAAAGAGCGACTGCACAATTGCTGCGGTCGCGCCGGTGGCTGCCATCGCTGACCGGATGGTGAGCGATACACCACGTGGTACTTCTGCGGACCACCACTGCTGCTGCTCGATGGCGCGCTCCATTTCCTCTTATCAGAAACAAGCTCGCGCTGAGCGTCTTCCTGTACAATCGCGGCATTGACAATGTCTTTGAATGTGCCGCGGTTGCATTGTGTGCGAGTTGGACCTTCATCATAGGATTAAGGCCCCAGAAGAATATATCTTGCTTCCTATCTTCCATCCCCACATACTCCGGCACGTACTGCGCCGAGTGATTGAATGCGCGGGAGTATTCGTGAGCACTCCTCCCGCATTGCTTCAGCTCGAAAAATTCTTGAAGCATCCTCTTCATTATACCGGGAGGTATATGGTAGGCGCGGAACGCCTCCAGGAATCCGGTCCAGGTTACCGAATGACCAGCCAGCAGTGATGCGATGTATTTTGCCCACCAAGCACCGGCGGATCCCTGAAGTTGTTGTGCTGCGAACAGCGCCTTCTGTTGTTCAGTGCATCGTAGCAAACCGAACTTTGCCTCGAGGGTATGGATAAAGTTGTCCGCCTCCAGAGGCTCCTCGGCCTCCGTGAAGACTGTTGGATGCATCGCCAAAAAGTCCAAATACGAACTCTGTTCGGGCTGACGTTGCCCATTGTCTTGTCACCCCCCTTGACGGGACGAATTCTGCACCAACATATGCAGTAACTCGGTTTGCTCGTTGCGCGAGCCGAGTACTGCAGCCAGAATCTACACGAGAGTCCTCGGTGGTTCAGGTGTGGTGGAGGAGAAACTTGTTGCTGCGGTGTCGCGGTTTGCTCCCGGGACGGAGATTCATCCTCACTACCCCGGCTAGATCCCCCCATCTCGGGCGTAGGACGTGTACGCACCATTCCGCATCCACATGATTTGAAAATCAGCAACATGTTTGTTTGCTTCATCCATTCTATACCAAAGTAGTGTGAATATTGACAATGTGGCAATTTCCTAACCTTCACATATATTGATAAAGTACAAACTTTATACAAGGTATATTATCTCATGGCCAAGTTTACAGTAGTGAACTCCAAAATGACGGACTTCCTCTATGGAAGTGCATCTCAACTATACTTGGTCTCCATGAGTCGTCATACATAACTTGTCATCTCCTACACACCCACTAATATTTATAATATGACAAAAACATGGCTACAAAATAAACACGAGCAGCCACTAACTACACATTGCCCAGTGATGGCAGTAGTGCTGCCCCGTCCTAATCCGATGCATCCTCATTGGTGTACTCGAGTATCTCAGGATCTTTTTCCTCCTCGAAATTTCAAGACACCTGCTCACCCGTTTCAGAGGCATGTCATGAGCCGGTGGAAACATGACTGGGTGCAGCAAGTGTGCTTCGGCCTCAATCACGTCATCCCAAAGTTGGTCTGTCTCGAACTCCCAATTCTGAGCTTCTTCGACGGCTTCATCTCGTGCCTCGGTGACTATCAACAGCTGCTCTTGCTGTTGCTGCACCACCAACTGACTCGCCTGCAGTTCACCACAAGCTTGCTGCACTTCCTTGCGAGTTTGCCACAGTTCGGCACGAGCTTTCCACAGTCTAGTGCGAGTGTGATGCAGCTGATCTTCGCATTGATTCAGCCGGTGATTCGTCGGAGCCAGGAACGAACGTAGGCTCTCGTTGATGTAATCAAGAGTATCACCTCATTCATCTGCTTGCTTCAATGCTTCGAACTGCTAAAGAATGATTGCACTCTGAGCAATAACCACCATGCTGGATGCAGCAGTATAAGTCCCATGTGTCGTCGCGGTTGTGTCGCCATTTGGTTCATAGGCCTCAACCATAAGGCGTTGCCACCCAAGATCAGCGATATCACGGACCGGGAGAAGAGCAAATTGTGTCCCATCAATGGCATCTTGATGAAGCTCGCAAAGCTTCATAAGCGCTTCGCACGCTGCAATGGCCCACGTGTCTTCCAAACGAGCTCCCTGAATAGTAACCGAAAAAGGAGCCCATCCGTAAAAATGCGGACTAGCCGGAATGTCAACCAGGACGGTACATGACAGGACTCCTCTTTCGACTGTCTCTTGACCCCAATAGCCTGGCATTTCGATGAAGCCAAACTGTTTGATCACATCCCGTAGCATGATCAGGAAGCCCGGACGGTTGGCGCACGTGGAGAACACCCATCCATCCAGTAACAGCATCACATCCTTCATCTATAAAAGAAGTACTTGAATGAGTCAAGTACTCAAATTCAACAAATTTTGTTGATAAACAGGCCATGGATGTGAAAGTTGAATTATGAATGTGAATTCAAATACAAATGCCCACTGAAACATAACACTGGAATTCTGTCTCAGTTTTTGTTCATTCTGACCAGTTTGGAGAAATTTGAAATTTTCATCCAGTTAGAGGCACATTCAGAACTGGAGTTCAACTAAAACATTGTAGCACACTCAATTAGATTTCCATAATGTATTCAGTTGCCTCCATATCATTTCTGTATGAGGAGATTTGCTTTTTGCAAGTTGGCAGTTTTCTGGAAAATTTTTGACAGCACCTCCTTTTTTAAGGCTGATTTTGTCCACATTTTTTCAGATACAAAACATAAAAATATGCAAAAATCATAAATTACAACATTGTTTCATACATCCTCAGGATTATATAAATGCATTATATGAAGTCTTTTGCCAATTCTACTAAGAGATATGATACAGATAGTGACAGGATACATAAACTGTCCAGTCTCTGTCCAGATTTAAGAGAGTTTGGAAATTTGAATTTTTCATTAGTTTACAAGGAGCTTCTGATCTGGAGTTGAAGATAAAAGTTTCAGATGACTCCCTAAAATTTCCATCCATGTGTTGTAGACCTTCAGGGGTGAATTATACAGGAAGTTATGCTATTCCAAACTTACGCAGTTTTCTGTCCAGTTAACAGTTTAAACCAGGAACTAGGCAATTTAAGTTCAAATGAAGTTTTCAAGTTTTATATCTTGAAATCTGCCTTGGAGCTGAAAATGAAACTAATGGAGAGCTTCCTCAAGTTCCCAAACCACATGACATCTTATCACAGCGACCACACGATTAATTATAAATCTGACCAGCACGCTCCAAAACAGAGATTACAAATTCAAACTTAGTCCTAAGTTGGATATTTTTACTTGTTGTCGAGTCACACCTCCAGCACGGATATTTTCGTCGACGCGCCTGATGAAACTCGAATGCAATGCTGGTACTACGCCCTCACCAGTGAAAATCCTAGGCCGGTATTCCGGCATACGTCTCAATGGTGGCTCTAATTACATTCACTAGCAAATGTTTTCGACTCGAACTACTTAAAGCGTTGTTATTGTCCTGCAACTACACACAAATGATAAATCAATTGTATGGTGCCGTACAGCACAACCCGTACGGGCGATCAATCAACAATAATATATAAGAAAGTAAAAACATTCGCCCTATATCATTCCATACGGACCGCCCCGAGCTAAGCCACATCTCAAGGTACATGACCGGGTTTTCTACCACCCAACGGGGTCCCATGTCTTTGCATAGTGCTGCACCAGTAGGGGGCGCATCGTGTTATGTCCCACCCGATGGGGGCTCCTACTAATTTTGTAGTACGCATGGGTACTGCGTGTCATATGTTCCCTGAAACATGAAAAGTTTCAGAGACTCATATTAACATTTCCGTGTCAAGCCACGGAAACAATAACATGCTACCTCTCGCATGGTGAGCTTACCGCAATTGATCCACTGGCGGTGGCGTACCTTACCTCTTACCTGACGTCGGAGCGTTGTTACAGAATATAATAACACATAAGTTAGCTAGCCACCTTAAGTAACTAATACTATAATAGACCCTATGTGGGCATAGTAACTAATCCTCACTCGACTACTTCTAAGTTTTCAAAATAGGCTTTTTTCGAGCCTGCTATTCCCAATGCGGCTCTAATACCAGGCTGTGGGGACCTGTTCCACACATTCCATGAATCGCAGAGGGTGGTGCCGTGCGACACGGCACCCAACAGCACACAAGAAAAGAATATGACAAAATACAAAGTTTTTTTATAGAAACAGCGGAAGTCTTTTACAATACTTAATATACATTGTGTCAGTACCCTAAAAACCTTACACCCCCTGAGGTTACAAAGGTCTCAAGGGAAAGCCGTCTACTTGGATTGAAGACCCTCGGAGGCCCACTTGTCAGACATGACCGGACCTGCTTCTCTAACATGGTTAATCCCTAGGTCGCCACATGTACTGCCAAACCGGAGCTACCGCCCACAAGGGGGAAGCTCCGGACCAAGTACCGAAATGGCACCTTCGGACTTAACCCCTGACCAAGAGAAGCTCCGGACCTAACACGTGTCAGATAGCCCCGGAGCTACCTGCTTCCCACAGCAAGCTCCGGGGCTGCCACGTGTCCAAACGTCGGAGCTTGCAGCCTCTAACCTCCGGAAGATCTTGTAACGGCTTCGGATCTTCAAAGGAGAGCCAAGGACTTCAAGACCCGATTAAATGTCATTAATGCCATATTAATGACACTTAAACGGACGATCTTAACACCTGTAACGACACTGACGGAGCCCGTTATAGGATCATAAACAACAATTAATCGTGTATCAATACTAGTAATCGCTGGGGCCACATGTCGGGCCAGGCTATCTTGTAACGGTCTGTCCTTGTACTATAAAAGGATAGGCCGACGATACACACGGAGGGATAGACATTCACAGACGTGGACAAGCAATCATACGTGACAAGCGAATACAACACCAACACACCCGTGGAGTAGGGTATTACGCTCAGGCGGCCCGAACCACGTAGATCCTTGTGTCTCCTGTGTTAAATCACAATTCACCTTCTTGAGTCTCCACACGCCCACACCGAACCACAAACTCCTTCAACACTTTGGCAGTGTCAGGAGATCTGCCGACTCCAACAATCGACAGTTGCCGCGCCAGGTAGGGGTGCCTGGGATTTTCGAGAATGGTGAACTCCGCGGCTGGATCATCCAACGGCCAACCTGCTGCTCAGGCTGTTGGGGGCAATCACTCCAACAGGCAGCCACCAGCAGGAGCCTCAGCACCAGCAGGAGCCACACTCCCACCACCACCATCTTCTCCAGCAAATCGTGTTGGGCAACGTGATGGTGCGCCAGCGTCACTTACTGCGTCGGCAAGTCATGACAACCCGGAACACGCGCTCCATGCAGCGCGTGCTCTTCTCCAACGACCACCATCTCCGGACGCATCTCGAGATGCAATGGAGCAGCGGAGAGCCAATGTGGAGCATTTGGTCGCAGCAGCGGCCGAACGCCTCAACAACAAGGGTCCTCCTCCTTCAGGACGAGCCCCGTCGCAGCGGCGGACTTTGTCTGGAAGACTTGGTCCGCACGTCTCCAACAACAGGAGACGATCTGCGTCACAGCAGGTGACGTCGTTGCCCTCTGGGGCACGACGCACCCATACGGTATCCAGGCTTTCGACTCATGACCTCTGGGCGGAGCTTGATCGCCGATACCGCCAACAGGATGGTCGTGTCCATATCGAGCGTGCTCGTGAAAGACGGGAAGCTCAGGAGCTTTCTACTCTGGAAGGAGTAGGAGGAGGTTGTTCAGCCCTAGCCATGCACCTGCGCATGGTTAGATGGCCACAGAAGTTCCGGCCACACCTGCCGGAAAAATTCGACGGGACTGTCAACCCCGCCGAATTCCTTCAGATATACTCCACTGCAATCTTGGCAGCTGGAGGAAACGAGGCTGTAATGGCCAATTACTTTCCAGTGGCCTTAACCGGGACCGCCAGGTCCTGGTTTATGAGCCTTCCACCCAACTCTATCAACAGTTGGGAGGAGCTGTGACGTCAGTTCACTGCCAACTTCGGGAGTTCATACACCCGACCAGGCACTGAACTGGACCTTTTTGCGGTCGTGCAAAAAGGGGGAGAATCTTTGCGGTCCTTCATCCAAAGGTTCTCTCAGGTACGCAACACAATCCATTCTATCTCAAGCGCTTCTGTCATTGTGGCATTCAGACAGGGCGTGCGAGACAAGAAGATGTTGGAGAAGCTGGCGATCAAAGAGATCACCAGCGTCACGGAACTCTTCAGCCTAGCAGACAAATGTGCCAGAGCTGCGGAGGGCCGTGAAATGCACTCCAAACCAGCCTCGGAGGATCACAAGAAATCCTCCAAAGAAGAAGCCGCTACCTCCAGGGGTGGCAATAAGAAAAAGAAGACCAACGGCAAGAAGAAGCCGTCGGCCGGCCCATCCAACGTTGCAGCTACTGCAACTCCTGGTGGCCGGGGGCCACGCCCCGAGAAGCGACCTCGACCGTCTTCTGAAGACGGTGGCAAACCCAAAGTGTGGTGTCCCATTCACAAAACGGGCAGCCACGGTTTGGAAGACTGCCGAGAGGTCCAAAACCTTGCCGAGCGCTACAGCAAGCGCCGGGAAGGGTCCCCTTTCTGACAGAGGGAAGGAAAACAGAAGGTCGATGAAGCTCCGGCTAAAGAGGAGTTAGGGTTTCAGGATCCCAAAAAGGTCCTGAAGGCCGTCTACACCTCCGTCGACGATGACTCTGACGTCTCTGACAACGAGCGTCGGAAGACCATGAACACCATTTTTGGGGGATCATGGGACATCACCTCCCGTCGCATCATCAAGACTATGCGGCGGGATATGGCCGCTGTAGCTCCTACAGCTAGACCGGAGCCACATCGAAAGTGGATGGACACATCCATCACTTTTGATGCTTCGGACTGTCCTCGAAGCATGGTCGGAGCTGGACAATTACCTTTGATGGTATCCCCCGCCATCAATAAAATCCAACTCCATCATGTTATGGTGGACAGAGGTTCGGGGCTGTACCTCATAAGCTTTGAAGCTTTTACCAAGCTTCAGCTTCGACCTTCGGATCTCCAGCCCTCTCGACCTTTCTCCGGAGTAGGTCCGGGGGCCATTACCCCACTCGGAGCTATAACTCTCCCCGTTACCTTCAGGACACGGGAGAAGTATCGCACTGAGAAGTTGGTCTTCGACGTCGCTCAGATCAACTTACCATTCAACGCCATCTTGGGTAGACCTGCCCTATACAAATTTATGGCAGCTGCTCATTATGGATACCTGGTGTTGAAGATGCCAACACCAGTAGGCGTTCTTCGGATCCGCGGAGATCGCACCGCCGGAGTAACTGCTCTGGATGAGCTCCATGCACTCACAACGGCGCAAGAGGAGGACTCCAGACAGGAGCAAGCTCCGACACCCCCGAGCATTCGTCAATGAGGCTCAACCTCTGCACCCCGTGTGCAGCCAAGCGGCGACACCGACATTCCCGTCAAAGTCGTCCAAATTGGTTCCAATGCCGCTCAAACCACCCGTATATCGGGAGGGTTGAACGACAAATAGGAACTCACGCTCATCACTTTGCTCCGAGCTAATGTTGACGTGTTTGCCTGGCAACCGTCACAAACGCCTGGGATCCCCAGGGAAGTGATTGAGCACAATCTGAAGATTTACCCCGATGCTCAGCCTGAGCATCAGAAGCCTCGGAAGCAATCCGTAGAGCGGCAGAACTTCATCCGACAAGAAGTGAAGAAGTTGCTCGAAGCCGGATTCATCCGAGAAGTCTTCCATCCAAAATGGCTGGCGAACCCAGTCGTTGTGCCCAAGGCCGGCGAGAAGCTTCGGATGTGCATCGACTACACCACACTGAATAAGGCATGTCCAAAAGATCCATTCCCACTACCTAGAATAGATCAGATAGTGGATTCCACCTCCGGGTGTGAGTTACTGTGTTTCCTAGATGCATATTCTGGGTATCATCAAATCAGGATGTCTAGGGAGGATGAAGAGCATACTTCATTCATCACAGTAGATGGATTGTATTGTTACACAGCCATGCCATTTGGTCTTAAGAATGCAGCTTCAACTTTTGTACGAGCTATGTACAAAACTTTTGAAGAACTCATCAGAGACATAGTGGAAGTGTACGTCGATGACATCGTGGTCAATATCAAGAACAAGGAGTCCCTCTTGGACACCTTGCAGGCTGTCTTCGACAAGCTGCGGGCAACCCGCACGAAGCTAAACCAAGACAAGTGTGTCTTCGGGGTTAGCTCCAGAAAACTTCTTGGTTTCCTGGCGAGTCACTGGGGCATAGAGGCTAATCCGGCGAAGATAAAAGCCATTGAAGACATGCGGCCAACAACCCGCATCAAAGACGTCCAAAAGTTAACTGGGTGTCTAGCGGCCCTCAGCCGGTTCATATCAAGATTGGCGGAATGGGCACTTCCCTTCTTCAAGTTGTTGAGGAAGTCCGAACCATTCCAATGGTCCGAAGAAGCAGAGAAGGCATTCCAGGAGCTGAAACAGTTCCTCACCACCCTACCAATTCTGGTAGCTCCGAACCCTAGTGAGCCTTTGTTGCTTTACATTTCAGCTACTGACGAAGTCGTCAGTATGGTTCTGGTTGCGGAGAGACCAGAACTACCCCATACTCAGGAATCCAGACCCCTTCGGGAGGGTCCGGAGGTTCCTGAAAGTGAGTCTGGGTCCCAACTCCCAGACTCAAACCCACAAGAAGTCACATCAGAAGACCCAGACCCCTCTGAGAGGGTCCATGTCATTTCTGAAGAAGCTTCGGGTTCCTCCAGCCAGAACCCGGAGGTCCACGAAGAGAATCTGACTCCTCCGACAGGGTCCGGATCAATGAAGAGGAAGCTCCGGACCCCTCCGGGAGGGTCCGGACCATTCAACGCCCGGTATACTTCATCAGTGAAGTATTACATGATGCCAAGACTCGATATCTAGAGGTGCATAAGCTGCTTTATGCAGTTCTTATTGCCTCCAGGAAGCTTCGACACTACTTCCAAGCTCACAAAGTCTCGGTGGTGACCTCCTATCCACTTCGAGCGATCTTGCATAATCCCAGTTCAACTGGAAATATTGCAAAGTGGGCAGCGGAATTGGCTGAATTCGATCTCGAATTCATTTCGAGGCAAGCAATCAAGAGTCAAGCGTTGGCAGATTTCGTGGCGGAATGGACTCCCTCTCCGTCAAACCCTGGGGGCCCCAGTGAACAGAAGACGGAGCATCAAGCTCCAACCTTCACCGAGCCTCACTGGACCCTCTACTTCGATGGCTCCATGCAGAAGCAGGGGGCCAGAGCTTGAATCCTTCTCCTTGCACCGACTGGGGAGAAGGTAAAATACATGGTACACCTTGACTTCAAGGCGACCAACAACATGGCGGAGTATGAAGCACTCATCCATGGACTAAATGTGGCACTATCATACGGTGTCAAGCAACTGCTGGTCAAAGGAGATTCACAGCTCATCATCAAACAAGTGAAGGGTGAATGCTCCTGCAATAATCTCCAGCTAGCTGCTAACCTCCTTGAAGTCCAGAGGCTTCAGGAGGACTTTGAAGTCCTAGACCTCCACCATGTTCAGCGTGCCACAACGCTGAAGCCGACGAACTCTCGATGAAAGCGTCAACTGGAGCTCCAGCTCCTGAAGGATCTTTTGTACGAAGATTGTCGAAACCCACAGTTCAGCCTGCCGAACTGAACGAAGGGGGCGAGATTAGCATCCCGAAGCTAACGGTCCCGATGGCCCTGTTACCATGGCAGCCATCAAGGGTCGTAGGTGCTGCCGGAAGCACCGAGCAACCCAGCACGCAAGACTCAAATGCTCAAGTCAGTTCCGACGCATGGATCTCGGAGATCCGGAACTACTTGAAAGACAACATCCTTCCTGACGATGATGTATCTGCTGACCGGGTAGTCAGATTGGCTAAAATATACACGCTGGTAGAAGGGGATCTCTACCGGCGCGGTGTCAATGACATCCTAATGCGGTGCATCACAAGGGAAGAAGGCTGCGAGCTCCTCGCAGAAATCCATGGAGGCGAGTGTGGGAACCACGCATCTTCCCGCACGCTGGTCGGAAAAGCCTTTCGGCATGGCTTCTACTGGCCTACAGCGCTCCAGGATGCCACTGAGCTGGTGAAGAAATGCGAAGCATGCCAATTTCATGCAAAGCAAATTCATACACCTGCTCAGCCCTTACAAATGATACCTCCTACGTGGCCCTTCGCTGTGTGGGTGATGGACATCTTGGGACCCTTCCCAAGAGCCGTCGGAGGTTACAAGTTCCTGTACGTAGCCATTGACAAGTTCACCAAGTGGCCGGAAGCAACTCCAGTTGTGACGATCAACAAGCAATCTGCTATCAACTTTCTGCAATGCATTGTGAGCAGATTTGGAGTCCCAAACAAGATCATAACTGATAATGGGACTCAATTCACAAGCTCCGCATTCCAAGGATATTGCGTAGACCTCGACATACAAGTTTGCTATGCCTCCATAGCTCATCCAGCCAGCAATGGCCAAGCCGAGAGAGCAAATGCAGAAATCCTTAAAGGACTCAAAACGCGCACCTATGAGCGCTTGAAAAAACACAGAGCCAACTGGATCGAAGAGCTTCCGCCCACTCTATGGGCCAACATGACTTCTCCAAACCGGTCAACCGGATAAACACCCTTCTTTCTGGTGTACGGAGCTGAAGCAATCCTTCCTCCGGAAATCACCTTGGGTTCGCTTCGGGTCCGGACCTTCGACGAAGCCGCGCAGGACCAGCTCCGGCGTGAAGACCTAGACCTCCTCGAGGAGGGAAGGTGCCAAGCAGCTGTTCGGAATGCCCGATATCACCAAGCTTTACGGCGTTATCACCAGCGGCATGTACACAACCGACAGCTCGAGGAAGGCGATCTGGTGCTACGGAGAATACTATCCAGAGAAGGGTTAAACAAACTCTCCCCCGGCTGGGAGGGGCCCTTCTGAGTGATCAAAGTATCCCGTCCCGGAAGCGTTCGCTTGGCTACCAAGGATGGGACACCTCTCCCAAATCCTTGGAACATCGAGCACCTCCGTAAGTTCTACACTTAATTCCACGAAGGTTAGTCTTGAGTAACTTGAGATGTATGTTATAGAGTCATTGTACAGTGTCGGGTAGTTCCTCCGGGAGAGCAGCCGGACCTTTCCCGAAAGGTTTGCAAAGCTCATGCAGCACTTGTCACAGTCTCCGGACTAAAAGTGCGGCTAACTACCCTGGGTCAAATGAGAAACCAAACACACTTAGCCTGGTTCCGTACCCTAAGAGTGTACTTGTTTCCCCTGTACCCCGGACCTATAATGAAAGACATCTTCATGTGAAATAGACTCCACGTGCATTCATTTTGTGCAGGCTCGACATTTTTATTTTTCTCTTTCTTGTCTATAACAGAGACGTGCAATTCTTAAGAAATTTTTAGTTCGACCGGTTTATATACGATTCGAGTTGTATTGTCAGATCTTTTGGATTTAAATATCGTTTATGGCCAACTCACCTGAAAGCCGCCAAGACAATCTAGGGCCAGAGTGCGCTATCGACTTAGCCTGGTCAAGCACCCTAAGTACGCCACTCTACCTACACCCCGGCAGGCTAAAGTAAGGCGGGTCCATGGAAAATTGGATCTAAGAGAAAAGACAACGCATCCAGTTGTATTTAAAATCGCGTTCAACTTAAAATTTTCTTGAGAATCGTAAGCCGCGACGAAATTATAGACAAGGAACGAATTTTACTATTTTTCTTGGCTTAAGTGTGCGGGAAAAATAAACTTTACGTTGATGGAGAAAAGCCGGAGCTAACGAAGCTCCGACTCCCCCAAGGGGGTCAACCGTCGGCGCTGAGTAAAAGATGGTGAGAAGACCCCATAAATGGAGTCTGTTGCCAACAAACCAAGTGTTGGCAAAGGTCACTGCCGGAGCTACTAATCTCCGACACTTTGGAGGACTAACTATCGACGCTCTACGTGTTGATAGAGGCTATTACCGGAGCTACCAAGCTCCAGCGATGGACAATGCCGGAGCTTCTAAGCTCCGACAACTTCAGGGGACCTTCACTATCAAAGACTTCGGACCTAAATTCTACAAGTTCGGAGCAAATTCGTCTTCAACAAAACTCAATATCCTTTTGGTACATGTTCACAATCAAATTGTGTACATCTACCAGGGGGCCAAGTGAAGATAAAGATGTTGAAGATAAAAAATTAAATTTGCAAAAATTTGGGGATTTCATTCATCTGGAGACAAGGGATTACAAAATTGAGGAAGAAGAAGAGAAAATACAGGTGAGAGCTAAAGAGATGGTCCTAGACCCTATGGAAGAACTCGGCGACCTTCTGGGCGACCTCCGACACGCTGGCTCGGGTAGCTTCGCCTTCTCCTTCGAAGGGGCCTTCAAGCACCGGGTCCAGAGGAAATTGAGGGTTCCGGCTGGTGTAGCACGTCAGCACATATTCTGTGACGTTCCTCGCCAGGGATTGCCCCTCGACCTCCAGTTGGTCCACGATGACGTCACCCACCTTGGAGAGCTTGCTACCTACTGCGCTCAACGCCTGCAGCGCAAGGTCCGGCTCTGGCTCCGGATCATCCAGGCGCCCGGGGCTGAAACCCATCGGCGTTAGCGCATCATTGGCCTTGCCCAGGAACTCCCAAATCTGCAGGGAGTCTGCCGTCCTCAGGCCCTTCACCTCTTCCAGGGATCTCTTGGCCGCCGTCAGTTCGGAATTCTCACGGGCGAGGCGCTCAACTTCTTTGGCGTTTTGCTGAATCTTTGCAGCAACCCGTCTCTCAAGTCTTCTGAGCTCCTCTTCCCGGAGGTGGATCTTGTTCCGACGATCGACCAGGTCCTTCTCCCTAGCCTCCACTTTCTTCTCCCGGGCAACAAGGGCACACTCGTATTCATAGAGTTCCTGCCCCCGCACCCAGGTCTTCTCCTCTTCCTCGAGGCAGTGCTCTTCCAACTTCTTAGTGCGCTCCTCGAGGCCCTTGTCAGCCAGAGCTACTTTCTCAGCGAGCTCCTCTTCCCGCCTCAGGATGTCATCCCGCAGCTCCAGGAGTTTTTTCTCTTCGTCCTCGAGCCGTCTCTCCCTCCCTTCGAGTGCCTCTCGGCGCTTGATGAGTGCGGAGTTGATGGCCTCAAGCTGTTCATACCAAGCATTGGCCGCGTCGTTGGCAGCCTTGGCCTGATCGTGGATCTCCCGGGATTGAGCGTCGAGGGCATGAGTCATGCTCTCCCTTTCATCCAGCAGCTTATCCCAGTACTCCAGGCGGATCTTCTCCCGCTTGATCCACTCCTTGTCGTCCGCTAGCCTCGACTGCGCCAGCTTAGTCTCGAAGTGGAGCCGATTACGCCACCGCCTAAGGGTTTGGCACTCCTCTTCAAGAGCCTTGCTGTCGTGGAAGAAGGCCAGTTGGACCTGACGCAGACTAGAGCAGGCGTTGTCGATAGACATCGATAGCGGGATGGGCTCCGGACCTGCTGGGGTCTCCTCCGCTGGTTCCAGCGGGTCTTCACATACAAAAATTGGGTCCCACTCTACGAGAGCGGAACCCTGAGCTTCCAAGGCACTAGGGCCGTTCTCCGGGATGGCCTCAGTCGCCATCGAAGAAGGCCCCACCGCCAAGTCTTCATTCGCCCCCTCAGGCAGGGGGCCAGCGACTTCGCTTGGGCACTCCAGCTCGGCCGCAGGTACCATCAACGTCGTCGCCTCCAGAACAGGAGCTGCTACAGGCTCCGACCGGGATACCTCTTCCGAGGGAGGCTCGAGCTCCCTCGCCTCTACAACCGCCAACTCTGTAACCGGCGCTCCAACAATAACCGGCTCAGCGACCGGTGCTTCGGAGGTAACCGGCTCAACTGCCGGAACTACCTCGACTTCCGGCTTGCATGCCGGAGCTTCAGTCACCTCCGGCTCAATCGCCGGGGCTTCGACAAGTTCCGGCTCCGAGGCTGGGACTACTACTTCTTCCGGCTCTACAGCCGGAGCTTCCACCACTGCAGCACCAGGACCCGGAGCTTTAACCTCCAAGACAAGTGCCGCTGGCATGTCTTCACTCCCGTGGTCCGGTGCTACCACGGGAAATTCTGTGGACGAGTCGAGGTTCATGACCACGACAGCCGGCGCCGGAGCTGTCGCAGCCTCAGCCACCACCTGGGGCGGCACCGGGACAGGAGCAGAAGCTCCCCCGACCTCAGACATCGTGGCCGAGGGTGAAGCTTCACTCCCCTTCTTGGGGACGCTGCAGAGGATGGATAAAGAAAATTAACAAACAATCGCTACAACTAAAAAGTTAACCAAGGTAAAGATCAAAAATTACCTTGGAAAGCTTCCGCACCAGCTTGCGCGGAACCTTTTTCCCGGACGTTCTGGGCTGGCCATGGTCGGCATAGGAGCTTCGGGAGGCCCCCCAGAACTTGTCGCAGCCACGGGCGTTTCCCGGGTCGAGGCTCTCCTCGATCGGGAGGAACCCCTGGACCTGGAGGCTCCCACCGTCCCAGGTGTCGGAGTCGTGCACCCGGAGCTAGCACCCCCGGAGGGCTCCACCACGGGGACAAACGCGCTCCGGGAGGATCCCACTGCAGGAACAGTCTCGTTCTGGGAGGACCCCATCACGGGGACAGTCGCCACGGCGGCAGAAGATCTTCCCCCCTGGGGAGAAGGAACCGAGGTGGAAGTAGCGGGCCTGACGGACCTTCCGTCGGCATGTTGTAGCTTCCTCTTCCGACTCTCCGGCTCCTCCGCCAGCTCCTTGCCCTTGCCGATGACCTCGACCCTCAGCTGTGGAGCAAGGACCGAGCTGTCTTCGGGCACCCCGGGGATTGCCACCCGGGTGGTTGGTCTTCTCTCGACGACACCCAGGTCGTCAAGCGCGGGCATCGTCCGCCGGAGCTCTCTGCTGAACTCCACTTCCATGTTCAGAGGGAGAAAGGCCGACGGCGGAGTCAAGTAATCTCCGTCGACGTCGATGCCGTGCTGGAATTTCTTGAGGTGGAATTCCAAGGTCTTCCCCACCATGTTGGACTTCAACCTGGTCTCAACTCGGTCCTCGTCCATCACGATGTTGAGGGCCCAGGCGAGCTTCTCCCTCCTCATCAGCGGCGCCCACCTGTTGGTCAGGAAGTTGCAGAACACCGCCTGGGGAGTCAATCCTCCCTCCACGCATCGGTGGATCCTGGTCAGGACAGGGTCGAAAGCTTCCCCCAGCACCGGAACTTCACTCCATATCGACGTGTCGATGCCGGGCAGACTGTCTGGCAGCTCCAACCGCTCATGCTCCTCCACCCTGACGATTATCCAATCTTTCTTCCAGTCATGCCACTTCCTGGAAGGGAACGACCGGAGGTACTTGAATGGGCACTTCTTGCGCTTCACGAAGTAGTAGAAGCCAAGATACTCATTGCTCCGGCCGTTGGTGTGAACGGTGAAGAGGGTTCGGAAGAGCTCGACGCAGGGGGGGGGATGCCCACCCATATCTCGCAGAAGTGGACAAAGATGGACACGAGGAGAATGGAGTGAGGGCCAAGGTGGTATAGCTGCAGACCATAGAAGTCTAGCAGCATCAAGAAGAAAGAAGAAAAAGGTGGGATCAGCCCCACCATGGCGTACGAAGAAAAGTACACCATCTCGCCAGCGCGCTCCTTCTCAAAGGGGAGCTCCCCGCCGGCACGGACCAAGCGGTTGAAGAAGTCCGAGGACCACCCCATGAGGGCCCGGACCTTCTTCAAATCGTTGTCGGTCTTCAGGCGACTCTCACGCAGACCCAACTCCATCGCGACACAGCTAGGCAAGAGAAGAGGAGCAAAGTACGAGTCGGGAGTTTGAGCGCAAGATCAGATGAGAGGCGTAAAGAACTCCCGACGGTGCGCGCTTTCCTTCTTAAGTAAGCCCTCGCAACGCTTCGATGGAAACCGTAGGGAATTCGAAGATACTACTCAAGAATTCAACCCAACCGATGACAGGGTCCGGGACCACCCCGACGATCAAGTCGAGGCTCTTACCCAGGCGAATGGTTGTCATCACGAGGCGGGAAACCCAAAGGCGGCGGCCTGACAGGGCGCGCAGAACCGATACGGTTTTCGTATCGGGAACCAGCGACCTTCAATTGCGTGAGATCCGCACGTCAAAGATTTCATCTGCCGCCTGAAGTACGCCACGCGGCGGGATCTAACTGTAAAACCTTGCCAACGACACCTCCGAAGACCCTCGAAGACCCAGTTCAAGAGTCGCAAGGATGGACCCACCTCCGACGGAACGACTTCACCCCAGTGACCTTATTCGGAGGTAGGTCCTGGGGGCCACTGTCGGTACCCTAAAAACCGTACACCCCCTGAGGTTACAAAGATCACGAGGGAAGGCCGTCTACTTGGATTGAAGACCCTCGGAGGCCCACTTGTCAGACATGACCGGACCTGCTTCTCCAACATGGTTAATCCCTAGGTCGCCACGTGTACTGCCAAACCGGAGCTACCGCCCCCAAGGGGGAAGCTCCGAACCAAGTACCGAAATGGCACCTCCGGACTTAACCCCTGACCGAGAGAAGCTCCGGACCTGACACGTGTCAGATAGCCCCGGAGCTACCTGCTTCCCACAGCAAGCTCCGGGGCTGCCACGTGTCCAAACGTCGGAGCTTGCAGCCTCTAACCTCTGGAAGACCTTGTAACAGCCCCGGATCTTCAAAGGAGAGCCAATGACTTCAAGACCCAATTAAATGTCATTAATGCCATATTAATGACACTTAAACGGACTAACACCTGTAACGGCACTGACGGAGCCCGTTACAGGATCATTAACAACAATTAATCGTGTATCAATACTAGTAACCGCCGGGGCCACATGTCGGGCCAGGCTAGCTTGTAACGGTATGTCCTTGTACTATAAAAGGACAGGCCGACGATACACACGGAGGGACAGACATTCACAGACATGGACAAGCAATCATACGTGACAAGCGAATACAACACCAACACACCCGTGGAGTAGGGTATTACGCTCAGGCGGCCCGAACCACGTAGATCCTTGTGTCTCCTGTGTTAAATCACAATTCACCTTCTTGAGTCTCCGCGCGCCGACACCGAACCACAAACTCCTTCAACACTTTAGCAGTGTCAGGAGATCTGCCGACTCCAACAGTCGACACTTTGGAAGTAATATTCATAGCTAAACTCTCAGAATAGCTATGCAAAAGTGCAGCCGTCCAGCTCGGGGACGCTACACACTAGCAGCACACAACAATCATGGTAGCGTGCAGGGCTCCCACTCGGCGGTATACCCTGACGGGGGCATCGCCTCATCTTCGGGCCCTTCCTCATACGTCTCACCTGCAAACAACTTAACATAGCAACTGTGAACACGAAGGCTCATCAAGAGTTAACTGTCTCACTTAAAGATGGAACTCTACATGCAGGGATACTTAACATATGAATAGATAGCTGTAAATGAATCGCCTACATGTTGATCCTTAATTTTCAAGTTATTAACAGCAGCTTACAAGTTCAATAACAGTAACTTTAGTGAGCATATTGGACAACAATCATAGTTACAAAGAAATTATATTTCAATACATCATATTCTCCTGGCTTCTTTGGTATTTACTACGTCACAGCACAGTGAACAAACGCTACTCAAATAACCGCGAGGGACGGTGATTGTAATCAGTAGACACCTGAATAACATGTCACCTACACCCGTGCCTAAGGAGCATGTTGTGCTCCTCACCACGTCATACGCAACAACCATTCATAAGAAACTCAAATGCCAAACCGGTCCCACCATCGTGACCACAAGGTCTCCGAACGGAGCATGTCTTTGCCCGCCGGACGATTTACACCATGCTGACCTCAACCAACTCCTATCGACAGTGGGCTATGCCTCGACATCCAAGTTATCAATTTACATCGGTTTCGATGGTTCCATATGCCCAGTATGCATCCGGTACAGTTCAAACATGTCCTGCGGGGCCGCACACGGATCGGTCCTCAACTGACACAAGCAAGTCTATGCACGTGAGACCACGTCTCGCTGCATCCAACCCGCTGCTCGGTCTCAATTTCATATTCGTAAAGCATTCTTTGATCGAATACATCTCGTGTATTAAAATCCTATCTCGCGAGTAGATTCCAACTACTCGACTTCTACCATATTCCTGAAAACTTAAGCATGGCATTTTCTACTCGTAGGGCTGTAGAACTACCCAATACTCCATGGGATTTGTGGTTCATGCAAGTGGAGTAACAAGCACCTTGGCCCTATTGCACAAAGTTCATCCTAGACATAAGTGATACGAATATAAACATTGAAATAGCACCTAAATGCAAACCAAGGCTTGCCTGACTGCGAGTCAAAGGGATAGTTAGCTTCTGGAAGTAGACTCTCCAAGGGCTCCGTATCCTCCTCGATCCAGGTCACTAAATGATATACAATATATAAAGTATATGCGTGATATTGAAACTATACAAAAGATATTATAAATACCGATCAGGTAAGGAGATTATTTGAATTGGCTTAGGGATTTTTACAGTAGATACTAGGTTCTATGTGGAAGATCTGGACCAAGAATTAGAGATGTTCAATGAATCTTGTTGTCTCTAAAATTCTAACAAATAAAAGGCTTATCTGGATTTTGCTAATCAAAATGTAGCTTTGTCATGGCTACCAGTAAGTTATCTTGGTATAAGAAGTCTCACTGGTTCTAGGAAAATTCGTTTCATAATTTTCTGAGCTTTCTATAGGGAGAAATTGATTTTGCAATTTTGCAAGAAATTCTGCAAATGTTTCTGTACATTTTTCAATTAACATAAGTGATTTGATCACTGTTTGGTCCAGTAAATGAAGTCCAATGAAATTGAAATTTTTACTGGAGATCAAGTTTATCTTCAAGAGTGCTTTGACTAAAATTAGAAATTGTCCAATTAACAGAACAGGGGTAATTAATTTCCCAAGCAGTTAGATCAAAGGAATTAATTGTAGAAATTCTTGGACTTTCATGTCCAACAAATTGCACCACTGCAAACTAGGGATTAATATGAGTCTACCAGAATTTATTATGTAATTTTTGAGCAAGTATGGTAGAAGAAATTGAATTTAGAAGTTTGCTCCAAATTCAGGAATTAATTGTAAATTGGAAACGTTTGAATAATCCAGCCGGACCCACTTATTTGAAATGGGCCAATCGCATCTGGACCACACCGAGGGGTACGAGGTTTACCGCGCAGCCCCACCGGATCCAAAAGTAACAGCCGATCCCGAGCGAATGAAACCGAGGCTGACATGCGGGACCCATGCGTCATCTTCTACCTCGCGACACGGGCTTCGACCGCGGCGGCGCTGCGCCGGCGAGCTCGCCGGCTTCCCACTCCCGGCCTTCCTTCACCCCAAAACCTCACCTCCTAACCATTTTCCAGGGTGCTGAGTATGATGGGGAGGTAGTCGCACGCGGCCGATGAACGGAAACCCGTGTGCGACGGCATCGGAAAAAGGCAGGAAAGGATCCTGGAAGCATGAGGGAGACTAATATGAGTTGGAACAGGGGTGAAATAGTCGGCAAAGTTGCTTTCGACGGTGAACCACGGCTTTTTCTATGGCAATGGGGAAAAACACAAATACTCGGCCGTCACTCGATAGTTCCTCTTGATTCTCGGTAGAGATGTGCATTAGGGGGTATAGAATATAATCCTTAATTGGATTGAGGAATCGTTGCACGTAGAAACCGAATTAAATTGATGACCTAGTGACCTCGGTAAGAATTAGCTTCGGTAAAACACGAAATACAGAAGCTAAGAGGCATGATAGGGGCTGAAACTTCACCAGCAGAATCTATGTTCTATTAAGCACCTTTTTGTGGTTGGCGGGGAAGAGTGAAACGGACTAGAACCTCGGATTCATGGTGGAACAGAGGAGGTCCAATGGCGGCTCCACGACGACGTCCGTGGAACTTCAAAATACGGGCAAAATAATGAGCAAAATGATAAGCCAATTGGTGGAGATGATAGAGCATGGCCTTGGGGCCATCTTTGCTGTTTGCATCGAAGAGAAACGAGGCAGGACCAAGGTGCTCACCAGGGAGGAAAAGAAGACGGCGGTGCTCTGTTTTCCCCTGAAGAAAGAAGAACAAGCGGCGCGGCTCTGGTCGACGGTGTGGGGGAAATAAGTTTGGGGAGGGGATGAGGACGCCTTAAATCAATCTTGCCACCGAGCTACCTGCCTGTGTGCTTGGCAATCATGGTGTCGAGCTCTTCCGACGTTGAAGCCCGGGGACAACCAAGAGACAGAGGTTCCGTCAGTTCACCTAGTTGGAGAGGCTGACCAGTGTCCCACAGCCCCCCTCATGTCTATCTCTCTGGTACTTCAATTCTCCCACCTAGATTGTCAGAAAACTCCAGATTTTTGTGGAGAGGACAATTCAAATGTGGAGATTCACATCCTGGAACTTGATTTTAAATTTAGACAAGTTTCAGTGAAATTCAAATTCAAATTTGAATTTGAATGGAATTCAATGTACCCAATGAATTAAATAGAAGATGTGCTCCAAATTTTTTGTAAATTTACAAGGGTGCTAGTTGGAATATTTGAAAGCTAATGGTGAACTCAAATTTTTATTTTATCATTGTTTGAACATGAGCTATTTTGAATTTTTTATTTCCCTCTGTTGAAGTTTCAATTGGTTTGAATTTTAAATTGCCCTTTCAATTTATTTTTCCCCTTCACATTTTTAATTCTTTTCTCTGAACTTTGTACTGTGATTTTAGGGCTTTTACACGTAGCAATACGTTAAATTGTTGCAATACCATACTATTTGCCACGGCTGCGAAATCGTTGCAATAACATACTATTGCCACGAATGTGAAATCGTTGCAATACCCTGCTATTCGTTGCAATATGTTACATCGTTGCAATATGTTAAATAATTGCAATACCATACTATTTTCCACGAATTTGAAATCGTTGCAATAACATACTATTGCCAAGAATGTGAAATCGTTGCACTATCATGCTATTCGTTGCAATATGTTACATCGTTGCAATACGTTAAATCATTGCAATACCATACTATTAGCCACCGATGTGAAATCATTGCAATACCATACTATTTGTCACGAATGTTAAATTGTTGCAATACCGTACTATTCGTTGCAATACGTTAAATCATTCAAATATGTGAAATCGTTGCAATAACTTACTATTTGCCACTGATGTGCAATCGTTGAAATACCATACTATTTGCCACGAATGTCAAGTCGTATGAATAACCTATCACCACGAGACTTATGCCAACGATTCGTAAAAACTATCGCCACGTTCTTTTTCGTTGCAAAAGTGACCTTTTGCGATGAAAAACGACCTATTGTGATGAATTTTTTGTTGCGATAAACTGGAATCCTTATGGTGAAATGAAGAGAAATGAAAATCAAAGAAAAAATATTTACCAATTTAACCTATTGGCTAGGTCTCAACAACGTCTGATAAGATGGACATTCTTCCTTCTTCATTTCATGACATTCGGGCCTAGAGGGATGTGCTCAGACGGCTTGTCATGGTTCTTCCACCATTCCTTCCTTCGCGGCTTGGTGGTCTTGTGCCCGGACTTCTCTGTCTTCTTGGGGTGTTGGTGTGGATTATAAGACGAGTTCTCCACATAGATCAATTCCCTCATGAATGCAACGAGCGGGTCCACCTTTGGAGGTGTGACTTCGACCTCTTGAATGTGTTTAACATTTGGCCCATACTTGATACGAATCATGAAGCATTGCTCCAACTTCAGGCAAAAGTTAAACTTCTCCTCCTTTCCATTGATATGGAAGTGGATTTCTCCCACCCCCACATCTATGCGAGCCTTCGCGATGTTGAGCAACGGGCGCCCAAGAATGAGTGGTGTATCCTTCTTGACATCCATGTCGAGCACCACTAAATCGACAGGTGTGAGACCTATGTGTGCTGAATATATTGTCTTGTAGTGCATACACTTGCTTTGAAGATAAAAGTTTTGAATATTACCAAAACACCTTTTTAGCAAGGTCTGACTCTAGCTCCGAGCTACAACAAGGTCCGATGGTAAGTCCGGCTTGTTTTCGGTAGCTCTGGGTACGTCCGATGCTAGGTCTGATTTGCTGGCAAAGTTCGACAAGCTTTCGGTTAGCTCCGGTGAGTTTTGTCTTTAGCTCCGGCATGTTTTTGATAGCTCTGACATGTTTTTGCAAAGCTCCGAGTTGCTTTTTCTAGCTCCGGTTCTTAGGTTGACTAGTTCTGCTAGTTTTTGTAAGCTCCGGCGGGTGCTTGGTTCCACTAGCTTTGGTAAGCTCTAGCACTAGGTTCTGCTAGCTTTTGTAAGCTTCGACTCAAGGTCAGGTTAGCTTTGGTAAGAACTGGAGCTTGACCGCAGTGTTTCTGCTTGTAATTTGCAAAGTTTCAAACTTGCTTTACATCGTTGGAAAGATTGCTTAGTATTCATTTGCTATGTTTTTGGTGCATTTTGGATGATATGGATGATATCGTTCTACTGTGTTTTTGCAACATTGTAACACCCTAAATTTTCGCATCATGCATTGCATACATGATCATGCATTAAACATTAGTAGGATAAAGGGAAAATAATTATAGCGCAAAACTTATAATAGGGAATAAGTATAAAAATTATAATAATAAAAAATATATAAAAGATATAAATAAATAATATTTATATATATAATAAGAAATATATATAAAAAGTAAATGAATAAAATAAATAAGATAAATAAAAATAATAAAACATAAATAATAATATAATAATAATATATAAAAAATATATATAATAAAAGAAAAAGAAAAAAAGGGACCGCTGGCCAGGCGGCCGAGCCAGCCCAGCCAGCCGGCCCCGATCCCCGCTGGCTCCCACGCCGCGTCGGGCCATGTGCCGCCGCTGGGCCCTGGCCCCGTGCCGATCCCATGCCAGCCGACCCCGCGCCCGACCGGCGCTCACGCGCCTCGGGCCCCTCGCCCCACGCGGCACGCGCGCCCACGCGCGGAGCCGGCGCCCTCCCCGAGCCGCCTTCCACGCGCCCCGACGCACGATGCGTCCCGCCTGGCCCCGCCGCCCTCCCGCAGCACGCCGGGCCCCACGCCCCGACTCCCGCCGCCCCGCCCCAAATCCCGCCTCCCGCGCGCACGGTGCGAACCGCGCGCCGCCCTCCCGGCTCCCGCCCATGCCCCGATTCCCGCACAGCGCCCCTGGGCCCCGCCCGCCGCCTGCTCCGCGCTGGGCCCCGCCTCCCGTACCGCACGCCAGCCGCGCGACCGAGTCCCGCTCCCGAACCGTGATTCCCGCGCCTCCCACGTCCTGCGATTTCCGCGCTGTTTTGCCCGCGTGCCTGCAGCGCCGTGCGCTGGCCCTAGCCGCTACATTCGCCTAGCCGCCGCCTATAAAAGTCACGAAGGCTCCGCAAATTCCCTCGATCCAAAAAAAAAACCACCGCTGCCATCCCAGAAAGCCACGCCGCCAGAGACGCCCAGGGAGGAGCCCTAGCCGCCGGTAGGGAGAAGAAACAGAGGAAACCAGAGGCTGCGCCAAGGGGAAAAAGGGAAGAAAAAAAGAGGGGAAGCAGAGGAAGAAAAGGAGGAGGGCCCCACCGTTCACCGGAGATCGTCGTCGTCGTTGTGCCGCCGAGGGACTGCTGCACCATCTACTTCGTCTACGCATCGTCCCCATCCCTCGATCTTCGAAGCCATTGCATCTACGGTAGGATTCGTTTTTCCAATGCGAATTTTAGCGACGTATTAGATGTAATAGACGTAAATTGATTTTAGTTGTACCATAATTTTATTTTCAGCAGCATTAGTCCACTCTAAAACCCCCATAAACTCGTATGAAAACGTATGAACTAGTTGCATCTAATTAATAAACAACTGTAGTAAATTAATAATTGATCTTTGCATGCATGCATGTCATCGCATGTTGATTAATGGGTGTGCATCATGTTGATTTGTATGTATTTTCTTGTATGTGTGATCACGAGTAGAGGGAAGTGCTCAAGAGATCGTGTACGAGGATTTTCAGAATCAAGATTTCGAAGGACTTGAGCAACCCTATCCGCCGGAGCAAGGCAAGTGTCCTTGAAGCATATTGATCCTGTTTTAAAATAAATGTTTTGTTTGCAAACTGCATGCTTGTGTCAATTTGATGGGAAATCCTATGGTAGGAAGTTTACTAGATTTGTTTGACCACCCTTGTCACCTGGAATATATGGTAGAGAGTCGGGAAGGGTTTTTACCTTTTTGCTTCGCTTAATTAATTGGGATGGAAAAACCAACACTACACATTTAATTATGCATCAATGATATTCTGGTTAATGTGAACTGGTCAAGACACTGGGTGATCTAAGCAAGCCTGGTATGTGGATGGGTTGGATGTTATGGTGGTTTGCTTGCTTTAGATCTAAGGACCGGTTCATGCGAGAATAATCCAGGACTACAGTGCCACCACGAGGCCAAGTATGGGTGCGGCGTAGCTGATTAATTAGGGCTTTGCTAGTGCTGTTTGGACCATTGTGGATGCTCGGGGAAGGGGTAGTCGGATTGGGTTTGTTGATGATTGGTGGGACTACCCTGGGATCCGAATGGCTCAAGAGGGGGCCCTTGGTTGAAGATGTGCTCAGTTAGAGGCATTGCCACCGGTGAAACCTCAGTGGGGTCTAAATAGGCTAGTAATCCCTTTGTAAAGGCTATTTTGTGATCTCTTGGCCATACACCAAAGGAAGTGTAATTGGCATAAGGGAGGTTCTTTAGTCGCCGACGGGTGATGAAATCACAAACACGTGGGTAAAGTGGTACAAACTCTGGAGAGTTAACTAAAACTATCATGATAGTCGTGCTCCCGGTTATGAGCACCTGGACAACTTCCATGATTAGAGGGAAATTGGAATTTGGTAATGGGATGGTTATTGGGATGGTTATGGTTTGGTAATGGTTATGGTTGATATTATGGTTATGGTTATGGTTATGGTTATGAGATGGAATCATGATTTATGACATTGATTATGGTTATCGGCAATGGTAAATTATGGACTAGTATTATGATGGTTACATGGTTTATGATGGGTCTACTTCACATACATATAATATATTGCTTTTCAAATGTTTTAATGTACTTTTCAGCACTTAGCCGTTATTATTGTCGTCATTTGAATCAGCCACATGTCATACTTTCCACACTTGCTGAGTACGACATGTACTCACTCTTGCAATTCCCCCCCAATAGTTGCAGGTCAGAATTGTGAGTTTAATGGCGATAATGCGGAGTTCTAGGCCGTGTCTACCGTCAGCTTTGCCTGTGGTGTTGCATGGAGCTGCACTATCCCTTTTGCTTAGTTTGCTTAGTTGCTTAATTAGTTTATTTCCGCTGCATTAGTTGAACCTGTCATTAATATTCATTAGAGCTTGTATTCGAGGATATAATGAATTATGTAATAAGAGTACTTAATTAATAATTTGAGCTGTGGTAATTATCTGTTTATCATTTGTGAATCACTCGTGTATGTGTGTTGAACATCCTGGGCACACATATGCGCTAGCTTGGTTCATTTTCGGAATCGGGCGTCACAGATTGGTATCAGAGCAACAGGTTGACCGTAGGACGCAGCCTAGATAGAGTGGACACTTTAGAGCACATAGGAGCACTCAGGAATCGATGTGTTTTTGCTTGGTGTGCAGTTTGCTATATATATTGGTTGCTTGTGTGCTTAATAGAGGATTTTGGGATGCTTTAGCATTGCCATGTCCACCTAGGCTAGTATAGCTAGTTGGTTAGCTTCATATCCCTTGATGCATTTAGTTGGGGACGTTTCTAAATTCTTACCTATTGCTCTCCTTCAGATGGTGAGGACTCGCAATCAGAGGGATGTCAATGCTGAGGAGGAGAACAATGGAGTGCCTCAGAACAACAACGTGCAAGGATCTACTCAAGGAGCTATCAACATTGAGCAGCTTTTGGCCATGCAAAACCAGCTCATGCAGACCATGATACAAACAATGGGACAGCTGCAGGCTGGCAATATCAACAATCAGCCACACATGCCTCCACCGCCACCCCTGCCTCCTCATAACCGATTGGGAGAGTTCATGAGGACTAGGCCGCCAACCTTTGTTCAAGCTACCGACCCTATGGATGCTGATGATTGGCTCAAGTCCGTGGAGAAGAAACTTGCTATTGTCCAATGCAGTGACCAAGAGAAGGTCCTATTTGCTTCTCATCAACTCGTTGGAGCAGCTGCAGATTGGTGGGATGCTTATTGCAATGCTCATGAAAACCAAGAAAGAATCACTTGGGCCGAATTCAAGGAGAGTTTCCGTTCTCATTATGTGCTGGAAGGTATTATGCTCTTGAAGAGGCAAGAATTTGAGAATTTAAGGCAAGGAAGATCAAGCGTGAGTGAATATCTCAATAAGTTCACTCAACACTCAAGGTATGCGCCTGAGGATGTTAGTCGGGACAGCCGGAAGCAATATTTGTTCATGAGGGGATTGAACAATGAAATCCAAGTGCAACTACTCGATTGTGACTATGCAAATTTTCAGAAGCCTGTGGACAAAGCAATTGTGATTGAGAACAAGATCCGTGAGATGGAGCAAGAAATCAAGAGGAAGGCGCCATTCAAGGACAGCAACAAGGAAGTAATGTGCGCCCTCGCCTTGCACCACCCAATGCACCCTATTACAGCTCCTCTATTCCTGCTCAGCACCCTATCATGCAAGCACCTAGGCCTCCGATGCCTTATGCGCCTCGTGCTGATTTTCCTGGAGCCAATGCTCAAAACCAAGCTCGCCCCAATAATTCTGGTGGAGTTAAGAAGTGCTATACTTGTGGAGAAGCTGGACACTTTGCGAATCAATGTCCTAAGTCAGGCCTTGGTCAAAGAAGCAATGCACCGAGGCAAAACCCAAGACCTAATGGAGGACAGCCACAAGGAAGTCGCGCACAGCAGAATTTTGCTCGTGGCAACGTGAACCATGTCTCTACGGAAGATGCTCAACAAGCGGATGACGTGGTCATCGGTATGTTTCTCGCCAACTCCAACCCCGCGACTATGTTATTTGATTCTGGAGCATCGCATTCATTCATTGCATCGAAGTATGTTGCCAAGTATAGTTTGCCTATCTCTCATATGAAGTTTACTCTGTTGGTTAAGTCTCCTGGAGGAGAGATGAGGACAAATATAGTATGTCCAAAAGTAAGCCTTAGAATAAGGGGGGTAGACTTCTCCGCCAACCACATTGTTTTAGATTCTCAAGGGTTGGATATTATACTTGGTATGGACTGGTTGAGGAAGCACAGTGGAGTTATTGAGTGTGCCACGAAGACAGTGAAGTTGACTAAAGAAGAAGGGATCACCATAGAATTTGAAGCATATCAGACCGCACTGAATCAATTGGAGCTGAATCACGTGGACGGTGCCGCAATTGAGGAGATTCCGGTAGTGTGAATTTTTGGATGTGTTTCCGGATGAGTTGCCAGGTATGCCGCCTGATCGAGACATTGAG
Source organism: Tuctoria greenei (assembly GCA_036927565.1). Lineage (NCBI taxonomy): Eukaryota > Viridiplantae > Streptophyta > Magnoliopsida > Poales > Poaceae > Tuctoria > Tuctoria greenei. The sequence continues at coordinate 115,469,965 of JAYESD010000006.1, forward strand.
TTTGTCATTGATTTAATACCTGGAACTGCACCTATAGCTAAGAGGCCATATAGGATGCCTCCTATGGAATTAGCGGAGCTCAAGAAGCAGATTCAAGAACAACTAGAGAAAGGTTTTATTCGACCTAGCTCTTCACCTTGGGGAGCGCCCGTTCTATTTGTGGACAAGAAGGATGGAACGCAAAGGATGTGTGTGGATTACCGAGCTCTCAACGAGGTGACCATCAAGAACAAGTACACCTTGCCCCATATAGAGGATTTGTTTGATCAGATGAAAGGTGCCTGTGTGTTTTCCAAGATTGATTTGAGGTCAGGTTACTTTCAAATGAAGATTAGACTGTCGGACATACCCAAAACAGCTTTTAGAACACGGTATGGATCTTATGAGTACACCGTGATGTCTTTTGGATTGACAAATGCGCCTGCCTACTTTATGTACCTCATGAATAAAGTCATCATGGAGTACTTGGACAAGTTCGTTATGGTGTTTATTGATGACATTATGATCTACTCGAAGTATGAGAAGGAACATGAGGAACACTTGAGGCTTACGCTGCAGAAAGTGAGGGAGCATTAATTGTATGCCAAGTTCAGCAAGTGCCAGTTTTGGTTGAAAGAGGTGCTATTTTTGGGTCATATAATCTTAGGAGGAGGAGTATCGGTTGACCCCGGAAAGGTGAGAGACGTGTTGAAGTGGGAGCCGCCACAGAATGTCAAGGAAATTCGGAGTTTCCTTGGAATGGATGGATATTGCCGCCGATTCATCAAGGATTTCTCCAAAATAGCCAAGCCTATGACGGAATTGCTAATGAAGGGGAAGGCATTCCGATGGACTCAAGCTTGTCAGAATAGTTTTGAGGAGTTGAAGAAAAAGGTTGACAACAGCCCCATGTTTGGTATTGCTGGATGTAAGCAAGAGTTTCGACATCTATTGTGATGCATCGAGACAAGGACTTGGGTGTGTATTGATGCAAGAAGGTCAAGTGGTCGCCTATGCGTCAAGACAATTGAAGAAACATGAGCAGAATTACCCAACACATGATTTAGAACTCGCGACCGTGGTACATGCATTGAAGATTTGGAGACACTATATTCTTGGACATATGTGTGAAATTTATACGGATCATAAGAGTTTGAAGTATATTTTCACACAAACAGATCTGAAATTGAGGCAACGAAGATGGTTGGAGCTCATCAAAGATTATGATTTGGGGATCAACTATCATCCGGGGAAGGCCAATGTAGTGGCCGATGCTTTGAGTAGAAAGGGAGTAAGTCACCAACTCACAGTTCGAGAGATACCATCCGAGCTATGCAAGGAGTTTGAACGGTTGGACCTTGGGTTTGTAAACGAGATGGAGATGATGGAGTTAAACCCAACCTTGGAGCAGGAAATTCGAGAGGCACAAACCACAGATTAAGAGATCAAGGAAATCAAGGAAAGAACCAAAGAAGGGAGAGAATTCAGATTCGATAAAGACGAACAAGGTACCTTATGGCTTGGAAAGAGGATCGTTGTGCCTAATGTAAAGCATATTCGGGAGATAATATTAAAGGAGGCACATGACTCGCCTTACTCAATTCACCCTGGTTGTACAAAGATGTACAAAGACTTGAAGACATGCTATTAGTGGGATAGCATGAAAAAGGACATAGCCGTATATGTTGCATTGTGTGATGTGTGTCAACGAGTCAAGGCGGAACATCAAAGGCCAGCCGAATTATTGCAACCGTTGAAGATTCCGGAATGGAAGTGGGAAGAAATTGGAATGGACTTCATAGTTGGGTTACCACATACTCAGTCCGGGTATGACTCAATTTGGGTAATTGTGGATTGCTTAACCAAGTCAGCTCATTTTGTTCCTGTGAAGACCAAGTATACAACTGCATGATTGGCCGAAATATACATGGAGCATATTGTGTGTCGACACGGAGTACTGAAGAAGATAGTCTCGGATAGAGGTTCTCAATTTACATCCGGATTTTGGCAAAGATTGCATGAAGCTTTGGGAACGAGGTTGAATTTTAGTTCAGCATATCATCCTCAAACGGACGGACAAACCGAGAGGACCAATCAGATTTTGGAGGATATGTTAAGAGCTTGTGCTTTAAAGCATGGGAAAAGTTGGGACAAAAGCTTGCCATACGCGGAATTTTCATACAACAATAGTTACCAAGCAAGTTTGAAGATGTCACCATATGAAGCGCTTTATGGGAGGAAGTGTAGGACACCTTTATTCTGGAATGAGGCAGGAGAAACTCAAGTATTTGGTCCGGATGTGTTGCAAGAAGCCGAAAAGCAAGTCCAGATAATTCGTGAAAACTTGAGGGCTGCCCAATCAAGACAAAAAGGCTATGCAGACAATAGGAGAAGGAAATTAGCCTTTGAAATAGGAGATTTTGTTTACCTCAAGGTGTCACCTATGAGAGGTCATAAGAGGCAAGCTCGCACCTCGTTATATTGGACCATTCAAGATTTTGGACAGGAGAGGAGAAGTAGCATATAAGTTGGAGATGCCAGCTCATCTTTCAGACGTACACGACGTGTTTCACGTGTCTCAACTCAAGAAGTGTCTCAGGGTACCGGAAGAACAAGTGCCGATGGACGAGTTAGAACTTCAGGAGGATTTGTCTTATGTCGAGCAACCTATCAAGATCATGGACGTGAAGGAAAGGGTCACGAGAAATAAGAGGATCCGTTGGTGCAAAGTGCAATGGAAACACCATACAGAAGCCGAAGCAACGTGGGAACGTGAAGAAGATTTGAAGGCAGAATTCCCTCACCTTTTCTCCACTCTATCGAATCTCGAGGGCGAGATTCACTTTAAGGGGGGTAGGTTTGTAACACCCTAAATTTTCGCATCATGCATTGCATACATGATCATGCATTAAACATTAGTAGGATAAAGGGAAAATAATTATAGCCTAAAACTTATAATAGGGAATAAGTATAAAAACTATAATAATAAAAAATATATAAAAGATATAAATAAATAATATATATATAATAAGAAATATATATAAAAAGTAAATGAATAAAATAAATAAGATAAATAAAAATAATAAAACATAAATAATAATATAATAATAATAATATATAAAAAATATATATAATAAAATAAAAAGAAAAAAAAGGGACCGCTGGCCAGGCGGCCGAGCCAGCCCAGCCAGCCGGCCCAGATCCCCGCTGGCTCCCACGCCGCGACGGGCCACGTGCCGCCGCAGGGCCCCGGCCCCGCGCCGATCCCACGCCAGCCGGCCCCGCGCCCGACCGGCGCTTACGCGCCTCGGCCCCCTCGCCCCACGCGGCACGCGCGCCCACGCGCGGAGCCGGCGCCCTGCCCGAGCCGCCTCCCACGCGCCCCGACGCGCGATGCGTCTTGCCTGGCCCCGCTGCCCTCCCGCAGCACGCCGGGCCCCACGCCCCGACTCCCGCCGCCCCGCCCCAAATCCCGCCTCCCGCGCGCACGGCGCGAACCGCGCGCCGCCCTCCCGTCTCCTGCCCACGCCCCGATTCCCGCGCAGCGCCCCTGGGTCCCGCCCGCCGCCTGCTCCGCACTGGGCCCCGCCTCCCGTACCGCACGCCAGCCGCGCGACCGAGTCTCGCTCCCGAACCGCGATTCCCGCGCCTCCCACGTCCCGCGATTTCCGCGCCGTTTCGCCCGCGCGCCTGCAGCGCCGTGCGCCGGCCCTAGCCGGTACGCTCGCCTACCCGCCGCCTATAAAAGTCACGAAGGCTCCGTAAATTCCTTCGATCCCAAAAAAAACCACCGCCGCCATCCTAGAAAGCCACGCCGCCAGAGACGCCCAGGGAGGAGCCCTAGCCGCCGGTAGGGAGAAGAAACAGAGGAAACCAGATGCTGCGCCCAGGGGAAAAAGGGAAGAAAAAAAGAGGGGAAGGAGAGGAAGAAAAAGAGGAGGGCCCCACCATTCACCAGAGGGTATCGCCGTCGTTGTGCCGCCGAGGGACTGCTGCGCCATCTACTTCGTCTACGCATCGTCCCCATCCCTCGATCTTTGAAGCCATGGCATCTACGGTAGGATTCGTTTTTCCAATGCGAATTTTTGCGACGTATTAGATCTAATAGACGTAAATTGATTTTAGTTGAACCATAATTTTATTTTCGGCAGCATTAATCCACTCTAAAACCCCTATAAACTCGTATGAACACGTATGAACTAGTTGCATCTAATTAATAAACAACCGTAGTAAATAAATAATTGATCTTTGCATGCATGCATATCATCGCATGTTGATTAATGGGTGTGCATCATGTTGATTTGTATGTATTTTCTTGTATGTGTGATCACGAGTAGGGGAAAGTGCTCAAGAGATCGTGTACGAGGATTTTCAGAATCAAGATTTTGAAGCACTTGAGCAACCCTGTCCGCCGGAGCAAGGCAAGTGTCCTTGAAGCATATTGATCCTATTTTAAAATAAATGTTTTGTTTGCAAACTGCATGTTTGTGTCAATTTGATGGGATATCCTATGGTAGGAAGTTTACTAGATTTGTTTGACCACCCTTGTCACCTGGAATATATGGTAGAGAGTCGGGAAGGGTTTTTACCTTTTTGCTTCGCTTAATTAATTGGGATGGAAAAACCAACACTACACATTTAATTATGCATCAATGATATTCTGGTTAATGTGAACTGGTCAATACACTGGGTGATCTAAGCAAGCCTGGTATGTGGATGGGTTGGATGTTATGGTGGTTTGCTTGCTTTAGATCTAAGGACCGGTTCATGCGAGAATAAGCCAGGACTACAGTGCCACCACGAGGCCAAGTATGGGTGCGGCGTAGCTGATTAATTAGGGCTTTGCTAGTGCTGTTTGGACCATTCTGGATGCTCGGGGAAGGGGTAGTTGGATTGGGTTTGTTGATGATTGGTGGGACTACCCTGGGATCCCAATGGCTCAAGAGGGGGCCCTTGGTTGAAGATGTGCTCAGTTGGAGGCATCGCCGCCGGTGAAACCTCAGTGGGGTCTAAATAGGCTAGTAATCCCTTTGTAAATGCTATTTTGTGATCTCTTGGCCATACACCAAAGGAAGTGTAATTGGCATAAGGGAGGTTCTTTAGTCGCCGACGGGTGATGAAATCACAAACACGTGGGTAAAGTGGTACAAACTCTGCAGAGTTAACTAAAACTATCATGATAGCCGTGCTCCCGGTTATGAGCACCTGGACAACTTCCATGATTAGAGGGAAATTGGAATTTGGTAATGGGATGGTTATTGGGATGGTTATGGTTTGTTAATGGTTATGGTTGATATTATGGTTATGGTTATGGTTATGAGATGGAATCATGGTTTATGACATTGATTATGGTTATTAGCAATGGTAAATTACGGACTGGTATTATGATAGTTACATGGTTTATGATGGGTCTACTTCACATACATATAATATATTGCTTTTCAAATGTTTTAATGTAGTTTTCAGGACTTAGCCATTATTATTGTCGTCATTTGAATCAGCCACATGTCATACTTTCCACACTTGCTGAGTATGACATGTACTCACTCTTGCAATTCCCCCCCCAACAGTTGCAGGTCAGAATTGTGAGTTTAATGGCGATAATGCGGAGTTCTAGGCCGTGTCTACCGTCAGCTTTGCCTGTGGTGTTGCATGGAGCTGCGCTATCCCTATTGCTTAGTTTGCTTAGTTGCTTAATTAGTTTATTTCTGCTGCATTAGTTGAATCTGTCATTCATATTCATTAGAGCTTGTATTCGAGGATATAATGAATTATGTAATAAGAGTACTTAATTAATAATTTGAGCTGTGGTAATTATCTGTTTATCATTTGTGAATCACTCGTGTATGTGTGTTGAACATCCTGGGCACTCATATGCGCTAGCTTGGTTCATTTTTGGAACCGGGCGTCACAAACATGCTTATGTGAGGCGCTCACGTAAGGTGTTGTGTTCAAAACTGACGTGAGTCAAGTCGCAGACTTGGGCTCATATGGATTGTTTGTTTGTTCATGTGCAGGGGTTGCTTGAGTTCAAGTCATGGCTGGTGACAGGATCCCTTGGACTGGTCTCAGGGAGGAGATTAGGTTCCAACAAGCAAGTTCAGGAGGAATTTTGGTTGAGCGGGTCAGGAGGTCGCGCAGGAAGATTGAATAAAGGGCATTGCATATGAAGGTCGAAGGAAGGTGTTCGCACGTATGCATGCGGTGCATGATGTGGCAACATAGTTCAGAAGACGGTTTAAGGAAGGGAGATCTGATCGGAAGGATTGGATCGTACCGGATGATGACTTCGGCTGCTGGCTAAGTCGGTTATGGCTTGGCATGGAAATATCGAGTGGGTTATGGTAGATTTCGTGTGTGCTGCACAAAAGTTGATTCGTGTGTGGAATTACGGGATGTGTTCCGAGTCTGTTAGAAGGTCTTGAGATTGTTTCTATCTGCGAATAGGAAGATCTTGAGCAGTTATGGTTAGATGGGATTCGTGATCAGGGTAGGATCAGAATCCGGATCCAAGTTGAGTTGGCCTGTGGGCTTGTTATAAAAGCAAGGGAAGGCCAAGACTCGTGTAAGGCAACTGATGTAACAGAGGAGGGTTGCACGATGACTTTTGGGCTGTTCCTATTGTTCTCTATCAAATAAAATTCGTAGTTGAAAGGAACTTTTGTGCCTTGTTCGTCAAACATGTTTCGTACAAGTTTTACTCGTCGAGTTTTAGTTCAGTACTACCTTTCATCGGTGGTTTTATCGTAACTTGAGTTTTACACATCCAATTGACGTGATTCTTTTTGGGTTGTCTTCACAACTTGATTTACTATCATCTGTGAAAATCACACGGTCACTGGATTTTGTGTTTTTCTATCTACACGAGTTTCTTTGCAGAAATTCAGAACTGTTCTTTACCCGGTAGAACAGATTGATCTTTCAATCATAACTTGAGTTTCTATCGACGTAATTGAGTGATTCTTTTTGTGTATTCTTCGTGACTTGATTCTCTCTGATATATTACTTTTTTCACGGTGAAACACATTAATATTACTCTAACACACGGTTTCTCTAAACAGATCATCTTTCTGCCGAAGGGGTTGGTATCTAATTGTTTTTGCTACGAAATATTTTTAAATCTACCATTCACCCCCACCCTCTGGTAGCTTTTCACGTGCTCTTCGATCCTACAATTGGTATCAGAGCCACGATGCTCTAATCATTGTGATTTACACGTGTTTTTCACTAATCATCGTGGAGAAATACTCGACCAAACATTATGTGTTTGCTGGCATTGATTTTCAGGTTTGGAAGGCGCGAATGGAGGCCTTCATCCAGGCGCAAGGCTTCGCAACATGGGAAAAGGTGTACAAGCCTTAATAAGTGCCACCTAACGATCAAGTTATGGCTACAAACCTTGTGTGTTGAGAATGCTAGGCAACTTCTTAGTGCATTAGACATGGCAATTTGGGAGATGAAAGTAACATCTATTCGTGAATCAACTGTCATGAGTTCTCTTATATTAGATGTACTTTATTCTAAACTAAAAACTCATGAAATTGACATCTTAGCACATAAGAACCCAAATAAGTCTATTGCATTTGTCTCACAACGTGATATGCCTAGCTTCGGCCAATCATCATATTGCAATACTCTTGCTTTTGTTGTCCTCACTAACCCTTGAGCAGATCGAGGAATTTCCAGAAGGGGAGTTAGCACTCATCTCTACTACATTATCAAAAGCATTGCAAAATGTGAGAACTATAAGGAGAGGAAGCTCCGGACCTCAGCGCTGTTTTGATTGCGGTAAGACAGGACACTTTCGTGCAAAATGCCCTAACCTTTCAGGTCCGACTACTCGTGAAGAAAAACAGAACAAGATCCGTACCACCTCTAGAAATCCCAACAAGAAGAAGAAGAAGGGTACCATAGGACGCAAGATGATTAATAGTTTCATCACCGCGCTTCAAGAGCTCAGTTCATGTGATGTAGACTTTGAAAGTGATGAAGATGATGACGATCTGGCCAACTTATGCTTCATGACGGGCAAAACAGGATCAAGATCAAGTCAGGAGGATGCAGAGCACAACAGTGATGATGATGAGGTATGTTCTACCTGTAATGAAATGTGTGACGCTATTTCTCGTGCAACTATTATTGTCAAGAAAAAGGACAAAAATCTTAGGGATAATGCTGCTAAAATTGAATCACTAGAATTTGAAATCAATCATTTAAAAACCTTGATACCTAGTGATGATGCATGTTCCTCATGTGACTTAATCTATGAACAATTGTCCACATTAAGAAGTGCACACTCCTCCATTCTAGATAGACTTGATGAAGAAATTGTAAAGAATAAAAAGCTTGCTGCACTTAATGATAAAAACCTAAAAGATGCTTCTTGTTCTACAGATGATTTGCATTGTTCTGCATGTGATAATCTTGATAAGAAACTAAAAGATGCAGTGAATGAAACTTCCATTTTGAACAATGCTTTACGTTCTCATGAAGTTAAATATTGTTCAAATTGCAAACTAAAAGGAAAACTCATGTGAAAACTGCCTAGAATTGTCTAAAAAACTTGATGACATGAATAGGACGCTAGAGCAGTTCTGTGTTGGGAAAAAAAATCTAAACTTGCTACTGAGTTCATGAAAATCTTGTAATGATAAAACTGGTTTAGGTTTTGATTCTCATGCTTATTCTAAAACACATCCACTTCAAATCGTAAAATCATTTGGAAGAGGTTTAATCAACATTGTTCCTAAACAAAAGGATGTGACCTTTGAATCAGCAGGAGTGCTTTCTAATTCTGTTTCTAATGCTGGGTGCTCATCTAGACATGATTACAAAATTAAATTTTATTGTACTTATTGTGATAAAGATGGTCATGTCGTAGATTTTTGTTATAGACTAGCTAAACAAATTAAAAAGGATAAAAAGTTTGCTAGATCTCATATCTTTCATGCTAAACCTAAAATTAGAAACATGCAACCTGCTTTAATGAGACAGAAATTTGAAAAGATAGCTTCCAGAACTTTTGACAAGAAATCTACAAAGGCAGCGCCGATATTTCTGATAGCTCCGAGAGCTCCCGGACCTTCTATTGTTCACTCCGGAGCTTTAGTTTTTGCCTCTGAACATTCTGCTTTTACCTCGGGAACTACTGGTTTTCACTCTAAACGAGTAACAACTTCTAAATCATTTGTTAAGAACAGGAAACATCAACCATTGACTCATAAACCTGCTATTTTATCTCAGCTTTCGCGTGTTTTCCCTGCTGCACGTCGTGTGACTCAGTACTGGATACCTAAATGCCTTTTGACTAACCCCAGTATTGAGTCATCGACGAATTGTGCGTCTGTGTAGGTTTCACGCTTGAGGAAGTAGAATATATGGATTGTGGATTTAGGATGCTCACGCCACGTGATCGGTAACAGAGAATGGTCCTCCTCCCTCTCTTTTGTGTCACGTGTAGAGAATGTTACATTTGCTGATAACTCTTTAACTCCTATAATTGCTAAGGGTTCAGTTAGAGTAAATGATCACTACACTTTAAAAGATGTGGCACTTGTAAAATATTTGAAGTAAAGCTTGCTTTCAGTTTCTCAATTGCTTGATGAGAATTTGGAAATAACATTCACTAAGGATTGCTGCAAAGTTGTACATTCAAATAGTGAGCTTTTGTTTAACATGTGTCAGTTTGGAAGAGTTTTTAAAGCTAATTTTGATAGGTCTTCCTCTAAGCATGGGTGTCTAGTTGCTTACGATTCAAAGGACATATATTTTTGGCATCGTAGACTTGGTCATGTAGGCTTTGATCATCTAACGCGTGTTAGTGCTCTTGATCACATACGTTGGCTGCCTAAGCTTAACAGGGACAAAATAATTGTGTGCTCTTCTTGTAGACATGCTAAGATGGTTGCAGGTTCACATGCTCCTCTCACGATTACTATGGCAACTGAACCTGGTCAACTTTTGCACCTTGACACCGTAGGACCTTCACGTGTTCAATCCTTCATAGGTAAATGGTATGTTCTTGTTATTGTTGATGATTATTCTAGATACTCTTGGGTTTACTTTATGGCATCTAAGAATGAAGTTTTTAGTTACTTTATAACTTTATTTCTTAGATTATCAATTGATCACCCAGGATCTTTAAAAAATTAGAAGTGATAATGGAACTGAATTTAAAAAACAATCTTTTGATCACTTTTGTGCTGAAAATGGAATAGATTATCAATTTTCTTCACCATATGTACCTCAACAAAACGGTGTTGTAGAAAGAAAGAACATAACCTTAGTTGAGATGGCTAGGACTATGCTTGATGAATATCAAACTCCTAGGAAATTTTGGGTTGATGCGATTGCAACCGCTTGTTATGTCTCAAATCGTGTTTTCTTGCGCGCTAAGCTAGGTAAAACCCCATATGAGCTCCGGTTTGGACACATGCCTAGTATTACACACTTTCGGGTCTTTGGTTGCAAATGCTTTGTTAAGAAACATGGTAATCTTGATAAATTTGAACCTAGATCCATTGATGGCATGTTTCTTGGTTATCCATCTCATACTAGAGGCTACCGTGTGCTTTTACTTGAAACTAACACAACTGTGGAGACTTGTGAAGTTTCTTTTGATGAAGCTAGCCCAGGTACTAGCTCTGGTATTGCAGGACCAGATCCATATCCTCAGGGGGAGGGTATTTTCAAAGATGAAGAAGAGCTGGTGGTACTGCCTGGTAGTTCTGAAGTTGACACGTATCTAGCTCCGGACATTGAACAAGCTCTGGCTATCACCTATGCTGGTCCTGATCGTCCACAAGCCACAAGATCCTCAATCTGCGATGATCCTAATGAAGAAGAAGCTTGTGATACATATGTTCCCCTACGGATATTTAAGAATCATCCCCCGCAGCAGATAAATGGAAGCTTGCATGAATGGGTCACACGATCCAGGTTTTGCTATCCAAACTCTCATGCTCATTCTGCTTTTGTTGCTTCTTTTGAACCCAAAGATATATCACACGCAGTCACTAATAAATCTTGGATTATTGGCATGCAAGAAGAGTTAGAAAATTTCGAAAGAAATAATGTTTGGACACTTGTACCTCCACCTCAAGGTCACACTTTAATTGGAACTAAATGGGTGTTTGAAAATGAACAAAGTGAGGATAGGGTGTGGTTAGGAATAAGGCTAGGTTGGTTGCTCAAGGTTTCACTCAAGTTGAAGGTCTAGATTTTGATGAAACTTTTGCTCCTGTTGCTACATTAGAAGCCATAAGAATTTTGTTAGTTTTTGCTGCATCTAAAGGTTTTAAGCTATATCAAATGGATGTTAAAAGTGCTTTTCTTAATGGCTACATAGATGTGGAGGTTTATGTCAAACAACCACCGGGTTTTCAAAATCCAGATTTTCCTAGTAATGTTTACAAACTGTCCAAAGCCTTGTACGGTCTCAAACAAGCCCCTAGAGCATGGTATGATAGGTTAAAAATATTCTTACTTGAAAATGGTTTTACCATGGGCATGGTTGATAAAACTCTTTTTGTTCTTAAGCATGGCAATGACTCATTATTCGTTCAAGTGTATGTGGATGATATTATCTTTGGTTGTGCTTCTCATGATCTTGTGTCCATGTTTTCAGCTATGATGAGTTCCGAATTTGAAATGAGTATGATGGGAGAACTCATGTACTTTTGGGAGCTGCAAATCAAGCAAACCAAGGAGGGTACATTTGTGCATCAAACGAAGTATACAAAAGACCTCCTAAGGCGCTTCAACATGGACAAAAGCAAGTCTCTTCGGACACCTATGAGAACAACAACAACACTTGAACTTGATGAAGATGGTGAATCCATGGATCAAAAAGAATATAGAAGCATGATCGTATCACTTTTGTACCTCACGGCATCAAGACCAGACATACAATTCAGCGTATGTCTTTGTGCACGGTTTCAAGCCTCCCCACGTACTTCACATCATCAAGCCGCCAAAAGGATTCTCAGGTACTTACATGGAACTCAAGAATTTGGCATTTTTTTCTTCTACCACAACCGTTACTTTGAAAGCTTTTCCCGATGCTGATTTTGGAGGTTGTAGGATTGATAGGAAAAGTACTTCCGGTGCTTGTCATTTTCTTGGTAATTCACTTGTTGCTTGGTCCTCTAGAAAACAAAATTCAGTTGCACAATCCACAGCCGAATCTGAATATGTAGCTGCTGCTAGTGCTTGCTCACCAATTCTTTGGATTGTTCAAACACTTAAGGACTATGGGGTTGATAGACATAGTGTTCCACTGTGTTTGTGATAACACTAGTGCCATTTGCATTGCTAAAAACCCCGTGCAACATTCTAGAACTAAGCACATTGATATTAGGTATCACTTTCTCCGTGACAATGTTGAAAAAGGAAACATTGTGCTTCACCATGTAGATACCAAACAACAATTGGCTGACATTTTTACAAAACCTTTGGATTTTGATCGTTTTTGTTACATTCGTAGTGAAAATAGGGGTTATGCACCCTCATGGCTTAAATTGAGGGGGGGCTTTGAAACTTGGGAAGTCTATGTGTGAATCTGAACTAAAAAAATATGAGCATATTATTTCATACGTATATGACTTGTGATTCCTTTTTCATGCTGAAATTTCTTACTATATTACTAACGTTATACATTTTGTAGTCTTTGCCATTACTAGTAATTGGAATAATTACTTACGCTAAATCTGGTCATGATCGAACTTTCTTGCTGTTTTGAACTTGTTGCATGCTCACAAGTGCTTTTAATCATAAAGAATTAGTCAAGTTATCAACTTACATGTTGAGCTTTTATGATCAAATAAAAAATTAAGAAAAAATTAAGAGAATATGCATGCATCGCACTTCTTCTTTTGAGATGGCTTATCATTGCACTTAGATATGAACTTGAAAGAAGTCGTGTAAGACTAAAACCATGTCCTTAAGCTTCTGATTGTCAAATGACATAGGCTTGGCTTGGTTGGTTAGAATAAGGCAGATGCGCATATAATCTCTTGCAAATATATGATCAAAATTTATGATTTGAAAAATAATAAAATACAGCAACTAGTGTCATGCTTTCAGGTTTTGAAATAGTTAAGTTTGTGAGATCATGACTTGCTTAAATAGAAAATTACATTTGATCTCTAGCATGGCTTACACTACTTTACGTATCTCATTGATGTGATAGTGTAAGTTACTTGACATTATGACTTGGATGAGCTTTGTTTATATGTACATGTTATAATATGCTCATAACATTTTAAAATTTCTCTTTTGAATCTTGCTGAATACATTGTCAATGGGGGAGAAATTAATCACTTATTGGCATAATTCTTCTCAGAGGGAGAAGTATGAAAGGGGGAGAGATAATGTGCATGGGGAGAGATGATAAAGGGGAAGAGATATGTGATTTTTTTATTTTTGATTTTCTTCTCGTTTTGTTTCTGATTTACTAAAAGGGGAGAAATTGTTTTCAAAACTTTTAATGTGAATAAGTCAATGTTCAGATTTTTAAGTGGTGTTGCCAACGCATCCATCAAGGCGGAGACTATGAGACCTATGTGTGTTGAATACATTGGCTTGTACTGCATACACTTGCTTTGAAGATAAAAGTTTTGAATATTACCAAAACACCTTTTTAGCAAGGTCCCACTCTAACTTCGAGCTACAACAAGGTCCGATGGTAGGTCCTGCTTGTTTTGGGTAGCTCTGGGTACGTCCGATGCTAGGTCTGATTGGCTGGCAAAGTTCAACTAGCTTTTGGTTAGCTCCGGTGAGTTTTGTCTTTAGCTTTGGCATGTTTTTGATAACTCTGACATTTTTTTCCTGAGCTCTGAGTTGCTTTTTCTAGCTCTGGTTCTTAGGTTGACTAGTTCTGCTAGTTTTTGTAAGCTCCGGCGGGTGCTTGGTTCCACTAGCTTTGGTAAGCTCCGGCGCTAGGTTCTACTAGCTTTGGTAAGCTCCAGCTCAAGGTCTGGTTAGCTTTGGCAAGAACCAGAGCTTGACCGCAGTGTTTCTGCTTTTCATTTGCAAAGTTTCAAACTTGCTTTACATTGTTTGAAAGATTGCTTAGTATTCATTTGCTAAGTTTTTGGTGCGTTTTGGTTGATATGGATGATATCGTTCTACTGTGTTTTTGCAACATGCTTATGTGAGCCGCTCACGTAAGGTGTTGTGTTGGAAACTGACGTGAGTCAAGTCGCGAACTTGGGCTCGTATGGCTTGTTTGTTTGTTCATGTGCAGGTGTTGCTTGAGTTCAAGTCATGGCTGGTGACAGGATCCCTTGGACTAGTCTCAGGGAGGAGATGAGGTTCCAACAACCAAGTTCAGGAGGAACTGTGGTTGAGCGGGTCAGGAGGTCGCGCAGGATGATTGAATCAAGGGCATTGCATATGAAGGTCGAAAGAATGTGTTCGCACATATGCATGCGGTGCATGACGTGGCAACATGGTTCTGAAGACGGATTAAGAAAGGGAGATCTGATTGGAAGGATCAGACTGTACTGGATGATGACTTCGGATGCTGGCTGAGTAGGTTATGGCTCAGTATGGAAATATCGAGTTGGTTATGGTAGATTTCGTGTGCTGCACAAAAGTTGAGTCGTGTTTGGGAATACGGGATGTCTTCCGAGTCTGTTAGGAAGTCTCGAGATTGTTTCTATCTGCGAATAAAAAGATTATGAGCAGTTATGGTTAGATGAGATTCGTGATCAGGGTAGGATCAGAATCCGAATCCAAGTTGAGTTGGCCTGCGGGCTGGTTATAAAAGCAAGGGAAAGCCAAGACTCCTGTAAGGCAACCGATGTAACATAGGAGGGTTGCACGACGACTTTTGGGCTGTTCCTATTGTTCTCTATCGAATAAAAGGCACAGTTGAAAGGAACTTTTGTGCCTTGTTCGTCAAACTTGTTTTGTACTAGTTTTACTCGTCGAGTTTTATTTCAGTACTACCTTTCATTGGTGGTTTTATCGTAACTCGAGTTTTACACATCCAATCGATGTGATCTTTTTGCGTTATCTTCACAACTTGATTTCCTATCGTGCAAATCACACAGTCACTAGATTTGTGTTTTTGTATCTACAAGAGTTTCTTTGCAGAAATTCAGAACTGTTCTTTACTCGGTAGAACAGATTGATCTTTCGATCATAACTTGAGTTTCTCTCTACGTAATTGAGTGATTCTTTTTGTGTCTTCTTAGTGACTTGATTCTCTCTGATATATCACTTTTGTCACGGTGAAACACATTTAGATTAGTCTAACACACGATTTCTCTAAACTCATCGTCTTTCTGCCGAAGGGGTTGGGATCTAATTGTTTCCGCTGCGAAAGATTTTTAAATCTACCATTGACCCCCCCCCCTCAGGTAGATTTTCACGTGCTCTTTAATCCTACAACGGGTATGAAGCAATTTCAGATTTTCACTGGAACGTCTTCACTGATAACCGCTGGATAACAGACTAAAGAATCAGCCAGTTGGAGCTGCATCGGTGATGGAGTAAGCTCCGTGAAGTTTAGCTGGTCAAAGACAAACTTGGGCATTACACTCACACTTGCTCCATGGTCACAAAGTGCCTTATCGAAGTAGTGAGCCCCAATTGAGCAAGATATAATGGGGTATCCAGGGTCCTCCAATTGCCTTCCCGTAGAGAAATCATGTTTACATTTTCCATGAGAGGTTCGGGCTATCCTGGCATCTTGCCATTCTCCACTGGTGGAACAGCAGCTGCCAAATGAGCCAACTAAGATTCCCGCATCCTATTGAAGCTCAGTTGATTCTTGAAGGCCGAGAATAGTCCTTCAATCTTGGCATTAATTATTTTTATGGTCTTGTCATTAGCCGATAGCTTCTTTGATAGGGCATCATTGATCTTCAGTTGGCTAATGGAAAGCTCTCTGAAGTTGGGTTGATTTATTATTGTCATCCCTGTTGTACCCTCCTTTAATGAATGGGCGTGGTTGGCCCCACCCTTGACCTCCTAGACGATAGTCATTGTTGTTCCCATTGTTGGCTATGTATTCTGGGGGGACCGGAGTCCACACACCCGAGGATCTCATTGGGTGGTGCCATGCAATGCGGCACCTAACAGCACACACGGAAAGAATACCAAAATATACAAAGTTTTCATTTCATAAATATATTCAGAGTTTACAAAACAGTGTACATCAGAAGTACACTCGCAGCGGAACGACATACTCATATTCTCACCCATCTAAGCATAAGAGAAAACGTCCATGCCCTAGGACGCTTCTCACTAGCAACATGACGATCATTCAGCGGCGGCGTGGTTCGCATGAGATTTATCTCGATAACTCGAGTCTCATGTACAACCTGAACGGCAACAATAAAACTAATACCTGCAAAAAATGTTAAAGCGCAAATGTGAGCATAAGGCTCAGCAAGACTGACCTGTCTCACTAGACATATGCAGGGTGAATACTAAGCATTGGTAAGGAATAGCATAAATGACTCGCCTACAAGTAAATCCTTATAGTCATGTTTTAAGTAGCAAATGACATTCTTCAAGCATGGAACATCATAGACTCCACAATCAAACAGGAAACGCTTTGCTGATGATATGACATGCCCAAAGCACATAATGCTATTACAGCTAAAGTATGGGGAAACTGTAAACTTTTAATTATACTATCTCTAAGCCAAACAAGGTTGCAATACAATGATTAAGCAGATCAGCAATATTTATCATCATTCTGTTACACTTATTTACTACGTCACAACTCAGTGAACAAGTGGTACTCTATTACCGCGAGGGACGGTGATTGCAATCAGGACACACCCGGAATACATGACACATACGCCCGCTCGGAAGTACCTTTCACTGTACTCCACTCCCACGTCGTATGTGGCCACCTTTCACCCGTCATCTCAATGTCGAACCAGTTGTACCGTCCTAAAAGTAAGGTCCCTAACCGAGCATGTCGAAGTTGCTCCTTAGAGGTTCCACCTTACGATCATCTTCCCCTGAAGGAGGACGGTATAAGTTTCGACACGAGGGTGCTCGAGCTACATCAGTTTAATGGACCCCATTAATCCATTATGTAACCGGTACTATTCAAACTTGCTCAACAGGGCCGCACACGAGACGGTCCTTAACCAACACAAACGGGGCTACAACTAATCTCCACATTTTCCTTACCCTTACCGGCCCAGGCCCAAATGTGGTCGCAAGCATTGTCCCCCTCATCCGGGATCAGACAACCTTGCGCGTCCCATCCTACAGGAACATCCCCGTCCACATCTCCAATTATTAAGAGTCAACATTTTGGTAACATCTCGCGTGTAGATTCCCCTACTCGACTTCTCTCACAAGTAGAATTCAACTACTTGACTTGTGATCAATAAAATGTGACCCTCTCGCGAGTAGATTCCAACTACTCGACTTCTACCGGATTTCCTATACATTAGCAAAGCAGTTACTACAGGTCAAACTGTAAACCTTTCCAACCAATCCTTGGGATTTGTGGTAGTGCAAGTGGAGTATCAATCACCCTATACGTAATGCACATATCAAACTTAAGATGTAATGTGAGAAATACTGCAAAACTCTGTAAAGCTTTTAAATGCAAACCGGGGCTTGACTTAGTTTGTGCTAAGTCAAAGAGTCAGTGGCTTGAGGCCTCACGAACCGATCCACTTCGACTTCTTTCCGTCACGGCATCTATCGCAATGGATATGCATATAACATATAATATACTTTAATAATTTAATTAATGAAGATGCACACCTTAAGCAATGTCATACTCATAAAGGAAGTATGTTTGTAACCCAAGATTGAATAAGGTGTACTGTTGGGTATTAGATTGGATTTGGGTAGGGTAATTTGATATTACTTCACATTATAAGAATGTACATAAGAAATTTCTATATAGTCATGGATATTAGGAAACTATAAAGAATTAATTCTTATACAGATTAGTTCTTTTGGCTCTGATAATTTAACTCTGGTACACAGATGTAATGAAGAAATTCTCATAAAAATTTCAGAGAATCTGATGGGATAAAATGATCTACAAAATTCTATCAAGCTTTCATCATTTAGGAAAATTGCATATAAAACCTGAGGTTTTATCATGTCCATAATTGGCACAGCTAGATAGCACTGATCAAAAGGAAGCTACCAAAATTGGTTTCACAATTTTTCAAGCTTACTACAGGAAGACATTGACTTTACAAGTCCTTATGAATTTCTGGATTTAATTTGTTATTTTCTGGAATTATAATTAACCTAGGCAAAGACATTGAATTAAACCCTCTTAAACAACTTTTTTATGCCTGAAACTTTTACTGGAGCTTCTGAATGACAAAATGATTGGTTGGGTAAATTTCCAGAATTTTCTGAATAGAATCCTATTTTCTATATTTTCCAAAATGCATTATACTAATTGATTTATAGAATATTATTTAGGGCTTTTCATGAAGTTTGGGATGGACCAATGGAAAGTACAGATCCTAAGGAGAATTACAAAATTTGTTTCATCTAATTTGGAGCATCCTAGCCAAATTTATAGCATTTCAATGTCTAGGAAATTTTCCGGAATTCTTTTTAAATGGAAAAGGATAACCCTTTAATACGCTGACACGTGGCCACTAAATTTTTCCACCCAGCCGATGCCACACTGGGGCCACAGAGTTAACCGCGTTGTTACATGGAATTCGGGTGCCACAGAAAATCCCACAGGGGGTCATCTTCTTCCCCCCGACTCCAGCGGCCCGTGACGGCGCCATGGCCGAAGATCGGCCGGCGACTCATCGGAAATCACCACGACACCTTCTCCGAGGCTGGAACTTGGCACCCAGGGTTTTTGACCCTAAGGAATTCATTGGTGGCCTCGGATTGGACTGAAACACACCGGAAAAATACCTACACCGCCGACCAGCGGAAACCGACGATCGGCGATGGTGTTCTCGGTGTACAAGGCATGGGAAAGGCTGATTTTTTCTCTGGAAGCTTTGTGGTGCTGATCTGATCATCGTCCAACACTCCAATCAGATTGAAATCGGCCGGATGATGGGGGCACCGTGGAGCAGACTCTAGGCGGCGGCGAGATTTGAAATCTCGGCTAGCCGGAGTGGGTCTATGGCTATCTAACGGCTCCGGAACGTGCGCACGCAAGTGTAGATGCTGGGGGAAGCTGGAATTGTGAAGCTACTCACCATGGAGGAAGAGCTCCACGTTGGAACAGAGGTGGGTCGACAGCGCGCCGGAAGGGAAACCGCGAATTCCCTCCGGGGGGCTAGGTCCGGCGGCAGCCTCGGTTCAGGGAAGTTGTGAGGGTATGGGAACGCACCGAAACGCGGCTTTGCTTAAGCGGGGGCTGCAGTCCTTTGGGCGGCCGAGTGGAGCGACGTTGGAGTGATGCGGGAGGACAAGGAAACGCCGAGCGTTGGGTTCCTTTTATACCCGGACGATGGAGCGGGGCAGGTGGCGTTGTGGACCGCCGTGGCGCGCATGCACGCGGAGACCATCGCGCTGGAGAGCTGCTTGCCGCCTCCTCTGGCGCGCGCGCGTGCAGCCGCTCGAGCAGAGGTGCTGCTGCAGAAGCAAAACAGAATACCTCTGCCTAGTGGGCCCCACTGCTGTCCTTATCCCCTTACCTTTAATTCTTTTTTTGTTACCCAAGCCTAGATGTGATAAGGACTCTGAATTCAGAAGAGAATTGGTCCTGTTATATTTAAATGGTTTGACGAATTTGAATATCCGAATTGGCCAAATTTGAAATTTGAATTAGATTCAAATTCATATTTATATGTTTTATTTATGTATTTTTAATCTTCTCAATTATTGCCTTTTTAAATGGCCATGGGTTTCCAATAACGTGCTCAATAATTAGTCCACTGCAGATTTGAAATTGAACACTTAATTTGAATATATTTCTATTCCACATATAACATGTTTGGTTTCCTGCAAATTTGAATTAGATTCAAATTAAAATTTAAAAAATCTATATGCATGTCATTTAATTCTTTCTCCCAATATTAATGTATAATGTCCTATGTTTTTAATTGCCTAACCTGATCAAATGGAGAATATGTTTTTGTACCTTGATCATTGATTTGAATATTTTGTACATTCCATATATACTTTTATTCACACATGTTTGTTTTATTTCTTTTTATTTTTCCCTGGTGATCAAAGCACATAATTTCAGATGTCGCCTCATTCTTCCATAGAACTTAAGACTTTCTCCTTTTAGTTCCCGCTTGTATCTTCTCTTCTTTTCTCCAATTTTGTAATCTCTTGTCTTCAGATGAATGAAATCCAAAGAAATTTATGAATTTTATTTTTTGTCTTCAACCATTGTCTTACTTGCCCCATGGTAAATGTACACAATTTGATTGTGAACATGTACCAAAAGGATGTAGCATTTTGTTGAAGACTTGAGTGCTTCGAACTTGTAGAGTATAGGTCCGAAGTTTTGTTGCATCGACAGCAGGGGCCCCCTGGGGTTGTCGGAGCTTAGTAGCTCTGGCAGTGACAACCATCAACACGTAGAA
The DNA here is from genome assembly GCA_036927565.1 of Tuctoria greenei. Classification (NCBI taxonomy): domain Eukaryota; kingdom Viridiplantae; phylum Streptophyta; class Magnoliopsida; order Poales; family Poaceae; genus Tuctoria; species Tuctoria greenei. The sequence goes on from JAYESD010000006.1 coordinate 115,490,460, forward strand.
CGTTGATGGCCGGCCCTCTGGGGTTGTCGAAGCTTAGTAGCTCCGGCAGTAACCACCATCAACACGTAGAGCATTACCGGCCGGCCCTCTGGGGTTGTCGGAGCTTGGTAGCTCCAGCATTGACCACTGTCAACACGTAGAGCGTTGACAGCAGACCCCATTGGGGTGTCCTTCTACCATCTTTTCTTCAACTCCTATTATTTCTTTACATTGACGAATGGCTTTCTGGATTTGTTGGAACTTGATAGCTCTAACGAGCCCACTATCAATGTTTAAAACATCGACGGTGGCCCCCATGGGGGATGTCGAAGCTTTGATAGCTCCGGCATTGTCCACCATCATCGTGGGATTTTCATTATTCCTGCACATTGAAGTCAAGAAAAACAGTAAAATCTATTTCTTATCTATAACTCATTTGCGACTTACTATTCCCATATGAAATTTTAGGTCGACAACAATTCTATATACAATCAAGCGCGTTTGTTTATTTTCTCCAGGTCCAATCATTTACTGGACTCACCTTACTTAGGCCTGCCGTGGTGTAGGTAGAGTGGCGTACATAGGGTGCGGGACCAGGCTTAGACGATAGCACACTCTGGACCTAGATTGACTTGGCATTCAGGCGAGTAGGCCATTCAACAATATTAAGACCCAAAAGAAATAACAATGCAAATTGAATTATATATGAATTGTTCGAGCTAAAGCTTCTTAAGAATTGCACAACTTTGTTATAGACAAGAAAGAAAAAATAAAAAATAATGAGCATGTACAAAATAAATGCACGTGGAGTCTGTTTTCACGTATCGATGTCTTTCATTATAGGTCCGGGGTACAGGGGGGACAAGTACACTCTCAGGGTCCGGAACCAAGCTAAGTGTGTTTCATTTCTTGTTCGACCTAGGGTAGCTAGCTACATTTTTAGTTCTGAGATTGTGTCATGTGTTGCTTGAACTTTGCGGAGCTTCCTGGAAAGATCCGGTTGTCCTCCCGGACGAGCTACCCGACTTTGTACAATGACGCTATAACATACAGCATATGTAATTACGGACTCACCTCCGTGATATTAAGCGTAAAACTTATAGAGGTGCTCAATGTTCCAAGGATTAGGGAGTGGTGCCCCATCATCAGTTGCCAAGCTAACGCATCCGGGACGGGATACTTTGATCACTCGAAAGGGTCCTTCCCATCTGGGGGAAAGTTTGTTTAACCCTTCTCGAGTTGGTATTCTCCGTAGCGCCAGATCGCCTTCCTTGAGCTGTTGGCTATGCACATGCCTTTGGTGGTAACGCCGGAATGCTTGGCGGTATCATGCTTTTCGAACAGCTGCTCAGCACCTTCCCTCTTCAATGAGGTCAAGGTCTTCACGCCGGAGCTGGTCCTGCGTGGCTGCGTCGAAGGTCTGGACGCGGAGCGACCCCAAGGTGATTTCCGGAGGAAGGACTGCTTCAGCTCCGTACACCAGGAAGAAGGGTGTCTCTCCAGTTGACCAGTTTGGAGTTGTCCTGTTTGCCCACAAGGTGGGCGGAAGCTCCTCAATCCAGTAGGCTCCATGTTTTTTTAGCGCTCATATGTGCGCGTCTTGAGTCCCTTTAGGATTTTTGCATTTGCTCTCTCAGCTTGTCCATTGCTTGTCGGGTGAGCTATGGAAGCCTAGCTTACTTGAATGTCGAGTTCTTCGCAATATCCTCGAAATGCAGAACTTGTGAATTGGGTCCAGTTGTCAGTTATGATCTTGTTTGGGAATCCAAATCTGCATACTATGGACTGCAAGAAATTGATAGCTGATTGCTTGTTTATTGTCACAACTGGAGTTGCTTCCAGCCACTTGGTGAACTTGTCGATGGCGACATACATGTACTTATAACCTCTGACGGCTTTTGGGAAAGGTCCCAAAATATCCATACCCCACACAGCGAATGGCCATGTCGACGGTATCACTTGTAGTGGTTGAGCTGGTGTGTGAATTTGCTTCGCATGTAACTAGCATGCTTCACATTTCTTCACTACCTCGGTTGCATCCTAGAGTGTTGTAGGACAGTAAAAACCATGCCGGAAGGCTTTTCCGACCAACGTGCGGGAATAAGCGTGGTTCCCACACTCGCCTCCATGGATTTCCGTGAGGAGCTCGCAGCCTTCATCCCTTGTAATGCACCGCATTAGGACGCCGTTGGCACCACGCCGGTAGAGATCCCCATCTACCAGTGTGTATCTTTTAGCCAATCTGACAATCCGGTCAGCAGATACATTGTCTTCAGAAAGTATGTTGTCTTCAAGTAGCTCCAGATCTCCGAGATCCATGCATCGGAGCTAACTTGAGCTTTTGAGTCTTGCGTGCTGGGTTGCTCAGAGCTTCCTGTAGCACCTACGACCCTGGATGGACGCCTTGGTATCAGGGCCATCGGGACCGCCAGCTTCGGGTGCTCGTCTCGCCCCCTTCGCTCAGTTCGGTAGGCTGAGCTGTTGGTCTTGACAATCTCCGGACGAAGGTTTCGTCAGGAGCCGGAGCTCCAGTTGAAGCTTTCGTCAAGAGTTCGTCAGCTTTAGCGTTGTTGAGACGCTGGACATGGCAAAGATCCATGACTTTGAAATCTTTCTGAAGCTTCTGGACTTCAAGAAGATATGCAACTAGTTGGGGGTTGTTGCGACAACATTCACCTTTCACTTTTTTTATAATGAGTTGCGAATCACCCTTTACCAACAGCTGCTTGAGACCATATGATAGTTCCACCTTGAGCCTATATATTAGTGCTTCATACTTCGCCATGTTGTTGGTCGCCTTGAAGTCAAGGTGAACCATGTATTTGACCTTCTCCCCAGTCGGAGCAAGGAGAAGGATTCCAGCTCTGGCCCCCTACTTCTTCATGGAGCCGTCGAAGTATAGAGTCCAATGAGGCTCAGTGAAGATCGAAACCATAGGTTCCGGCTTCTGCTCACTGGGGCCCCCAGGATTTGATGGAGAGGGGGACCATTCTGCCACAAAGTCTGCCAATGCTTGACTCTTGATCGCTTGTCTTGGGACAAATTCAAGATCGAACTCGGCCAATTCCGCTGACCACTTTGCAATGTTCCCAGTAGAGTTGGGGTTACGCAAGATTGCACGCAGTGGATAAGAGGTTACCACTGAAATCTTGTGAGCTTGGAAGTAGTGACGAAGCTTCCTAGAGGCAATAAGAACTGTGTAAAGCAGCTTATGCACCTCTAGGTACCAAGTCTTGGTGTCATGGAGTACTTCACCCATGAAGTATACTGGGCGCTGAACTATCCGGGCCCTCCCGGAGGGGCCCGGAGCTTCCTCCTCATCATCCCGGACCCTCTCGGAGGTGTCCGGGCCTTTTTCGAGGACCTCCTAGTTCTTGCTAGAGGAACCCGGAGCTTCCTCTAAAGTTACTGGGACCCTCCAGAAGGATATGGATCTTATTGTTCACCAACAGTAACTCCTTCATTTGAAGGGGGTTGACCCTCTAGCGTCTCACCTCGAGGATCCGGGTCTAGGGGCTGGAACCCAGACTCGCCTTCAGGTAGCTTCACACCTTCCTGGAAGGGGTCTGGATTCCTGAACTGGGGATGGTTCTGGTCTTTCCACAATAAGGACCATGCTGACAACTTCGTCAGTTGCTTCAATGTAGAGCAAAAGTGGCTCATTAGGATTCAGAGCTACCAAAGTTGGTAGAGTGGTGAGGAGCTGCTTCAGCCCTTGGAATGCCTTTTCTGTTTCTTCAGACCATTGGAATGGTCCGTAATTCCTTAATAATTTGATGAACGTTAGTGCCCGTTCCGCCAGTCTTGAGATAAATATGCTGAGGGCAGCTAGACACCCAGTCAGCTTCTGGACATCCTTGATGCGAGCTGTTGGCCGCATGTCTTCAATAGCTTTAATCTTCGCCAGATTTGCCTTTATTCCTCGGTGGTTCACCAAGAATCCAAGAAGCTTTCCGGAGCTAACCCCAAGGACACACTTGTCTGGGTTCAGCTTTGTGCGTGTGATTCGCAACTTGTCGAAGATAGCTTGCAAGGTGTCAAGAAATAACTCCTTGTTCTTGATCTTGACGACGATGTCATCGACGTAGACTTCCACTACATCTCTAATGAGCTCTCCAAAAGTTTTGTACATAGCTCACACAAACATTGATGCAGCGTTTTTGAGACCGAATGGCATGACAGTGTAACAATATAATCCATCTACTGTGATAAAGGCAGAATGCTCTTCATCTTCCCTAGACATTCTGATTTGATGATACCCAGAATATGCGTCTAGGAAACACAATAATTCACACCCGAGGTGGAATCCACTATCTGATATATTCTAGGAAGTGGGAATGGATCCTTTGGACATGCCTTATTTAGTGTTGTGTAGTCGATACACATCCGAAGCTTCCCACCGACCTTAGGTACAATGACTGGGTTTGCCAGTCATTTTGCGTGGAAGACTTCCCGGATGAATCCAGCTTCGAGCAACTTCTTCACTTCTTGACGTATGAAGTTCTATCGCTCTACTGATTGCTTCTAAGGCTTCTGATGTACAGGCCGAGCAACAACAACAACAACAACAACAACCAAGCCTTTGTCCCAAACAAGTTGGGGTCGGCTAGAAATGAAACCCAACAATTTTGAAGAAAATTAATAGAAAATAAGATGAAAGTAAAAAAAAGAGTAAAAAAATCTACATTTTATTTATTCTAGAAACAGGTTAATAAGAAAGAAGATAAGAGTAACAAATTCCGAATAAACTAAGATTCTGGCACATGAATTGCTAATTTCCATGCAGTCCTATCATGAGCCAAATCTCTAGGTATGTCCCACTCCTTTAAATCTCGTTTCGCTGCCTCCTGCCATGTCAACCTTGGTCGACCTCTAACCCTCCTAAAATTTTCTCCACTCTTTATAATCCCACTGTTAACCGGTGCTTCTGGAGGTCTCCGCTGGATATGCCCAAACCACCGTAGGCGATGTTGGACTAGCTTCTCCTCAATCGGTGCCACCCCTACCCTATCACATATTACTTCGTTCCTAATTTTGTCTCTTCTTGTGTGACCGCACATCCACCGTAGCATGCGCATCTCCGCAACAATCATTTGTTGGACATGTTTCCTTTTAGTTGGCCAACATTCTGCTCCATACAGCATCGCAGGTTTGATCACCGTCCTATAGAATTTTCCTTTCAATTTTTGTGGAACTTTCTTATCACATAAGATTCCAGATGCTTGTCGCCACTTCATCCACCCGATCTTGATCCTGTGGCAAACATCTTCGTCAATATCACCTCCCTAGGGATCCCAGGCATTTGTGATGGTTGCCAGGCAAACACGTCGACATTAGCCCGGAGGAAAGTGATGAGCACGAGAACCTATTTGTCGTTCAGACCTCCCGATATACGGGTGGTCTGAGCAACGTCGGAACCAATTTGGACGACTTTGACTGGAATGTCGATGTCAACGCTTGGTTGCACACAGGGTGTGGAGGTTGAGCCTCAATGACGAATGCTCGGAGGCTTTAGAGCTTGCTCCTTTCCGGATTCTTCATCCTCTGTTGTAGCAAGCGCGTGGAGTTCTTCCAGAGATGTAACTCCGGCGGTGCGATCTCCGCGGATCCGGATAACGCCTGAGGGTGTTGGCATGTTCAACACTAAGTAGCCATAATGAGCAGTAGCCATGAATTTGTACAAAGCTGGCCTGCCCAAGATGGCGTTGAATGGCAAGTTGATCTGTGCCACATGGAAGACCAACTTTTCAGTCCTGTAATTCTCCGAGTGCCGAAGGTCACCGGGAGAGTAATGGCACCGAGTGGGGTTATGGCCCCCGGACCTACTCCTGAGAAAGGTCGGGAGGGGCGAAGATCTGATGGTCAGACCTAAAGCTTGATGAAGGCCTCAAAACTAATGAGGTTCAGCCCCGAACCTCCGTCCACCATCATGTGGTGGAGCTGGATGTTATTTATGGTCGGAGATACCGTCAATGGAAGTTGGCCAGCTCCGATCATGTTCTGAGGGCAGTCCGAAGCATCAAAAGTGATGGGAGTACCCATACACTTCCAACGAGGCTCTGCCCTGGCGGTGGGAGCTACGGATGCCATGTCCCGCCGCATTGTCTTGAGGAGACGACGGGAAGTGATGTCCCACGAACCACCAAAGATGTTGTTCATAATCTTCCGATGCTCGTTGTCGGAGACGTTGGAGTCATCGTCAACGGAGGTGTAAACAGTCTTCAAGATCTTCTTGGGGTCCCTAAATCCTAACTCCTCTTCGGCTGGAGCTTTGTCGACTTTTTGTTTTCCTTCCCTTTGACCAAAAGGAGATTCTTCCCGGCGCTTGTTGTAGTGCTCGACGAGGTTATGGACCTCTCGGCAGTTTTCCAGGTTGTGCCTGTCCGTCTTGTGTATGGGGCACCACATCATGGAGCTGCCACCGTCTTCAGACAACGGCCGAGGTCGTTTCTCAGGGCATGGCCCCCGGCCACCCGGAGCTACGACAGCTGCAGTCGTGGGTGTGCTGGCCGACGGCTTCTTCTTACCGTTGGACATTTTCTTCTTCTTGCAACTACCGGAGGTAGTGGCTTCACCCTTGGAGGACTTTTTGTTGTCCACCGGAGGTCGTTTGGAGTGCATTTCATGGCCCTCTGTGGGCATGGCACACTTGTCTGCCAAGCTGAAGAGTTCCATGACGCTGGTGACTTCCTTGGTCGCGAGCTTCTCCAACATTTTCTTATCTGGAACGCCCTGTCTGAATGCTACAATAACAGAAGCTCATGAGATAGAAGAAATGGCATTTCATACTTGGGAGAACCTCTGGATGAAAGATCGCAAAGACTCTCCCCCTTTTTGCTTGAAAGCAAAAAGATTCAGTTCCGTGCTTTGTCGGGTGTATGAGCTCCCGAAATTGGCAGTGAACTGTTGGCACAACTCCACCCAACTGTTGATGGAGTCAGGCGGAAGGCTCATGAACCAAGACCTGGCAGTCCCAGTCAAAGCCACAGGGAAATAATTGGCCATCACGACCTTATTTCCCCCAGCCGCAAGGATAGCGATGGAGTAGATTAGAAGAAATTCGGGGGGATTGAAAGTCCCGTCAAATTTTTCCGGAAGGTGAGGCTGGAACTTCTGCGGCCATCTGACCATGCGTAGGTGCATGGCCAAGGCATAACAGCCACCTCCTACTCCCTCAGGAGCAGGACTGTCCCGAGCCTCTTGCCTCTCGTGAGCACGATCGATGTGGACGCGGACGTCCTGTTGCCGGTAACGATGATCAAGCTCCACCCGGAGGTCGTGAGTTGAAAGCCTTGTTACCGTGTTAGTACATTGCGCCCCGAAAGACAGCGACGTCACCTGTTGAGATGCAGCACGCCTCCTGTGCTGCGATGCTTGCGGACTGAGCCTACCTGACATGGTCCGACACTGCGATGGGGCCCGACCCGAGGGGGAGGACCTTGGTTGCTGATTCAATCGGCTGCTGTTGCAACCAGAAGATCCACATCAGCTCTCCACTGCTCCATTGCACCCTGAGGTGCTCCTGGAGGTCGTGGTTGTTGGAGAAGAGCATGCGCACAATAAGCACGTCTTCGGGGTTGTTGTTCGCTGATGTAGTGATCGACGCGGATGCCCCATCTCGCTGTCCAGCTTGATTCACCGGAGCGGACAGTGGCAGTGATGGCATGACTCCTGCTGGAGCCACAGCACCTACTGGTTGCTGTATGTTGGAGGGATTGCCTCCAGCAAGTTGCTCAGCGTGGTTTCCGTTGGATGATCCAACAGCAGAATCCACCATCTTTGAATCTCAGGTGCCCATCCCTGGCGCACCAATTGTCAGAGTCTGGTTCCGGCAATTCCCCCGGCACTACTATTAGTAGCCCGCGGAGTTTCATAGTTCGGTTAGGGCGCACGGAGATTCAGAACAAGATGGTGGCTTGACACGAGGATTTACGTGGTTTGGGCCGCCTGAGCGTAATACCCTACTCCACGGGTGTGTTTTTGTTATTGTATTGAGTGTATGAGAGCGTGAGCCAGAGAGAGGCCAAAAGTCACCCTGTGAATCGCTCGGCCAGTCCTTTTACAGTACAAGGGCTGGCCATTACATCATTACCCTGGCCCGACATGTGGCCCTAGCGATTACTGATGCCTAATACATATTTAATGTACTTAATTACCCTTAACAGCGTGGTAATGCGCCTTGATGGTGACATTACTGGTATTAAGGGTCCTTCGATCATGTGTCATTAAGATAGCATTAATGACACATAATCGGGTCATGAAGCTTTAAATGTTCCTTGATGGTCCGAACCGTTGGAGGTCCACCAATCTGCATGTTGAGGTCGAAGGTTCGGCGGTTCGACGTGTGGCATTTTCGGAGCTAACCATCTTGGATGAGTAGATCCGGTGTAGTGGTACATGTGTCGATACTGGAGCTTCCCTTTGTCGGGGGTTAGGTCCGGGGCTGCCACAAAGGTATCCAGTCCGGAGCATTCCCATGTAGGGATTGTAGCTTCGGATTTACAATACACGTGGCAGCACAGGGACTAACCATATGAGGGAGGCAGGTCCGGTTCCGAGTGACACGTGGGGCCTTTGAGGGCCTTCAACTCAGATAGGTGGAGTTCCTTTGCCCTCTTGGCAGTTCCAAGGGGTATCCGGTACACAGGGTACCGACAGTATGATACTACAACGATTTCACATCCGTGGCAAATAGTTTAGTATTGCAGCGATTTCTTATATGTGGCAATAGGTTCGTAATGCAACGTTTCCTGATCCATGGCAATAGGTTTCTGATGCAACGTTTCCTGATATGTGGAAATAGGTTCATAATGCAGCGTTTTATGATCTATGGCGGTACAGTTGTAATGCAACATTTAATGATTTGTGGTGATAGATGTATAATGCAAAATTTTCTTCATTTGTGACAATAGTATTTTAATGCAACATTTTCTGTGTGGTGGCAATAGCAGTCTAGTGCAACATTTTTTGAGTCATGGCCAAATGTTTATACTGCAAGATTTTGTATTTCGTGGCAATAGCTTCCTATTGCAACAATTTATCATTTGTGACAAGAAATTCATAATGCCACGTTTTATAATTAGCAGCAGTAGAATCCTAATGCACCAGGTTTGAAAATTAATGGCAATAGAATCACGAGTTTAACAGTAAACATCCATCAATTGATATTGTGACACCCTTAACAACACTCAAATATTACTAACGTGACGTGTTTGGATGTTAAAATTTTGCTTAAGCTGACCGGGACTAATTGTTGGAGCAGGTGGCTTTTGGCGGTTCTTTTGTTGGACCTTTTGTGGAGTGGTTTCCATCATTTTGCACATTTAATCCATTGAGACGCGCATGTCCCCCATTTCCTTATCTCTCTGTTCACAATCAGCTACCATCTGACCTTCTAAGTTTTGGACTTGAAGGTTTAACTCTTCATTCTTATGGTTTATGCAATCCATCTGGGTGGTTAAGCTATCATTTCTTCCTTCCAACTCATGCACTTGGTGAATGAGGCCTACATTTTTATCTTCTAAGTTCCATACTTGGTCGTTGAGGTGTTCAGCTATCTGAATATGCATACGTTCACGTTCAGAACCAGTAGGATTAGCCATATAACCAAACCCCCGAACCTGTGATCCTGCACAACCGATTGAGGATCCATAACAACTATGGAAGATCTGGTTTCTCTCCTCATTTGGAATTGGGCCTCCCTGCTCAGCTTCCATGTGGTCCAATTGGACACGTGCCTACCTCCATATACGAAAAAAAATTCAAAGGTACATTGCAAATATTTATTTAGTTGGGGATTGTTTGAAGTGTTACTCACGTGTACGGCTTCTGCCCGCTCGTTTGCCCAGTCACCGTTCTTCAAATGGCTTGTCTCCCACAGCTCTATGTCATCGAGTTCTTCTCCAGACTTTGGGTCTTGCTACATAAAATACAAGTAAAATTCGACATGTAGGTATACATATTGATTGCAGCGCAAAGTAATAGCGTGATTTATTTTTCATACCTTCTCGTAATTAAGTTGGGCGTAGGATTCAGAGCCAAGCAAGTGATTCGCCTTTTGTCCTCCTCGATTTTTAGAATTTGTCCTGCTTATTGACTACAATAATTTTAAGAATTAATTCCACGAAGAATGGAAATCATTTATTTTTTGTATGATGCGAAGCTATTAAAAAGTTAGCTGACCTTGAATTGCTCAGATCCAAAATATTCTATTAGGTGCAACCACTTGGGCACCGGTATGCCAACAGGCTTGTTTTGTATACGTTCTTTATCAGTAGAATAACTCTTATAGGTGGCATGCAACGTCGAGCGCCACCCCTTGTAGCGCTCACCAGCAATTTTCAAAATTTTCTTGCGCTCTCAGGTGTGTCCTCCATGTCCCAAGAATCCTGTACATTGTATAACAAGTGGCTGTAAACATACAAGATATAGATTGCAAGAAAAAAAATACTTTTGTGGTGTGTGACAACACTAACCAGAATGTCTCGTACTATATTTCTCTTGCTACAATCGCCAACCTCTGCCCACTTCCTTGCACCGCTGAGGGATGAATGTTTTTTTGTAAACATAACCACATCATCGACAAAGTCCTGCTGATTAATACCAACCGCAGCATCCAACCTAGTGGAGAACTGAATTGGTAGCTTCACATGCTCCGTTGTAGTAACTTGGGATGCATAGCGTATTTTGGGAACCTTAAGTCCATTAGGCACAGTTTTTCCAAACTTCATTGCTTCTCTTACATTGATTCTAACGATAAACGAATAAAGCAAATTACTGCCTGACCAAGTTTAGTATCGTGTACAAATATTATGAAAAGAAGAAAAGTCTGATATTCGTACCATCTTTCGGACGAGTGCGGCAAATACGAGTGTGGGAGGACCATGTCCCAGCAGTATTTTGTTTTGTATTAATCCCTCCTGGTTTATAGTAATTGTCGTATTAGACCAACAAATGAATCAAAAATGAACTAGTTAGGACTGTCTGAATGACAAATATTTTGATCGGGTGGAGTACATTGTTGACAACTTTGTTGTTGTTCATACCCTAAAATGAGCCATCAGGTACACATTTCAGTGGTGCTACTGCACTCGTAGTATTGCACAGGATTTTCAGTCTAGCAGCGAAACAGACAATACTGTGGGGGCGGGCATGCAGCTGGCAACGCTAGACTAGACAAAGATAGGGTTCGTCGGTTTGGTCTGACTGACATCCGCTGGAGCGCATCTCGAAGAGAATTAGTTGCAGGGCGAGTAATGAACGCCAGCGGTAGTAGGTGGTGAATGCAAGACTGATAACGCAGGCAGCTTCGGGATTGAAATCCTCTATAGTACTGCACCTACAGTAGTCGCCATCGACAAGTGGACCTACACCTGCAGTAGCTGTGACTGACATGGGGGCCCATGAGACATTGGATCCACTTGTCGGTGGCGGCTACCATTGGTGCAATACATCATAGTTCCGTCTTGTGACGCTTAGATAAGTGAGGGTTTGGTCTGACCGAGATCACCAAGAGCAACTCTCGAAGAGGATTGGTGGCAGGGCGAGTAATGGTCATGGATTTGCGGGCGGCGGGGTCATTTTGGCACGCGAGTGATGGGACGTGGCAATGGGCGAGGGAGACGCGCCGGGGAGGACACTGAAGTGAACAGCAGTAGGGCATGGGCGCCGGTGCCGGTCAGAGTGGCCGGTGGTGAGATAGCACAGTGTGGAGGCATGAAAAAATCACGCCATCACACAAGCTGATGAACTCTTAACTATAAAGACTAGGAAAGTAGAATCGCAAGGCCTGCTAAAACGAATAGTAGAGCATAGGAAAGAATGCAAATGACCATGATACACCCATCATCAATACATTTGAAGGAGATAACATAATCTCTCAAAATGCTCCAAATTCAATGCCAAAGGAGTAAAAAACTAACACGCTCTGCAAAAACAAATGGCACAGTAGAGAGGCAGGTAGTAATGTGATGTGATATGCATAGTTGGAAGCTACCGATATAGTTGGAGTAGGACATTTTTTAAGCTCCAAAAGTAAAGTTACGATTGGGCGGAAGGAGTATTTCTGGTTTGTATATCTATACTTGCTGTTGGTTCATGCATCGTAGTACTAGGGAGTGAAGAATCTCGGTGTTCCTTAACATCATGTGCTGCAATATTCTATACATACCATGCAAAGGAATTAATGTTTTCTAAATTTTTTTAATTTTGATAGTCAACACATTTATAGTTATACCAGGTGCTTGTTGGCCACCATGAATGCTTGTAGATGACATCATGATTTGATGTCTAGTTCCTAATGTAAAGAGGATTGTAAGTAGTCCTAATGCCACAAACTCGTGAATCGTGGCAAAAGTTCCTAATGCAACAATTGTGTTCCGTGGCGATAGGTCTTAACACCACGAACTTGTGAATCATAGAAAATGTTCCTAATGCAACGATTGTGTTCTGTGGTGATTGATCCTAACGCCACGAAATGGTGAATCGTGACAAAAGTTCCTAATGCAAAAATTGTGTTATGTGGCGATAGATCCTAACACCATGAACTGGTGAATCGTGGCAAAAGTTTGTGATGCAACGATTGTGTTCTGTGGCGATAGATCCAAACGGGATGAACTAGTGAATTGTGGCAAAAGTTCCTAATGCAACGATTGTGTTCCGTGGCGATAAATCCTAATGCCACAACTGGTGAATTGTGGCAAAAGTTCCTAATGTAATGATTCTGTTTCGTGACGATAGATCCTAACGCCACGCAGTGGTGAATCGTGGCAAAAGTTCCTAATGCAACGATTTTGTTCCGTGGCGATAGATCCTAACGCCACGAACTCGTGAATCGTGGCAAAAGTTCCTAGTGCAATGATTTTGTTTAGTGGCTTTAGATCCAGTCGCCACAAACTTGTTAATCGTGGCAAAAGTTCCTAATGCAACGATTGTGTTCCATTGTGATAGATCCTAACGCCACAAATTGGTGATCTTGGCAAAAGTGCCTAATGCAACGATTGTGTTCCATGGCGATAGATCCTAACACCAAAAACTGGGGAATCATGGCAAAAGTTCTTAATGCAACTGTCGGTATCCTGCATACCAGGTACCCCACGACATCGCAATAAAAGCCACGGAGTTCCACCTACCTGATTGAAGACCTCCGAAGGCTCCACATGTGCCGCAACACTAGACCCACATCCCTTATTATGGTAGCTCCGGCGTTACCACACGTGAAGCAAGGACGGACATAACTCCTTGTATGGGAAGGCTCCGGTCTTGCCACGTGTCATGTGGCCCCAGACCTAACATTCACTGGAGGAAAGCTCCAGTGCTGCCATATGTAAAAAAGCTCGAGACTTGCCTCCCCACAGGGGTAATCTCCAGAGCTACCACGTGTCGAGCCTCCAGACCTAAGCCTGTAACGTGAAGACTATAAGATCTCCAATGGTGCGGACATTCGAGAGAAAGTTAAAGCTACCGTTACAAGACCTGATTACGTGTCATCAATACTGTTAAGGACACACTATCAGATGACCTTTAGTACCGGTAACGCCACTATTAAGGTGTGTTATCACACTGTTAAATATACTTAATACATACAGATCGTGTATTAGGTAATTAAACACCGTCTGTGCCACACGTCGAGCCAGGCTAACAATGTAACGGTCAGTCTTTAGACTATAAAAGGGTTGCGTCGCACAGTACAAAGGTGTGGGGACCGGAATCCACACATCCGAGGATCTCATTGGGTGGTGTCGTGCGATGCGACACCCAACAGTTTACAAGAATAGAACCAGAATAAAGTACAAGACCAAGTCTTTTATTTAATACACAGCGGAAGTTTTCACAATACTAGCGGATGTAAAGAAATATATACATACCATAGCTACGCTCTCAGCACTAGCTATGCAAAAAGCAAAGTTTTCCATGCCAGGGATACTTTGCACTAGCAACACTCAAACTATGGCGGCGTGCAGGGTTCCCACTCGGCTGTACACCCTGGAGGGGGTGTTGCCTCATCGTCAAAACCATCCTCAAAGGGGTAACCTGCAAAAACTTGTTAACTGCAAACGTGAGCTTAAGGCTCAGCAAGACTTAACCGTCTCACTAGACAGATGCACGGGGACACTAAACATAGGTATGGAATAGCATAAATAACTCGCCTACAAGTGGATCCTTATAATCATGTTTTAAGTAGCAAATGACATTCTCTGAGCACGGCACATCATGGGCTCCACAATCAAACGAGAAACGCTTTACCGATGATATGACATGCCCAAAGCACATAATGCTATTACAGCTAAAGTATGGGGAAATTGTAAATCTTTAGTTATACTATCTCTAAACCAAACAAAGTTGCAAAGTAATTATAATTCAATATCATATGACTTTCCTGACTTCTTTAGTATTTACTACGTCACGACACAGTGAACAAGTGGTACTCTATTACTGCGAGGGACAGTGATTGCAATCAAGACACACCCGGACAACACGACACATACGTCGTTCGAAAGTGTCAGCGAGTACACCTGTACCTACATAACACTTCAGTACTAGGCGTATATGGCCACCTTTCACAAGAAACTCAAATGTTGAGCCCGTCTCACCTCCGCAAACAGCAGGTCTCCGCACGGAACACCTCATGTGTCCGCCGACCGATTTACACCTTACAGTCCTCAACCCACCCCTATCGATGGTGAGTTAATGGGTCTCAACATCCCAGTTATCAAGTTACATCAGTTTATTGGATTCCATATGTCCATTATATTGCCGGTACAATTCAAGCTTGTCCAGCGGGGCCGCATACGGACGGGCCTTAATCAACACAGGCAGGGCTATGCGACCGAGACTCAATTCTCGCCGCTTCATATCCATTCCCTACCCGGTCTCAGTTTCATTATATTAAGCCATGTTCTATTCAACCAATCCTGTGAGATACATCTCTCGCGAGTAGATTCCAACTACTCGACTTCTACCGGATCTCCTATGCAATAGCAAAGCAGTTACTACAGGTCAAACTGTAACTCGTGCCAAATAAACCCCTGGGATTTTTGGTCATGCAAGTGGAGTATCATTCACCCCAAACGTAATGCACAATTCATATACTATTCATCATAGTGATAAAGCAAAAGCTCATAAACGACTTAAATGCAAACCGGGGCCTGCCTTGTTGCAGGTCAGGTTCTGAGTTAAAAATTGGAAGGTTCTCTTCCAAGGCTTCTGGCTCCTCCTCGACTTCGGTCACTATACGATATGCAGATAACATGGATATATAAATGACTTTGAAAATTATTTATTTTAAGACCATAATTTAATTCATGGTGATCACTATATGACAGGGACCTTAATTGGCTCTAGAATTTCGATGGTAGATACTAGGGAATATGATCAAGGCTCTTGCAAAGAACAGGAGATGATCATAGCAGATTGTGGTCTCCGAAAGTATGGCAAGCAATCAACTTCCAAAAATTTCCGAGAGGAAACTGTAGCTTGAAGCTAGCTAACTGTTGATAATCAAGATGGAGCGAGTGGTTCTGGTTTTAGCAAAATTTGTTTTCATAATTTTCTAAGCTGTGGGGAAGGAGTTATTGTATTTCTAATTCGGCAAGAATTTCTGGATTTACTTTATAATTGAGTTTCTAGACATTAAATCAATATTTGGTTTGTAACTGATTTAGGACTAGTATAGTAGGTTAATTAAATCCAAGACTTTAACAGGAGCTAGGTTATGACTAAAGGAAGACTCAGTAAAATTTTGGGACCTAATAAAGCAACCTAATAGCTGTGAAAATTCAATAACTGAAAAAGGAAATTGAGTTATCCAGAGAGTTAAACAGGTGTTATGGCTCCCAAATTTTGCCTGATGATCAAGAATAGGACAATAAATTTTATGTGAATTTTGGGGAATTTTCCCGTGGATATCTTGTCTGGAAAAATTGCATTTGCATTAGAAAAGATTATTTTCTACAGAATTTAACTCTGAGTTCCACAGAACCTAATTGGTATTGACAGAAACTAGAGCTCAAGGGCTTTCGAACAAAATTTGTTTGAAGATTTTTGGAGTATCCTACAGAAAGATATTCAATTTAGAAGTTTGGGTAAATTTCTGGAATTAAATAAATCCCAAAGACCACGTGGCACATTCTGGTTGAGGCAGCACCGGGGTCCACAGAATTAAAGCGCGCAGCCACACTAGATCTCAGCCGCACCGTGATCCCGCAGTGAATGGCAGGTGGGACCCGATGGGGTCATCGTCTACCTCGGGCCGGTGCCCGCGCGGAGCAGCACCCGCGACGGTGGCTCGCCGGCGAGCTCGCCGCCGGCCAATCCAACGCACCAGATTCGCGGAAACTTGCCGCCTGGTGGTTTTTGGGGTCGCTGAGCACGATGGTGAGGTCAGTGGGTCTTGAAGCTCGTCGGAAAAGGTCGTGCAACGGCGGTGGCGGCGATGAGCGCTCGGGCAGCATAGAACTCTCTATAGAGTAGCTCAAATCACTTGGGAATTGCTCCAAAACCTTTCTGGGATGATGGAGTTCAAGGATATGGGCGCAGAAGGGGAGTGAGTCGCCGGGAATCATGAGTTCGACGGTGAGCCGAGGTTTTCTCACCGGCGGCGAGCAAAACTCAAAATTCAGAGCCGTTGCTTGATGATCCTTAAAGGTTTTTGCTCAGACAGGAGCGCTAGGGCCTATAGAAACTATCTCTAAGTAATTGCAAAGGATGATTGCTTGCCAAAAAGGAATTTGACATGAAATCATAGCTAGCTATCTACCCTCGGTCGTAGAGGAAACGAACAATAACTCGCTCAGGCTTCAACGATAAGGGAAACGGTTTGTACCATGAGCTAGAGTTTGATCAGGCGCACCTTTTTGCTCTTTGGAGCTAGGCTTGAAACGGCGCGGAACGGTGGCACGCCGCGGAGCAGTGGCGAGCGGCGGCGATGGCGCGCGGCGGAAGAATAGTGGCGAGGCAGTGGAGCTGTGATCGGGGATGAGGATTAAAGGGAGCTTCGGCCGGCCTTTTATAGGGCCGCGGCGAGCAGGCAGGCAGCTCGCTGGAGCTGCATGCGCGCACGCGGTGTCGAGCGGGGGCGCGGCGGTGCAGAGGTGGCGGGGTTGAGCTGATCTTTTTAAAAAGGGGAGCTGACATGTGGGGCCCACTGTCCAGTGATTCTCCCCACAGTTCAGTTACTAATTCATTTAAAAATAGAAGATCAACTCCAAAAATCATGAAATTTTGTGGAGATGGCAAATGAATTATTCTGAACACAATGGTGAACTCAATTCTTATGTTTAAAGAAGTTGGAGAAGAATTAAAAATTCAGATTTGAATTTGATTCAAATTTGCCAAGCACCTCAATAAAAATAGTAGATGAGTTTCTAAAATCTTGAAACTTTGTAAGCATGCTATTGAGGAATTTAGGAGCTCATGGAAAAATTTAGAGCCCTTAATTTGAATATTTGGTTTAGAGCTTATTAGGGCTTCATCGTGCATTGCTTACTAATCCTTATCCAAAAATTCTTATTCTTAAAAGGTGAATAGAATATAATTTGGATTCATGGTGAAGTCTAATACCCATGATAAAAGAATCTAACAAAGAGTGCAAGATAAGTTTTGGATGGCATAGTTCATGTGTACCATTATATTGGAGATCCAAAATAGTTGATCACAAAATCATATGAACTTAACATGCCATAAAAGTGGGGTTTTACATTCCTCTCCCCTTAAAAGAATCTCGTCCCGAGATTACAAAAGAAGGTAAAGGAAAAGGATCTATCGAACATACGCCGCTAACAAGTCCGGATAGTTCGTTCTAAGATACTCCTCGCTTTCCCATGTGGCCTCTTCGGCACTGTGGTTGCTCCACAAGATCTTGTAGAAACGCAAGGTGCGGCTTCTTGTGGTGCGAGCCTTTTCATCGATGATCTGAGTTGGATGCTCGGAATAAGTGAGATCTGGTTGGAGAGCTTACAAATCCTCCATGCGGATATCAGATGGAGCCTTAAGACATTTCCGCAATTGGGAAATGTGGAATACATTGTGGACTCCTGAAAGTGACGTTGGTAACTCCAATTGATATGCCACAGGTCCGTATCTTTCGATTACTGCGAATGGCCCAATAAAGCGGGGAGCTAGCTTCCCTTTTACCCCGAAGCGATGGATACCCTTCGTAGGGGATACCCGGAGATAAACTTGATCTCCAACTTCGAAGTGAAGAGGTCGACGTCGCTTGTCCGCGTAGCTCTTCTGTCGAGACTGAGCAGCTTTGAGATTCGCTTGAATAGTGCAAACTCGATCCTCGGCTTCATTTACTAAGTCGATGCCGTATACTGTTCGTTCACCTGATTCGCACCAGTTCAAGGGTGTGCGACACTTCCGGCCATAAAGAGCTTCATAAGGTGCCATCTGGATGCTAGCCTGGTAACCGTTGTTGTATGAAAACTCCGCCAAAGGTAGATGATCATCCCAGTTCTTGCCCTGGTGGATGGCACAGGCACGAAGCATGTCTTCTAGCACTTGATTCACCCGTTCAGTTTGTCCATCCGTCTGAGGATGATAGGCCGAGCTCCGAATTAACTTGGTTCCCAGTGCAGCGTGGAGATGCTCCCAGAATCGCGAAACAAATACAGCCCCACGATCTGAGACGATGGTGTGGGGTATTCCGTGGAGGCATACGATTCTGGCAATGTATAACTCCGCGTATCTTGAGGAATGATAGTTGGTATTGACGGGAATGAAATGCGCCGTCTTAGTCAGTCGGTCAACTATCACCCAAATTGAGTCGTGCTTATGGAGAGTGGGAGGCAACCCAACAATGAAATCCATGCTGATATCCTCCCATTTCCAAGCTGGTATGCTTAAAGGTTGAAGCTGTCCTGCTGCTTTCATATGGTCGGCCTTCACTCGCCGGCACGTATCACACTCGGATACATATTTAGCTACTTCCCGCTTCATCCGAGTCCACCAGAACTTCTTTCTTAAATCTTGGTACATTTTGTTACTTCCCGGATGAATGGAATACTTGGATAAATGAGCTTCATCCAGTATCTTCCTCCGAAGTTCCATGTTTCGGGGTACCACTATACGGTCGTTAAACCAGAGGGTACCTTCATCGTCACTTCGGAAGCATTTCATCTCCCCCTTCTTTATTCTTTGCTGAATATGTGACATCCCCTTGTCCGCCTTCTGAGCTGCCATAATATCCTCCCTGATGGTAGGAATGAGAGCGAGATTGTAGAGCGCCCCATATGGAACCAAGTAAAGACTCAGTTCTTCCTTTCCCTCCCTCGAGGTAATGGAAAGATTGTTGATATGGGACTTGCGGCTCAGAGCGTCTGCGACTACGTTCGCCTTGGCTGGATGGTAGTGGATCTCAATCTCATAATCCTTGATCAATTCTAACCATCGCCTTTGTCGCATATTTAAATCCTTCTGGGTGAAGATGTATTTCAAGCTTTTGTGATCAGTGTAAAGGTGTACTAAATTACCCAGTAGATAATGCCTCCACATCTTCAATGCTAGCACCACAGCAGCCAGTTCAAGATCATGAGTCGGGTAGTGCTGCTCGTGGTTCCGAAGCTGTCGCGATCCATACGCGATCACTCTTCGCTCTTGCATTAACACACAACCTAAACCAATCCCAGATGCATCGCAATAGACATCAAATGCTTTGGTAGTGTCTGGTTGGGCTAAAACAGGTGCCGTTGTAAGGTGTTTCACCAATGCTTTGAAACCTGCCTCACATGCCTCAGTCCATACATACTTTTGTCCTTTCTTCAGAAGTTCTGTCATTGGTTTAGCTATTTTGGAGAAACTAGGTATAAACCTCCGGTAATATCCTGCTAAACCCAGGAAACTTCGGACTTCATGTACAGACTTTGGAGACTCCCATTTGAGGACTTGCTTAATCTTGCTTGGATCAACTGCAATACCTTCTGCTGAAATGATGTGCCCTAAAAATGGCACCTGGTTGATCCAGAATTCACACTTGCTGAACTTAGCATACAACTGATGGTCCCGTAATCGCTGAAGCACAATATGCAAGTGTTGAGCATGTTCTTCTTCGGATTTTGAATACACAAGTATGTCGTCAATGAAGACCACGACGAACTTGTCCAATTCTGGCATGAACACTGAGTTCATGAGATACATGAAATGAGCCGGGGCGTTGGTTAATCCGAAGGACATAACCAGATACTCATACAGTCCATACCTTGTTGAGAATGCTGTCTTGGATATATCTTCTGGTCGGATTCTAATTTGATGATAACCAGAACGAAGATCCATCTTCGAAAACACTTTAGCACCCACTAATTGATCGAAAAGAATATCAATGCGCGGTAGTGGATACTTGTTCTTGATGGTGACAGCATTAAGTGGACGATAGTCTACACACAGCCTCAAGGTCTTATCTTTCTTTTCTACAAACAGTGCAGAACAACCCCATGGTGATGAACTTGGACGAATAAAACCTTTGCTCTCAAGTTCAGTTAATTGTTCCTTCAGTTCTGCAAGTTCCTTAGGTGCCATCTTGTAGGGTGGTCTTGAAATTGGCACTGTTCCTGGTGCAAGTTCAATCTTGAACTCTATATCTCTCTCTGGGGGCATACCAGGAAGATCATCAGGAAATACGTCGGAGTATTCACATACTACCGGAATATCCTCTAGTTCCATAACCTCGGTATTGAGAATAGATGGTTCCAATGGAATGATGTTCTTAAGATTGAGAACTTGGGGTCGATGGAGTGGAGAGTTTAGATAAATCTTTCTAGGAATGATATCAAGAATAGCACCATGGTACTGCAACCATGCCATACCTAAGATGATATCAAGCTTTTGATGCTCTAATATTAGAAACGAAGTAAGATATATGGTCCCATCTAGGTTAAGTGGGATTCCAGGAACCAATTTATTTGTTACCGTTTTCCCGGCTGGAGTGTTAACCACATATGGGGTTTTTGTGGAGATAACAGGCAATTGACTTTTAACGACAAAAGATTTACTAATGACATTGTGTGAAGCTCCGGAGTCAAAGAGTATGACTACGGGTTGATCGAAGATAGAGAACGTACCCGTGAGCACGGGTGCGCCTTTTGGAACGTCCTCGATGGCGAGGTGGTGGATGTTGCCGGGTCTGGTGGCTAGCTTCTTGGGCGGGTTGCGGGGTTGGTTGGCCCCCTGGTAAGATGATTGCCCTCCACCTTGTCGATTCTGCGGACAATCCTTGGCGAAGTGCCCCGTACGTCCACACGTGAAACACGTGTACGGGGTTTGGCCAATACGAAGGGGAGGACAGAATCCCGGTGCACGTGGTGGAGGTGGAAGTGCACGTGGAACCATCCCCTGTTGTTGCTGCGGCCGAAATCCGCCGTTGTTGAACTGACGACCACGGAACATTGGTGGTCGCGATGGCGGCTGCCACCTCTGGCCGGATGGTGATCGATACACCATACGGTACTTCTTAGGAGTACCACCTCCGCTGCTCTGTGGAGCACCCCTCTTCTTTTTATCGGAGGACAGCTCGCGCGTAGCGTCCTCCTGCATGATAGCGGCATTGACTATGTCGTTGAAGTTGCCGCGGTTGAACAGGACAAGCTTGTCCTTCAACTTGGGGTTCAAACCCCGGTAGAAACATTCCCGCTTCCGATCTTCGGTATTCACTTGGTCCTGAGCATATTGGGCCAAGTGGTTGAATGATTTGGAGTATTCGTATGCACTCCTTCTTCCTTGCCTTAGCTCCAAGAACTCTTGAAGCTTCCTCCTCATAATCCCGGGAGGGATGTGGTAGGCGCGAAATGCCTCCCGGAATTCGGTCCAGCTTACAACATGGCCTGCGGGGCGTGCGGTAAGGTAATTGGCCCACCACGCACCGGCAGACCCCTGCAGTTGTTGCGCTGCAAACAATGTCTTCTGCTGTTCAGTTACCGCGAGTAAACCGAACTTTCTTTCAATGGTGCGGAGCCAGTTATCCGCGTCCAACGGTTCATCGGCTTCTCTGAATACCGGTGGGTGTGTCGATGAGAAATCAGAGTAGGAACTCTGAAATTGCTGACGCGGTCCATCATCCTGTCGTCCCCCTTGACGGGACGAGTGCTGCACCAACGTCCGCAGTAACTCGGTTTGCTCGTCGCGCGAGCCGAGCACTGCAGCGAGAACCTCCGCGAGACTCCTGGGGAGTGTGGTTGGAGGTGGTGGAGGTGGTTGCGTCTGAGGCGTATTCTGCCCCGGGGGTGGTGTGTCATCCCCCTGTCCTCCACTAGATCCTCCCACCTCTGAGGCTGTACGAGTACGCACCATACTGCAATATAATGAATAACACGGTAAGTCCCATTGCCCCAAGTTTATCCTCCCTTAGAAATGCGGTAGACAATAATAGACGATGCATAACATTTACATATATTGATAAAGCACAAACTTTATACAAAATATATCATCTCAAGACCAAGTTTACAGTAGTAAACCCAAAATGATGGACTCCCTTTATGGAAATACATCTCTACCATACTTGGCCTTCCTGACATGTCATACTCATCTCATTAGCTAGACACCACAACCATTACTCTTAATATGACACAAACATGGTCACAAAAGAGAAACACTAGCAACCATTTAACTATATGCCGCCCGGTGTTGGCGGAAGTGCTACCACATCTAACTTCAATACGCTCTACTCGACGTATTCAAGTTCCTCTGGGTCTTCTTCTTCTTCTTCATCTTCAGGGCTAGGCACCTCTGATACGGGTGCTAGAGTAGAAGTTGATACATCGTTCAACATCAACGTCTTCTTGGCAGCCATAGCTTGCCAATCTGTCTGTATTATAAACATCCCCCAGGCCTCATTCTCTTGTTGAGCCTGTTCACAGCTGGTCTTCCAGCTCTGAGCCTCTACTCTGGACTGATCCCTGTCTGCAGTCACCACGTTCAACTGTGTGTCCCGTTGGTGCCCATAAAGTAGGCTTGCCTCCAGATCAATATCTCTCTCTAGAGTCTCCTGGCGAGACGCGGCCAAATCCATAACAGCGTCATGCCATTGATTCTCCCTAAGGTTCAAACGATGATTAAGAGGAGCCATCATATCCCTAAGTCCGTCATTTGCCCACTCAAAGTGATTTGCTCGCTTCATGGCTTGCTTCAGATTGTTTGTCAATTCTTTTATGCATGTCCTTTGATTACCCTTCTCGCGATGTGAGGCTGCTGCATACATCGCTAAGGCTGTTGCGGATGTTTCGCCATGCTCTCCCACCTCCGCAAGCAAGCGGGTTGCCCAGGCTTCAGAAGCCCTGCCGTTGACTGGAAAGAACTCATACGGAGTACCCACCAGATGACGGTAATGGAGTTTGCAAAACCTCCCTATGGCAACACTTGCGGCGTAGCTCCATGTTTCTTCTAATATCAATCCTTTGATCTTAATGGAGTATGGAGCCCATCCGAGGTGCGGTGGACCGGCAGGCACATCGACGTAGATGGTGCAACTCCACATACCGCCCTCCTGGAACTTCTTGCCCCAATATCTAGGTAACACCAAATAGCCAAACTGGCCGAGCAACCGTGCAAACACGTCCGGAAAACCGGCGTGCCCGGTGCATGTTGAGAACACCCATCCATTAGGCAACTGAATTCTTGGTGCTTCCATCTGTGGACAATTATACCCGAATGTCAATACACCGTTTAAGTATTCGACCCAATCACTGGTGATGTGGGACAAAAAGAAATATCCATAATCAATTGGTTCAGTCAAAGCTGCAATCTGGAAATGAGTACAGTTCTGGTTTATCTGACCTGTCTGCAGTAACCCGTAAGTTTCATACAGAAGAAGTCAGAACTAAACTTTATGTTGAATACAAAAATTGTAGTACACTTCAAAACCTTTCCAGATTGTACTCATACAGCCACTGTTGAACTAGTATGAACAATCTATACCAGTTTTAAGTTGACTCAAGGGTTCTGAAAATTTTGACAGAACCTCCCCTGTATATGGGCTTATCTCCACATTCTATACAGGTTCATCATGATAAGATATTGAGGTAGTGTCAAAATAAACATTGAGTAACATCGTGTTAACAATCCAGAACTAAAGAAGTTCCATCACGACAACCTTGTCATGAAGGTATTATGCATCAATTCACAATTATGTGCAAACTGTTCCAAGTTCTGGACTGCAGGAACCAAATTTGCGACAAATGGAATTAGGCATAGCTACACCTAGATTCAGGTCAGGAGTGATAAATAAAGTTGATAGATGACTTCCTAAGCTTTCCAGAAATGTATATGCGTAACCATATCACTGTTCTGGATTAGGGGTTATAATTATCCAAACTCAACAGTAAAGCTGACTGGTTTGCATCAACAGTCATGCAGTTTACTGTGTTGTCTTCCCAATTTGGTTAAACTCCAATTAAAATCAGGAAGGACTCCCAAAACAAACTCGTGAATCTCCACCTACCCTTCTCAAACATATATCCCAATAAGGTAGTGGATTTTTCTACAGTGAGTTATGGCAAGAATACAGAAACGGTACAAAGGTGGGTTCATGTGGAGTAATTACAGTAAACCCCAGTTTTCAACAGATTAACAAGCTTTTCTGTCTTTATGGTCAACGGAAAAGTTGGAGAGACCTTCACGAGCTTTCCATTCATGTAGGATATGCTTATGTTATCTAATTGCTAACCAAGATTACAACCTGGCGAAGTTGAGCTACTTCTACCAGAAAGCAAGAATCTTGGTTCTATCCATTTTATCAAGTCGAGCCCGAAATTATCAGTATCTGATAGTCGGACTTTCTCAAAACACAATGCAACCATTCTGTTGGTGGGGAGGGTCTAGTATCATGTTTGATACTGACGGTACTACGTGCCTCACGAAAGGAAATTCTATCCGGTACATCCGGTTACGTCTATAGGTGGTTCCTATATCGTTCCCTCGCAAACGGCTTCTACACGGGTTGCTACCGGAGTTAGGTTACCTGCAGAAGACAAACAATCCCCTTTCACACCTTCGCACCTCAAGGGCGGCACGGGGAAACACGGCAGGCAGTCACAATAATATATAACTAAAAGTAAATGCATACGACTCTGGCGTGAGTCGTCCTCGAGCGAGGCCATGTCTCGAGGTACATGGCTGTAAATACGTCTGTACAGCAAAGACTCCCGTACGATCCGGCTTATACACGCTCGGGCATACGTGTTCGCATGTTCTCATAGATATGAGAACACACTATCGGGTTACATACCACCCGACGGGGCTTCCCTCTAACTTTGTGTCACGCTGGGGTACCGCGTGTCATATGTTCTTAGAAACATGGAAAGTTTCAAAGACTCATATTGACTTTCCGTACCAAGCCACGGAAATTTCACATACCACCTCTCGTATGCTGAGCTTACCGAGATTGATCCGCTCTCGGTGGCGTACCTTACCTCTTACCTGATGTCGGAGCATCGTTACAGAATATAATAACACATAGTTAGTTTACCACCTTTATATCTTATACTAATAATACTCCTTATAACGGCATATAACTAATTTCTCACTCAAGTTCCTAATTTTTGAAAATATGTTCTTTTCCGGTACACTGTTCCCATGAAGCTCTGATACCATGTCTGTGGGGACCGGAATCCACACATCCGAGGATCTCATTGGGTGGTGTCGTGCGATGCGACACCCAACAGTTTACAAGAATAGAACCAGAATAAAGTACAAGACCAAGTCTTTTATTTAATACACAGCGGAAGTTTTCACAATACTAGCGGATGTAAAGAAATATATACATACCATAGCTACGCTCTCAGCACTAGCTATGCAAAAAGCAAAGTTTTCCATGCCAGGGATACTTTGCACTAGCAACACTCAAACTATGGCGGCGTGCAGGGTTCCCACTCGGCTGTACACCCTGGAGGGGGTGTTGCCTCATCGTCAAACCCATCCTCAAAGGGGTAACCTGCAAAAACTTGTTAACTGCAAACGTGAGCTTAAGGCTCAGCAAGACTCAAACCGTCTCACTAGACAGATGCACGGGGACACTAAACATAGGTATGGAATAGCATAAATAACTCGCCTACAAGTGGATCCTTATAATCAAGTTTTAAGTAGCAAATGACATTCTCTGAGCACGGCACATCATGGGCTCCACAATCAAACGAGAAACGCTTTACCGATGATATGACATGCCCAAAGCACATAATGCTATTACAGCTAAAGTATGGGGAAATTGTAAATCTTTAGTTATACTATCTCTAAACCAAACAAAGTTGCAAAGTAATTATAATTCAATATCATATGACTTTCCTGACTTCTTTAGTATTTACTACGTCACGACACAGTGAACAAGTGGTACTCTATTACTGCGAGGGACAGTGATTGCAATCAAGACACACCCGGACAACACGACACATACGTCGTTCGGAAGTGTCAGCGAGTACACCTGTACCTACATAACACTTCAGTACTAGGCGTATATGGCCACCTTTCACAAGAAACTCAAATGTTGAGCCCGTCTCACCTCCGCAAACAGCAGGTCTCCGCACGGAACACGTCATGTGTCCGCCGACCGATTTACACCTTACTGTCCTCAACCCACCCCTATCGATGGTGAGTTAATGGGTCTCAACATCCCAGTTATCAAGTTACATCAGTTTATTGGATTCCATATGTCCATTATATTGCCGGTACAATTCAAGCTTGTCCAGCGGGGCCGCATACGGACGGGCCTTAATCAACACAGGCAGGGCTATGCGACCGAGACTCAATTCTCGCCGCTTCCTATCCATTCCCTACCCGGTCTCAGTTTCATTATATTAAGCCATGTTCTATTCAACCAATCCTGTGAGATACATCTCTCGCGAGTAGATTCCAACTACTCGACTTCTACCGGATCTCCTATGCAATAGCAAAGCAGTTACTACAGGTCAAACTGTAACTCGTGCCAAATAAACCCCTGGGATTTTTGGTCATGCAAGTGGAGTATCATTCACCCTAAACGTAATGCACAATTCATATACTATTCATCATAGTGATAAAGCAAAAGCTCATAAACGACTTAAATGCAAACCGGGGCTTGCCTTGTTGCAGGTCAGGTTCTGAGTTAAAAACTGGAAGGTTCTCTTCCAAGGCTTCTGGCTCCTCCTCGACTTCGGTCACTATACGATATGCAGATAACATGGATATATAAATGACTTTGAAAATTATTTATTTTAAGACCATAATTTAATTCATGGTGATCACTATATGACAGGGACCTTAATTGGCTCTGGAATTTCGATGGTAGATACTAGGGAATATGATCAAGGCTCTTGCAAAGAACAGGAGATGATCATAGCAGATCGTGGTCTCCGAAAGTATGGCAAGCAATCAACTTCCAAAAATTTCCGAGAGGAAACTGTAGCTTGAACCTAGCTAACAGTTGATAATCAAGATGGAGGGAGTGGTTCTGGTTTTAGCAAAATTTGTTTTCATAATTTTCTAAGCTGTGGGGAAGGAGTTATTGTATTTCTAATTCGGCAAGAATTTCTGGATTTACTTTATAATTGAGTTTCTAGACATTAAATCAATATTTGGTTAGTAACTGATTTAGGACTAGTATAGTAGGTTAATTAAATCCAAGACTTTAACAGGAGCTAGGGTATGACTAAAGGAAGACTCAGTAAAATTTTGGGACCTAATAAAGCAACCTAATAGCTGTGAAAATTCAATAACTGAAAAAGGAAATTGAATTATCCAGAAAGTTAAACAGGTGTTATGGCTCCCAAATTTTGCCTGATAATCAAGAATAGGACTATAAATTTTATGTGAATTTTGGTGAATTTTCCGGTGGATATCTTGTCTGGAAAAATTGCATTTGCATTAGGAAAGATTATTTTCTACAGAATTTAACTCTGAGTTCCACAGAACCTAATTGGTATTGACAGAAACTAGAGCTCAAGGGCTTTCGAACAAAATTTGTTTGAAGATTTTTGGAGTATCCTACAGAAAGATATTCAATTTATAAGTTTGGGTAAATTTCTGGAATTAAATAAATCCCAAAGACCACGTGGCACATTCTGGTTGAGGCAGCACCGGGGTCCACAGAACTAAAGCGCGCAGCCACACTAGATCTCAGCCGCACCGTGATCCCGCAGTGAATGGCAGGTGGGACCCGATGGGGTCATCGTCTACCTCGGGCCGGTGCCCGCGCGGAGCAGCACCCGCGACGGTGGCTCGCCGGCGAGCTCGCCGCCGGCCAATCCAACGCACCAGATTCGCGGAAACTTGCCGCCTGGGGGTTTTTGGGGTCGCTGAGCACGATGGTGAGGTCAGTGGGTCTTGAAGCTCGCCGGAAAAGGTCGTGCGACGGCGGTGGCGGCGATGAGCGCTCGGGCAGCATAGAACTCTCTATAGAGTAGCTCAAATCACTTGGGAATTGCTCCAAAACCTTTCTGGGATGATGGAGTTCAAGGATATGGGCGCAGAAGGGGAGTGAGTCGCCGGGAATCATGAGTTCGACGGTGAGCCGAGGTTTTCTCACCGGCGGCGAGCAAAACTCGAAATTCAGAGCCGTTGCTTGATGATCCTTAAAGGTTTTTGCTCAGACAGGAGCGCTAGGGCCTATAGAAACTATCTCTAAGTAATTGCAAAGGATGATTGCTTGCCAAAATGGAATTTGACATGAAATCATAGCTAGCTATCTACCCTCGGCCGTAGAGGAAACGAACAATAACTCGCTCAGGCTTCAACGATAAGGGAAACGGTTTGTACCATGAGCTAGAGTTTGATCAGGCGCATCTTTTTGCTCTTTGGAGCTAGGCTTGAAACGACGCGGAACGGTGGCACGCCGCGGAGCAGTGGCGAGCGGCGGCGATGGCGCGCGGCGGAAGAATAGTGGCGAGGTAGTGGAGCTGTGATCGGGGATGAGGATTAAAGGGAGCTTCGGCCGGCCTTTTATAGGGCCGCGGCGAGCAGGCAGGCAGCTCGCTGGAGCTGCATGCGCGCGCGCGGTGTCGAGCGGGGGCGCGGCGGTGCAGAGGTGGCGGGGTTGAGCTGATCCGTTTAAAAAGGGGAGCTGACATGTGGGGCCCACTGTCCAGTGATTCTCCCCACAGTTCAGTTACTAATTCATTTAAAAATAGAAGATCAACTCCAAAAATCATGAAATTTTGTGGAGATGGCAAATGAATTATTCTGAACACAATGGCGAACTCAATTCTTATGTTTAAAGAAGTTGGAGAAGAATTAAAAATTCAGATTTTAATTTGATTCAAATTTGCCAAGCACCTCAATAAAAATAGTAGATGAGTTTCTAAAATCTTGAAACTTTGTAAGCATGCTATTGAGGAATTT
The DNA here is from genome assembly GCA_036927565.1 of Tuctoria greenei. Taxonomy (NCBI): domain Eukaryota; kingdom Viridiplantae; phylum Streptophyta; class Magnoliopsida; order Poales; family Poaceae; genus Tuctoria; species Tuctoria greenei. The sequence continues at coordinate 115,519,731 of JAYESD010000006.1, forward strand.
AGGAGCTCATGGAAAAATTTAGAGCCCTTAATTTGAATATTTGGTTTAGAGCTTATTAGGGCTTCATCGTGCATTGCTTACTAATCCTTATCCAAAAATTCTTATTCTTAAAAGGTGAATAGAATATAATTTGGATTCATGGTGAAGTCTAATACCCATGATAAAAGAATCTAACAAAGAGTGCAAGATAAGTTTTGGATGGCATAGTTCATGTGTACCATTATATTGGAGATCCAAAATAGTTGATCACAAAACCCATATGAACTTAACATGCCATAAAAGTGGGGTTTTACAAAAGGACAAGTCCAATTAACCACACGCAACTACACACTCATACATATAACAAACACTCGTGGAGTAGGGTATTACGCTCAGGCGGCCCAAACCACGTAAAAATCCCTCGTGTCACTGTCTTGTTCATAATCTCATGAGCGCTTCAACCAATTACAAACCTCCGTAGACTATGATCTAGTAGTATCGGGGGAATTGTCGATCGCACACTTCGACATTTGGCACGCCAGGTAGGTGCAGCCTGAGATTCTGAGATGGTGAACTCTGCGACAGCATCGTCCAACAGCACCGCCAGACAGCCTAACGGAGGAAATCCCTCCAATGCCCAAAATCTAGCTGGCGCTGTTGTCCCAGCTGGTGTTGTTGCACCACCATCACCACCTGCTTTGGATGCCAACGCCCGACAACAGGATGGTGCCCTCGTGTCGGTGACTGCATCGACAAACACACCGGAGAATGTGCTAATCGTTACACGTGTACTCTGCTCCAGCGTCCTCTAGCGGTTGGAGCTCCTCCGACAGCCATGGAACAATGGCGTACTAATGTCGTACATCTGGTTACAGCCGTAGATGATTTTATCAGTAACCAAGGCTCGACCCCTGTTGGGCATGCAGCTTCACCACGGAGGACCTTGTCTAGTAGACTTGGTGCTCAAGTTTCACAGCACATGAGACGTGTTGTGTCCCAACAAGTGACGTCGATGCCATCTGGGGCACATCGTACTCACACTGCATCGAGACTCTCGACTCATGATCTCCGGTCGGAGCTCGACCGAAGATACAGGCAGCAGGATGGCTGTGTCCACATCGAGCGTGCTCACGAGAGGTGAGAGGCTCGAGAAAACCCTTGTGCTTTGGGAGTAAGGGACGGCCGTTTGTCCCTGGCCATGTACCTTTGCATGGTCCGATAGTCGCAAAAGTTCCAGCCTCATTTGCCAGAGAAGTACGATGGGACTGTCAATCTCGTCGAGTTCCTGCAAATCTACTCCACTGCCATTCTCTCGACGGGATGCAATGAGGTTGTGATGGCCAACTACTTCCCAGTGGCTCTCACTAGGATAGCTAGGTCCTGGTTCATGAATCTTCTGCATGACTCCATCAATAGTTGGGTAGAGCTATGCCACCAGTTCACTGCCAATTCCGAGAGCTCCTACACCTGACCTGGCACAAAGTTGGATCTGTTTGTCGTGCAACAGAAGTCGGGGGAGTCGCTACGATCTTTCATTCAGTGTTTCTCCCAGGTACGGAACACCATTCCTTCTATCTCGAATGCGTCTATTGTTGTAGCATTTCGGCATGGCGTCATAGACAAGAAGATGTTGGAGAAGCTGACGATGAAAGAAGTCGCGAGCCTCATGGAACTCTTCAGCTTGGTCGACAAATGTGTGAGGGCTGCTGAGGGCCGTGAAATGCACTCCAAGCCAGCTCTACAGGCTAGAAAAAAAGTCCACAAAGGCTGAAGCCACTACCTCCCGTAGTGGGAAGAAGAAGAAAATGTCCAACAACAAGATGAAGCCGTTGGCAGGCACACCTGCTGCTACTGCTACTCCAACTCCAGGTGGCCGGGGGCCACGCCCGAGAAACGTCCTTAACCATCATTTAAAGACCACGACAGTCAAAATATGTGGTGTCCGATCCATAAAATGGATACTCACAATCTTGAAGATTCCAGCGAGGTCTAAAACCTTGTCGAGCGCTTTAACAAGTGCCAAGAAGAAACTTCTTTCCGCCATCGAGAAGGGAAGTAGAATGTCGACGAAGCCCCGGCTAATCCAAAGCTAGGCTTCCCGGACCCCAAGAAGGATCTGAAGGTTGTGTACAATACTGTTGACGACGTCTCTGACATCTCTGACAACGAGCGTCGGAAGACCCTCAATACCATAAAGGAGGGTCCTGCAATATCACCTCCCATCACGTCCTCAATACGATGCATCAAGAGATGGCTTCCATGGCTCCTACCGCCAAGGCAGAGCCCCATCGAAAGTGGATGGACACTCCCATCACTTTTGATGCTTCAGACTGCCCAAGAGATATGATCGGAGCTGTACAACGATCGTTGATGGTGTGTCCTACCATCAATAACGTCCAGCTCTACCATGTCTTGATGGATGGAGGGCCAACACTTAACTTCCTCAGCTATAAAGCGTTCATCAAGATCCAGCTGAAACTCTCGGACCTTCGCCCCTCACGTCCTTTCTCTGGGGTAGGTCCGAGGTCCATCAGTCCTCTCGGCTCCATTACACTCCCAGTGACCTTCGGTACTCGGGAGAACTAGGGGATCGAGAAGCTAGTTTTCGACGTGGCGCATATCAGTCTACCCTTCAACACCATCCTATGCTGGCCTGCCCTGTATAGCTTCATGGCCGCAGCCCACTATGGCTACCTGGTGTTGAAGATGCCGACACCTACAGGCATTCTCTGGATCCACGGGGATTGTACTGTAGGAGTCATTGCGCTGGAAGAACTCCACGCGCTTACAACAGCACGGGAGGAAGCATCCGACAAGGAGCAGGCTGCTCAACCTCTGAGCACTTGTCACCGAGGCTCAACCTCTGCACCACACGTGCAGCCAAGCGGCAACAACGACATCCCCGTTAAAGTCATCTAAATTGGTTCTGATGCTGCCCAGACCACCCGTATATGGGGAGGTTGTAAAATCCCAGTTTTCCTTATTATGAAGTTCAGTTACTAGTTTGTTTTCAACCATAGTAAAGATCATTTATGGTTATACACATGAACTTGATCTCATCAAAAATAAATCCTTTACTCATGTTAAATGTTATTAACATGGGGATTGGACTTCACCAATGACCCCAGGATAATTCAAGTGACCTCCATGCAAATTTTGGATCTTCTTGAATGGATTTTGCTAGTACAAAACACTATGCAGTACTAAATATATTCAAAATAATTTGAATATAGCACTGTACATTTAGGCCCTGTCAAAATATTCAAATCTGAGGCTATACATTTATCCATGGCCTCATAATATTCCAATTATCCCTTCTGCAAAGTTTCAATATTTCTGAATTCCATTTGCTATTTTATTTGAGACGCTTAACAAACTCAAGCCATATTTAAATTTTAAATACTGTTCAATATTATTTGAGCATAAAATTTGAACACACCATCATGATCACCATGACTTGCTTGACTTGTCCAAGAAGTTTCACAATTTTTGAAACTCATTTGCTATTTAATTCAGTGGCTCCATTTAATTGAACTAAAATTCAAATTCAAATTTGAATTTCAACTGAAACTAGATCATTTCAAAGTTTTGATTTCAGAACCAAATTCCAAATATTTATTTGAGCCTCTCCACTCACACTCGAGCTGCCCCTCTGTTTTCACGATGGCGCTCGATGGAGACACCTCCTGGCATGCAAGCCATCGAGGTGCCTGCTTGCTTGCGCCGTGGCAAGCTCCCCTCGTCCCTCTATGCATATTTATACCCCCTGGTCACCGGCGTCCAGTTCCCATTCGGTTTTTACTCCCCATGCCGCATTTCAACCCCACTCATGCGCTGCCGACCTTCCCTCAGGATTTCAACGATAACTTGCCGTCTAGCCAAGGATTGATCGCGAGTTCTTTAGCAAACTTATGCACAACTTACTTGCGCACCTTCTTCATCTTGTGGTTTGGTGTTTTCTCAACCGGTTGCCTGGTATTCCGCAGTTTTCCGACGACCGCCGATGAAGCTGCCAAAATACCATCTCTGTCCACCGTCGACAAGCCGGGGGAAGCCTCTATAGGCCCTTACTTATATAAGAGAAAGGCGTGTAATCGCGCCTTACGCATTCTCACCAATTTTCAAGCCATGCCATGCCTATGTCTCTAGGTTAGGGATTTAATTTGCTTTCTACGTCTAATAAATCTTGGCAATAGTTAAGGGATAATTTGCCTATCTCCCTGCGAACACCAAAAAGATTTGAAAACCATCGAGTATTGACCGAGATAGCCGAGTTTTGATCGCTGCCGTTAAGGAAGCCGTGGTTCACCGTCGAACTCTTCATTGCCGACCATTCCACGACATTTGCACCTCCAAATCACCATCCTCATGCTCCAAGGAATGTTTCTAGCTTTTTGCCCAGCCTTTTTCGCCATCCCCATGCGTTTCCGATGATGGCCAAAACCCTAGCTCTGCCGCCATCATCGCATCGCAATTTCCGGTCGTCGCTGCAGTGATTGGACCTCACCATCGTGATGTGCGGTCGATTTTATGGCTAGGCGGTCAAGGCAGAGTCGAATGGAGGTCGACGCAGCTGTCGCGGCGAGCTCACCGGCGCAGCGCCGCCGCGGCCGAGCGGCGCGTTGCGAGGTAGACGAAGGTCGTGGGCCCTGTGTGTCAGCGACGCGTGCGAGCGGGCGGATCAGCTGCAGCTCCGGATCCAATGCGGCTGTGCGCGTTAACCCAGTGGCCCCCGGTGTGGCCCAGTTGCGTTTGGCCCATTTAAATGAAGTGGGACCGACTGATTTATTCAAATATTTCACGTTGGAAAATAATTCCATGATTTACCCAAACTTCTAAAAATCATTACTCCTAGTAGAATTGCTGACAAATTTACAAACAAATATTGGTAAACTCATCTCAATCTCCACTCTGCAGTGATGCAATTTATTAGACATGAAACTCCAAGAATCTTTATAATTAATTCCTTTGAATTCACTGCTTGAGAAATTAATTACTCATGTTATGTTAATTGGAAAATTCCCAATTTTGGTCAGAACACTCTTAATAATACACTTGATCTCCATGAAAATTTCAAGTTCATTGGACTTCAATTACTGGGTTTATCATTGTTTCAAATCTCTATGTAGTTAAAATTTGAGAAAAATACAAAATCAATTTCATAAATTTCCCAAACTTGTAAAATCAGTTTCTCCCTGTAGGAAGCTTAGAAAATTCTGAAACCAATTTTCCTAGTACCAGTGAGACCACCTCTACATGGTACAACCACTGGTAACCATGATAGACCTCCAAAATTACAACAATAATTCAGAGAGGCTTTATATCTGTAGGAATGTTAGGGACAACAAACTTCCTTGATCATCTCCTGTTCTTTGCAAGAGTCTCCATTATAGTCCCTAGTATCTACCATAAAATTTCCAAAACCAATTAAGAATATAATATTATTTGTTTCAAGATATTAGCTTATGGCGTTAAACATATTATTTATTTTCAAAGTCATTCATATATAGTATATGCATAACGTGTAGTAATAAAGTCGAGGAGCAGCCGGAAGATTTGGAAGTCCAACTACCGGAAACTAATATAGACTCGGACTCACATTAAGGCAAGCCGCACTTTGCATTTAAGCTACTTACAGTGTCTTTGCAGTTTTCATTCACCTTACGTCTTCGGATGTTTGTGCATTACGTTTATGGTATTTGACACCCACTTTCATGACCAAAGAACCCAGGGAGTGGTTAGAATAACTCACAGACTCGTGTAGTAACTGCCATGCTTATATTCATAGGGATCTGGTAGAAGACGCGTAGTTGGAATCTACTCGCGAGATAGGATTTTATCACACGGGATGAATCGGCTCAATAAATGTTTTATAAATATTAAATTTAGACCAGTCTGAGATGAGTAGGAAGCGACAAGAGGTGGTATTGGTCATATAGCTCTGACTGCGTTGATTAAGGCCCGTGCTGTGTGCGGCCCTATTGGACAAGATTGAACTGCACCGGCAACATACTGGAGAAATGTGCTCTAGTAAACCAACGTAGCTTCATACTGGTTTGTCGAGGCATTCTGTTCCATTTTATAGGAGTTGGTTGAGGGTAGCGAGGTGTAGATCAGCTGGTGGGCACGTCAGAGTACGCCCACCGCAGGGACCTCCTGCTCGTGACAGATCGACCAGTTCGACATTCGAGTGTATGGTGAAAGGTGGTCGTATACGACTAGTACTGAATTGCTATGTAGGTACTGCTGTAAGTACCCACGGGCATTTCTGAAAGTGGTTATGTGTCGTGTTGAACGGGTGTGTTCTAATTGCAATCACCATCCCTCGCGGTAATAGAGTACCACTTGTTCACTGTGTCGTGATGTAGTAAATACTGAAGAAGTTAGGAGAATACAATGTATTGAATTATAATTGTTTTGCAACCTTGTATGGCTTAGAGATAGCACAATTAAAAGTTTACAGTTTCTCCATACTTTACCTGTAATAGCATTATGTGCTTTGGGTATGTCATATCATCGGCAAAGCGTTTCTTGTTTGATTGTGGTGTCTATGATGTGCCGTGCCTGAAGAATGTCATGTGCTACTTAAAACATGACTATAAAGATCCACTTGCAAGCATGTCCTTTATGCTACTCCTTACCCATGCATAGTATTCACCCCTGCATGTGTCTTGTGAGACGGGTTAGTCTTGCTGAGCCTTATGCTTACATTTCCTGTTAACAAGTTTTTGCATGTTCTACGACTGATGATGAGTTCGATGATGAGGCTGCACCCCCTCTAGGGTTTACAGCCGAGTGGGAACCCTGCACGCCGCTGTAAGTTGGGTGTTTCTAGTGCAAAGTATTCAGGACATGGATGAGTTTGCTTTTGCATAGCTAGTGCCGAGAGCATAGCTATGATGTATAGTTCTTTTTCCCTTTCGCTTAGTATTGTAAAACATACGCTGTGTTTATAAATAAAGACTTGGTGTTGTAAATTTATTCCCATTCTTTTCTTGTATAGTGTTGGGTGCCGCATCGCACGACACCACCCAATGAGATCCTTGGAAATTGGGATTCCGGTCCCCACATACATGGTACTAGAGCATCATTGGGAACAGTGTGCTTGGAAAGAGCATATTTTCAAAACTTAGGATTATTGAGTGAGGAACTAGCTATATGCCCATATAAGGAGTATTAATAGTATATGATATAAAGGTGGTAAACTAACTATGTGCTATTAAATTTTGTAACGACGCTCCGACGTCAGGTAAGAGGTAAGGTACGCCACCGTAAGCGGATCAATTGCGGTAAGCTCACCAAGCGAGAGGTAGCATGGAAGTCTATCCGTGGCTTGGCACGTAAATGTTAATAGGAGTTTCTGAAAGTTTCCATGTTTATGAGAACCTATGACACGCGGTACCCCAGCTTGCTTCAAAGTTATTGGGAACCCTTGTCGGGAGGTGAATAACCCGATAGTATGCGTCTCTGGAACTATTCATGTTCTATGGGAGCATGCGAAACACGTATGCTCGAGCGTGTATAAGCCGGTTTGTGCGGGAGTCTTTGCTGTACAGACGTAGTACAGCCATGTACTTTGAGACATGACATCGCTCGAGGGCGACTCACACCAGAGTTATATGCATTTACATTCATATATATTATTTTTGTAACTGCCTGTCGTGTTTCTCCGAACTGCCCTTGTGGTGTGCAGGTGTGATAGGGGATTGTTTTTCTTCTGCAGCACTAACTAAGGTAGCGACCCGTGTAGAACACAATTGCGATTGAATGATACTAGGGCCACCTATATACGTATCCGGAAATACCGATTAGAATTTTCTTTGGTGAGACATGTAGTACCGTCAGTATTGACTTTGATACTTGACCACCCCCAACGATAGAATTGTTGCATTACATTTTGGAAAATCTGACTATCAGGTGCTGGTAGGCCCGGACTCCGCAAAAATGAGTTTCGACTCGACAAAGGGTTAGAACCAAGATTCTTGATTTCTGGCAGGAGTTTGCTCAACTTTGTTAGGTTATAATCTTGGTTAGTTATGAATAAACTTAGGGGTACGCTATATGTATGGAAATCTCCTGAAGACCTCTACAACTTTTCTGTTGACCATCAAGGCAGAAAAGCTTGATAATCTGTTGAAATTCGGAGTATACTTCAACTGCTCCAGATGACCATGCCATTGTGCCAGTCTCTGTATTTTTTCCATAACTCACTGTAGAAAAATCTTCTGTTTTATTGTGACACATATATGGAAAGGGTGGAAGGAGGTATACAGTTTTGCTATTCAAAAGTTTTCCTGATTCGGATTCGAGTCAATTCAAATTTCGAGTTCAAAACAGTGAACTGCAGGGCTGCTGTTAAAAACCAGTCAGTTTATCTTTTAAGTTTGGATAGTTATAGCTTTTGATCTAGAATTGTGACATGGTCAGATATACACATTTATGGAAAGCTTAGGAAGTCTTCTATCAACATTATGTTGCACTAATGGCCTGAATCTTGGTGTAACTGTGTTTAATTCCTATTGTCGCAAACTTGGTTCGGGTGGACCCGAACATGAAACAGTTTGCGCATAGTTTTGAATTTGCGCGCTATACCTGTATAACCAATGTTTGAAGGCTGAACTCTTTTACTTCTGGATAGTTAACTTCATTTTATACAATGTTTAACTTGTCATTACCTCAATATATTGTTATGATATAACTGTATAACTGTGGAAATCACCACATATACAGAGGAGGTTCTGTCAAAATTTCAAGAAAATTTGGGTCAAATTTAAACCTGTATAGATTTTACTTCCTAGCTCACCTGGATCTGTATGAGTACAATCTGGAAAGAATGTAAAGTTTACTACAACTTTTTTATTCAACCCAACATCTGGTTCTGAAGTTTCCTGTATGGAAATTTTGAATTTATACAAGAGGGTCAGCTGGAACAGACTGTGATTACAACTCCAATTTTAAATTTTCATGAACTGTTGGGAGTTGGAAACCTTCTCATTGTTCCAGTATATTTTCCACAGATGGCGGATTCGACGGTATACTTATCGAACATATGGGTGTTCACGAAGTGTGCTCTTCTGAAAGGTTTTCCGGATTTGTTGATAGCGCTGCTTCAACAGTTCGGGTATCGCGAAATACCGGACTATTGGGGCTAGGAGATCGAGGACGGAAGTGTGACAAGATGCACCTATGTTAATGTACCTGCTGGTCCATCACATATTGGATGGGCACCTTTCTCCATCCAGGTGCAAGGGATCTAGTTGGAAGACACGTGGTGTTATGCCGCGAGTTTGCTATTATGAGGTTTTGCAAGCTTCATTATCGTGCTAAGGTGGGAACCCCATTCGCGCTCTTTCCAGTCGATGGTAGAGCTGGTGAAGAGTGGGCGAGTCGAATGGTTGCAGCATATGTCCATCATGAAGAGGTACCCAAAATAATCTTGGCATCATATGCAGCATCGGCGTGTCAAGAGAGCCTTGCACAGCATGCTAGCATTGGAAGGTTGTTGAGTGATCTGAAGCAAGCTTTGATTCGAGGAGATCATTTTTAGTGGGCCAATGAATCACTTAAAGCCGTGATTGCTCCTCTCAACCAACGTTTAAATATTAGGGAGAATCAGTGGCACCAAGCTGTTCAAGACCTATCGGGAGCTCGCCGGGAAGCGCAATGCGCAGAAAGCGCATAGGAGGCGAGTCAACTTGAGGTACAGCTGCTGGATGATCAATTGGGTTCGGTAACTCAATAATGGGATCAATCCAGGGAGGAGACTCAGAATAGGAAAGCCAGTTGTGAGCATGCATGAAAGGAATTGGAAGACTATAAGATGTTTCTTCTACATGCTGATGTGCAGTCATTAATTGCCGTGACATCATCGGTGGCGGGTGAGGTAGCAACTCCTGCACCATCACCTGCCCCTGTGGCATTCTGAGGACTAAGAGGAAGAAGAAGATCCCGAGGATCTCGAGTTCGTCGAATAGGACGTATCGGAGTAGGATGGGGCAACACTCCTGCCATCACGGGTCAACGTATAGTTTAGTAGTTGCTCGTGATTATTTTGTGGCAATGTTTGTGTCATATTATAAATAGTAGTGTGTATGTATAAGATGACAAGGAGTGTATGACGCCTCATGGGGACCAAGTATGGTAGAGATGGACTTCCGTAGTGGGAGTCCGTCATTTTGGAGTTCACTACTGTAAACATGGTCATGAGATAATATATCTTGTATAAAGTTTGTACTTTATCAATATATGTGAATGTTATGCACTTATTCCCTTGTCAATATTCGCACTACTGTAATATGAAATGGATGAAAGAAAAGCAAACATGTGCTGATTTTAAATCATATGGATGAAGAATGGTGAGTATGCTTTCGACGCCTGAAATGGGAGGTTCAAGTCGTGGTCGTGAGGACGAACCTCCGATCCAGGAGCCAGCTGCGACACCGCAGCAACAAGTTCCACCACCACCACCTCCTAAACTTCCGAGGAGTCTAGCGGAGGTTCTCGCCACATTGCTTGGCTCCCGCGATGAGCAAACTGAGTTGTTACGGACATTAGTTCAACATTCGTCCCGTCAAGTGGTGCGACCAGATGCGGGTCCACGACAGCCCTCTCCGAGTTCATACTCAGACTTCATGTCAATGAACCCACCGGTCTTCATGGAGGCCGATGAACCATTGGAGGCGGACAACTGGCTCCGCTCTATCGGAGAAAAGTTTGGTTTTCTACGAATGACCATACATCAGAAGACCCTCTTCGCGGCCCAACAATTATAGCGGTCTGCTGGTGCGTGGTGCGCACATTATCTTGCCGCACAACCAGCCGACTATGTCATGAGCTGGGAGGAGTTCCGGGAGGCGTTTCGCGCCTATCATATACCGTTCGGTATTATAAGGAGGAAGCTTCAAGAGTTCTTGGAGCTGAGGCAAGGCGGAAGGAGTGCTTGCGAGTACTCAAGGCATTCAACCACTTGGCCCATTATGCTTAGGACCAAGTGAGTACGGAAGATAGGAAGTGTGAATGCTTCTGTTGGGGTTTGAACCCCAAGATGAAGGAAAATCTTGCCTTGTTCAATAGCGGCAGCTTCAACAACATGGTCAACGCCACGATCGTGCAGGAGGACGCTACTAGGGAGTTGTTCTCTAACAAGAAGAAAAGGAGTGCTCTGCAGAGCAGCGGAGGGGGTGCTCCTCAGAAGTACAAAATGGTGTATCGATCACCATCTGACCAAAGGTGGCAGCCGCCATTGCGACCACCGATGTTTCGTGGTCGCCCGTTCAATAACACCGGTTTTCGTCCACAGCAGCAACAGGAGATGATTCTGCGTCCACTTCCACCTCCACCACGTGCACCAGGATTTTGTCCACCCTTTCATGCCGGTCAGACCCTGTACACGTGTTTCATGTGTGGTCGTACGGGGCACATCGCCAAGGACTGCCCGCAGAGCGGAGGACAGTCATCGTACCAGGGGGCAAACCAGCCCCGCAACCAGCCCGAGAAGCCAGCCCCCAGAGTCGGCAAAATTCACCACCTCGCCATCGAGGATGTTTCGGAAGGCGCACCCATATTCACGGGTTCATTCTCTCTCATTGGTCATCTCGTAGTCATCCTCTTTGACTCCGGTGCTTCACACAACATTATTAGCAAGTCTTATCACATTCAATATCAGTTGCCTATCGTTTCCACAAAAACTCCATATTTGATTTGTTCTCTGGGTGGGAAAGTAGTAGCAGATGAGATGATCGATAGGGTACGTCTTGATCTGGGTGGGAACATATACCCTATCTCTCTCATTATATTGGAGCATCAAAAGATAGATGTAATCTTAGGGATGGTATGGTTGCAATACAACTATGCTATTCTTGACATAGTTCCTAGGAGGATATATCTGAATTCTCCACTCCACCCTCCCCAAGCTCTCACTCTTGAGAGTATTATCCAAGTGACTCCAACTACTTACAACATCGAGGCCTTTAAACTTGAGGACATTCCAGTGGTATGTGAGTATCCGGACTTAATTCCCGAAGATCATCCTGGTATGACACCAAAATGAGATGTCGAGTTTAAGATTGAACTTGAACCGGGAACAGTGCCGATCTCGAGGAGGCCATATAAGATGGCACCTAAGGAACTTGCAAAACTGAAAGAGCAGCTAAAGGAACTGATGGACAAGGGTTTCATTCATGCAAGTTCATCACCTTCGGTCTGTTTTGCATTGTTCGTAGAAAAGAAGGACAAGACATTGAGACTATGTGTGGACTATCATCCACTGAATGTTGTCACGATCAAGAATAAGTATCCAACACCATGCATTGATATTTGGTTCGATCAATTGGTGGGTGCCAAGGTGTTCTCTAAGATGGATCTTCTTTCTGGATATCATCATATCAGGATTTGACTAGAGGATATGTCTAACACAACATTCTCGACGAGGTATGGATTGTATGAATACCTTGTCATGTCCTTCGGATTGACCAATGCACCGACTCATTTCATGTATCTCATGAATTCAGTGTTCATGCCGGATTTGGACAAGTTTGTCGTGGTCTTCATCAATGAAATCCTTGTGTATTAAAAATCCGAAGAATAACATGCTCAAAATTTGCCCATCGTGCTCCAACGATTGCAAGACCACAAGCTGTATGCCAAATTTAGAAAATGTGAGTTCTGGATCATCCAAGTGCCATTTCTAGGGCACATCATCTCTGCCGAGGGGATTGCAGTTTATCCAAGCAAGATTAAGAAAGTACTTAAATGGGAGTCTCCAAAGTATGTACATGATGTTTGAAGCTTCCTGCGTTTAGCAGGATATTATCGGAGGTTCATTCCAAGTTTCTCCAAGATAGCTAAACCAATGACAGAACTTCTAAAGAAAGGAAATAAGTATGTATGGACGAAGGAATGTGAGGATGTTTTTCAAGAATTAGTGAAACACCTCACAACAGTGCCAATATTAGCCCAACCAGACACAACCAAGTCATTTGATGTTTATTGTGCTGCATCTTGGATTAGTTTTTGTTGTGTATTAATGCAAGACAGAAGGGTGATTGCTTATGGATCATGGCAGCTTTGGAACCATGAGAAGCATTATCCGACTGATGATCTTGAGCTCGCTGCCGTGGTACATGCATTGAAGATGTGGAGACACTATTTATTGGGCAACCTAGTGCATCTCTAAACCGATCACAAAAGCTTGAAGTACAGCTTCACCCAAAACGTCTTGAATATGCGATAGCGAAGATGGTTGGAATTGATCAAAGACTACGAGATTGAGATCCACTACCATCCTGGCAAGGCAAATGTAGTTGCAGATGCGCTGAGTCACAAGTCCCATGTCAATAATCTTTCTATCACTTTGATAGAAGAAGAAGAGTCGAGTCTCTACTTGGTTCCATATGGGTCGCTCTACAATCTAGCTCTCATTCCTACAATTAGGGAAGATATTGTAGAGGCTCAGAAGAAAGACAAGGGCATGTTGCATATTCGCTGAAGAATGAAGAAGGGGAAGATGACGTGTTTCCAATGTGACGATGGCGGTACCATCTGGTTAAATAACCGCATCATGGTGCCCCGCAATGAGGAACTTCGAAAGAAGATATTGGACAAATCTCATTTGTCCAAGTATTCAATTCATTCAGGAAGTTACAAATTGTACCAAGACATAAAGAAGAAATTTTGGTGGACTCGAAAGAAGATGGAGATAGCAAAGTACGTATCCGAATGTGATACGTGTCGGCGGGTGAAAGCCGACCATCTGAAGGCAGCTGGACAACTTCAACCTTTGAGCATACCGGCCTGGAAATGGGAGGACATCAGCATGGATTTCATTGTTGGATTACCTCTCAACTTTCATAAGCATAACTCGATTTGGGTGGTAGTCGACCGACTCACCAAGTCAGCTCACTTTATTCCACTAAATGTCAATTATGTGGCACGACATTATGCAGGGTTGTATATTGCTAGGATCCTATGCCTACATGAAGTATCCCACACTATCATATCAGATCGTGGAACCCTTATTTGTTGCTCGGTTTTGGGAACATCTCCACGCATCTCTGGGTACCAAGTTGATCCGAAGCTCAGCTTACCATCTATAGACTGATGGTCAAATGGAGCGAGTAAACCAAGTGCTAGAAGATATGCTCTGTGCCTGTGCCATCCACGATGGTAAGTATTGGGATGATCACCTACCATTGGCGGAGTTTTCATACAACAATGGTTATCAGGCTAGCATCCAGATGGCACCATATGAAGCTCTTTATGGCCGGAAGTGCCGCACACCTTTGAACTGGTGTGAATCCAGTGAACGAGTGACATATGGTATCGACTTGGTAAATGAAGCCTAAGAACGAGTGTGAGTTATTCAAGCCAACCTCAAGGCTGCTCAATCCCGGCAGAAAAGCTATGCAGACAAACGACGACGACCTCTTTACCTCGATGTCGGGGATCATGTTTACCTTCGTTTATCACCAATGAAAGGGATTCATCGCTTCAGAGTAAAAGGGAAGCTAGCTCCACGCTTCATTGGGCCGTTTGCAGTAATTGAACAATGCAGACCGGTGGCCTATCGGCTAGAGCTACAAACGTCGGTTTTAGGGGTACACAATGTATTTCACATTTCACAGTTGTGGAAATGTCTCAAGGCACCAGATGACGTCCGTATGGAAGATTTGGAAGCTCTCCAACCAGATCTTACTTACTCTGAGCATCCAACCAAAATAATCGATGAGAAGACTCGCACCACAAGAAGCCACACCTTGCACTTCTACATGGTCTTGTGGGGCAACCACACCGCTGAATAAGCAACGTGGGGAAGCAAGGAATACCATAGAATGAACTATCCAGACTTGTTAGAGGCATATGTTCATTATATCTTTTTCAGTTATCCTTTTGTTTTGTAATCTCGGGACGAGATTCTTTTAAGGGGGGAGGAATGTAAAATCCCAGTTTTCCTTAATATGAAGTTCAGTTACCAGTTTGTTTTTAACCATAGTAAAGATCAATTATGGTTATACACATGAACTTGATCTCATCAAAAATAATTCTTTTACTCAAGTTAAATGTTATTAACATGGGGAATAGACTTCACCAATGACCCTAGGATAATTCAAGTGACCCCTGCAAATTTTGGATCTTCTTGAATGGATTTTGCTTGGGCAAAACACTATGCAATACTAAATATATTAAAATTAATTTGAATATAGCACTGTACATTTAGGCCCTGTCAAAATATTCAAATCTGAGGCTATATATTTTCTGTGGCCTCATAATATTCCAGTTAGCCCTCCTGGAAAGTTTCAAGATTTTTTAATTCCATTTGCTATTTTATTTGGGACGCTTAACAAACTCAAGCCATATTTAAGTTCAAGTTTTAAATACTGTTCAAACTTATAGGACAATGCATTGAAGATAAATACAAATTTGAATTCATTCATTCGAGAAGATTGGATTTCACTCATTTGAAGGATTGGATTAAAAATGAGAATTACAAGGGGAAGGCAAAAGAACAAGGTCCTAGCTACTGGAGGTCCTAAGTCCTATGGAAACACGAGGCAACTTTCTGGGCGGCTTCTTGAACACTTTGACCACCATATTTAGAGATAATTGGGGGTCTCGGCTTTTGAAACACGTCAGTACATATTCGGCGACATTCTTGGCTAGAGACTTCCCCTCTGTTTCTAGTTGGTCGGCGATGACGTTACCCATTGCGTCCAGCTTGTTTCTAGTAGAGCTCAGCGCCACCAGTGCCTTGTCCAGCTCAAGCTCCGTGTCATCCGGATGTACCGGTCTGAAGCCAAGTGGCACCAGAGCTTTATTGGCATGACACAGAAAATCCCAAACTCGCCGGAACTTAGTCACCCTGATACTCCTCAGTTCCTCAAGTGACCTCCTAGCGGCCTCAAGCTCTGAACTCTCCCAGATGATGCGTTCGACCTCTTTGGCATGTTGTTGAATACTCTCAACCACCTGCTTTTCACGGTCGTCAAGCTCTGACTCCCGAAGGTGGCTGCGGTTTTGGTGGTTCACCAGGTCCTTCTCCCTTCCTATCACCTTCTCCTCCCTGGTGGCGACATCAACTTCTCTTTTGGAGAGCTCCTGCCCCATCTTCCATTTCTTCTCTGTAACACCACAGCCACTACGGGCCTAGCGGTCGTTACTCCTGGCAGCTCTATAGGATCACAGACTAGCCCCACAGACCAACACTTGTCTTTTCTGCACATTTTGTCCTCACTCGTGCGCACCCGGGAAGACTTCCCAGTCGGTCATCCATCCGTAAATTGCTCCGGGCCAAGCACACTTAAACTCAGAGTTCCTTGCAGGTGAGCTTCCGGAAAAGAAGGTATACCTTGGCAGTATGAGTTATTCTATCAATCCTATTAAACCTTGAGCCAGGATGTCACAATCCACCCCCCTTAGAAGACCGACGTCCTCGTCGGTCAACTCTCAAGCCAGGAACGTCCCCACTTGGCCATGTCCAAATGTTCAGCATTGGCATACATGCATACATACCATAGCGTGCCCCTCCTGGAGGACCCATGTTTCATGCGTGTATACCCACGTCCCTGACCCGTACGCACCCGTGAAACAACGAGGGTCGACTCTGATACCATTTTGTAACACCCCAGCCACTACAGGCTTGGTGGTCGTTACTCTTGGGTGCTCTATAGGATCACAGACTAGCCCCACAGACCAACACTAGTCATTTCTGTGTATTTTGTCCTCACTCATGCGCACCACCTGGAAAACTTCCCAGTCGGTCAGCTATTCATAAATTGCTTCGGGCCAAGCACTCTTAACTTCAGAGTTTGTGAGACCTATGTGTGTTGAATACACTGGCTTTGACAATAAGAGTTTTGAATGCTGCCATAACATCTTTTTAGCATGGTCCGACCCTAGCTTCGAGCTTCTGCAAGGTCCGACAATTGGTCCGACTTTCTTTGTCTAGATCCGACATGTTTTTGGGTAGCTCCAGTGAGCTTTGTCTTTAGCTCCGACATGTCATTGATAGCTCCGGCATGTCATTAGCTCCGGCATCTCTTTGATAGCTTCGGCATGTCTTTGTTAAGCTCTGATATGTTTTGCTAGGTCCGACTTATGTTGGTTAGCTCCCACATGTTTTTTAGCTCTGACTTTTGGAATGACTAGTTTCGACTAGCTTTGGTTAGCTTCGGCACTAGGTCCGACTAGCTTTGGTAAGCTCCAGCGCTAGGTTATACTAGCTTTGGTAAGCTCCGGCTCAAGCTCTGGTTAGCTTTTTCTAGGTTCGGAGCTTGATTGCAATGTTCCTGCTTTTATCTTGCAATGTTTCGAACTTGCTTTATATTTTTACAAAGATTTCTTAGTTTTCATTTGCTAAGTTTTTGTGAGTTTTGGTTGATATGGCTGATATCATTTTGATATGCTTTGCAACATGCTTATGTGAGGTGCTCACGTAAGGTGTTGTGTTCGGAACTGACTTGAGTCAAGTCGTGGACCAGGGCTCGTACAGATTGGTTGTTTATTCATGTGCAGGTGTTGATTGAGTTAAAGTCATGGCTGGTGACGGGGTCCATTGGACTAGTCTCAGGGAGGAGATGAGGTTCCAACAACAAAATTCAGGAGGAATTGTGGTTGAGCAGGTCAGCAGGATGATTGAATCAAGGGCAGTGCATATGAAGGTTACTGGACGTCGAAGGAAGGTTTTTGCACATGTGCAAGGAGTGCATGGACGTGGTACATGGTTCCTAGGCGTTATAAAGAGATGTGGACGTAAAGAATTGGTCGGAATGGTCCAACTGACTAGGTTATGGACTTAGGCTGCGGCTGAGTCGTGTTTGACTCAAATATGGAAAGATTTGAGTTGGTTATGATAGGATTTCGTGTGGGTCACGAACTTGGGTTGTTTTAGGAATGTGGGATACGTTCCTCAGGTGTTTGGAAGTCTTAAGATTGCTTCTATCTGCGTATAGAAGAGTCCTAAGCAGTTATGGAAAGTTTCGATTCGTGATCTGAGTAGGATTGGAGTCCTAGTTGAGATTGAGTTGGCCTAAGGGCTGGTTATATAAGCAAGGGAGACCAGAGCTCGTGGGAACAACTTTGGGGCTGTTCCTCTTGTGTTTTATTGTATAAAATTCGTATTTTGAAGGAACTTTTGTACCTTGTTCGTCTGACTTCTTCCAGACAAGTTTTACTCGTTGAGTTTCTGGACAGCACTACCTTTCATCGGTGGTTTTATCATAACTCGAGTTTTACAGATCCAAATGACGTGATTCCTTTTGTTTTGTCTTCACAACTTGATTATCTATCATCTGTCAAAATTTCACGGTCATTGGATTTGTGGTTTCTGATCTACACGAGTTTCATTGCAGCGTTCCAGAACTGTTTTTCTTGGGTAGGACAGATAGACCTTTGTTCGATCTTTCAATCATAACTTGAGTTTCTCTCGACGGATTTGAGTGATTCTTCTTGTGTATTCTTCATGGCTTGATTATCTCTGATATATATATATATATATGTATATATATATATATATCACTTTTGTCACGGTGAAACATGTTTAGATTAGTTTCACACATGATTTCTCTGACGGATCATTTTTCTGCCGAAGGGGTTGGAATTTAACTGTTTCCGCTGTGTAAGATTTTTAAATCTACCATTCACCCCCCCTCTGGTAGCTTTTCACATGCTCTTCGATCCTACAGAGTTCTTTGTAGGCGAGTATCCGTAAAAGAAGGTATACCTTGGTGGTATGAGTTATCCTATCAATCATATTAAACCATGTGCCAGGATGTCACATTCTCCCTTTCCTGCTTGCACCGCTGCTCAAATTTTTTAGTGCGGTCAGCCAAGCTTTCCTCCCCCAGCAACAGCCTCAGGGTGAGCTCTTCCTCTGTCCTCAAAATATCTCCTGCTTTTCCAGGAGATTCTCCTCCCTCTCGTCAAGGTCCGCCCGACGCTTGAGGAGCTTTTCATTTAATTCATTGAGGTTGTCCTGACGATCGTCAGCAGCTTCATTGGTATCCCTAGCATGCTGTAAAATATCTCGATCCTTGTCATCGAGAGCTTTAATAGAAGCCTCCCGCACATTCAGCAGGCGGTCCATCAGTGCTAGCCGGGCCTTCTCCTTGGCCACCCATTCCCGCTGGTCGACAATCCTTGACTGCTTCAGCCAGCTTATCTCGAATTGAAGTATGTTGCGCCAATGCCTCAAGGTGTTGCGCTCTTCTTCGAGAGTCTTGCTTTCATAGTCAAAGGCCAGCTCAACTTGGCACAGACTGGAGCAGGTGTTGTCGATAGACAACGCTATGGGAATTGGCTTCGGGCTAGCCTGGATCTCACCCGCTGGCTCGAGCGGATCATCAAAAATATCGATTGGGTCCCACAACAAAAGCGTGGTTCAATGAGTCTCCACAGCACTAGTGCCGACTTCCGGAGCTGATGAGGAAGGTACCCCCGCTGGATCTTCAATCATCGGCTCTGTGGGTGGAGGACCTGCAGTTGACTGTTATGGGTGCTCCAGCTCTAACAGAGACACCTCCGGAGTAATGACCTCCGAGGTGCGTGTTGTAGCTTGGTTCGGAGCTCCCTCTACCTCCGACTCAGGTGCTCAGACTTCAACATCTTCCGACTCAGGTGTTGGAGCATCAGGTACCTCCAGCTCAGGTGTCGAAACTTTTGCAGTCTCCGGCTTCATGGCTGGAGCTTCAGATACCTCTGACTCAGGTGCCGGAGCATCT
This sequence comes from Tuctoria greenei, assembly GCA_036927565.1. Taxonomy (NCBI): domain Eukaryota; kingdom Viridiplantae; phylum Streptophyta; class Magnoliopsida; order Poales; family Poaceae; genus Tuctoria; species Tuctoria greenei. The sequence goes on from JAYESD010000006.1 coordinate 115,539,422, forward strand.
GCCATCTCCGTCTCCGAAATAGGAACTTCAAACGCCGGCTCTGAGACTGACGACGCTTCATCACGAACATCTCTCCCTTGGTATGGCGGTACCATGGGAGCTTCAGGCATCATCTCTAGATCCAGATCCACAACAGCTAGCGCCAGAGCTGTCTTGTCATCAGCCACCACTTGGGGACGCACAGTGCTTGAAGCTGGAGCTTCTGCTGTTCCGCTTGCACAGCCTCAATTGCTGCAGCGGGAGCTGAAGCTTCGATCTTCTTTTTTGACACTTTGGAAACAAAAGATCAGGAAAATTCAAGACATGATAAGACAATATTAGCACATCAAGGTGAGATGACAATGCTTACCTTTGGATGCTACCGCTCCAGTCAGTGCGGAACATCTTCATCGAGTGGCCAGAGTAGAACCCACCGTCGCCGGTGTGGTGGAGGCTCCAGACTGCTGCCCGGAACTTGTCGTAGCTGCTGGTGTCACCTCTGCCGGGACCACCCTCGATTGAGAAGGACCTCCGAACCTAAAGCCCACAGCCGGCACTAGAGTCGGGGTCGACTTGAGGGAGCTGGCGCCCCTCGAGGACGACTGCACCGAAGGAGGCATGGCCGCCGAAGCTCTGCTTAGCTGGGTGGAGAAGCTGCTGGAGATGGAGCTGACCTGAAAGTGTTCCCATCAGCATGTCTCAGCTTCCTCTTCCGGCTGTACGACTCAACTGGCTCCTTGCCCTTGCCCTTGCTGATGTCATCAACCTTCTGGCTTGGAGCAGTGGGGGCCACCCTCTCTGAAGCTTTGGGGATTGCAATCCTGGAGATCTTGTGTCTCTCAACCATGCCGAGGTCATCCAGCTCCTTCATTCTCCTCCGGAGCTCCCTACTAACCTCTGGAACCATGATCAGAGGGAGGAAGGCAACCGGCGGGGTCAAGGCGACGCGGGAGATAGCTCCGTTCTGAAACTTCTCGAGATGGAGCTTCAAAGCTTCATCATCTAAGTTGGTATTAAAACCGGCTTCAATCCGGTTATGATCCATCTCATTGTTGAAAGCCCATGCAGGCCACTCCCTTGTCTTCAGCGGAGCCCACCTATTCACCAGGAAATTGCCGAAGACCATCTCAGGGGTCAGTCCACCCTCTATGCATTCTTGGATCATTGTGAGGATGGTCTTGTATGCTTCGGGCAGCCCCATAACTGCATTCTAGGCATCGTTGTCGACATTGGGGAGGCTCTTGGGCAACTATAACCTCTCGTGCTCCTCCACTGCGATGATCACTCAGTCTTTCTTCTAGTTTTCCCACATTGCAGAGGGGAAGGTCTTCAAGTACTTAAGGGGTAGTTCTTGTGCTTCACAAAGTTGTAGACAATGATCAGCTTCGTCCCCTTTTCGGTAGTGTAGACCGTGAAGAAGGTCCGGAAGAGCTCGATGCACGGTGGCACACCCACCCACATCTCGCAGAAGTGGACGAAGGTCGCCATCAGCAAGAAGGAGTGGAGGCTGAGGTGATGAAGCTTGAATCCATAGAAATCCAATAGCAACAGCACAAAGCTTTAGAAGGGCGGGATCATACTTATCATGGCGTACGCCTAGAAGAATACGATCTCGCCAGTGCGCTTCTTCTTGAAGGGAAGCTTGATGAAATGGATATCATTGTTGAAGGAGTCGATGGACCACCTTACGTAGGTTCGGACCCTCGGCAGATCTTCGTCACAAGTGATCTTGCTGCGTGGAAGACCCAACTCCATCTCGGCAAAGGGGAGCAAAAGTTGGAAGGGCTATGCAGAAGTTGGGAGGCTCTAAGCGCAATTTTGAATGAAAGCATAAAGAGACCTCAAACCATGCACGCTTTCCTTCTTATGTAAGCCTCCACAATGCTAGGATGGAAACCGCGTCGGGATCAAGATTTCATTTCAAAAGATTACTCTGTCAATGGCAAATGGGCCCGGGTCCGCATCGGTGGAGTAGTCGAAGTTATCACACTAGGCGAACCATTGTCATAATGGGATGTTGGAAGCCAGAGGGCGGCAGCCTTATAGGGCGCTCAGAACCGATACGGTTTTCGTATTGGGAACCGGCGACCTTCAGTTACGTGAGATCCACACGCCAGGATCTCACTTGCCGCATCAAGAAGAGCCACGCAGAGGTTGTTTAACTGCGAACCATTACCCCAACAGCCCATAAAAAGCCCTTTGAAGCCGCAGCACGGGAATCAAAGATGGCCCCACCTCTGGTAGAATAACTTAACCCAAAGAGTTTCTCCCAAAGGTGGGTCCGAGGGCCACTGTCGGTACCCTGCGTACCGGGTACCCCACGATACCGCAAGAAAGCCATGGAGTTCCACCTGTCGGAGTTGAAGACCTCTGAAGGCTCCACGTGTCCTGCAGCATTGGACCCGCCTCCGTCATTAGGTTAGCTCCGGCGCTGCCACACAGAAAGCAAGTTCAGACCTAACTCCTTGTATAGGAAAGCTCTTGTCGTGCCATGTGTCCACTGGCCTCGGACCTATCCCCCAGTAGAGGGAAGCTCTGGTGCTGCCACGTGTACAACAGCTTCAGACCTGCCTCCCCACAGAGGGAAGCTCTGGAGCATCCACGTGTCGATCCTCTAGACCTAAGCCTGCAACAGGAAGACTTCCAGATCTCCAATGGTGCGAACATTCAAGGGACAGTTAAAACTACCGTTACAAGACCTAATTGTGTGTCATTAATTCCATGTTAATGACACACAATCAGGTGACCTATAGTACCGGTAACGCCGCCATCTAGGCGCGTTATCACACTATTAAATGTACTTAATATATACAGATTGTGTATTAGGTAATTAAACACCGTTGGGGCCACATGTCGAGTCAGGTTCATAATGTAATGGTCAGTCCTTGGACTATAGGGTTGTGCCACACGGTACAAAGGACAAGTCCAATTAACCACACCCAACTACACACACATACATACAACAAACACCCGTGGAGTAGGGTATTACACTCATGCGGCCCGAACCACGTAAAAATCCCTCGTGTCACAGTCTTGTTGTAAAATCCCAGTTTTTCCTTAAATAAAAAGGTCAGCTTCTAGTTTGTTATCAACCATAGTGGAGATCAATTATGGTTGAGCACATAAACTTAATCTCATCAAAAATCCTTCTTTCACTCATACTTAAATTTTATTAACATAGGGGATGGACTTCACCAATGACCCTAGGATAATTCAAGTGACCTTTCTACAAATTTTGGAATTTATTTGAATGGGAATTGCTAGGGCAAAACAAAATGCAGTACTAAATATATTCAAATTATTTCAAAACTTGAATATAGCTACTGTAAATTTAGGCCCTATCAAAAATATTCAAATCTGAGGCTAATCATTTTTTCCATGGCCTCATAATATTCCAAATAGCACACCTACAAATTTAAATTTTTTTTGATGCTCATCTTATATTTAATTCAGTGACTCCTTTGAATTTCATTCAAATTCAAATTTGAATTTGAATTCCAATTCATACTTGTCCAGATTTGGAATTCAATTTCAGAATCGGACTCTACACATTTGATTTGGATTCTCCACAAAAATATAGGATTTTTTGATCAAGTTTGGTCAGAGAATTGAAGTTCCGAAGAGGATTGACTTAAGGGGTAGTGGGACCCACTAGTCATAGGCACATTCTCGTGAGTGCACTACTGCCGAAATTCCGTTGACGCTCTGCTCGACAGCCCACATATGCAAAGCTCCAGCGAGCTGCTTACCGGCTGGATAGCACCCCCAGCGTTCTCCTAATCCCTCCTAGTCTCTTCTTCACGCCATCGACGAGCCTGCCCCCACCGCTCACTTTTCTTCTCTCCCGCGAAGCAGAGCACCGCCGCCTCCGTTCCTCACCGGTGAGCGTCTCTTCCTTGCCTTATTTCCCTTCGATGCAAATAGAAAACATGACGCTAAGGCTATGCTCTACCATCCTGACCCTTTGGCTCATCATGTTGTTCCTCGTGTGCCCCGTATTTTGAAGTTCCGCCGTCAACATCATTGGGCTGCAGAGGACATCACTCTCTATCAACCGTGGTGCCAGCAGCCTATGCCATTTTGCGCTTCGATGTCAAGGGACAAACTGAGCAGCATGACACTATCTTGCTCATGGTACAAACCGTTCCTAGGCTAATCCTTTATCAAGCACAAAATCTTCTTTTCCTTTTCGGTATGCTTTACACGATCGTCATAGGTTCACCTTGCAATTGGATTTCTAAGTGTAACTATCTTTTAATCCAGTTACATATTAGTTTGCTAGCCTCCTTGCTGTTCTATACGAAAAAAAAGCTGAAAGAATCATCGAGGAATGGCTATGTTATGCCAGTTTTTGTAGTCGCCATGAAGAAACCGTCGGCACACCATCGAACTCGTCGTTGCTGACTATTCCCCCCGTTTGCACCTCCGAATCATCATCCTCATGCTCCCGGGAATGTTTCTAGCCCTTTCCTGAGCTTCTTGCACCATCCCCGAGCGCTTCCGGCCATTGCCGAAATCCTAGCTCCGCCGCCGCCGTCGCGTCGCCATCTCTGGCCATCGCAGCCACGATTGGACCCCACCATCGTGTTGCACGGTCGATTTTATGGTTAGGCGGTCAAGGCCAGGCCGGGAGGAGGTCAATGCAACCGTTCCATTGAGCTCGCCGGCGCAGCGCCGCCGCAGCCGCGTCGCATGCCAGGAGGAAGAAGACGACTCACAGGCCCCGCATGTCAGTCGCTTGCTGAGAGGAGAAGGATCAGCTGTGGCCTGGATCCAGTGCGGCTATGTGGATTAATCCGTGGCCCTCGGTGCGCCACAACACTGATTGGCCCAATTCAAATGAAGTGGGGCCAGCCGCTTTATTCATTACTACTAGTAGAATTGCTCAAAAATTTCCAAATAGATTCTAGTATCTCATATCAATCTCAACTTCGCAGTGGTGCAATTTGTTGGACATGAAACTCCCAGAAGTTTTATAATTAATTCCTTTGAGCTAACTGCTTGGGAAATTAATTAATACTGTTCTGTTAAATGGAAAATTCCCAATTTTGGTCAGAACACTCTTAATAATACATTTGATCTACAGTAAAAATTTCAAGTTCATTGGACTTCATTTACTGGGTTGATGAGTGTTCCAAACCTCTATGTAATTGAAAAATTAGGAAAAATACAGAAAACATTTCAGATATTCTCCCAAACTTGTAAAATCAATCTCTCCCTGTAGGAAGCTTAGAAAATTGTGGAACAAATTTTCGTAGAACCAATGAGACCCCCTTTGCATGGTACACCCACTGGTAGCCATGATAGACCTCCAGAATTTCCACCAACATTCAGAGAAGGTTATTGCTTGCCATACTTTTAGAGACAATAAACTTCCTTGATCATCTCTTGTTCTTTGCAAGAGTCTCCATTATAGTCCCTAGTATCTACCATAAAAGTTCCAAGCCAATTAAAATTTTTATATGATTTTTATCACAAGATTTCAGCTTGTGACCTTAATCATGTTATTTATTTTCAAAGTCATTCATATATAGTATATACATATCGTGTAGTAACTGAGGTCGAGGAGCAGCCGGAAGCCTTGGTAGTCCTTCTGCCAGAGACAAACATAGACCCGAACTCGTTTTCAGGCAAACCTCGGTTTGCATTTAAGTTCCTTACAGTGTCTTTGAAGTTTTTTTTTTTCACCTTACGTCTTCAGATGTTTGTGCATTATGTTTAAGCTGTTTGACATCCACCTGCATGACCCACAAATCCCATGGAGTATTGGGTAGTTCCACAGCCCGACAAGTAGAAAATTCCATGCTTATGTGCATAGGAATCCGGTAGAAGTCGAGTAGTTGGAATCTAATCGCGAGATGGGATTTTATCACACGGGATCAATTGGATCAAGAATTACTTTATGAATATGAAATTGAGACTGAGCAGTGGGTAGGATGCAGCGAGATGTGGTCTCATGTGCGTCTCCCTGCTTGTGTCAATTGAACACCGATCCGTGTGCAGCCCTGCTGGACAAGTTTGAATAGTACCGGATGCATACTTGGCATATGGAACCCAGGAAACCGATGTAACTTGATAACTTGGATGTCGAGGCATAGCCCATTGTAAATAGGGGTGGGTTGAGGGAAGTATGGTGTAAATTCGGCGGCGGACACAGACATGCTCCATCCGGGAACCTTATGCCCGCAATGGTGGGACCGGTTCGGCGTTTTGAGTTTTCTTGTGAAAGGTGGTTGCTTATGACGTGGTGAGATGCATGGCATGCTCCTTAGACATAGGTGTACATGACGTGTTAATTCGGGTGTGTCCTGATTGCAATCACCGTCCCTCGCGGTAATAGAGTACCACTTGTTCACTATGTCATGACGTAGTAAAATACTAAAGAAGTCAGGAGAATACGATGTATTGAATTACAATTAATTTTTTAACTTTGATTGCTGTCCAATATTATCACTAAAGTTACTTTCATTAAACTGGTAAGTTGCTAATAATACCTTGAAAGCTAAGGATCTACTTGTATGCGAGTCCTTTACTGCTTTACCTTACCTATCCTTAGTGTTCACCTTGCATATGTCTAGTGAGATGGGTTAGTCTTGCTGAGCCTTAGGCTCATGTTTGCAGTTAACATGTTTTTGCAGATTATACGACTGATGACGGGTTAGATGATGAGGTTGCACCCCCTCCAGGGTTCACAACCGAGTGAGAACCCTGCACGCCGCCATAAGTTTGGTGTTGCTAGTGCGAAGCATCCAGGGCATGTATGACTTTTCTTTTGCATAGCTAGTGCTGAGAGCGTAGCTATGGTGTATAGGTCACTTTTTTTCTGCTTAGTATTGTAAAACTTTCACTGCATTTATAAATAAAGACTTGGTATGGTATTTAATCTCTTTCTTTTCTTGTATACTGTTGGGTGTCGCAACGCACGACACAACCCAACGAGATCCTTGGAATGTCGGGATTCTAGTCCCCACAGAATGGTATCATAGCATCATTGGGGAACAGTGTACTTGAAAAGAGCATATTTTCAAAACATAGGATTATTGAGTGAGGAATTAGCTATATTCCATATAAGGAGTAATATTAGTATAAGATATAAAGGTGGTAAATAACTTATGTGTTATTATATTCTGTAATGACCCTATGACATCAGGTAAGAGGTAAGATACGCAATCGCAAGTGGATCAATTGCAGAAAGCTCACCATGCGAGAGGTAGCATGTGATTATTTCCATGGCTTGGCACGGAAAGGTTAATAGGAGTCTCTGCAACTTTCCATGTTTCTGTGAACCTATGGCACGTGATACCCCATCGTGACCCAAAATCAGTGGAAGACCCCATCGAGTGGTGAATAACCTGATAGTATGCGTCTCTAGAACTATTCAAGTTCTATGGGAGCATGCGAAACACGTATGCTCAAGCGTGTATAAGCTGGTTTGTGCATTAATCTTTGCTGCACAGACGTAGTACATCTATGTACCTCGAGATATGACCTCGCTCAAGGGCGACTCATACCAGAGTCATATGCATTTACATTCAAATATATATCTGTGTATTGTGACTGCCTGTCGTGTTTCCCCGAAGTGCCCTTGTGGTGTGTAGGTGTGACGGAGGATTGTTTGTCTTCTGCAGCTTCACTGACTATGGTAGTGACCCGTGTAGAACACGTTTGCGAGTGAACGATACTCGGACCACCTGTGATATACCGGGTAGATTTTATTTGGTGAGGCACGTAGTACTGGCAGTATCACATTTGATACTTGACCACCCCCCCCCCCCCCCCGCCCCCCCCCCCCCCCCCCCGACAGAATGGATGAATTGTGTTTGAAGTCCAACTATCACTTACTGATATGTTTGGATTTGTGTCTTTGGTTTTGGCTCGACAAAGGGGTAGAACCAGGATCCTTAATTTCTGGCTGAAGTTTGCTCAACTTTGCTGGTTTATGATTCTGCTTAGTTGTTATTTAACATAGTGGTATATTATATGGATGGAAAGCTCTTGAAGCCCTCTACAACTTTTCTGTTGACTATCAAGGCAGAATTGCTTGATAATCTGTTGAAATTTCGGGTATATTAAAACTGCTCCAGATGACCCGACCATCGTACCAGTCTCTGTATTTTTGCCATAACTCACTGTGGAAAAAATCTCCTGCCTTATTGTGATACATATCTGGAAAGGGTAGAAGGATATCTACATATTTATATTCAAATTTTTCCTGATTCAAATTTGAGTCAAATCAAATTTTGAGTTCAAATATGTGAACTGCAGGACTGCTGGTGGAAACAAGTCGGTTCATCTGTTAAGTTTGAATAGTTATAACTTTTTATCCAGAATAGTGACATGGTCACATATATACATTTCTGGAAATCTTGGAAGTACTCTATCAACTTTATTTTTAACTCATGAGCTGAATCTTGGTGTAACTGTGTTAAATTCCTATTGTTGCAAGCTTGGTTCTGGCAGACCAGAACTTGAAACACTTTGCACATAGTTTCGAATTTGTGAGCTATACCTGTATAACAAATGTTTCAAGGCTGAACTATTTTACTTCTGGATTTTTAACTTGATGTTATACAATGTTTATTTTGTCATTATCTCAATATATTGTTTTGATATATCTGTATAAATTGTGGAAAAAACCACGTATACAGGGGAGGTTCTATCAAAATTTCCAGAAAATTTAGGTCAACTTTAGACCTGTATACATCCTACTTCCTAGCGCACCTGGAGCTGTATGAGTACAATATGGAAAGCTTGTAACGTATACTACAACTTTTGTATTCAACCCAACTTCTTGTTCTGATATTTCCTGTATGAAAATTTTGAAATTATACAGGAAGGTGAGCTGGAACAGACTGTGATTACTACTCCAGTTATAAAATTGTAGGATCAAAGAGCACATGAAAAGTTACCAGAGGGGGGGGGGTGAATGGTAGATTTAAAAATCTTACGCAGCAGAAACAATTAAACCCTAACCCTTTCGCCAGAAAAACAATCTGTTAAAGAAATCGTGTGTGAGACTAATCTAAACGTGTTTCACGGTGACAAAAGTGATAGATATCAGAGAGAATCAAGTCATGAAGACGACACAACAAGAATCACTCAAATACGTTGAGAAAAACTCAAGTTATGATTGAAAGATCAAACAAAGGTCAATCTGTCCTACCCGAGAAAAAACAGTTCTGGAACGCTGTAAAGAAACTCGTGTAGATCAGAAACCATAAATCCAATGACCGTGAAATTTTGACAGATGATAGATAATCAAGTTTTGAAGACAACACAAAAACAATCACGTCAATTGGATCTGTAAAACTCGAGTTATGATAAAACCACCAACGAAAGGTAGTGCTGTCCGGAAACTCGACGAGTAAAACTCGTGTGGAAGAAGTCGGACGAACAAGGTACAAAAGTTCCTTCAAACTATGAATTTTATTCAGTAGAACACAAGAGGAACAGCCCCAAAGTCGTGCACCACGAGCTCTGGGCTCCCTTGCTTATATAACCAGCTCGAAAGCCAACTCAACTCAGATCAGGAACATAATCCTACTCTGTTCACGAATCGTAACTTTCCATAACTGCTTAGGATTCTTCTATACGCAGATAGAAGAAATATTAAGACTTCCAAATACCTTAGGAACGTATCCTACATTCCTAAACAACTAAAATTTGTGGGGACCGGAATCCTGACATCCGAGGATCTCATTGGGTGGTGTCGTGCGATGCGACACCCAACAGTATACAAGAATAGAACCTGAATAAAGTACAAGACGAAGTCTTTTATTTATCATACAGCGGAAGTTTTACAATACTAGTGTAAGTAAAGAAACATATATATCATAGCTACGCTCTCAGCACTAGCTATGCAAAAGCAAAGTTATCCATGCCTTGGATACTTTTCACTAGCAACACTCAATTACGGCGGCGTGCAGGGTTCCCACTCGGTTGTACACCCTGGAGGGGGTGCAGCCTCATCATCAAACCCTTCATCAAATGTATAACCTGCAAAAACTCGTTAACTGCAAACGTGAGCATAAGGCTCAGCAAGACTAACCCGTCTCATTAGACATATGCAAGGGAACACTAAACATAGGTAAGGTGAAGCATAAATGACTCGCCTACAAGTGGATCCCTATAATCAGGTTTTATGTAGCAAATGACATTCTCCAAGCACGGCACATCATGGGCTCCACAATCAAACAAAAAACGCTTTACCGATGATATGACATGCTCAGAGCACATAATGCTATTACAGCTAAAGTATGGGGAAACTGTAAAGTTTTAATTGCACTATCTCTAAATCATACAAGGTTGCAAAGCAATTATAATTCAATACAATATAATTTTCTGGTTTCTTTAGTATTTACTACGTCACCGCTCAGTGAACAAGTGGTACTCTATTACCGCGAGGGACGGTGATTGCAATCAGTACACACCCGGACAACACGACTCATACGTCGTTCGGAAGTGTCAGCGAGCACACCTGTACCTACATAACACTTCAGTACTAGGCGTATATGGCCACCTTTCACAAGAAACCCGAACGCCGAACCCATCTCACTTCCGCAAACAGATGGTCTCCGCACGGAACACCTCATGTGTCCGCCGACCGATTTACACCTTACTGTCCTCAGCCCACCCCTATCGATGGTGAGTTAGTGGGCCTCGACACCCCAGTTATCGAGTTACATCAGTTAACTGGATTCCATATGTCCATTATGTTGTCGGTACAATTCAAGCTTGTCCGAAGGGGCTGCATACGGACGGGCCTTAATCAACACAGCCAGGGCTATGCGTCCGAGACTCAATTCTTGCCGCTTCCTATCCATTCCCTGCCCGGTCTCAATTTCATTGTATTAAGCCATTTTCTATCTAACCAATCCTGTGAGATATGTCCTACATCTCTCGCGAGTAGATTCCAACTACTCGACATCTACCGGATTTCCTATACATTAGCAAAGCAGTTACTACAGGTCAAACTGTAACTCGTTCCAACCAATCCCTGGGATTTTTGGTCGTGCAAGTCTAGTATCAATCATCCTAAACGTAATGCACATTTCATATGCTATTCATCACAGTGATAAAGTAAAATTTTATAAACGACCTAAATGCAAATCGGGGCTTGCCTTGTTGCAGGTCAGAGTCTGAGTTAATATTTGGAAGGTGCTCTTCCAAGGCTTCTGGCTCCTCCTCGACTTCGGTCACTATACGATGTGCATAGAATACGTATATGAATGATTTTGAAAAATAATTATTACCAAGACCATGATTTAATTTATGGTGACCATTATGTGATAATGACTTAATTGGCTTTGGAACTTTGAAGGTAGGTATTAGGGAATATGATAGAAGCTCTTGCAAAAAACATGAGATGATCAAAGTAGATTGTGGTCTCCAAAATTATGGCAAGCAATCCACTTCCAAAAATTCTAGAGAGGAAATTGTAGCTTGAACATAGCTAACAGTTGATAATTAAGATAGAGGAAGTTGTCCTGGTTCTAAAAAAATTTGTTTCATAAATTTATAAGCTTGGGTGAAGGAGTTATGGAATTTCTAAGTTGGCAAGAATTTCTGGAATTATCTTTTAATTGAATTTTTTAACTTTTTACTCAATATTTAGTTTGCGACTGAATCAGGACTAGGATAGTAGGTCAATTAAATCCAAGATTTTTACAGGAACTAGTGTATGACTAAAGGGAGACTCAATCCAAATTTGGGACATAATAAACAACTGAACAACTGTGAAAATTCAATAACTGAAAAAGGTAATTGAACTATACAGAGGGTTAAACAGGTGCAATGGCTCCCAAACTTTTTCTGGTAGTCAAGACTAGGACAATAAATTTTTTGTGAATTTTGGGGATTTTTCCTGTGGCTATCTTATCAAGAAAAATTGTATTTGCATTTGGAAAGATTATTTTCTACAGAATTCAACTTGAGTTTCACAGAACCTAATTGGTACTGACAGAAACTAGAGCTCATGGGCTTTCAAACAAAATTTTTTGAATAAATTTGGAGCATCCTACAGAAAAGGTATTCAATTTAGAAGTTTGAACAATTTTCTGGAATTAATTTAATAAAATATCGGTGCCAGAATTCAAATTCAATCGGGTGGGTCCCATGGGCCACATGGCGTGGTCTGGTCAATGCAACACCGCGGTCCTCATATTTCTTGCGCGTAGCCGCACTGTGATCCCGCAGCTACTGGCAGGTGGGCCCCACGGGGTTGTCTCCTACCTCGGGCCAACGCCCGCGTGAGGCGGCGCCCGCGGCGATGACTCGCCGGCGAGCTCGCCGCCGGCTAAACCGACGGGCCAAACTCGCCCAAACTCGCCGCCTGTGGGTTTTTGGAGTCGCTAAGCACGACGGTGAAGTTGAATGGACCAGAAACTCGCCGGAAATGGCTGTGCGACGGCGGTGGCGGCGGTGAGCGCTCGGGCAACCTGGAACTCGCTCCAGAGTAGCTCAGACCACTCGAGACCTTCTTCAAAACCTTCCTGGGATGATGCAGATCAAGGAACTGGATGTGGGAGAGGAGGAAACAATCGGAAACTATGATCTTGACGGCGAACCGAGGCTTCCTCACCGGTGGCGAGCAAAACTCGATTTCCTCGGCCGTTGCTCGATAACTTTTAGGGGTTTTTGCTCAGGTAGGAGCGCTAGGACCTATAGAAACTATCTCTAAGCAATTGCAAAGAATATTTACTTGTAGAAACAGAATTGAAACGGAAACCGAGCGAGCTTCCTCACATCGGCCGAAAAGAAGAAGACTGATAACTTGCTCATTTCACAATGAAAAAGGAAACGGTTTGCACCGCGAGTTAGAGCTCGACTAGGCGCACCCTTAAGCTTTTAGGATCGTGGCTTGAAACTGCGTGAAACGGCGGTGCACCACGGAGTAGAGGCGAGCGGCGACGATGGCGCGTGACGGAGAAGATCGGGGAAGGGAAACACCGGAGCGGCGGCCTAGCCTTTTATAGCGCCACGGCAAGCAAGCAAGAAGCTCGCTGGAGCTTGCATGTGCATGTGCTGTCGAGCGGGCGAGCTCCGGTGCAGAGATGGCAGGCGATCGAGCTGATCTGTTCAGCAGAGGCTGACCTGTGGGGCCCACTGGTCAGTCAGACTTCAGCAGTAAAGTTAAAAATTCATTTAAAAACAGAGGATCAACTCCAAAAATCATGAAATTTTGTGGAGATGGTAAATGAATTATTCTGGACACAATGGTGAACTCAAATCTTATGTTCAAAGAATTTGGAAAAGAATTTAAAATTCAGATTTAAATTTGATTCAAATTTGCTAAGCGTCTCAAATAAAATAGCAAATGAGTTCCTAAAATCTTGAAATTTTTGCAGGCAAGCTATTGAGAATATTAGAAGGTCAAGGAAAAATTTAGAGGCTCTATAATTAGTACTGCACTTTAAATTGCCTTAATAAACTTCATCCAAAAAAATTCTAAAATTTGAAGAGAGATGAATAGAATCATTCTAGAATTAGTGGTGAAGTCCAATACTCATATTAATAAAATTTAACCATGAGTGCAAGAAAGGGTTGGATGGTATTAAGTTCATGTGTACCACTATATTGGATCTCTAATATAGTTGACCACAAAACTCATAACTGAATTTACATGCAATAAAAGTGGGGTTTTACAAAAGTCATGACCCACACGAAATCCTATCATAACCAACTCAAATCTTTCCATATTTGAGTCAAACCCGACTCAGCTGCAGCCTGAGTCCATAACCTAGTCGGTTGGACCTTTCCGACCAACTCTTTACGTCCACATCTCTTCATCACGTCTCGGAAACATGTAGCCACGTCCATGCACTCCTTGCACACGTGCAAACATCTTCCAATGATGTCCACGATACCCTCACATGCATTGTTCTTGATTCAATCATGCTGCGCAACCTCCTGATCAGCTCAACCAAAATTCCTCCTGAATTTGGTTGTTGGAACCTCATCTCCTCCCCGAGACTTGTCCAATAGATCCCATCACCAGCCATGTCTTGAACTAAAGCAACACCTGCACATGAATAAATAACCAATCCAAATGAGCCCAAGTCCTCGACTTGACTCAAGTTAGTTTTGAACACAACACCTTACGTAGAACCTCACATAAGCATGTTGCAAAACCACAGTAACACGATATCATCCATATCAACCAAAACGCACCAAAAACATAGCAAATGAATACTAAGCAACCTTTCCAACAATGTAAAGCAAGTACGAAACATTGCAAATGAAAATCAGAAGCACTGCGGTCAAGTTCCGGACCTTGCCAGAGCAACCCGGACCTTGAGCCAGAGCTAACAAAAGCTAGTAGAACCTAGCGCCGGGGCTAACCAGAACTAGTCGGATCTCAATAAAAAGGTGTTTTGGTGATATTCAAAACTTTTATCGTCAAAGCAAGTGTATTCACTACAAGCCAATGTATTCAGCACACATAGGTCTTACAATCTCCCCCCTGATGAATGCATTGGCAACACCATTTAAAATCCGAACATTGGCTTATTCACATAAAAGTTTTGAAGGCAATTTCTCCCCCTTTGTAAATCAAAAGTAAAATGAGAAGAAAATCCAAAAATCCAAAAATTATCCCATATTATCTCTCCCCCTTTATTATCTCTCCTTATGCACATATTCTCTTTCTCTTCATGCTTATCTCCCCCCCCCCTTTGACAATGTATTCAGCACGTCATGAGCGTATAAACAAATTATCTCTCCCCCTTTAGTTGTTATGAGCATATTATAACATATACATATAAACAAAGCTCATCCAAGTCATACTATCAAGTACCTTACATTATCACATCAATGAGATACATAAAGTAGTGTAAGCCATGCTAGAGATCAAATGTAATTTTCAATTTAAGCAAGTCATGATCTCACAAACTTAACTATCTCATAACCTGAAAGCATGACACTAGTTGCTGCATTTTATTATTTTTCAAAGCATAAATTTAGATCATATGATATTTGCAAGAGATTATATGCGCATCTGCCTTATTCTAACCAACCAAGCCAAGCCTATGTCATTTGACAATCAGAAGCTTAAGGACATGGTTTTATTCATACACAACTTCTTCCAAGTTCATATCTAAGTGCAATGATAAGCCATCTCAAAAGAAGAAGTGTGATGCATGCATATTCTCTTGATCTTTTCTCAATTTATATTTGTTCATAAAAACTCAACATGTGAGTTGATTACTTGGTTAATTCTTAATGATTAAAAGCACTTGTGAACATGTAACAAGTTCAAAACAGAAAGAAAGTTCGACCATGACCAGTTTTAGTGTATCTAATTATTCCAATTACTAGACATGGCAAAAACTACAAAATGTATAACACGAGTAATGTAGTAAGAACTTTCAGCATGTAAAAGGAATCACAAAGTCATATATGTATGAAATACTATGCTCATATTATTTTAATTTCAGATTCACACATAGACTTCCCAAGTTTCAAAACCCCCCCTCAATTTAAGACATGAGGATGCATAACCCCTATTTCACTACGAATGTAACAAAAACGAGTGAAATCCAAAGGTTTTGTAAAAATGTCAGCCAATTGTTGTTCGATATCTACATGGTGAAGCACAATGTTTCTTTTTTCAACATTATCTCGGAGAAAGTGATACCTAATGTCAATGTGCTTAGTTCTAGAATGTTGCACGGGGTCTTAGCAATGCAAATGGCACTAGTGTTATCACAGGACAGTGGAACACTATCTAGATCAATCCCATAGTCCTTAAGTGTTTGAACAATCCAAAGAATTTGTGAGCAAGCACTAGCAACAACTACATATTCAGATTCGGCTGTGGATTGTGCAACTGAATTTTGTTTTCTAGAGGACCAAGCAAAAAGAGAATTACCGAGAAAATGACAAGAACTGGAAGTACATTTCCTATCAATCCTACAACCCCCAAAATCAGCATCCGAAAAAGCATTCGAAGTAATGGTTGATGAAGAGGGAAGAAAAATTCCAAATTCTTGAGTTCCATGTAAGTACCTGAGAATCCTTTTGACGGCTTGACTATGTGAAGCACGTGGGGAGGCTTGAAACCGTGCACAAAGACATACGCTGAATTGTATGTCTGGTCTTGATGCAGTGGGGTACAAAAGTGATCCTATTATGCTTCTATATTCTTTTTGATCCACGGGTTCACCATCTTCATCAAATCCAAGTGTTGTTTTTGTTCCCATTGGTGTCCGAAGAGGCTTGCTTTTGTCCATGTTGAAGCACCTTAGGAGATCTATTGTATACTTTGTCTGGACCGTGTGACTTGTTCGTGCAAGCTTCCAATCATCTGTTGTGGTGTATGATCTTTGTAAAACCGTAGGGGAACAGATGTCTCACAAGCTTCTTCTTCTTCATATTCATCACAAATCGATGAGCTTGTGACTTGAGGATGATTTGAATCAGCATTGATGGTTGTCGGTGCTGGTTGAGAATTAACATCCGGAGCTGAATAGAAATCTTTAGCTGCTGAATTTTCGGGCAGCAGTTCCACTTCTTCCTCATCTTCAACGAAGATGCCCCCCCCTACGGATATGGATCTGAACCTGCAATGTTTGAGCTAGTACCTGGGCTAGCTTCATCAAAAGACACTTTACAAGTCTCCACAATTTTGTTAGTGTCAAGTAAAAGCACACGGTAGCCTCTAGTATGAGTTGGATAACCAAGAAACATGCCATCAATAGATCTAGGTTCAAATTTATCAAGATTACCATGTTTCTTAACAAAGCATTTGCAATCAAAGACCCGAAAGTGTCTAACACTAGGCCTATGTCCAAACCGGATCTCATATTGGTGTTTTACCTAGCTTAGCACGCAAGAAAACACAATTTGAGACATAACAAGCGGTTGCTAACGCATCAGTCCAAAATTTCCTAGGAGTTTGATATTCATCAAGCATAGTCCTACCCATCTCAACTTTGGTTCTGTTCTTTCTTTCTACAACACCATTATATTGAGATACATAAGGTGAAGAAAATTGATGATCTATTCTATTTTCAGCACAAAAGTGATCAAAAGATTGATTTTTAAATTCAGTTCCATTATCACTTCTAATTGCTTTTAAAGATCCTGGGTAATCAATTGATAATCTATGAAACAAAGTCCTAAAGTGACTAAAAACTTCATTCTTAGACGGCATAAATTAAACCCAAGAGTATCTAGAGTAATCATCAACAATCACAAGTACATACCATTTACCTCCGAAGGATTAAACACGTGAAGGTCCTACGGTGTCAAGATGCAATAGTTGACATGGTTCAGTTGTCATGATCATTGTGAGAGGAGTATGTGAACCTGCAACCATCTTACCATGTCTACAAGAAGAGCTCACAATTTCTTTGTCCCCTTTAACCTTAGGCAGCCCACATATGCAATCAAGAGCACTAACACGCGTTAGGTGATCAAAGCCTACGTGACCAAGTCTACGATGCCAAAAATATAGGTCCTTTGAATCATTAGCAACTAGACACCTATGCTTAGAGGAAGACATATCAAAATAAGCTTTAAAAACTTTTCCAAACCGAGACATGTTAAAAATAAGCTCACTATTTGAACTTACAACTTTGCAGCAGTTTTTATTGAAAATAATTTCCAGATTTTCATCTAGCAATTGTGAAACAGAAAGCAAGTTGTATTTAAAGTTTTTGTCAAGTGCCACATCCTTCAAAGTGTAGTGATTATTTACTCTAACCGAACCCGCAATTATTGGAGTTGAAGAATTATCAGCAAAAGTAACATTCTCTACACATGACACAAAAGAGAGGGAGGAGAACCAATCTTTGTTACCGGTCATGTGGCGTGAGCAACCTGAATCCACAATCCAAATGTTCAACTTCCTCAACCGTGTAACCTACATAGAAGCACAATACATCAATGACTCAATATCGGGGTTAGTCAAAAGGCATTTAGGAATCCAGTACTAAGTCACTCGACGTGCAGCAGGAAAAACACGCGAAAGCTGAGACAAGACAACAGGTTTATGAGTCAAAGTTTGAGACTTTTTATTCTTAACTACTGACCTATAAGGTGTTACTTGTGTAGCACAAAAATCAGTAGCTCCGGAGGCAAAAACAGAAGGTCCGAAGGTAAACTTTGAATGTTTTTGACTCGAAACAGCAGGTTGTACATTCGGTTCAATATGTGCAGCAAACTTTGCATGAAAGTTATGAGATCTAGCAACCATTCTTTCCCTTTTCTGTTGTTTAGCTAGTCTATAACAAAAATCTATGACATGACCATCTCTACCACAGTAGGTACAATGAAATTTAACTTTGTGTTCATGTCTAGATGAGCAAGCAATATTTTTATTTGAAACCGAATGAGACAACACTCCTGCAGATTTTAAAACCACTCCTTTTTGTTTAGGAACTGTTTGAATCAAACAACTTCCTAATTACTTTACAATTTTAGGTGGATGTGCCTTAGCATGAGCATGAGAATCAAAACCTAAACCAGTTTTATCATTGCAAGACTTGGAAGAATTCAACAGCAAGTTTAGGTTCTTATTTCCATTACAAAACCGATCTAATGTCCTATGCATGTCATCAAGTTTATTGGACAGATCAAGGCAATTTTCACATGATGTTTTTCCTTTTAGTTTGCAATTGGGACAAAATTTAACTTCATGAGAACGTAAAGCATTGTTCGATATAGAAATTTCGTTCATAGCATCATGTAGTTTCTTATCAAGATCATCACAACTAGAGCAATGCAAATCAATTGTAGAACAAGAAGCATCTTTTAAGTTTCCAATATTATGTGCAGCAAGCTTTTTGTTCTTTTCAATTTCAAGTTCGAGTTTATCATGTGTGGAGGTATGTGCACTTCTTAGGGAGGACAATTGTTCATATATTAAGTCACATGAGGAACAAGAATCATCACTAGGAATCAAGGATTTCAAACGATTAATTTCAGATTCTAGTGACTAAATTTTAACAGCATTGTCCCTAAGCTTTTTGTCCTTTTTATTAACAATAACAGTGGCACGAGAAATAGCATCACACATTTCTTTGCAAGTAGGACATACCTCTTCATTGTCGTTGTTGTGTTCTGCATCCTCCTGACTTGATCTTGATTTTGTTTTGCCCGCCATGAAGCATATGTTGGCCAGGTCAACATCATCTTCACCACTTTCAAAGTCTATGTCACTTGAACTGAACTCTTGAAGCGCGGTGATGAAACTGTTGATCATCTTGCCTCCTATGGTACCTTTCTTCTTCTTGTTGGAATTTCCAGAGGAGGTCCGATCCTTGCTTTTTTTTTTTCTTCTCGGGTGGTCTGACCTGAATGGTTAGGGCATTCTGTACGAAAGTGTCGTGTTTTACCACATTCAAAACAGCGTTGAGGTTTGGATCTTCCTCTCCTTCTAGTTCTCACATTTTGCATTGCTTTTGAGAATCTAGTAGAGATGAGTTCCAACTCCTCTTCTGGAAATTCTTCGATCTGCTCCAGGGTTAGTGAGGACAACAAAGCATGAGTATTGCAAGATGATGATTGGCCGGAGCTAGACATATCATGTTGTGAAACAAATGCAATAGACTTATTTGGGTTCTTACGTGCTAGGATGTCAATTTCATGAGTTTTTAGTTTAGAATAGAGTACATCTAATGTAAGAGAACTCATGACAGTAGATTCACGAATAGATGTGACTTTGATCTCCCAAATTGACATATCTAATGCACTTAGCAATTGCCTAGCATTTTCAACATCTGAAAAATTAACATTGACACTACGCAAGTTGCTGAGAATTTTATTAAAGCGAGCAAAAAGGTAATCAATAGACTCACCGGGTTGCATCTCGAAGCCCATGTATTCCTTTTTGAACATGTCTTGTCTTACCTCTTTGATCGTGTTGGATCCTTCATGGTAGTCACAAAGTGCTTTCAACACATCGTATGCAGATCAGAGGTGTGCAACACGGTCGAAGTCGCTTTGTGTTAATCCTTGTATGATCAAGTTCCGAGCCTTGTTGTTGTTGTCGACATCTCTCAGATTTGTAGCTGTAATTGATCATTTGATGGCACTTCGTAAGGCTTGTATACCTTCTCCCATATTGCAAAGCCTTGTGCTTGGATGAAAGCCTCCATGCGTGCCTTCCAAACCTGAAAATCAATACCAGCAAACACACAAGGTTTGGCAGAGTACTTCTCCATGATGATTAGTCAAAAACACGCGCAAATCACGAATATTAGAGCACCGTGGATTTGATACCAATTGTATGATTGAAGAGCACGTGAAAAGCTACCAGAGGGGGGTGAATGGTAGATTTAAAAATCTTACGCAGCGGAAACAATTAAACCCCAACCCCTTCGGCAGAAAAACGATCTGTTAAAGAAATCGTGTGTGAGACTAATATAAATGTGTTTCACCAAGACAAAAGTGATATATATCAGAGAGAATCAAGTCACGAAGACGACACAACAAGAATCACTCAAATCCGTTGAGAAAATCTCAAGTTATGATCGAAAGATCAAACAAAGGTCAATCTGTCCTACCCGAGAAAAAATAGTTATGGAACGCTGTAAAGAAACTCGTGTAGATCAGGAACCATAAAGACAATAACCGTGAAATTTTGATAGATGATAGATAATCAAGTTGTGAAGACAAACCAAAAATAATCACATCAATTAGATCTGTAAAACTCGAGTTATTATAAAACCATCGACGAAAGGTAGTGCCGTCCAGAAACTCGACGAGTAAAACATGTCTGGAACAAGTAGGACGAACAAGGCCCAAAAGTTCCTTCAAACTACAAAGTTTATTCAATAGAACACAAGAGGAACAGCCCCAAAGTCGTGCACCACGAGCTCTGGGCTCCCTTGCTTATATAACCATCTCGAAAGCCAACTCAACTCAGATCAAGAACCTAATCCTACTCTGTTCACGAGGTGTAACTTTCCATAACTGCATAGGATTCTTCTATACGCATATAGAATCAATCTTAAGACTTACAAACACCTTAGGAACGTATCCTACATTCCTAAACAACTAAAATTCGTGACCCACATGATATCCTATCATAACCAACTCAAATCTTTCCATATTTGAGTCAAACCTGACTCAGCCGCAGCCTGAGTCCATAACCTAGTCGGTTGGACCTTTCTGACCAACTCCTTACGTCCACATCTCTTCATCACTTCTCGGAACCATGTAGCCACGTCCATGCACTCTTTGCACACGTGCAAACTTCTTCCAATGACGTCCACGATACCTTCACATGCATTGTTCTTGATTCAATCATGTTGCGCAACCTCCTGATCAGCTCAACCACAATTCCTCCTGAATTTGGTCGTTGGAACCTCATCTCCTCTCTGAGATTAGTCCAATGGATCCCATCACCAGCCATGTCTTGAACTCAAGCAACACCTGCACATGAATAAACAACCAATCCATACGAGCCCAAGTCCTCGACTTGACTCAAGTTAGTTTCGAACATAACACTTTATGTGAGAACCTCACATAAGCATGTTGCAAAACCACAGTAACACGATATCATCCATATCAACCAAAACGCACCAAAAACATAGCAAATGAATACTAAGAAATCTTTCCAACAATGTAAAGCAAGTATGAAACACTGCAAATGAAAAGCAGAAGCACTGCAGTCAAGTTCTGGACCTTGCCAGAGCAACCCGGACCTTGAGCCAGAGCTAACAAAAGCTAGTAGAACCTAGCGCTGGGGCTAACCAAAACCAGTCGAATCTTAATAAAAAGGTGTTTTGGTGATATTCAAAACTTTTATCGTCAAAGAAAGTGTATTCACTACAAGCCAATGTATTCAGCACACATAGGTCTTACAAAAATTTTTCTTGAACTATTCGAAGCTGGAAAGCTTTTCATTGTTCAAGTATCTTTTCCACAGATGGCGGACTTGATGGTACACTTATCGAACGGATGGGTGTTCGCGACGTGTGCTCATCGAAGAGGTTTTCGGAGTTGTTAATAGTGCTGCTTCAACGGTCCGGGTATCGTGACATACAGAGCTATTGGGGTAGGGAATTTGATGACGGAGATTTGACAAGATGCACCATTTATGTTGATGTGCCCGATGGTCTATCATATATTGGATGGGCTCCTTTCTCCATCCAGGTAATAGGGACTCAGTTGGAAGACACGTCGTGTTTTGCTGTGAGTGTTGCCATCGCAAGGTTCTGCAAGCTTCATTATCGTCATATGGTGGGCACTCCGTTCGCACTCTTTCCAGTCGACGGTAGAGCTAATGATGAGTGGGCGAGTCGAATGGGTGCAGCATATGACATTCCCGAAGAGGTACCCAAGATAATCTTGGCGTTATATGCAGCATCATCGTGTCAAGTGAGTGTTACACAACATGCTAGCATTTAAAGGTTGATGGGTGATCTTAAGTAAGCTATGATACGAGGAGATCATTTTGAGTGGGCAAATGACTCACTTGGAGCCATGATTGCTCCTCTCAATTGACGTTTAAATGTTAAGAAGAATCGGTGGCACCGAGCTATTGAAGATCTATCGAAAGCTCGCCAGGAAACACACTGCACAGAAAGTGCATTGGAGGCTAGTCAACTTGAGGTACAGCTGCTGGATGATCAGTTTAGTACGGTGACTCAAGAACAGGATCAATCCAGGGAGGAAATTCAGGATTGGAAAGCCAGTTGCAAGCATGCACAAAAGGAACTGGAAGACTATAAGATGTTTCTTCTACGGGATGATGTGCAATCTTTAGTTGCCACGACATCATCGATGGCGGGTGAGGCAGCAACTTCTGCTCCAGCACACACACGAGGACGAAGAGGACCCTGAGATACTCTAGTACGCCGAAGACGTATCGGAGTAGGATGAGGCAGCACTCCTTCCATCACGGGGCAACGTATAATCAGTAGTTGCTCGTGTTTATTTTGTGGCCATGTTTGTTTCATATTAAAAATAGTAGTGGGTGTGTATAAGATGACAAGGTGTATATGACGTCTCATGGAGACCAAGTATAGTAGGGATGCACTTCCGTAGTGGGAGTCTGTAATTTTGGAGTTCACTACTGTAAACTTGGTCATGAGATAGTATATCTTATATAAAGTTTGTACTTTATCAATATATGTGATTGTTATGCACTTATTTCCTTGTCAAGATTCATACTACTGTAATACGAAATGGATGAAGGAAAAACAAACATGTTGCTGATTATTAAATCATGTGGATGCAGCATGATGCATACGCGTTCGACGCCCGAGATGGGAGGCTCGAGCTGTGGTCATCAAGACAAAACTCCGACCCAGGAGCAAGCTGCGACACCGCAGCAACAAGTTCCACCACCCTCACCACCTGAACTTCCGAGGAGTCTCGTGGAGGTTCTCGCTGCAGTTCTCAACTCGCGCAACAGACAAACTGAGTTGCTGCGGACATTGGTTCAACATTCTTCCCATCAAGGGGAGCGACCAGATGCGGGTCCAGGACAGCCATATCCGAGTTCATACTTGGACTTCATGTCAACGCACCCGCCGGTCTTTATGGAGGCCGACGAACCGTTGGAGGCGGACAACTGGCTCCACTCCATAGAAGCAAAGTTCGGTTTGCTACGATTAACCGAACAGCAGAAGACCCTATTGGCGGCACAACAGTTACAGGGGTCTGCGGTTGCATGGTGGGCAAATTATCTCACCGCACGACCAGCCGACTATGCCGTGAGCTGAGAGGAGTTCCGAGAGATGTTCTACGCCTATCATATACGTCCCGGGATCATGAGGAGGAAGCTTCAAGAGCTATTGGAGCTGAAGAAAGGAGGAAGGAGTGCTTACGAGTACTCCAAGACATTCAACCACTTGGCCCCGTATGCTCAGGACCAAGTGAGTACTGAAGATAGGAAGCGTGAGTGCTTCTACCAAGGTTTGAACCCCAAGATGAAGGACAAGCTTGCCTTGTTCAATAGCGGCAGCTTCAACAACATTGTCAATGCCGCGATCGTACAGGAGGACGCTACTAGGGAGCTGTCATCTGACAAGAATAAGAGGAGTGCTCCGCAAGGCAACGGAGGTGGTGCTCCTCAGAAGTACGGAATGGTGTATCGATCACCATCCGACCAGAGGTGGCAGCAGCCAACGTGACCATCGATGTTTCATGGTCGCCAATTCAACAATGTCGGATTTCGTCTGCAACAGCAGGGGACGATTCCGCATGCACCTCAACCTCTACCGCGTGCACCGGGATTCCATCCTCCCTTCCATGCCAGACCGACCCCGTACACGTGTTTCACGTGTGGTCGTACAGGGCACTTCGCCAAGG
Organism: Tuctoria greenei; assembly: GCA_036927565.1. Taxonomy (NCBI): domain Eukaryota; kingdom Viridiplantae; phylum Streptophyta; class Magnoliopsida; order Poales; family Poaceae; genus Tuctoria; species Tuctoria greenei. The sequence goes on from JAYESD010000006.1 coordinate 115,563,665, forward strand.
ACTGCCAGCAGGACAGGTAAGGTGGGGGACAGTCTTTGTACCATGGGGCAAACAAGCACTGCAACCAGCCCAAGAAACCAGCACTGAAACCCGGCAATGACCACCACCTCGCCATCAAGGACGTTCCGGAAGGCGCACCCGTACTCACGGGTACGTTCTCTCTACTTGCTCATCCCATAGTCATATTACTTGTCTCCGGTGCCACCCATAATTTCATTAGCCAGTCATATGTTATCAAGCATCAATTACCTATCACTCCCACAGAAAGTCCATATTTGATTTGCTCTCTGGGTGGGAAAATAGAAGCGGACATGAAAGTCCATAAAGCACAACTTAATCTGGGTGGGAATATCTATCCGACCTCTCTAATTATATTAGAAGGTCAAAAGCTTGATGTCATCTTAGGGATGTCATGGCTGCACCGTCATCTTCACTTTGTTCTAGGTGTGGTCCATCTAAACTCTCCATTATATGAACCACACGCTCTCATTTTAGACCACCTTATCAAATAAATTCCAGCCACCTATAACACAGAAGCCACAAAGCTTGAGGACATTCCTGTGGTCCGTGAATATCTGGACTTATTTCCCGAGGATCTTTCTGGTATGCCACTAGAAATAGATGTTGAGTTTAAGATTGAACTTGTACTGGGAACAGAGCCGATCTCGAGGAAGACATATAATATGGCACCTAAGGAACTTGCAGAACTAAAGGAGCAGCCGACGGAACTTTTGGACAAGGGTATCATTTGTCCAAGTTCCTCACCTTGGGGCTGTTCTGCTTTGTTCATGGAGAAGAAGGATAAGACATTGAGACTATGTGTGGACTATTGTCCCCTCAATGCGGTCACGATCAAGAATAAGTATCCACTACCACGCATAGATATTCTATTTGATCAATTGGTGGGTGCTAAGGCATTCTCGAAGATGGATCTTCGTTCTAAGTATCATCAGATCAGGATTCGACCAGAGGATATACCTAAGACGACATTCTCGACGAGGTATGGGAATGTATGAGTACCTTGTCATGTCCTTTGGATTGACCAATGCACCGGCTCATTTCATGTATCTCATGAATTCGGTGTTCATGCTGAAATTGGACAAGTTTGTCATGGTCTTCGTCGACGACATCCTTGTGTACGCGAAATCCGAAGAAGAACATGCTCAACACTTGCGCGTCGTGCTTCAATAATTGTGAGACCACAAGCTGTATGTTAAGTTTAGCAAATGTGAGTTCTGGATCAGCCAAGTGCTATTTCTAGGGCACATCATCTCTGCTGTGGGGATTGCAGTTGATCCAAGCAAGATTAAGCAAGTGCTCAAATGGAAGTCTCCAAAGTTTGTACATGAAGTCTGAAGCTTCCTGGGTTTAGCAGGATATTATCGGAGGTTCATTCCAAGATTCTCCAAGATAGCTAAACTAATGACGGAACTTCTGAAGAGAGGGAAGAAGTATGTATGGATGAAGGAATGTGAGGAAGGTTTCCAAGCATTAGTGAAACACCTTACAACAGCACCGGTATTAGCGCAACCGGACATAACCAAGTCATTTTGATGTTTATTGTGATGTATCTAGGATTGGTTGGGGCTGTGTATTGATGCAAGACAGAAGGGTGATCGCTTCTGGATCACGGCAGCTTTGGAATTATGAGCAGCATTATCTGACTCATGATCTTGAGCTCGTTACCATGGTATTTGCATTGAAGATTTGGAGGCACTATCTGTTGGATAACCTAGTGCATCTCTACACCGATCACGAAAGCTTGAAATACATCTTCACCCAGAAGGAATTGAATATGCGACAGCGAGGATGGTTGGAATTGATCAAAGACTATGACATTGAGATCCACTACCATCCTGGCAAAGTGAATGTAGTTGCAGATGCGCTGAGTTGCAAGTTCCATGTCAATAATATTTCCATCACCTCGATGGAGGAAGAAGAGTCGAGTCTCTACTTGGTTCCATATGGAGCAGTCTACAATCTAGCTCTCATTCCTACCATAATGGACGATATTGTAGAGGCTCACAGGGAAGAGAAGGGCATGTCGCACATTCGCCAAAGAATGAAGAAGGGGCAGATGAAGTGTTTCCGAGGTGACGATGACGGTACCATCTGGTTCAAAGACCGCATCATGGTACCCCACGATGTGGAACTTCGGAAGAAGATATTGGGCAAAGCTCATTTGTCCAAATATTCTATTCATCCGTGGAGTAACAAAATGTACCAAGACTTAAAGAAAAAATTCTGGTGGACTCAGATGAGGAGGAAGATAGCAAAGTATGTATCCGAATGTGATACGTGTCGGCGAGTGAAAGCCGACCATTTGAAAACAGCCCGTCAACTTCAACCTTTAAGCATACCGGCCTAGAAATGGGAGGACATCAGCATGGATTTCATTGTTGGATTACCTCTCACCTTTCACAAGCATGACTCGATTTGGGTGATCGTCGACCCACTCACCAAGTTGGCTCACTTTATTCCAGTCAATGTCATTTATGTGGCACGACAATATGCCGAGTTGTATATTTCCAGGGTCCTATGCCTACATCGAGTACCCCGCACTATCATATCAGATCGTGGAACGTTGTTCGTTGCTCAATTTTGGGAGCAGCTCCATGCATCCCTGGGTACCAGGTTAATTCGAAGCTCGGCTTACCATCCTTAGATTGATGGTCAAACGGAGCGAGTAAACCAAGTGCTAGAGGATATGCTCCGCGCCTGTGCCATCCACCATGGTAAGAATTGGGTTGATCATCTACCATTGGCGGAGTTTTCATACAACAATGGTTATCAGGCTAGCATCCAGATGGCACCCTATGAAGCACTTTATGGTCGAAAAGTGCCACACACCTTTGAACTGGCGTGAGTCTGGTGAACGAGTGATATATGGTATCGACTTGGTGAGTGAAGCCAAAGAACGAGTACGAGTTATTCAAGACAATCTCAAGGCTGCTCAGTATCGTCAGAAAAGCTATGTAGACAAACAACGTCGACTTCTTCACTTCGATGTCGGTGATCATGTTTATCTTCGTGTATACCCAATGTAAGGGATTCATCATTTTGGAGTAAAAGGGAAGCTAGCTCCACACTTCATTGGGCCATTCACAGTAATTGAACGATGCAGACCTGTGGCCTATCGACTAAAGCTACCAGCGTCGATTCTAGGGTTCCACAATGTGCTTCACATTTCACAGTTGCGGAAATGTCTCAAGTCCCCAGTGACGTCCGTATGGAGGATTTGGAAGCTCTCCAACCAGATCTTACTTACTCTGAGCATCCAACCCAGATAATCGATGAGAAGACTCGCATCACAAGAAGCCACACTTTGCATTTCTACAAGGTCCAGTGGGGCAACCCCACCGCTGAAGAAGCAACGTGGGAATGCGAGGAATACATTGGAATGAACTATCCGGACTTGTTAGAGGCATATGCTCACTAGATAATTTTTCTTTTATCCTTCCGATTGTAATCTCAGGTTGAGATTCTTTTAAGGGGGGAGGAATGTAAAATCACAATTTTTCCTTAAATAAAAAGGTCAGCTTCCAGTTTTTATCATCCATAGTGGAGATCAATTTTGGTTGAGCACATAAACTTAATCTCATAAAAAATCCTTCTTTTACTCATACGTAAATTTTATTAACATAGGGCATGGACTTCACCAGTGACCCTAGGATAATTCAAGTGACCTTTCTACAAATTTTGGAATTTATTTGAATGGGAATTGCTAGTGCAAAGCAAAATGCAGTACTAAATATATTAAAATTATTTCAAAACTTGAATATAGCTACTGTACATTTAGGACCTGTCAAAAATATTCAAATCTGAGGCTAATTATTTTTCCATAGCCTCATAATATTCCAACTAGCACCCCTACAAATTTTCAGAATTTCCGAAGCTCATTTTCTATTTAATTCAGTGACTCCATTGAATTTCATTCAAATTCAAATTTGAATTCCAATTGAAACTTGTCCAAGTTTGAAATCCAATTTCAGAATCTGACTCTACACATTTGATTTGGCTTCTCCACAAAAATCTAGGATTTTTGGATGAAGTTTGGTTAGAGAATTGAAGTTCCAGATACGATTGCCTTAAGGGGCAGTGGGACCCACTAGTCATATGAACATTCCCATGAGTGCTCTACGCTGAAATTCCATCGCCGCTCCACTCGACACCGTACGCATGCGAAGCTCCAACGAGCTGCTTGCCGGCTGGATAGCATCCAACATTCTCCTTACCCCCCTGGTCTCTTCTTCACGCCATCGACGAGCCTGGCCACGCTACTCACTTTTCTTCTCTCCCGCGAAGCAGGGCACCGCCGCCTCCGTTCCTCATCTGTGAGCGTCTCTTCCTTGACTTATTTCCCTTCGATGCAAGCAGCAAACATGACGCTAAGGCTATGCTCTACCATCCTCACCCTTTGGCTCGTCGTGTTGTTCCTTGTGTGGCCTGTATTTTGAAGTTCCGCCATTGACATCGTCGGGCCGCTGAGGACGTCACTCTCTGTCCACCGTGGTGCCAACAGCCTAGGCCGTTTCGCACTTCGACGTCAACGGACAAACTGAGCACGAGGACGCCATCCTGCTCATGGTACAAATCGTTCCTAGGCTAATCCTTTATCAAGCACAAAATCCTCTTTTCCTTTTCAGTATGCTTTACCTGATCGTCCTAGGTTCACCTTGCAATTCGATTTCTAGGTGTAACTATCTTTTAATCCAGTTACATACTAATTTGCTAGAATCCTTGCGGTTCTGTACGGACAAAAAGCTGAATGAATCATCGAGGAATGGCAATGTTATGCCAGTTTCTGTAGCCGCCATGAAGAAACCATCGACATGCCATCGAACTCGTCATTGCCGACTATTCCACCCCATTTGCACCTCCGAATCATCATCCTTATGCTCCCAGGAACGTTTCTAGCCTTTTCCCGAGCTTCTTGCGCCATCCCCGAGCGTCACCGACCATCGCCTAAATCCTAGCTCCACCGCTGCCGCCGCGCCGCCATCTCCGACCATCGTGTTGTGCGGTCAATTTTATGGTTAGGTGGTCAAGGCTAGGGCGGGAGAAAGTCGACGCAGACGTTCCGGTGAGCTCGCTGGCGCAACGCCACCGCGGCCGCATCGCGTGTCGGGAGGAAGAAGACGACTCGTGGGCCCTGCACATCAGTCACTCGGCGGAAGGAGAGGGATCAGCTGTGGCCCGGATCTGGTGCAGCTATGCGGGTTAATCCCATGGCCCTCGGTGCAGCCCAGCACTGATTGGCCCAATTCAAATGAAGTGGGACCAGCCGCTTTATTTAAATTCTCCCATTGGATAATACCTCAAGGATTCAATCAAACTTCTAAAATTCATTACTCCTAGTATAATTGCTCAAAAAATTCCAAATAAATTATGGTAGACTCATGTCAATTTAAAATTTGCCGTGGTGCAATTTGTCGGACATGAAACTCCCAAAATATTTGTAATTCATTCCTTTGAGCTAACTGCTTGGGAAATTAATTTCAACTGTTCTGTTAATTGGAAAATTCCCCATTTTGGTCTGAACACTCTTAATAATACACTTGATTACCAGTAAAAATTTCAACCTCGGTGGACTTCATTTACTTGGTTGATTAGTGCTCCAGACCTCTATGTAATTGAAAAATTGGGAAAAATACAGAAAACATTTCAGAAATTCTCTTAAACTTGTAAAATCAATTTCTCCTGGTAGGAAGCTTAGAAAATTGTGAAACAAATTTTCCTAGAACCAATGAGACACTCTATGCATGGTACACCCACTGGTAGCCATGATAGACATCCAGAATTTCCATCAAAATTCAGAGAAAGTTATTGCTTGCCATAATTTTAGAGACAATAAACTTCCTTGATCATCACCTGTTCTTTGCAAGAGTCTCCATTATAGTCCCTAGTATCTACCATAAAAGTTCCAAGCCAACTAAAATATTTATATTGTTTTGATCACAAGATTTTATCTTGTGACCTCAATTTTATTATTTATTTTCAAAGTCATTCATATATAGTATATACATAGTTTGTAGTAACTGAGGTGGAGCAGCCAGAAGCCTTGGAAGTCCATCTGTCGGACACTAACATAGACTCGGACTCATTTTAAGGAAAGCCCCGGTTTGCATTTAAGTTCCTTACAGTGTCTTTGCAGTTTTCTTTCACCTTATGTCTTCAGATGTTTGTGCATTACGTTTAAGGTGTTTGACATCCACCTGCATGACCCACAAATTCCATGGAGTATTGGTTAGGTCTACAGACCGACAAGTAGAAAATGCCATGCTTATGTGCATAGGAATCCGGTAGAAGTCGAGTAGCTGGAATAACACGGTATGAATTGAATCAAGAATAAGTTTATGAATATGAAATTGAGACTGAGCAGTGGGTAGGATGCAGCGAGGAATGGTCTCTCGTGCGTAGCCCTACTTGTGTCGACTGAGGACCGATCCGTGTGCGGCCCTGCTAGACAAGTTTGAATAGTACCAGATGCATACTAGGCATATGGAATGCAGGAAACTGATGTAACTTGATAACTTGGATGTTGAGGCATAGCCCATTGTCAATAGAGGTGGGTTGAGGGTAGTTAGGTGTAGATTCGCCGGCGGGCACAAACACGCTCTGTGCGGGAAACATATGCCTGTGATGATGGGACCGGTTCAGCGTTTGATTTCTCTTGTGAAAGGTGGCTACATATGACGTGGTGACGAGCACGACATGTTCCTTAGGCATGGGTGTACGTGACGTGTTAATTCGGTTGTGTCCTGATTGCAATCACCGTCCCTCGCAGTAATAGTGTACCACTTATTCACTGTGTCGTGACGTAGTAAAATATTGAAGAAGTCAGGAGAATAGGATGTATTGAATTATAATTAGTTTTGAACTTTGATTGCTGTCCAATATGATCACTAAAGTTACTTTCATTAAATTGGTAAGCTGCTGATAATAACTTGAAAGCTAAGGATCCACTTGTAGGCGAGTCCTTTACTACTTTACCTTACCTATGCTTAGTGTTCACCCTGCATATGTCTAGTGAGATGGGTTAGTCTTGCTGAGCCTTAAGCTAACATTTGCAGTTAACAAGTTTTTGCAAATTATACGACTCATGATGGGTTCAATGATGAGGTTGCATTCCCTCCAGGGTTTACAGTTGAGTGGGAACCCTGCACGCTGTAGTAAGTTTGGTGTTGCTAGTGCGAAGCATCCAGGGCATGGATGACTTTGCTTTTGCATAGCTAGTGCCGAGAGTTTAGTTATGGTGTATAGGTCACTTTCTATTTCGCTTAGTATTGTAAAACTTCCGATGTGTTTATAAATAAAGACTTGGTATCATATTTAATCTTGTTCCTTTCTTGTATACTGTTGAGTGTCGCATCGCACGACACCACCCAATGAGATCCTTGGAATGTCGGGATTCCAGTCCCCACAATTGTTCATAATCTCACGCGTGCCCCACCCAATTATGAACCTCTACAGACTACAATCTAGTAGTACTGGGGGAAGTGTTGATCGCACACTTCGACAGCAAGGACCATGTTCCGTGGCGATAGATGCTAACGCCATGAACTGGTCAATCGTGGCAACAGATCCTAATGCAAAAATCGTGTTATGTGGTAATAGATGCTAATGCCATGAACTGGTGAATCATGGCAATAGATTCGTGGTGATAGATCCTAATGCCATGATGAGAGAATCGTGGCAACAGATCCTAATGCAATGATTGTGTTCCATGGCCATAGATTCTAATGCTAGGAACTAGTGAATCATGCAAAATACCAAGCTTACTGCAACGATTTAGTATTCATTGCAGTACAATTATTGCAACAGGTCGGAATCCTTGTAGTGTACCTGTCGGTGGTTTGGAACCGGCAGATCTCCCAACACTACTAAAGCGTTAGAGGAGTTTGATGTTCGGTGTGGGCGCGCGGAGATTCAAGAAGGTGAATTGTAAATGACACAGGAGACACGAAAGTTTACGTGGTTCGGGCCGCCTGAGCGTAATACCCTACTCCACGGGTGTGTTGGTGTTGTATTGGCTGTATGAGCTTGTACCGAGAGTCTCTGGAACGTGTCTCTAGCCTCACTGAACCTGTGGAGTCCGTCGTCGGCCTGTCCTTTTATAGTACAAGGGCATGCCATTACAAGTTAGCCTGGCCCGACATGTGGCCCCAGCGGTTACTAGTATTGACACTTATTCAACACATTTAATTGTCCTTAATTACCGGGTAATGGGCTTTGACAGCACCGTTACTGGTAATTAAGGTCATCCGATCGTGTGTCATTAATATGGTATTAATGACATATAATCGGGTCTTGAAGTCCTTGATTCCCCTTTGAAGATCCGGAGCCATTATGGAATCTTCCGGAGGTCAGAGGCTGAAGCTCCGACGGTTGGACACGTGGCAGCTCCAGAGCATACTGTGGGAAACAGGCAGCTCCGGAGCTATCTGACACATGTCAGGTCCGGAGCTTCTCTCGGTGTGGGGTTAAGTCCGGAGGTGCCATCTCGGTACATGGCCCGGAGCTTCCCCTTGTGGGCGGTAGCTCCGGTTTGATAGTACACGTGGCGACCCTGGGATTAACCATGCTGGAGAAGCGGGTTCGGTTATATCTGACATGTGGGCCTCCGAAGGTCTTCAAATCAATTAGATGACTTTCCTTTGAGATCTTTGTAACGTCAAGGGGTGTACGGTTTCTAGGGTACCGACAGTGGCCCCCTGGACCTACCTCCGGTGAAGACCACTGGGGTGAAGTCATTCCGCCGGAGGTGGGTCCATCCTCGCGACTTTTGAACTAAGTCTTCAAAGGTCTTCGGAGATGCCGTTGGCGAGGATTTGGAGTTAAATCCTCACTGCGTGGCGTATCCCGCGTGCGGCAGATGAGATCTATGGCGTGCGGATCTCACGCAATTGAAGGTCGCCGGTTCCCGATACGAAAATCATATCGGTTCTGAGCGCCTTGTCAGGCTGCCGCCTTCGGGTTTCCCGCCTCATGATGACAACCGTTCGCCTGGGTAAGAACCTCGACTTGATCGTTGGGGTGGTCCCGGGCCCCCTTGTCATCGGCTGCGTGGAATTTTTGAATGGTATCTTTGACTTCCTTGCGGTTTCCATCCAAGCGTTGCGAGGGCTTACTTAAGAAGGAAAGCGCGCACTGTCGGGAGTTCTTTACGCCTCTCATCTGTTCTTGCTCTCAAACCCCCAACTTGTGCTTCGCTTTTATTTCTTTAAAAAAAAAGTGGGGGGGAGAGAGATCCTGCTCCGTTGTTAGGATAAGAGTTTGTTCATTTTACATTACATTTTTGAATTTTAAATCTATATGTATTTACAAAACCGAAATATTTTTTTTAATTGGAAGAACCGCAGATAATAACCGATTGTCCGTGGATCTAGGCCGGCGGCTATGTTAATTGCGACGGCCGTAGGTTAAGGCCATCACAATTAATGTTATTTGCGATGGTACTTTTTGAAGCTATCGCAAATAAGGTAGTATTTGCGACGGTTATTTAATTTGCGACGCGATATATAAGTGAGCGAGGAACATAGCAGTGCCTTTCTGGGACCGATTTGTTCCTGGTAAATATAGGTTTACAAGTTTAGCACAATTGCATGTCCTGCATCCAGTGCATGCGAGCAAGAGTTGTAGATGAATGGACCTAGAGCTACTGGTAGCGAGCTCAAGAGTGGTACTTTTCAGATATGACCAGGAGTCCAAGAACCGACAATTTCGATCAGCAAGACCAGACAGTTCACATATTTGCAAGAAATTCATAGCACAGAGAAAGCTGAAGTAAAATCAATGTGCCCCACTAACTGAATACGGAGCAACTCTACTGACTAACTGGAACTAGAAACCAGTCACTACCAAATGATCCAGAGATCTTCAAACATTGTATACTTGATTCAAACGTCCATCATGCATTCCAAACCAAAACTTGAAAATTTACAACATAACTAACATACCTACGTCAGGGGAGGCCGGTGGGGAGGCATCGGAGGAGGCTGGCGGCGTCGGACGCCGAATCCGGGGCGGCCGGCAGCATTGGCAGGCACGGCGGGGGTGGGGCGGCGGCTGGCGCGGCGGGGTTGGCGGCGCACGCAGCGGAGGGGGCGGCGGTGGCGCGGCGTGGTCGCCGTCTGGTGCAGCGGGGGCGCAGCGTCAGGCGCGGGAGTTTGGGGGTGGTGCGAGAATGAGCTATCGGGCCCGATGGGGCAGATATTAGCCCTTATTTGCGATGGCTAGGTTAATTGCGACGGCCCTAGGTTAAAGCCATCACAATTAATGTTATTTGTGATGGTACTTTTTGAAGCCGTCGCTAATTAGGTACTATTTGCGAAATGTCATTTAATTTGCAATGGCCCTAGGGTTCGCCGTTGCAAATAAGTCTTATTTGCGACGGCTTCGTGGGCAGCTGTCGCAAGTAAGTGTTTATTTGCAACGGCCCATCTCTTTGCGACGGCTCCAGAACGGCTGTCGCAATTAACTTTATTTGCGAGACGGCCCGCCGTCGCCAATAAATTTAGCCGTCTCAAATGATCGCATTTCCTCTAGTGTTAGGACTAAGTTGAATATGTAATCTCTGTTTTGGAGTGTGCTGGTCAGATTTACAATTGATCGTGTGGTTGCTTGGATAAGCGGACATAAGGTTTGGGAACTTGAGGAAGTCATCCACAAGTTTCATTTTCAGCTCCAACACAGATTTCCAGATTTAAAACTTGAAAACTTCATTTGAACTTAAATTGCCCAGTTCCTGGTTCAAACTATGAACTGGACAGAAAATTGACTAAGTTTGGAACAGCATAAATTCCTATATATTTCACCCCTATAGGTATGTAATACATTGTTGGAAAGTTTGGAGAGTTCTCTAAAACTATTATATTCTCCTCCAGATCAGAATACCCCTGCAAACTAATGAAAAATTCAAATTTCCAAACATTGTCAAATCTGTACAGAGACTGGACAGTTTTTGTATCTTGTTACTGTCTTGGTCATATCTCTTCGTAGAATCGACAAATGACTTTCTGTAATGCATTTCTGTAATCCTGAGGATGTATGCAACAATTTTTTAATTTATGATTTTTGCATATATTGATGTTTTGTATCTGGAAAAATATGGACAAAATCAGCCTTAAATAGAGGAGGTGCTGTCAAAGTTTTTCCAGAAACACTGTCAAATTGCAAAAATCGTATCTCCTTACACAAGAATTATATGGAGGCAAATAAATACATTCTAAAAGTATATTTGAGTGTACTACAATTTTGTAGTTTAACTCAAGTCCTGAATGTGCTTCTAACGGGATGAAAAATTCGAATTTCTCCAGACTGGTCAGAATGAACAGAAACTGAGACAGAATTCCAGTGTTATGTTTCATTTGGCATTTGAATTTGAATTCACTTTCATAATTCAATTTTCACATCCATGATCTGTTTATCAACAAAGTTTGTTGAATTTGAGTATTTTACTTATTCGAATACTTCTTTTATAGATGACGGATGTGATGTTATTGCCCGACGGTTGGGTGTTCTCCACGTGCGCCAACTGTCCGGGCTTCCCGAGCATGCTGCGGGAGGTGCTCCAACAATTTGGATTCATCGAGATGCCATGCTATTGGGGTCAAGAGGTGGTTGACAGAGGCGTACTGTCATGTACCATCCTGGTCGACATCCCGGCTAGTCCGCATTTTTATGGATGGGCTCCTTTTTTGGTCACGATCCAGGGAGCTCGTTTGGAGGACATGTGGGCCGTTGCAGCGGGAGAAGCGCTTATGAAGCTTTGCGAGCTTCATCAAGATGCCATGGCTGGGACAAAATATGCTCTTCATCCTGTCCGTGGTGCTGCTGGTTTTGAGTGGCAACGTCGTATGGTTGCGGCCTATCGACCATATGGCGACACAACCTCGACAACACTTGGGACATATGCCGCTCCATCCAGCATGGTGGTTCTTGCACAAGGTGCAATCCTGCTGGAGCAGGTCGAAGCCTTGAGGCAAGCGACTGAACGGGGTGACACTCTTGATTATATCAATGAGAACCTATGTTCGTTCCTGGTTCCGATGAATCACTGACTAAATCAATGCGAGGATCAGTTGCATCACAATCGCACTAGACTGCGGAAGGCTCGTGCCGAACTGCAGCAAGCTCGCAAGGATCTGCAGCAAACTCGTGATGGACTGAAGGCGAGTCAGTTGGAGGTGCAACAACAGCAAGAGCAGCTGTTGGTAGTCACCGAGGCACGAGACGAAGCCATCGAGGAAGCTCAGAATTGGAGTACGAGGCAGAGCAACATCAGGATAATTTGATTGAGACCAAAGCACAATTGCAACCAGTTCTGTATCCACCGGCTCATGATATACCGCTGAATATGGGTGAGCAAGTGCCTTCAGATCCTGAGGAGGAAGAAGATCCAGAGATACTGGCTGCAGTACTCGGCTCGCGCGACGAGCAAACCGAGTTACTGCGGATGTTTGTTCAAAATTCGTCCCGTCAAGGGGGACGACAAGACAATGGGCAACGCCAGCCCCAACAGTGTTCATATTCAGACTTCTTGGCGACACATCCACTGGTCTTCACGAAGGCCGAGGAGCCTCTGGCGGCGGACAACTTTATCCGCACCCTCGAGGCGAAGTTCGGTTTGCTACGATGCACCAAACAGAAGAAGTCGCTATTTGCAGCGCAACAGCTTCAAGGATTTGCCGGTGCTTGGTGGGCGAACTACATCGCCTCATTGCCGGCTGGTCATGCGGTCACCTGGACCAAATTCTGGGAGGTGTTCCGCTCCTACCATATCCCTCCCGGAATAATAAAGAGGAAGCTTCAAGACTTTTTGGAGCTAAAGCAAGGCGGGAGGAGTCTCCACGAATACTCCCGCACATTCAATCACTTGGCGCAGTATGAGCCCGAATATGTGGGGACGGAAGATAGGAAGAGATATATATTCTTCCGGGGCCTTAATCCGAAGATGAAGGTCCAACTTGCACAATGCAACCGCGGCACCTTCAACGACATAGTCAATGCCGCGATCTCGTTTCTGATAAGAGGAAATGGAGCGCGCCATCAAGCAGCAGCGGGGGTGGTCCGCAGAAATACCGCATGGTGTATTGCTCACCATCCGGTCAGCGATGGCAGCCACCGGCAAGACCGCAGCCATTCTGCGATCGTTCTTTCAACGCGCCGCGTTTCCAACCGCCATTTTCACAGCAGCAGCAGCAGAAGCAAAGGATGGTCCCACTTCTGTATTCACCTCCACCACGTGCACCAGGATTCCATCCAAGGCTTGGAGGGAACCTGACACAATACACGTGCTAAACGTGTGGCCGTGTCGGGCATTTTGCGAAGGACTGCCCCGAACAGCGACAAGGCAACGCGCAAGCGCCATATCAGGGAGCAGCTCAACCCCGCAACCAGCCCAAGAAACCTGCAGCAAAACCCGGCAACGTCCACCACCTAGCTATCGAAGACGTGCCGGAAGGCGAACCCGTCTTCACCGGTACGTTTTCTCTACTCAAAAATCCCGTAGTCAAATTATTTGTCTCCGGTGCCACTCATAATTTCATAAGCCAATCATATGTCATCAAGTACCAATTACAATTCATTCCCACAAAATGTCCGTATTTGATTTGCTCTGTGGGTGGGAAAGTAGCAGCTGATAGGATGGTCTATAAGGCACCACTTCAGTTGGGTGGGAATCTATATACAACTTCCCTAATTATATTAGAGAGTCAGAAGCTTGATGTTATTTTAGGGACGTCGTTGCTGCACCATCGTGGTGCTATTCTCGACATTGTTCCACATGTGGTCCATTTGAACTCTCCACTATATGAACCCCACACTCTCATTCTAGACCGCCTTATCCAAGAAATTCAAGCCACCTACAACAAGGAAGCCACAAAGCTTGAGGAATTTTGTGTGGTCTGTGAGTATCCGGATGTGTTTCCCGATGACCTTCTGGGCATGCCGCCAGATAGGGACATCGTGTTCAAGATTGAACTCATTCCGGGATCCACGCCTATATCTCGAAGGCCTTATAAAATGGCACCCAATGAGTTGGCAGAATTAAAGGAGCATTTGAAAGACCTGCTGGACAAAGGTCTCATACGCCCAAGTTCATCACATTGGGGCTGCTATGCATTATTTGTGAAGAAGAAGGACAGGACATTACGTCTATGTGTGGACTATCGTCCGATCAACACCATGACAAACAAGAACAAGTATCCACTACCTCGTATTGATATCTTATTCAATCAATTAGTGGGTGCTAAAGTATTCTCAAAGATGGATCTTCGGTCCGGATATCATCAAATGAAAATCCGACCGGAGGATATACCGAAGACGACATTCTCGACAAGATACAAGCTCTATGAATATCTCGTCATGTCGTTCAGGCTTACCAACGCAACGGATCACTTCATGTATTTTATGAATTCAGTGTTTATGCCGGAGTTGGACAAGTTTGTCATGGTCTTCGTTGATGACATTCTGGTTTACTCTAAATGGGACGAAGAACACGCCAAACACTTTCATATCATGCTCCAATGATTGCGAGATCACAAGCTTTATGCAAAATTCAGCAGGTGTGAGTTTGGATCGGCCAAGTACTATTTCTGGGTCACATTATTTCAGGGAGGGCATTGCTGTTGATCCAAGCAAAATTGTGCAAGTGATGAAATGGAAGTCTCCAACGTCCGTACACGAAGTTTGCAACTTTCTCGGATTAGCGGGGTAATATCGGAGGTTCATTCTGAACTTCTCAAAAATTGCTAAGCCAATGACAGAGCTGCTGAAAAAGGGGACTAAATATATTTGGAGCAAAGCATGTGAGGATGCATTCCAAGCATTGGTGGAACATCTCACAACATCCCCGGTGTTAGCTCAGCGGGATATGACCAAATCGTTCGATGTTTATTGTGATGCGTCCGGCATTGGTCTCGGCTGTGTGCTAATGCAAGAAGGCCGCGTGATCATGTATGGATCACGGCAGCTCTGAAATAATGAGCAGCATTATCCAACTCATGACCTTGAGATCACTGCCGTGGTACTCGCTTTGAAAAGGTGGAGGCATTATTTACTAGGAAATTTAGTGCACCTATACACAAATCACAAGAGTCTGAAATATATCTTCACTCAGAGGGAACTGAATATGCGACAGCGACGTCAATAATCTGTCCATCACTCTGATGGAAGAGGACGAGCCGAGTTTATACTTGGTCAAAGTATTATATAATCTTGCTCTCATCCCTACCATACGAGAGGAGATTGTGGAAGCTCAAAAGAAAGACGTGTGAATGTCACACATTCAGAGGAGAATGAAGAATGGGGAAATGAAGTTCTTCCGAAGTGATGAACATGGTATCCAGTGGTTCAAAGACTTTATAGTGCTACCCGTGACATAGAACTTCAAAAGAAATTCTTGGATGAAACTCACTTGTCCAACTATTTTATTCATCCGGGCAGCAACAAGATGTATCAAGAATTAAAAACCAGATTTTGGTGGACACGGATGTAAAGAGAAATTGTAAAGTACGTATCGAAGTGTGATACGTGTTGGCGGGTGAAAGCCGACCAAATGAGAAAGGCCGGACAGCTGCAACCATTGAAAATTCCAGCGTGGAAATGGAAGGACATTAGTATGGATTGAATCGTCAATTTGCCTCTCACCTTCCTTAATCATGATTCGATTTGGGTGATATTCGATCGACTAACCAAATAAGTTCATTTTATTCCGGTACATACAATGTACATTGGCAAGAAATATGTGGAGTTATATATTACAAGAATCATGTGCTTGCACAGAGTCCCCCTGATGATTATTTCAGATCGTGTTGTGCTGTTCGTTGCTCAGTTTTGGGAGCAGCTGCATGCGTCATTGGGGACAAAACTAATTCCAAGCTCTGCATATCACCCGCGGACGGATGGTCAAACTGAATGGGTGAATCAAGTTTTGGAAGATATGCTACGCACTTGTGCCATCCACCACGATAAAAATTGGGATGATCATTTACCATTGGCGGAGTTCTCATATAACAATGGCTATCAAGCTAGCATGAAGATGGCGCCGTATGAAGCTCTCTACGGTCAGAAATGTCGCACACCACTCAACTGGTGTAAATCCAGCCAGCGAGTTATATACGGAATTGATCTTGTAAATGAAGCCAAAGAACGAGTACGAGTGATCCAAGCCAATCTCAAGGCTGCTTATTCACGTTATAAAAGCTACGTGGATAAAAGACGTTGACCTCTCCACTTCGACATCGGATACCACGTTTATCTCTATGTCTCTCTGATGAAAGGGATTCATCGTTTCAGAGTGAAGGGAAAGCTTGCTCCACGATTCATCGGTCCATTCACCGTCATTGAAAAATGAGGACCCGTGGCCTATCGTTTGGAGTTACCGGCGTCACTTTTGGGAGTTCATAATGTATTCCACATTTCTCAGCTGCGGAAGTGTATTAAATCCTCAGCTAAAATACGCACCAAAGACATTGAATCTCTCCAACCGGATCTCACTTATTCTGAATATCCGATCCAGATTATCGATGAAAAAACTCGCACCACCAGAAACTGGACTTTGTAAATCTACAAAGTCTTGTAGAGAAACCATACCGCTGAGGAAGCGACATGGGAAAGCGAGGACTATCTCCAATCAAACTATCCAGAGTTGTTATCATCTCAAATCCGGTAATCTTTTCACCTCTGTCTCTTTTATTTGTAATCCCGGAACGAGATTCTTTTAAGGGGGTGGGGGAGGAATGTAAAAGCCCTAAATTCAAGGTACGATGTTCATATAGGAGAATTTAAATTTGGATAGGAGAAAGAAATCAAAATGAAAACTGAAAAATCTCTCCAATTCAAACTTCAATAGAGGGAATTCAAATATTCAAAAACTTGCTACTGTTCAAACTATGCCAAAATAAAAATCTGAGTTCAACATTAAATTTCAAATATTCCATATAGCCTCTCGGCAAAGTTTCAAAATTTTTGAAGCTCATTTGCTATTTAATTCAATGGCTCCATTGAATTCTATTCAAATTCAAATTTGAATTTGAATTGAATCTGAAATTTATCAAAATTTGAAATCCAATTTCAGAATCATAATATCCATAGTTAATTTGGCATCTCCACAAAAATCTAGAATTTTTGGATCAATATTGGTGGCAGAATCTAAAGAGCAGAGAAGATAGGCTTAAGGGGCAGTGGGACCCACTGGTCAGTGGGACTTCTACGGTAGTGCTCTGCACGCTGTTTTTCCGGCGCTGCCCCGCTCGACACCGCACGGAACACACCATGCCAGCGAGCTGCTTGCTTGCCTGCATTATGGCGTGTTCCCCACATCTGTCCCTCTCTATCTCTGATCCGTCGACCGAGTGGAAAAGCAGCGCCATTCTTCCTCTGTTCTCCCCCGAGCTCTCCCCGTCGCCCTTGCTGCCTTCTGTATAGCTCTGCTTCCAGGCCGAGTTGGAGCCCAAGTGCAACAGCAAAAAGGTGTGCCAAGCTTCCCTCCAGCCTCTGGTACCATCGGTTCCTTCTTCCCTTACGTTTTGCCTTGGTATTTTGAAGTTTCCCCGGAGCTCGCGGGTGAAGCCGCCGGAAAACCTTCTGCTCCATGAGGACAGGCCGCCACAAGAAAGTTCTCATCTCCTTCCTTGAAGCAATTAGGTGCGCAAAGGTACATAGATGCTTCTGGTAAAGTTTCAGCCCCTATCGTGCCTCCTAGCTTCCGTATCTCGAGTTTCACTGTGGCTAGTTAAAACCGAGGTCACTAGATCATCGGTTTAATTCCGTTTCTACGTGCAACGATTTCTCAACCCAATCAAGTATTATCTTCTAGATATCCCGGCGCACCAGCTCACAAAAAATGAAGGGAAGTTATCGAGAGACGAGGTCAGGTTTCAAGTTTTCCCCGCCGCCAAAAAGAATCCTGTTGGTTCACCATCGAAGTCGACTTTGCCGGCGATTCCATCCCTTTTTCTCCCCATGGTCACCTTCCTCATGCTCCCAGGAAGATTTACAGCCTTTTCCCAAGGTGCTTGCCCCATTCCCAAGCGATTCCGACCATCGGCGAAACCCGAGCTCCGCCGCCGCCGTCGTACGCTCATTTCGGCCGTCGCTGACTCGTCTAGACCTCACCATCATGTCGCGCGTCCGATTTTAGGCTTAGGCGGTCAAGAATGGGCCGAGAGGAGTTTGATGCAGCCATCACGGCGAGCTCGCCGGCGCTGCGCCGCCGAGCGGCGCGTCGCGAGGTTGATGAAGCCTCGTGGGCCCCGCAGGTCAGCGGCAGTTTCTGCTCCCCTTGGATCTGCTGTGGCCATCGGATCGACTGCGGCTGCGCGGGTTGATCCCTATGGCCCATGTGTGGCCCAGCTGCGATTGGGTCATTTTAAACAGTGGGACCCAGTTGATTAATTCAAGCATTTCCTTTTCCCATTTAATTCCAGATTTCCTTCAAATTTCTAAAATCCATTTCTACTAGTAGATTTGCTGACAAATTTCCAAATAATTTCTGGTAGACTCCTCTTGATCCCAACTTTGCAGTGGTTCAATTTGTTTGACATGAAAGTACCAGAATTTTCATAATTAATTCCTTTGAACTAATTGCTTGGGAAATTAATTACTCCTGTTCTGTTAATTGGAAAATTCCCAATTTTGGTTAGAACACTATTAAAAATACACTTGATATCCAGCAAAAACGTCAAGTTCATTGGACTTCATTTACTGGACCAAACAATGTTCAAATCACCTATGTCAATTGAAAAATGGAAAATGTCCAGAAACATTTGCAACATTTTCCCCAAACTTGTAAAATCAGTTTCTCCTTGTAGAAAGCTCCGAAAAATGTGAAACAAATTTTTCCAGAACCAAAAGAACCTCCCCTACCAAGAACATCCACTGTTAACCATGTCAAAGCTCAAGAATTAAAACCAAAATTCAGAGAAGCCCTTTACTTGTTGGAATTTTAGAACAACAAGCTTCCTTGGACATCTCCAATTTTTGGTCCAGATTTTCCTCATAGATCCTAGTATCCATTGTAAAATTCCAAAGCCAATTAAAATCGTTTTCTATACTGATCACTATTAATAAGATCTTGTATATAGTTTCAATATCACTCAAGTACTTTATATATTGCATATCATATAGTCACCAAGATCGAGGAGGACCCGGAGGCCTTGGACAGCATCCTCCCAGAATCTAACTTTTCCTCTGACTCACTACCAGGCAAGCCCCGGTTTGCATTTAAGTGCTATTTTAAAGTTTCTATTTGTATCACTTAAGTCAAGGATGAATATTGTGCATTAGGGCTAAGGTGCTTGTTACTCCACTTGCATGACCCACAAATCATATGGAGTATTGGGTACATCTACAGCCCAACGAGTAGAAAATGCTATGCTTAAGTTTCAGGAGTCTGGTAGAAGTCGAGTAGTTGGAATCTACTCACGAGATAGGATTTTATCACACAGGAAAGATTTGATCAAATAATGGTTTATGAATATAAAATTGAGACCGAGCAGTGGGTAGGATGCAGCAAGACGTGGTCTCAAGTGCGTAGCCCTGCTTGGGTCGATTGACGACCGATCTGTGTGCGGCCCTACTAGACAAGTTTGAACTGTTCCGGATGCATACTGGCTATATTGAATCAGAAAATCGATGTAAGTGGTTAACCTGGGTGTCGAGGCTTACCCTACCGTTTTATAGGAGTTAGCTGAGGGTAGCAATGTGTAAATCTGCCGGCGGGCATAGAAGATGCTCCGCACGGGGACCTCCTGCCCGTTACGGAAGGATCGGTTCGTCATTTGGGTTTCCTTTGAAAGGTTGCTACATACAACATAGTATTGAAGTGTGATTTGATCCACATCCAAAATGGGTGTATGTGACGTGTTATCCGGGTGTGTCCTGATTGCAATCACCGTACCTCAAGGTTATTTGAGTATCGCTTCTTCACTGCGCTGTGACGTAGTAAATACTAAAGAAGTCAGGAGAATACAATGTACTGAATCATAATTGGTTTGAAACTTTGGTTGCTTTCAATTATGCTCACTAAAGTTACTTCATTAAACTTGTAAGCTGCTGTTAATAACTTGAAAATTAAGGATCAACATGTAGGCGAGTCATTTACTGCAATATCTATGCCTACGTTAAGTATTCCTGCATATAGAGTTCCATGTTTAGGTAATACGGTTAAGTCTTGCTGAGCCTTCATGCTCACGGTTTCTATATTAAGTTGTTTGCAGGTGAGATGTATGAGGAAGGGCCCGAGGATGAGGCGATGCGCCCGTCGGGGTATACCGCCGAGTGGGGGCCCTGCACGCCACCGTAAAATTGTGTGTTGCTAGTGTGCAACGTCCGTGAGTTGGACGATTGTACTTTGGCATAGCTAGGATGAGAGTTTAGCTGTTAGTATTATCTTTCGCTGTACATTAAGTATTGTAAAACACTTCCACTGTTTATATAAATAAAACTTTGTATTTTGTCGTATTCTTTTTGTTTGTGCTGTTGGGTGCCACATCGCACGACACCACCCTCTGCAATTTGGAATGTGTGGACCGGTTCCCATCGACTGAGCATCATCAAGGTTCTCGAGGACCAACCCTACATAGTGCATAACTTCATTTCATGTTCCATCGACTAGGTTCACTGGATTTCGCATTTTTGCTCTGACTAGTTCTATAGAACCGAAGCCATGATTCTTAGAAATTCATTGCACCTAGTTCATGTCACTCAATTCCTGTCTAGGACCTAGCTCCTAGCTCATTTGTGCACCCACCGAAGCATGTAGTGAAGAAAATCATGGTCGGGTTGGGGATCAAAGCAAAGATTTTGACGTCGCTGTGTTTTGGACCTAGGTCATCGATGAGCTTCATCTTCCTAATGCTTTCCGCCCTGCCTTGATACATATTTGACTTCGCCTTGACCCAAGGATGCTGTAAGGAATAATTCCAAGGGGAAAAGCCTTTGATCAAGCAAGTTCACTGTCGTCGGTAAACTTCCTTGCGCCACCGACGGTTCTAGTACTTTGCCGGCAATGTCGAGCTCCACAGTCTTGTCCATGATGTTAGCCGTGGCCTGAAGATGGTGTTTGACACTGCAGTGCGGAGTTTTGTAACCGGCAACAACAAATTGCAGCGCGCCGCCGCTCTCCGGTCAGGCCATGCCAGTGGCATCGGAAGACGAAGACCCCATTAGGGGGGGATCTTCTGTGCCATCTAGATCACATGTGGCTACAGAACATATTTATGTGATACCCCGTGCGTCATGCCCCTGAGTGGTTTGGTTTAAAGGGTGGACCCACTGTAAGTTAAATAGAAGAATTTGCAATAGAAAAGAAAATGCAGAAAAATAGCCCAGATTTAAAAAAATCATAGCTCCCTGTATACTGCTCCAACAATTGTGATTTAAATTTTTATAGGTCCCTCTTTGTCTATACTTTACAATGACACAGTTTAATGATTATGAAAGGCCATTGGTTTTACTCTAAAAATCCATTAGTGATAATCATTGAGAATATTACTATATAAGTTCTGCTGAATAGAAAAATGTCAAACTTGGCCAGAGTCTTCATTTAGTGTCCTATTACTTCCAGACAAAAACTAAGAACAATTGAGTAATATTAAGAGGGTTTAATTATGTGACCTTGCTAAACGTTGATGGAAAAACCCAAAACTCAACAGAAAGTATTTCAGAAATTAACAGAAATTTGGAAAATTCATATTGGCCTGCAGAAAGCTTAGAAAAATTAGAAAACAATTTTCTTAGACTCATATTAGAATGCCATACCTGTTAATAAAGTTGATTAGTATAACAAAACGTGTTTACTTCTCTGTTAATTAAATTGTTAAGAAAGCTTTTAGGATTTTTCATGACCAAAAGTTTCAGTTGAAAATTCTAAAATGATTATCAGACTTGCTTCCTGGACATAGGAAGCCACTCTAAAATTTTCAGATACATTAGTTTCTATTTCCATAATAAATCAATTCGATTACTATTATATCACATAAACACATGTATACTAATATTATTGCATTCTATTCATATCTATAGCAACACTTCATGAGGACACTCCGGAGCGGATTAACTACATACCAGCAGAAGCGGAGTTTGAATTTGATTAAAACTTGTTACAAGTTTTCTGTTAAAATTCTTATATTGGGTATGAATGATTTTTACATTAGGTCTGTTGATGCTTGATACTCCACTTACATTGACCAAAGAATCCCAAAAGCGATAGGTAGATTAGTAGTTCATGACACTATTGATGCCATGCTAAATTGCATACTGGAAAGTTGGTAACCTAAATAGACGGTCTCTACCCATGAACTTTGGGAAAGTGGAATCCATGGGAAGGGATTGGAAATCATTCACTGAAATGGAAAATGAGACCAGGCAGGTTAATAGGAAGAAACAAACAAGAGATCCGTATGCAAAGGCATGCATTTGTTGATTAAGGACCGTACTGTGTGCGGCCATGCTGGACAAGTTGAAACTTCTACCGAATGCATATTGGCTTTAGAGAACTCAGGAAATCGATATAACATGTTAACTCGGGTGTCGAGGCAATCCACACTGTCTTAGGCTGTCAGCCGACAGGAAAGTAGGGGATAACTCCACTAACAGCGTTTCTGAGTATTGGAGCTTACTTGCTCGACACGGTGGGAACGTCTCAGTGTTTGGGTGTCTTGTGAAAGGTTATCATATACAACATTAATGGAAGTTGCCGTACACCTCTTCTAGACCAATGTATGTGACGTGCAAGGTGGGTTTTTTGATTCGAATCACCGTCGCTCGCGGTAGTGAGCATACTTTTCATTGAGTTGTGACAAAGTAAATAACTTCACACTTGAGTAATATGCTTTATGTTATCCTTGAATTGCCAGCCGTTATGGATAAAAGGAAGTGACAACTAATGCTACGACTATAAATCTTGAACATGCTAATGAGAACTTGAGCTAAGAATGTATTATTATTGCAATGCTTACTTTATGCGAGTATTAAATTCGATCTTCAAATTTCGGCATGTAGAGTTTCAGGATTTGGAAAGTCGGTTAAGCCTTACTGAGCATAAGCTCATGGTTTATTGATCCATTATTTTGCAGGTAACATTGCATACATCAACATTATAGAGGAGGGTGATCCGAGTGAGGCGGCACCCGATGAGGGGTGTGAAGCCCATTGTGAGCCTTTCACGCTGTCGCGAACTTGTGTGCTGCTAGTGTGAAGCATCTGTGGGCAGAATGACTTTACTTTTGCTTAGCTTATGCTATAGGTCGTGAGCTCCTCTTATCTTTCTGCAGCTTCTACTGAACTACATTATTTGTAAACCTGACGGTGGAATAAATGCATATGTATTGTAAATATGTTCTTCTATGTGATGTGCTGTTCGGTGGCCCATCATCACATGTGGCTGCAGAACTTATTTATGTGAGCCCCTGTATACTGCCAACAATTGTGAGATAAATTTTGCTAGGTCCCTCTTGGTCTATACTTTACAATGGTACAGTTTATGATTATGAAAGGCCCTTTGTTTTGCTCTAAAAATCCATTAGTGATAATCATTGAGAAAATTATTGTGGAGGTTCTGCTGAATAGAAAAATGTCAAACTTGGCCAGAGTCTTCATGTAGTGTCCTATTACTTCCAGACAAAAATTGAGAACCATTGATGAATATTAAGAGGGTTTAATTATGTGACCTTGCTAAACGTTGATTAAAAAACCCAAAACTCAACAGAAAGTATTTCAGAAATTAACAGAAAATTGCAAAATTCATATTGGCTTGCAGAAAGCTTAGAAAATTGAAGACACAATTTTGATAGACTCATATTAACAAGCCCTAACTTATTATCAAGTTGATTAGTATAATAAAATGTGTTTACTTCTCTGTTAATTAAATTATTAAGAAAGCTTTTATGAATTTTCATGACCACACTACGTGAGAAATGCTCATCCGTGACGTGCCTTAACGAGGAAGGGAGATGAACAAACTGTGTGTCTCCGTCCTCGCTTCTTGCATTACGTTGTCATCAGAGACGTGCTTATGGCGCATCACAGTTCATCCTAAGTGCAAGACATGCTTCAAAGAAGTGTGTATCCTTTCTTTGTGTCATAACGGACGGTCTTCACAGGGTCATGGGAGACGCGGGTGGCGCACATCGCCCATCAGCATACATGCGTGACAAGCCTTAACAAAGCAAGTCGCAGATATATTGACTGATCCGAGATGACCTATATTGTAGCACGTCGCAGATTTGTTTACTGATCTGAGACAGGCTTTATGAAAGCTTGTCTCCTTTATGTAGGTTATCTGAGACGCTCTCGTCTACAGCTCACCGCGAATTGTTACAGGCAGGGTCTTCTATTAGGTGTCCACCACCCCTGATTATCCTGATTGCCGGCTGCATCCTGGAGCCAGCCAGGATTTGACAGCCGTATTACCAGTGTCAGCAACATATTGTTCATACAGTTCATGAACATATGTATAGCAAAAAAGATCACATGTTAAATTATATTGACCAATCAAATATTAACAAAGTGTCAATCGTTGTTATCAAGTATATTAATTATACAACAAAGATTGTTCTTCCTGATTACAATGTAACTAATTACATAAATCATAACTATCATCATCTAATCCTGTATACCGTAATGAAAATTCCCCCGATCAATGACTTCATTAACGATGAGCCTTCATAGCCTCTAATTCTCCGACTGAGACATCCTCAAATTCAATAAAATCACTGAAATCATATAAAACATTATCAAATTGCAGTCACATTCTCTTAACCAGTCACCTAAGGTAGCAAATATCTGTTAGTGAATGGAGAACCGAGATTACTTAAAGCACATGCAGTTGGTGAGCATCTGCAAAGCGTCAGCGGAGAAATTGTTCTCATGGTAAAGTACATGGTAGTGAACTGGTGTGCTTGTCCCCTGAAAAAACAAACAAATTACATTCCACCAATGCATTTATAGCCTGATATAAAAAACTCGTTAGAGAAACACCAATTATCGCATAGGTACCTTGGTTCCATCATGGCTGCAGAGGTAGAAATCAAACTCACTAGGATTGCAAATACTAGAATCAACCATAGTTCCTGCAGTTTCAGGGGTTTGCGAATAAGAATTCATTATATAAATTGATAGTCAAAACAAATACATTACTTCTGCATTGGACATAAACAAGGAAGATGAATGTATATCATAATGAAAATTATCCCTTTGAATCAATGACTTCATTAACGATGAGCCTTCGTTGGACATCCTCAAATTCAAAAAATCATTGGAATGCGCGCTTTGAGGGCAGGGGTGAGGCGGCGGCATGCTCTGGGGACAGGGGATGAAGCGCTGGTGTGCTTCGGGACGAGCAGCCGGAGGCGCTAAAGTGGCGGTTCCTCAAGACTCCTATGACAGTAGGCCGGCGTGCTTCGGGGATAGGGAGAACATTTCCACTTATGTGAAGGTGGTGGTGTGCTCATACCGATTACCGAGGTCTGGGTCGAGGCGGGGGCATGCTCTGGGGATAGGGGACAAGGCGGCATGCTCCAGCGTGCTCGACGCTCTGATGATGAAGGTTGGGTTGATGGCGGGGTAGGGGACCACGGTGGTAGCGCGACAGTGACGAAGAGCGAGTTGATAAAGAGGGACGGTGGCGGCGTGCTTCGGGGATAGGGGACGAGCCAGCGTGCTCCAGCGTGCTCAACTCTCTTATGTTGATGATGTCGGGATGGCGATGATGTGCTTAGAAGCTGCGGTTTCTAGTTTAAAAGAGGGCGCAAGAGCTAAAAATTTTTGCCAAATGTTTGTAGAGAGCACGCGATGAATAAAAATAGCAAAACTCGGAGACGTTCCTGTATAACACTCGTCTCTCATTTCAGCCTCCCTTGGTCAAGAGAGCGCGAGAAAAATTTCCTCATAGAGCGCGTGAGAGTTTAAAATAAAACTCAGAGACACACATATATAACACATGTCTCGCATTATCATCTTTGGCATCAAGGCATTTTGCCGCATGCAAAAGACGAGCCATGGTGTGCTGAAGCCGGGAACATCTTTCACCTGCAGTGATGTAGCACTGGCAACTGTGCGCAATGCCTTATATGATTATTGCATTGCGCTCAACTTTCCGAGGTGGGACAAAAGATCTTCGGTGTAAATCGGAGACGAGCCCAGGTAAGACGCGTCTATACCAATATAAGGCGCGTCTCGCATTATTTTGTGGCCCTGAACACGCTGAAGTGCCCTAGATGCGCCACGGTGTGCTGAAACCAGGAACAACATCTAGGACATTTTGGCGTGTGTAACTGGCAACTGTGCATAATGCCTTATAAAACGTTGCAACGTGCTCAACTTTCTCAGGTGGGACAAAAGATCTTCAGCACAAATCGGAAATGTGCCCGAGAAAGGCACATCTCCTGTTTGCTGGATCTCAGATATCTGAGACACACCTTTCTAAAGTGCGTATCTCATGCACTCTTCACCCTATTGCCACTCACACGACATTGTGAGCGTCCGTTGCAGGGATAAAAAAATGCAATGACATTGCAATTAATGGATTAATTGGAATTCAGGGATAAACAAACACAATGACATTGCAATTTAGAGATAATTTGCAACTCAATGAATTTCATAAATCATACATTGTGTGCCATCTAAACTAATTACAAATCTTAACTTATTCGTAAAGCTCTCATCGACCAATCTAAACTATCACGTCCAACTTGCTCCCGAACACGTCTATTATATTCCACTGAATTCTAAAAATATTTACATTCTTAAAATAAACAAATGTCAAAGGAGGAATGAATAACCTACGTTGGTCACTAACACAAAGTGTCTAACCTTCATAAGTAGATTATAAGAATCATTTTCATCATCGGGCGCATTTGGCGGATGCGACAAATGCTGAACTTCAAGTAGTATTGTTTTGATTGTAAAACCAGTCCACCACCCCTACGAAATATCAATTTAAGCAACATAAGAAACTCGTTCAAATATGTTCGGCAACAATTACTAATTACATGACCAAAATAGGTCTATCTTACTGTCTCTTGATCAAAAATCCGAATGCAATGTTCTCCTGAGTGATGGACATTTGGGTGGAAGAGACCACATGGAAAGGCGCATCTTGGAGGCACTAATGGATTGTCCTCTGAGAAGGAAATTGTCAAGGGGTAGTAACCACCTTCCCAATCATTCTACAAATGAAATTCATTAATAGGAGGACGATGGTTAAACTCAGATTGTGCTTGTTCTTCATGACTTACCATTTCTTTACCGGGGACGATGCACTACCACTTTAATAAATCTCCCGATTCAGGCTTCGCACAGAAATCCTACATAGAGGAATTGAAAATACCAAAAAAAACAAGACGAAAAAACAAAACTAAAGTTAAGTTCATCAGTCCATCATAGACTTACATATATACAACCACGCGACTGGTGTGCCATATGTACATACATGGGGATGGTTCTTGCGCCAAGCCAAGTGCTCAGCCTTCAATCGGCTACGTGCCAAGCCGATACAAGCCATGAATAGTGATGACCAGAAGGACGGCGACGACGACGGGGAGGACATCGACGATGACGACGACGAGGACGGCGACGACAATGACAATGGCGATTGCGAACAGATGCGGTGGTTGTACTGGAGTTGGTCGATTACTAAAGGACCGACCGATTAGTAAAGGGGCACTGGAGGTGAAGAGACGAGGGGGATAAATGCGAGATGCGCGAGAACATAGATAGATGCACATTACGTTAAAGCACGTTTTCCATTATCAAATGAGAGAGGCGTGTCACGAGGACTGTAGAGAACTTAATTTCGGTCGTGTGGAGTAGAGACACGCGTGACGTCCAGCATGAGCGACCTTTCATTTCCCCGAGGCGGTATCGATGCTCCTATCATTCCATCAAAGTGCGGGAAACCAAACGCTCCATCGTCGACACCGCGTAGACCTTATTTAAGATGAGCCATCACTCTTGAGTTTCTCCACAAGCACGTCACTCACTTTGAATCCATTTCTTATTTTCTTCATCCGCGCTGACGACCGACCACCACCACGTCCGACCTTCCGCCGCCAAGCCCTCCGAGGGAGCCACCGTGTAAGAAATTCTGATGCAGCTCCCCCGAGAGGTTCAACACCGAGCAACGCTTCCTTATGGAGCAAGAGGCGTACAACAATACGTCTTGCACCATGAGTTTCTTGGGTCTTGGTACCCTTCCCCAGTTTACTTGAATGGGTACCATCAGCCACTACCTCTTCACCCTCACGGGGGTGGCCGATTGTCTCGACATTCTATTTGAGATGATGGCCCAGGTCCTTGGTCCCGAGGGCCGCAGAAACCTGGTGGAGGCGATGGAGAGCAACCGCGTTCTCGGGGTTGCACCACCGGTGCAGCCGACGCAGCCGGCCCAGACTATTGTTGCACCAGAGCCGGAGTCGCCGCCGGAGGAGGAGGAGGAGGAGGAGGAGGAGGAGGAGGAGGAGGAGGAGGAGTAGAAGTGGGATTTAGTTTTTCTTTGTTGGTTTTAGTTGCTTCTGTTTTGTAATATATTGTGTTAATGAATGAAATCTATCTTGGTGCATCTATGTGATTGAATATTATCTTGTGTGTTCTTCAACTGTGTGAATGAATAAATGTGTTTTGTGTTCATCATGTTCCTCAGGTATCATGAGGAAGGATTTGATTATTATCTGGACAAGTGAATGATTTAGTTATCAAATGAATGTGCTCTAAGTTCAGTGATGTGTGATATCAACAATGAACTGAAGCAAAATGGAGAAAATTACGAAGCTAAAGGTGATGTGTGGAATTAGAGATGCGCTCTTCCGAAAAGCACGTCTCCATTTTGCTTTTGTTGTTTAGTTGATGATGTTTTTATTTTCTTGTGTCTTGTACTTTTTCCTTGTGTCTTGTAATATTTTTGTTAATCAATGTTATCTGTGTTCATCTGTGTGATGAATATTTTGTGTGTTCATTTGTGTTATATGTGTTCAACTATGAATGAATGAATTAAACGTTTTGTAAGCGAAGATAAAGGAGACACGCTTTGGGAAGACTTCGTCTCATTTCTTGCGCATATTCGAGACGGATTTTGATTGAAGCGCGTATCCCGTTTGTCAGAGAGGATGGCGTGTCTCGGATACCTATTTAACTGATATAGGCTTTATTTTATTGCGTATCCTTGTACGTTCAGCCGAGCCATGTCAAGTCCTCGCTGAAGCGGGCACTTCTCGCTTAACATTATCAGAGACGATCTCCTTTGAGCGTGTTGCCTATTTTTGTCTCCTATTTGGGTTTCTTTTGTAGTGCCAATAGTTTCACTAGAAAATTCTCAAATAATTACCATAATTGCTTCCTAGACATAGGAAGCCACTCTAAAAGTTTCAAATATATTAGGCTCTATTGCCATAAGAAATCAATTCTAATACTATTATAACACATAAACATGTATACTAATATTATTGCATTCCATTCATATCCATAGCTACACCTCGTGAGGAGACTCTAGAGCCGATTAACTACGTACCACCAGATGTGGAGTTTGAATTTGATTAAAAGTTGTTTCAAGTATTCCATTAAAATTATTATATTGGGTACGAATAATTTTGTATTAAGTCTGTTGATGCTTGATAACCCACTTGCATTGATCAAAGAATCTCGAAGGTGATGGGTAGATTAGTTGTTCATGAAACTATTGATGCTATGCCAAATTGCAAACTGGAAAGTTGGTAACTCAAGTAGACTGTCTCTACTCGTGAACTTTGGGAAAGTGGAATCCATGGAAAAGGATTGGGAATCAATCACTGAAATGGAAAATGAGACCGTGTAGGTCGATATGAAGCAACAGACAAGAGATCTATATGCATAGGCCTGCCTGTGTTGATCAAGGACTGTATTGTGTGCGGCCCTGCTCGACAATTTGGAACTTGTACCGGATGCATATTGGCTTTAGTGAACTCAGGAAACCGATGTAACATGTTAAACTAGGTGTCGAGGCAATCCCTACCATGTTAGGCCGTTAGCCGACAGGAAAGTAGGGGATAACTCCACTATCGTCGTTTCTGAGTATTGGAGCTTACTTGCCAGACACGGTGGGAATGTCTCGGTGTTTGGGTGTCTTGTGAAAGGTTGTCATATACAACGTTAATGGAAGCCGCCATAGACCTCTTCTAGACGGTATATGTGACATGCAAGCAGGATGTTTTGATTCCAATCATCGTCGCTCGCGGTAGGGAGCATACTTGTTCACAGAGTTGTGACGTAGTAAATAACTTCGAACTTGATTAACATGCTTTATGTAATCCTTGAATTGTCAACCTGTATGTATTAGAGGTAGTGACAACTAAAGCTATGATTAAGAGGCCTCAGGGCACGAGCGT
Source organism: Tuctoria greenei (assembly GCA_036927565.1). NCBI lineage: Eukaryota > Viridiplantae > Streptophyta > Magnoliopsida > Poales > Poaceae > Tuctoria > Tuctoria greenei. Next base: position 115,594,027 of record JAYESD010000006.1, read on the forward strand.
TCTTGCCACAGGCGCGGTGATGAATGTTGGCAGCACTTCTGGAAAGGGCTCCGGAGGTAGCGCAGTTGGAATGATGGTCAGCACCCAGCACGGGGCTATGCAGCCCCACATTACGAGTCCGCTATCCATAGAGGTTGGTGTAGGTGCACAAACAGGTACCGGCGGCGGCGCTTGAGGTTCTGGAGGAGGCTTGGCCAAATCCGCCCCAGCCACCGGATCAGCAGCGGCGCCCACACCCCCAGCGCAGCCAAAGATCGAGGGCTGCTGGAGCTTCCGGGACTGTCGGTAAGGCATTCTTACTGAGTCTTGCATTGTCGTTCCTCCTGTTCTCTTGTTTGAACATTTGCTGACTCCATCCTGAAGGTTGTCTTCAACTGGTGTGACACCATTGCCTCCAGGGGCATCGATGGGGGGTGTCCCCACCTCCAAGGGAGCCATAGTCGTGATGGCAGAACGGGCTCCTGGGTCAACCTAGGAGCACATCCCTCCGACACCCGCGCCTAGCGTGAGCGGCGAAGTACCTCAGGCTGTTGCCCCGGATGTGTCGCCAGAGGCTGCACTGCATGCCGAGGTCCCAGCCCCCAAGGTTGCAGCTCCAGTACATGGTGCCGCAGTCGATGGCAGCGCTGCCGCTCCAAGTGGTGTTGCAACTTTTGCTTCGCCCTCGGCGTCGAGGTCCTTAACGCTGGTGGTCATGCCACCCTCACCACAGGAGGAAGAGGAGCATGAGATGATCATCGAGGGGCCCTCCATGGCGTCGACCGAGCCAATGCCCCTCTCTGATGTCATTGACTTGGCAAAGTTCAGCCTCTGTCAGGCGCAACGTGCTCTCAACCCAGAGTGGGAGAAGCTACAGGTGGAGGACGAACGTCTCCAAGCGTGGAAATACGTACTGGGGTCCAAGATTGATGAGGCAAAGGAGAGGATACGTATGAAGTAGGAGGTGTTAGAGTTGCAGCATCGTCTGGCAAATGCTATGGACGCCTGATCTTAGAAGATCCTGGTTGAAACCAAGGCGGCCCCCGATGTAGCCAATGCTTGACTCCGCTGCATCGAGGAGTTCAAAGAGGCCCTCTAACGCCAAGAGTCCGTTGTCGCTGAGCGAGAGAGGGCGGTCCGACAGATGAAGGTGCGGGCACAAGCAGACAGGGACAAGGTGCAGTCTCACACGTAAGACATTGAGCTCCGCAAGGGTAGCCTGGTGCAGGATTGGGAGCATGACCTACAAGAGCGCCAGACCCTCCTGCTGTGCGAGCTCGAGGTTGGCACCTGGGAGGGTACTGTGGACCGTCGTGCCTGGGCTCTTGATGAGCAGAAAAGGCAGTTGGCTGCCTGGGAGAAGGAGTTCTCCGAGAGCGGGGCAGGCATGCTGGGGATGACGCAACAAGAGGTGAGAGACCTCTGGGCATCCCATGCGGCCGAGGCGCAGAAGGTCTGGAACTTCCTGGGTTGTACCGAGGAGGAACTACGGCCCTTCGGCTTCAGCCCCGTGCGAAGCTGGTAGCCGGCGCAGGAGGTGAGTCAAGTGATCTCCGCACATGACTCCGTCAGCACAAAGGTACAGTTTGTAGGCACAGTAGTAAATCCCAAAAATTCAAAGTACAAAGTTCATATGGGAGAATTTAAAATTTGAATTTGAAAAAGAAATCAAAATGGAAACTGAAAAATCAAATCAATTTAAACTTCAGTGGAGGGAATTCAAATATTCAAAACAAGCACCTGTTCAAACTTTACCAAAATAAAAATCTGAGTTCACCATTAAATTTGAAAATATTCCAAATAGCCTCTCTACCAAGTTTCAAAATTTTTGAATCAAAATTGCTATATAATTCTGTGGAAACATTGAATTCTTCCAAATCCAAATTCAAATTTGAATTTTCATTGAAACTTGATCAATTCAAAGTTTTGATTCCGGAATCAAATCCTAGATATTTAGTGGAACCTATCTGAAAATTTTCATGATTTTTGGACACAAGTTGGTGGTATATTTCAGCGTCCAGAGGTGATAGACTTGAGGGGGGATGTCGGACCCACTGGTCAGCCTCTCTAATACGTTGAACCGACTGAGCGCTCTGTTTCCCTGACTCCCCGCCATCCCATGCTCGGTGCTGCCTCCAGCTTGATGGCATGCAGCTGTGTGGCCTCCCTGGCATGCTCCCTACACTTTCCCATCCCTATCTTCAGTTTCAGCCCAGAGTGGAAGAGCATCGGCGGTCAGCCTATGTTTCTCTCCCGAGCACACCACCTTGCCACCTCTGTTCACCCGACCAGCTCAAGATTCTGGCCGAGTTTCTCCATCCTCCCAACAGCAAAGTGGTGTATAAGACTTCCCTCTACCTTCTCCAGCTTTTGATTCAGTGTTTCGTCGGCTACAACGCTTGAATTTTGCAGTGTTGAGCATGCCGCCGTTCTGCTGCCGCAAGGAATGCCTCTGCCTCCCCATCGCACCGGCGCTACAAGCTTTGTCTCGAGCTGCTCCCAAAAGAGAACAGGATCGCCGGGACATCACCTTTCTCACGGTAAAAACCGTTCTTCATTTCATCCCCTATCGAGCGAGTATTTCTCAATTTCCTTTTGGCACAAGATTACCGATCATGTTACGTCGCAAGAGAAATTCGTTTTCTAGGTGAAGAAATCCTTTGAGCCAGCTATATAGTAGCTTCTATATCCCCCAGTGAGCCCCCTGGATCAATCCTCAGTGAAAATATTCGACCACCGACGGAGTATTTTGAGTTTTCCCCGCCGCCTTGGGAAAGTCCATCGGTCCACCATCGAGGTTGATGTTTCTGCCTATTCCACCCATTTTACTCCACATATTCATATTCCCAAGGATGCTAGGAACGTTTCTGATCAATTTCCACGGTGTTTGAGCCATGGAGCAGCGGTATCGACCATCGCAGTAACCCTAGTTCCGCCGCCGCCATCGTGCGCTCGTCTCCGCTGTCGCTGACTCGTCTGGACCTCAGCAGCGTGTTGTGCTTTTGACTTTAGGGCCAGGCGGGCACGGCTGAGCCGAGAGGGGGTCGACGTAGCAAGTCCGGCGTGCGCCGCCGTGGTTCCGGCGAGGAGCGCCGCCTCCGTCGCGAGGTTGAAGAAGGTGGCTGGTACCGCTTGTCAGCCTTGGTGAATGAGTTAGGATCTGCTGTGGCCATGGATCTGATGTTGCTTCGTGGGTAAATCAGTGGCCCTCGGTGTGGCCCAGTTGTTATTGGGTCATTTTAAACAGTGGGGCCCAGTTCGATTAATTCAAACATTTCCTTTTCCAAATAATTCTAGATTATCAGCAAACTTTTAAATTAAATTAATCCTAGTATATTTGCTCAAATAATTCGAAATAAATTCTGGTAGACTCAACTTGACCCCTATTTTCTAGTGGCTCAATTTGTTGGACATGAAAGCCCCAGAATTTTCAAAATTAATTCCTTTGGACTAATTGCTTGGGAAATTAATTATCCCTGTTATGTTAATTGGAAAATTCTCAATTTTTGTCAAAACAGTGTTAAGTATACACTCGATCTCCAGTAAAAATTTGAAGTTCAGTGGACTTAATTTACTGGACCAAACAGTGTTCAAATCACCTATGTCAATTGAAAAGTGTACAGAAACATTTACAGAATTTCTTGCAAACTTGTAAAATCAATTTCTCCCTGTAGAAAGATCAGAAAAATATGAAACAAATTTTACCCGAACCAGAAGAAGCTACTCTACCATAATCATCAACTTTTATCCATGACAAAACTCCAGAATTAGTACCAAAATTCAGAGAAGTCTTGTAATGGTTTGAATTTTAGAGACAACAAGCTTCCATAAACATGTCGAATTCTTGGTCCAATACTTCTGCATGAAACCTAGTATCCACTGTAAAAATCCCAAAGCCATTTAAAATCATCTTCATACCTTATCAGGGTTTATAAGATCTTTTCTATAGTTTCACTATCACTCATATACTTTATATATTGCATATCATATAGTGACCGAGATCGAGGAGGAGCCGGAGGCCTTGGACAGCATCCTCCCAGAAGCTAACTTTCCCTCTGACTTGCAGCCAGGCAAGCCCCGGTTTGCATTTAATTGCTATTTCAAAGTATATATTTGTATCACTTATGTCTAGGATGAGATTTGTGCATTAGGTCTAAGGTGCTTGTTACTCCACTTGCATGACCAACAAATCCCATGGAGTATTGGGTAGTTCTATAGCTTGACGAGTAGAAAATGCCATGCTAATGTTTTGAGGAATCCGGTAGAAGTCAAGTAGTTGGAATCTACTCATGCGATAGGATTTTATCACACGGGATAGATTTGATCAAAGAATGGTTTATGAATATGAATTTGAGACCGAGCAGCGGGTAGGATGCAGCGAGACGTGGTCTCACATGCGTAGCCCTGCTTGTGTCGATTGAGGACCGATTTGTTTGCGGCCTTGCTGGACATGTTTGAATTGTACCGAATGCATACTGGCTATATGTAAACCAGGAAACCGATGTAATTGGTTAACCTGGTTGTTGAGGCTTACCCTACCGTTTTATAGGAATGGGTTGAGGGAAGCAAGGTGTAAACCTGCCGGTGGGCATAGAGATGCTCCGCGTGGGGACCTTCTTCCCGTTACAGAAGGATCGGTTCAACATTTGGGTTTCTTTCGAAAGGTTGTTGCATACAACATAGTATTGAAGTGTGATTCCCTCCACTTCCGAAATGGGTGTATGTGACATGTTATCCGGGTTTCTACTGATTGCAATCGCAATCCCCCACGGTTATTTGAAAACCGCTTGTTCACTACGCTGTGACGTAGTAAATACTAAAGAAGCCAGGGGAATATGATGTCTTGAATTATAATTGCTTTGCAACTACGATTGCTATAGAATATGCTCACTAATGTTACTTTTATTGAACCTTTAAGCTGCTGTTAATAACTTAAAAATTAAGGATCAACATGTAGGTGAGTCATTTACTGCTATATCTATTCCTGTGTTAAGTATCCCTGCATGTAGAGTTCCATGTTTAGGTGAGACGGTTGAGTCTTGTTGAGCCTTCATGCTCATGGTTGCTATATTAAGTTGTTTGCGGGTGAGGCATATGAGGAAGGCCCCGAAGATGAGGCGATGCCCCCGTCGGGGTATACCGCTGAGTGGGAGCCCCGCACGCCGCCATGATCTTTTGTGTGCTGCTAGTGTGTAGCATCCCCGGGCTGGAAGGCTGCACTTTTGAATAACTATGCTGAGAGTTTAGCTATGAGTATTACTTCTGCTATACATTATGTATTTAAGAGACTTCCGCTGTTTCTATAAATAAAACTTTGTATTTGTCGTATTCTTTTCGTGTGTGCTATTAGGTGCCGCATCGCACGACACCACCCTCTGCAATTCTTGGAATGTGTGGACCCGGTCCCCACAACAGTCTTCGCCTGCTATCTGTAGACCAAGGGGAGAGAGTTGGCAGAGGCGGTAGCATCCCACATCCTAGTGTGCTACCGGAGCCGGTACCTAAGGATCACCCTGGACCTAGTAGTCAAGGGCCCCCTCGAGACGTGTGAGGAGGCGGCGAAGGCTGAAGTCGAGGACCTCGCCAAGCATGTCACCGGGCAGTTCTCGCATGATTGAGGTCGATGGCCCCCAGGCGGAGCTCCTTTGTATCCGGGACTTGCGTGTTTGTAAATAATCTTTAGTGAATTTGAATTCATGAATAGTTTCCTTGCTCTATCTTGTGCTTCTCCACTTTCCACCCAGATTCTTAGCAGCGTAAGGGCCCGAAGAACCCTGCTCACTTCATTAGTGTTTAGGGACCAATGATCACACACTTGAAGTAGCCGCTTTGCGTCGTTTGACGTCCTGCCTATGGAACCCCTTAGAGGCCCCCTGGTAGGAGTGGCCAACTGGTTGGGCATGCCTAAACTTAAACGCATGATGTCGTCAATAGGACCTTGGCGGAGCGGGGGATCTTGGGTAGTTGACACCGGCGGACCCCTGGGGAGCGCTGAACTTGATTGGAGATGCATGATCATCATCGAAGAGGTCTCCGGGCAATGGCGACAAGGCAGTCACCAAACTGAGGCAGCGCCCAACCTCAACGCACTGAATATCGACGGCGGGCCCCTGAGAGGTGCCAGAGCTGGATGCTCTGGTGGCGCCCAACATCAACGCTAAGAACATCGACGGCGAGCCCGCCTAGGAGGTGCCAGATCTGGATGCTCTGGTGGTGCTTACCATCAAAGCTGTGATTTTCGATTGCGAGCCCTCTGCAAGGTGCCGGATCTGGATGCTCCTATGGTGCCCACCATCAAAAATGAGAACGTTGATGACATGCCCCTTGGGAGGAGTTGCAGCTGGATGCTACATCGCCACCACCATTAATGATAGGAACATCAATGGCAGGCCCCTGGGAGGTGCCATAGCTAGATGCTCCGGCAGTGCCCACCATAAATGCTAAGAATGTCAACAGCGGGCCCCTTGAGAAGTACCAGAGCTGGATGCTTCTACGACGTCCACCATTAATGCTAATAACATCGACGAAGGGCCCCCTAGGAGGTGCCGTCGATGGATGCTCTGGCAGTGCCACCATCAACACTAAGACCATCGACATCAGGCTTCATGGTAGGTGCCAGAGCTGTATGCTCTGGTAGCGCCCACCATCAATGATAAGAACATCGACGGCAGGCCTCTCGGGAGATGTCGGAGCTAGATGCTCCGGCGGCGCCCATCATCAACGCTAAGAACGTCGACAACGAGCCCCCTCGGAGGTGCCAAAGCTGAATGCTCCGGCATCGTCCATCATCAACGCAAAGAACTTGGACGGGCTCCTGGAAGACAGGAGACCAGAGAAACTTTATTAGTAACAAGAGTGGCACAGGAGACGTACTCACAAATCAGCACTTGTTGCCAGTATGTAGAACAGCGACAGCAGGCCCCCTGGGAGGTGCTGGAACTGGACGCTCCACCGGTGCCCATCATCGTCCTTTAGAAAACGATCAACAGCGAGCCCCTTGGGAGGCGTGAACCCTGCCAATGCTTCTACTGATAGTGCCTGAACCAAGCAACCTTCTATATCCTACACACATGATGGAGCAGTTGTATTTTTGCTTGCCAGTGCCCTTTCACTTCCCTTTAGTTTTATTACGTCTTGCGGTCTTGGGCTGGTACGTGGGGCTTGAGTAATTCAGTGTGCTAGTGTTCGGGGCCTGGCTCCCACCTTACCTAGGGTGTGAGCCTTCTGGCCCCATGTACTTAGCCTTAGAGATGAGAGGCAGAGTGTGCACACTTAGTGTATGGAACCAGACTAAGCAGGCTACACACCCTAGCCTTTTGGGTCGGTGTAGGCCTTTCCTGGGGGAGACTATCTTGCGCTATAGGACCCCAAGTAAGGTGACAACCGTGAGACCCAAAAACACATTGCAGGTACCTTAAACGAGCCCTCCTGCAGCAAGATTGTGTAACTCGACCAGTGGTGACATAGAAAGGAACACTGACCGAGCATACGAAGACGATATGCGAAAACAAGCATAGTTTGATGGTCATAAAATTAATGAGTAATTAAATGAAAATAAATGAACACGGGGCAAGACACTGATTCTTTCAACTTGGTATTCATAGGAGGAGGCAAGATTTACCAGAAGCCAACGACCCGCTTCGAATGACAAGGGTGGCAGAGTTTATAGGCTTAGGGTACAGGACCAGGTTAAGCAGACTGTACACTCTGGATGAGACCCCTTGTTGCTTGGTTGTTCTGAGCGCTGCTCCTGGATTCCATAACACCTTTACACTGTCCTATCACTATGCTAAGGATAAAACTTATTGGGATGCTCTATATTCTAGGGGTTGGAGAGGGTCTCTCCTTCCTCCATGGCTGGGCAGATGCACCCAGCGCAGGATACCTGTGTCACCCGGAAGGGGCCCTCCAAGCTGGGGAAGAGTTTGTGCAACCTTCACAAGAAAGTATGTGACGCAGCACCAGGTCGTTCACCTGCAGCTCTCTACTCCGCACTAACCGTTCCTGTTAGCGCCGGAGTGCCTGCTCGTATTGCATGTTTTGGATGACAGCATGCCATCTTGCTTCATCGACGAGGTCAACATCTGCAAACCGGAGCTGGTCATGATCGGCTTCGTCGAATGTCTAGACCTATGGGGAGCCCACAACGATCTCTGGGGGTGGACAGCCTCAACCCCATACACCAGGAAGAATGGCGTTTCCCCCGTGTCCCGACTAGGTGATGTCCGGCTAGCCCAAAGTGTGCACAAAATCTCATCAAGTCACTTGGCACAATGCTTTTCCATGATTTCATATCTTCATGTATTTAGGTCTTTGAGGATCTCAGCGTTGGCCCTCTCAACTTGACCATTGCTCTTTGGGTGAGCCGCGGACGCATAGAAAACATGAACACCAATGTATTCACAATAGTCTTGGAACGCTGCACTGGTGAACTAGGTCTTGTTGTCAGTGATGATCCTGTTTGGGATGCCAAACCTGCAATTGATCGACTTGATGAACCTGAATGCGGACTCCTTATTGATGGTGACCACTGGGGCTGCTTCTGGCCACTTGGTGAACTTGTCTGTGGTGACATAGAAGAACCAGAGCCCCCCAACGGCCCTGTGGAAGGGCCCCAGGATATCCATCCCCCAGACCACGAACATCCAGGAGGGCGAATTTATTTGTAGTGTCTATGCTGGTGTGTGAATCTGCTTGGCTTGGAACTCGCACGCCTTGCACCTTTTCTTCAGCTTGACAACATCCAGGATTGATGTCAACCAGTAAAAGCCATGCTAGAAGGCCTAACTGATCAACGTGTGGGAAGCCGCGTTGTTCCCACACTTGCCTCCATGGATCTCTGCGAGCAAGTCACAACCCTCCTCCCGGGTTATGCACCACAATAGGACGTCATTGGCACCACGCCCGCAGAGGTCTTCCTCTATCAACGTGTAGCGTCTGGCCACCATGACGATCTTTTCAGTGGATATATGATGTTCGGGAAGGATTTTGTCCTTCAAGTAGTGCCAAATCTCTGAGATCCATGCATCGGGGTACTCCTGAGCTTCTATATCTTGGGCGTCGGGTTGTACGGAGTCCCAGGTGACGCATACGATCCTAGGTGAGCACCATGGTTGTAGGGCTGCCGAGACCACCATCTTCAAGGTGCTGGGATCACCTCCTTCACTAGTGTAGGATCGAAGAGCACGTGAAAATCTATCCCCCCAACTTTTTTCAGCAGAAGCAACAAAAACCCCTTGGTAGAAAATAAATCTGTTAAGAAACCATGTGTGCAACCGATCTAAATTTGTTCATCCATGATAAAAGTAGTAGATATTATAGAGAATCAAGTCACAAAGACATGACAACAAGAATCACAGAAAACCGTCAAGAAAAACTCAAGTTATGATCGAAAGATCGAACAAAGGTCAATTTGTTCTACCTGAGTAAAAACAGATCTGCAACGCTGCAAAGAAACTCGTGTAGATCAGAAACGACAAATCCAATGTCCGTGAAATTTTCAAAGATGATATATAATGAAGTTTTGAATATAAACCAAAAGAATTACATTAATTGGATCTGTAAAACTCGAGTAATGATAAAAACACCAAAGCAACATAGTGTTATGTAGATACTCGAGGAGAAAGACTTAACAAAAACAAGTAGGACAAACAAGGTACAAAAGCTCCTCTAAACTACAAAATTTATTGATCAAAACACAAGAGGAACAGCCCAGAAGACATCTCACCACGAGCTCTGGCCTCCCTTGCTTATATAACCATTCCTAAGGCCACCCAATCAACACTAGGATCCTAATCATACTTAGTTTCAATCGAAACTTTCTATAACTGCTCAAGACTTAATATACGTAGATAGAAGCAATCTTAAGACTTCCAAAAACCTTAGGAACGTATCCCACATTCCGAATACAACTCAACTTATTGATCCACACGAAATATAACCAAAACAATCTTGAAACATTCCATATACGAACCATAACCACCTCACCCGCAGCCTGAGGCATAATCCAGCTGGTTGGACCTTTCCGACCAAATCCTTACGTCCGCTTCTCTTTATCATGCCTTGGAACCATGTTGCACCATCCATGCACTCCCTGTACACGTGCAAAAACCATCCAACAACGTCCACGATACCTTCATATACACTGCTCTTGACGCAAACATGTTGCATGACCTCACGATCAACTGAACCACAATTCCTCTCGAACTTGGTTGTTGAACCTCATTTTCTACCTAAGACTACTTCAATGGATCCCGTCACCAGCCATGCCTTGACCTCAAGAAATACTTGCACATGAATAAACAACCAATTCTTTGCGAGCCCAAGTCCTTGACTTGACTCTCGTTAGTCGAAAACCACAACACCTTACGTGAGCACTTCACATAAGCATGTTGCAAACCATATCAAAATATTAACCACCGTAAATAGCCACAACACTTCAAAATGCTTAGTAAAAGAATTCTAAGTAAACTTCCCATAAGTGAAAGAAAATAGGTTTGAAACATTGCAAGTTAAAAGCAGAACCACTGCGATCCTGCACAGGACCTTGCCATAGCTAACTGGACCTTGCGCCGACCATGCCAAAGCTAACCAGAACTTGCACCGGACCTAACCAAAGTTTGTCGGAACTCACATCGGATCTAGCAAAAGCTACCCAAAGCATGCCGGAACTGCCGGACCTTGCCGGAGCTACCCAAAACATGGCAGGCCTATTGTCGGACCATGCCAGAGCTCGGACATAGAGTCTGACCTCGATGAAAAGTATGTTTTGACAATATTCAATTCTTTTATCATAATAGCCAATTTATTCAGCACACATAGGTCTCCCAATCTCCCCCTTGATTAATGCATTGGCAACAACACTTAAAATCTGAACTTTGGCTTATTCACATAAAAAGTTTTGAAAACATTTTTTTCCCCTTTTTGAAAATCAAATGAGAAATAAATTTCAAAAACATTTCTCCCCCTATACATATTTATGCCCTTTTGACAACTTATTCAGCAAGGTTCAAAAGAGAAATTTCAATTATTATGAACACATTATAACATATACATACAAAACAAGGCTCATCCAAGTCATACTATCAATTAACTTACAGTATCACATCAATGAGATACATAAAGTAGTATAAGCCATGCTAGAGATCAAGTGTAATTTTCAAATTAAGCAAGTCATCATCTCGCAAACTTAACTATTTCAAAACCTTAAGGCATGATACTTGATTGTGTATTTCTCATTTTTCATTATCATTTAACGCATAAATTTTGATCATATGACATTTGGAAGAGATTATATGCTGCATGAGCCTTATTCTAACCAACCAAGCCAAGTCTATTTCATTGGACAATCAGAAGCTTAAGGACATGGTTTTAGTCATACACAACTTCTTCCAAGTTCATATCTAAGTGCAATGATAAGCCATATCAAAAGAAGAAGTGCGATGCATGCATATTCTCTTGATCTTTTCTCAATTTTTCATTTGAACATAAAAACTTAACATGTGAGTTGATTACTTGATTAATTAATCATGATTAAAAGCACTTGTGAGCATGCAACAAGTTCAAAACAGCAAGTTAGTTTCATAAGGACAAGATTTAGTGTAAGTAATTTTTCCAATTGCTTGTCATGGCAAAACCTACAAAATGTATAATACGAGTAATGTAGTAAGAACTTTCAGCATGCAAAAGGAATCACAAAGTCATATATGTATGTATATATATATATATATTTGTGTGAATTACTTATGCTCACATCAATTTAAATTCATATTCACATATAGACTTCCCGAGCTTCAAAACTCCCCCTCAATTTAATCTATAAGGATGCATAACCCCTATTTCACTATGAATATAACAAAAACAAGTGAAATCAAAGGTTTTGTGAAAATATCAGCCAATTGTTATTCTGTATCGACACGGTGAAGCACATTGTTTCCTATGATTCCTAATTTCAATGTGCTTTGTGCTAGAATGTTGCACGGGTTTTTAGCAATGCAAATGGCACTAGTGTTATAACAAAACAGTGGAACACTATCTAGATCAACCCCATAGTCCTAAAGTGTTTGAACAATCCAAATAATTTGGGAGCAAGCGCTAGCAGCAGCTACATATTCAGATTCAGCTGTGGGTTGTGCAACTAAACTTTGTTTTCTAGAGGAACACATAACAAGTGAATTACCAAGAAAATTATAAGCACCCGAAGTACTTTTCCTATCAATTCTATAACCCCCAAAATCAGCATCCGAAAAAGCTTTCAAAGTAACGGTTGAGGAAGAAGGAAAAAAATACTAAATTCTTGAGTTCCATGGAAGTAGTTGAGAATTTTTTTGAGAGCCTGACAATGTGAAACACGTGGGGAAGCTTTAAACCATGCACAAAGACATACGGTGAACTGTATGTCCGGTCTTGATGCCGTGAGGTACAAAAATGATCCAATCATATGTGGGGACAGGAATCTCGACGTCCAGGGATCTCATTTGGTGGTGTCGTGCGATGCGGCACCCAATAGTATACACGAAAAGAACGGAAATAAATTAACAATGCCAAGTCTTTATTTATAAACACAACAGAAGTTTTACAATACTAAGTGAGAAAGAAAGAGAACTATACATCATAGCTACACTCTCGGCACTAGCTACGCAAAAGCAAAGTTATCCATGCCCTGGATACTTTGCACTAGCAACACCCAACTTATGGTGGCGTGCAGGGTTCCCACTCGGCTGTAAACCCTGGAGGGGGTGAAGCCTCGTCATCGAAGCCATCATCAGTCGTATAATTTGCAAAAACTTGTTAACTTCAAACGTAAGCATAAGGCTCAGCAAGACTAACCCGTCTCAATAGACACATGCAGGGGTGAATACTAAGCATGGGTAAGGAAAAGGACACGCCTACAAGTGGATCCTTATAGTCATATTTTAAGTAGCACATGACATTCTTCAGGCACGACACATCATAGACTCCACAATCAAAAAAGAAACGCTTTGACAATGATATTACATTCCCAAAGCACATAATGCTATTACAGGTAAAGTATGGGGAAATTGTAATATTTAATTTTCTATTTCTAAGCCATACAAGGTTGCAAAACAATTATAATTCAATACATCATATTCTCCTGACTTCTTAAGTATTTACTACGTCACGACACAGACAACAAGTGGTACTCTTTTACCGAGAGGGATGCTGATTGCAATCAGGACACACCCGGTCAAAACGACACATAAGCACTTTCGAAAATGCCAGCGAGTACTTACAGCATTACCTACATAGCGTTTCAGTACGTGTCGTATATGGCCACCTTTCACCCAAAACTCGAATGTTGAACCGGTCGATCCGTCACGAGCAGGAGGTCCCGACGTTGGGTGTACTCTAACGTGCCCACCAGCTGATTTACACCTCACTGCCCTCAACCCACTCCTATAAAACGGAACAGAATGCCTTGACAATCCAATATCAAGCTACGTATGTTTACTGGAGCCCATTTCTCTAGTAAGTTGCCGGTACAATTCAAGCTTGTCCAACAGGGACGCACACGGCACAGGACTTAATCGACACGGTCAGAGCTATACGACCAAGACCACCTCTTATCGCTTCGTACTCATCTCTGACCGGTCTCAGTTTCATATTTATAAAACATTTCTTGAGCAAATTCACCCCGTGTGATAAAATCCTATCTCGCGAGTAGATTCTAACTACTCGTCTTCTACCGGATTCCTATGAATATAAGCATGGCAATTACTACACGAGTCTGTGAGCTATTCTAACCACTCCCTGGGTTCTTTGGTCATACAAATGGGTGTCAAACACCTTAAACGTAATGCACAAACATCTGAAGACGTAAGGTGAATGAAAACTGCAAAGACACTGTAAGGAACTTAAATGTAAACCGGGGCTTGCCTGAATGCGAGTCTGAGTCTATGTTAGTTTCCGGCAGTTGGACATCCAAAGCTTGCGGCTTCTCCTCGACTTCAGTTACTACTCGTTATGCTTATACTATATATGAATGACTTTGAAAATAAATAATATGTTTAAGGTCATAAGCTAATATCTTGTGAAACAAATAATATTATGATATTAATTGGCTTTGGAACTTTTATGGTAGGTACTAGGGACGATAATGGAGACTCTTACAAAGAACAGGAGATGATCAAGGAAGTTTGTTGTCCCTAAAATTCCTACAAGTGTAAACCCTCTCTGAATTTTGGTTGTAATTCTGGAGGTCTATCATGACTACCAGTGGTTGTACCATGTAGATACGGTCTCACAGGTTCTAGAAAAATTGGTTTCACCATTTTCTAAGCTTCCTACAGGGAGAAACTGATTTTAAAAGTTTGGGGAAATTTCTGAAATTGATTTTTTATTTTTTTCTCAATTTTTAACTACATTTAGATTTGGAACACTGATAAACCCTGTAATGAAGTGCAATGAACTTGAAATTTTTACTAGAGATCAACTGTATTGTCAAGAGTGTTCTGACCAAAATTGGGAAGTTTCTAATTGACAGAACAAGAGTAATTAATTTCCCAAGCAGTTTGTTCAAAGGAAATAATTATAAACATTCTGGGAGTTTCATGTCTAATAAATTGCATCACTGCAAATTGGATATTTAGATGAGTCTACCAAAATTAATTTGGAAATTGATGAGCAATTCTACTAGGAGTAATGATTTTTAGAAGTCTGGGTAAATCTTGGAATTATTTTCTAACGGGAAATATTTGAATAAAGCAGTCGGTCCCACTTCATTTAAATAGGCCAATCGCAACTGGGCCATGCCGGGGGCCACAGGGTTAACCCGTGCAGCCTCACTAGATCCGGAGCCGCAGCTGATCCGCGCGCTCGCACACGTCGCTGACACGCGAGGCCCACGGCCTTCGTCTACCTAGCGACGCGCCGCTCGGCCTCGGCGGCACTGCGCCGGCGAGCTCGCCGCGACAGCTGCGTCTACCTCCATTTGACTCGGCCCTGACCGCCTAGCCAAAAAATCGACCGCACATCACGATGGTGAGGTCCAATCACGGCGGTGACGGTCGAAAATGGCGAAGCGACGACGGCGGCGGAGCTGGGTATCAGCCATCATCGGAAACGCATGGGGATGGCGAGAAAGGCTCGGGGAAAAGCTAGAAACATTTCTGGGAGCATGAGGATGGTGATTTGGAGGTGCAAATGCCGTGGAATGGTCGGCAATTAAGAGTTCGATAGTGAACCGCAGCTTCTTCACCAGCGGCGACCAAAACTTGGCTATCTCGGTCAATACTCGATAGTTTTCAAATCTTTTAGATCTGGAGTGTTCACAAGGAGATAGGCAAACTATCCCTTTACTATTGCCAAGATTTATTAGACATAGAAAACGAACTAAATCCCTAACCTAGAGACATAGGTATGAACTATCATCGGGAAAAATGGAAATCAGAATGCTACGAAGCATGGCATGGCTTGAAACTTGGTGAGCATGCATAAGGCACAGTTACACACCTTTCTCTAATAGATGTCGGGGCATGTAGAGGCTTCCTCTAGCTTCTCGACGGTGGACAGAGATTGTCTTTTGGCGGCTTCACCGGTGGTCATCGGAAAACTGCGGAATATCGCGCAACCCGTTGTGAAAACGCCGACCCACAAGATGGAGAAGGTGCACAAGTAAGTTGTGCACAAGTTTGCTAAAGAACTCACGATCGATCCTGGGCTAGACAGCAAGTTATCGTCGGAATCCCGAGGGAATGTCGGCGGCGTGCGAGCGGGGCAGAAATGCAGCGTGGGGAGTAAAAACCGAATGGGAACTCGACGCGGTGACCAGGGGGGTATAAATAGGCATAGAGGGACGAGGGGAGCTTGCCACGGCGCAAGCAAGCAGGCAGCTCGGTGGCTTGCATGCTGGGTGGTGTCGCCACCGAGCGCCATCGTGAAAACAGAGGGACAGCTCGAGTGTGAGTCACTGGATAGTGGGTCCCACAACCTCTTAAGCCTATCCATTCTAGAACTTCAATTCTCCTACCAAACATGATCAAAAAATCTTAGATTTTTTGGAGAGGCTCAAATAAATATCTATAATTTGATTCTGAAATCAAAATTTCAAATTGATCAAGTTTCAGTTGAAATTCAAATTTGAATTTGAATTCAACTCAATGGAGCCACTCAATTAAATAGCAAATGAGTTTCAAAAATTGTGAAACTTCATGGATAAGTCAAGCAAGTCATGTTGATCATGATGGTGTGTTCAAATAAGTTTGAACAGTGTTTAAAATTGAAACTTAAACATGGCTCGAGTTTGTTAAGCGTTTCAAATAAAATAGCAAATGGAATTCAAAAATCATAAAACTTTGCAGGAGGGCTAACTGGAATATTATGAGGCCATGGAAAAATGTATAGCCTCAGATTTGAATATTTTGACAGGGCCTAAATGTACAGTTCTATATTCAAATTAATTCGAATATATTTAGTACTGCATAGTGTTTTGCCCGAGCAAAATCCATTCAAGAAGATCCAAAATTTGCAGGGAGGTCACTTGAATTATCCTAGGGTCATTGGTGAAGTCCAATCCCCATGCTAATAACATTTAACATGAGTAAAAGAATTATTTTTGATGAGATCAAGTTCATGTGTGTAACCATAATTGATCTTTAATATGGTTGAAAATAAACTGGTAGCTGAACTTCATATTAAGGAAAACTGGGATTTTACATAATACTTCTATATTCTTTTCTATCGACTGGGTCACCATCTTGACCAAGTTCAACTGTTGTCATTGTTCCCATTGGTGTTTGCAGAGGCTTGCTTTTGTCCACATTGAAGCGCTTAAGAAGGTCTCTTGTATACTCTGTTTGATGCACAAAAGTACCCTCCTCTGTTTGCTTGAATTGGAGCCCAAAAAGTACGTGAGTTCTTCCATCATACTAATCTCAAATTCTGAACTCATCATAGCTGAAAACTTGGAGACAAGATCATGAGAAGCACAACCAAAGATAATATCATCCACATACATTTGAATGAATAATGAGTCATTGCCATGCTTAAGCAAAAAAAAAGTTTTATCAACCTTGCCCATGGTAAACCCCTTTTCAAGTAAGAATATTTTCAACCTATCATAGCATGCTCTAAAGGCTTGTTTGAGACCGTACATGGCTTTGGACAGTTTGTAAACATGACTAGGAAAATCTGGATTTTCAAAACCTTGTGGGTGCTTCACATAAACCTCCTCATCTATGTAGCCATTAAGAGAAGCACTTTTAACATTCATTTGATATAACTTAAAACCTGTAGATGCAGCAAAGGCTAACAAATTCTTATGGCTTCTAATCAAGCAAAAAGAGAAAAAATTCATCAAAATCTAGATATTCAACTTGTGTGAAACCTTGAGAAACCAACCTAGCCTTATTCCGAACCACAACCCCATCCTCACTTTGTTTATTTTTAAACACCCCTTTAGTTCAAATTTAAGTGTGACCATGACGTGGAGGTACAAGTTTCCAAACATTATTTCTTTCAAAACATTCTGACTCTTCTTGCATGGCAATAATCCAAGATTCATTAGTGAGTGCGTGTGATATATCTTTGGGTTCAAAAGAAGCAAAAAAAGTAGAATGCAGGTGAGAGTTTGGATTGCAAAACCATGACCGTGTAACTCGTTCGTGCAAGCTTCCAATGATTTGTTGTGGAGGATGACTTTTGAGGACGCGGAGGGGAGTAGACACTTCACAAGCTCCTTATTCTTCATGTTCATTATACATTGAAGAACTTGAGACTTGAGGACGATCTGTACAAGCTGCAGTAGTTGTTGGTGGTGGTAGTGGTGCAAAATCAGTAGCGTGATCAATGTCATTTGCTTCTGAATTTTCGAGCAGTAGCACCACTACATTGTCTTATTCGATGAAAATATTCTCCCCCTGCACATATGCTTCTGGACCTGTAACATTAGAGCTAGTATTTGGGCTAGCTACATCAAAAGAAACCTCACATGTCTCCACAATTTTGTTAGTGTCAAGTAAAAGCACACAATAGCCTCTAGTATGAGATGGATAACTAAGAAACATGCCATCAAAAGATCTAGGTTCAAATTTATCAAGATTACCATGTTTCCTAACAAAGCATTTACAACCAAAAACCCAAAAGCGTGTGACACTAGTCCTATGTACAAATCGAAGTTCATATGGTGTTTTACCTAGAAAGTGTGTGACACTAGACAGGATTTGAGTTATAGCAACCGGTTGCAATTGCATCAGTTCAAAATTTTCTAGGAGTTTGATATTCATCAAGCATAGTCCTAGCCATCTCAACTAAGGTTTTGTTCTTTCTCTCTGCAACACCAGTTTGTTGAGGTACATAGGGTGAAGAAAATTGATGATCAATTCAATTTTCGGCATAAATGTGATCAAATGATTGATTTTTAACTTCGGTTTCATTATCACTTCTAATTGCTTTTAAAGATCCTGGGTGATCAATTGATAATCTAAGAAATAAAGTTCTAAAGTGACTAAAAACTTCATTCTTAGATACCATAAAGTAAACCCAGGAGTATCTAGAATAATCATCAACAATCACAAGAACATACTATTTTCCTCCAAGAGATTGAAAAAGTGAAGGACCTGCGGTATCAAGGTGCAAAAGGTTCCCTGGTTCAGTTGTCATGGTCGTGAAAGGACCATGTGAACCTGCAACCATTTTAGCATGTCTACAAGAAGAGCACACAAAATCTTTGTCCCCTTTAAGCTTAGGCAGCCCACATATGCGATCAAGAGCACTAACACGCATGAGATGATCAAAGCTTACGTGACCAAGTCTACGATGCAAAAAATAATATCATTTTGAATCATTAGCAACTAGACACCTATGCTTAGAGGATGACATATCAAAATCAGCTTTAAAAACACTTCCAAACTGAAACATGTTAAAAAGGAGGTCACTATTTGAATCTACAACCTCGCGGGAATTTTTAGTGAAAATAATTTCTAGATTTTCATCTAGCAATTATGAATCAGAGAGAAAGTTGCATTTCAAATTTTCAACAAGTGCCACATCATTCAATGTGTAGTGATTATTTACTCTAACCAAACCCTTAGCAATTATAGGAGTTGAAGTATTATCGGCAAAAGTAACATTCTCTACATGTGACACAAAAGAGAGGGAGGAGAACCAATCTTTGTTACCAGTCATGTGGCGTGAGCAACCTGAATCCACAATCCAAATGATCTCCTTTCTCAAGCGTGTAACCAACAAAGAAGCACAATACGTCGATGACTCACTATTGGGGTTAGTCAAAAGGCATTTAGGAATCCAGTACTGAGTCACACGACGTCCAACAGGAATAACACATGAAAGCTAAGATAAAATAGCAGGTTTATGTGCCGAAGTTTGATAATTCTTGTACCCAACTATTGACCTACGAGGTCTTACATGTGTAGCGCGAAAAACATTACGTTTGGAAACAAACTTTGCATGTTTTTGACTCATTACAGCAAGTTGCATATTTCTAACATTCAGTTCAGCATGTGCAGCAGAATTTGCATGAGAGTTATGAAATCCAGTTTGCATTTTTCCTTTTTATATTTTTTAGCTAGTCTATAATAAAAATCTATGACATGACCATCTCTACCACAGTAGGTACAATGAAATTTAACTTTATGTTCGTGTGTAGATGACCAAGCAACATGTTTACTTGAAAACGAATGAGACAACACTCCTGAAGATTTGAAAACCACTTCTTTATGTTTAGGAACTGTTTGAATCAAACCACTTCCTAATGACTTTACAATTTTAGGTGTATGTGCTTTAGCATGAGCATGAGAATCAAAACATAAACCAGTATTATCATTGCAAGACTTGGAAGAATTCAACAAAAAGTTTAGATTTTAATTCCCATTACAAAACCGCTCTAGTGTCCTATTCATATCATCAAGTTTCTTAGATAAGTCTAGGTAGTTTTCACATGAAGTTTTTTTTAGTTTGCAATTAAAACAATATTTAACATCATGAAAACATAAAGCATTGTTCAATATAGAAATCTCATTTATAGCATCATGTAGTTTCTTATAAAGATCATCACAAGTAGAACAACGCTGTCGGTGTTTGGATCCGGCAGATCTCGCGACACTACCGTTGGTAGATCAAGGAGTTGTAGTTTGGTAATGGGCGCGCAGAGATTCAAGAGGGTGAAAGACAAGCGAACACAGAGATTTACGTGGTTCGGGCTGCCTGAGCGTAATATCCTACACCACAGGGTGTGTTGGTGTTGTATTGACCGTGTGAGTCTAGAAGAAGCTCCAGAAGAAGAAGCTCATCTAGCTCAGGGAGTTCAGTAGAGGTCTGGAGCCGTCCCTTGTGTATCGTCGACCAGTCCTTTTATAGTACAAGGACTGGTCATTACACCGTTAGCCTGCCCCGACATGTGGCCCTGGCGGTTACACATGCTTGATATACAATTAATGAGGTTAATTACCCTTTATAACCCGGTAACAGGCCTTAACAGTGTTGTTACTGGTATTAAGGGCCATCCGATCGTGTGTCATTAATATGGCATTAATGACACTTAATCGGGTCTTGAAGTCTTTGATTGCTCCTTAAAGGTCTGGAGCTATTGGAGGTCCACCAGCCTCATTGTTGAAGTTGAAGGTCCAGCGGTTCAGCCACATGATAGCTTTGGAGCTTACCGTCATGGACGGGTAGGTCCGGTGCTGCTGAACACGTGTCGGCACCGGAGCTTCCCACTGTATGGGGTTAGGTCCGGGGATGCCATACTAGTATCTAGTCTGGAGCTTTCCCATGTGTAGGCGATAGCTCCGGTCTTATGATACACGTGGCGGCCCTGGGACTAACCATGTTGGGGAAGCAGGTCTGGTTACGCCTGACATGTGGGGCCTTCGGAGGTCTTCAAATCTGGTAGATGGAGTTTCCTTGTGATTTTTGCAATCTCAAGGGGTATCCGGTACATAGGGTACCGACAGTGGCCCCCTGGGCCCACCTCCATGAGAGACCTTTTGGATGAAGTCATTCCGCCGGAGGTGGGTCCATTCTTCGGTTTTTGAGCTGTGTCTTCAAGGGTCTTCGGATGTTCCACTGTCAATGGCTCGCAGTTAAACCACTGCCGTGTGGCATATCCTGGATGCGATAGGTGAGATCTCAGCGTGCGGATCTCACGCAATTGAAGGTTGCCGGTTCCCGATACGAAAATCGTATTGGTTCCGCGCGCCCTGTCAGGCCGCCGCCATCAGGTTTCCCGCCTTTCATGATGACAACCGTTCGCCTGGGGTAAGAACCACGACTTGATCGTTGAGGTGGCCCCGGGCCCCCTTGTCACTGGCAGGGTGAAGTTTTTGACTGGTATCGTTGGATCCTCTGCGGTTTCCATCTAAGCGTTGCGAGGGCTTACATAAGAAGGAAAGCACGAATAGTTTGGGGTTCTTTACACCTTTCATTCGAACTTGCGCTCAAACCTTCCAAACTTTCGCTTGCTTTTCCTCTCTTGCCTCACTGTTCCGCGATGGAGTTGGGTCTCCGCTAGAGCCGACTGAAGACCGATGATGTCGACTGTTGGAGTCGGCAGATCTCCTGACACTACTAAAGTGCTGAAGGAGTTTGTAGTTCGGTGTGGGCGCGCAGAGACTCAAGAAGGTGAATCACGATTGGACACGAGAGACACAGAGGTTTACGTGGTTCGGGCCGCCTGAGCGTAATACCCTACTCCACGGGTGTGTTGTGTTGTATTAGTTTGTGTATGAAAGCTCACGTCAATGCGTGTGTGTCTGAGAGCGTTCGAGAGCCCCTCCGTGTATCGTCGGTCTGTCCTTTTATAGTACAAGGACAAACCGTTACAAGTTAGCCTGGCCCGACATGTGGCCCCGACGGTTACTAGTATTGATACACGATTAATTGTTGTTAATAACCCTGTAACGGGCTCCGATAGTGCCGTTACAGGTGTTAAGATTGTCCGATTAAGTGTCATTAACATGGAATTAATGACAATTAATCGGGTCTTGAAGTCCGCGGCTACCCTTTGAAGATCCGGAGCCGTTACAATGTCTTCCGGAGGTTTGAGGCGGCCAGCTCCGACGTTTGGACACGTGGCAGCTCCGGAGCTTGCTTGTGGGAAGCGGGAAGCTCCGGGATGGCCTGGCACGTGTTAGGTCCGGAGCTTCTCTCGGTCAGGGGTTAAGTCCGGAGGTGCCATTTCGTTACCTAGCCCGGAACTTCACCCTTGTGGGTAGTAGCTCCGGTCTGGCAGTACACGTGGCAACCTAGGGGTTAACCATGTTGGAGAAGCAGGTCCAGTTATGTCTGACAAGTGGGCCTCTGAGGGTCTTCAATTTGAGTAGACGTCCTTCCCTTGAGATCTTTGTAACCTCAGGGGGTGTATGGTTTTTAGGGTACCGACAGTGGCCCCCTGGACCTACCTCCGGGGAAAGTCACCGGGGTGAAGTCATTCCGTCGGAGGTGGGTCCATACTCGCGACTCTTGAATTGGGTCTTCAAGGGCCTTTGGAGGTGCCGTTGGCGGGGCTTTACGGTTAAATCCCGACGCGTGGCGCACCTCAAGCGGCAGATAAGATCTTTGACGTGCGGATCTCTCGCAATTGAAGGTCGCCGGTTCCCGATACGAAAACCGTATCGGTTCCGCGCGCCTTGTCAGGTCGCCGCCTTTGGGTTTCCCGCCTCGTGATGACAACTGTTCGCCTGGGTAAGAGCCTCGACTTGATCGTCAGGGTGGTCCCGGTCCCTCTTGTCATCAGCAGGGTTGAATCCTTGAGTAGTATCCTTGACTCCCCTGCAGTTTCCATCCAAGCGTTGCGAGGGCTTACTTAAGAAGGAAAGCGCACCGTCGGGAGTTCTTTACGCTTCCATCTGTTCTTGCGCTCAAACTCCCAACTCGCGCTTTGCTCCTCTTCTCTTGCCTAGCTGTGCTGCGATGGAGTTGGGTCTGCGTGAGAGTCGCTTAAAGACTGACAGCGATCTGAAGAAGGTCCGGGCCCTCATGGGGTGGTCTTCGAACTTCTTCAACCGCTCGGTCCGCGCCGGCGGAGAGCTCCCCTTTGAAAAGGAGCACGCTGGCGAGATGGTGTACTTTTCCTCGTACGCCATGGTGGGGCTGATCCCACCGTTTTCTTCTTTCTTCTTGATGCTGCTGGACTTCTATGGTCTGCAGCTGTACCACCTTGGCCCTCACTCCATCCTCCTTGTGTCCATCTTTGTACACTTCTGCGAGATGTGGGTGGGCATCCCTCCCTGCATCGAGCTCTTCCGAACCTTCTTCACCGTCCAAACCATCGGCCGAAGCGATGAGTATCTTGGCTTCTACTACTTCGTGAAGCGCAAGAAGTGCCCATTCAAGTACCTCCGGTCATTTCCTTCCGGGAAGTGGGATGACTGGAAGAAAGATTGGATAGTCGTCCGGGTGGAGGAGCATGAGCGGTTGGAGTTGCCAGACGGTCTGCCCGGCATTGACACATCGGTATGGAGCGAAGTTCCGGTGCTGGCGGAAGCTTTCGACCCTGTCCTGACCAGGATCCGCCGATGTGTGGAGGGAGGATTGACTCCCCAGGCGGTGTTCTGCAACTTCCTGTCCAACAGGTGGGCGCCGCTGAAGAGGAGGGAGAAGCTCGCCTGGGCCCTCAACAGCGTGATGGACGAGGACCGGGTTGAGACCGGGTTGAAGTCCAGCATGGTGGGGAAGACCTTGGAGTCTCACCTCAAGAAATTCCAGCACGGTATCGACGTTGACGGAGATTACTTGACTCCGCCGCCGGCCTTCCTCCCTCTGAACGTGGAAGTTGAGTTCAGCAGGGAGCTCCGGCGGACGATGCCCGCGCTTGACGACCTTGGTGTCGTCGAGAGAAGATCAGCCACCCGGTTGGCGATTCCCGGGTTGGCCGAAGACGGCTCCGCCCCTGTCCCACAGCCAAGAGCTGAGGTCATCGGCAAGGGCAAGGAGCTGGCGGAGGAGCCGGAGAGCCAAAAGAGAAAGCTGCGACATGCTGACGGAAGGTCCGTCGGGCCTACCACTTCCCCCCCGGTTCCCCCTCCTCAGGAAGGAAGATCCTCCGCCGCCGTGGCGACTGTCCCCGTGGTGGGGTCCTTCCGGAACGTTACTGTTCCGGCGGTGGGATCCTCCCGGAGTGCGACTGTCCCCGCGGTGGATCCCTCCTGCGGTGCTAGCTCCGGGCGCGCGACTCCGGCATCTAGAGCGGTGAGGGCCTCCAGGTCCAGGAGTTCCTCTTTGTCAAGGAGAGCTCCGACCCGGGAAACGCCCGCGGCTGTGGCAAGTCCTGGGAGTCCTCCCGGAGCTCCTACGCCGACCGTGGCCAGTCCGGATCGTTCGGGAAAGAGGTTCCGCGCAAGCTGGTGCGTGAGCCTCCCAAGGTAATTTTTCTTTTTTACCTCGATTAACTTTTTAAATGTAGCATCTGTTTGCTCAATTTCTTCGTTCTTCACCTGCAGCGTTCCCAAGAAGGGGAGTGAAGCTCCACCCTCAGCCACAGTGTCTGAGGCTGCGAGTGCTTCTGCTCCAGTCCTGGTGCCGCCCCAAGCGGAGGCTGCGACAGCTCCGGCGCCGGCTGTCGTGGTCATGGACCTCGACTCGTCTCCAGAAGTTCCCGTGGTAGCGCCGGACCACGGGAATGAAGATGCGCCAGCGGCACCCGTCCCGGAAGTGGAAGCTCCGGGTCCTGGTGCTGTAGTAGTAGAAGCTCCGGCTGTTGAGTCGGAGGAAGTAGCAGTCCCGGCTTCGGAGCTGGAAAGTGCTGAAGCCCCGGCGATTGAGCCAGAGGTGGCTGAAGCCCCGGCATGCGAGCCGGAAGTCGAAGTAGTCCCGGCAGTTGAGCCGGTTAATTCCGAAGCTCCGGCCGCAGAGCCGGTGATTGTTGGAGAGCCGACCGCAGAGTCGGCGGCTGAAGAGGCGAGGGAGCTTGAGCCTCCCTCAGAAGAGGTGTCCCGGCCGGAGCCAGTAGCGGCTCCTGCTTCGGAGGCGACGACGTCAATGGTACCTGTGGCAGAGCCAGAGTGCCTGAACGAAGTCGCCGGCCCCCAGCCTGAGGGGGCAAATGAAGACTTGGTGGCGGTACCTCCTTCGATGGCGACTGAGGCCGTCCCGAAGGAAGGCCCTAGTGCTTTGGAAGCTCGGGGTTCCACTCTCGTAGAGTGGGACCCAATTTTTGTATGTGAAGACCCGCTGGAACCAGCAGAAGATATCCCAGAAGGTCCGGAGCCCATCTAGTTGTCGATGTCCATCGACAACGCCTGCTCTAGTCTACGTCAGGTCCAACTGGCCTTCTTCCACGACAGCAAGGCTCTTGAAGAGGAGCGCCAAACCCTTAGGCGGTGGCGTAATCGGCTCCACTTCGAGACTAAGCTGGCGCAGTCGAGGCTTGCGGATGACAAGGAGTGGATCAAGCGGGAGAAGATCCGCCTGGAGCTCTGGGGTGAACTGCTGGACGAGAGGGAGAGCATGACTCACGCCCTCGATGCTCAATCCTGGGAGTTCCACGACCAAGCTAAGGCTGCTAACGACGTGGCCAATGCTCGGTTTGATCAACTCGAGGCCATCAGCACCGCACTCATCAAGCGCCGAGAGGCACTTGAAGGGAGGGAAAGACGGCTCGAGGATGAGGAGCAAAAACTCCTAGAGCTACGGGATGACGTCTTGCGACGGGAAGAAGAGCTCGCCGAGAAAACAGCTCTGGCGGACAAGGGCCTCGAGGAGCGCACTAAGAAATTGGAAGAGCGCTGCCTCGAGGAAGAGGAGAAGACCTGGGTGCGGGGGCAGGAACTCTACGAATACGAGTGTGCCCTTATCGCCCGGGAGAAGAAAGTGGAGGCTAGGGAGAAGGACCTGGTCGACCGCCGGAACAAGATCCACCTCCGGGAGGAGGAGCTCGGAAGACTTGAGAAGCGGGTTGCTGCGAAGATCCAGCAAAACGCCAAAGAAGTTGAGCGCCTCGCCCGCGAGAATTCGGAGCTGAAGGCGGCCCGGAGATCCCTGGAAGAGATGAAGAGCTTGAGGAAGGCGGACTCCCTGCAGATTTGGGAGTTCCTGGGCAAGGCCGACGACGCGCTGACGCCGATGGGTTTCAGCCCCGTGCAACCGGATGATTCAGAGCCGGAGCCGGACCTTGCGTTGCAAGCGTTGAGCGCCGCAGGCAGCAAGCTCTACAAGGTGGGCGACGTTATCGCGGACCAGCTGGAGGTCGAGGGGCAATCCCTGGCTAGGAACGTCACAGAATATGTGTTGACGTGCTACACCAGCCGGAACCCTCGATTTCCTCTGGACCCGGTGCTTGAAGGCCCCGTCGAAGGAGAAGGAGAAGCTACCCGAGCCCGCGTGTCGGAGGTCGCCCAGAAGGTCGCTGAGTTCTTCCATAGGGTCTAGGACCGTCTCTTTTAGCCTTTACTTGTATCTTCTCTTCTTCCTCAATTTTGTAATCCCTTGTCTCCAGATGTAATCTCCGGTCTTCAGATGAAATGAAATCCCCATCTTTTTTCGAATTTCATTTTTTTGTCTTCAACATCTTTATCTTCACTTGGCCCCCTGGTAGATGTGCACAATTTGATTGTGGACATGTACCAAAAGGATGTTGAGTTTTGTTGAAGACGAATTTGCTTCGAACTTGTGGAATTTAGGTCCGAAGTCTTTGATAGTGAAGGTCCCATGAAGTTGTTGGAGCTTAGAAGCTCCGGCACTGTCCATCGCTGGAGCTTAGTAGCTCCGGCAATAGCCTCTATCAACACGTTGAGCGTCGGTAGTTAATACTCCAAGGTGTCGGAGCTTAGCAGCTCCGGCAATGACCTTTGCCACACTTGGTTTGTTGGCAACAGACTCCGGTGACGGGGTCTTCTCACCATCTTTTAGTCAACGCCGATGGTTGACGCCCTGGTGGGAGTCGGAGATTGGTTAGCTCCGGTTTTTCTCCATCAACGTAGGGTTCATTTTTCCTGCACACTTAAGCCAAGAAAAATAGTAAAATTCGTTCCTTGTCTATAACTTCGTCGCGGCTTACGGTTCTCAAGAAAATTTTAAGTTGAACACGATTTTTAATACGACTGGATGAATTGTCTTTTCTTTTAGATCCAATTGTCCGGGATGTAGGTAGAGTGGCGTACTTAGGGTGCTTGACCAGGCTAAGTCGATAGCGCACTCCAGCCCTAGAATGGCTTGGCGGCTTTCAGACGAGTTGGCCACAGACGATATTTAAATCCAAAAAATCTGACAATTCAACTCGAATCGTATGTAAACCGGTCAAACTAGAACTTCTTAAGAATTGCACGTTTCTGTTATAGACAAGAAAGAGAAAAATAAAAATGTCGAGCCTATGCAAAAATGAATGCACGTGGAGTCTATTTCACATGAAGATGTCTTTCATTATAGGTCCGGGGTACAGGGGAAACAAGTACACTCTTAGGGTATGGAACCAGGCTAAGTGTGTTTGGTTTCTCGTTTGACCCAGGGTAGTTAGCTACACTTTTAGTCCGGAGACTGTGTCAAGTGTTGCATGAGCTTTTCAAACCTTTCGGGGAAGGTCCGGCTGCTCTCCCGGAGGAACTACCCGACTCTGTACAATGACTCTATAACATACATTTCAAGTTACTTAAGACTCACCTCCGTGGTATTAAGTGTAGAACTTACGGAGGTGCTCGATGTTCCAAGGATTTGGGAGAGGTGTCCCATCCTCGGTAGCCAAGCGAACGCTTCCGGGACGGGATACTTTGATCACTCGAAAGGGCCCTTCCCAGCCGGGGGAGAGTTTGTTTTGCCCTTCTCTGGATAGTATTCTCCGTAGCACCAGATTGCCTTCCTCGAGCTGTCGGTTGTGTACATGCCGCTGGTGATAGCGCCGTAGAGCTTTGCGGTATCGGGCATTCCGAACAGCTGCTTGGCACCTTCCCTCCTCGAGGAGGTCTAGGTCTTCGCGCCGGAGCTGGTCCTGCGCGGCTTCGTCGAAGGTCCGGACTCGGAGGGAACCCAAGGTGATTTCCGGAGGAAGGATCGCTTCAGCTCCGTACACTAGAAAGAAGGGTGTTTCTCCGGTTGCCCGACTTGGAGAAGTCCTGTTAGCCCATACAGTGGGCGGAAGCTCTTCGATCCAATTGGCTCCGTGCTTTTTCAAGCGCTCATAAGTGCGTGTTTTGAGTCCTTTAAGGATCTCTGCATTTGCTCTCTCGGCTTGTCCATTGCTGGCAGGATGAGCTACGGAAGCGTAGCAAACTTGTATGCCGAGGTCTTTGCCATATCCTTGAAATGCGGAGCTTGTGAATTGAGTCCCATTATCAGTGATGATCTTATTTGGGACTCCGAATCTGCTCACGATGGATTGTAGAAAATTGATTGCAGATTGTTTGTTGATCGTCACAACGGGAGTTGCTTCCGGCCACTTGGTGAACTTGTCGATGGCGACGTACAGGAACTTGTAACCTCCGACGGCTCTAGGGAAGGGTCCCAAGATGTCCATCCCCCACACAGCGAAAGGCCATGTGGGAGGTATCATTTGTAAGGACTGAGCAGGTGTATGAATTTGCTTTGCATGAAATTGGCATGCTTTGCATTTCTTCGCCAGCTCAGTGGCATCCTGGAGCGCTGTAGGCCAGTAGAAGCCGTGCCGAAAGGCTTTTCCGACCAGCGTGCGGGAAGATGCATGGTTCCCACACTCGCCTCCATGGATTTCTGCGAGGAGCTCGCAGCCTTCTTCCCTTGTGATGCACCGCATTAGGATGCCGTTGGCACCGCGCCGGTAGAGATCACCTTCTACCAACGTGTATCTTTTAGCCAATCTGACTACCCGATCAGCGGATACATCATCGTCAGGAAGGATGTTGTCTTTCAAGTAGCTCCGAATCTCCGAGATCCATGCATCGGAACTGACTTGAGCATTTGAGTCTTGCGTGCTGGGTTGCTCGGAGCTTCCGGCAGCACCTACGACCCTTGATGGCTGCCATGGTAACAGGGCCATCGGGACCGTCAGCTTCGGGATGCTGATCTCGCCCCCTTCGTTCAGTTCGGCAGGCTGAACTGTGGGTTTTGACAACCTCCGGACAAAGGTTCCATCAGGAGCCGGAGCTCCAGTTGACGCCTTGGTCGAGAGTTCGTCAGCTTCAGCGTTGTGAGCACGCTGAACATGGTGAAGGTCTAGGACTTTGAAGTCCTTCTGAAGCCTCTGGACTTC
This sequence comes from Tuctoria greenei, assembly GCA_036927565.1. Taxonomy (NCBI): domain Eukaryota; kingdom Viridiplantae; phylum Streptophyta; class Magnoliopsida; order Poales; family Poaceae; genus Tuctoria; species Tuctoria greenei. Next base: position 115,623,137 of record JAYESD010000006.1, read on the forward strand.
AAGGAGGTAAGCAGCCAGCTGGAGATTATTGTAGGAGCATTCACCCTTCACCTGCTTGATGACGAGTTGTGAATCTCCTTTGACCAGCAATTGCTTGACACCGTATGATAGTGCCACCTTTAATCCATAGATGAGTGCTTCATACTCCGCCATGTTGTTGGTTGCCTTGAAGTCAAGGTGTACCATGTATTTCACCTTCTCCCCAGTTGGTGCGAGGAGAAGGATTCCAGCTCCGGCTCCCTGCTTCTGCATGGAGCCGTCGAAGTAAAGGGTCCAGTGAGGCTTAGTGAAGGTTGGAACTTGAGGTTCCGTCTTCTGCTTGCTGGGGCCCCCAGGGTTTAATGGAGAGGGAGTCCATTCTGCCACGAAATCTGCCAACGCTTGACTCTTGATTGCTTGTCTCGGAATGAATTCAAGATCGAATTCAGCCAATTCCGCTGCCCACTTTGCAATATTCCCAGTTGAATTGGGATTATGCAGGATCGCTCGAAGTGGATATGAGGTCACCACCGAGACTTTGTGAGCTTGGAAATAGTGTCGAAGCTTCCTTGAGGCAATAAGAACTGCATAAAGCAGTTTATTCACCTCTAGGTATCGAGTCTTGGCATCATGTAACACTTCACTGATGAAGTATACCGGGCGTTGAATGGTCCGGACCCTCCCGGAGGGGTCCGGAGCTTCCTCTTCATTGGTCTGGACCTTCTCGGAGGGGTCCAGACTCTCTTCGGGGACCTCCGGGTTCTGGGTGGAGGAACCCAGAGCTTCTTCAGAAATGACCTGGGCCCTCTTAGAGGGGTCCGGGTCCTCTGAAGTGGCTTCTTGTGGGTTTGAGTCTGGGAGCTGGGACCCAGACCCGCTTTCAGGAACCTCCGGACCCTCCCAAAGGGGTCTGGATTCCTGAGTATTGGGTAGTTCCAATCTCTCCGCAACCAGAACCATACTGACGACTTCGTCAGTAGCTGAAATGTAAAGCTACAAAGGCTCACCAGGGTTCGGAGCTACCAGGACTGGTAGGGTGGTGAGGAACTGTTTCAGCTCCTGGAATGCCTTCTCTGCTTCTTCAGACCATTGGAATGGTCCGGACTTCCTCAGTAACTTGAAGAAGGGAAGTGCTCTTTCCGCCAGTCTTGAAATGAACCGGCTGAGGGCTGCTAGATATCCAGTTAATTTTTGGACGTCTTTGATGCGGGTTGGTGGCCGCATGTCTTCAATGGCTTTTATCTTCGCCGGATTAGGCTCTATGCCCCGATGACTTACCAGGAAACCAAGAAGCTTTCCGGAACTAACCCCGAAGACGCACTTGTCTGGGTTTAGCTTCGTGCGGGTGGCCCGCAGCTTGTCGAAGACAGCCTGCAAGGTGTCCAAGAGGGACTCCTTGTTCTTGACTTTGACCACGATGTCATCGACGTACACTTCCACTATGTCTCTGATGAGTTCTTCGAAAGTTTTGTACATAGCTCGTACAAAAGTTGAAGCTGCATTCTTGAGACCAAACGGCATGGCTGTGTAACAATACAATCCATCCACTGTGATGAATGAAGTATGCTCTTCATCCTCCCTAGACATCCTGATTTGATGATATCCAGAATATGCGTCTAGAAAACACAGTAACTCGCACCCGGAGGTGGAATCCACTATCTGATCTATTCTAGGTAGTGGGAATGGATCTTTTGGACATGCCTTATTCAATGTGGTGTAGTCGATGCACATCCGAAGTTTCCCACCGGCCTTGGGCACAACGACTGGGTTCGCCAGCCATTTTGGATGGAAGACTTCTCGGATAAATCCGGCTTCGAGCAACTTCTTCACTTCTTGTCGGATGAAGTTCTGTCGCTCTACAGATTGCTTCCGAGGTTTCTGATGCACAGGCCGAGCATCGGGGTAAATCTTCAGATTGTGCTCAATCACTTCCCTGGGGATCCCAGGCATTTGTGACGGTTGCCGAGCAAATACGTCAACGTTAGCCCGGAGGAAAGTGATGAGCGCGAGTTCCTATTTGTCATTCAACCCACCTGATATGCGGGTGGTTTGAGTGACATCGGAACCAATTTGGACGACTTTGACGGGGATGTCGGTGTCGCCGCTTGGCTGCACACGGGGAGCAGAGGTTGAGCCTCGTTGCCGAATGCTCGGAGGTTTTGGAGCTTGCCCCTGTCTGGAGTCCTCCTCTTGCGCAGTGGTGAGTGCATGGAGCTCCTCCAGAGCAGTTACTCCGGCGGTGCGATCTCCACGAATCCGGAGAACGCCTGCTGGTGTTGGCATCTTCAACACCAAGTATCCATAATGAGCAGCTGCCATAAATTTGTATAGGGCAGGTCTACCCAAGATGGCGTTGAATGGTAAGTTGATCTGAGCGACGTCGAAGACCAACTTCTCGGTGCGGTACTTCTCCCGTGTCCCGAAGGTAACGGGGAGAATTATAGATCCGAGTGGGGTAATGGCCCCCGGACCTACTCCGGAGAATGGTCGAGAGGGCTGAAGATCCGATGGTCGAAGCTGAAGTTTGGTAAAAGCTTAAAAGCTTATAAGGTTCAGCCCCGAACCTCCATCCACCATAACATGATGGAGCTGGATGTTGTTGATGGTGGGAGATACCATCAAGGGTAATTGGCCAGCTCCGACCATGCTTTGAGGACAGTCCGAAGCATCAAAAGTGATGGGTGTGTCCATCCACTTTCGATGTGGCTCCGGTCTAGCTGTAGGAGCTACAGCAGCCATATCCCGCCGCATAGTCTTGATGACACGACGAGAAGTGATGTCCCATGATCCACCAAAGATGGTGTTCATGGTTTTCCGACGCTCGTTGTCGGAGACGTCGGAGTCATCGTCGACGGAGGTGTAGACGGCTTTCAGGACCTTTTTGGGGTCCTGAAACCCTAACTCCTCTTCAGTCGGAGCTTCGTCAACCTTCTGTTTTCCCTCCCTCTGTCGGAAAGGAGACCCTTCCCGGCGCTTGTTGTAGCGCTCGGCAAGGTTTTGGACCTCTCGGCAGTCTTCCAGCCTGTGGCTGCCCGTTTTGTGAATGGGGCACCACATTTTGGATTTGCCGCCGTCTTCAGAAGACGGTCGAGGTCGCTTCTCGGGGCGTGGCCCCCGGCCACCAGGAGTTGCAGTGGTTGCAACGTTGGATGTGCCGGCCGACGGCTTCTTCTTGCCGTTGGTCTTCTTTTTCTTCTTGCCACTCCCGGAGGTAGCGGCTTCTTCTTTGGAGGATTTTTTGTGATCCTCCAAGGCTGGTTTGGAGTGCATTTCACGGCCCTCCGCAGCTCTGGCACATTTGTCTGCCAAGCTGAAGAGCTCCGTGACGCTGGTGATCTCTTTGATCGCCAGCTTCTCCAAAATCTTCTTGTCTCGTACACCCTGTCTGAATGCCACAATGACAGAAGCGCTTGAGATAGAAGGGATTGTGTTGCGTACCTGAGAGAACCTCTGGATGAATGACCGCAAAGATTCTCCCCCTTTTTGCACGACCGCAAAAAGGTCTAGTTCAGTGCCCGGTCGGGTGTATGAACTCCCGAAATTGGCAGTGAACTGACGGCACAGCTCCTCCCAACTGTCGATAGAGTTGGGTGGAAGGCTCATAAACCAGGACCTGGCGGTCCCAGTTAAGGCCACTGGAAAGTAGTTGGCCATTACGGCCTCGTTTCCTCCAGCTGCTAAGATTGCAGTGGAGTATATCTGCAGAAATTCTACGGGGTTGACAGTCCCGTCGAATTTTTCCGGCAAGTGTGGCCGGAACTTTTGTGGCCATCTAACCATGCGCAGGTGCATGGCTAGGGCGGAACAGCCTCCTCCTACTCCTTCCAGAGTAGAAAGGTCTTGAGCATCCCGTCTTTCTCGAGCTCGCTCGATATGGACACGACCATCCTGTTGGCGGTATCGGCGATCAAGCTCCGCCCGGAGGTTGTGTGTCGAAAGCCGAGATACCGTATGGGTGCGTCGTGCCCCAGAGGGCAACGACGTCACTTGCTGTGACGCAGCACGTCTTCGGTTGTCGGAGACATGCGGACCAAGTCTTCCAGACAACGTCCGTCGCTGCGACGGGGCCCGTCCTGAAGGAGGAGGACCTGGTTGTTGAGGCGTTCGGCCGCTGCTGCGACCAAATGCTCAACATCAGCCCTCCATCGCTCCATGGCATCTCGAGATGCATCCAGAGGTGGTGGTCGCTGGAGAAGAGCACGCGCTGCATGGAGCGCGTGTTCTGGGTTGTCATGACTTGCCGGCGCAGTATGTGACGCCGGCGCACCATCGTGTTGCCCGGCACGTCTTGCCGGAGAAGATGGTGGTGGTGGGAGTGTGACTCCTGCTGGTGCTGAGGCTCCTGCTGGTGGCTGCATGTTGGAGTCGGCAGATCTCCTGACACTACTAAAGTGTTGAAGGAGTTTGTAGTTCGGTGTGGGCGCGCAGAGACTCAAGAAGGTGAATCACGATTGGACACGAGAGACACAGAGGTTTACGTGGTTCGGGCCGCCTGAGCGTAATACCCTACTCCACGGGTGTGTTGTGTTGTATTAGTTTGTGTATGAAAGCTCACGTCAATGCGTGTGTGTCTGAGAGCGTTCGAGAGCCCCTTCGTGTATCGTCGGTCTGTCCTTTTATATTACAAGGACAAACCGTTACAAGTTAGCCTGGCCCGACATGTGGCCCCGGCGGTTACTAGTATTGATACACGATTAATTGTTGTTAATAACCCTGTAACGGGCTCCGACAGTGCCGTTACAGGTGTTAAGATTGTCCGATTAAGTGTCATTAACATGGAATTAATGACGATTAATCGGGTCTTGAAGTCCGCGGCTACCCTTTGAAGATCCGGAGCCGTTACAATGTCTTCCGGAGGTTTGAGGCGGCCAGCTCCGACGTTTGGACACGTGGCAGCTCCGGAGCTTGCTTGTGGGAAGCGGGAAGCTCCGGGATGGCCTGGCACGTGTCAGGTCCGGAGCTTCTCTCGGTCAGGGGTTAAGTCCGGAGGTGCCATTTCGTTACCTAGCCCGGAACTTCACCCTTGTGGGTAGTAGCTCTGGTCTGGCAGTACACGTGGCAACCTAGGGGTTAACCATGTTGGAGAAGCAGGTCCGGTTATGTCTGACAAGTGGGCCTCCGAGGGTCTTCAATTTGAGTAGACGTCCTTCCCTTGAGATCTTTTTAACCTCAGGGGGTGTATGGTTTTTAGGGTACCGACAGATGATGATTTGAAGAAGGTTCGAGTCCTCATGGGATGGTCCCCTTACTTCTTCAACCACTTGGTCCGCGCCGGCAAGCTTCCATTCGAGAAGGAACATGCCGGCGACATGGTGTACTTCTCCGCGTACACCATTGTGGGGCTGATCCCACCTTTCTCCTGTTTCTTCTTGATGTTGCTAGACTTCTATGTTCTGCAGCTGTACCACCTTGGCCCCCACTCCATTCTCCTGGTGTCAATCTTTGTCCACTTTTGCGAGATGTGGGTGGGAATTCCCCCCTGCATTGAGCTCTTCTGCACCTTCTTCACTGTCCAAACTACGGGCAGGAGTGACGAGTACCTTGGCTTCTACTATTTTATGAAGCGCAAGAAGTGCACGTACAAGTACTTGCGGTCGTTTCCTTCGGGGAAGTGGGACGACTGGAAGAAGTATTGGATTGTCATCAGGGTGGAGGAGAACGAGAAGCTGGAGCTGCCGGAAGGCCTACCCAACATCGACACTGCAGTTTGGAGTGAAGCTCTGGTGTTGTCGGACGCCTTCAACTCTGCTCTGACTAGGATCCGCCTATGCGTGGAAGGAGGGGTGACTCCTTAGGCGGTGTTTTGCAACTTCCTGACCAACAGGTGGGCTCTGCTGAAGAAAAGGTAGAAGCTTGCTTGGGCCCTCAACAGTATGCTGGACGACGACCGGATTGAGACCGGTTTGAAAACCAAAATGGAGGGTGCAACTTTGGAGTTCCACCTCAAGAATTTCCAGCACGGCATCTACGTCGAGGGTGACGACTTAGCTCCACCGAGGGCTTTCCTCCGTCTGAACATGGAGGCAGAGTTCAGCACGGAGCTCCAGTGGACGATGCCAGTGCTTGACGACCTTGGTGTCGTTTAGAGGCGTTCGACCACCGGGTTGGCAATCTCCAAAGCTCCTGAAGGCGGCTCCATTCACGCCCCTATGCCAAGAATCGAAGTCGTAGGCAAGGGCAAGGAGTTGGCCGAGCCCTCGAGCCATAAGAGGAAGCTGAAGCATGCCGACGGAAGGTCCGTTAGGCCTACTTCTTTCACGTCGGCTCCTTCTCCCCGGAGGGGGAGGTCTTCAACGGTGGCATCTACTCTAGCAGTGGCATCTTCCCGGGGAGCTAGCTCCAGCCGTGTGACTCCAGCACCAGGGCCAGCTGAGGGCTCTAGGTCCGGAGGTCCTTCCCAGTCGAGGGGGGCCTCGACCAAGGCAACGCCGATAGTAGCAGCAAGCTTCGAGGGACCTTCCGAGACTTCCATGCCGGTGGCGGCTGGGGTCAGTCCAGAGCATTCGGAAAATAGGTTTCGTGCTAACTGGTGCAGAAGCCTTTCGAGGTAATTTTTGACTTTTTACCTTAGCCAGTTGTTTTATTGTTATGTCTGTATTTTGAGTTTCTTCATCCTTCATCCACAGCGTGCCTAAGAAAAGGGTTGAAGCTCCGGTCCCTGCAGCAGCGGTTGAGGCTGTGCAGGCTGAAGCTCCGGCTCCAATTCCGGCGCCGCCCCAAGAGGTGGCTGAGGCTGCGGCAGCCCCGACGCTGGATGTCGTGGTCTTGGACCTCGACTCATCCCCAGAAGCTCCCGTGGTAGCACCGGACCAAGGGAATGAAGATATGCCAGCGGCACCAGCCTTGGAGGTTGAAGCTCCGTGCTTGGATGCTGAGATGTTGGATGCTCCGGCCGCAGAGCCGGGGGTAGCTGCGATTCTGGCCCTAGAGCTAGATGTTGTTGAAGCCCCGATAGTTGAGCCGGTGGTTGCTGAGGTCCTGGCAGTCGAGCCGGGTGTTGATGAAGCTCCAGCACTTGAGCCGATTGTCAAGGGAGCTCCGGCGGTAGAGCCGGTTGCTGCAGAAGTTCCGACTGTAGAGCCGGTCATTGAAGAGGTTCAGGCATTCCAGCCAGTTGCTGCGGAGGTGTCAGCGCCTGAGCCTATGGTGGTCGAAGCGCCAGCGCCTGAGCCCATGATGGTCGAAGTGCCAACACCTGAGCCAGTAGCGGAGGAGGTGCCTGCGCTGGAGCCGGAAGTAGCTCCTACTCCGACTGAACCTTCAACACCTGTTACGGAAGTGGTGATCCCAGAGGCACCCGCTGCTGAGCCAGGGTGCCAAGATGAAGCTGCTGGGCCCCCGCCTCAGGGGATAGTTGTTGATGACCTGGCGGCGGGACCTTCGGAGTCAATTCCGGAGGTCGGAACTTCTGCTGCAAGTACTTCCTCGGCGCCGGCCGAGGCTATCCCGGAGGACGACCCTAGTGCCGTGGAAGCTCAGGGGACCGCTCTTGTAGATTGGGACCCAATTTTTGTCACTGAAGATCCGCTGGAGCCAGCAGAGAGGACCCCGGCAGGTCCGGACCTGATCCCCCTATCGTTGTCTATTGGCAACGCCTTCTCCAGTCTTCGTCAGGTCCAGCTGGCTTTCTATCACGACAGCAAGGCCCTCGAGGAGGAGCGCCAAACCCTTAGGTGGTGGCGCAACCGACTCCATTTCGATACCAATCTGGCGCAGTCGAGGCTGGCTGATGACAAGGAGTGGGTGCAGAGGGAGAAGGTCCACCTGGAGTACTAGGATAAGCTGTTGGATGAGAGGGAAAGCATGACGCGATCCCTCGACAACCAGTCCCGGGCAATCTATGAGCAGGCCAAGGCTACAAATTGCGCAGCGGATGATCGCCAGGAAAGGCTCGCCGCCATCCACGATAGTCTCATCAAGCGCCAGGAGGCTCTTGAAGTGCGGGAGAGAAGGCTCAAGGATGAAGAGCAAAAATTCCTGGAGCTGCGAGACAACCTCATGAAGAGGGAGGAAGAGCTTGTCCAAAAGAAAGCTCTGGCTGACAAGAGCCTTGAAGAATGCACCAAGAAATTGGAGGAGTGTTGTTAGGAGGAGGAGAACAAGGCCTGGGAGCGACGGCAAGATCTCTACAAGCAGGAGAATGCCATCGCTTCTAGGGAGAAGAAAGTGCGGGGCCGAGAGAAGGATTTGGTCAACTGCCGGAATGAGATCCACCTCCGGGAGGAAGAGCTTAGTAAACTCGAAAGGCAGGTTGCTGAAAGGAATCAGCAGAATGCCAAAGAGGTGGAGTGTCTTGCTTGGGAGAGCTCGGAGCTTGCCGCGGCCAAAAGGTCCTTGGAGGAGATGTGTAGCGCAAGGGTTGCAGATTCCAACAAGTTTGGGACTTCCTGGGCAAGGCCAATGACGCGCTGACGCTAATGGGCTTCAGTCCCATGCGTCCGGATGATCCGGAGCCGGAGCTGTACCAGGTGTTGGAGGCGCTGAGTTTAGCAGGCAACAAGCTCACCAATATGGGTGATGTCATCGCGGATCAGCTGGAAATTGAGGGACAGTCCCTGGCGAAGAATCTCGCAGAGTTCGTGCTGACGTGCTACACCAGCCGAGACCCTCGATTCCCTCTGGACCCGGTGCTTGAAGGCCCCATCAAAGGAGATGGTGAATCCTCCCGAGCTAGCGTGTCGTAGGTGGCTCAGAAGGTCGCCCAGTTCTTCCATAGGGTCTAGGACCATCTCTCTGTAGCTCCCGCTTGTATTCTCTCTTCTTCTTCTCCAATTTGGTAATCTCTTGTCTCCAGATGAATGAAGTCCAAAATTTTTTATGAATTTCATTTTTTGTCTTCAACACCTTTGTCTCACTTGGCCCCCTGGTAGATGTACACAATTTGATTGTGAACATGTACCAAGAGGATGTAACAGTTGTTGAAGACTTGCATGCTTCGAACTTGTAGAATGTAGGTCCGAAGTCTTCGATAGTGTAGGCCCCCTGAGGTTGTCGGAGCTTAGTGGCTCCGGCATTGACCATCGTCGGAGCTTAGTAGATCCGGGTGTAGTCTCCATCAATGCGTAAAGCATCGATGGTTAGCCCTCTGGGGTGTCGGACCTTGGTAACTCCGACAGTGACCTCTGTCAACACATGGTGTGTCAACGGCAGACTCCAATTTAGAGTCTTTCCACCATCTTCACATTGACAGAATGCCCCCTAGCTTTACCGGAGCTGAGTAGCTTCAGCGATGCTTGATGTCAATGTTGGAACATCGACCACAAGCCGCCTAGAGGATGTCGGAGCTTTGGCAGCACCGGCTTCATTCACCTTCATCATTAAATAATTATTTTTCCTGCACACTGAAGTCAAGAAAAACTGTAAAATTCGTTTCTTATCTATAACTTCATTGCGGCTTACTATTCCCGAGAAAGTTTTAGGTCGAACAGAATTCTAAACACAATCAACAGCGTCGTCTTGTTTCCTTCAGGTCCGATCATTTCTAGACTCGCCTTACTTCGGCTCGTCGGGGTGTAGGTAGAGTGGTGTACTTAGAGTGCATTACCAGGCTAAGTCGATAGCACACTCCGGCCCTAGATTGGCTTGGCTGCGTTCAGACGAGTAGACCATCAACAATTTTTGATCCCAGAAGGATAGACAATGCAACTCGAATTGTACATGAGCTGGTCGAGCTAAAGTTTCTTAAGAACTGTACAACTTTGTTATAGACAAGAAAGAGAAAAATAAAAAATATTGAGCCTGTACAAAGTAAATGCACGTGGAGTCTATTTTCACACAATGATGTCTTTCATTATAGGTCCGAGGTACAGGGGAAACAAGTACACTCTTAGGGTACGGAACCAGGCTAAGTGTGTTTCATTTATTGCTTGACCCAAGGTAGCTAGCTACACTTTTAGTTCTGAGACTATGACAAGTGTTGCATGGAGGTTGCGGACCTAACAGGGTAGGTCTGGCTGCCCTCCCGGAGGAGCTACCCGACTCTGTACAATGACTCTGTAACATACATCACATGTAATTACAAACTCACCTTCGTGATATTAAGCGTAGAACTTACAGAGGTGCTCAATGTTCCATGAATTTGGGAGAGGTGTCCCATCCTCAGTTGCCAAGCGAACGCATCTGAGACGGGATACTTTGATCACTCGGAAGGATCCCTCCTAGCTGGGGGAGATTTTGTTTAACCCTTCTCTGGATTGTATTCTCCGTAGCACCAGATCACCTTCCACGAGTTGTCGGTTGTGAACATGCCGTTGGTGATAGCGCCGAAGAGCTTGGCGGTATCGAGCATTCTGAACAGCTGCTCGGCACCTTCCCTCTTCAAGGAGGTCACAGTCTTCACGCCGGAGCTGGTCCTGCGTGGCTTCGTCAGAGGTCCGGACCCGGAGCGACCCCAAGGTGATTTCCAGAGGAAGGACTGCTTCAGCTCCGTACACCAGGAAGAAGGGTGTCTCTCCAGTTGACCGGTTTGGAGTTGTCCTGTTGGCCCATAGAATGGGCAAAAGCTCTTCGATCCAGTGGGCTCCATGTTTTTTCAGACGCTCATATGTGCGCGTCTTGAGTCCCTTCAGGATTTCTGCATTTGCTCTCTCGACTTGGCCATTGCCTGCCGACTGAGCTACTGAGGCGTAGCTGACTTGGATGCCGGTCTTTGCAGTATCCTTGGAAAGCAGAGCTTGTGAACTGGGTCCCATTATTTGTTATGATTTTGTTCGGGACTCCAAATCTACACACGATGGACTGCAAGAAGTTGATAGCTGATTGTTTGTTTATTGTCACAGCTGGAGTTGCTTTCGACCATTTAGTGAACTTGTCAATGGCAACATACAAGAACTTGTAACCTCTGACGGCTCTTGGGAAAGTTCCCAAGATGTCCACCCCCCACACAGCGAAAGGCCATGTAGGAGGTATCATTTGTAGAGGCTGAGCCGGTGTGTGAATTTTCTTTGCATGGAACTGGCATGCTTCGCATTTCTTCACCAGCTCAGTTTCATTCAGGAGCGCTGTAGGTCAGTAGAAGCCATGCCGGAAATCTTTAACGACTAGCGTGCGGGAAGACGCGTGGTTCCCACACTCGCCTCCATGCATTTCTGCAAAAAGCTCGCAGCATTCTTCCCTTGTTATGCACCACATTAGGATGTCGTTGGCACCGTGCTGGTAGAGGACCCCTTCTACTAGCGTGTATCTTTTAGCCAATAGGACTATCCGGTCAGCGGATACATCATCGTCAGGAAGGATATTGTCTTTCAAGTAGCTCCAGATCTCCGAGATCCATGCATCAGAGCTTGCTTGAGCATTTGAGTCTTGCGTGCTCGACTGCTCGGAGCTTCCGACAGCACCTACGACCCTTGATGGCTGCCATGGTAACAGGGCCATCGGGACCGCCAGCTTCAGGATGCTGGTCTCGCCCCCTTTGCTCAGTTCAGCAGGCTGAGCTGTGGGTTTTGACAACTTCTGGACGAAGGTTCCATCAGGAGCCGGAGCTCCGGTTGACGCTTTCGTCGAGAGTTCGTCAGCTTCAGCGTTATGGACACGCTGGACATGGTGGAGGTCTAGGACTTCGATGTCCTTCTGAAGCCTCTGAACTTCAAGGAGATAAGCAGCTAGTTGAGGATTTTTGCAGGAGCATTCACCCTTCAACTGTTTAATGATGAGCTGCGAATCTCCCTTGACCAACAGCTGCTTGACACCATATGACAGTGCCACCTTTAGTCCATAAATGAGTGCTTCATACTCTGCCATGTTGTTGGTCGCCTTGAAGTCAAGGTGGACCATATATTTTACCTTCTCCCCGGTTGGACCGAGGAGAAGGACTCTAGCTCCGGGCCCCTGCTTTTGCATGGAGCCGTCAAAGTAGAGGGTCAAGTGAGGCTCGGTGAAGACTGGAGCCTTGAGTTCCGGCTTCTGCTCACTAGGGCCCCCAGTGTTTGATTGAGAGGGGGTCCATACCGCCACGAAGTGTGCCAATGCTTGACTCTTGGTCGCTTGTCTTGGGATGAATTCAATATCAAATGCAGCCGATTCCGCTGCCCACTTTGCAATGTTCCCAGTAGAGTTGGGATAATGCAAGACCGCACGCAGTGGATAAGAAGTCACCACTGAGATCTTGTGAGCTTGGAAGTAATGACAAAGCTTCCTGGAGGCAATGAGAACTGCATAGAGCAGCTTGTGCACCTCTAGGTATCGAGTCTTGGCGTCATGTAGTACTTTGTTGATGAAGTACACTGGGCGCTGGACTGTCCGGACCCTCCCGGAGGGTCCCGAAGCTTCCTCCACATCGACCTGGACACTCACGGAGGGGTCCTGATCTGCTTCGGGGATCTCTGGGTCTTTGCTGGAGGAACCCGGAGCTTCTACTGGAGCAACCCGAACCCTCCCAGAGGGGTCCAGATCTTCTAGAATAACTTCTTGTATATCCAAGTCTGGGGGATGGGACCCAGACTCACCTTCAGGAACCTCTGGACCCTCGTGGAGGGGTCTAGATTCCTGAGCTTGGGATGGTTCTGATCTCTTCGCAACCAAGACCATGCTTACAACCTCGTCGGTTGCTGAAATATAAAGCAGTAAGGGCTCACCAGGGTTCGGAGCTACCAAGGTTGGTAGAGTGGTGAGGAGCTGCTTTAGCTCCTGGAATGCCTTTTCTGCTTCTTCAAACCATTGGAATGGTCCGGACTTCCTCAATAGCTTGAAGAAGGGTAGCACCCGTTCCGCCAGTCTTGAGATGAACCGGCTGAGGGCGGCTAGACATCCAGGTAGTTTCTGGACGTCCTTGATGCGAGCTGGTGGCCGCATATCCTCAATGGCTTTAATCTTCGCCGGATTTGCCTCTATGCCGCAGTGGTTTAGCAGGAAACCAAAAAGCTTTCTGAAGCTAACCCCGAAGACGCACTTGTCTGGGTTTCAGCATCGTGCGAGTGACTCGCAACTTGTCGAAGACAATTTGCAAAGTGTCAAGGAGTGACTCCTTGTCTTTGATCTTGACGACGATGTCATCAACATATACTTCCACTATGTGTCTGATGAGCTCTCCAAAGGTTTTGTACATAGCTCGTACAAATGTTGAGGCTGCATTCTTTAGACCAAATGGCATGATAGTATAACAATACAATCCATCTACTGTGATAAAAGAAGTATGTTCTTCATCTTCCCTAGACATTCTGATTTGATGGTACCCAGAATATGCATCTAGGAAACACAGTAAGTCATACCCGGAGGTGGAATCCACTATCTAATCTATTCTAGGTAGTGGGAATGGATCTTCTGGGCATCCTTATTCAGCTTTTTGTAGTCGATACACATTCGAAACTTCCCACCGGCCTTGGGTACAACGATTGGGTTTGCCAACCATTTTGGGTGGAAGACTTCTCGAATGAATCCAGCTTCAAGCAACTTCTTCACTTCTTGTCGTATGAAGTTCTGTCGCTTTACTGATTGCTTTTGAGGCTTCTCGTGTACAGGCCGAGCGTCAGGATAGATCTTCAGATTATGCTCGATCACTTCCCTAGGGATCTCAGGCATTTGCGACGGTTGCCAGGAAAACATGTCAATGTTAGCCCGGAGGAAAGTGATGAGAACGAGTTCCTATTTGTCATTCAGACCTCCCGATATACGAGTGGTCTGAGCGGCATTGGAACTGATTTGGATGACTTTGACGGGGATGTCGGTGTCGCTGCTTGGTTGCACGCGAGGTGCGGAGGTTGAGCCTCGTTGTCGAATGCTCGGGGGTTTCGGAACATGTTCCTCCCTGGACTCTTCCTCCTGCGCAGTAGCAAGTACATGAAGTTCTTCCAGAGTAGTCACTCCGGTAGTGCGGTCTTCGCGGATCCGGAGAACACCAGCTGGTGTTGGCATCTTCAACACTAGGTAGCCATAATGAGCAGCAACCATGAACTTGTACAAGGCGGGCCTGCCCAGAATGGCGTTGAAAGGTAAGTTGATCTAGCCAACGTCAAAGATCAACTTCTCAGTGCGATAATTCTGCCGAGTCCCGAAGGTCACGGGGAGAGTAATGGCACCGAGTGAGGTTATGGCCCTCGGACCAACTCTGGAGAAAGGTCGGGAGGGGCAAAGGTCCAAAGGTCGAAGCTGAAGCTTGACGAAAGCTTCGAAGATTATGAGGTTAAGCCCCGAACCTCCGTCCACCATTACATGGTGGAGTTGAATGTTATTGATGGTCAGAGATACCATCAAAGGTAGTTGACCAGCTCCGATCATGTTTTGCGGGCAGTCCGAAGCATCAAAAGTGGTGGTGGTGTCCATCCACTTTCGATGAGGCTCTGCCCTGGTTGTAGGAGCTACCGAAGCCATGTCCCGCCGCATGGTCTTGAGGACACGGCGAGAGGTGATGTCCCATGAACCACCAAAGATGGTGTTAATGGTCTTCTGACGCTCATTATTGGAGACGTCGGAGTCGTCGTCGACGGAGGTGTAAACAGCCTTTAGGACCTTTTTAGGGTCTTTAAAGCCTAACTCCTCTTCAGCCGGAGCTTCATCGACCTTCTGTTTTCCTTCCCTCTAACGGAAAGGAACTTCTTCTCGGCGCTTGTTGTAGCGCTTGGCAATGTTTTGCACCTCTCGGCAGTCTTCCAAGTTGTGGCTATTCGACTTGTGAATAGGACACCACACTTTGGAGTTTCCACTTTCTTCAGAGGACGGCCGAGGTCGTTTCTTGTGGCGTGGCCTCTGGCCACCCGGAGCTGCAGCAGCTGCAGCAGTAGATGTGTCGGCCGACGGCTTCTTGCTGCTGGACTTTTTCTTCTTTTTGCCACTCTCGAAGGTAGTGGCTTTGCCTTTGGAGGAGTTTTTACCATCCTCCGGAGGTGGTTTGGATTGCATTTCACGGCCCTCCGCAGCTTTGGCACACTTGTCTGCCAAGCTTAAGAGCTCCGTGACGCTGGTGATCTCCTTGATCGCCAGCTTCTCCAGCATCTTCTTATCTCGTACGCCCTGTCTAAATGCCACGATAACAGGGGCGCTGGAGATAGAAGGAATAGTGTTTCATACCTGGGAGAACCTCTGGATGAATGAGCGCAAGGATTCTCCCCCCTTCTACACGACTGCAAAAAGGTCCAGTTCGGTGCCTGGTCGGTTGTATGCACTCCCAAAATTGGCGGAGAACTATTGGCACAATTCCTCCCAACTATTGATGGAGTTGTGAGGAAAGCTCGTGAACCAGGACCTGGCGGTCCCAGTCAGGGCCACTGGGAAGTAGTTGGCCATTACAGCCTCGTTACCTCCGGCCGCAAGGATTGCGGTGGAGTAAATCTGGAGAAACTCAAGGAGATTAACAGTCCCGTCAAATTTCTCCGGCAGGTGAGGCCGGAACTTTTGCGGCCATCTGACCATGCGTAGGTGCATGGCCAGGGCAGAACAGCCTCCTCCTACTCCCTCGGGAACAAGACTGTCTCGAGCCTCTCGCCTTTTGCGAGCACGCTTGATATGGACATGGTCGTCCTATTGACGGTAACGGCGATCAAGCTCCAACCGGAGGTCATGAGTTGAAAGCCTAGTTACCGTATGAGTGCGCCGCGCCCCGGAAGGCAGCAACGTTACTTGGTGAGATGCACCGCACCTCCTGTTTTGGGAAGCGTGCGGACCAAGTCTGCTCGACACAGTCCAACGCTGCGATGGGGCCCGCCCCGAAGGGGGAGGACCTTGGTTGCTGATGCGGTCGGCTGCTCATGCAACCAGATGTTCCACGTCAGCCCTCCACTGCTCCATTGCACCCTGGGATGCACCTGGAGGTGGTGGGCGTTGGAGAAGAGCACGCGCTGCATGAAGCGCGTGTTCAGGGTTGTTGTTATTCGCCGATGCGGTGACTGACGCCGATGCACCATCACGCTGCCAAGATTGATTTGTTGGTGCGGGCAGTGGCGGTGGAGGCATGACTCGTGCTGGAGCCGTGGCATCTGCTGGTTGCTGCATGTTGGAGGGATTTCCCCCAGCAGGTTGAACAGCAGGATTGCCATTGGATGATCCAGCAGCTGAGTTCACCATCCTTGAAATCTCGGGCGCCCCTACCCGGCGCGCCAATTGTCGGTGTTTGGATCTGGCAGATCTGCCGACACTACCGTCGGTAGATCAAGGAGTTGTAGTTCGGTAATTGGCACATAGAGATTCAAGAAGGTGAAAGACAAGCGGACATAGAGATTTACGTGGTTCGGGCCGCCTGAGCGTAATACCCTACTCCACGGGGTGTGTTGGTGTTGTATTGAGCATGTGAGTCTAGAAGAAGCTCCAGAAGAAGAAGCTCATCTAGTTGAGGGAGTTCTGTAGAGGTTTGGAGCCGTCCCTTGTGTATCGTCAACCAGTCTTTTTATAGTACAAGGACTGGTTGTTACACCGTTAGCCTGGCCCTACGTGTGGCCCTGGCGGTTACACGTGCTTGATATACAATTGATGAGGTTAATTACCCTTAATAACCCGGTAACGGGCCTTAACGGTGCCGTTACTGGTATTAAGGGCCATCCGATCGTGTGTCATGAATATGGCATTAATGAAAATTAATCGGGTCTTGAAGTCTTTGATTGCTCCATGAAGGTCCGGAGCCATTGGGGGTCCACCAGCCTGATTGTTGAAGTTGAAGGTCCGGCGGTTCAATGACATGTCAGCTCCGGAGCTTACCGTTGTGGACGGGTAGGTCCGGTGCTGCTGGACATGTGTCGGCACTGGAGCTTCCCTCTGTCTGGGGTTAGGTCCGGGGATGCCATACTAGTATCTAGTCTGGAGCTTTCCCATGTGTGGGTGATAGCTCCGGTCTTATGATGCCTGTGGCGGCCCTGGGACTAACCATGTCGGGGAAGCAGGTCCGGTTACGCCTGACATGTGGGGCCTTCGGAGGTCTTCAAATCTGGTAGATGGAGTTTCCTTGTGATCTTTGCAACCTCAAGGGGTATCCGGTACATAGGCTACCGACAAATGCAAATCAATTGTAGAACATCAATCATCTTTCAAGTTTTTATCATTAAGTGTAGCAAGCTTTTTGTTCTTTCCAATTTCAAGTTCAAGCTTATCAAGTGGGGAAGTTTGTGCACTTATTAAAGGGGACACTTGTTCATATATAAGCTCACACGAGGAAGAAGAATCATCACTAGGAATCAAAGATTTTAAATGATTAATGTTAGATTCCAGTGATTCAATTTTAATAATATTGTCCCTAAATTTTTTGTCCTTTTTATTAAGTATAACAGTGGCACGAGGAATAGCATCACAAATTTCTTCACATGTGGGACATACCTCTTCATCATCACTGTTGTGTTTTGCCTCCTCCATACTTGATCTTGAGTTGCCTGTCATGAAGCACAAGTTTGCCAAATTCTCTTTATCTTTGCCACTTTCGATGTCCACATCACTCGAGCCAAGTTCTTGAAGTGAGGAGATAAAACGGTTCACCAATTGGCAGTCTATAAAACCCTTCTTCTGCTTATCATTTGCAAAGGAGTGCTTCGTCTTTGTTTGCTTGTCATCATGGGATGTAGGACCTAAAAGGTTAGGGCAATCCGTACGAAAATGTCTCGTCTTACCATATTCGAAGCATCGTTGAGAACCGACACTTCCTGTAAATCCCCACTTTTATGGCATGTTAAGTTCATATGGGTTTTGTGATCAACAATTTTGGATCTCCAATATAATGGTACACATGAACTATGCCATCCAAAACTTATCTTGCACTCTTTGTTAGATTCTTTTATCATGGGTATTAGACTCCACCATGAATCCAAATTATATTCTATTCACCTTTTAAGAATAAGAATTTTTGGATAAGGATTAGTAAGCAATGCACGATGAAGCCCTAATAAGCTCTAAACCAAATATTCAAATTAAGGGCTCTAAATTTTTCCATGAGCTCCTAAATTCCTCAATAGCATGCTTACAAAGTTTCAAGATTTTAGAAACTCATCTACTATTTTTATTGAGGTGCTTGGCAAATTTGAATCAAATTCAAATCTGAATTTTTAATTCTTCTCCAACTTCTTTAAACATAAGAATTGAGTTCACCATTGTGTTCAGAATAATTCATTTGCCATCCCCACAAAATTTCATGATTTTTGGAGTTGATCTTCTATTTTTAAATGAATTAGTAACTGAACTGTGGGGAGAATCACTGGACAGTGGGCCCCACATGTCAGCTCCCCTTTTTAAACGGATCAGCTCAACCCCGCCACCTCTGCACCGCCGCGCCCCCGCTCGACACCGCGCGCGCGCATGCAGCTCCAGCGAGCTGCCTGCCTGCTCGCCGCGGCCCTATAAAAGGCCGGCCGAAGCTCCCTTTAATCCTCATCCCCGATCACAGCTCCACTGCCTCGCCACTATTCTTCCGCCGCGCGCCATCGCCGCCGCTCGCCACTGCTCCGCGGCGTGCCACCGTTCCGCGCCGTTTCAAGCCTAGCTCCAAAGAGCAAAAAGGTGCGCCTGATCAAACTCTAGCTCATGGTACAAACCGTTTCCCTTATCGTTGAAGCCTGAGCGAGTTATTGTTCGTTTCCTCTACGGCCGAGGGTAGATAGCTAGCTATGATTTCATGTCAAATTCCTTTTCGGCAAGCAATCATCCTTTGCAATTACTTAGAGATAGTTTCTATAGGCCCTAGCGCTCCTGTCTGAGCAAAAACCTTTAAGGATCATCAAGCAACGGCTCTGAATTTCGAGTTTTGCTCGCCGCCGGTGAGAAAACCTCGGCTCACCGTCGAACTCATGATTCTCGGCGACTCACTCCCCTTCTGCGCCCATATCCTTGAACTCCATCATCCCAGAAAGGTTTTGGAGCAATTCCCAAGTGATTTGAGCTACTCTATAGAGAGTTCTATGCTGCCCGAGCGCTCATCGCCGCCACCGCCGTCGCACGACCTTTTCCGGCGAGCTTCAAGACCCACTGACCTCACCATCGTGCTCAGCGACCCCAAAAACCCCCAGGCGGCAAGTTTCCGCGAATCTGGTGCGTTGGATTGGCCGGCGGCGAGCTCGCCGGCGAGCCACCGTCGCGGGTGCTGCTCCGCGCGGGCACCGGCCCGAGGTAGACGATGACCCCATCGGGTCCCACCTGCCATTCACTGCGGGATCACGGTGTGGCTGAGATCTAGTGTGGCTGCGCGCTTTAATTCTGTGGACCCCGGTGCTGCCTCAACCAGAATGTGCCACGTGGTCTTTGGGATTTATTTAATTCCAGAAATTTACCCAAACTTCTAAATTGAATATCTTTCTGTAGGATACTCCAAAAATCTTCAAACAAATTTTGTTCGAAAGCTCTTGAGCTATAGTTTCTGTCAATACCAATTAGGTTCTGTGGAACTCAGAGTTAAATTCTGTAGGAAATAATCTTTCCTAATGCAAATGCAATTTTTCCAGACAAGATATCCACGGGAAAATTCCCCAAAATTCACATAAAATTTATTGTCCTATTCTTGATTATCAGGCAAAATTTGGGAGCCATAACACCTGTTTAACTCTCTGGATAATTCAATTTCCTTTTTCAGTTATTGAATTTTCACAGCTATTAGGTTGCTTTATTAGGTCCCAAAATTTTACTGAGTCTTCCTTTAGTCATACCCTAGCTCCTGTTAAAGTCTTGGATTTAATTAACCTACTATACTAGTCCTAAATCAGTTACAAACCAAATATTGATTTAATGTCTAGAAACTCAATTATAAAGTAAATCCAGAAATTCTTGCCGAATTAGAAATACAATAACTCCTTCCCCACAGCTTAGAAAATTATGAAAACAAATTTTGCTAAAACCAGAACCACTCCCTCCATCTTGATTATCAACTGTTAGCTAGGTTCAAGCTACAATTTCCTCTCGGAAATTTTTGGAAGTTGATTGCTTGCCATACTTTCGGAGACCACAATCTGCTATGATCATCTCCTGTTCTTTGCAAGAGCCTTGATCATATTCCCTAGTATCTACCATCGAAATTCCAGAGCCAATTAAGGTCCCTGTCATATAGTGATCACCATGAATTAAATTATGGTCTTAAAATAAATAATTTTCAAAGTCATTTATATATCCATGTTATCTGCATATCGTATAGTGACCGAAGTCGAGGAGGAGCCAGAAGCCTTGGAAGAGAACCTTCCAATTTTTAACTCAGAACCTGACCTGCAACAAGGCAAGCCCCGGTTTGCATTTAAGTCGTTTATGAGCTTTTGCTTTATCACTATGATGAATAGTATATGAATTGTGCATTACGTTTAGGGTGAATGATACTCCACTTGCATGACCAAAAATCCCAGGGGTTTATTTGGCACGAGTTACAGTTTGACCTGTAGTAACTGCTTTGCTATTGCATAGGAGATCCGGTAGAAGTCGAGTAGTTGGAATCTACTCGCGAGAGATGTATCTCACAGGATTGGTTGAATAGAACATGGCTTAATATAATGAAACTGAGACCGGGTAGGGAATGGATAGGAAGCGGCGAGAATTGAGTCTCGGTCGCATAGCCCTGCCTGTGTTGATTAAGGCCCGTCCGTATGCGGCCCCGCTGGACAAGCTTGAATTGTACCGGCAATATAATGGACATATGGAATCCAATAAACTGATGTAACTTGATAACTAGGATGTTGAGACCCATTAACTCACCATCGATAGGGGTGGGTTGAGGACAGTAAGGTGTAAATCGGTCGGCGGACACATGAGGTGTTCCGTGCGGAGACCTGCTGTTTGCGGAGGTGAGATGGGCTCAACATTTGAGTTTCTTGTGAAAGGTGGCCATATACGCCTAGTACTGAGGTGTTATGTAGGTACAGGTGTACTCGCTGACACTTCCGAACGACGTATGTGTCGTGTTGTCCGGGTGTGTCTTGATTGCAATCACTGTCCCTCGCAGTAATAGAGTACCACTTGTTCACTGTGTCGTGACGTAGTAAATACTAAAGAAGTCAGGAAAGTCATATGATATTGAATTATAATTACTTTGCAACTTTGTTTGGTTTAGAGATAGTATAACTAAAGATTTACAATTTCCCCATACTTTAGCTGTAATAGCATTATGTGCTTTGGGCATGTCATATCATCGGTAAAGCATTTCTCGTTTGATTGTGGAGCCCATGATGTGCCGTGCTCAGAGAATGTCATTTGCTACTTAAAACTTGATTATAAGGATCCACTTGTAGGGGAGTTATTTATGCTATTCCATACCTATGTTTAGTGTCCCCGTGCATCTGTCTAGTGAGACGGTTAAGTCTTGCTGAGCCTTAAGCTCACGTTTGCAGTTAACGAGTTTTTGCAGGTTACCCCTTTGAGGATGGGTTTGACGATGAGGCAACACCCCCTCCAGGGTGTACAGCCGAGTGGGAACCCTGCACGCCGCCATAGTTTGAGTGTTGCTAGTGCAAAGTATCCCTGGCATGGAAAACTTTGCTTTTTGCATAGCTAGTGCTGAGAGCGTAGCTATGGTATGTATATATTTCTTTACATCCGCTAGTATTGTGAAAACTTCCGTTGTGTATTAAATAAAAGACTTGGTCTTGTACTTTATTCTGGTTCTATTCTTGTAAACTGTTGGGTGTCGCATCGCACGACACCACCCAATGAGATCCTCGGATGTGTGGATTTCGGTCCCCACAGACATGGTATCAGAGCTTCGTTGGGAACAGTGTACCGGAAAAGAACATATTTTCAAAAATTAGGAACTTGAGTGAGAAATTAGTTATATGCCGTTATAAGGAGTATTATTAGTATAAGATATAAAGGTGGTAAACTAACTATGTGTTATTATATTCTGTAACGACGCTCCGACATCAGGTAAGAGGTAAGGTACGCCACCGAGAGCGGATCAATCTCGGTAAGCTCAGCATACGAGAGGTGGTATGTTAAATTTCCGTGGCTTGGTACGGAAAGTCAATATGAGTCTTTGAAACTTTCCATGTTTCTAAGAACATATGACACGCGGTACCCCAGCGTGACACAAAGTTAGAGGGAAGCCCCGTCGGGTGGTATGTAACCCGATAGTGTGTTCTCATATCTATGAGAACATGCGAACACGTATGCCCGAGCGTGTATAAGCCGGATCGTACGGGAGTCTTTGCTGTACAGACGTATTTACAGCCATGTACCTCGAGACATGGCCTCGCTCGAGGACGACTCACGCCAGAGTCGTATGCATTTACTTTTAGTTATATATTATTGTGACTGCCTGCCGTGTTTCCCCGTGCCGCCCTTGAGGTGCGAAGGTGTGAAAGGGGATTGTTTGTCTTCTGCAGGTAACCTAACTCCGGTAGCAACCCGTGTAGAAGCCGTTTGCGAGGGAACGATATAGGAACCACCTATAGACGTAACCGGATGTACCGGATAGAATTTCCTTTCGTGAGGCACGTAGTACCGTCAGTATCAAACATGATACTAGACCCTCCCCACCGACAGAATGGTTGCATTGTGTTTTGAGAAAGTCCGACTATCAGATACTGATAATTTCGGGCTCGACTTGATAAAATGGATAGAACCAAGATTCTTGCTTTCTGGTAGAAGTAGCTCAACTTCGCCAGGTTGTAATCTTGGTTAGCAATTAGATAACATAAGCATATCCTACATGAATGGAAAGCTCGTGAAGGTCTCTCCAACTTTTCCGTTGACCATAAAGACAGAAAAGCTTGTTAATCTGTTGAAAACTGGGGTTTACTGTAATTACTCCACATGAACCCACCTTTGTACCGTTTCTGTATTCTTGCCATAACTCACTGTAGAAAAATCCACTACCTTATTGTGATATATGTTTGAGAAGGGTAGGTGGAGATTCACGAGTTTGTTTTGGGAGTCCTTCCTGATTTTAATTGGAGTTTAACCAAATTGGGAAGACAACACAGTAAACTGCATGACTGTTGATGCAAACCAGTCAGCTTTACTGTTGAGTTTGGATAATTATAACCCCTAATCCAGAACAGTGATATGGTTACGCATATACATTTCTGGAAAGCTTAGGAAGTCATCTATCAACTTTATTTATCACTCCTGACCTGAATCTAGGTGTAGCTATGCCTAATTCCATTTGTCGCAAATTTGGTTCCTGCAGTCCAGAACTTGGAACAGTTTGCACATAATTGTGAATTGATGCATAATACCTTCATGACAAGGTTGTCGTGATGGAACTTCTTTAGTTCTGGATTGTTAACACGATGTTACTCAATGTTTATTTTGACACTACCTCAATATCTTATCATGATGAACCTGTATAGAATGTGGAGATAAGCCCATATACAGGGGAGGTTCTGTCAAAATTTTCAGAACCCTTGAGTCAACTTAAAACTGGTATAGATTGTTCATACTAGTTCAACAGTGGCTGTATGAGTACAATCTGGAAAGTTTTTGAAGTGTACTACAATTTTTGTATTCAACATAAAGTTTAGTTCTGACTTCTTCTGTATGAAACTTGCGGGTTACTGCAGACAGGTCAGATAAACCAGAACTGTACTCATTTCCAGATTGCAGCTTTGACTGAACCAATTGATTATGGATATTTCTTTTTGTCCCACATCACCGGTGATTGGGTCGAATACTTAAACGGTGTATTGACATACGGGTATAATTGTCCACAGATGGCAGCACCAAGAATTCAGTTGCCTAATGGATGGGTGTTCTCAACATGCACCGGGCACGCCGGTTTTCCGGACGTGTTTGCACGGTTGCTCGGCCAGTTTGGCTATTTGGTGTTACCTAGCTATTGGGGCAAGAAGTTCCAGGAGGGCGGTATGTGGAGTTGCACCATCTACGTCGATGTGCCTGCCGGTCCACCGCACCTCGGATGGGCTCCATACTCCATTAAGATCAAAGGATTGATATTAGAAGAAACATGGAGCTACGCCGCAAGTGTTGCCATAGGGAGGTTTTGCAAACTCCATTACCGTCATCTGGTGGGTACTCCGTATGAGTTCTTTCCAGTCAACGGCAGGGCTTCTGAAGCCTGGGCAACCCGCTTGCTTGCGGAGGTGGGAGAGCATGGCAAAACATCCGCAACAGCCTTAGCGATGTATGCAGCAGCCTCACATCGCGAGAAGGGTAATCAAAGGACATGCATAAAAGAATTGACAAACAATCTGAAGCAAGCCATGAAGCGAGCAAATCACTTTGAGTGGGCAAATGACGGACTTAGGGATATGATGGCTCCTCTTAATCATCGTTTGAACCTTAGGGAGAATCAATGGCATGACGCTGTTATGGATTTGGCCGCGTCTCGCCAGGAGACTCTAGAGAGAGATATTGATCTGGAGGCAAGCCTACTTTATGGGCACCAACGGGACACACAGTTGAACGTGGTGACTGCAGACAGGGATCAGTCCAGAGTAGAGGCTCAGAGCTGGAAGACCAGCTGTGAACAGGCTCAGCAAGAGAATGAGGCCTGGGGGATGTTTATAATACAGACAGATTGGCAAGCTATGGCTGCCAAGAAGACGTTGATGTTGAACGATGTATCAACTTCTACTCCAGCACCCGTATCAGAGGTGCCTAGCCCTGAAGATGAAGAAGAAGAAGAAGACCCAGAGGAACTTGAATACGTCGAGTAGAGCGTATTGAAGTTAGATGTGGTAGCACTTCCGCCAACACCGGGCGGCATATAGTTAAATGGTTGCTAGTGTTTCTCTTTTGTGACCATGTTTGTGTCATATTAAGAGTAATGGTTGTGGTGTCTAGCTAATGAGATGAGTATGACATGTCAGGAAGGCCTAGTATGGTAGAGATGTATTTCCATAAAGGGAGTCCATCATTTTGGGTTTACTACTGTAAACTTGGTCTTGAGATGATATATTTTGTATAAAGTTTGTGCTTTATCAATATATGTAAATGTTATGCATCGTCTATTATTGTCTACCGCATTTCTAAGGGAGGATAAACTTGAGGCAATGGGACTTACCGTGTTATTCATTATATTGCAGTATGGTGCGTACTCGTACAGCCTCAGAGGTGGGAGGATCTAGTGGAGGACAGGGGGATGACACACCACCCCCGGGGCAGAATACGCCTCAGACGCAACCACCTCCACCACCTCCAACCACACTCCCCAGGAGTCTCGCGGAGGTTCTCGCTGCAGTGCTCGGCTCGCGCGACGAGCAAACCGAGTTACTGCGGACGTTGGTGCAGCACTCGTCCCGTCAAGGGGGACGACAGGATGATGGACCGCGTCAGCAATTTCAGAGTTCCTACTCTGATTTCTCATCGACACACCCACCGGTATTCAGAGAAGCCGATGAACCGTTGGACGCGGATAACTGGCTCCGCACCATTGAAGGAAAGTTCGGTTTACTCGCGGTAACCGAACAGCAGAAGACATTGTTTGCAGCGCAACAACTGCAGGGGTCTGCCGGTGCGTGGTGGGCCAATTACCTTGCCGCACGCCCCGCAGGCCATGTTGTAAGCTGGACCGAATTCCAGGAGGCATTTCGCGCCTACCACATCCCTCCCGGGATTATGAGGAGGAAGCTTCAAGAGTTCTTGGAGCTAAGGCAAGGAGGAAGGAGTGCATACGAATACTCCAAATCATTCAACCACTTGGCCCAATATGCTCAGGACCAAGTGAATACCGAAGATCGGAAGCGGGAATGTTTCTACCGGGGTTTGAACCCCAAGTTGAAGGACAAGCTTGTCCTGTTCAACCGCGGCAACTTCAACGACATAGTCAATGCCGCTATCATGCAGGAGGACGCTACGCGCGAGCTGTCCTCCGATAAAAAGAAGAGGGGTGCTCCACAGAGCAGCGGAGGTGGTACTCCTCAGAAGTACCGTATGGTGTATCGATCACCATCCGGCCAGAGGTGGCAGCCGCCATCGCGACCACCAATGTTCCGTGGTCGTCAGTTCAACAACGGCGGATTTCGGCCGCAGCAACAACAGGGGATGGTTCCACGTGCACTTCCACCTCCACCACGTGCACCGGGATTCCGTCCTCCCCTTCGTATTGGCCAAACCCCGTACACGTGTTTCACGTGTGGACGTACGGGGCACTTCGCCAAGGATTGTCCGCAGAATCGACAAGGTGGAGGGCAATCATCTTACCAGGGGGCCAACCAACCCCGCAACCCGCCCAAGAAGCTAGCCACCAGACCCGGCAACATCCACCACCTCGCCATCGAGGACGTTCCAAAAGGCGCACCCGTGCTCACGGGTACGTTCTCTATCTTCGATCAACCCGTAGTCATACTCTTTGACTCCGGAGCTTCACACAATGTCATTAGTAAATCTTTTGTCGTTAAAAGTCAATTGCCTGTTATCTCCACAAAAACCCCATATGTGGTTAACACTCCAGCCGGGAAAACGGTAACAAATTAATTGGTTCCTGGAATCCCACTTAACCTAGATGGGACCATATATCTTACTTCGTTTCTGATATTAGAGCATCAAAAGCTTGATATCATCTTAGGTATGGCATGGTTGCAGTACCATGGTGCTATTCTTGATATCATTCCTAGAAAGATTTATCTAAACTCTCCACTCCATCGACCCCAAGTTCTCAATCTTAAGAACATCATTCCATTGGAACCATCTATTCTCAATACCGAGGTTACGGAACTAGAGGATATTCCGGTAGTATGTGAATACTACGACGTATTTCCTGAAGATCTTCCTGGTATGCCCCCAGAGAGAGATATAGAGTTCAAGATTGAACTTGCACCAGGAACAGTGCCAATTTCAAGACCACCCTACAAGATGGCACCTAAGGAACTTGCAGAACTGAAGGAACAATTAACTGAACTTGAGAGCAAAGGTTTTATTCGTCCAAGTTCATCACCATGGGGTTGTTCTGCACTGTTTGTAGAAAAGAAAGATAAGACCTTGAGGCTGTGTGTAGACTATCGTCCACTTAATGCTGTCACCATCAAGAACAAGTATCCACTACCGCGCATTGATATTCTTTTCGATCAATTAGTGGGTGCTAAAGTGTTTTCGAAGATGGATCTTCGTTCTGGTTATCATCAAATTAGAATCCGACCAGAAGATATATCCAAGACAGCATTCTCAACAAGGTATGGACTGTATGAGTATCTGGTTATGTCCTTCGGATTAACCAACGCCCCGGCTCATTTCATGTATCTCATGAACTCAGTGTTCATGCCGGAATTGGACAAGTTCGTCGTGGTCTTCATTGACGACATACTTGTGTATTCAAAATCCGAAGAAGAACATGCTCAACACTTGCATATTGTGCTTCAGCGATTACGGGACCATCAGTTGTATGCTAAGTTCAGCAAGTGTGAATTCTGGATCAACCAGGTGCCATTTTTAGGGCACATCATTTCAGCAGAAGGTATTGCAGTTGATCCAAGCAAGATTAAGCAAGTCCTCAAATGGGAGTCTCCAAAGTCTGTACATGAAGTCCGAAGTTTCCTGGGTTTAGCAGGATATTACCGGAGGTTTATACCCAGTTTCTCCAAAATAGCTAAACCAATGACAGAACTTCTGAAGAAAGGACAAAAGTATGTATGGACTGAGGCATGTGAGGCAGGTTTCAAAGCAGTGGTGAAACACCTTACAACGGCACCAGTTTTAGCCCAACCAGACACTACCAAAGCATTTGATGTCTATTGCGATGCATCTAGGATTGGTTTAGGTTGTGTGTTAATGCAAGAGCGAAGAGTGATCGCGTATGGATCGCGACAGCTTCGGAACCACGAGCAGCACTACCCGACTCATGATCTTGAACTGGCTGCTGTGGTGCTAGCATTGAAGATGTGGAGGCATTATCTACTGGGTAATTTAGTACACCTTTACACTGATCACAAAAGCTTGAAATACATCTTCACCCAGAAGGATTTAAATATGCGACAAAGGCGATGGTTAGAATTGATCAAGGATTATGAGATTGAGATCCACTACCATCCAGGCAAGGCGAACGTAGTCGCAGACGCTCTGAGCCGCAAGTCCCATATCAACAATCTTTCCATTACCTCGAGGGAGGGAAAGGAAGAACTGAGTCTTTACTTGGTTCCATATGGGGCACTCTACAATCTCGCTCTCATTCCTACCATCAGGGAGGATATTATGGCAGCTCAGAAGGCGGACAAGGGGATGTCACATATTCAGCAAAGAATAAAGAAGGGGGAGATGAAATGCTTCCGAAGTGACGATGAAGGTACCCTCTGGTTTAACGACCGTATAGTGGTACCATGAAACATGGAACTTCGGAGGAAGATACTGGATGAAGCTCATTTATCCAAGTATTCCATTCATCCGGGAAGTAACAAAATGTACCAAGATTTAAGAAAGAAGTTCTGGTGGACTCGGATGAAGCGGGAAGTAGCTAAATATGTATCCGAGTGTGATACGTGCCGGCGAGTGAAGGCCGACCATATGAAAGCAGCAGGACAGCTTCAACCTTTAAGCATACCAGCTTGGAAATGGGAGGATATCAGCATGGATTTCATTGTTGGGTTGCCTCCCACTCTCCATAAGCACGACTCAATTTGGGTGATAGTTGACCGACTGACTAAGACGGCGCATTTCATTCCCGTCAATACCAACTATCATTCCTCAAGATACGCGGAGTTATACATTGCCAGAATCGTATGCCTCCACGGAATACCCCGCACCATCGTCTCAGATCGTGGGGCTGTATTTGTTTCGCGATTCTGGGAGCATCTCCACGCTGCACTGGGAACCAAGTTAATTCGGAGCTCGGCCTATCATCCTCAGACGGATGGACAAAATGAACGGGTGAATCAAGTGCTAGAAGACATGCTTCGTGCCTGTGCCATCCACCAGGGCAAGAACTGGGATGATCATCTACCTTTGGCGGAGTTTTCATACAACAACGGTTACCAGGCTAGATTCCAGATGGCACCTTATGAAGCTCTTTATGGCCGGAAGTGTCGCACACCCTTGAACTGGTGCGAATCAGGTGAACGAGCAGTATACGGCATCGACTTAGTAAATGAAGCCGAGGATCGAGTTCGCACTATTCAAGCGAATCTCAAAGCTGCTCAGTCTCGACAGAAGAGCTACGCGGACAAGCGACGTCGACCTCTTCACTTCGAAGTTGGAGATCAAGTTTATCTCCGGGTATCCCCTACGAAGGGTATCCATCGCTTCGGGGTAAAAGGGAAGCTAGCTCCCCGCTTTATTGGGCCATTCGCAGTAATCGAAAGATACGGACCTGTGGCATATCAATTGGAGTTACCAACGTCACTTTCAGGAGTCCACAATGTATTCCACATTTCCCAATTGCGGAAATGTCTTAAGGCTCCATCTGATATCCGCATGGAGGATTTGGAAGCTCTCCAACCAGATCTCACTTATTCCGAGCATCCAACTCAGATCATCCATGAAAAGGCTCGCACCACAAGAAGCCGCACCTTGCGTTTCTACAAGATCTTGTGGAGCAACCACAGTGCCGAAGAGGCCACATGGGAAAGCGAGGAGTATCTTAGAACGAACTATCCGGACTTGTTAGCGGCATATGTTCGATAGATCCTTTTCCTTTACCTTCTTTTGTAATCTCGGGACGAGATTCTTTTAAGGGGAGAGGAATGTAAAACCCCACTTTATGGCATGTTAAGTTCATATGGGTTTTGTGATCAACTATTTTGGATCTCCAATATAATGGTACACATGAACTATGCCATCCAAAACTTATCTTGCACTCTTTGTTAGATTCTTTTATCATGGGTATTAGACTTCACCATGAATCCAAATTATATTCTATTCACCTTTTAAGAATAAGAATTTTTGGATAAGGATTAGTAAGCAATGCACGATGAAGCCCTAATAAGCTCTAAACCAAATATTCAAATTAAGGGCTCTAAATTTTTCCATGAGCTCCTAAATTCCTCAATAGCATGCTTACAAAGTTTCAAGATTTTAGAAACTCATCTACTATTTTTATTGAGGTGCTTGGCAAATTTGAATCAAATTCAAATCTGAATTTTTAATTCTTCTCCAACTTCTTTAAACATAAGAATTGAGTTCACCATTGTGTTCAGAATAATTCATTTGCCATCTCCACAAAATTTCATGATTTTTGGAGTTGATCTTCTATTTTTAAATGAATTAGTAACTGAACTGTGGGGAGAATCACTGGACAGTGGGCCCCACATGTCAGCTCCCCTTTTTAAACGGATCAGCTCAACCCCGCCACCTCTGCACCGCCGCGCCCCCGCTCGACACCGCGCGCGCGCATGCAGCTCCAGCGAGCTGCCTGCCTGCTCGCCGCGGCCCTACAAAAGGCCGGCCGAAGCTCCCTTTAATCCTCATCCCCGATCACAGCTCCACTGCCTCGCCACTATTCTTCCGCCGCGCGCCATCGCCGCCGCTCGCCACTGCTCCGCGGCGTGCCACCGTTCCGCACCGTTTCAAGCCTAGCTCCAAAGAGCAAAAAGGTGCGCCTGATCAAACTCTAGCTCATGGTACAAACCGTTTCCCTTATCGTTGAAGCCTGAGCGAGTTATTGTTCGTTTCCTCTACGGCCGAGGGTAGATAGCTAGCTATGATTTCATGTCAAATTCCTTTTCGGCAAGCAATCATCCTTTGCAATTACTTAGAGATGGTTTCTATAGGCCCTAGCGCTCCTGTCTGAGCAAAAACCTTTAAGGATCATCAAGCAACGGCTCTGAATTTCGAGTTTTGCTCGCCGCCGGTGAGAAAACCTCGGCTCACCGTCGAACTCATGATTCCCGGCGACTCACTCCCCTTCTGCGCCCATATCCTTGAACTCCATCATCCCAGAAAGGTTTTGGAGCAATTCCCAAGTGATTTGAGCTACTCTATAGAGAGTTCTATGCTGCCCGAGCGCTCATCGCCGCCACCGCCGTCGCACGACCTTTTCCGGCGAGCTTCAAGACCCACTGACCTCACCATCGTGCTCAGCGACCCCAAAAACCCCCAGGCGGCAAGTTTCCGCGAATCTGGTGCGTTGGATTGGCCGGCGGCAAGCTCGCCGGCGAGCCACCGTCGCGGGTGCTGCTCCGCGCGGGCACCGGCCCGAGGTAGACGATGACCCCATCGGGTCCCACCTGCCATTCACTGCGGGATCACGGTGCGGCTGAGATCTAGTGTGGCTGCGCGCTTTAATTCTGTGGACCCCGGTGCTGCCTCAACCAGAATGTGCCACGTGGTCTTTGGGATTTATTTAATTCCAGAAATTTACCCAAACTTCTAAATTGAATATCTTTCTGTAGGATACTCCAAAAATCTTCAAACAAATTTTGTTCGAAAGCAATTGAGCTCTAGTTTCTGTCAATACCAATTAGGTTCTGTGGAACTCAGAGTTAAATTCTGTAGAAAATAATCTTTCCTAATGCAAATGCAATTTTTCCAGACAAGATATCCACGGGAAAATTCCCCAAAATTCACATAAAATTTATTGTCCTATTCTTGATTTTCAGGCAAAATTTGGGAGCCATAACACCTGTTTAACTCTCTGGATAATTCAATTTCCTTTTTCAGTTATTGAATTTTCACAGCTATTAGGTTGCTTTATTAGGTCCCAAAATTTTACTGAGTCTTCCTTTAGTCATACCATAGCTCCTGTTAAAGTCTTGGATTTAATTAACCTACTATACTAGTCCTAAATCAGTTACAAACCAAATATTGATTTAATGTCTAGAAACTCAATTATAAAGTAAATCCAGAAATTCTTGCCGAATTAGAAATACAATAACTCCTTCCCCACAGCTTAGAAAATTATGAAAACAAATTTTGCTAAAACCAGAACCACTCCCTCCATCTTGATTATCAACTGTTAGCTAGGTTCAAGCTACAGTTTCCTCTCGGAAATTTTTGGAAGTTGATTGCTTGCCATACTTTCGGAGACCACAATCTGCTATGATCATCTCCTGTTCTTTGCAAGAGCCTTGATCATATTCCCTAGTATCTACCATCGAAATTCCAGAGCCAATTAAGGTCCCTGTCATATAGTGATCACCATGAATTAAATTATGGTCTTAAAATAAATAATTTTCAAAGTCATTTATATATCCATGTTATCTGCATATCGTATAGTGACCGAAGTCGAGGAGGAGCCAGAAGCCTTGGAAGAGAACCTTCCAATTTTTAACTCAGAACCTGACCTGCAACAAGGCAAGCCCCGGTTTGCATTTAAGTCGTTTATGAGCTTTTGCTTTATCACTATGATGAATAGTATATGAATTGTTCATTACGTTTAGGGTGAATGATACTCCACTTGCATGACCAAAAATCCCAGGGGTTTATTTGGCACGAGTTACAGTTTGACCTGTAGTAACTGCTTTACTATTGCATAGGAGATCCGGTAGAAGTCGAGTAGTTGGAATCTACTCGCGAGAGATGTATCTCACAGGATTGGTTGAATAGAACATGGCTTAATATAATGAAACTGAGACCGGGTAGGGAATGGATAGGAAGCGGCGAGAATTGAGTCTCGGTCGCATAGCCATGCCTGTGTTGATTAAGGCCCGTCCGTATGCGGCCCCGCTGGACAAGCTTGAATTGTACCGGCAATATAATAGACATATGGAATCCAATAAACTGATGTAACTTGATAACTGGGATGTTGAGACCCATTAACTCACCATCGATAGGGGTGGGTTGAGGACAGTAAGGTGTAAATCGGTCGGCGGACACATGAGGTGTTCCATGCGGAGACCTGCTGTTTGCGGAGGTGAGACGGGCTCAACATTTGTGTTTCTTGTGAAAGGTGGCCATATACGCCTAGTACTGAAGTGTTATGTAGGTACAGGTGTACTCGCTGACACTTCCGAACGACGTATGTGTCGTGTTGTCCGGGTGTGTCTTGATTGCAATCACTGTCCCTCGCAGTAATAGAGTACCACTTGTTCACTGTGTCGTGATGTAGTAAATACTAAAGAAGTCAGGAAAGTCATATGATATTGAATTATAATTACTTTGCAACTTTGTTTGGTTTAGAGATAGTATAACTAAAGATTTACAATTTCCCCATACTTTAGCTGTAATAGCATTATGTGCTTTGGGCATGTCATATCATCGGTAAAGCGTTTCTCGTTTGATTGTGGAGCCCATGATGTGCCGTGCTCAGAGAATGTCATTTGCTACTTAAAACTTGATTATAAGGATCCACTTGTAGGCGAGTTATTTATGCTATTCCATACCTATGTTTAGTGTCCCCGTGCATCTGTCTAGTGAGACGGTTAAGTCTTGCTGAGCCTTAAGCTCACGTTTGCAGTTAACGAGTTTTTGCAGGTTACCCCTTTGAGGATGGGTTTGACGATGAGGCAACACCCCCTCCAGGGTGTACAGCCGAGTGGGAACCCTGCACGCCGCCATAGTTTGAGTGTTGCTAGTGCAAAGTATCCCTGGCATGGAAAACTTTGCTTTTTGCATAGCTAGTGCTGAGAGCGTAGCTATGGTATGTATATATTTCTTTACATCCGCTAGTATTGTGAAAACTTCCGATGTGTATTAAATAAAAGACTTGGTCTTGTACTTTATTCTGGTTCTATTCTTGTAAACTGTTGGGTGTCGCATCGCACGACACCACCCAATGAGATCCTCGGATGTGTGGATTCCGGTCCCCACACTTCCTCTCCTTATAGTTCTCACATTCTGCAATGCTTTTGAGAACCAAGTAGAAAGAAGTGTTAGCTCCTCCTCTGGAAACTCTTCAACCTGTTCAAGGGTTAGAGAGGACAAAAAATGCAAGTGTACCACATGAGGAAGATTGACTAGAGCTAGGCATGTCACATTGTAAAACAAATACAAGAGACTTGTTGGGGTTCTTACATGAGATTATAGCAATTTCATGAGTTTTTAACTTGGAATATAGCACATCTAATGTAATAGTACTCATGACAGTGGACTCACGAATACATGTAACTTTCGTCTCCCAAATTGACATGTCTAATGCACTTAGTAATTTCCTAGCATTTTCAGCATTTGAAAAATCAACGTTGACACTACGCAAGTTGCTGAAAATTTTGTTAAAACGAGCAAAGAGGTCATCGATTGACTCATCGGGTTGCATCTCGAAGCGCATGTATTCTTTATTGTACATGTATTGTCTCACCTCCTTGACAGTATTGGATCCTTCACGATAATCACATAGATCTTTCCAAACATCGTATGGAGAATGGAGGTGTGCAACACGATCGAAGTTGCTTGGAGTCAGTCCTTGTATGATCAAGTTCCGCGCCTTGTTTTTGTTGTTGACATATCTCATATTCGTAGAAGTGGCTTGATCATTTGGCATCACATCGTAAGGCTTGTACACCTTTTCACTATATTGCGAAGCCTTGCACGTGGATGAAAGCCTCCATACGTGCCGTCCAAACCTGAAAATCAATGCCACTAAACAAACAAGGTTTTGCGTAGTATTTCTCCATGATGATTAGTCAACACATGGGAAAATGAGAAAGATTAGAGCACCGTGGCTCTGATACAAATTGTGGGATTGAAAGGCACATGAAAAGCTACTAGAGGGGGGGTGAATAGTAGATTTAAATTTTTTTTCAGCGGAAGCAACAAAAACCCCTCGATGGGAAATCAATCCGTTAAGAAACCGTGTGTGGAACTGATATAAACATGTTCAACCATGACAAAAGTAGTATATATGATAGAGAATCAAGTAACCAAGACACGGCAACAAGAATCATGGAAAACCGTCGAGAAAAATTAATGTTATGCGCGAAAGATCGAACAAAGGTAAATCTGTTCTACCCGAGTAAAAACTGATCTGCAACACTGCAAAGAAACTCGTGTAGATCATAAAACACAAATCCAATGACCGCGAAATTTCCACGGATGATAGATAATCAAGTTCTGAAGACAACCAAAAAAGAATTAAGTCAATTGGATCTGTAAAACTCGAGTTATGATAAAACACCGAAGCATTATAGTGCTGTACAGAAACTCGATGAGAAATACTTGACAAAAACAAGTCGGACGAACAAGGCACAAAAGCTCCTTTAAACTACAAATTCTATTGATCAAAATATGAGAGGAATATCCCAAAAGTAATATAACCACAAGCTCTGTCCTCCCTTGCTTATATAACCAGCCCTAAGGCCAAACCAATCCGAACTAGGACTCTAATCCTACTAAGTTTCAATCGAAACTTTCCATAACTGCTTAAGAACCTTATATACACAGATAGAAGCAATATTAAGACTTCCAAACACCTTATGATCGTATCCCACATTCTTAATACAACTCAACTTCATGACCCACACGAAATATAACCAAAAAAAACTCAAAACTTTCCATAAACGAACTATAACCAACTCACCCGCAGCCTGAGATATAATTCAGCTGGTCGGACCTTTCTGACCAATTCTTTACATCCACTTCTCTTCATCACGACTTGGAACCATGTTTCACCATCCATGCACTCCTTGCACACGTGCAAACACATTCCAATGACATCCACGATACCTTCATATACATTGACCTTGACCTAGACATGTTGTGTGACCTCCCGATCAACTCAACCACATTTCCCTTTCGAACCTTGTTGTTGAACATCTTCTTCTCCCTAAGACTAGTTCATTGGATCCCATCACCAGCCATATCTTGACATCAAGAAACACATGCACATGAATAAACAACCAATTCTTTACGAGCCCAAGTCCTCGACATGACTCTCGTTAATCCAAAAACCACAACACCTTACATGAGCACTTCACATAAGCATGTTGCAAACCATATCAAAATATTAACCACTGTAAAAAGCCAAAACACTTAAAAAAACTTAATAATAGAATACTAAGCAAACTTCCCATAAGCTAAAAAAAAACAAGTTTGAAACATTGCAAGTTAAAAGCAAAACCACTGCGATCTTGCACCGGACCTTGCCAAAGCTAACCGGACCTTGCATCGGACCTTGCCAAAGCTAACCAGGCCTTGTGCCGGACCTATCCAAAGCTAAGCGGACCTTTCACCGGACCTAGCCAAAGTTTGTCGGACCTCCCATCGGATCTAGCCAAAGCTACCCAAAGCATGCCAGACCTATCATCGGACCTTGCCGGAGCTACCCAAAACATGTCGGACCTATTGTCGGACCTTGCCGGGGCTTAGACCAAGAGTCGGACCTCGATGAAAAGTGTGTTTTGACAATATTCAAAACTTTTAATATCCAATGTAAATAGCACACATAGGTCTCACAACTAGGCTCGGCAGGCCTCACGGTTGTTCATACCAACTTTCTTTCGAAACATCCTCCGGGACCGGGGCCCCGATTCATGCCATCATTGACAGGGCATTGGCGACAGAGTTTTTGGCACGCAGCACATGGCACATGTCCAAGGCCCACATGTCCTTCTCCAGATTCCTGATGTGCAGCAGGTACGCCGCGAGCTGGGGGTCATTGTAGTAGCATTCTCTTAAGACTTGTTTGATGATCAGTTGGGAGTCTCCCTTGACCAGCATCTAGCGCATGCCGAGAACTTGCATGGCTGTTAGTATGAAGATCAGAGCTTTGTACTCTACCATGTTGTTGGTCACCTTGAAGTCAAGGCGCACAACGTATTTGGCAAGAGGAGCAGCACAACGGCTCTGGCTCCCTGCTTCTCAGAGGAGCCGTCAAAGAAGTGCATCCAGTGGGGTCTAGTGAGGATCGCGACTTTGGGTACTGGGTCGCTGGTGTTGGGACCCCTGGGTTTGTTGGTGATGGCGTCCACTCAGCAACAAAGTTCTCTAGTGCCCGACTCTTGACCGCATGATGCGGCTAGAAGTCGTGCTCAAATTTTGCAAGCTCCACCACCCACTAGCAATGTTGCCAGTCACAATGGGGCTACAAAGCACAGTCCCCAGCGGGAAGGATGTCACCACTGAGACCATGTGCGCCTGGAAATAGTGGAACTACTTCCTCGACGTGACCAGCACTACATACAACAACATATGAACCTCAAGGTATCTTGTTTTTGCTTCGTACAGGACATCACTCATGAAGTAGACTGGGCGTTGGATGGTCTAGACCCTGCCTGGAGGATCCAGCGCGTCCTCTTCCATCGGCGCCGGACCTAGGGGCTCCAAGCTCCTTGAGTCCGGGGCGTCCTGTTGAAGCTGGGACCTAGAGGCATCTTAATCTTCGGGGCCCCCTAAGGGGACCAGTGCACCCTCCGGGGGCTAGGACCCGGAGGCAACTTGGTTTTTAGGGCCCCTTGCAGGATCCATGACCTGGGGCTGAGAACCAAAGGTAGGGGCCTCGTCTACCTCTTGAGGCTGCACAGGACTTGGTCGTTCTACGACCAGGACCAACCTTACCACTTCGGTTGTGGAGGCGATGTAGAGGTACAAAGTCTCCCTGGCTCCGGAGCCACCATGATGGGCTGCGATGTGAGGTGCTGCCTCAGCTCATCGAACACCTCCTCTGCATCCTTGATACAGACAAGGGTTATTGGCCTGTGCAGTAGCTTGAAGAACAAGAGAACTCGCTCAGTCAATCTAGAGATAAACCGACTGAGCTCAACTAGGCACCCCGCAAGCTTTTGCACAACCTTGATGCAGTCCGGGGCGAGACCAAGAAATCGAGGAGCTTTCCTACTAAAACTTCGAACACAAACTTCTCTCGGGTAACCATGGTGTGTATGGTTCATGTTTGTCGAAGACTAGAGCAAGGTTGTCTAGCAATGATTTATGTGTTTCAATTTTGACAACAATGTCATCGACATACACCTCTACCAGGTCCAGAATGATGTCCCCAAATGTTTTATGCATGGCACGTACAAAAGTAGGGAGGGCATTCTTAAGACTGTCAGTACCCGGAATATCAGGTACCCTCACGCACAGGCTAAAAGTACCTAAGTACGTTGCCTCCCTACTAAGGCATGGTTTGATGGCGCCACATTTCCAGAAGGCCTGAACCCCGACCTACCTTAGGTACAGGTTCCATCGCTGCCACATGGACCCCAAGACAGGGTCTAGTCCCGTGATGAGACGGGCTCTCGAGCGGCCACGTGTCTAGCATAGCGGGACCCCGCTGTTCCATAGGAGTGGGCTTCGGCACTGCCATGTGGTCTGAAGCACCAGGTCGGCCACATCCCGCAGAGGCGGGCTCTAGCTCTACAATGTGTCCTACAGTCTCGGATCTCCGACTCTCCTCAGGGTCGGGTTTTGGGGCTGCCAAATGGCCTGCAGTACGGGACATGGCTTCGCCCGCAGTGGCTAGCTCCCGTGCTGCCACGTATCTTGCAACCTGCCCTGGATGTTGGGTTGCGGGAGTTAAGGGGTGGTGCGCCTTGTCTAAATTGGGCATTGAAGACACGCGCCTTCCCCAGGCACATGGTGCGGTTTACGCCTACTATCAAGTACCGCTATGCCCAATCGCATTGCATTGAAGACGCCGCAAGCCTACCCCACTCTGCCATTTGGATAGCTTACAGTGACAGGAAAGTTGGACATGACATCCCCTGCCATCATCAATGACTACACATGGGCCACTAGCGTCTGAGTCAGCAAGATGATGGGTCTTTAGCCACAGTCAGAGGAAGCTTATGCGGGAAGCCTTAGATCTTTATGATAAGATCGTCCTGGGTCACCTGTCAGATCCTGGAACCCACTTGTAAGCTCTCCGACCTTGGAATATAAAAGGATCAGGCAGTCACTGACACATGCAACTTCTTGCACACTAAACACACCCAGGAGAGCACACTCTCCAGCAATACAACTCACACCGTGGAGTAGGGTAGTATGCTTCGGCAGCCCGAAAAACCATGTAAAACCACTGTCTCACCATCTCTCATACGCGCAACCTTACACGAGGACTAAGCCTTGCCAATCAAGAACCTCCGCGGGCTGATCGCATAGCAGGTCCGGGGGAAGTGTCACAAGAACACTTCAACATAGACCATAAGGCATGAAGACATAACAATACAAGCCATCTATAATTTTAAAAGCAGTATGTTCTTCATCATCTCGAGATAGGGATTTTGTGGAACCCAGAGTAAGCATCTAGAAAGCACAATAGATCGCAGCTTGAAGTTTGGTCTAGAATTTGATCTTTCATGGGGGGGGAGGATCTTTAGGGCATGCCTTATTGAGGTTTGTTTAGTCGATACACATCCGAAGCTTTGTGCCAACAATAGGGACGTCAACAGGATTGGCCAACCACCAGGTGTGGTGGACCTCTCGTATGAAGCCAACATTGAGCAGCTTCTTTATCTTTTCATGGATTAAGTTTTTCCGGTCGATGGACTGTGTCGAAGTGTTCTTGCGACACTTCCCCCGGACCTTCTATGAGAGTAGTCCGCGGAGGTTCTTGATCGGCAGGGCTTAGGCCTCAATGGAGGTTGCGCATATGAGAGTGGTCAGACAGTGGTTTTTACGTGGTACGGGCCATGAGAGCGTAATACCCTACTCCAGGGTGAGGTTATATTGCTGGTGTGTATGAGTGTGTAGTGTGTGTATGCTTTAGAATGGGGATGAGAAGATTCAACCCTTTGTAACCGTGGCAGTCCGATCATTTTATAGACAAGGCTGGACGCCTTACAAGTGGGGTCTTGGGCCCATCAGGTGGCTTCGGGGTGATCTTATCCTAAAGATCTAAGGCTTCTCGCACAAGCCTCATCTGACTGTGGCTTGAAGACCCACCTTCTTCCTGCCTCAAACACTAGTGTCCCATGCGTAGTCATTGATGATGGCAGGAGATGTCCCGTCCAACTTTCCTGTTGCCATAAAATACCCAATTGGTGGAGTGGGGTAGGTCTGCGACGCCTTTACTATGATGCGATTGGGTGCAACAATACTTGACTGGAGGCGTGCGCCACACCTGTACACCTAGGGAAGGCGCATGCCCTCAATGCGCGACTTGACAGGACGCACCACACCTTAGTCCCACAACCTACCATCCAGGGCAAGTTGCAGGACGCATGGCTGCTCGGGAGCCCTCCTCGGTGGGGGCAAGGGTCCGGAGCCCTCCTCGATGGGAGCAAGGGTCCGGAGCTGGAAGACATGTGGCAGTTTTGGAGTGCTCCTCGGTTGGAGCAAGGGTCTGGAGCTAGAGGACATGTGGCAGCCCTGGAACTTGCCTTAGTAGGGATGTTGGGTCCCGAGATTCTTCTAGCTTGTATGCGAGGGTACCCGGTTTGCAGGGTACCGATAGTGGCCCCCGGGCCCACCTTGGGATAGGTAACGATCCCGTAGGTGGGGCATTTATCTTTTCTTGTAAAAGTGACACCAGCGGGCCCCTTGGGGGTGCTGAAGCTCAAGTAGTGACGCCGACAGCCCCCTTGAGGGGGGGCACTAGAGCTCAGAGAAGTGACGCCAGTGGCCCCATGGGTGCGCCAGAGCTCGAAGAAGTGAAACCGACGACCCTCATGAGGGCGCCAGATCTCAAATAAGTGATGTCGCCGGTCCTCTTGGGGCGCTGGAGCTCGAAGAAGTGATGCTGACGGCCCCCTTGTTGGGCGCTGGAGCTCAAAGAAGTCACGCTGGCGACCCCCATTGGGGGCGCCGAAGCTCGGAGAATTGACACCGATGGCCCCATGTGTGGCATCGATGCTCGCATAAGTGACGCTGATGGTTCTTGCGACACTTCCCCCGTACCCGCTATGAGAGCAGCCTGCGGAGGTTCTTGATCAGCAGGTGTTGATATTTCCTACGCACTACTAAGAATTCATTCCTAACAGGGGTGCCAGAAATGCTTGTTGGCAGTTTTTGATTCTTAAATGAACGTACGCAAGCGCACGAAAACTACCGATGTAGCATTTCCCCTTTAAAGAGTATTCCCAAAGGGTGTCATTTATATTTTGCAAAAGGAAGGCTAGATGGATGTAAAACAATCATCAAGTGGAAAGGCTAGGTTGGTCTAGGTAGGGTCTTAGCAAGGATGGGTTAAATGAAAGTGGAGGTAGTGTGACACACACAAGAGCATCCAATACTAATGGGATAAATGAGGTAATAGAGGGACTAGGCTAAGAGTTGGGTAGATACTACTATTATGCTTCTAATATACATATGCATAGCCTAATTTAGTTACTAATGATCATGTTAATTATGAATTCTCATGCTAAGTGGATTAACACATCGGACATGGGTTTACCCCTAGCAACACTAGGCGACTCCCGCCAAGAGCCTGTAGCATAGCCGAATGTGGAGGATTACAAAGGTCAAATAGGGCTGTCACCACCTATTGCCTACCTCTTCAATTCGTGGGTCTGTGAAACATTCAACGCTACTCCCTATCCTAGCACCATGCTAGCATATTAAGTAGAGTAAACTGCACCAATAGTCCTTGAACTTGTATGGGTGTGTCATCTAGGTGCATGAAATTTTAAAGTGCATATTTGAGTCTATAAACTTGTTAAACTGTGTCATATAGGTCCACAATACCGAAAATGCCCCTTTGTTTTTTGATAAAATTGATACTTGAGCTTTATTTTTCATATTTGTTCTCTTCCAAAATAACCATTGTTATCATAATTCATATTGGAGGCTAACCAAACTGATTTTGGGAGAGAATAAATATAAAATATAAAGCTCAGGTAACAGTTTTGTTAATAAACATAGGGGCATTTTCGGTATTTTGGATTCAAATGACACAGTTTAATAAGTTTATGGACTCAAATATGCACTTCAAAAGTTCATGGACCTAGATGACACACCCAGACATGTTCGAGGACCATTGATGCACTTTACTCTATTAAGTAATTACTTTAAGAGCCTAGGCACAAGCCATCCTAAGGCAATGAACTAAATCATCGTTGAACCAATGTTAATTCATGGCATAAGTGATTCATATTAACATAGTCATATCATAGCTAATTAGACTATAGTGGAGGTTTATAGTGTTTATGATAATGTAATGAGAATGATATAGCACAATCATAAATACTATTTCTACCACAGACATGGAATCCACAATCAGACAAGAAACACTTCATCCAAGTATATGAACAATAGTAGACTAAAGATATTATCTTTATTATGAATAAAGTCACAAATACAAATAGGAATATGGGAAACATACCTTTCCCAATTGGAAAGAGACTCCTACTCCTCTCCTACTTGGACTATGGACTTTCATCTCTACAGCCTATACTCCTCTAAACCTATGGAGAGTACTGGATACAAAGGAAGAATACTCAAGCTGTGTGTGTTGAAGTGAGGGATGTGGGGTCCTATTTATATCTTGGAGAAGGGCGGTTCCCACTACAAAAACCGCGTAAATCAGCCACCCATGACCTCTTCATGTGGGGAGGAGCCTACACGTGGTGTTCGACCGAGAAAGGCGCCAGGACCTAGTCGGCCGACTAGGGGGGTCGGCCGACCTGGTCTTGGCCCCTTTCGTGGTGTGCTTCCTCAAGGTGACTGAAAGGTAGGTCCCATTTACTGATATTTATGGTAAACCATTGTATGGCCTCAGATACTTCTGTTTGTGACCATTTGATCCATGTGGTGCAACGTGGCGTCGCTTGATTGGCTGGAATGATATTTTATAGGATCCATCCCCTTGTTTCAATTCATTTCTACATAGAATCCCTGCATGCACTACTTTCTCCAAGGACATGTGGAAATAGGTTAAATAGAAAGGTGATGTGTGCAAGAAAGTACAATTCCTTCACATAATTGAGTTATATTGATGGGTGAAATTGGTGTATGACAGCCGTCAACAAACTCCCCCAAGCTTATCCCTTGCTCGTCCAAAGCAAAGTCAAGACTTTAGGTTGATGATCAGGAGTTGCTACGATGTTTTTTTTTCAATTGTACAATGTGCACAACAAAATACTCTACCTAGTATTGCAAAAATTGGCATGGTACTTCACCCATCTTAAGTCATTATGGATCTTATGCCATCGCCTATTCATGGGTGGTTGAAATATAGAACTGCAAATGGAGCACACATACCCTAGAAATAAAGTTCCACTCAAATTCTAGAGAGTTTAATTCAGATTTTAAGTATCTCAATTTGATTATCTCATGTCTCTCTTTTCGTGTAGTGGAAATATGTCCTCACCAAGGCATTGTGCCTAATTTCGTCCGACCTCTACATAAGGCTTGTATATGGAGCTTTGTAGGGAATATAGTAGGCATATTTGCAACACATAATATTGCTAAGTCAAAAGAGCAAGCCTTAAAATCAATTCAAAACAATTTGATTCAAGACTTGTGGATGTGTGATGGAATGGAGTGGATGTGGATATTTTGAGATGACTCCTTTTTGAGTGGTCTCTCTTATTTTGCAAGGACGAAACATGGCTACTTCTCTTTTTTTTCTCATGCTTATGATGTAAGCATGCATTTTCTTTTTCTTTTTTCTTGTAGCCATGTCTTCCACTACGTTTTTATGCAATGAATTTTTGAGAGAGTACTAAGCATGAATGATATGGAGTTTCTCTTTTTATTTTGGAATGGTGGTATGATGAAAATTTGTTTACTTCTAGTGTAGAAGTAAAGCATGTGCAAGTGAAGTCTTGAATTCAAAAAGTAATGAACGAAATCTCACATAGGTCTATACTAGTTTGACAAAGGTCAATGTGAAGACAAATAGCATATGCATAGGGTCTATCAATATAATGTATCATATGCCTTTGGTGGGTATTTCCAATCAAATGAGGATAACTTAAATCTTTTTGGAATTTCTACGGAAATCTAAGTTTCACTATCAAACTAGAAATAGCAGCCCTATCACTATATCATATCTCGCAACAACTAAGAATGGATTAAGCTTTTGCTACCCACAATTTCCAAATCAAGGCAAAAGCATCTTTGGCCAGTGAGAGCAATATGTTGGAGAGTAGTAAGTTGTAAACTTGGAACTTAGGAAAATTAAAACAGAGCAACTATTCATAATTTCATCTATGTGAATCCCAAATCATTCTTACTGCGCATCTTTTATTTTATTTGAGAATAAAAACTATCCTATTTTTTATATGCAAGGTGGATAATGGGTAAGTTGAAAATAAATATACAAGGGGTTGATACAATTTACTTCAAGTGTGGGTCCT
Source organism: Tuctoria greenei (assembly GCA_036927565.1). Classification (NCBI taxonomy): domain Eukaryota; kingdom Viridiplantae; phylum Streptophyta; class Magnoliopsida; order Poales; family Poaceae; genus Tuctoria; species Tuctoria greenei. The sequence goes on from JAYESD010000006.1 coordinate 115,666,921, forward strand.
CCCTCATGCTTGTTCTTCACTCACCTCCTTGATGAGGGTTGAACCCTTGATGGTGGAAGTATGCCGCAAGATCGGCTGTTGTTGTTGTAGCAAGGAATTGAAGTTGGTGAATTGAGTGTCCATGTGTTGTTCCCAATCTTGGGTATCTTGGACATGCCCTTGGAGAGTGTTGTAGATGTCACCCGTCCTTACTTCAAGCACCTCCATACGTCTAGAGAGGTCCGTCATTCCATGGCTATAGTCACGATGACTTCTAGCCAAAGTGGAATGACATATTCTCATAGATGTTGGGGGAAAGCTGCTAGAGCTTAAAGTGGATAGGGGTGCCTGCCATGTAGCACCTGGCCATCCACGCCAAGATGGACCTTCGGTCTCATACGATGGAGGTTGAGTCGATCCGGCTGCATCACCCTTTATGCTATCTTCCTCTTCGTACTCATGGACTGTGGAGGTTGTCGGGGGTATGGCTGCTCTCTTGTGCGGCTTCTAGTTACCCTACCAGAGATATTACTTCTTCCGGCTTACTCGATGGGAAGAAGGTCAATGTTTAACGTCCGACATTTGTACAAATGACAATCCGGGTTAGGTAACCAAATTTATTTGACAAAGCCGGGATCATAAAATATCAAAGAGCCATCTTGATCATGCATAAGGGTATGTCCTTGTACTAAGTAATCTTCATCACTTAATTCTCTTTCATTTTCAATGTACTAAAATCAAGAATATTCTAGTGCTCCTACCCTAGTAGCAATATGGGTAATCAATGAAGTGCATTCAATTGGCCCTACCCCTGGATTGTAATCTAACCATTGTGTCATCATGGCAATAACTAGAGCAACTTTTATCTTTTTAATCATGGCAAAAAAAATTCAGCTCATCATCACGCACTATCCTTACATCTCCTCTAGAGAACATAGTCATAGCCATCCATCTATGCATGAAGCGTAAAGTGGGGTTCTGCAAGTGGCTATTCCTAGGTGGACTACATCTGACCTCACCAGTTAAATCTTGCAAAAAAATTTGTTTGTTAAACTTAGGCAAAGTGTTTAAATCTAGCAAAAAACATTTATGGAAGCCTAGAATTTCACTTAAATCTTTCCATAGGATGTTTTTTTCTTTTTGAAATAATCTAAAAGTAATACCATCAAATCCTATTTTGAGTGTGCAAAGGAATTGTATGGAGAGAAGGCGTGAACCTTTCTCCTCTGTGTGAGCAAAGTCTTCCCATCCTAATGCACGCCAAATGGAACAGAATTCGGTATCCAAACCTGTTTTGGAGATCAAATCCAGATCATAAGCATTCGTATGAGAAAACTCACGAAGTTGGAGGAGATTGCGTGCTTCATCTATAACTTCACTTTGGATGTCGAGGTCGTCGTCGTGAAGTTGGTGTGGGTTGCTCCTCTCACCCATGGGAGTGTCCTCTCCTACACTACTCCTCCGTGAACTTGTTCTAGCAGCGGAAGAGGGTCGTGCCCTTTAGTCTCCACCATGGCTTGAGCTTGCAGCCTCCTTCCTATTTCCAAACAACCTTTTCATTCATTTCATGGTCACAACAAGCAAGAACACGACAAGGCAACAACATGAAAGAGGTGATGTTAGTTAAAACAAACCCCCGACGAATTTTCCCTCGAAGAACATGAGAGCAAATTGCAGTTGCAAACAAAAGCAAATCTTTTTGAGTTGGAAATTTGAGCAAGAGTGCTTCAATGAAGAGAAAAAAAATGTGAGCAAGAGTGACTTTGGGGATGAATAAAATAAGGTGAAGTGTGAGGAGAAGAGCTCCTCACGGCCACCTTTTATAGTATGCAATCCCCAATGTTCACGAGGAAACATAATGTAGCCGTTGGAGGAGAGAGAACCAAATTGGCTCCTTCCCCTAATCCGCCGAGCAGGGGGGTCGACCAACCTGACAAGTGGGCCCCTCTGTTCCTTCTTTTGGCAGGTGGATCACCAACGGCTATAGAATAAGCCCGTTGGTGAAATACCAATTTTGCAGTTCAGAAAAATTGTTTTCCAAATAAAAATTCCTTTTTCAAAACCCAATAATTTTTTTTATGTAAAAAATAAAGAAATAAAAATTATAGTTGGGAATATAAGATTCTAAACTTACTAAGAAAATCAAATATGCAGTGGGTAAATCAAACTAAATGGGGAAAAATCAAATGAAGAGAAAAGAAAAGAAAAAATCAAATAAAGGATAACTACCAATTTAACCTATTGGCTAGGTCTCACCACCGTCCGATGAGATGGACATTCCTCCTTCTTCATTTCATGACACTCGAGCCCGGAGGGATGGGTTCGGACGGCTTGTCTTGCTTCTTCCGCAATTCCTTCTTTGGCGGCTTGGTGGACTTGGACCTTTGAGGAGGCCCGGACTTCTCCATCTTCTTGTGGTGTCGGTGTGGACGATAAGATGGGCTTTCCGCATAGATCAAATTCCTCATGAATACAATGAGCGGGTCCACCTTTGGAGGTGTGATTTCGACCTTCTTGAATGTGTTTGACATTTGCCCCATACTTGATATGGATCATGGAGCATTTCTCCAACTTTGTGTGAAAGTTAATCTTCTCCTCCTTGCCATTGACATAGAAATGGATTTCTCCATCTCCCACATCTATGTAAGCCTTCGTGGTGCTTAGGAATGGACGCCCAAGAATGAGCGGTGTATCCTCCTCAACCTCCATGTCGAGCGCCACAAAATCCACGGGTATGAAGCAGTTCCAGATTTTCACCAGGACATCTTCAGTAATAGCCGCCGGATAACGGACTGAGGAATCAGATAGTTGGAGCTGCATTGGTGTTGGAGTAAGCTCCGTGAAGTTCAGCTGGTCGAAAACCACCTTGGGCATCACAATCACACTTACTCAAAGGTCCCAAAGAGCCTTGTCAAAGTGGTGTGCCTCAATTGAGCATGAGATTGTAGGACATCCAGGGTCCTTCTTCTTTTCCGGAAGCCTATTGCGGATGGTTGCGCTGCAGTCTTCCATAAGCTTGACAACCTCAGTGGTGAGCAATGGCTGCATGTTATTTAATATGTCCTTGAGATAGCGAGCATAAGTGGGTACTTGCATCGCATCAATCAAGGGCCCATTGATGTGGATTTTTTGGATGATCTCAACAAAGCGGTTGAATTGCTCATCCACTATTGGCTTGCTTTGCCTATGAGGGAATGGCAATAAGTTGGTGTCCTCAAAGTGTTTGACCATTCTCTCACTAAGTGGTTCACTTATGCCAACTGGGACATCCTCCTTCTCCTTTGTAGTTGTCCTCTTCTCTTGTGTGGGATACGGTGGGTCACGAGTGGTCTTGCCACCTCTCGTAGCCACCGCACTCACTTTCTCCATTGGAGGAACAACTGCAGCCCGTTGAGCTAACTAAGCCTCCAACATCTCACTAAAAACTCAATTGATTATTGAAGGTTGACGATAGTCCTTCAATCTTGGCATTGATGCTCTCTAGGGTCTTGTCATTAGCCGACAACTTCTTGGATAGAGCATCATTGATCTTCAGCTGGCGAATGGAAGGTTCTCTCAAGTTGGGCCAATTTCCATTGTTTCCATTGTTGTTGTACCCTCCTTGAAAGAATAGGTGTTGTTGTCCCCATCCTTGACCTCCTGGACAATAGCCATTGTTGTTTCCATTGTAGGCTACGTATAGGGCATCCTTACGCGTTTCTGGGCAGTCATTGCCCAAATAGCTCTGTTGCCACCGACTTCACAAGGAAGTGAGAATCTAAGGCATAGGCATTGCCACATACTTCACTATTTCCTTGTCCATCAATCTTCTTCATAAGGAGGTCCATATTGGCAGCGATCATGTCCACCTCCTTCAAGGTGTTCAAGCCTCGCTGGCGGCTATGGAGACGCTCGTCGCTCCATCCCATGTTTGACACCATCTTCTCAATCAAAGCTTTGGCTTTGGGCACCGTCAATGAGAAGAAGGAACCTCCAACAGCAGCATCAACAAGGTCACGCGCGGAATGGATCAGCCCGTTGTAGAAGTTTTGGATAATGAGCTAGTCATCCATCCCATGGCAGGGACAGGCTAGGATATACTCCTACAACCTTTCCCAAGCCTCGAGAATAGATTCATTCGCATCATGATGGGAAAAACTTGGCGAGGAATGACGTAGAACACTTCTCCAAAGTATCTACAGCACTTCGGTTCACGTGGAACCACTATTTCTATTTCCCAAGAAGAGAGAATGGGAAGAACCTAAGACAAACAACATCAGGGGATACATCATTAATCTTAAAAGTTTTGCAGATCTTATGGAAATTTTGCAGGTGAGCACTTGCATCCTCGTTAGCCTACCCACAAAATGGGTTGGTTTGCACTATAGTGCTTAGGCGAGTCTTGATTTCGAAGTTTACGTCTCCCGTGTTAACAGTGGTCCCAATAGGCACATTGTTAGCAGAGGGAGCTGAAAACTCACGAAAGGGTCTTTTGGGACATTGGTGTTTCGGTTGGTTGTGTGGTTGTGCTGGCTTGCTTTGCCGCTCGAAGATTATGTGGAGTAACGACATGAGGTCGATCTCTCAAAAGGGATTCGAGATCTTCAACAAAGTTATTCGGCAAGCGGAAACCAGACATAGACTAACCTGTTTTCACATAGAATGCAAAAACAAAGAAGGGTCATCATACTAAAAACTACCAGGGTCCTATTCTAAACAAAGAAGGGTAAAAATACTTCAGCTGCCCTCCCCGGCAACGGCGCCAGAAATGCTTGTTGATATTTCCTTCGCACTACTAACAATTCATCCCTAGTAGTGGTGCTAGAGATGCTTGTTGCCAGGTTTTGATTCTTAAATGAACGTCCACGAGCGCACAAAAACTATCGATGTAGCATTTCCCCTTTAAAGAGTATTCCCAAAGGGTGTTATTTATATTTTCCTAAAGAAAGGCTAGACAAAAGTAAAACAATCATCAAATGGAAAGGTTGGGTTGGTCTAGATAGGGTTTTAGCAAGGATGGGTTAAATGATAAGTGGAGGTAGTGTGACACACACAAGAGCATCCTATCCTAAGGCGATAAATGATGTAATTTGGGGACTAGGCTAAGACTTTGGTAGATACTCCTACTTTGCTTCTAATGTACATATACATAGCCTAAGTTAGTTACCAATGATCATTTTAATTATGAATTCTCATGCTAAGTGGATTACTACATCGAGCACGGGTTTATCCCTAGCAACACTAGATGACTTCCGCCAAGAGCCTGTGGCATAGCCGAACGTGGAGGATTACAAAGAACAGATAGGGCTGTCACCGCCTACTGCCGACCTCTTCAATCCGTGGGTCTACGAGACATTCAACGCTACTCTCTATCCTAGCACAATGCTAGCATATTAAGTAATTACCTTAAGATCCTAGGCACAAGCCATATTACGACAATGAACTAAATCATCGTTGAACCAATGTTAATTCATTGAATAAGTGATTCATATTAACATAGTCATATCGTAGCTAATTAGACTATAGTGGAGAATTATAGTGTTTAAGATAATATAATGAGAATGATATAGCACAATCATAAATACTATTCCTACCACATGCAAGGAATCCACAATCAATCATGAAATGCTTCATCCAAGTATATGATGTGGCACTCGGTTCTGAAAAATGAACCAAGTGTTGTATATGTGTGCCCACGATGTTTAACATAAATACACAAGTGATTCACAAATTATAACAGATAATTACTACAATTCAAATTATTAAATAAGTAATTTTATTACAATATTCAAGGAATCCTCATATTACAACTCTAATGATCATTATTGAACTATAAATGCAAGGGAAATTATCTAATTAAGCAAACTAAGCATAAGTTATAGCGCGGCTCCATGCAACACCATAGGCAAAGCTTACGGCAGCACACAACCTACTCCTCATTAACGTCGTGATACTCCCAATTCTGACCTGCAACTGTTGGTGGGGGAATTGGAAGGGTGAGTACATGTCGTACTCATCAAGTGTGGAAGCATGACATGTAGCTTAAACAAGGCATGATAATACACAATGGCTAATTGTTGAAAAGTACATTTAAAACATGTAGAAAAGCATTATACTATGTCTATGTGAAGTAATCCGATCATATACCACATAATTAACATAATACAAAACCACATTCAATAACCATTACCATTATTCTAGATTATTACCATCACCATCATCCATGTCCATAACCATACCGGTTCCAAAACCACAACACTCCCAGAACCAATGTTTCCCTCTAATCATGTAGGTCATCCAGGTGCTCTTAACCGGGAGTACGACTATCATGATTGTACAACTGTACCCACAAGTTCGTGATTTCATCACCCGTCGGTGACTAAAGAAACCTCCCTTATGCCTATTAGACTTCCTTAGGTGTATGACCAAGGGACCACAAAATAGCCTTTACAAAGGGACTACCAGCATGTATGGACCCACTGAGGTTTCACCGGTGGCGATGTCTCCAACTTAGCACATCCTAAACCAAGGGCCCCCTCTTTTGCCGTTTGGATCCTAGGGAGTCCCACCAGTCATACAAATAAAATCTGGCTCCCCTTCCCCGCTCTTCCAAATGGTCCGCACAATACTAGCAATAACCAAATTAATCAGCTACGCCGCACCCATACTTGGCCTCGTGGTGGCACTGTAGCCCTGGCCTATTCTAGCATGAAACGGTCCTTAGATCCAAGGCAAGCAAAACCACCATAACATCCAACCCAATCCACAAACCATACTTGCTTAGATCTCCCAAGTCCCACATTACCATTTAACCATGTTCATCAATTTACATCATCCATATGTGCATTAATTCATAGTTAAGTCATTTGGTTGTTTTCCCATCCCAATTAATTAGAGCAAAGCAAAAAGGTGAAAAGCCCTTCCTGGCACACTACAACATATCCCAAGCGACAAGGATGGTCAAAAAAGTCTAGTAAACACCTATAAATGGGTTTCCCATCAAATTGACACAAGCATGCAGTTTCGCAAACAAAACATCTAAAAACACGATCAATATAGTCAAGGACACTTGCCTTGCTCCTAAGATTGGTTAGGGTCAAGGACTTCAAAATTCTAGTACTGGAGGTGCTCGACAGCACCCTCTAGCGCAACACCTTCTATACGTATCGACAAAAATGCAAAAACACAAAATTCAATCAAATAATGCTCATATAGTACTCAATATGACATGTCATGCATGATAAATGCAATTATGTGGTCAAACTTGTTAATAAGTTGCTATTAATGTTTACCAGCTAGTTACAAAGGTTTCTAACATGTTTGTGATTGATTCGGTTAATTTGAAATTAATTCAACAAAATTGAGATTTAGAGGTCGGACAAGTCCGGTACCAGGGCCGGACTAGTCCACCCTGCGCAGAACCAACTAATTAGGGTTTGCCAAGGCTTCCTTAATTTGGGAGAATTGGGACTGAATTCACGTGGAAAAAGAGAAAGTAGAAGGTGTACCACGTGTGTAGAACTCCAAAGGGTCGAGAATTAAAGATGAAACTTGGATCTTGACGATCTAGGGTTGATGATGAAGAGTTGATGGTGAATTGGTGGTGAAGAACAAAAAACATGAATCTTCCTCCTCCTTGCTGTTGGATCTTCTCTTGATGGCGGCTCTCACGAACTATGGTTTGGTGGTCTTTTAATTGTGGCAAAGAGATGTAAAATTGGGGTGTTGGTTTGTTTATATAGGGGTGGAGGGTTAGGGTTGGGTGGATTTCGTGTTCAAGGCAGTGGAGGCCGTGTAGGGGTCCCACATGGGCTCCAAAGAGGTTAGACACGACGTCCGTGGGCCCAATGAACGTAAATACCCAATAACAAGTCGTGGAGGAAAAGATTGAATCTGAGTCGGGCTCACCGGACAAGTCCGGTCTTGTCCAGAGAGGAAAACAGACAAGTCCGACATAGATCGGACAAGTCCGAGGATTTGACAACTTATTCAAAAACCGGACCAAATATCGAACTAGTCCGCACTCAACAACGGACAAGTACAAAATGAAACAGAGACTTGATCGGACTAGTTCGCAGCAAAAACGGACAAATTCAGACGGGTTTCAGAGGGGAAAACCGGACTAGTGCGGGGTACCAATAGGAAAAGTTCGTACTTCTATAGACTTTTAAGTGTTATTTTGCTTCTAATTCATTTTAAACTTGTTCTTTTATGTTGCATAATATTAAACATGTTTAAGAATGTATGCAATGCATGATGTATGAAAATGAGGGTGTTAGAAACCTACCCCCCTTAAAATAAAATTGCCCTTGAGATTCGACGTAGAAGGGAAAAGATAGGGAAATTTTTTTCTTGAGATCATCTTCTAGTTCTCAAGTTACTTCCGATTCTGTATGATGCTTCCATTGTATTTTGCACCATCTAGTCACCTTGTTCCTTGTGACTCTCTCCTTGGTATCCAATATTTTGACCGGTTGCTCGGCATAAGTCAAATATGCCTCTAATTCCAATTCTTCCATTGGCACTTATTCTTCTGGTACCCTCAAGCACTTCTTGAGCTGTGAAACATGAAACACATCATGGACATCTGAAAGATGTGTTGGCATCTACAGTTTATAAGCTACTTATCCTCGTTTGCCCAAAACCTTGAATGGTGTCATATAGCGAGGTGCCAACTGGCCTCTGACGTTAACCCACTTATTACCTCGCATAGGTGACACTTTGAGGTAAATGAAGTCCCCCACTTCAAAGGCTAGGTCTTTTTGTCTATTATCCACATACCCTTTTTGTCTTGATTGGGCGGCCCTCAAATTTTTGCGGATTATTTGGACTTGTTTTTTAGCTTCTTGCAACACATCAGGTCCAAATACTTTTTTCTCCCCTATCACTTTACAAAACAAGGGTGTCCTACACTTCCTTCCATATAGTGCTTCATATGGTGACATCATCAAACTTGCTTGGTAACTATTGTTATATGAGAATTCCTCATATGGCAAGCTTTTGTCCCAACTTTTTCCATGCTTTAAAGCACAAGCTCTTAACATGTCCTCTAATATCTGATTCATTCTCTCGGTTTGTCCATCGGTTTGCAGGTGATATGCTAAGTTGTTGTTCAACCTTGTACCCGTAGCTTCATGCAGTTTCTGCTAAAACCTAGAGTTGAATTGAGAACCTCTATAGGACAATATCTTATTTGGTACCCCTTGTCGGCACACAATGTGCTCCGTATACAACTTTGCCAGCTTCATGGTGGTATGTGGTCTTGACAGGAGTAAAATGAGTTGATTTGTGATCCACAATAACATATATGGAGTCATAACCGGACTGGGTTCGCGGTAATCCAACTGTGAAGTCCATTTTAATTTATTCCCATTTCCATTCCGGAGTCTTCAATGTCTGCAATAATCCAGCTGGCCTTTGATGTTCAGCTTTGATCTGCTGGCACAAATCACACAAGGCTACATATTCAGCTATGTCCTTTTTCATGCTATCCCAACAATAACATGTCTTCAAATCCTTGTACATCTTTGTAGTATCGGGGTGAAATGAGTAAGGTGAGTCATGTGCCTCCTTTAGATCGTTTTGCGAAGTTGCTTCACATTAGGCACAACAATCCTCTTTCCATGCCATAAATTACCATGGTCATCCTCATCAAACCTGAATTCTCTCCCCTCTTTGGACCTTTCCTTAATTTCTTGGATTTCCTCATCCTTTGTTTGTGCTTCTCGAATTTCTTGCTCCAACATCAGGTTTAACTCCATTATCCCCATCTCATTCACAAATCCGAGATTCAACCATTGAAACTCCATGCAACTCAGATGGCATGGTAGCTCTCAGACCGTGAGTTGGTGACTTACTTCCTTTTGACTCAAAGCATCGGCCACTACATTAGCCTTCCCCGAGTGATAGTTGATTTCCACATCAAAATCCTTGATGAGCTCCAACAATCTTCGTTGCCTCAAATTTAGAACAGTTTGAGTGAATATGTACTTGAGACTCTCGTGATCCATGTAAATCTCACACCTGTGACCAAGAATGTAGTGCCTCCATATCTTCAAATCATGCACTACGGCTGCAAGTTCGAGATCATGCACTGGATAATTCTGCTCATGTTTCTTCGATTGCCTCGATGCATAGGCTACTACTTGACCTTCTTGCATGAGCACACATCCAAGTCCTTGTCTTGATACATCACAATAGATATCAAAACTTTTACTCACATCTGGCAAAACCAACGTAGGTGCTGTTGTCAACCTCTTCTTAAGCTCCTCAAAACTGTCATGACAAGCTTGAGTCCGTTTGAATGTCTTTCCCTTCATCAACAATTCAGTCATGGGCTTGGCTATTTTGGAGAAATCCTTGATGAATCAACGGTAATATCCAACCATTACGAAGAAACTCCTTATTTCCTTGACATTCTACGGCTGTTCCCACCTTAGAACATCTCTTACTTTTCCTGGGTCAACTGATACTCCTCCTCCCGAGGTGATATGACTCAAAACCATACTTCCCTTAACCAAAACTGGCACTTGCTGAATTTAGCATATAAATGATGTTCTCTCAATTTTTGTAATGTGAGCCTCAAATGCTTTTCACTCTTCGAGTAGATCATAATATCATCAATGAACATTACAACAAACTTGTCCAAGTACTCCATGAAAACCTTATTCATGAGGTACATAAAGTATTCAGGTGCATTTGTCAAACCAAAGGACATCATGGTGTACTCATAAGATCCATACCGTGTCCGAAAAGTTGTTTTGGATATATCCGACAGTATTATCTTCATTTGGATGTAGCCTGACCTCAAATCAATCTTGGAGAAAACACGGGCACCATTCATCTGATCAAACAAATCCTCTATGCAAGGCAAGGTATACTTGTTCTTGATTGTCACCTCGTCGAGAGCTCGGTAGTCCATACACATCCTTTGGAATCCATCCTTCTTGTCTACAGAAAGCACTAGTGCTCCCCAAATTGAAGAGCTTGGACGAATAAAACCCTTCTCTAGTTGCTCTTGAATCTGCTTCTTGAGCTCCGCTAACTCTTTAGGAGGCATCCTATATGGCCTCTTAGCTATAGGTGCAGTTCCAGGTATTAAATCAATAACAAAATCAATGTCGAGATCAGGTGGCATACCTAACAAATCATCTGGAAACACATCTAAAAACTCGCACACCACTGGAATCTCTTCAATTGTGGCACTGTCCATGTGATTAAGCTCAAATTGCTTCGTTGCATGTTTAGATGCTTCAATGTCTATGGTGATCCCTTCCCTATTAGTCAACTTCACCGTCTCTGTGGCACATTGTATGACTCAATTGTGCTTCCTCAACCAGTCCATACCAAATATAATGTCCAGTCCTTGAGACTACAAAACAATGAGGTTGGCAAAGAAGTCTACCCCCTTATTCTAAGGCTTACTTTTGGACATACTATATTTGTTCTCATCTCTCCTCCAGGAGATTTAACCAACAAAATATACTTCATATGAGAGATAGGCAAACTATACTTGGCAACATACTTCAATGCAATGAATGAATGCGATGCTCCAGAATCAAATAACATAGTCGTCGGGTTGGAGTTTGCGAGAAACATACAAATAACCACCTCATCCGCTTGTTGCGCTTCCTCTTTAGAGACATGGTTCTCATTGCCACGAGCAAAATTTTGTTGTCAATGGTTGCCTTGTGGTGCTCCTCCATTAAATTTTGGGTTCTGTCTTGGAGCATTGCTTCCTTGACCAAGGGCTGACTTGGGACATTGAGATGCAAAGTGTACTTCCCCACTACAAGTATAGCACGACCTTGCTGCACCAGAATTGTTTGGACGAGCTTGATTTTGAACATTTGCAGGAAAGCTGGCGCGAGATGCATATGGCATTGGAGGCCGAGGTGCTTTCATAGCGGGTCATTGCTGTACGGACTGGGGCTCAGCTGGACGAGGTTGATAACCAGGGCATTGAGCAGGCGCAGGAGTGTTGTAATAATGGCGCATTGGGTGGTGCACATCGTGGGTGCACATTGCTTTCTTGTTGCTGTCCTTGATATGGTGCCTTCCTCTTAGTTTCTAGCTCCATCTCACAAACCTTGTTTTCAACCACAATTGCTTTGTCCACAAGCTTCTAGAAGTTGGCATAGTCATAGTTGAGCAATTGCACTTGGATTTCATTGTTAAGGCCCCTCATAAACAAATATTGAGTCCGGTTGTCCCGGCTGACATCCTCCGGCGTATACCTTGAAAGTTGAGTGAATTTACCAAGATATTCACTCACGCTTGATCTTCCTCGCCTCAAGTTCTCAAATTCCTACCTCTTAAGGATCATAACACCTTCTGGCACATAATGGGAACGGGAGCTCTTATTGAACTCGGCCCAAGTGGTCCTCTCCTGACACTCTTGGGCGTTGCATAAAGAATTCCACCAATTCGTAGCTGCTCCAACTAGTTGATGAGAAGCAAATAGGACCTTCTCCCGGTAACTTTATTGGACAATAGCAAGCTTCTTCTCCAAAGACATCAACCAATCATCCGCCTCCATAGGATCAATAGCTTGAGCAAAGGTGGGTGGCCTAGTCCTCATAAACTCTTCCAACCGGTTATGGGGTCGTGTGAGGACCGGGGTCCACACGTTCCAGGAATCGCATTGGGTGGTGTTGTGCAATATAACCAACACAAATATTTTGTTTTACAAGATGATTCTCCTTTACAACATAATATACAACACAGCGGAATATTATATGCTCACACCCTCAACTAACCATGCATAAGTTAATAATACCTGCAAAAACCACAATAGAGCAACCGTGAGCATGACGCTCAACAAGACTTAATCGTCTCACCTAGGGCATGAAACTCTACATGCTAGAAACTCTAAATACCGGAAGTTGAATTTGCATAAAGGACATGCCTACAAGTAAATCCTTTCTTTCATTTTTGGTATGAAGTTAATGCTTCATATAAAGTAAATTTAGTTTGCATTACAACTACATCATACAAGTTTGCAATACACTTATATATCAAGAAGTATCAAATTCCAATAAACCCTATTCACTTCTTACTACGTCAAGACTCAGTGTCAAGTATGCTCAAATAAACGCGAGCGATGGTGATTGCAACCAGTAGACACCCGGACTGCACGACACGTATGCCCATACTCAGAGTTGCAACGGCACACTCCACTGATATCACACGTAGCCACCTTTCCCAAGACTCACCCACATCAAAACAGTTCGATCAACCAGAACAGTGAGCTTCCTCAAGGTGCACCTCCACCGTGAGATGTTCATGAGCGAGTTGACTCCCACCGTACTAACAGCCGACAGACCTTAATCGCCATAGGCATGACTACGCAGCCAGGACCATGTCCTGCCGCATCCTATGCTCCTGACCAGCCTTCAATTTATTAAAGTGAATCCTCACGATTAAACACATAATTCCAATCCAGTGTAAACAAAGTACTAGTCTTGCGAGAAGGTTCCAACCTCTTGACTTCTGCCATTTCTTCCAACTAGACATTAAGCATAGCATATCGAAACTTGGAATATTAATCTACCCAAACCTTTCTCTGGATTATTCTGGTCATGCAATTGGGTTTCATTGCACAAGACCTAATGCACAATACATCTCATCCATATAGTATATAGAAATGAAAACTTTGCAAAATTTCTTAATTGAAAACCGGTGCTTGCCTTTTGGTTGAAATAAAAGTCAGCGACGATAAGTTAGTAGCCTTCATCGAGAAATTATGCCACGACAGAATCACAATAGAAATCCTCAGCTCCGGGTTGTTCTTCTTGTCGGCCACCTTCGTCGCGTGTACTATCGAAATGAAATGCAAATAAGAGATTGCAGTTTATTAATATAACAATTAAAGTTGATTATAACTCAAGAAGGATTAATACATAGCCAGGTCTGAAAGTTCTGTTGCTTGAAATGCACAGCAACAGAGAGGAAACAAGATGAACTTAGGCAATGGAAATATGAAGTGAAATAGATATTGTTTTGTACATAGAGATGTGATCTCAATTTATACAGGTTCAACAGATGCTCTGAGCCTGAGAAAATTACAGTGAGTTCGTATGGTCATGAAGAACAACCATGTAAGTTTCAGATACAGTAATGGAATATTTTGGTCTACATAACTTCTTAAGTGTTTATCCTTCTCTGAATTGTCATGGACAAACAGAGGCTTTAGCATAGGTAAAACTAGGTTTTTTGGATACAGGGGTTCATATAGAGTCTAACACAATTAGTTTTACATTTTTCTAATCATTATACAGGGATATATGAAATTTACAAGTTCCAACAATATTCTGAATAAGTCTTTGATGTGTTTCCTATTTTTCTAAACACAGAAGAAAAAAATCCAAGTTTGATCCAGTAACTGAAGTCCAATGGTTCTGAAATTTTTACTGGAGATCAAAGTTATTTAATGGAAGACTGTGGCAAATTTTCGAATTTTCTAATAAGTAAATCACCTGGAAATAAATTTCTAACGATTTAATTTGTTGGAATTATTAAGCAAAAACCAGGGACTTTCATAGCCAATAATTTACACCAGCGCAAACTACTTGCCATGAGGAATCCAAAAAAATTTATTTCACAATTTTTAGACATTTCTACTGGCCATGGTGAATTTCTAAAGATTGGGTAGTTCCTGCAATTATTTCTCTATTGGAAATTGGATGAACCGTTGACAGTGGGCCCCACTATTTGAAATGGGCCACTGAGGTGGAAGTAAAAGAATGGCCACAAATAAACCCGTGCAGCCACATGGGATCCCAGCAACATTTTGATCCGGCCATGCTATGATAGGCTGACAGGTGGGCCACAGCCCGGCCTTATACAACCTTTGGCCCCAGGGCAGGGGACCGGCGGCGCCCCTGGCTGCAACGGCGGCGCTCTTGGCTGCCACGGTGGCGCCCCTCTCAGGCGGCCCTCCGCTTAATCTCCCGATCCCTAAACCACCGTCTGGGCCTAAAACAACACGGGGAGCACTTTGGAGTTGTCGGGAAAAGCCAAGCATGGCCGGAAGCGGTGTCTCCACTGCGGCGGCAGTCGACAAAGCTCCGGCGAGGCCGTCCGGTGCACAGAGAGCTCCATAGCGCTCGGCATTTGATCGCATGGCACTAGTAGGCGATGAGGAACAAGAATATAAACTAAAATCGGGGAGAAATTGACTGGAAAAAAGGATTACACTGGTGACCTAGGTCACAAGCATATGCGGGTACAAAAACTCGAAGAACAGAGCCTAGTATTGAACATTTTCTTTGGTTTTTGATTCAGGGGGTTCATATGGTCCTGAGGAAGATCTTATCTAACTACATTGAAAAATAGTCGTACGTAGAATCCGAATTGCTTGGCGGAAATTTCCCCTATTCTTGAGAACGACCAAATCAAAATTTTGAACTCCGGCTAAACGGTGCTACGAATGGACTAGCAACAAATGGGACAACACAGTGGAGTTGTGGCGAAACTAGGGGCGTCTTTTGTTGCATGGAAGACGGACGAGACGACCGGGTGTCGATGAACAGGGGTGGCACCATTTTGAGCTCCGCAAATGAAACACTCGCCCTGCTTGAGTTGGGGAGGCCAGAAGCGGTGCCGGCTTTCGTCGAGCAGGTAGAGGCAACGTCGGCGCAGCTAGCCACCAGCTATGTACGGTGGAAACCAACAAAGACGCCGGCTGACGGGATTCCACAGACGTTCTTGGATGGCGGCCAGAAAAATCCCAGCGCGCCGGAGCAGAGATGAAAGAATAACAAGCCTGGGTTTGTGACGATATGAAGAGCAAGGTTTGGGGGCATGCTGTGGCCATGCTGTTGATGGGGATGTGGCACATGCAGCAGGTGTGGTGGCGCCAAGGGAGGAGCAGAGAAATGGAACACGTTTTGCTCTGTTGTGCTGCTTCACTGGATGACAAGTGGGTCCCATGCTCTCCTCCTAATCCATATTTTCCAGTGCAAAAATCTTCAGTCAATACTCCCACATTGTGGTTGAATTATCATTGATATTCATTTGAATTTGACAAAATTTATGGCACATCCAAATCTGAACTTTTCATTGGTGAATAGTTCAAAAATTCAAATCTGAATTTGAATTCATATTTTAAAATTTTGTCTTACTTTCCCTCCCTATTTTTCCAAAACCAGCAAGGACCTCAAAAGAATTACATTAATAATTTTCTGTGCTAAAATCTTACATTTGTTGTGTTAGACTTGAAGTTGAACTAAGTTTGAAATTTTTAGCTCCAGTCATTTGAATTCTATTAAGTAACCCATACACAAAAATCCTATTTTCTTTTCTCTTTTATTTAATTTCCCAAACTGAATTGCATAGTTTTATTTTTTGGGGTCTTACATCCCTCCCTCCCTTAAAACAATCTCGTCCCGAGATTACAAAAGAGAGACAAAACGGTAGAGGGATTAACGAAGATGTGACGATAACAGGTCCGGATACTTTGTCCGTAGACAATCTTCACTCCCCCATGTTGCTTCCTCGACGGTGTGGTTACTCCATAGAACTTTATAAAACCACATCGTCTGATTTCTTGTGACACGAGACTTTTCATTGATAATCCGGATTGGATGCCCGACGTAGGTGAGATCCAGTTTCAATTCTTCCAATTCTTCAATGCTGATGACGGTGGAGGGTTTGAGATATTTCTGTAATTGGGATATGTGGAAAATGTCATGAACACCAGCTAGAGTTGTTGGTAACTCCAATATGTAAGCAACAGGACCACATCTTTCAGTGATAGCAAATGAACTGATGAATCACGGAGCCAACTTTCCTTTTACTCCAATCCATGAATTCCTTTCATCTGAGAGACAGGGAGATACACTTGGTCTTCGATGTTGAAGCTTAAAGGGCGACGCCTTTTATACGCATAACTCTTTTGCCGAGACTGAGCGGCTTTGAGATTTGCTTGGATCATTTTAGCTTGCTCTTCTGCTTCTTTTACCAATTCAATTACATATACAACTCGTTCACCAGATTCACACCTATTGAGTGGTGTGCGGCACTTACGACCGTAGAGAGCTTTATAGGGTGCCATTTTGATACTAGATTGATATCCGTTGTTGTACGAGAATACCGCCAACGGTAAATGATCATCCCAATTTTTACTGTGGTGTATGGCACATGCTCTTAACATATCCTCAAGTATCTAATTTACCCTCTCGGTTTGTCCGTCGGTTTGAGGGTGATATGCGGAACTACGAATTAACTTTGTTCCCAATGATGCATGTAGCTGCTCCCAAAAACGAGCAACAAACAGCGATCCGATACAATGGTGCGGGGAACTCCATGTAAGCACATAATTCTTGATATGTATAAGTCCGCATATTTCTTAGCATTATAAGTGGTATGCACTGGCATAAAGTGTGCTGACTTAGTTAACTAGTCAGTGATCACCCAAATGGAATCGTGCTTGTGAAAGGTGAGAGGCAATCTAACAATGAAATCCATACTCAGATTTTCCCATTTCCATGCAAGTATCCTCAATGGTTGCAGCAGTTCGCTTTTCCTCATGTGATCAGCTTTTACCCTCCGACACGTGTCACACTCGGACACATACTTTGCTATTTCTCTCTTCATACGTGTCCACCAAAATTTAGTACGAAGATCTTGATTCATTTTATTGCTGCCAGGGTGGATTGAATATTTGGACATATGAGCCTCATCCAAAATGTTTTTCCGCATGTCCATGTCCCAGGGTACCACTATTCGATTCTTGAACCATAGAGTTCCTAGTTTGTCTTCCCGAAAACATTTCATTTCTCCACTTTTAAGTCTCCTTCTAATATGAGACATTCCCTTGTCTTTCTTCTGAGCCTCTACAATCTCCTCTCTGATTGTAGGTATGAGAGCAAGGTTATAAAAAGCTACATAAGGAATCAAACACAGACTTGGTTCATCATCTTCCATAGGACCGATGGTCAAATTATGAACATGAGACTTTCGACTAAGTGCGTCGGCAACCACATTGGCCTTGCCGGGATGATAATGAATCTCAAGTTCATAGTCTTTGATTAACTCTAACCATCTCAATTTTCTCATATTTGATTCCTTCTGTATGAATGTGCACTTCAAACTTTTATGATTTGTGTAGAGATGGACTAGATTCCTCGTTAAGTAGTGTCTCCACATCTTCAGTGCAAGAACTACTGCTACCAACTCTAAATCTTGTGTTGGATAGTTGTGTTCATGATTTCGGAGTTTCCTTGATCCATATGCAATTTATCTTCCATCTTGCATAAGTACGCAGCCCAATCCGATGCCGGATACATCACAATAAACATCAAAAGATTTTGTCGTATCAGGTTGAGCCAAAATTGGGGGTGTTGTGAGATGCTTCTCTAGAGTTTTGAAGAATTTTTCACATGATTCACTCCATACATACTTGCTGCCCTTCTTTAATAAGTCTGTCATAGGCTTTGCAATTTTTGAGAAACTTGGAACGAATCTCTGATAATAGCCTGCTAAATCCAAGAAACTACAGACATCATGTATGGAGGTGGGAGATTTCCATTTCAGCACTTGTACCATTTTACTTGGATCCACAGCTATGCCTTCTGCTAAAATAATATGACCAAGGAATGGAACATGATTAATACAGAACTCACATTTACTGAATTTGGCATATATCTTGTGATCACGCAATCGTTGAAGCACAATCTTGAGATGTTCGGTATGTTCCCCTTCTGACTTTGAGTAGACCAAAATATTTTCGATGAACACCACGACGAACTTGTATAACTATGGCATGAATACTGAATTCATCAAGTACATGAAATGCGCTGGGGCATTTGTGAGATCAAAATACATAACCAGATACACATAAAGTCCATATCTAGTTGAGAATGCCGTCTTCGATATATCTTATAGTCATATCTTAATCTGATAATAACCAGACCGAAGATCCATTTTAGAGAATACCGTAGCACCCACTAATTGATCGAAGAGCACATCAATACGTGGTAGTGGATACTTGTTCTTGATAGTCACGACCTTAAGCGGACGATAATCCACACATAGCCTCAATGTATTGTCCTTCTTCTTGACAAAGAGAGTCGAGCATCCCCAAGGTGATGAGCTCGGACGAATGTATCCTTTACTCAAAAAGTCATTCAGCTGCCCCTTTAATTCAGCTAACTCCTTAGGTGCCATTCTATATGGTCTTCGAGGGATAGGTGTAGTTCCTGGTATTAATTCAATCTTGAATTCCATATCTCAGTCAGGCGGCATATCCGGCAGATCATCGGGGATTACATTTGGGAAATCACTGATCACTTGAATGTCTCCCGACTTACTTGTTTCAGAATGATAGACTGCTGCACTTTCTTGAACCATGTTCTCAAGAATTAAGGTGTGGTGGCCGTGAGCTGAAGAGTTCAGTTCAACCATGCGAGGACTGATGTTTAGAACAGCTTCGTGGTTGCTTAACCATGACATTCCAAAGATTGCATTGATCTTTTGACATTCAAGGATTATAAGAGTAGTGGGATATATTCTACCACCCAGACGTATTGGTGCTTGAGAGATGACATCACTTGTAGTAATATTACCTCTGGGTGAAGATATAAGATAGCGATGTTTTGTCGTAGTGGTTGGAAGCTGGTGCTTGAACACAAAGGATTGACTTATGAAATTATGTGTAGCACCAGAATCCAAGAGAATCAATATAGGTATATGGTTGAGAGTGAACATTCCGGCTAACACGATTCTCCTTCCGATAAACCCTATATCGGTACCCTGCGTACCTGGTACACTTTAGTACCATGAAGAGTACAAGAGACTTCTACCTGATGGAATTGAAGGTACTTTTAGGTCCCACATATCACACTGCGCAGAACCCGCTCCCCTCATATGGCTAGCTCCTGAGCTAACTCGTATAAAGGAAAGCCGGAGCTAAATTCCTAACATAGGGAAGCTCTGGCGTCAACACATGTACAACGGCTCCGGACCTAACCCCAAGCAGAGAGGAGCTCCAGTGGTGACACGTGTATAGTAGCCCCGGACCTAACCCCCCTGTAAGGGAGAGCTCCAGAGCTTTTACGTGTGGATCCTTCGGACCTTCATCGACGTGTAAACTGGCAGATCTCCTTCAGCATGAGCCATCAAGTGTAATTAAAGCGGTAGTTACAATATGTAATTACATGTTGTTAATGCTGTATTAATGACACACGATCAAGAGCACTGTTAATAGGGGTAACACAACCATTAAGGCACGTTATCACACTATTAATCATACCTAATACTCTTTAGACAGTTTATTAGGCCATCAAATACGACATGACCACATGTCGGGCCAGGCAAGCTTTATAACGGTCAGTCCTTAGAACTATAACAGGGTTGTACTGCACGAACATCGGGGAGGCAATTCAACTTGATCCTAGCTGACCAGCTCACGATACAGCAAGACAAACCTCGTGGAGTAGGGTGTTACGCTCAGGCGGCCCGAATCACGTAAATCTCTGGTGTCATCATCTTGATCTTGATCTCTGCGTGCCCCAACCACAAAAGAACCTCCGCGGGCTGCTTCCTAGCAGGTCCAGAGGAAGTTTCATTACAAACACTTTGACATTTGGCGTGCCAGGTAGGGGAGGGCAATCCCGAGATCACAAGATGGTGAATTCTTATGCTGGATCCTCCAATAGTAACCACGTTGGACAACCTGCTGGAGGCAATCCCTCCAACGTCCGACAACCAGCAGGTGCCATTGCTCCACCAGGCGCTATAGCACCACAACCACCATCTGTTCCGGTAAATAATGCTAGTCAACAAGATGGGGCATATGCGTCGATCACTGCATCGGCAAACAACAACCCTGAGCACGCGCTCATTGCTATGCAAGATCTTCTACAACACCCACAACCTCCAGGTGCACCCCAGCGTGCTATGGAGCAGTGGAGAGCTGATGTTGACCATCTGGTTGCAGCTGTGGCTGCAGGCATCAAAAATCAAGGTCCTCCGCCTTCAGGGCGAGCACCTTCATAGCGACAGACCTTGTCCGGCCGACTTGGTCCACAAGTCTCGCAACAGAAGAGACATGCTGCATCTCAGCAGTTGACTTCGTTGCCTCTCGGGGCACAACACACCCATACCATTACCAGGTTCTGACTCATGACCCGCGGTCGGAACTGGATCGCCGTTATCATCAACAGGATGGTCGTGTCCACATCGAGCGCACTCGTGAGAGGCGAGAAGCTCGGGGCAACCCTGCACCTCAAGGTGTAGGAGGATGCTATTCTGCCCTGGCAATGCATTTACGTATGGTCAGGTGGCCACAGAAGTTCCAGCCCCACTTACCAAAAAAATTCAATGGTCTGTCAATCCTGCCGAATTTCTTCAAATCTACTCTACTGCCATATTGGCAACTGGGGGTGATGAGGTTGTAATGGCCAATTACTTCCCGGTGGCTTTAACTGGGACTGCAAGGTCCTGGTTTATGAGTCTTCCACCCGACTCCATTAATAGTGGGGCAAAGCTGTGCAAACAATTCACTGCTAACTTTGGAAGCTCCTACACCCGCCCCGACACTGAATTAGACTTGTTTACAATAAAGCAAACATTTGAGGAATCGCTAAGATCCTTCATCCCGCGGTTCTCTCGAGTACAAAATACCATTCCTTAAATCTTGAGCTCCTCTGTTATCGTTGCATTAAGATAGGGTGTTCGAGATAAGAAGATGCTAGAGAAGCTGGCCGTTCAAGAAGTTACCAGCGCCACGGAACTCTTTAGCCTAGCCAACAAATGTGCTAGAGCTGCAGAGGGTCGTGAAATGCACTCCAAGGTAGCTCCGGAGGCCAACCAGAATTCCTCCAAAATAGAAGTTGGTACCTCCGATAGTGGCAAGAAGAAAAAGAAGCCCAACAGCAAAAAGAAGTTGTCGGTCGGCGCTCCAGCTGCTGCTGCTGTAGCTCCTGGAAGCCGAGGGTCACACCCCAAGAAGCGACCTCGACCTTCATCAGAAGACATCAATAGTTCGAAAGCATGGTGTCCGATTCACAAGACGAACCAACACAGATTGGAAGAGTGCCCGGAGGTCCAGATCCTTGTCGAACGCTATAACAAGCACCGAGAAGAAGCTCCTTTCCGTCAAAGGGAAGGAAAACAGAAAGTCGACGAAGCTCCAGTAGAAGAGGAGCTAGGTTTCCAAGAACCCGAAAAGGTCTTGAAAGCCATTTACAGCACTGTCGACGATGACTCTGATGTCTCTAACAATGAACGTTAGAATACATTGAACGCCATTTATGGT
Organism: Tuctoria greenei; assembly: GCA_036927565.1. Classification (NCBI taxonomy): domain Eukaryota; kingdom Viridiplantae; phylum Streptophyta; class Magnoliopsida; order Poales; family Poaceae; genus Tuctoria; species Tuctoria greenei. The sequence goes on from JAYESD010000006.1 coordinate 115,689,140, forward strand.
GGTTCTTGGGACATCACCTCTCGCCGCATCCTCAAGACAATGCGGCGGGACATGGCCATGGCATCACCCGCTGCTAAGGCAGAACCACATTGGAAGTGGATGGATACATCCATCATTTTTGATGCTACGGACTGCCCTCAAACTATGATCAGGGTTGGTCAACTCCCGTTGATGGTGTCACCCACCATTAACAATATTCAAATCCACCATGTAATGGTGGACGAAGGTTATGGGCTAAACCTCATAAGCTACAAAGCTTTCGTTAAGCTTCAGCTTCGGCCTTTGGACCTTCGCCCATCGGGACCTTTCTCCGAAGTAGGTCCGGGAACCATTACTCCTCTCGGTTCCATCACACTCTCGGTGACTTTCGGGACCCGGAAGAACTACAGGACCGAGAACTTGGTCTTCGATGTCGTGCAGATCAGTCTGCCTTTCAATGCCATTTTGGGTAGGCCAACTTTATACAAGTTTATGGCTGCTGCTTATTATGGCTACCTAGTGTTGAAGATGCCAACACCCATAGGCGTTCTCCAGATCCTCGGAGATCGTACCGCAGGAGTTACTACACTAGAAGAACTCTATGCGCTTACCACAACGCAAGAGGAAGCATCGGGTAAGGAGCCAGCTCCAAATCCTCCAAGCATTGGTCATAAAGGCTCTACCACCGCACCTTGTGTGCAACCAAGTGGCGACGCTGACATTCCCATCAAAGTCATCCAAATTGGTTCCGATGCTGCTCAGACTACTCGTATATCGGGGGGTATGAACAACAAATAGGAACTCGCGCTCACCACTTTCCTCCAGGCTAATATCGACGTGATTGCTTGGCAACCATCAGAAATGCCTGGGATCCCTAGGGAGGTGATTGAGCACAATCTGAAGATTTACCCAGACGCACGGCCTGTACACCAGAAGCCCCAGAAGCAATCAATCGAGCAACAAAACATCATCTGACAGGACATCGAGAAGTTACTGGAAACAGGATTCATGCGGGAAGTCTTTCATCCAAAATGGCTAGCAAACCCAGTCGTTGTACCCAAGGCCAGTGGGAAGCTTCGGATATGTAATTACTACATCACCTTAAATAAGGCATGTCCAATGGATCCATTTCCACTACCTAGGATATATCAGATAGTGTACTATACCTCTGGGTGTGAGCTACTGTGTTTCTTAGATGCATATTATGTATATCATCAAATCCAAATGTCTAAGGAAGATGAGGAGCATACTGCCTTCATAACATTTGATAGATTGTATTGTTACACTGCCAAGCCATTCGATCATGAAAATGCTGTTCAACATTTGTGCGAGCTATGTACAAAACATTTGGAGAGCTAATTAGAGACATGGTGGAGGTGTATGTCGATGACATCGCTGTGAAGATAAGAAACAGGGAGTCACTCCTTGACAATTTACATGTCTTCTTCAACAAGCTGTGCACCAAGCTTGTAGGATCGAAGAGCACGTGAAAAGTTACTAGAGGGGGGGTTGAATGGTAGATTTAAAAATCTTACGCAGCAGAGACAATTAAACCCCAAACCCTTCAGCAGAAAAACGCTATCTTAAAGAAATCGTGTGTGAGACTAATCTAAACGTGTTTCACCATGACAAAAGTGATAGATATCAGAGATAATCAAGTCACGAATATAACACAAAAAGAATCACTCAAATCCGACGATAAAAACTCAAGTTATGATCGAAAGATCAAGCAAAGGTCAATCTGTCCTACTCGAGAAAAAACAGTTCTGGATTGCTGTAAAGAAACTCCTGTAGATCATAGACCAAAAATGCAATGACCGTGAAATTTTGATATATTATAGATAATAAAGTTGTGGAGACAACCCAAAAATAGTCACGTCAATTGGATCTGTAAAACTCGAGTTATGATAAAACGACCCACGAAAGGTAGTGCTGTCCGGAAACTCGACGAGTAAAACTTGTCTGGAACAAGTCGGACGAACAAGGCACAAAAGTTCCTTCAAACTACGAATTTTTTTCAATAGAACACAAGAGGAACAGCCCCAAAGTCATCTACACCGAGCTCTGGGCTCCCTTGCTTATATAACCAGCCCTTAGGCCAACCCAATATCAACTAGGACTCCAATCCTACTCAGATCACGAATCCTAACTTTCCATAACTGCTCAAGATTCTTCTATATGCAGATAGAAGCAATCTTAAGACTTCCAAACACCTTAGGAACGTATCCCACATTGCTAAACAACTCAAATTCGTGACACACACGAAATCCTAACATAACCAACTCGATCCTTTCCATATCGAGCCATAACCGACTCCGCCGCAGCCAAAGTCATCAACCGGTATGATCCGATCCTTCCAACCAGATCTTTCCTTCCTTATCCCATCTTCGGAACCATGTTGCCACTTCATGCACCGCATGCATACGTGCGAACACCTTCCTTCGACGTTCAGTAACCTTCATATGCACCGCTCTTGATTCAATCATCCTGCGTGACCTCCTGATCAGCTCAACCACAATTCCTCCTGAATTTGGTTGTTGGAACCTCATCTCCTCCCTGAGACTAGTCCAATGGATCCCGTCACCAGCCATGACTTGAACTCAAGCAACACCTGCCCATGAATAAACAACCAATCCATACGAGCCCAAGTCCTCGACTTGAATCAAGTTAGTTCCGAACACAACACCTTACGTGAGAGCCTCACATAAGCATGTTGCAAAACCACAGTAACACGATATCATCCATATCATCCAAAACGCACCAAAAACTTAGCAAATGAATACTAAGCAATCTTTACAACAATGTAAAGCAAGTACAAAACATTGCAAATGAAAAGCAGAAGCACTGCGGTCAAGTTCCAGACCTTGCCAGAGCAACCCGGAGCTTGAGCTGGAGCTATCAAAACTAGTACAATAAAGCACCAGCCGCAGTTTACCGAAACTAGTAGATCCTAGCACCGGAGCTTACCAAAAACTAGTCAAAACTAGTCAACCCAAAACGGGAGCTAGACAAAGTACGTCGGAGTTTAGCAAAAGCATGCCGGAGCTATCAAATATATGTCGGAGCTATCAAAGACATGCCAGAGCTAATAAAGACATGCCGAAGCTAAAGATAAAGCTCACCGGAGCTAACCAAAGCTAGTCGGACCTAGCATCGAACGTAACCGGAGCTACCCAAAACAAGTCGGACCTATGGTTGGGCCTTGCTATAGCTCGGAGCTAGAGTCGGACCTTGATAAAAAGGTATTTTGGTGATATTCAAAACTTTTATCATCAAAGCCAAGTGTATTCACTACAAGCCAATGTATTCAGCACATATAGGTCTTACAATCTCCCCCTTGATGAATGCATTGGCAACACCATTTAAAATCCGAACATTGGCTTACTCACATAAAAGTTTTGAAGGCAATATCTCCCCCTTTTGTAAATCAAAAGTAAAATGAGAAGAAAAACTCTCCCCCTCTATTATCTCTCCTTATGCACATATTCTCTTTCTCTTCATGCTTATCTCTCCCACTTTGACAACATATTCAACAAGTCATGCGTATATAAACAAATTATCTCTCCCTCTTTAGTTGTTATGAGCATATTATAACATATACATATAAACAAAGCTCATCCAAGTCATACTATCAAGTAACTTACATTATCACATCAATGAAATATATAAAGTAGTGTAAGCCATGCTAGAGATCAAATGTAATTTTCAATTTAAGCAAGTCATGATCTCACAAACTTAACTATCTCAAAACCTGATAGCATGACACTAGTTGCTGCATTTTATTATTTTTCAAAGCATAAATTTATATCATATGATATTTGCAAGAGATTATGCGCATCTACCTTATTCTAACCAACCAAGCCAAGCCTATGTCATTTGACAATTAGAAGCTTAAGGACATGGTTTTAGTCATACACAATTTCTTCCAAGTTCATATCTAAGTGCAATGACAAGCCATCTCAAAAGAAGAAGTGTGATGCATGCATATTCTCTTGATATTTTCTCAATTTATATTTGTTCATAAAAACTCAACATGTGAGTTGATTACTTGATTAATTCTTTACAATTAAAAGCATTTGTGAGCATGCAACAAGTTCAAAACAGCAAGAAAGTTCGACCATGACCAGATTTAGTGTAAGTAATTATTCCAATTACTAGACATGGCAAAAACTACAAAATTTATAACACGAGTCATGTAGTAAGAACTTGCAGCATGTAAAAGGAATCACAAAGTCATATATGTACGAAATACTATGCTCATATTATTTTAATTTCAGATTCACACATCGACTTCCCAAGTTTCAAAAACTCCCCCTCAATTTAAGCCATGAGGATGCATAACCCCTATTTCACTATGGATGTAACAAAAACGAGTTAAATCCAAAGGTTTTGTAAAAATGTCAGCCAATTGTTGTTCGGTATCTACATGGTGAAGCACAATGTTTCCTTTTTCAACGTTATCTCGGAGAAAGTGATACCTAATATCAATGTGCTTAGTTCTAGAATGTTCCACGAGGGTTTTTGGCAATGCAAATAGCACTAGTGTTATCACAAAACAGTGGAACACTATCTAGATCAACCCCATAGTCCTTAAATGTTTGAACAATCCAAAGAGTTTGTGAGCAAGTACTAGCAGGAGCTACATATTCAGATTCGGCTGTGGATTGTGCAACTGAATTTTGTTTTCTAGAGGACCAAGCAACAAGAGAATTACAAAGAAAATGACAAGCACCGGAAGTAGTTTTCCTATCAATCCTACAACCCCCAAATTAAAAAAGCATTCAAAGTAATGGTTGAGGAAGAAGGAAGAAAAATGCAAAATTCTTGGGTTCCATGTAAGTACCTGAGAATCCCTTTGACGGCTTGACGATGTGAAACACGTGGGGAAGCTTGAAACCGTGCACAAAGACATACGCTGAATTGTATGTCCGGTCTTGATGCTGTGAGGTACAAAAGTGATCCGATCATGCTTCTATATTCTTTTTGATCCACGGATTCACCATCTTCATCAAGTTCAAGTGTTGTTGCTGTTCCCATTGGTGTCCGAAGAGGCTTGCTTTTGTCCATGTTGAAGCGCCTTAGGAGGTCTTTGGTATACTTCGTTTGATGCACAAAGGTACCCTCCTTGGTTTGCTTGATTTGCAGCCCCAAAAAGTAAGTGAGTTCATGACACACAAGATCATGAGAAGCACAACCAAAGATAATATCATCCACATACACTTGAACGAATAATGAGTCATTGCCATGTTTAAGCACAAAAAGAGTTCTATCAACCTTGCCCATGGTAAACCCCCTGTCAAGTAAGAATGTTTTTAACCTATCATACCATGCTCTAGGGGCTTGTTTGAGACCGTATAAGGCTTTGGACAGTTTGTAAACATGATTAGGAAAATCTGGATTTTCAAAACCCGGTGGTTGTTTGACATAAACCTCCTGATCTATGTAGCCATTAAGAAAAGCACTTTTAACATCCATTTGATATAGCTTAAAACCTTTAGATGCTGCAAAAGCTAACAAAATTCTTATGGCTTCTAATCTAGCGACAGGAGCAAAAGTTTCATCAAAATCTAGACCTTCAACTTGAGTGAAACCTTGAGCAACCAACCTAGCCTTATTCCTAACCACAACCCCATCCTCACTTTGTTTATTTTTATATACCCATTTAGTTCCAATTAAAGTATGACCTTGAGGTGGAGGTACAAGTTTCCAAACATTATTTCTTTCAAAATTTTCTAACTCTTCTTGCATGGCAATAATCAAAGATTCATTAGTGAGTGCGTGTGATATATCTTTGGGTTCAAAAGAAGCAACAAAAGTAGAATGAGCATGAGAGTTTGGATCACAAAACCTGGACCGTGTGACTCGTTCGTGCAAGTTTCCAATCATCTGTTGTGGGGGATGATCTTTGTAAAAATGTAGGGGAACAGATGTCTCACAAGGTTCTTCTTCATTAGGTTCATCGTAGATTGATGAGCTTGTGACTTATGGACGATCAGGACCAGCAGAGGTGATAGCCGGAGATTGTTCAATGTCCGGAGCTGGACACGTGTCAGCTTCGGAACTACCAGGCAGTATCACCGGCTCTTCTTCATCTTCGAAAGTACCCTCCCCCTGAGGATACGGATCTGGTCCTACAACACAGGAGCTAGTACCTGGGCTAACTTCATCAAAAGACACTTCACAAGTCTCCACAATTTTGTTAGTGTCAAGTAAAAGCACACGGTAGCCTTTAGTATGAGATGGATAACCAAGAAACATGCCATCAATGGATCGAGGTTCAAACTTATCAAGATTACCATGTTTCTTAACAAAGCATTTGCAACCAAAGACCCGAAAGTGTGTAACACTAGGCCTATGTCCAAACCGGAGCTCATATGGTGTTTTACCTAGCTTAGCACGCAAGAAAACACGATTTGAGACATAACAAGCAGTTGCTAACGCATCAGCCAAAAATTTCCTAGGAGTTTGATATTCATCAAGCATAGTCTTAGCCATCTCAACTAAGGTTCTGTTCTTTCTTTCTACAACACCGTTTTGTTGAGGTACATATGGTGAAGAGAATTGATGATCTATTCTATTTTCAGCACAAAAGTGATCAAAAGATTGATTTTTAAATTTAGTTCCATTATCACTTCTAATTGCTTTTAATGATCCTGGGTGATCAATTGATAATCTAAGAAATAAACTTCTAAAGTGACTAAAAACTTCATTCTTAGACGCCATAAAGTAAACCCAAGAGTATCTAGTATAATCATCAACAATAACAAGAACATACCATTTACCTCCAAAGGATTGAACACGTGAAAGTCCTACAGTGTCAAGATGCAAAAGTTGACATGGTTCAGTTGTCATGATCATTGTGAGAGGAGTATATGAACCTGTAACCATCTTAGCATGTCTACAAGAAGAGCACACAATTTCTTTGTCCCCTTTAAGCTTAGGCAGACCACGTATGCGATCAAAAGCACTAACACGTGTTAGGTGATCAAAGCCTACGTGACCAAGTCTACAATGCCAAAAATATAAGTCCTATGAATCATTAGCAACTAGACACCTATGCTTAGAGGAAGACATATCAAAATCAGCTTTAAAAACTCTTCCAAACCAAGACATGTTAAAAATAAGCTCACTATTTGAACCTACAACTTTGCAGCAGTTTTTATTGAAAATAATTTCTAGATTTTCATCTAGCAATTGTGAAACAGAAAGCAAGTTGTATTTCAAATTTTTGACAAGTGCCACATCCTTCAAAGTGTAGTGATCATTTACTGTAACCGAACCCTTAGCAATTATAGGAGTGAAGAATTATCGGCAAAAGTAACATTTTCTACACGTGACACAAAAGAGAGGGAGGAGAACCAATCTTTGTTACCGGTCATGTGGCGTGAGCAACCTGAATCCACAATCCAAATGTTCTCCTTCCTCAAACATGTAACCTACATAGAAGCACAATACGTCGATGACTCAATACTGGGGTTAGTAAAAAGGCATTTAGGTATCCAGTACTGAGTCACACGACATGCAGTAGGAAAAACACGCGAAAGCTGAGATAAAACAGCAGGTTTATGAGTCGAAGTTTGAGGTTTTCTATTCTTAATTCTTTTAGCACAAAAACCAGTAGCTCCAGAGGTAAAAGCAGCAGTTCCAAAAGACAAGGCTGAAGCTCCGGAAACGAAAGCTGAAGTTCCAAAGGAAACAACAGAAGTTCCGGGAGCTCTCAGAGCTATCGGAACTATCGGAGCTGCTTTTGCGGATTTCTTATAAGAAGGTCCAGAAGCTACCTTTTCAAATTTCTGACTCACTAAAGCAGGTTGTGTTTTTCTAATTGCATGAAAGTTATAAGATCTAGCAATTTTTCTTTCCTTTTTTGTTGTTTAGCTAGTCTATAACAAAAATCTATGACATGACCATCTCTACCACAGTAGGTACAATGAAATTTAACTTTGTGTTCATGTCTAGTTGAGCAAGCAATATTTTTATTTGAAACCGAATGAGACAACACTCCTGCAGATTTGAAAACCACTCCTTTTTGTTTAGGAACTGTTTGAATCAAACTACTTCCTAATGACTTCACAATTTTAGGTGGATGTGCCTTAGCATGAGCATGAGAATCAAAACCTAAACCAGTTTTATTATTGCAAGACTTGGAAGAATTCAGCAGCAAGTTTAGGTTCTTATTCCCATTACAAAACCGATCTAATGTCCTATGTATGTCATCAAGTTTATTGGACAGATCAAGGCAATTTTCACATGAAGTTTTTCCTTTTAGTTTGCAATTTGAACAAAATTCAACTTCATGAGAACGTAAAGCATTGTTCAATATAGAAATTTCATTCATAGCATCCTGTAGTTTCTTATCAAGATCATCACAAGTAGAACAATGCAAATCAATTGTAGAACAACTAGCATCTTTCAAGTTTTTATCATTAAGTGCAGCAAGCTCTTTGTTCTTTTCAATTTCTTCATCAAGTATATCTAGAGTGGAGGAGTGCACTTCTTAATGTGGACAATTGTTCATAGATTAAGTCACATGAGGGACATGCATCATCACTAGGAATCAAAGTTTTTAAACAGTTAATTTCAGATTCTAGTGATTTAATTTTAGCAGCATTATCCCTAAGCTTTTTGTCCTTTTTCTTGACAATAATAGTTGCACGAGAAATAGCATCACACATTTCATTGCAGGTAGAACATACCTCATCGTATCCACTATTGTGTTATGCATCCTCCTGACTTGATCTTGATCTTGTTTTGCCCGCCATGAAGCATAAGTTGGCCAGATCGTCATCATCTTCATCACTTTCAAAGTCTACATCACTTGAACTAAGTTCTTGAAGTGCGGTGATGAAGCTGTTGATCATCTTGCATCCTATGGTACCTTTCTTCTTCTTGTTGAAATTTCCAGAGGAGGTCCGGACCTTGCTTTGTTTTTCTTCCCGGGTGGTCGGACCTGAAAGTTTAGGGCATTCTGTACGAAAGTGTCCTGTTTTACCACATTCAAAACAGCGTTTAGGTCCGGAACTTCCTCTCCTTTTAGTTCTCACATTTTGCAATGCTTTTGAGAATCTAGTAGAGATGAGTGCCAACTCCTCTTCTGGAAATTCTTCGATCTGCTCTAGGGTTAGTGAGGACAACAAAGCAAGAGTATTGCAAGATGATGATTGGCCGGAGCTAGACATATCACGTTGTGAGACAAATGCAATAGACTTGTTTGGGTTCTTACGTGCTAGGATGTCAATTTCATGAGTTTTTAGTTTAGAATAAAGTACATCTAATGTAAGAGAACTCATGACAGTTGATTCACGAATAGATGTTACTTTCATCTCCCAAATTGACATGTCTAATGCACTAAGAAGTTGCCTAGCATTCTCAGCTTCAGAAAAATTTACATTGACACTACGTAAGTTGCTGAGAATTTTATTGAAACGAGCAAAGATGTCATCGATAGACTCACCTGGTTGCATCTCAAAACGCATATATTCCTTTTTGAACATATCTTGTTTTACCTCTTTGATTGTGTTGGAGCCTTCATGATAATCACAGAGAGCTCTCCAAACATCGTATGCTGATCGGAGGTGTGCGACACGATCAAAGTCGCTTTGAGTGAGTCCTTGGATGATCAAGTTTCGGGCTTTGATGTTGTTGGTGATGTCCCGTAGGTTTGTGGCCATGACTTGATCATTAGGTGGCACTTCATAAGGCTTATACACCTTCTCCCATATTGCAAAGCCTTGTGCCTGGATAAAAGCCTCCATGTGTGACTTCCAAACCTGAAAATCAATATCAACAAACACACAAGGTGTGGCGGAGTACTTCTCCATGATGATTAGTCAAAAACACGTGCAAATCACAAATATTAGAGCACCGTGGCTCTGATACCAATTGTAGGATCGAAGAGCATGTGAAAAGTTACCAGAGGGGGGGTGAATGGTAGATATAAAAATCTTACGCAGCGGAAACAGTTAAACCCCAAACCCTTCGGCAGAAAAACGATCTCTTAAAGAAATTGTGTGTGAGACTAATATAAACGTGTTTCACCGTGACAAAAGTGATAGATATCAGAGAGAATCATGTCACGAAGATAACACAAAAAGAATCACTCAAATCCGACGATAAAAACTCAAGTTATGATCGAAAGATCAAGCAAAGGTCAATCTGTCCTACGCGAGAAAAAACAGTTCTGGATTGCTGTAAAGAAACTCGTGTAGATCATAGACCAAAAATACAATGACCGTGAAATTTTAATATATGATATATAATCAAGTTGTGGAGACAACCCAAAAAGAATCACGTCAATTTGATCTGTAAAACTCGAGTTATGATAAAACCACCGATGAAAGGTAGTGCTGTCCAGAAACTCGACGAGTAAAACTTGTCTGGAACAAGTCGGACGAACAAGGCACAAAAGTTCTTCAAACTACGAATTTTATTCATTAGAAAACAAGAAGAACAGCCCCAAAGTCGTCTACACCGAGCTCTGGGCTCCCTTGCTTATATAACCAGCCCTTAGGCCAACCCAATATCAACTAGGACTCCAATCCTACTCAGATCATGAATCCTAACTTTCCATAACTGCTCAAGATTCTTCTATACGCAGATAGAAGCAATATTAAGACTTCCAAACACCTTAGGAACGTATCCCACATTCCTAAACAACTCAAATTCGTGACACACACGAAATCCTAACATAACCAACTCGACACTTTCCATACCGAGCCATAACCGACTCCGCCGCAGCCAAAGTCATCAACCGGTACGATCCGATCCTTCCAACCAGATATTTCCTTCCTTATCCCATCTTCGGAACCATGTTGCCACGTCATGCACCGCATGCATACGTGTGAACACCTTCCTTCGACGTTCAGTAACCTTCATATGCACCGCCCTTGATTCAATCATCCTGCGCAACCTCCTGATCAGCTCAACCACAATTCCTCCTGAATTTGGTTGTTGGAACCTCATCTCCTCCCTGAGACTAGTCCAATGGATCCCGTCACCAGCCATGACTTGAACTCAAGCAACACCTGCACATGAATAAACAACCAATCCATACGAGCCCAAGTCCTCGACTTGACTCAAGTTAGTTCCGAACACAACACCTTACGTGAGAGCCTCACATAAGCATGTTGTAAAACCACAGTAACACGATATCATCCATATCATCCAAAATGCACCAAAAACTTAGCAAATGAATACTAAGCAATCTTTCGAACAATGTAAAGCAAGTACGAAACATTGCAAATGAAAAGGAGATGCACTGCGGTCAAGTTCCGGACCTTGCCAGAGCAACCCGGAGCTTGAGCCAGAGCTATCAAAACTAGTACAATAAAGCACCTGCCGGAGCTTACCAAAACTAGTAGATCCTAGCACCGGAGCTTACAAAAAACTAGTCAAAACTAGTCAACCCAAAACCGGAGCTAGACAAAGTACGTCGGAGTTTAGCAAAAGCATGTCGGAGCTATCAAATATATATCAGAGCTATCAAAGAAATGTCGGAGCTAATAAAGACATGCCGGAGCTAAAGATAAAGCTCACTGGAGCTAACCAAAGCTAGTCGGACCTAGCATCGAACGTAATCGGAGCTACCCAAAACAAGTCGGACCTATGGTCGGACCTTGCTATAGCTCGGAGCTAGAGTCAGACCTTGATAAAAAGGTGTTTTGGTGATATTCAAAACTTTTATCATCAAAGCCAAGTGTATTCACTACAAGCCAATGTATTAAGCGCATATAGGTCTTACAAAGCTGAACCCGGACAAGTGTGTCTTTGGGGTTAGCTTCGGGAAGCTTCTGGGATTCTTGGTGACTCACTGAGGAATTGAAGCAAATCCGGCAACGAACAAGGCTATTGAAGATATGCGGCCCCTAGCCCGCATTAAAGATGTCCAAAAGTTGACTGGATGTCTAGGTGCGCTTAACCAGTTTATATAAATACTGGCAGAACAGGCACTACCCATCTTCAAAATCTTGAGGAAGTCTGGACCTTTTCTTTGGTCTGAAGAAGCAGAAAAGGCGTTTCAAGAGCTGAAACAACTCCTCGCCACATTACAAATATTGGTAGCTCCTAATCCTGGTGAGCCTTTACTGCTTTACATTTCGGCAACCACCGAAGTTGTCAGTATGGTCCTGGTTGCGGAAAGACCAGAGCCACGTCGGGTTCAAACATTCGGACCCCTTCGGGAGGGTCTGGAATCACCTGGAGACGTGGCTGGGTCTCAGCTCCAGACACGAAACCTCAAAACGAAGTTCTAGGAGATCAACCTCTTTCGTCTGAAGAGGTTCACCTAGCTAACCAAGATAATCTGGATCCTCCTAGTGAGATCCGGGTTGAACAAGAAGGAGTTTTGACCCCTCCGGGAGGGCCCAAGAAGCACAACCTAAAGGTCCGAGACCCTCCAGCAGGGTCCGGGTCAATGGAGAGGAAGCTCCGGGTCCTTCTGAAAGGGTCTGGACCATCCAATGCCCCGTGTACTTCACCAGTGATGTACTCCACGACGCCAAGATAAGATACATTGAGGTGCATAAACTGCTTTACGCAGTTTTTATTGCCTCATGGAAGCTTCATCACTACTTCCAAGCCCACAAAATATCAGTGGTAACTTCTTTTCCACTACGTGCAATTTTGCATAACCCTAATTCTACTGGGAACATTACAAAGTGGGCAGCGGAACTGACGGAATTTGATCTAGAATTCATGTCAAGACAAGCAATTGAAAGTCAAGCCTTGGCTTACTTTGTGGCGGAATGGACCCCCTCTCCATCAAACTCTGGGGCCATAGTGAGCAGAAACCATAACTCAAAGTTCCGGTGTTCACCGAGCCTCACTAGACCCTCTACTTCGATGGCTCCATGCAGAAGCAGGGGGCCGGAGCTGCAATCCTTCTCCTGGCTCCGACCGTAGAGAAGGTCAAGTACATAGTACACATTGATTTCAAGGCAACCAACAATATGGCGGAGTATGAAGCCCTCATCTATGGACTCAAGGGTGCACTATCTTATGGTGTCAAACAGCGGTTGGCAAAGGGAGATTCACAACTCATTATCAAACAAGTGAAAGACGAATGTTCCTAAATAATTCTCAATTAGCTTCTTATCTCCTTGAAGTCCAGAGGCTTTAGAAGGACTTTAAAGTCCTGTATCTCCATCATGTTTAGCGTCTTCATAACTCTGAAGAGGACGAACTCTCGACAAAATCCTCAACCGGAACTTCGGCTCCTAACAGAATTTTCATCCAGAGGTTGTCAAAACCAACAGCTCAGCCTGCCGAACTGAGCGAAGTAGGCGAGACCAGCACATCGAAGCTGGCGGTCCCGATGGCCCTATTACCATGGTGTCCACCAAGGGTCGTAGGTGCTGTCGAAAGCTCCCAGAAACCCAGCACGCAAGAATAAGAATCTTAAGTTAGTTCTGATGCATGGATCTCGGAGATCCAGAGCTACTTGAAAGACAACATCCTTCTTGAAGACATTGTATCTGCTGACCGGATTGTCAGATTGGCTAAAAGATACACGTTGGTAGAAGGGGATCTCTACCGACGTGGTGCTAATGGCATCCTAATGTAGTGCATTACAAGGGAAGAAGGCCGCGACCTTCTCGCGGAAATCCATGGAGGCGAGTGTGGGAACCACGCATCTTCTCGCACGTTGGTCGGTAATGCCTTCCAACGTGGCTTTTACTGGCCTACAACACTCCAGGATGCGGTTGAGCTAGTAAATAAATGTGAAGCGTGTCAGTTCCACACCAAACAGATTCACACACCATCTCAATCGCTACAAATGATACCTCCTACATGGCCATTCGCTGTGTGGGGCATAGACATCTTGGGACCTTTCCCAAAAGCCGTTGGAGGTTATAGGTTCCTACATGTCACCATCGAGAAGTTCACCAAGTGGCCGGAAGCAACTCCAGTAGTAACAATCAACAAACAATCAGCAATCAAGTTATGGAAATCCATTATCTGCAGATTTGGAGTTCCAAACAAATTCATAACTGACAATGGAACTCAATTTACAAGTGCTGCATTCCAAGAATATTGCGAAGACCTTGACATTCAACTTAGCTACGCCACAGTAGCTCATCCAGCAAGCAATGGCCAAGTCGAGAGAGCAAATGCAGAAATCTTAAAAGGACTCAAGACGCGCTCATTTGAGCGCTTGAAAAAGCACGGAGCTAACTGGATTGAGGAGCTTCCATCCACATTATGGGCGAACAGGGCAACTCCAAACCGGTCAACCGGGGAAACTCCATTCTTCCTGGTGTATGGAGCTGAAGCAGTCCTGCCTCCGAAGATCACCTTGGGGTCCCTACGAATCTGGACCTTCGACGAATCCACACATGACCAGCTCCGGCGTGAGGACCTTGACCTCGTCGATGAGGGAAGGGGCCAAGAAGCTGTTCGGAGTGCACGTTATCGCCAAGCGCTCTGCCAATATCATCAAAGGCATGTGTGCGACTTACAGCTTGAAGATGGTGACCTGGTGCTTCGGAAGATACTAAGCCGTGAAGGAATGAACAAACTTTCCCCCAGCTGGGAGGGTCCCTTCCGAGTAATTAAAGTATCCCGACCAGGATGCGTTCACTTGCCAACAGAGGATGGGACCCTGCTTCCCAATCCTTGGAACATCGAGCACCTCCATAAGTTTTATCCTTAGAATCACGGAGGTGAGTTTGTAACTACACACAATGCATGTTGTAGAGTCATTATACAGAGACGGGCAAGTCCTCCGAGAGAACATTCGGACCCCTTCGGGAGGGTCCGGGAAGTTCAAGTAACACTTGAGACAGTCACAGCACTAAAAGTGTAAATACATGCTCTGGGCTAGTACAAGATGTATAGCACATTTAGCATGGTCCAACACCCTATGTGTGTCCTTGTCTCCCCTGTAATCCGGACCTATAATGAAAGGCATTGTTTTGTGAAAACAGACTCCACGTGCATTTACCTTTTGTGCAGTGCTCAATATATCAAATTATTTTCACCCCGCTTGTCTATAATAAAGTTGTGCAAATTTTTTTGAGCTTTGTTCCAAGTAATACACATGTATTACAAGCCTTATTGATAGTCTTTTTGGATATTAACATTGCTACATAGTCTACATGCCTGAACGCCAAGCCAACATAGGTCCGGAGTGTGCTATTGGCTTAGCCTGGTCCTGCGCCCTATGTAAGCCACTCTACCTATACCTCGGCAGGCCTCAGAAGGGTGAGTACTAAAAAGGCATGCAGATCTGGAAAGATTATATAAAAACGCTCGTTATCATGTTAAGTTTATTCGGACGTAAAGTCCATATAAGAACAATAAGTCACCACCAATTTATAGACAAGAGGACGAATTTTACTTTCTCTCTTGCCTTTAATGTGCAGGAAAAGAAAAAATTCATAGCAATGGCAGGTGACGCCAGAGCTACTAATCTCTGAGATCCTCCAAGGGAGCATGCCATCAACGCTTCATACATTGACAGTGGGTATTGTCAGAGCTACTAAGCTCTGGCAACCCCCGAAGATCTATCATCTACGACTCGTGCATTGGCATCGGCCACTACCGGAGCTATGAACCTCCGACTATCCCAAGGGGCCAACAGTTGACGTATCAAAGATAAAGACTTTGAACCTAAAATTTACAAGTGCAAAGCATTCAATTCATCAACATACTCCCATAAACATTGGTACATGTACAAACTTCAATTGTACACATGTACCAGGGGGCCAAGAAGATACGACACTATATATTGAAGACAAAGTGAAATTGAAGGCAAAAAGGAGGATTTCATTAATAGAAAGTACTTGATTACAAAATTTGGGTTACAAGGGGCAAAAGGAGAAAAGTCCTAGCTACTAGAGGATCTAAGTCCTGTGGAAAAATGAAGTAACCTTCTCAGCAACTTCTTGGACACTAGCCCTAGCGGCATCCTCTTCCTCCGCGATGATTCCTTCAAAGACCGGATCAAGGAAGAACTGGGGGTCTCGGCTTTTGTAACATGCCAAGACATAATCGGTGACATTCTTGGCCAAGGATTTACCATCCATCTCCAGCTGATCAGCGATGATGTTACCCATCGCGTCGAGTTTGCTGCCAGCAGAGCCAAGTGTCGCTAGCGTCTAGTCCGGCTCCTGCGCTGGGTCTTCCGGGCATCCAAGAGCCACAAGGGCCCTGTCCGCAATTCCCAAAAAGTCCCATACCATCATGGACTTGGTTTTCTTTGAGCTCCGCAGCTCTTCCAGTGACCTCCGGGCAGCCGCAAGCTTCAAACCTTCACGGGCAAGGAGCTCGACCAACTTAGCATGCTGCTGCCAAATTTTGCTCACCCAGAGTCAACTTCTGGGTGACCTCCGCCTCTCTCCTTACTACATCCTCCTGCTGCTCCACGAGTTTTTCTTCCCTCGCATCTAGGTCTTCTCGAAGCTTCAGGAGAACCTCATTCAATGTAGTGAGTTTTTCATGACGCTCGTCAGCAGCATCACGCCTCTCTTTGGCTTGCTCCAGGATCTCCCTAGAGTTAACATCGAGCGCCCGGATGGCGGCTTCCTTCTCCTCCATTAGTTTGTCCCAGTATTCTAACTGGACCTTTTCCCTCTTAATCCACTCCTTCTGGTTAGCCAGTTTTGTTTGGGCAAGCCTGGTCTCAAAATAGAGTCTATTGCGCCAACGCCTCAATGTGTGGCGCTCCTCCTCCAAGGCTTTGCTCTCATGATCGATGACAAGCTGGACCTATCGGAGACTTGAGCAGGCGTTGTCTATGGACAAAGCCAGAAGGATAGGTTCCTGGCCTACTGGAACCACTTCTGCAGGCTCAAAAGGATTTTCCAGCACAAAAATTGGGTCCCACTCTACTATAGTGGTCCCCTAGACTCCTACAGCGCCAGGGCCGCTCTCTAGAAGCCCTTCAGTGGTAGCAGAGGAAGAACCCGCTGGGGGAATTCCCACCTCCGGTGCAGGAGTTGAAGATGCTGCTTCTGGACCTTTAGTCACAGGATCCAAGGATTAAGGACCTGTCAACATTTCCTCAGGCTGCTTCGGCTCTCGCCCATGTACCTTCGGGACCACCACCACCTAAGCAGCAGTCGAGGCTTTGACTGGGGCCTCAGCCGCCGCTGACTTAGGCTCCGGCACGACAGCTACTTCCAGTTCAACGACCGGAGCTTCAGGCGCCTCCGGCTCAACCGCCGGACTTTCAACCGCTTCTGGCACAAGGGACGGAGCTTGGGTGATTTCAGGCTCAATAGTCGGGGCTTCAACCACATCTAGCTCACCAGTCAGGGCTTCGACAACTTCTGGCTCAAAAGCCGGAACTTCTGGCATCACCAGTGCTGGAGCATGAACCTCGGCCACCGTCGCCAGGGTACATCTTCAACTTCTCTCCTGTGGTCCGACGCTACCACAAAATCTTCGAACGAGGACTACGAGTCCAAGGCACAACAGCTGGCGCCGTAGCTATCGCAACATCTGCTTTCGCTTGACAAGGAGGCTCAGCGCTTGAAGCTGGAGCTTTGGCAGGCGCAGCCCTGGCCACAGCAACAGGTGCTGAAGCTCTCGACCCCTTCTTTGGCACCCTAGAAATATAGGGAAGCGATGATTAAAAACACATTAAAAACAAGACTAGCATGTCAGGGCAAGCAATCAATGCTTACCTAGGGATGTTGCCAACCCAGTCGCCTCGGAACCTTTTCTTCTGAGGCCGGAGCTAGAGCCACCAAGTCTGGTGAGACTACAGCTTCGGACTTCAGTTGAGGGCCGCTTGCAGCAGCCAGAGTCTTCTCAGCCGGAGCTTTTCTTGGCTGGGAAGAACTCCCGGGCTTGGAGCTTTTAGTTGGCACTGAGGCCGAGGTCGACTTCCTAGAGCTGACGCCTCTTGAAGACGCTTGTACCAGAGCAGGAGTAGTTGCAGAAGACCTCGCCTGCCGGGGAGTAGGAGCCGTCATGGAAGGATCATGTCTGACGGACCTCCCTTCAGCGTGCTTCAACTTCCTCTTCCCACTGGAGGGCTCAGCTGGCTCTCTGCCCTTGCCCTTGTAGGTGTCTCCAGTCTTCCGGCTCGGGGCAGAGGCAGGACCAACCTTGGAAGCTCTGGGGATCACCAATCTGGTGGTCGGACGCCTCTCTACCTTGCCAAGGTCGTCAAACACGGCATACTCCTCCGGAGCTCCCTACTGAACTGCACCTCCATGTTCAGAGGGAGAAAAGCTGCTAGCGTAACCAAGTCACTCCACCTTCCACGCACTCGCGGATCCTGGTCAAGACAGGGTTGAAGGCGTTTGACAGCACCAGAACTACACTCCAAGCGTCGGTGTCAATGTTGGGCGGACCTTCGGGCAGCTCCAACTTCTCGTGCTCCTCCGCCGCAATGATGATCCAATCTTTCTTCCAGTCATCCTACTTGCCAGAAGGAAACGAATTCAAGTATTTGTAGGGGCAGTTCTTGTGCTTCACAAAATAGTAGAAGCCAAGAAGCTTACTCCCCTTGCCGGTGGTGTGATGGTGAAGAAGGTGCGGAATAGCTCAGCGCAGGGGGGAATACCGACCCACATCTTACAAAAGTGGATGAATGTCGCCACGAGGAGAGGAGAATGAGGGGCAAGGTGATGCAACTGCAGACTGTAAAAGTCTAGCAACATCAAAAGGAAGGAAGAGAAAGGTGGAATGAATCCTACAATGGCGTACGCTGTGAAGTACACCATATCACCATTGCGCTCCTTCTAGAACGGGAGCTTGTCAGCGCGGACCAAATGGTTGAAGGAGTCGCTGGAGCACCCCATGTAGGTTCGTACCTTCTTCAGATCATCATCGCTTTTGAGGTGGCTCTTGGGGAGACCCAATCACAGCAAAGCAGAGCAAAGGAAGGGAAGTTAGGCGAAGTTTGGAAGGCTCTGAGTGCAAAGATAATCGAAGGCGTAAAGAGTTCTCAAACCGTGCACACTTTCCTTCTTATGTAAGCCCCCGCGATGCTTGGATGGAAACCACAGTGAGATCGAAGGCACTTTTAAAAAATCTACCCCTTCAATGACGACTGGGCCTGGGGCCACCCGACAAAGAGATCAAGGTTCTTACCTAAGGCGAACCGTTGTCATGATGAGCCGCGGGAAACCCGATGGCGACACCCTAACAGGCCGCATAGAACCAATACGGTTTTCGTTTTGGGAACCGGCGACCTTCAATTGCGTGAGATCCTCACACAAAGATCTCATCTGCCACATTACTAACAAGCCACGCGTCAATGGTTCACTCTCGGACCATCGCTCCAACAACACATCAGAAGGCTCTTGAAATCAAAGAGTGTGAATCGAGAATGGCCCCACCTCCAAAAGAATAACATAACCCAAAGATTTCTCCCAGAGGTGGGCCTGGGGGCCAATGTCGGTACCCTGTGTACCAGGTATCCATTGGTACCGTAGAGTACAATAGAATTATACCTGACGGAGTCGAAGGTATTCATAGGTTCCACATATCACACTGCGCCGCACCCACTCCCCTCATATGGCTAGCTCTTGAGCTAACACGTATAAAGGAAAGCCGGAGCTAAATTCCCAACAAAGGGAAGCTCTGGCGTCAACACGTGTACAACAGCTCCGGACCTAACCCAGAGCAGAGAGGAGCTCCGGTGCTAACATGTGTACAGTAGCCCCAGACCTAACCCCCTGTAAGGGAGAGCTCCAGAGCTTCCATGTGTGGAGCCTTCAGACCTTCATTGCCGCATACACTGGCAGACCTCCTTCAGCATGAGCCATCAAGTGTAATTAAAGCGGTAGTTACAAGATGTAATTACGTGTCGTTAATGTTGTATTAGCGACACACGATCAAGAGCGCAGTTAATAGGGGTAACGCAGTCATTAAGGCACGTTATCACACTATTAATCATCCTAATACTCTTTAGACAATGTATTACGCCATTAAATACGCCAGGGCCACATGTCGGGCCAGGCAAGCTTTGTAACGGTTAGTCCTTAGAACTATAAAAGGGTTGTACCGCACAAACATCGGGGAGGCGATTCAACCTGATCCCAGCTGACCATCTCACGATACAACAAGACAAACCCTGTCGAGTAGGCTGTTACCCTCAGGAGGCCCGAACCACGTAAATGTCTGGTGTCATCATCTTGATCTTGATCTCTGCGTGCCCCAACCACAAAAGAACCTCCGCGGGCTACTTCTTAGCGGGTCCGGGGGAAGTGTCATTGCAAACACTTCGACACCCTCAATGGTAGTATAGTGGACACTGCCAAGCTTTGATTTCTTTTGCTGCTGATTTGGAAACTGACTTGAATGTTGAAATTATAACTAGCTGCAGCTTTGATTTCTCACAGGACAATATCTAGTAAAGTGACCCACAAGACCACAAGTGAAGCACGAATATTTAGTCGGTTCAATGCTGACTTGTTGACAAAAACTGGGTATCTCTGGCTGCGGTGGAGATGGATAAGAAATTATGTGATTCTGCTGCTGTTGCAGGTGTGATTCAAAACTGGATGCAAGCAGCGACCGACTTTGATATGATGGTTAGACAGGTGGCTGCCATTCTTGACCGGATGGCGAACGATATACCAACCGACATTTCTGAGCAACAAGACTAGTGTTATCATGTGGAATACCCCGCTTTCTCTTCTCCGCTCGGAGACAGAGATCTTCCTTTTCTTGTATGATAGCGGCATTGACTAACTCGTTGTTTTTGCCGTGATTGAATAATTCCAAACTAACTCGAAGTTTGACACGTAGACCCCTGAAGAAATAATCACACCTCAACTTTTCTGTATTCACATAGTCGGGCGCTTATTGTGCGAAACAGTTGAACTCCTTAAAATACTCATAGACACTCATGTCCCCTTGTTTGAGTTCAACGAATTCCTCATACTTGGTCTTTATAATCTCTGTCGGAATATGACGAGCACGGAAAGCCTTATGGAACTCATTCCATGCTATCCGATGACCTACAGGGCGAGTTGCACTATATTCTGCCCACCGAGCTCCGGCAGCTCCATGGAGTTGTTGAGCAGCGAAAAATGTCTTCTGATAATCGTCACAGGGAAACAAACTGAATTTGGAATCCATTACATGAAGAAAATGATATGATTCTAATGGTTCAGTCGGTTCCGTGAAGATTGGCGGTTGCGCTGCCAAGAAATCCAACTGTTTCGAGGTGGAATAACTTGCTGCGTTTGATGAATTAGGCCTTGCTGCACCAAAGATTGAAGTAACTTAGTTTTCTCTTTGTGATACTCGAACATTTTTGACATGACATCCACAAATACCGTTGATGGTGGTGCCTACGGTGGATTCTAATCATCACCGTCTCGACGAGAACTTCTGACCTTACTCGATGAGCGAGTACGAACCATACTGCACAAATGAATTTGGGATGAGTCAAAGTTCGATATCAGCAATAAGTGAAGATAAGGAAAACATGAAAATGTCAAGAACTTTGTGAAAGTATAAGTATAACAATATTCATGTTCGCGCAAATTTTAAACTTATGCTTCATTTATGAATTGTTCTGCTAGAAATGACCAGTCTGAAGTAATTCAAGAATTTTATCCAGTTATAGGCACAACCATGCTTTGAGGTGAACAACAAAATTGTAGTTCACTTCCTGGCCTTTCCAGAATATATTTATTTGCTTCAATATCAGTTCTTCTTAATGAGTTATAAATTTCCAAAGTTGACAATGTTCCCAGATTTTCTCAGAAATTTTGACAGCACCTCCTTTGTATATGGCTGTTTTGTCCACAGTTTTTCATATACAAAATATCCAAATTTGCCAAAAAATGTAAATCACAACATTGTAACATATCTCATCTATTTTCCAGAAATATATCATATGCCCTTATTCGATTTTTCTACTGAGAGTTATCATCAAATTGGTGAGAAGTACAGAAACTATTCCAGTTTCTGTCCAGTTTTAACAGGTTTTGGAATTTTCAAATTTTAGCTATGATCCATGGGGATTCTTCTTTGGTAATGAACCGAAATTATTTAGAAGACTCTCATATATTTCCTACCATGTATGGAACACCTTCATGGGATAATTCTACCAGGAGATATGACTTTTCAAACCGGAGCTAAGTTTCTGTCAGAATAACACAGGAAAGAAGAGGGGTTTACAGTTTTGGTTCAAACTTCATTTTTATCATTTCAAGATAAGAATATGGTTTGGATATTAACTTGACACTTCTGTTGCGAGCTACACCTTCAGCATGGATTTTAACCGTCGATGTGCCGATGTAACCCGAATGCAACGCCGGTACTACGTCCTCACCAAATAAAAATCCTAAGCCGGTATTTCGGCATACGTCTCAACGGTGGCGCTAATAACACGTTCACTCGCAAATGTGTTCTATTCGATCTACGAATAACGCCGATTAGTGTACCTGTAACAACACACAAATTACAGATCAATCATATGGTGCCGTACGGCACAGCCCGCACGGGCGATCAATTTACAATAATCTATATGAAAGTAAAAACATGCGTCCCGTATCATTCCACACGGGCCGCCCCGAGCTAATCCACGTCTCGAGGTATAAGACCGGGTTTTTACCACCCGACGGGGTCTCACGTCTTATCATAGTGCTGCACCAGTAGGGGGCGCATCGGGTTGTGTCCCACCTGATGAGGGCACCGACTAACATTGAAGCACGCTTGGGTACCGCGTGTCATATGTTCTCATAAGCATGGAAAGTTGCAGAGACTCATATTGAAATTTCTCTATCAAGCCACGGAAACAATTACATGCTACCTCTCGCATGGTGAGCTTCAGCAATTAATCCGCTTGCGGTGGTGTACCTTACCTCTTACCTGACGTCGGAGCATTGTTACAGAATATAATAACACATAGGTTAGCATGCCAACTTAAGTAACTAATACTATAATAGACCTTATGTGAGCATAATAACTAATCCTCACTCGACTACTTCTTAGTTTTCAAAATAGGCGCTTTTCAAGCGTGCTATTCCCAATACGGTTCTGATTCCAAGCTGTGAGGACCAAGGTCCACACATTCCAGGAATCGCATTGGTTGGTGCCGTGCGATGCAGCACCCAACAGCACACAAGAAAAGGCATACAAAATAACCAACACAAATATTTTATTTTACGAGATGATTCTCTTTTACAACATAATACACGACGCAGCGGAATATTATATACTCACACCCTCAACTAACTACGCACAAGAGAAGCCGTCCATGCCCGCGGACTCTTCTCACTATCAACACGCAGAAGAGAGCAGCAGCAGGATTTCCGTGAGAGATACATCTCGACAGGCTCAAGGTCTCACGGACAACCACAACATAAGCATAAGCTAGTAATACCCGCAAAAACCACAATAGATCAACCTTGAGCTTGATACTCAGCAAGACTTAATTGTCTCACCTTGGGCATGAAACTCTACATGCTCGAAACTCTAAATACCGGAAGTTTTGAATTTAATTAAAGGACAAGTCTAGTTAAGGCTTCACAGAAAGTAAATTTTGTTTGCATTACAACTACCTTATACAAGTTTGCAATACAATTATATATCAAGAAGTATTAAATTCCAATAAACATATTCACTTCTTACTACGTCAAGACTTAGTGTCCAAGTGTGCTCAAATAACCGCGAGCGATGGTGATTGCAACCAGTAGACACCCAGACTGCACAACACGTACACCCATACTCGGAGTTGCAGTGGCACACCCCACTGATGTCACGCGCAGCCACCTTTCCCAAGACTCACCCACATCAAAACAGTTTGATCGACCCGAGCAGTGAGCTCCCTCAAGGTGCACCTCCACCATGAGATGTTCATGAGCAAGTTGACTCCCACTGTACTAACAGCCGATACCATAAGCCGATTCAAAAGGTTCCAACATAGGATCCTCAAGGTACATCAGTTTCCTGGGTCCCATATAGCCAGTATCCACCCGATACAGTTCAAACTTGTCCAACAGGGCCAGGCACAAGACAGACCTTAATCGACAAAGGCAGGACTACGCATCCAGGACCATGTCCTATCTACATCCTATGCTCCTGCCTGGTCTCCAATTATTAAAGTGAATCCTCACAATTAAACTCATAATTCCAATCCAGTGTAAACCCAGTACTAGTCTCGCAAGAAGGTTCCAACCTCTCGACTTCTACCATTTCTTCCAACTAGACATTAAGCATAGCATATCGAAATGTGGAGTACTAATCTACCCAAACCACTCTTTGGATTATTCTGTCATGCAATTGGGATTCATTGCACAAGACCTAATACACAATACATATCATCTATATAGTGTATAGAAATGAAAAACATTGCAAAATTTCATAAATGCAAACCGGAGCTTGCCTTTCGATTGAAATAAAAGTCAGCGACGATCAGTTAGTAGCCTTCGTCCAGAAATCACGCCACAACAGAATCACTATAGCAATCCTCAGCTGCGGGTTGTGCTTCTTATCGGCCACCTTCGTCGCAAGTACTATCGAAATGATATGCAAATAAGAGATAGGAATTTATTAATATAACAATTGAAGTTGATTATAACTCAAGAAGGATTAATACTAAGCCAAGACTAGAAGTTCTGTTGCTGGAAATGCACAGCAACAGAGAGGAAACGAGATGAACTTAGGCAATGGAAATATGAAGTGAAATAGATATTGTTTTGTACATGGATATGTGATCTCAATTTATACAGGTTCAACTGATGCTCTGAGCATGAGAAAATTACAGTGAGTTCATCTGGTCATGGAGGAACAACCGGGTAAGTTTCAGATACAGTAATGGAATATATTGGTCTACAAAATTTCATAAGTGTTTAGCCTTCTCTGAATTTTCGTGGACAAACAGAGATTTTGGCATAGTTGAAACTAGGTTTTCCAGATAGAAGGATTCATATAGAGTCCAACACAATTAGTTTTACATTTTTATATTCATCCTACAGGGAGATATGAAATTTACAAGTTCCTATAATATTCTGAATAAGTCTCTGATGTTTTTCCTATTTTTCTGAACATAGAAGAAAGAATCCAAACATGATCCAGTAACTGAAATCCAATGGTTCTGAATTTTTTACTGGAGATCAAAGGTATTTAAAGGAAGATTATGGCAAAGTTTGAGAATTTTCTAATAAGTAAAACACATGGAAATATATTCGTAAAGATTTACTTTGTTTGAATTATTAGGCAAAAACCAGGTACTTTCATAGCCAATACTTTACATCCTGCGAACTACTTGCCATTAGGAATCCAACAAGATTTATTTCACAATTTTTGGACATTTCTACTGGCCATGGTGAATTTTCAAATATTATGTAGTTCCTGCAATTATTTCTCTTTGGAAAATTGGCTGAACTGTTGACAGTGGGCCCCACTATTTGAAATGGGCCACTGAGGTGGAAGCAACAGAGTGGACACAAATAAACCCGCGCAGCCGCATGGGATCCCAGCCACATTTTGATCCGGCCATGCTTTGATAGGTTGATGGGCGGGCCACATCCCCACCTTCTTCAACCTTCGGCCCCAGGGCAAAGGACCGGCGGCGCCCGCAGCTACCACGGCGGCACCCCTCGCCGGTGGCCCTCCACTTCATATCCTGATCACTAAACCGCCTCATGGGCCTAAAACAACACGGAGAGCACTCTGGAGTGGTCGGGAAAAGCCAAGGATGGCCAGAAACGGTGTCTCCACGGCGGCGGCGGTCGGCAAAGCTCCGGCGAGTCACCCGGTGCACAGAGGGCACCATAGCGCGCAGGATTTGATCGCATAGCACCGGTAGGCAACAAGGAACAAGAATATGAACAAAAATTAGGGAGAAATAGACTGGAAAAAAGGGATTGCACCGGTGACCTAGGTCACAAGCATTGGCAGGTACGAGAACTCAGGGAATAGAGCCTAGGAATGATCATTTTCTTTGGTTTTTGATTCAGGGGGTTCGTATGGTCCTGATGAAGATCTTATCTAAGTAAATTGAAAAATAATCATACGTAGAATCCGAATTGCTTGGCGGAAATTTCCCCTGTTCTTGGGTACGGCCGAGTAAAAAATTTGAACTCCGGCTAAACGGCGCTACGAACAGACTAGCAAGAAAGGGGACATCACGGTGGAGTTGTGGCAAACCTTGGAGCGTCTTTTGTTGCATGGAAGACGGCCGAGGAGACCGGGCATCGATGACCAGAGGCGGCACCATTTTGAGCTCCGGAAATGAAACACTCGCCCTGCTCGAGTTGGGGAGGTCACAAGCGGCGCCGGCTTTCGTCGAGCAGCTAGAGGTGATGTCGGTGCAGCTGGCCACCTGCTCGTTACAGTGGAAACCAACAAAGATGCCGGCCGACGGGATTCCACGGATGTTTCATCGATGGCGGCCAGAAAAATCCCAGCGCATAGGAGCAGAGATGAAAGTATATCGAGCCTGGGTTTGTTACGATGATAAGAGGAAGGTTTGGGGGCATGCTGTGGCCAGGCTATTGATGGGGATGAGGCACATGCAGCAGGTGTGGCGGTGCCATGGGAAGAGCAGAGAAATGGAACACGTTTTGCTCTGTTGTGCTGGTTCACTGGATGACAAGTGGGTCCCACCCCTCTCCTCCTTATCCATATTTTCCACTGCAAAAATCCTCAGTCAATACTCCCACACTGTGGTTGAATAATCATTGATACTCATTTGAATTTGACAAAATTTATGGCACATCCAAATTTGAACTTTTCATTGGTGAATATTTCAAAAATTCAAATCTGAATTTGAATTCATATTTTAAATTTTGTCTTATGTTCCCTCCCTATTTTTCCAAAACCAGCAAGGACCTCAAAAGAATTACATTAATAATTTCTGGGCTAATATCTTACATTTGCTGAGTTATACTTGAAGTTGAATTAAGTTTGAAATTTTTGGCTTCAGTCATTTGAATTCTATTAAGTAACCCATACACAAAAATCCTAGTTTCTTTTCACTTTTATTTAATTTCCCAAACTGAATTGCATAGATTTATTTTTTGGGGTTTTACAGGTGGTGGGGTTGGCGGCGGTGGAGGCATGTGGGGCTGATTATTGTTGCCAGCTTGCAGCTGTCCCATAGTCTGTATCATGGTATGCATGAGCTGGTTCTCCATGGCCAATAGCTGCACAGGATTGATAGCTCCCTAGGCAGATCCTTGTCTATTGTTGTTCCGAGGTGCCCCATTGTTCTCCTCCTCATCATTATCATCCTTCTGGTTGCGAGTCCTCACCATCTGAAGAAATGCAAGAGATAAGAATTTAGAAAATGTTTCCAACTATATGCATCAAGGGATGTGAAACTAAACAACTAACTATGAAATCCTATATGGAGATGGCAATGCTAAAGCATCTCACACTCCTCTACTAAGCACACAAGCAACATATATAGCAATTAGCACAAAAAACAAAATGACAATGCTTCCTGAGTGCCCCTATTTGCTCTAAAGTGTCCATTCTATCTAGGCTGCGTCCTACGGTCAACATGTGGCTCTGATACCAATTTGTGACACCTGGTTCCGACAAATGAACCAATTGCAGTATATGTGTGCATAGGATGTTTAACAAACATACACAAGTGATTCAAAAATGATAACAGATAATTACCACAGCTCAAATGTGAGGACCGCAGTCCACACATTCCAGGAATCGCAATTGGGTGGTGCCGTGCGATGCGGCACCCAATAGCACACATAAAAAGATACATCGTATTACATAAAACAACATAGTATTATACATGTTTTGTCTTTTACAAATAATATACATTTACATACACTACAGCAGAAGATAAGTTCATAGCTCTTGACACTCAAGCCTAAGCTATGCAATAGTCATTCCGTTCAGTCCTAGAATGGAATCACACTGGCAGCACACAGAAAACATAACGGTAGCATGCATGGTTCCCACTCAGCCGTGTACCCCGACGGGAGCAATGCCTCATTTGTGAACCCTTCATCATAAACGTCATGATCTGCAACAAAAACTTAAATAGCAACCGTGAGCACGAAGGCTCAACAAGACATAACCGTCTCCACTCAACACGAAACTCTATATGCAGGATAAACGTAATATAGGACAGCAGTTTGCAATAAAAGACTCACCTGCTTTTAGCAGCAAATTAAAGCTTCATGAATCTGAAATTTAGTGAACAACCTGATCTAAACATACAAGCATCAATACATAATTATTGCATATAGCACGATTCAATTATATTCAGCTCAAAATAATTAACTACGTCACGATTCAGTCAACGAGCGGTACTCAATAACCGCGAGGGACAACGACTTGAATCGATATACACCTGCAGGGATACCCGAATAGCACGACACATACACCCGCACTCGGAGCTGCAATGGCACACTCCACTCATGTTGTATGCAGCAACCTTTCAGCCGCTACCTACACGCCGAACCGGTCCCACCGCTACGAGCAGGAGGTCGCCACATGGAGTACGGCGTACCCGCTGGCAGGTTTACACCTTGCTACTCTCAACCAACACCTATATGGCGGTAGGGTATGCCTCGATGCTAAGGTGTACACGTTATATCAGTTTATTGGGTCCCGTATATCCAGTACGCCTTTGGTACATTCAAACATGCTCAACAGGGCCGGACACGGATCGGTCCTTGACAGACATAGGGACAGCTATAGCTCACGGGCCCCTATGTCCTTCTGCTCCTACTCCATGCCCGGTCTCATATTTAACCAAATGGCAAATCATTCAGTTGACCAATCCCGTGTGAACCTAATTCTTGAACTCGCGAGTAGATTCCAACTACTCAACTTCTACCGAAGCAACTATAACATTAAGCATAGCATGGACACATCAAGGACTTAACCATCTAACCTCCTCTCATGTGTTCTCTGGTCATGCATGTGGAAAACTCCAAGAAAATCCTAGACTTAATGCACATACATCCTAACCCATAAAGTGTCATACAAATAAAATTTAAAATGCTATTAAATGCAAACTGGGGCTTGCCTGGCTGCGAGATAGGGGTAAATTTAGTCTCCGGATTGATTACTTCCAATGGCTCTGGGGTCTCCTCGAGCTCGGTAACTATTCGATATCCAAAGAAAAATGCAATTGAATCAATATTGGTATTATTACATAGCTTAAAGGAAAGATAGTTAAGTATAATAAATTATGGCCACTGGTACTGGAAATCTTCCAGAGGATACTAGGCACTATGGGTGAGGTTGTGGCCAAATTTGGGCTAAGTTCATGGAAGTCTTTGTTGTATAAAATTCAATGTATAAAAACCTTCCCCAGAATGGTCATGGGCAACCTGGGACTTTAACGTGGCTAAAAGTTGGTTTTCTGTTTAGAGGAGGTCAATAGTGACTCATCAAAATTGGTTCCACAATTTTCTAAGCATTCTACTCCGATATATTGAATTTAGAGGATTGGACAAATTTCTGAAATGTTTCTGGACATTTTAGAATTTTCAGGTACATAGAGATTGGAAACACAATTTGTCTATTCAATTGAACTCGAATGGACCTGAAACTCTAACTGGAACTAAAGGGAATTATTTGGAATGATGTGGACAAATTTGAGAATTGTTGAATGAACGGAGCACTAGTAATTAATTCCAAAGTCATTTTGCTTCATGGAATTATTGAGGATAATTTATGTATTTTCATAAAGATCCAAGTGCCCCACTTGAAAGTAAATATCATCATGGTTCTAGAAAAAAATTATTTGGAAATTTTCGTACAAGAATTCTAGGATATATGGATTTTCCAAGTTGGAGCAATTTCTAGAATAAAATTCCAACCGGAAATATTTGAATAAAGGCCGGGCCCACAGGTTTAAAATGGATCAATCGCTGGGCGGAAACACGAAGGGTTAAACGCTTGTCACAAATGATCCCGCTGCCACAAAAGATCCGAGCGAGGTGAATACTCACTGACCGGTGGGGCCCACGGTCGTCTTCAACGTCCAGCTACTCGCGCGCGACCGCTGTGGTACCTCGCCGGACATCTCGCCGCCCATCGATCCACGGCATGGTACCTCCCTAAACTCACCTCCTACCCATATTTCGAGGTGTTGAGCACGTCGGTGGGGTCAGCGCACGACGGCGATGGTCGGAAAAGCTTGCGCGACGGCGGCGGCAGCGGTTAGGGTTTCAGCCATGTCGGTCGAGCCCTGCGTTTGACTAAAACGGTTGGGAAAAATGCAGGAAGTTTCACGGAAGCATGAGGAACAAGAATATGGGCATATGAAAGAGATAAAGGGTTTGGAAGATGGTGGCGACGATGGACCAAGGAGGTGAAAACCGGCGGTTGGGGAAAAATTGTATTCTGGCTCGATTTCTTTATAAAACTCGATAAATCTTCTTTGAAGTGACGTGCCTGGTCATGTAGAACAACATAGCACACGTGCGCAAGGAATAATCAACGGTAGAAAAGGAATTTCGCGCATGACCTAGCTCGGCTCATAATCGAAGTTCAACGGAAGAAAAGAAAATACGGGGGCTAGGAGGCATTGCAGGGGCTGAAACTTTACGAGAATGTTCTACATGTACTTGCACACCTTTTTCCTTCAAGGGCTGAGGCGATTTGACGGATGTATCGTCGAGTCAACGATGATAAGAGAGGAGGCAAACAGGGGAGTCTTTCCGGCGGCTACGGTTTCACTTCGATTGGCATCAGGAAGGCTCCGACTGGGCAAGAAAATTGTCAGGGAGGTGTGCACGAACTTGGTGAGGAAGTATAGACGATGAAAGGAAATCAAACCCGAGTACCTTTGCTCCAAATTGGCTGGACAGAGAGGAAATCGGGGGAGAGGCAAAAATGGCGCTGGAACTTAACAGGGGAAGAAAAGGTCGAGTGAGGGACGTGGAGGGGGATGAGGAGGAGGCTTAGCTTTGCTGGAAGCAGCTGGAGGCGATCTCAAACAGGCAAGCAGCTGCCTGGACTTTGCATGGCACGTGGTGTCACTTGGAGAGCAAAAACAGCACCCCTCTTAGGATGACAAGTGGGTTCCACCTCATCCTCACCCCATCAATTCTGCCACCTAATTCATTCAAACATTAGCTAGATATTTTTGGGATGGCTGTATTTATCATATAAAATTTGATTTTGAATTTACATAGTTCATTTGACAAAGTTTCATTTGAATTCAAACTTGAATTTGAATTTGAGTTGAATTCAATGTAGCTAATGAATTAAATAGCAAACTTGCATAAAAATTATCCGAACTTGTTGTAATTCGCCGATTTCATCTGTGCTGACTGCAGTTGTGAACTTGAGACATTTCCGGTGCTGAGATATGTTGAAAATGTCGTGTATACCAGTGTGAGATGCCGGCAATTCCAATCTATAAACCACAGGCCCTCACTTATCCGTTATAGCAAACAGGCCAATAAACTGGGGAGCTAGCTTTCCATTTACTCCGAACCGGTGAATTTCTTTCATCGGAGACACGCCGAGGTACACGTGATCGCCAACATCGAAGTGCAGCAGGCGATGCCGCTTGTCCACACAATTATTCTGCCGAGATTGAGCCCCTCTCAGGTTTGCTTGAATGATCCGAACTTGTTCCTCGGCTTCATTGACTAGATCAATCCTGAAGGTCACTCTTTCGCCGGCCTCGCACTAATTCAGCGGGGTGCGACATTTTCGGCCATAGAGGGCTTCATATGGTGCCATCTTGATACTCGCTTGATAACCATTGTTGTACGAGAATCCGCCAACGGCAAATGATCATCCAGATTTTACCGTTGTGGATGGAACACGCTCGCAACATGTCTTCAAGTACTTGATTCACCTGCTCAGTTTGTCCATTGGTCTGCAGGTGAGAAGCGGAGCTTCTAATCAGTTTAGTACCCAATGAGGCATGCAGCTGCTCCCAGAAACGAGCAACGAACAGCGAGTCTCGATCTGAAATAATCGTGGGAGGAATACCGTGTAGGCACATGAATCTTGATATGTACAACTCCGCATATTTCATGGCATTGAATCCAACATTTACCGGAATGAAATGTGCTGATTTGGTTAGTTGATCGACTATCACCCAAATCAAATCATGCTTCTGGAATGTGAGTGACAGTCCGACGATGAAATCCATACTCACCTCCTCCCATTTCCATGCCGGAATATTCAGTGGTCGCAGCTGTCCCGCTTTCATCATATGGTCAGCCTTCACTCGCCGACACGTATCACACTCGGATACATACTTAGCAATCTCAAGCTTCATCCGTGTCCACCAAAAATTAGTCTTCAAGTCTTGATACATTTTATTGCTATCTGGATGAATGAATATTTAGACAAGTGACCTTCGTCCAGAATTTTCTTTCGAAGTTCCGTGTCATGGGGCACTACGATCCGATTCTTGAACCATAGAGCACCCTACTCATCTCTTCTAAAGCACTTCATGTGACCGCTGTCCATTCTCTTTAGTATGTGAGACATACCCTTGTCCTTCATTTGAGCTCCAATAATATCATCTCGGATTGTCGGAATGAGAGCAATATTGTATAAAGCTTCATATGGAACCAAGTATAGACTCAGTCCATCCTCTTGCATAGGTGTGATGGTCACATTATTGACATGAGATTTGCGTCTAAGCACATCGGCAACCACATTAGCTTTATCGGGACGATAGTGAATATCAATCTCATAATCCTTGATAAATTCTAACCACCTTCGTTGCATCATGTTCAGTTCCTTCTGAGTAAAGATATATTTCAAACTTTTGTGGTCGGTGTAGATGTGAACCAAATTTCCAAGCAAGTAATGCCTCCAGATTTTTAGAGCAAGCACCACGGCAGCGAGCTCCAAGTCATGAGTCGGATAATGCTATTCATGATTGCGGAGCTGCCGTGATCCATATGCGACCACACATCCTTCTTTCATAAGAATGCAGCCAAGACCAATGCCGGATGCATCGCAATAAACATCAAACGGTTTCATCATATCCGGTTGAGCTAAAACTGGGGCTGTTGTGAGATGCTTCGCCAATGTTTGAACTTCCTTCTTACATGCTTCACTGCAATTATATTTGGTACCTTTCTTCAACAGCTCTGTCATTGGTTAGCAATTTTCGAGAAGCTCGGGATGAACCTCCGATATTATCCAGCTAAACCAAGGAAGCTTCAGACTTCATGTACGGACTTTGGAGATTGCCATTTCAGCACTTGAACAATTTTACTTAGGTCCACAACAATGCCCTCAGCTGAAATAATGTGTCCCAAGAATGGCACTTGACTGATCCAAAATTCACGCTTGCTGAATATTGCATAGAGTTTATGGTCCCGCAATCATTGGAGTACGATATGCAAGTGTTCCACATGTTCTTCCTCTGATTTGGAATAAACCAAAATGTCGTCGATGAAGACTACGACGAACTTGTCCAACTCCGGCATGAACACTGAGTTCATAAGGTACATAAAGTGGGCCAGAGCGCTGGTGAGACCAAATTACATGACAAGATATTCATATAATCCATATCGCATTGAGAATGTTGTCTTCGGTATATCTTCCGTCCGAATTTTGATTTGGTGATATCTTGACCAAAGATCTATCTTGGAAAATACCGTAGCACCCACTAATTGACCGAAGAGAATGTCGACGCGAGGTAGTGGATACTTGTTCTTGATAGTCACGGCATTGAGCGAATGATAGTCCACACATAACATCATTGTTTCATCCTTCTTCTTAACGAACAGCGCGGAGCAGCCCCAAGTAAGGAGCTTGGGCGAATAAATCCTTTGTCAAGCAGGTCCTTGAGATGTTCTTTTAATATAGCTAGCTCATTCGGCGCCATTCAATAAGGTCTTTGGGAGATCGGTGTGGTTCCCAGCGCAAGTTCAATCATGAACTCGACATCACGTTCGGGCGGCATGCCCAGTAGATCATCGGGAAACACATCGGGGTATACACGGACCACCGGAATGTCTTCCAACTTAAGGGATTTAAAGTGGTACGCTGCTGCGATTTCTTGAATGGGTCGATCAAGAATGAGAGTATGCGGACTATGTAGTGGAGAATCCAAATGAACGGTTTGAGGAACGATGTCCAAAATAGCACCATGGTGATGTAACCACAACATACCTAATATGACATCGATCTTTTGGCCATCTAAGATTATTAGAGTGGTTGGATATATTTTTCCACCCATGCACAGTGGTGTTTTAGGAATCATACTATGAGCTGATATTTTCCCACCCGGGGAACAAATCATGTATGGATATTTAGTAGGAAATATTTGTATTTGGTGCTTGACAACATATTAATTACTAATGAAATTGTGGGTGGCTCCAGAATTAAAAAGTATGATAATGGGGTGATTGATGAGAGTGAACGTACCCACGAGGACGGGTTCGCCTTCTGGTCAGTCCTCAATGGCGATGTGGTGGACGTTGCCGGGTTTGGTATTTGGTTTCCTAGGCTGGTTTCGGTGTTTATTAGCACCCTGATTCGATGCTTGTCCGCTGCCTTGCTTGCCCAGACATTTGTAGGAGAGATGTCCGACACGTTCACAGTTGTAGCACGTCTAATGTGTCGGAACACCAAAGGCTGGTGAACGGAAACCCGGTGCACGCTGCTGCTGTGGGGGTGCACCAGATACCATCATCTGTTGCTGCTGCTGATGCTTCTGTGGCAGGCGTGGTCGGAAGCTTGGTGCCTTGAACGGAAGGCCACGGAACATTAGTGGTCGTGCCTGTGGCTGCCACCTTTGACCGGACGGTGATCGGTACACCATTCGGTATTTTTGTGGAGCTCCTCCACTGCTGCCCTGTGGAGCACTCCTCTTCTTCTCCATTACAAACTCGCATCTTGCATCCTCTTGTACAATCGCCGTGTTGACAAAATCATTGAACGTGCTGCGATTGAACAAAGCGAGCTTGTCCTTCATCTTTGCATTCAAACCTCGATAGAAACAGTCCTGTTTCCTGTTCTGCGTGTTCACATGATCCGGCGCATACTGCGGCAAGTGATTGAAGGCCTTGGAGTACTCGTGAGCACTCCTCCCACCTTGCTTGAGTTCAAGGAATTCTGGAAGCTTGCGTTTCATAATCCCGGGAGGTATGTGATAGGCATGGAACACCTCCCGGAACTCGGTGCATGTAAGGCCTGACCAGCCGGCAGAGAGGCATTGTAATTCGCCCACTAAGCGCCAGTGGAGCCATGAAGCTGCTGCGCCACGAAGAGCTCCTTCTGCTGTTCGGTGCATTGGAGCAACACGAATTTTGCTTCAGTAGTGCGGAGCCAGTTGCCCGCCTCAAGAGGTTCATCAGCCTCTGTGAAGACCGGTGGAGGAGTTGCTAAGAAGTCCGAGTAGGTGGTGTGTTGAGGCTAATGATTGCCTCCATCTGGACACCCCCGCTGACGGGACGTATTCTGCACGAGGGTTCACAGCAGCCTGGTCTGCTCGTCGCGCGAACCCACCATAGCTGCAATCACATCTGCCAACGTAAGCGGAGGAGGAGTTGGTGGTGGCGGTGTCGGTTGTCGTTGATCATGAGTTTTCTGCTGCTGGGAGTCATCACCTCCCTAGCTCGAGTCACCAATCTCGAGCGTGTTATGGGTGCGCACCATTCTGCAGTCACAACCATGAATCCAATATGAGACATGATACTGTAAGATCACTCCAGGATAAAAACAATAGTGTGCGTATTAGTATCCAACTTGCATAACGGTAACATATATTGATAAAGTATAGACTTTATACAAAATACATCATCCCTGGACCAATGTTACAATAGCGAGTTCCGAAATAATGTACTTCATGGATTGAAGTTCATTTCGACTATCGTTGATCACGATGGGACGTTATGCGCGTTATCGTGCGAATACACGTTCTTATCTTCAATATGATACAAACATGGCCATAAAAGAAAAGAGGTTTGAGTGGGTCAAACTCTCAGTTCCACTGGTAAATGGTTGAGTATCGACAACCGGTCTGTCATAACACTTCTCGAAGTGAAATAGAGGACAAGATTCATAACAAGACCAAATTATGCCAAACCGATGAAGTTTCTGTTAAAACCTGACCAGTTTGTACTCAAACACAAATTTAACCCAGTAAATGGCAGAGTTAGATCTTTAGGTGAACTAAAAAGTGGAATTACACTTCAATGTCTTTCCAAAAAGTATTGGTTCTCCTTTAGATGATTTCTGGTTGAGAAGATATGACATTCTAAACCTGACAGTTTTTCTGGAAATTTTGACAGCATCTCCTTTGTTTATGCTGATTTTGGGCCACAACTTCCAGATATAAAACTTCACAATTTACAATAGCCACATATTACAAATTTGTAATCCAAAACACTAGGATTCCAAAATTGTCTTGCACGGTCCTGTTCGATTTTTCTAGAGTGAGATATGGTCAAAACTGTAAGGAGTCCAGAGAGGGTCCCACTTTCTGTCCAGTTTGGCAAATTTTGGAACTTTGAAATTCTGAATAGGTTAGAGGGGAATTCAGTTCTGGAGTTGAACATAAAAGTTTTAAAGGACTTCCAGAAATTTCCATCCATGTATGGTAAACCTTCATTAGAGTTTTAAACTAAGAGATATGGTTTCTCAAAGTCAGGTCTTTTCTGGCAGAAAACAGAACACTCTGTTTTTTAATTGGTGACTTCGATGCCTACTCCAAATTTGAAAACTTAGTTCAAACTCAGAGCTCGATATTAACATAATTAGTTTTACGTCTTCTCAGTTCTATTTTCCAGAAAAGTTGTTATCAATGGAGTATATGTCGGGACTATGTGACTCACAAAGTAAAGATTCTAAGCCGGTATTCCGGCATACGTCTCAACGGTGGCCATAATGACGTTCGCCCGCATATGATTCTAAGCGCAATATGATCACGTGGTCAGTGTACCTGTCACTACACACAAACTACTGATCAATTATATGATGTCGTACGACACAGCCCACACGGGCGATAATTTCATCAGTCACAATATAAATGAGAGTAAAAACATTCATTATGTATTGTTCCATACGGGCCGCCCCGAGTTAAGCCACGTCTCGAGGTACATGACAGAGTTTTCTACCACCCGACGGGGTCCCACGTCTTTGCATAGTGTTGCACCAGCAGGAGGCACACCGGGTTATGTCCCACACTACGGGGGCTCCCACTAATTTTGAAGCACGTTGGGGTACCGCGTGTCATATGTTCTCAAAAACATGGAAAGTTTCAGAGACTCATATTGACTTTCCCGTGCCAAGCCAGGGAAACAATCACATGCTACCTCTCGCATGGTGAGCTTACCACAATTGATCTGCTTGCGGTGGCGTGCCTTACCTCTTACCTAACGTCGGAGCATCGTTACAAAATATAATAACACATAGGTTAGCTTTGCCATCTTAAGTAACTATGCTAATAATAATCCTTGTGTGGGCTACTATTGATTCCTCACCAAAAACTAAATTTTTTTCTTGTAATACAACCCTTTTAAGCGCGCTATTCCCAATGCGGCTCTCATAGCAGGCTGTGGGGACTGGAGTCCACACATTCCTGGAATTGCAATTGGGTGGTGCTGTGCGATGTGGCACCCAACAACACAAAGAAAAAGATACATTGTAATACATAAAACAACATAGTATTATACAAGCATTGTCTTTTACAAATAATATAAGTTTAAATACACTAAAACAGAAGATAAGTTCATAGCTCTCGACACTCAAGCCTAAGCTATGCAAAACTCACTCCATTCAGCCCTAGAACGGAATCACACTGGCAGCACACAAAAAACATCACGGCGGCGTGCAGGGTTCGAAAATGAACCAAGTAAACGCATATGTGTGCCCAAGAGGTTCAACACACATACACGAGTGCATTCACAAAAGAGTATACAGAAAATTACCACAAAACAAGATTAATTAAGCAAATTTAATTCACAAACCATATTATCCTCAAATATAAGTTCTAATGGATACTAATAACAAGTTCAACTAATGCAGCGGAAATAAACTAAATAAGCAAACTAAACAGCTAGGCAACATAAGCGATAGGGTATAGCGCAGCTCCGACACTCCACAGGCAAAGCGAACGGTAGACACGGCCTATAACTCCGCATTACCATCATTAAACTCCCAATCCTGACCTGCAACTGTTGGGGGAGGATTGCAAGAGTGAGTACATGTCGTACTCAGCAAGTGTGGAAAGTATGACATGTAGCTGATTCAAATGACGAATACAATAATGGCTAAGTGTTGAAAAGTACATTAGAACATTTGAAATGCAATATATTACATGTATGTGAAATAAACCCATCACAAGACTTTAGTTATCATAACACCAGTCCATATTCATCATATACCAATATCCATGTCAATACCAGAAAATAATTCATAACCATCCATAATCATAATACCAACAATAACCATCCCAAATCCCAATTTTCATCTAATCATGTGAGGGTCTAGGTTGATCATAACTAGGAGCACGGCTATCATGATAGTTTTAGACACACTCTGCAGAGGTTGTACCGCTTTACCCACATGTTTGTGATTTCATCAACTTTCTATGACTAGAGAGTCTCAATTGTGAAGTCTCACACTTCCTTAGGTGTGTGGCCAAGATATCACAAAATAGCCTTTACAAAGGGATTACTAGCCTATTTGGACCCCACTGAAGTTTCACCAGTGGCAATGTCTCCAACTGAGCACATCTTCAACCAAGGGCCCCTCCTTGAGCCATTCGGATCATAGGGTAGTCCCACCAATCATCAACAAAGCCAATCTGACTACCACTTCCCTGAGCATCCTTAATGGTGCAAATAGCAATGGCAAAGCCTAATTAATCAGCTACACCACACCCATACTTGGCCTCGTGGTGGCACTGTAAATCCTGGATGGTCGCTCCACGAATCGGTCCTTAGATCTAAAGCAAGTAAAACCACCATAACATCCAACCGATCCACGTACCGGGCTTTCTTAGATCACCCATTACCATATCAGATTTAACCAGTTCATGTCAACTACAATCTCATTAATGCATAATTAAGTTAAGTAGGGTAGTTGTTCTTCCATCCCAATTAATTTAAGCGAAGCAAAAAGGTAAAAATCCCATCCCGACTCTCTACCATATATTCTAGGTGACAAGGGTGGTTAAACAAAGCTAGTAAACTTCCTATCATAGTATTTCCCATCAAAATTGACAAAAGCATGCAATTTTGCAAACAAAACATTTATTTCAAAACAGGATCAATATGCTTCAAGGACCCTTGCCTTGCTCTTGGGATTGGTTAGGATCAAAGACTTCAAACTCTTGGTGCTGGAGATCCTCCGCGGAACTCTCTAGCACAAATCCGTCTAATCCGCACAATAAACATACAAACGAGAAGAACAATCAAAGAGTGCACATATATTACTTAATATGACATGACATTCATGATTAATGCAAATGTAAGGTTCAACTTGTTAATAGATTACTTTCTGTCGGTACCCTAGAAACCGTACACTCCTTGAGGTTACAAAGATCTCAAAGGAAAGTCATCTACTTGATTTGAAGACCTTCGAAGGCCCACATGTCAGACATAACCGGACCCGCTTCTCCAACATGGTTAATCCCAGGGTCGCCACGTGTACTATCAAACCGGAGCTACCGCCCACAAGGGGGAAGCTCCGGGCCATGTACCGAAATGGCACCTCCGGACTTAACCCCAGACCGAGAGAAGCTCTGGACCTGACATGTGTCAGGTAGCTCTGAAGCTACCTATTTCCCACAGTATGCTCCGGAGCTACCACATGTCCAATCATCGGATCTTCAGCCTCTAACCTCCGGAAGACCCCACAACGGCTCCGATTCTTCAAAGGGGAATCAAGGACTTCAAGACCCAATTAAGTGTCATTAATACCATATTAATGACACTTAAACGGACGATATTAACACCAGTAACGGTGCTGTCAAAGCCCTATATAGGGTCATTAAGAGCAATTAAACGTGTTGAAGAGGTATCAATACTAGTAACCGCCGGGGCCACATGTCGGGCCAGGCTAACTTGTATCGGCCTGCCCTTGTATTATAAAAGGACAGGCCAACGACAGGTTCAGGAGAGGCTAGACACACGCGCCGTAGACGCTCAATACAAGCTCATACAGCTAATACAACACTAACACACCCGTGGAGTAGGGTATTACGCTCAGGCGGCCCGAACCACGTAAACTCTTGTGTCTCCTGCGTCATTTACTACTCACCTTCTTGAATTTCCGCGTGCCCACATCGAGCATCAAACTCCTCTAACACTTTAGTAGTGTCGGGAGATCTGCCGGTTCCAAACCACCGACAGTTGGCGCGCCAGGTAGGGGCGCCTGATATTTTGAGAATGGTGAACTCAGCTGCTGAATCATCCAACTGTCAACCTGCTGCTCAGGCTGTTGGGGGCAATCCCTCCAATATGCAGCCACCAGCAGGAGCCTCCGCACCAGCAGGAGTCACACTCCCACCACCACTGCCTCCACCAGCAAATCATGCTGGGCAACGTGATGGTGCGTCGACGTCAATTACTGCGTCGGCAAATCATGACAACCCGGAACACGCGCTCCATGCAGCGCGTGCTCTTCTCCAACGGCCACCACCTCCGGACGCATCCCGAGATGCCTTGGAACAGTGGAGGGCTAATGTGGAACATTTGGTTGCAGCAGCAGCCGAACGCCTCAGCAACCAGGGTCCTCCTCCTTCAGGACGAGCCCTGTCGTAGCGGCGGACTTTGTGTGGAAGACTTGGTCCGCACGTTTCCAATAGCAGGAGATGTGCTGCATCACAACAAGTGACGTCATTGCCCTCCGGGGCACGACACACTCACACGGTATCCAGGCTCTCAACTCATGACCTT
Source organism: Tuctoria greenei (assembly GCA_036927565.1). Lineage (NCBI taxonomy): Eukaryota > Viridiplantae > Streptophyta > Magnoliopsida > Poales > Poaceae > Tuctoria > Tuctoria greenei. Next base: position 115,729,849 of record JAYESD010000006.1, read on the forward strand.
CGGGCGGAGCTTGATTGCCGATACCGCCAACAAGATGGTCGAGTCCATATTGAGCGTGCTCGTGAAAGACGAGAAGCTCAAGACCTTTCTACTCCTGAAGGAGTAGGAGGAGGTTGTTCAGCTCTGGCCATACATCTGCTTATGGTCAGGTGGCCACAGAAGTTCCGGCCTCACCTGCCGGAAAAATTCGATGGGACTGTTAATCCCGCCGAATTTCTTCAGATCTACTCCACTGCAATCTTGGCAGCTAGAGGAAACGAGGCCGTGATGGCCAAATATTTTCCAGTGGCCTTAACTGGGACCGCCAGGTCCTGGTTTATGAGCCTTCCACCCAACTCTATCAACAGTTGGGAGGAGCTGTGCCGGCAGTTCACCGCCAACTTCGGGAGTTCATACACCCGACCAGGCACTGAACTGGACCTTTTTGCAGTCGTGCCAAAAGGGGGAGAATCCCTGCGATCATTCATCTAGAGGTTCTCTCAGGTATGAAACACTATCCCTTCTATCTCTAGCGCCTATGTCATTGTGGCATTCAGACAGGGTGTACGGGATAAGAAGATGTTGGAGAAACTGGCGATCAAGGAGATCACCAGCGTCACGGAACTCTTCAGCTTTGCTGACAAATGTGCCAGAGCTGCGGAGGGCCGTGAGATGCACTCCAAACCAACCTCGGAGGGTCACAAGAAATCCTCCAAAGAAGAAGCCGCTACCTCTGGGGGTGGCAAGAAGAAAAAGAAGACCAACGGCAAGAAGAAGCCGTCGGCCGGCACATCCAACGTTGCAGCTGCTGCAGCTCCGGGTGGCCGGGGGCCACGCCCCGAGAAGCGACCTCGACCGTCTTCTGAAGACGATGACAAATCCAAAGTGTGGTGTCCCATTCACAAAACGGGCAGCCACAGTTTGGAAGACTGCCGGGAGGTCCAAAACCTTGCCGAGTGCTACAACAAGCGCCAGGAAGAATCTCCTTTCCGACAGAGGGAAGGAAAGCAAAAAGTCGATGAAGCTCCGGCTGAAGAGGAGTTAGGATTTCAGGATCACAAAAAGGTCCTGAAGGCCATTTACACCTTCGTCGACGATGATTCTGACGTCTGTTACAACGAGCGTCGGAAGACCATGAACACCATTTTTGGTGGATCATGGGATATCACCTCCCGTCGCGTCATCAAAACTATGCGTCGGGATATGGCCGCTGTAGCTCCTACAGTCAGGCCGGAACCTCATCGAAAGCGGATGGACACAGCCATCACTTTTGATGCTTCGGACTGCCCTCGGAGCATGGTTGGAGCAGGTCAGTTACCTTTGATGGTATCTCGTACCATCAAAAACATCCAGCTCCACCACGTCATGGTAGACGGAGGATCAGGGCTTAACCTCATAAGCTTCGAAGCTTTTACTAAGCTTCAACTCCGACCTTCGGATCTCCACCCCTCTCAACCTTTCTCTGGAGTAGGTCCGGGGGCCATTACCCCACTCGGATCTATTACTCTCCCCGTTACCTTCGGGACATGGGAGAAGTACCGCACCGAGAAGTTGGTCTTCGATGTCGCTCGGATCAACTTACCCTTCAATGCCATCTTGGGTAGGCCTGCCCTGTACAAATTCATGGCAGCTGCTCATTATGGTTATCTGGTGTTGAAGATGCCAACGCCAGTAGGCGTTCTCTCGATCTGCGGAGATCGTACTGCCGGAGTAACTGCTCTGGAAGAACTCCATGCACTCACCATGGCGCAAGAGGAGGACTCTAGACAGGAGCAAGCTCCAAAACCCCCGAGCATTCCACAACGAGGCTCGACTTCTGCACCTCGAGTGCAGCCAAGCAGCGATGCCGACATTCCCGTCAAAGTCGTCTAAATTGGTTCCGATGCCGCTCAGACCACTCGTATATCGGTGGGATTGAACGACAAATAGGAACTCGCGCTCATCACTTTCCTCTGGGCTAACATCGACGTGTTTGCCTGGCAAGCATCACAAATGCCTGGGATCCCCAGGGAAGTGATTGAGCACAATCTGAAGATCTACCCCGACGCCCGAACTGTGCATCAGAAGCCTCGGAAGCAATCCGTAGAGCGACAAAACTTCATCCGACAAGAAGTGAAGAAGTTACTAGAAGTCGGATTCATCCGAGAAGTCTTCCATCCAAAATGGCTGGCAAACCCAGTCGTTGTGCACAAGGCCGGCGGGAAGCTTTGGATGTGCATCGACTACACCACACTAAATAAGGCATGTCCAAAAGATCCATTCCCACTACCTAGAATAGATCAGATAGTGGATTCCACCTCCAGGTGTGAATTACTGTGTTTCCTAGACGCATATTCCGGGTATCATCAAATCAGGATGTCTAGGGAAGATGAAGAGCATACTTCATTCAACACAGTAGATGGATTGTACTGTTACACGGCCATGCCCTTTGGTCTAAAGAATGCAGCTTCAACTTTTGTACGAGCTGATGAGTAGGTTTAGGCCCGATCTTCCGAAAGGTATGTCGATTGGGGTGGAGAACTCGACGTTGTTGATCTGCGGCACTCGAGCGGTTCGAGTACCCCTGCAATCACTACACCACGGCTCCGTTGGTTATCAACCGTGCTGTACACGCTTGACCTCACCAAGAAGGCTAATCCCTGCAAGTGCAATCGAGAACACGAGCAAGAACGTAGAAGACACGATCGGAAATCGCGAAATTGGGGTCTCACAAACCGTAGAACGGCGATATTATTGATCTAAGCAAAATCCAATTGTATATGGCGGCTACCATAGAGTATATATAGGTGGGAGGACGTCCAAGGGGGTGTTGGGGTCGTGACCTAACCCTAACACACGAAAATAATGGACTTAGACTTGATACAAGGCCCAATGGCCCAATATGGTGGCGCAGCACCCTGACAGATTCTGTATTTGATTTTGTTTCGACTATTCCCGACGACTCCGAAGAGATTTTGACATGGGACCGGTGCCATTGGAAAGTTTATCCTCTCCCCTTTCCGTGCATATGTAGAACGTCCAGAACGGAGTTCGTATGCGTCCTGGGCGTCCGTTTTAGTGCGTACTCCTCCTGGACTCCGAGTTGGATACAATTTGGAGTTTGGTTCGGTTGCCATCTTCTTTGAACGAATTCTCTGGTCTTCCACGTTCCTAATACTCCCTCCAAGTACTCATTGAACCTCTCCATGGATCCTAATCACAAATAAATCATTAAGTAGCAATTTATGTTCAAAAACATATAAGGAAATATATAAGAACGAGTTCACCTCTGAAATTAATTGTTGTGTATGAACTCTATTGATTGCATCTTGTATGTTCAATGGAGTGTTGTTTGTATCCATAGAAGTGATGTCCTCATCATCCTCCCCTTCTTGAATTGGAGTCGTCCTCGACTCAAGTTCATCTTCTATCATGTGTGGGTCCATATGTGCAACGCCATCAAATCTTTTTGTAAGCATGAAAGGAGGAGGCCAAGGTGGTGGACGGCATAGTGCACCATCTTGATCTTGTCCATCAAATAAGAGTGCACATTCACTTGAGCCAGGATCCCAAACAAATAAACATTGTGTCATGTTTGTAAGTGCAATAATAATATGCATGATCTCATGATTCTCCCCTTCTTTATGACAAGCCGTCCTCGGCTTGCTCGTATGTCCAGCAAAGAGGCTTGCATTGGAGGTAGAGTAAGTGCTGTCCATAATGCACAACCACAGTGAATAATGCTTTTGTTGTCCCTGCTGCAAGGAAAACATATTAGAAAAACATGACAAGACATTATTAGCGTTAGTACATTCATTTACTTGACCATGTTGTTGCAGCACAAAAGGAGCTTCCTCATTTGAACATATGTAAACTTTATGCACCATAAACATACCACTATGTTCATATTTGCCTATAGCATGAAAAATATTTCTACATAACAAAGGCAATTCAGATTGAGAAAATATTATCTTCTCTACGATATCTAGATCACAAAGAGTGTCAAATTCAATATAGCCCAAAGTATTTAGAGAAGATAACAATTTCAGCTCATCCCTTTCACATGTAGTTGGGATCAAATGCTTAATTTCAGCACAAGTGAGTGATAAAGTATCAAATTGATTTGGTTGTTCTAGCAGAGGTATAATATAATTATCAGCACACAACTCATTTTTGTTATAAGAATCAGTGGGAAAATCAACTAATGGTAAAGTTGTATTATGAAAAGGTTCATCTTGTTGCTGCTCATCGATAGTATGATTGGTAGCAAAATTCAGCACATCTGAAAATGTCATACCGTGGTTAACTGTAGAGCATTGTCCACTAACACTACTCTCATTTTCAGCAAGAAATTCAAATGCATTATGAGTTGATTCATCAAAAAATTCAGAAGAGTTGTTCAACACCTCACTCTCATTTGCATCTCCATTTATTTGTTCATGTTCCTGCAAAAGGTTAGGCAAAGGAGGAGGTACAACAAGAAAATTCTTCTCAAGTTCATGTATTTCATCTTTACAATTAGATACATTAGCAAAAGTTTCTCGCATAAGAATTTTCATATCTTTCCATGTTCGAGGTATTTCTAAATCACTTAAGTTGTTCCACCAAGTCAATGCACAACCTACTAATGCACTTGCAACATTTATAATCTTTCTTTTCTCACACATATGACATTGTCCAAAAATTTTATCCAACTCTATTTCCCAAGTAATATATTCATCGTAACCAAAACCATCATAAGAAGGAAGAGATGGGAGAATGTAATTACTTCTTGTGGGAGGTGTTGTAAAGGTGGTCTGAATGTCATGTGAATCCTTGGTTGATGTTTGATTTTTAGTGAGCAACTCTATCGCCGTCTTCATCATGTCCATCATCTCAACATATAATGCATGATTCTTGCTTTTACCTGACATTGTTAGTAGCAAACAGAAGACAACACAAAAAATATGTTATCCCTATCAACTACAAAGGATAATGGAAAAGTGGAAGTGAAATCACACACTCTCAAGCGTCTTACCACGCTCTTACAAGTGTTCTTAACGACACTGCAGGTGGCAAACGGTGGCCGGTATGAAGAAACCAATAGAGCGTGGGATGATTGCAAAGGTGTATCGATTCTGCTCAAGAGTAAAGTGTAGCTTGGATGGCACTTTCTATGTAGCAAGGATTAGCAACAATGAAATCAGATAGCAAAGTTGAATAAGTGTCCAAAGTATGTGTCAAAGTTGCTGGCCTAAATGTGTTCCTAGTAGTTCAAGCTAGCAAGACATGAGACAAAACTAGATGACACAAAGAATGCAAGCACTTCTGTTTTTTTTGTTGTTTTTTTTCTCTTTTTTTTTGTGCGGCTTTTGTTTCTTGTTTTGCACTTGACTTTTTCTTTTTTCTTCCTTTTTTTTTTCAGAATGTGCTGCAAGGGAAGAACACAATGAAAATCAACTCAAGATATCTCGTGTGTCTGTCGCAGGTTTTCTGCTCAATTTTCCAAGGACAAATAGGCACACTTATAGGCTCTAAATTGGAAAACTTAGAACAGCAAGATTGTAGATATATCTCTCCTCTTTAATTTCAATATATGGAAGACCTATTTTGGAAAAGAACAATAGGAGATACTGACCCCGAAATACAGACTGTTCAGAATTTTTAGGTCAATAACAGATTCGGATATAATGCAATTTAGACATCGATAACTATATTTTCTTGGAAAATGATGAATATGAAAGTTATAGGGAACTTCTTAGGCTTTCCAGAAAGTACAAGAACACCAAAATCCTAGTTCGTATGTGCGAGATATGTTGAAAATACCAAACTAGACAGAGGTGAATCTAATCTAGACGTGATGACGTGATTCAAAAGGATGAATCACACAATGCAAAACTCAAACTAAGACCAAAAACACTTTCTAAACCAGCAATATGACTCAACAAGGGACACAAACTCAACAAAACTAAACTGAAAACAAAGTTGCAAAGGCTCAAACGTGGTTTGGACAAATTAATGAACAGATCTACTAAACTGCAAGTTCTTTTGTGGCTTTTTTTGTGGACTCTAGGTATGAAAAACAAAACTAATGTAATGGATAGATGAATTACCTAACGGGCAACCTGGAAATCTGATACCACTTGATGAGTAGGTTTAGGCCTGATCTTCTGGAAGGTATGTCGATTTGGGTGGAGAACTCGACATTGATGATCCGCGGCACTCGAGCGGTTCGAGTACCCCTGCAATCACTACACCACGGCTCCGTTGGTTATCAACCGTGCTGTACACACTTGACCTCGCCAAGAAAGCTAATCCCTGCAAGTGCAATCGAGAACACGAGCAAGAACGTAGAAGACACGATCGGAAATCGCGAAATTAGGGTCTCACAAACCGTAGAACGGCGATATTATTGATCTAAGCAAAACCCAATTGTCTATGGCGGCTACCATAGAGTATATATAGGTGGAAGGACGTACAAGGGGGTGTTGGGGTCGTGACCTAACCCTAACACACGAAAATAATGGACTTAGACTTGATACAAGGCCCAATGGCCCAATATGGTGGCGCAGCACCCTGACAGATTCTGTATTTGATTTTGTTTCGACTATTCCCCACGACTCCGAAGAAATTTTGACATGGGACCGGTGCCATTGGAAAGGTTATCCTCTCCCCTTTCCGTGCATATGTAGAACGTCCAAAACGGAGTTCTTATGCGTCCTAGGCATCCGTTTTAGTGCGTACTGCTCCTGGACTCCGAGTTGGATACGATTTGGAGTTTGGTTCGGTTTCCATCTTCTTTGAACGAATTCTCTGGTCTTCCATGTCCCTAATACTCCCTCCAAGTACTCCTTGAACCTCTCCATGGATCCTAATCACAAATAAATCATTAAGTAGCAATTTATGTTCAAAAACATATAAGGAAATATATAAGAACGAGTTCACCTCTGAAATTAATTGTTGTGTATGAACTCTATTGATTGCATATTGTATGTTCAATGGAGTGTTGTTTGTATCCATAGAAGTGATGTCCTCATCACGAGCTATGTACAAAACTTTTGAAGAACTCATTAGAGACATAGTGGAAGTGTACGTCGATGACATCGTGGTCAAGGTCAGGAACAAGGAGTCACTCCTTGACACTTTGCAGGTTGTCTTCGACAAGCTGCGGGCTACCCGCACAAAGCTAAACCCAGACAAGTGTGTCTTCGGGGTTAGCTCCGGAAAACTTCTCGGTTTCCTGGTAAGTCACCGGGTCATAGAAGCTAACCGGCGAAGATTAAGGGCATTGAAGACATGCGGCCACCAACCCGCATCAAGGACGTCCAAAAGTTAACTGGATGTCTAGCAGCCCTCAGCCGGTTCATTTCAAGACTGGCGGAACGGGCACTCCCCTTCTTCAAGTTATTGAGGAAGTCCGGACCATTCCAATGGTCCGAAGAAGCATAGAAGGCATTCCAGGAACTGAAACAGTTCTTCACCACCCTACCAATTCTGGTAGCTCCGAACCCTGGTGAGCCTTTGTTGCTTTATATTTCAGCTGCTAACGAAGTCGTCAGTATGGTTCTGGTTGCGGAGAGACCAGAGCTACCCCATACTCAGGAATCCAGACCCCTTCGGGAGGGTCCGGAGGTTCCTGAAAGCGAGTCTGGGTCCCAGCTCCCAGATTCGAATCCACAAGAAGTCACTTCAGGAGACCCAGACCCCTCCGGGAGGGTCCAGGTCACTTCTGAAGAAGCTTCGGGTTCCTCCAGCCAGAACACGGAGGTCTCCGATGAAAATCTGGATTCCTCCGAGAGGATCCAGGTCAGTGAAGAGGAAGCTCCGGACCCTTCCGGGAAGGTTCGGACCATTCAGCTCCCAGTGTACTTCATTAGTGAAGTATTACATGATGCCAAGACTCGATACATAGAGGTGCATAAGCTGCTCTATGCAGTTCTTATTGCCTCCAGGAAGCTTCACCATTACTTCCAAGCTCACAAAGTCTCATTGGTGACCTCCTACCCAATTCGAGCAATCTTGCATAATCCCAATTCAACTGGGAATATTGCAAAGTGGGCAGCGGAATTGGCTGAATTTGATCTTGAATTTACTTCAAGGCAAGCAGTCAAGAGTCAAGCATTGGCAGATTTCGTGGCAGAATGGACTCCCTCTCTATCAAACCCTGGGGGCCCCAGTGAGCAGAAGATGGAGCATCAAGCTCCAGCCTTCACCGAGACTCACTGGACCCTCTACTTCGACGGCTCCATGCAGAAGCAGGGGGCCGGAGCTGGAATCCTTCTCCTTGCACCGACCAGGGAGAAGGTGAAATACATGGTACACCTTGACTTCAAGGCGACCAACAACATGGCAGAGTACGAAGCGCTCATCTACGGACTAAAGGTGGCACTATCATATGGTGTCAAGCAACTGCTGGTCAAGGGAGATTCACAGCTCATCATTAAGCAGGTGAAGGGTGAATGTTCCTGCAATAATCTCCAGCTAGCTGCTTACCTCCTTGAAGTCCAGAAGCTTCAGAAGGACTTCAAAGTCCTAGATCTCCACCATGTTCAGCGTGCCCATAACGCTGAAGCAGATGAACTCTCGACGAAAGCTTCAACCGGAGCTCCGGCTCCTGACGGAATTTTTGTCCGGAGGCTGTCAAAGCCAACAGCTCAGCCTGCCGAACTGAGCGAAGGGGGCGAGATCAGCATCCCGAAGCTGGCGGTCCTGATGGCCCTGTTACCATGGCAGCCATCAAGGGTCGTAGGTGCTGTCGGGAGCTCCGAGCAACCCAGCACGCAAGACTCAAAAGCTCAAGCTAGTTCCGATGCATGGATCTCGGAGATCCGGAGCTACTTGAAAGACAACATCCTTCCTGACGATGATGTATCCGCTGACCGGGTAGTAAGATTGGCTAAAAGATACACGCTGGTAGAAGGGGATCTCTACCGGCGCGGTGCCAACAGCATCCTAATGCGGTGCATCACAAGGGAAGAAGGCTGCAAGCTCCTCGCAGAAATCCATGGAGGCGAGTGTGAGAACCACGTGTCTTCCAGCACGCTGGTTGGTAAAGCCTTTCGGCATGGCTTCTACTGGCCTACAACACTCCAGGATGCAACTGAGCTGGTGAAGATATGCGAAGCATGCCAATTTCATGCAAAGCAAATTCACACACCAGCTCAGCCCTTACAAATGATACCTCCTACATGGCCCTTCGCTGTGTGGGGGATGGATATCTTGGGACCTTTCCCAAGAGCCGTCGTAGGTTACAAGTTCATGTACGTCGCCATTGACAAGTACACCAAGTGGCCGGAAGCAACTCCAGTTGTGACAATCAACAAGCAATCTGCTATCAACTTTTTGCAGTACATCGTATGCAGATTTGGAGTCCCAAACAAAATCATCACTGATAATGGGACCCAATTCACAAGCTCTGCATTTCAAGGATATTGCGAAGACCTCGGCATTCATGTTTGCTACGCCTCCGTAGCTCACCCAGCCAGCAATGGCCAAGCCGAGAGAGCAAATGCTGAAATCCTTAAAGGACTCAAAACGCGCAATTATGAGCGCTTGAAAAAACATGGAGCCAACTGGATCGAAGAGCTTCCGCCCACTTTATGGGCCAACAGGACATCTCAAAACCGGTCAACTGGAGAGACACCCTTCTTTCTAGTGTACGGAGCTGAAGCAATCCTTCCTCCGGAAATCACCTTGGGCTCAATCCGGGTCCGGACCTTCGACGAAGCCGCGCAGGACCAGCTCCGGTGTGAAGACCTAGACCTCCTTGAGGAGGGAAGGTGCCAAGCAGCTGTTCGGAATGCCCGATATCGCCAAGCCCTACGGCGTTATCACCAGCGGCATGTACACAACCGACAGCTCGAGGAAGGCGATATGGTGCCACGGAGAATACAATCCAGAGAAGGGTTAAACAAACTCTCCCCCGGCTAGGAGGGGCCCTTCCGAGTGATTAAAGTATCCCGTCCCGGAAGCGTTCGCTTGGCTACTGAGGATGGGACACCTCTCCCAAATCCTTGGAACATCGAGCACCTCCGTAAGTTCTACACTTAATACCACAGAGGTGAGTCTTGAGTACCTTGAGGTGTATGTTATAGAGTCATTGTACAGAGTCAGGTAGTTCCTCCGGGAGAGCAGTCGGACCTTTCCCGAAAGGTCCGCAAAGTTCATGCAACACTTGTCACAGTCTCAGGACTAAAAGTGTGGCTAACTACCCTGGGTCAAACGAGAAATGCAACACGCTTAGCCTGGTTCCGTACCCTAAGAGTGTACTTGTTTCCCCTGTACCGTGGACCTATAATGAAAGACATCATCATGTGAATCAGACTCCACGTGCATTTATTTTGTACAGGCTCAACATTTTTATTTTTCTCTTTCTTGTCTATAACAAAGACGTGCAATTCTTAAGAAATTATAGTTCAACCGGTTTATATACGATACGAGTTGTATTGTCAATTCTTTTTGATTCAAATATTGTTCATGGCCAACTCACGTGAAAGCCGCCAAGCCAACCTAGGGCTGGAGTGTGCTATCGACTTAGCCTGGTCAAGTACCCTAAGTACGCCACTCTACCTACACCCCGGCAGGCCGAAGTAAGGCGGGTCCATGTACAGTTGTATCTAGAAGAAAAGACAACGCATTCGGTTGTATTTAGAATCGCGTTTGACTTAAAATCTTATTGAGAATCGTAAGCCGCGACGAAGTTATAGACAAGAAACGAATTTTATTATTTTTTTTGGCGTAAGTGTGCAGGAAAAATAAAATCTACGTTGATGGAGAAAAGCCGGAGCTAACAAAGCTCCGACTCCCCTAGGTGGCTTGTAATCGATGTTACGTATTGAAAACAAGCATCACCAGAGTAATCAAGCTCCGGTAAAGCCAGGGGGCCAGCCATCAATGCTGAATAAAAGATGGTGAGAAGACCCCACAAATGGAGTTTGCTGCCAACAAACTAAGTGTTGGCAAAGGTCACTGCCGGAGCTACTAAGCTCCGACACCCCGGAGGACTAACTATCGATGCCCTACGCGTTGATAGAGACTATTGTCGGAGCTACCAAGCTCCGGCGATAGACAATGCCGGACCTTCTAAACTCCGACAACCTGAGGGGACCTTCACTATCGAAGACTTCGGACCTAAATTCTACAAGTTTGGAGCAAATGAGTCTTCAACAAAACATAATATCCACTTGGTACATGTTCACAATCAAATTGTGTACATCTACCAGGGGGCCAAGTGAAGACAAAAGTGTTGAAGACAAAAAGTGAGATTCACAAAAATTTGGGGATTTCATTTATCTGGAGACAAGGGATTACATCTGGAGACAAGGGATTACAAAAATGAGGAAGAAGAAGAAGAGAAAATACAACTGAGAACTACAGAGATGGTCCTAGACCCTATGGGAGAATTCGGCGACTTTCTGGGCAACCTCCGACACGTTGGCTCGGGCAGCTTCCCCTTCTCCTTCGACGGGACCTTCAAGCACCGGGTCTAGAGGAAATTGGGAGTTCTGGCTGGTGTAGCACATAAGCACATATTCTACGACGTTCTTCGCCAGGGATTGCCCCTCAACCTCCAATTGGTCCGCGATGACATCGCCCACCTTGGAGAGTTTGCTGCCTGCCGAGCTCAACGCCTGCAACGCCAGGTCCAGCTCCGGCTCCGGATCATCCGGACGCACGGGGCTGAAGCCCAACGGTGTCAATGCGTCGTTGGCCTTGCCCAGGAACTCCCATATCTGTAGGGAGTCCTCAGTCCTCAAGCCCTTCATTTCATCCAGGGGTCTTCTAGTCACCACTAGTACAGAATTCTCGTGGGCGAGGCGCTCAACTTCTTTGGCGTTTTGCTGAATCTTCTCAGCAACCCGCTTTTCGAGTTTTCCGAGCTCCTCCTCCCGGAGGTGGATCTTGTTCCGGCGGTCGACCAGGTCCTTCTCTCTGCCCCTCACATTCTTCTCCCTGACAGTAAGGGCACACTCTTGTTCGTAGAGTTCCCGCCCTCGCACCCAGGCCTTCTCCTCTTCCTCATGGCAGCGCTCTTCCAATTTCTTGGCGCGCTCCTCGAGGCCCTTGTCAGCCAGAGCCACCTTCTCGGCGAGCTCCTCCTCCCTCCTCAGGACGTCATCCCGCAGCTCTAGGAGTTTCTGCTCTTCATCTTCGAGCCGTTTCTCACTCTCTTCAAGTGCCTCTCGGTGCTTGATGAGTGCAGTGTTAATGGCCTCAAGCTTTTCGTGGCGTTCATCGGCCGCACTATTGGCTGCTTTGGCCTGATCCTAGATCTCCCGGGATTGAGCGTCTGGGGCACGAGTCATACTCTCCCTGTCATCCAGTAACTTGCCCCAATACTCCAAGCGGATCTTCTCCCGCTTGATCCACTCTTTGTCATCCGCTAGCCTCGACTGCGCCAGCTTGGTCTCGAAGTAGAGCCGGTTACGCCACCGCCTAAGGGTTTGGCACTCCTCTTCAAGACCCTTGCTGTCGTGGAAGAAGGCCAGTTGGACTTGACGCAGACTGGAACATGCGTTGTCAATAGACCGTGACAACGGGATAGGTTCCGGACCTGCTGGGGTCTCCTCCGCTGGTTCCAGCGAGTTTTCAGATACAAAAATTGGGTCCCACTCCACAAGAGTGGTCCCCTGAGTCTCCATGGCATTAGGGCCGTCCTTCGGGATGGCCTCAGTCGCCATCGAGGAAGGCCCCGCCGCCAGGTCTTCGTTCACCCCCTCAGGCAGGGGGCCAATGACTTCGCTTGGGCACTCCGGCTCGACCGCAGGTACCTCCGACGTCGTCACTTCCGGAGCAAGAGCCGTTGCTGGCTACGGAATGGGTACCTCCTCCGATGGGGGCTCGGGCTCTGACACTCCTGTATCAACCAGCGCGGGAGCCGAAAGATCTTCATCTTCAATCGGCCCTGCAGCCGGAGCTCCAACAACTACCGGCTCTGCGGCTGGTGCTTCGGAGGTAGCCGGCCCAACTACCGGAACTACCTCATTTTTCGGCGCGCACGCCGGGGCTTCAATCACCTCTGGCTCAACCGCTGGAGCTTCGACAATTTCTGGCACAAAGGCCGGAATTACTACTTCCTCCGGCTCAACAGCCGGAGCTTCTATCATCTCAGCGCCAAGACCCGGAGCATCAACCTCCGGGATAGGTGCCGCTGGCGCATCTTCACTCCCGCGGTCCGGCGCTACCACGGGAGCCTCTGGGGATGATTCGAGGTCCATGACCACGACAGCCGGCGCCGGAGCTGTCGCAGCTTCAGCCACCACTTGGGGCGGCACCGGGACGGGAGCAGAAGCTTCCACCCTCACGGCTTCAGCCGCTGTAGCTAAGGGTGGAGCCTCACTCCCCTTCTTGGAGACGCTGCAGATGATGAACGAAGAAACTTAAAAAATAGTTACTACAATTAAAACAACTATCCAAGGTAAAGATTAAAAATTACCTTGGGAGGCTTCCGCACCAGCTTGCGCGGAATCTTTTTCCCGGGCGTTCTGGGCTGGTCATAACCGGCGTGGAAGCTCTGGAAGGCCCCCCGGAACTCATCGCGGCCACGGGAGTTTCCCTAGTCGAGGCCCCCCTCGATTGAGAAGAACCCCCGGACCTGGAGGCCTCCACCAGCCCAGGTGCCGGAGTCGCATGCCCGGAGCTAACACTCCAGGAGGACCCCACTGCGGGAACTGTCACGCTCTGGGAGGACCCCACTGCGGGAACAGCTGCGCTCCGAGAGGACCCCACTGCGGGAACAGTCGCGCTCCGGGAGGATCCCACTACGGGAACAGTCGCCGCAGTTGTAGAAGACCTTCCCCTCCGGGGAGAAGGAGCCAATGCAGAAGTAGCGGGCCTGACGGACCTTCCGTCGGCATACTGCAGCTTCCTCTTCCAGCTCACAGGTTCATCCGCCAGCTCCTTGTCCATGCCGACGACCTCTTCCCTCGGCTTCGGAGCAGGGTCGGAGCCACCCTCGGACATTCCGGGGATCGCTAACCCGGTGGTTGATCTTCTCTCGACGACACCAAGGTCCTCAAGCACGGGCATCTTCCACCAGAGCTCCCTGCTGAACTCCACTTCTACGTTCAGTGGAAGAAAAGCTGATGGCGGAGTCAAGTCGTCGCCTTCGACGTCGATGCCATGCTGGAACTTCTTGAGGTGGAACTCCAAGGTTTTCCCCACCATGTTGGACTTCAGCCCGGTCTCGACCCGGTCGTCGTCCATCACGCTGTTGAGGGCCCATGCGAGTTTCTCTCTCCTCTTTAGCGGCGCCCACCTGTTGACCAAGAAGTTGAAAAACACCACCTAAGGAGTCAATCCTCCCTCCACGCATTGGCAGATCCTGGTCAAAACAGGGTTGAAGGCTTCCACCAGCACTGGAGCTTCACTCCAGATTGTCGTGTCGATGCTAGGAAGGCCTTCGGACAGCTCCAGCCTCTCGTGCTCCTTCACCCGGACGACTATCCAGTCCTTCTTCCAGTCATCCCACTTCCTAGAGGGAAATGACCGGAGGTACTTGAATGGGCACTTCTTGCGCTTCACAAAGTAGTAGAAGCCAAGGTACTCGTTGCTCCCGCCGGTGGTATGGACGGTGAAGAAGGTCCGGAAGAGTTCAATTCAGGGGGGGATGCCCACCCACATCTCACAGAAGTGGACGAAAATGGACACAAGAAGAATGCAGTGGGGGCCGAGATGATACAACTGCAGGCCATAGTAGTCTAGGAGCATCAAGAAAAAGGAAGAAAAAGGTGGGATCAACCCCACCATGGCGTACAAGGAAAAGTACACCATTTCGCCGGCGTGCTCCTTTTCAAATGAGAGCTCCCCACCAGCGCGGACCGAGCGGTTGAAGAAGTCCGAGGACCATCCCATGAGGGCCCGGACCTTCTTCAGGTCGCCATCGGTCTTCAAACGGCTTTCGCGGAGACCCAACTCCATCGCGGTACAGCAAGGCAAGAGAGGAAAAGTAAAGCACAAGTTGGGAGTTTGAGCGCAAGAACAGATGAGAGGCGTAAAGAACTCCCGAAGGTGCGCACTTTCCTTCTTAAGTAAGCCCTCGCAACGCTTGGATGGAAACCGCAAGGAAGTCGAAGATACCACCCAAAAATTCCACCCAGCCAATGACAAGCGGGCCCGAGACCACCCCGACGATCATGTCGAGGTTCTTACCCAGGCGAACGGTTGCCATCATGAGGCGGGAAGCCCGAAGGCGGCAGCCTGACAAGGCGCGCGGAATCGATACGGTTTTCGTATCGGGAACCGGCGACCTTCAATTGCGTGAGATCCGCACGCCAAAGATCTCATCTGCCGCACGCGGGATACGCCACGCGGCGAGGATTTAACTCCAAATCCTCGCCGACGGCACCTCCGAAGAAATTTGAAGACTCAGTTCAAAAGTCGTGAGGATGGACCCACCTGCGGTGGAATAACTTCACCCCAATGGTCTTTCCCAGAGGTAGGTCCAGGGGGCCACTGTCGGTACCCTAGAAACCGTACACCCCTTGAGGTTACAAAGATCTCAAAGGAAAGTCATCTACTTGATTTGAAGACCTTCGGAGGCCCACATGTCAGACATAACCGGACCCGCTTCTCCAACATGGTTAATCCCAGGGTCGCCACGTGTACTATCAAACCGGAGCTACCGCCCACAAGGGGGAAGCTCCGGGCCATGTACCGAAATGGCACCTCCGGACTTAACCCCAGACCGAGAGAAGCTGCGGACCTGACACGTGTCAGGTAGCTCCGGAGCTACCTGTTTCCCACAGTATGCTCCAGAGCTGCCACGTGTCCAATTGTTGGATCTTCAGCCTCTAACCTCCGGGAGACCCCGCAACGGCTCCGGATCTTCACAGGGGAATCAAGGACTCCAAGACCCGATAAAGTGTCATTAATACCATATTAATGACACTTAAACGGACGATCTTAACACCAGTAATGGTGCTGTCAAAGCCCGTTACAGGGTCATTAAGAGCAATTAAACTTGTTGAAGAGGTATCAATACTAGTAACCGTCGGGGCCACATGTCAGGCTAGGCTAACTTGTAACGGCCTGCCCTTGTACTATAAAAGGACAGACCGACGACAGGTTCAGGAGAGGCTAGACACGCGCGCCGTAGACGCTCAATACAAGCTCATACAGCTAATACAACACCAACACACCCGTGGAGTAGGGTATTATGCTCAGGCGGCCCGAACCACGTAAACTCTTGTGTCTCCTGCGTCATTTACTACTCACCTTCTTGAATCTCCCCGCGCCCACACCGAACATCAAACTCCTCTAACACTTTAGTTGTATCGGGAGATCTGCCGGTTCCAAACCACCGACACTTTCAATGATCACTAACTAGTTCTAATAGATTTTAACAAGTTTATACAGGTTTGGATTTGATTAGATCTACTTTTAGAATTAATTCAACACAATTTAGTTAGCAAAATTGGACTAGTCTGCAGAAGGCCGGACTAGTCCGCACTTCGCAGATCTAGCAAACTTGGGTTTTCTAGATTGATGTAAATTTGGGAAAATGGGGTTGGATTCACGTAAGAAAAAAAACAATAGAAAGTATACTAGGTGCTTAGAAATCCAATGAATCAAGGATCTTGGAGGTAACACTTGGATCTTGATGACCTAGGGTTGGTGATGAACTTGGAGATGAATTGGTGATGATGAACGAAACTTGATGGAGATCTTGATCCTCTTTCATTTCCTCCTCTTCTTCTTCTTGCTTGGGATGTCCTCCTCCCTCCTTGATGGTGGCTCCTCACGAACTAGGGTTTGGGTGGGTTGGAAAAGTGGCAAATAGAGGTCAAGCCAAGGGGTGGGGTTGTTTATATAGAGGTGGGGGTAGGGCTAGATAGATTTCGAGTTTGGTATGAGTAGAGGTCGTATTAGAGTCCCACATGGGCTCTAAAAGAGTTAGGCACGACATCCCTAGGCCAACTTAACGTGAAACCCATGAAACAAGCCATAAAACAAAGGATTAATTCGGAGTCGCAAAATATCGGACAAGCCCAAAAAGGACCGGACTAGTCCGAAGTTAGTCAGAAAGAAATCGGACAAGTTTGGCCAAAAATCGAACATGTCCGACTTTAGTCAGAGAGGAAAACAGACAAGTCCGCTTGAACACCGGACTAGTCCAGACAAGTCCAGGGACTTAGCAAATTTTCAAGGATTCTTGGAACACCGGACTAGTCCGCATAAAATCGGACAAGTCCGAAAGTGTCCAGAGGCAAAATTGGACTAGTCCGCAACAAAAACAAACAAGCCCATTTGAAATCAGAGAGAAATCGGACTAGTCCTCACAAAAGTCGGACAAGTCCGCACTTTTTAGCATTTTAAGTGCGGTTTTGTTTTAAATCAATTTTAAACTCGTTCTTCTTTATGTGGATTAATTTAAACATGTATATGAATGTATGTAGGGCATGATGCATTAAAATGAGGGTGTTACAAACCTATCCCCCTTAAAATGAATCTCGCCCTCGAGATTCGATGCGAAAGAGAAGAGGTAGGGAAATTCTTTCTTGAGATCATCCTCAAATTCCCACGTTGCTTATTTTTCTGTGTGGTGCTTCCATTGAACTTTACACTATCTAATAACCTTGTTCCTTGTGATTCTCTCCTTGGTTTCCAAAATTTTGACCGGTTGCTCAACATAAGTCAAATCTGCCTCTAATTCCAATCCTTCCATTGACACTTGTTCTCCCGGTACTCTCAAGCACTTCTTGAGCTGGGAAACATGAAATACATCATGGACTTCCAATGGATGAGCTGGCATCTCCAACTTATACGCTATTTCTCCTCTTTTGTCCAAAATCTTGAATGGTCCAATATAATGAGGTGGTAGCTTGCCTCTTATGTTAAACCTCTTATGACCCCTCATCGTTGACACTTTGAGGTAAACGAAGTCTCCCACTTCAAAGCATAATTTCCCTCTCCTATTGTCCGCATAGCCTTTTTGTCTTGATTGGGCAACCCTCAAGTTTTCACAAATTATTTGGTCTTGCTTTTTGGCTTCTTGCAACACATCCTGACCAAATACTTGCGTTTCTCCTACCTCATTCCAGAGTAAAGGTGTCCTACACTTCCTTCCATAAAGCGCTTCATATGGTGACATTTTTAAGCTTGCTTGGTAACTATTGTTGTATGAAAATTCTACATATGGCAAGCTCTTGTGCCAACTTTTACCATGCTTTAAAGCAGAGGCCCTTAACATGTCCTCTAAAATCTGATTGGTCCTCTCGGTTTGTCCATCCGTTTGAGGGTCATATGCTAAACTAAAATTCAACCTCGTTCCCAAAGCT
Source organism: Tuctoria greenei (assembly GCA_036927565.1). Taxonomy (NCBI): domain Eukaryota; kingdom Viridiplantae; phylum Streptophyta; class Magnoliopsida; order Poales; family Poaceae; genus Tuctoria; species Tuctoria greenei. Next base: position 115,748,064 of record JAYESD010000006.1, read on the forward strand.
TCATGCAATTTCTGCCAAAACCTGGAAGTGAATTGTGAACCTCTATCCGAGACTATCTTCTTTGGAACTCCATGCAAACATACTATTCTTCCCATATACAGTTCCGCCAATTTCTTTCCATTATAGGTGGTCTTGACGGGAATAAAGTGAGCTGACTTAGTTAACCGATCCAAAATTACCTAAATCGAGTCGTAACCGGACTTAGTACGTGGTAAACCAACTATGAAGTCCATACCAATATCTTCCCACTTCCATTCCGGGATCTTCAATGGTTGCAATAATCCACATGGCCTTTGATGTTCCGCCTTGACTTGTTGACACACATCACACAATGCTACATATTCAGCTATGTCCTTTTTCATGCTATCCCACCAATAGCAAGTCTTCAAGTCTTTGTACATCTTCGTACAACCGGGGTGAATTGACTAAGGTGAGTAATGCCTCTTTTATTATTGTCTCCCGAATATGCTTCACATTAGGCACAACAATCCTCTTACCAAGCCATAGAGTATCATGTTCATCCTCATCAAATCTGAATCCTCTCCCCTCTTGGGTCCTTTCCTTGATTTCTTGAATTTCCTCATCCTTAGTTTGGCCTTCCTGAATTTCTTGCTCTAAGGTTGAGTTTAACTCCATCATCTCCATCTCATCTACAAATCCAAGGTTCAACCGTTCAAACTCCCTACATAACTCGGATGGTAACTCTCGAACAGTGAGTTGATGACTTACTCCATTTCTACTCAAAGCATCAACCACTACATTGGCTTTTCCTGTATGATAGTTAATCCCAAAATCATAATCTTTGATGAGCTCCAATCATCTCCGTTGCCTCAGATTCAGATCCGTTTGTGTAAAAATATACTTCAAACTCTTGTGATCCGTATAAATCTCACACCTATGTCAAAGGATGTAATGTCTCCAAATTTTTAGTGCATGAACCATGGCTGCAAGTTCTAAATCATGCGTTGGATAATTCTGTTCATGTTTATTCAATCGCCTCGATGCATATGCAACCACTTGACCTTCTTGCATAAGTACACATCCAAGTCCTTGTCTCGATGCGTCGCAATATATGTCAAAACTCTTGCTTACATCCGGCAAAACTAAAACTGGAGCTGTAGTTAACCTCTTATTTAACTCCTCAAAACTCTCATGACAAGCTTCGGTCCATTGGAATGCCTTCCCCGTCATTAGCAACTCTGTCATAGGCTATCTTGGAAATTTTTTTGATGAATCGACGGTAATACCCATCCATCCCAAGAAAACTCCTTATTTCCTTGTCATTTTCGGCTGTTCCCACTTCAACACGTACCTCCCTTTTCCTGGATCAACCGAAACTCCTCCCCCTGAAATGATATGACCCAAAAATGATACTTCTCTTAACCAAAACTGACACTTGTTGAAATTGGCATACAATTGATGCTCCCTCAATTTCTGCAACGCAAGCCTCAAGTGTTCCTCATGCTCCTTCTCATCCTTCGAATAGATCATAATATCATCAATAAACACCACGACGAACTTATCCAATTACTCCATGAAGACCTTATTCATGAGGTACATAAAGTACGAAGGTGCATCGGTGAATCCAAAGGACATCACGGTGTACTCATAAGATCCATACCTTGTCCTAAAAGCTGTCATAGGTATGTCCGACGGTCTAATCTTCATTTGAAAGTATCCTGACCTCAAATCAATCTTAGAGAAGACACATGCACCCTTCATCTGATCAAAGAAATCTTCTGTGCGTGGCCAGGTGTACTTGTTCTTGATGGTCACCTCGGTGAGATCTCGGTAATCCACACACATCCTTTGGGATCCATCCTCTTTGTCCAAAAATAGAATAGGCGCTCCCCAAGGTGAAGAGCTGGGCCGAATGAAACCCTTCTCTCGTTGCTCTTGAATCTGCTTCTTGAGCTCAGCTAATTCCATAGGAGGCATCCAATATGGCCTCTTAGCTATAGGTGCAGTTCCAGGTATTAAATCAATAACAAACTCAATGTCTTGATCAGGTGGCATACCTAGCAACTCGTCCGGAAAACATCCAAAAATTCACACACAACCGGAATCTCTTCTATTGCGGCACCGTCCATATGATTCAGCTCCAATTTCTTCGGTGTGGTTTGAGATGCTTCAAATTCTACGGTGATCCCTTCCTCAGTGGTAAACTTTACCATTTTCGTGGCACACTCAATAACTCCATTGTGCTTCCTGAACCAGTCCATACCATGTATAATGTCCAATCCTTGAGAATCCAAAACAATGAGGTTTGCGGAGAAGTCTACCCCCCTTATTATAAGGGTTATTTTTGGACATACTATATTTGTCCTCATCTCTCCTCTAGGAGACTTAACCAATAGAGTAAACGTCATATGAGAGATAGGCAAACAATACTTGGCAACATATTTTGATGCAATGAATGAATGCGATGCTCCGGAATCAAACAACATAGTCGCGGGGTTGGATTTGGTGAGAAACATACCAATGACCACGCCATCTGCTTGTTGAGCATCCTCCGTAGAGACATGGTTCACATCGCCACGAGCAAAATTTTGCCGTGCACGGTTCCCTTGTGGCGCTCCTTCATTAGGTCTTGGGTTTTGCCTCGACGCATTGCTTCCTTGACCATGGCCTAACTTACGATATTGATGTGCAAAATGTCCAGCTTCCCCACAACTTTAGCACTTCTTAACTCCACCAGAATTATTGGGACGAGCTTGGTTTTGAGCATTGGCACCAGGATAGTTGGCACGAGGTGCATAATACATTCGAGGCCTAGGTGCTTGCATAATAGGGCACTGCTGCACAAACTGAGTTGGGTGCGGTGCATAACTAGGGCACTGTACAGGAGTAGAGGAGCTGTAATATGGCACACTAGGAGGTGCAAAGCGAGGGCGCACATTACTTCCTTGTTGTTTTCCTTGATATGACGCCTTCCTCTTGTTGTCTTGCTCCATCTCACGGTCCTTGTTCTCAACCACAATTGCTTTGTCCACAAGCTCATGGAAGTTGGCATAATCACATTTGAGCAATTGCACTTGGATTTCATTGTTCAAGCCCCTCATGAACAAATATTCCTTCCGGCTGTCCCAACTAACATCCTCAGGTGCATATCTTGAGTGTTGAGTGAATTTGCACCAACACTCGATCTTCCTTGCCTCAAGTTCTCAAATTCTTGCCTCTTCAAGATCATAACACCCTCAGGCACATAATGGGAATGGAAACTCTCCTTGAATTCAAACCAAGTAATTCTCTCTTGGTTCTCATGAGCATTGCAATAAGAATGCCACCAATCCATAGCTGCTCCAACTAGTTGATGAGAAGGAAATAAGACATTCTCCCGGTCACTGCATTGGACAATAGGAAGCTTCTTCTCCACGTACTTGAGCCAATCATTTGCATCCATAGGGTCAGCGGCTTGTGAGGAGGTGGGGGTGGCGGTGGAGGCATGTGGGGCTGACTGTTGTTATTGCCAGCCTACAGCTGTCCCAAAGTTTATATCATGGTCTGCATGAGCTGGTTCTGCATAGCCAAAAGCTGCTCAATGTTGATAGCTCCATGAGCAGGTCCTTGTCCATTGTTGTTCTGAGGTACTCCATGGTTCTCCTTCTCATCATTAGCATGCCTCTGGTTGTGAGTACTCACCATCAGGAGAAAAGCAATAGGTAAGAATTAGAAAACATCCCCAACTATATGCATCAAGGGATATGAAACTAGACAACTAACTAGCCTACATGGACATGGCAATGCTAAAGCATCCCAAAATCCTCTATTAAGCACAGAAGCAAACAATATATATAGCAAGCAGCACTGAAATTGCATCTAGGACTCCCATGTGGGTTTTGGATGATTTATGACAAGCAATTGGGATCCTAACCTTTTTGTTGAGATGAATGCAGGCCAATAATGAAAAATGAGCAAAATACCAAAAAGAAGTGATAATGAGGAGCAAAGTGAACTTGAGCTCAAAGAAAAGAAATAGTATATTATTGTGTATGGAGTGTGTTAAGGAAACACACCCAAGAGCTCAATCATATTTAAGCACACACACATATTGCACAAAGTTACACAGGACCGGACTAGTCCGATATCAACCGGACTAGTCTGATATTCTTTCTGCACCAGATCAGACAAGTCCGATATATGTCGGACTAGTCCGATATTCTTCTGACTTGAGTCGGACTAGTCCTCCCCAGGGCAGACTAGTCCTCAACATACTTCACAAGTCACACAAAATCGGACAAGTCGTTGTTAACCGGACTAGTCCGATATTCATTCTGATCCACTTCGGACAAGTCCGATGTTTACACGGACTAGTCCGAAATACCCATTGATCTAAATCGGACAAGTCCTCCAAGTGCGGACTTGTCATCCAACACACTTAGGGTTTCATATGTCCGGACAAGTCCGATGGCTATCAGACTAGTCCGAAGATTTCCAGTAGTGAAATCGGACAAGTCCGTTTTCGACCGGACTAGTCCGATATTTCGGGACACTTAGGGTTTGCTACACATAGCACACCGGACTAGTCCGGTGACCACCACGGACTAGTCCGATCCTTCTGAACCCTAACGGTCACTTTTAGAAACCCCATATAAATAGAGGTGCACGACCCACTTTTACAATCTCTCGAACCCTAGCGCAGTCACACCTCCGAAGAGACTCAGAAACCACCTCTCTCCACGAAATTAAGTGCAAAATCGATCAATCCTTTGAGGATCACTTCTAGATCATTGGAGAGACACTTCGCACACATCTTTGAGCTCTTGGTTTGAATCTCTAACACACTCCTGCGTTTCAATTGTAATTTCTGAGTGTGTTTTTGGTGGCATTGTGATTTGTAATCTAAGGGAGCTCTCAACGTGTGAGAACGCCCCTTGAATTTGGTTATTCACCCCTCTGTGATCAGTGGAAGAGGGTTGGCCTTCGTGGCGATCTGACGAGGGTAGGGTTGGAGAAGACCCGGTCCTTTTGTGGGCTCCTCAACGTGGATGTAGGTTGCCTTCGTGGTATCCGAACCACGGGATAAATCGTGTGTCTTGTCCTTTTTGTATTCATCACTCAAATTGATCTACTTACTCTAGGGTTTGATACTCATTGTTCAATTTACATTAAATTGTTGAACACAAGCCTTAATTGTGATACAATCCAATATATAACTGTTAAACTGTTGTTTGATTCTATATTTCCGCTGCATACATTAAAGAATCAACCCAATCGATTAATCTTGATCAACTTAGTTCGTGAACACCGGACTAGTCCGCACTTTAGCGGACTAGTCCGATTTCTCTGGTATCGAAATTGTTGTTGAGTGTTGCAGGATCCGACAAAAATTCAAAAGGCCTATTCACCCCCCCCCCCTCTAGGCCTACATTCAATTGGTATCAGAGCAGGTTCTTCAAGAAAGAGTTTAACCACTCGAGGAGATCATGTCGGACGTGAAGGTTGTCCACAAAATCAACAACCAAGAGGAAGTCAACAACGACAAGACCCAAAAACTGGAGAAGTACCTCGAAGCCATTCAAGACTTCGAGGACAACGATGAGGAGACGCTGGAGCTAAAGGCGCTCCTCAGAAAGAAGGCACTTTCAAAAGGGAAAGCAAAAGTTGAAGAGAAGAAGAAGGGGAGTAGTCACACCGACTACTCCCGATATCCTTTTAATTATGATCGTCTAAATTCCAATAACAATCACTACTTATCTATCCCACTTGGAAAAGCCCCACACTTCGATGGGAGTGATTACTCGATGTGGAGGCAGAATATGAAGATGCATTTGAATTCCCTCAACCCAAGTTTATGGCATGTTGTATGTACAGGGATAGATATTCCGGATGACGACGAAGAGCTCACCCCAAGTCAAGAGTAGGCCATCCATAGAAACGCTCAAGCCGTAGACGTAATCACCTCCTCTCTCAGTTGAGACGAGTTCACCAAGGTGGATGGACTCGAAATTGCTAAGGAGATATGGGATACACTACAAACAGCACATGAAGGTGACCGGCATGTGCGTGAGGCAAAAATTGAAATGATCGAAGGGGAACTAGGAAGATTCGCAATTTAGGAAGATGAGTCACCCCAGGACATTTACAATCGATTGAATACACTTGTCAACAAGGTTCGATCATATGGGAGTAAGAAGTGGAATGACCACGAGGTGGTAAAGCTCATCCTTAGAGCTTTTATGCCTCGCAATGTCACGCTATGCTCAATGATCAGAGAAAGCCCCGATTACAAAAGGATGACTCCGGATGAATTGCTTGGTAAAATTATCAACTTTGAAATGATGGAGAAACAAGCCAAGCACGTCAAAGAAATTGCCGACCTCACCTCGGCCAAGAAGAAAGGAGTTGCCCTAAAATCTACTCTCAAGCCTCTATCCAAAGAAGCAAGAGAAGCACAACTAGAGGAGGACAGTGATGACGAGAGTAGTGAGCTAGATGAAGAGGATATGATTTTGTTCATGAAAAAGTTCAAGAGAATAATGAAGAAGAGACAAGGAACAAAATCAAGTGAAGGAAAGTAAAAGGAAAGACGAAGCCAAAGATGAGGCGGGCGTGCTATAATTGTGGTGAGTATGACCACTTTATAGTCGATTGCCCGTATGAGGACAACAAGAAGAAAACTAAAGAAACCAAGCCTCAACCTAAGAAATTCTTCAAGAAGAAGAAACAAGCCAAACAAGCACACATTGGGAAGGAGTGGGACTCAAACGATGAGTCCTCATCATCCGATGAAGAAGAGATGGCTACCATAGCCATAGAAAGCACATCCAAGAAATCCACACTCTTCCCCAAACTCGGTGCAAAGAAGGGAAATGGCACTTGTCTCATGGCAAAGGAAGGTAAATGCAAGGTAAACATCAAAACCCCTTCCATGCATTCCTACTCTAGTGATGATGAACTAGATAGTGATGATGAGGACATGATAAATGGACTAGATAGGAAAACTGCTGCTAAAATGAGATTTTTACTTGACCAACTTGTTGAGAAGGAGAGGTTAATTGATCGTCAAGAGGACATGATTATCTCCCAAAAGGAGAAGTATGTCAAACTGGAAAAACTCCTAGAGCTTGAAAAGGAGAAAAACGGTTCACTAGAGCTTGAGCTAGCTTCAAGCAAAAAAACATGCTTGGAGTTAACCGACTCAAATGTTGCAATCAAGGACCAACTTGCTGACCTGATCAAGGTTAACAAAATCCTTGAAGTGCAAGTTGAGTCACTCAAGCTAAGTGAACCTTCCTCCTCTTCAAGTTCACCTTCTCAACCCACTAAAACTGATCTTGTTCATATGTGCACTTGTAGTAAAATCAACACCAGTTTGAAGGAGAAGTCAACCTTCACAAAGGATAAAAATCTACCCAGTATGGAATATTTGACAAGGAGAAGATCAACTATGCACGTAGTGCATACTTGGTCCAAAGGCCTCCAAATGTCAAATATGGCATTGGTTACTCTTATGATGAAAAGCAACATGCTGGAAGTCATAAGAATAACAGGGGAAGGACCTCCTTTGTGAAGGGAAGATCCTCTCAAACTGATAAGTTGAAGAATAAGAAACTGAAATCGCATGAATACCGGACTAGTCCAGTCGGTGTCTGGACAAGTCCGGTCATCTGGACAAGTCCGGCCACCCAGACTAGTCCGATTCATAAACTACAACAGCTTGTATTTAAAACATTTGATTCCTCTTATGTATTAATGAGAAACAATCTTGGTAAGGTTTATGCTTATTATGTTGGGCCACGCGATGGGAACACAAAATCCCATGTGTGGGTGCCCAAATGTATTGTAACTAAACTCCAAGGACCCAAGCAAGCTTGGGTACCTAAAACCAAAGAATAATTTGTTTTTGCAGGCCTATTCCTCCGGTGGATCCAAATGGGTGCTAGACAGTGGATGCACCAACCACATGACCGGAGAAAGGAGGATGTTCGTGGAATATGAAGAAAACGAGGATCCAAACGAAGGCATCCACTTCGGAGATAATAGTCAAGGAAAGGTGCTCGGTACCGGTAAAATTGCAATATCCTCTGAACACACGCTTTCTCATGTTTTACATGTTGAATCTTTAGATTATAACCTGCTGTCCATATCTCAACTATGTGACAAAGGTTATAATTGCTTGTTCACTAATGAGGGTGTGACCGTCTCAAGGAGGAGTGATGGTTCCGTTGCATTCAAGGGTATGTTGAAGGGAAAGCTTTACCTTGTTGACTTCAACAAGGATAAAGCCGAACTCGAGACATGCTTGATTGCAAAAACCAACATGGGTTAGTTGTGGCATAGACTGCTAGCGCATGTTGGTATGTGGAATCTTCAAAAACTCCTCAAGGGTGATCACATCCGAGGTTTGAAAGATGTTGTTTTTGAGAAAGACAGGCCTTGTAGCGCGTGCCAAGCCGGGAAGCAAGTTGGAGCACATCATCCCGCAAAGAACATCATGACTACAACAAGACCGCTCGAACTACTTCACATGGACTTGTTTGGTCCAGTTGCTTACATAAGCATCGCGGTAACAAATACGGTTTGGTTATAATTGATGATTTTTCTCGCTTCACTTGGGTTTTCTTTTTGCATGATAAGTCAGAAACACAAGGAACACTCAAGAAATTCTTCAAGTGAGCTCAAAACGAGTTTTCATTGTCAATCAAGAGTATTCGAAGCGACAATGGCACGGAGTTCAAGAACATACAAGTGGAGGAGTACCTTGATGAAGAGGGCATCAAGCATGAATTTTCAGCGCCATATTCACCACAACAAAATGGAGTTGCCAAAAGGACCGAACACTCATAGAGATGGCAAGAACTATGCTTGATGAATACAAGACTTCGGATCGATTTTGGGCGGGAGCGATTAACACCGCTTGCCACGCCGCAAATCGGCTTTATCTTCATCCACTACTCAAGAAAACTCCCTATGAGGTACTCACCTGTAACAAACCAAACATTTCTTACGTTTGAGTTTTCGGTTCTCCATGTTATATCCTGAACAAGAAGCCCAGGACTTCAAAGTTCGCTTCAAAGTTCGATGAAGGTTTCTTGCTCGGTTACGATCCGAACACCTACGCCTATCGTGTTTTCAACAAGGCCTCCAGACTTGTTGAAGTAGCACGTGACGTAGTGTTTGATGAGACTAATGGCTCCCAAAAGGAGCAAGTTGATCCATGTGAATTAGGTAAAGAAGAAGCTCCTTGTCTAGCATTGAAAAGAATGGCTCTAGGTGAAGTTCGACCACAAGTGTCACCTTCACACATAAATGAGGAAAATGAACCACAAGAGGAGACCAACATTCAAGGGGGAGCTTCAACACAAGCACGAGAGTATGAAGATGATCAAAAAGTCAATGAGGGCAACCACTCAGGGGAGAAGAAAACGATCATGAAGACACAACTCCCCAAGTGCCCCACCCAAGAGTACACCAATGCATTCAAAGGTATCACGTAGGATTGAGGATGCATTGAAGGATCCGGATTGGCTGGTGGCAATGCAAGAAGAATTGAACAACTTCAAGAGGAACGAGGTGTGGGAACTTGTGGCAAGACCCAATGCAAACATAGTGGGCACCAAGTGGGTCTTCCGCAACAAACAAGACGAACACGGAGTGGTAACAAGAAACAAGGCGCGACTTGTGGCCAAATGGTACTCACAAGTCGAAGGTTTGGATTTCGATGAGAATTTTGCTCCAATAGCTAGGCTTGAATCTATTAGAATATTACTTGCTCATGCTACTAACCATGATTTCAAGATGTATCAAATGGACGTGAAAAGCGCCTTCCTCAACGGACCGATCAAGGAAGAGGTGTACGTGGAGCAACCACCCGGATTTGAAGATGAAGAGTTCCCCGACCACGTATATAAATTGCTTAAGGCTCTCTACGGCCTCAAACAAGCTCCTAGAGCTTGGTATGAGTGTCTTAGAGATTTCTTAATTGAGAATGATTTTCAAATTGGCATAGTAGATATTACATAATTTACAAAGAACTTAGATAATGATCTTTTATTTGTCAAATTTATGTTGACGATATAATTTTTGGATCAACTAATCAATTTTTTGTGAGGAATTTAGCAAAATCATGACAGACAGGTTTGAAATGTCAATGATGGGAGAATTAAAATACCTTTTGGGATTCCAAGTGCGGCAACAAAGGGAAGGAACATTCATAAGCCAAACCAAGTACATGCAGGACATACTCAAGAAGTTTGGTATGGACAAGGCAAAGACCATAAAGACCCCCATGGCAACGAATGGCCACTTGGATCTCAATGAAGATGGACCTAGCGTCGATCAAAAGGTATATCGCTCCATGATTGGATCTCTACTTTACTTATGTGCATCTAGGCCAGATATTATGTTGAGTGTATGTTTGTGTGCACGATTTCAAGCCAACCCTAAGGAATGTCACTTGACAGCCGTAAAGAGAATCTTGAGATATTTAGTTCATACACCCAACCTTGGTCTTTGGTACCCAAAAGGCTCAAAATTCAATCTCATTGGTTACTCCGATACAGATTATGCCGGGTGCAAAGTAGATAGAAAAAGCATCTTCAGCACATGCCAATTCCTAGGGAGATCCTTAGTTTCTTGGTCATCCAAGAAACAAAATTCCATTGCTTTATACACAGCGAAGCGGAGTATGTTGCAGCCGGGAGTTATTGTGCACAACTCCTTTGGATGCGACAAACTCTAAGGGATTACGGTTACAATTTGAACCGTATTCCTCTCCTTTGTGACAATGAGGGTGCCATTAAAATATCCCACAATCCAGTTGAGCACTCTAGAACTAAACACATAGACATAATACATCATTTCCTGAGAGACCATTCCATGAAAGGAGACATTACCATCTCACATGTCAACACCCGAAAACAATTGGCCAACATATTCACCAAGCCACTTGATGAAAAGCGTTTTTTGCGAACTCCGAAATGAACTAAATATCCTGGATTCTAGGAGTGTGGCTTGAAAAGTTGCATACCTGTATGACCTCTTCAAAATGTTGAATAAATTGTGAAAATCATCCCTCTTCATTTTTTCTCGAAAAACTATGTCAATTATTAGATCTTGATGAATTATGACCATTGTGTGATTGTTGTATGCTTACTGGTCAAATTCATCAAGATTAATTGATTTGTTTTGTCCCACCTATTCTCTATTAATGAACCTTCAAATATATATGAATGGGCTATGCAATTTCTCCTGGTGACCACGGACTAGTCCGTGGTTACCCAGACTAGTCCGCTCTTGCAGACTAGTCCGCAGATGGCCGGTTAGACCGGACTAGTCCGATAAACCACGGACTAGTCTGATATAGCTCTCTGGATGACTTCGGACTAGTCCGGTCATGTCTGGACTTGTCCGATTTATTGTGTCCATAACCCTAGCCGCCACCAAACCCTAATCTTCTCATCCCCACATTTGCTCACGCCTTCCTCTCTCTTGCGCTCAAGCTACCAAGGCGATTCTCTGCTCCCTCCGTCGAAAAAGTCCACATTTGGGTGAAGATCAAGCTTGACCTCTTGGGGATTAAAGCTAGCGGACTTGTCCAGCCTCCAACCCCCAAACCTTCAAGCTTCAATCGATTTCTTCGATCATGTCGAGCTCAAACAACGAAATCTCCGACTTTGAGGCCGAGATGGACCACGAAGTGGCACCTTGGTCCTCGACGGGTCTTGGCAAGAAGCGCCAAGAAAGACCCTCCGAGCCTGCTCCACGAAAGTGCTAGCGAGAAGCCGATGTCCAAGGTGCCAGCCTCTAAGGCTGGTGGTGGCCCGAGCTCAGCAAGTGCCCGCCAAACCAAGGGCAAGGGCAAGGGGATAGCAACGGGGCCAGTCGGGCCCTTGAAGCTCCATGCTCCCAGGGAAGCGGTCTGAGACCCTACTGAGGAGAAGTTCAACGGCATGGGCAGTGATTCTGCAGCCAAGTTCAGAAGCATTGACTAGTATGGCAGGCCAAAGCAAGCTGTCGATGGAAGGTTTTGGTGCAACTTCCATGCAGACTTCTACAAATCGGTGTATCTACCGATGAAGACCCCCGTGGTGCGCAGTCAGTGGATTGACTGGGCACACCTTGAGAAGAAGAAGTGCTCAGCTTTTGATGAAGTCATTGCAGCAGTTGAGAGGCATGGCCTGAAGGATCTCTTTGCCTTTAGGCTTAACTGGAATGATGAAGTGATTGCACAGTTCATTGCAACTTGCCACTTCTCAAGTGAGGATGAAGAGAGTGTTACTTGGATGACACACGGATCTATGTATAGTATCACTCACGAGGACTTTGCTAATCTGCTCCATCTGGACACCTCTGGACATGACAGGCTAATCATCCACAACATAGGTGTCATGGAGAAGGATAGGATGAAATTCCTATATGAGCCGAACTCAATGTATGTCCCTCCCTCTACAACGAACATGAAACCATTCTTTGTGGTCCTCAACAGAGTGCTGAGGAGGACTATTTCTCCTAAAGATGGAGATGCTGGGAGCGTGCAGGGTTACCTCCGAACCCTAATGAGAGTCATAAGCAAGGACCGCCCATTTGATGTGACGGAATACATTTGGAATGATATGGTCAACATATCCTGCATGCCTAACAGGTCATGTGGCTATGCTCCCTACCTCATGTATATGATTGAGAAAGTCACAGGTATTGAGTTCGTGAAGGATGCGGAGCACACTCCTTTGAGGCCTCAGAAGCCTCAACCAGTGAGTGTATAGGCTGCTCCCTCGCCGGCCCACAGTCCCGAGGCACCGGCAAGATCAAGAAGCGGTGCTAGGGCTGTCCCTACCTCTAGGGAAGCCCCTCAGAGAGGATCAGCTAGTGGGATCCTCAAGTACCTAACCGCCATATTCTCCTCCTGCAAAAAGACCGAAGTGAAGGTCCACAAGCTCAACAAGAGAAGAAAGGAGGACATGAAGTATATAAAGGCCAATATGAAGCAAATCTGCCAGAAGCTGGAGATCGACCCCATTGGATCTCCAGTGATTTCTGAGGAGTCCGACCCGGACTTCACCGAGCTCGGGCCTCTGAACCCCTCCGAGCTTGCCTACTTTGGCATTGGGGGCTTGAGCGATTCCGCTCCTCCTCCCTCTCCTCCTCGTCAAGCGGAAAGCGAAGAAGATGAAGACGATGACGAGAGGACCGACAGTGAAGAGTGAAGATCTTAGAACCCTCCTCTCTCTCTTTTTGGTGTCTTGATGCCAGAGGGGGAGATATTGAGGGGGAGTCTTAGCTTTAGCTGTGGTAGGGTGCGAGGAGAGGGTTCTCTTTATCTTTCTTTGTGATTGTAATGCCTTAACGCTGTTTACATGTTAACTATGGTTCTGTGTTGAAATGCTTAATTAATTTGCAAATATGTGTTGAAATCAGCAATTTAGCTCCTGAAATGACATATGTACTTTGTATTGATTCATCAATGTAAATTATGTCATTCTCAATGTTTCAATGCACTTAGTTATGCATCCCACCATAAAGAATGCACATATGGATATTTCTCTTACTGTTTGATGTATTTTTGAGTCATATGTGCATACTTTATGAAAATCTCATCTCTTTTTGTCATATTTTGTGAAATCTCAATTGGTTGTCATCAATCACCAAAAAGGGGGAGATTGAAAGTGCATCTAGGACTCCCTTGTGGGTTTTGGATGATTTATGACAAGCAATTGGGATCCTAACCTTTTTGTTGAGATGAATGCAGGCCAATAATGAAAAATGAGCAAAATATAAAAAAAAAGGGATAATGAGGAGCAATGAACTTGAGCTCAAGGAAAAGAAATAGTAGATTATTGTGTATGGAGTGTGTTAAGGAAACACACCCAAGAGCTCAATCATATTTAAGCACACACACATATTGCACAAAGTTACAAAGGACCAGACTAGTCCGATATCAACCGGACTAGTCCGATATCCTTTCTGCACCAGATCGGACAAGTCCGATATCTGTCGGACTAGTCCGATATCTTTCTGACTTGAGTCGGACTAGTGCTCTCAGGGCGGACTAGTCCTCAACACACTTCACAAGTCACACAAAATCGGACAAGTCCGTCGTTAACCGAACTAGTACGATATTCATTCTGATCCACTTCGGACAAGTCTGATGTTTACACGGACTAGTCCGAAATACCCACTGATCTAAATCGGACAAGTCCTCCAAGTGCGGACTTGTCATCCAGCACACTTAGGGTTTCATATGTCCAGACAAGTCTGATGACTATCGGACTAGTCCGAAGATTTCCATTAGTGAAATCGGACAAGTCCGTTTTCGACCGGACTAGTCCGATATTTCGAGACACTTAGGGTTTGCTACACACAGCACACCGGACTAGTCTGGTGACCACCACTGACTAGTCCCACCCTTTTGAACCCTAATAGTCACTTTTAGATACCCCATATAAATAGAGGTGCACGGCCTACTTTTACAATCTCTCGAACCCTAGCGCCGTCACACCTCCCAAGAGACTCAGAAACCACCTCTCTCCACGAAATTAAGTGCAAAATTGACCAATCCTTTGAGGATCACTTCTAGGTCATTGGAGAGACACTTGGCACACATCATTGAGCTCTTGGTTTGAATCTCTAACACACTCCTGCGTTTCAATTGTAATTTCTGAGTGTGTTTTTGGTGGCATTGTGATTTGTAATCTAAGGGAGCTCTCAACGTGTGAGAACGCCCCTTGAATTTGGTTATTCACCCCTTTGTGATTAGTGGAAGAGGGTTGGCCTTCGTGGCGATCCGATGAAGGTAGGGTTGGAGAAGACCCGGTCCTTTTGTGGGCTCTTCAATGTGGATGTAGGTTGCCTTCGTGGTATCCGAACCACGGGATAAATCGTGTGTCTTGTCCTTTTTGTGTTCATCACTCAAATTGATCTACTTACTCTAGGGTTTGATACTCATTGTTCAATTTACATAAAATTGTTGAACACAAGCCTTAATTGTGATACAATCCAATATATAACTGTTAAACTGTTGTTTGATTCTATATTTCCACCGCATACATTAAAGAATCAACCCAATTGATTAATCTTGATCAACTTAGTCCGTGAACACCGGACTAGTTCGCACTTTACTGGACTAGTCCGATTTCTCTAGTATTGAACTTGTTGTTGAGTGTTGCAGGATCCGACAAAAATTCAAAAGGCCTATTCACCCCCACCTCTAGGCCTACATTCAATTGGTATGAGAGCAAGAACACATCAATTCCTAAGTGTTTCTATGTGCTCTAAAGTGTCCGTTCTATCTAGGTTGCGTCCTACAGTCAACCTGGCTCTGATACCAAATTGTGACACCCGGTTCCGAAAATGAACCAAGTGAACGCATATGTGTGCCCAGGATGTTCAACACACATACACGAGTGCATTCACAAAAGAGTATACAGAAAATTACCACAAAACAAGATTAATTAACCAAATTTAATTACACAAACCATATTATCCTCGAAGATGAGTGTATTGGATACTAAGAACAAGCTCAACTAATGCAGTGGAAATAAACTAAATAAGCAAACTAAACAGCTAGGCAACATAAGCGATAGGGTATATCGCAGCTCCAATACTCCACAGGCAAAGCAGACGGTAGACACGGCCTATAACTCCGCATTATCATCATTAAACTCCCAATCCTGACCTGCAACTCCTGGGGGGATTGCAAGAGTGAGTACATGTCGTACTCAGCAAGTGTGGAATGTATGACATGTAGCTGATTCAAATGACGAATACAATAATGGCTAAGTGCTGAAAAGTACATTAAAACATTTGAAAAGCAATATATTACATGTATGTGAAATAAACCCATCACAAGCCATGTAGTTATCATAATACCAGTCCATATTCCATATCCATCATCATATACCAATATCCATATTCAATACCAGAAACTAATTCATAACCATCAATAATCATAATACAAACCATAACCATCCCAAATCCCAATTTTCCTCTAATCATGTGAGGGTCAAGGTTGCTCATAACCGGGAGCACGGCTATCATGATAGTTTTAGACACACTCTAGAGAGGATGTACCGATTTACCCACGTGTCTGTAATTTCATCACCTTTCGATGACTAGAGAGTCTCAATTATGCCGTCTCACACTTCCTTAGGTGTGTGGCCAAGAGATCACAAAATAGCCTTTGCAAAGGGATTACTAGCCTATTTAGACCCCACTGAGGTTTCACTGGTGGTGATGTCTCCAACTGAGCACATCTTCAACCAAGGGCCCCCCCTTGAGCCATTCGGATCCCAGTGTAGTCCCATCAATCATCAACAAACCCAATCCGACTACCCCTTCCTCGAGCATACTTAATGGTCCAAATAGCACTCGCAAAGCCCTAATTAATCAGCCACGCCGCACCCATACATGGCCTCGTGGTGGCACTGTAAATCCTGGATGGTCGCTCCACGAACCGGTCCTTAGATCTAAAGCAAGCAAAACCACCATAACATCCAACCCATCCACGTACCAGGCTTGCTTAGATCACCCATTACCATATCAGATTTAACCCGTTCATGTCAACCACAATCTCATTAATGCATAATTAAATTAAGTAGTGTAGTTGTTCTTCCATCCCAATTAATTTTATCTAAGCAAAAAGGTAAAAATCCCATCCCAACTCTCTACCATAAATTCCAGGGGACAAGGGTGCTTAAACAAAACTAGTAAACTTCCTATCATAGGATTTCCCATCAAAATGGACACAAGCATGCAATTTTGCAAACAAAACATTTATTTCAAAACAGGATCAATAGGCTTCAAGGACACTTGCCTTGCTTTTGGGATTGGTTAGGATCAATGACTTCAAACTCTTGGTGCTGGAGATCCTCTGCGGCACTCTCTAGCGCCAATCCATCTAATCCGCACAATAAGCATACAAACAAGAAGCACAATCAAAGAGTGCACATATATTACTCAATATGACATGACATGCATCTTTAATGCAAATGTGAGGTAGAACTTGTTAATAGATTGCTTTCAATGATCACTAACTAGTTCTAATAGATTTTAACAAGTTTATACAGGTTTGGATTTGATTAGATCTACTTTTAGAATTAATTCAACACAATTTAGTCAGCAAAATCAGACTAGTCTGTAGAAGGCCGGACTAGTCCGCACTTCGCAGAACTAGTGAACTAGGGTTTTCTAGATCGACATAATATTGGGAAAACGGGGTTGGATTCACGTAAGGAAAAAAAGAGAATTGAAAGTATACCAGGTGTTTAGAACTCCAATGAATCAAGGATCTTGGAGGTAACACTTGGATCTTGATGACCTAGGGTTGGTGGTGAACTTGGAGATGAATTGGTGATGAAGAACGAAACTTGATGGAGATCTTGATCCTCTTTCATTTCCTCCTCTTCTTCTTCTTGCATGGGATCTCCTCCTCCCTCCTTGATGGTGGCTCCTCACGAACTAGGGTTTGGGTGGGTGGAAAAGTGGCAAATAGAGGTCAAGCCAAGCGGTGGGGTTGTTTATATAGAGGTGGAGGCTAGGGTTAGATAGATTTTGAGTTTGGGATGAGTACAGGCCGGTTTAGAGTCCCACATGGGCTGTAAAAGAGTTAGCCACGACGTCCCTAGGCCCACATAATGCGAAACCCAAGAAACAAGTCGTAAAACAAAGGATTAATTCGGAGTCGCAAAATATCAGAAAAGATCGAAAATGACCTAACTAGACCGAAGTTAGTCAAAAAGAAATTGGACAAGTTTGGCCAAAAATCGGACAAGTCCGACTTTAGTCAGAGAGGAAAATGGACAAGTCCGCTAGAACACCGGACTAGTATGGACTAGTCCAGGGACTTAGAAAATTTTGAAGGATTCTTGGAACACGTACTAGTCCGCATAAAATTGGACAAGTCCGAAAGTGTCCAGAGGCAAAATTGGTCTAGTCTGCAGCAAAAACGGACAAGTCCATTTGAAGTCAGAGAGATATCGAACTAGTCATCACCAAAATCGGACTAGTCCGCACTTTTCATCATTTTAAGTGTGGTTTTGTTCCAAATCAATTTTAAACTCATTCCTCTTTATGTTGATTAATATTAAACATGTATATGAATGTATGTAGGGCATGATGCATGAAAATGAGGGTGTTACAGGTTCCCACAAGGCCGTGTACCCCGATGGGGGCAACGCCTCACCGGCGAACCCTTCATCATAAACTTCATCATCTGCAGCAAAAACATAAAATAGCAACTGTGAGCACGAAGGCTCAGCAAGACTTAACCGTCTCCACTAAGCATGGAACTCTATATGCAGGATAAACGTATTATAGGACTGCAGTTTGCAATAAAAGACTCGCCTAAATATTAGTCCTTACTTTCATCTTTTAGCAGCAAATTAAAGCATCATGAATCTGAAATTTAGTGAACAACCTGATCTAAACATACAAGAATCAATACATAATTATTCCATATAGCATGATTCAATAATATTCAGCTCAGAATAATTAACTACGTCACAACTCAGTGAACAAGTGGTACTCAATAACCGCGAGGGACGGCTACTCGAATCAATATACAGCTGCAGGGATACCCGAATAGCATGACACATACACCCACACTCGGAGCTGCGACGGCACACTCCACTCATGTTGTATGCAACAACCTTTCACCCGCTACCTACACGCCGAACCAGTCCCACCGCTACTAGCAGGAGGCCCGCACATGGAGTATGACGTACCCGCTGGCAGGTTTACACCTTGCTGCTCTCAACCCACACCTATAAGGCAGTAGGCTATGCCTCGATGCTAAGGTGGACAAGTTACATCGGGTTACTGTGTCCCATATATCCAGTATGCCTTCAGTACATTTAAACTTGCTCAACAGGGTCGCACACGGATCGGTCCTTGACCACACAGGCATAATTGCTGCTCACAGACCCCTATGTCCTGCTGCTCCTACTCCATGCCCGGTCTCATATTTTACCAAATGGTGAATCTTTCACTCAACCAATCCCGTGTGAACCCAATTCATGAACTCACAAGTAGATTCCAACTACTCGACTTCTACCGAGGCAACTTAGCACGGACACATCAAGGACTTAACCATCTACCCTTCTCTCATGAGTTCTCTGGTCATGCATGTGGAAAACTCCAAGAAAATCCTAGACTTAATGCATATACATCCTAACCCATAAAGTGTTATACAAATAAAATTTAAAATGATGTTAAATGCAAACAGGGGCTTGCCTGGATGAGAGACGGGTGTAAATTTAGTCTCCGGAGTTATTACTTCCAATGGATCCGGGGTCTCCTCGAGCTCAGCAAATATTTGATATGCAAAGAAAAATGCAATTGAATCAATATTGGTGTTATTACATAGCTTAAAGGAAAGACAGCTAAGTATATTAAATGATAGCCACTGGTCCTGTAAATTTTACAGAGGACACTAGGCACGATGGGTGAGGTTGTAACCAAATTTGGCCAAAGTTCATGGTTGTCTCTGTTGTATAAAATTCAATGTATAAAAACCCTTACCAGATTTTCATGGGAAACCTGGGACTTTAACATGCCTAGAAGATTGTTTTATGTTTAGAGGATGTCAAAAGTGACTCAATAAATTGGTTTCACAATTTTCTAAGCATTCTACTGTGAGATATCAAATTTAGAAGTTTGGACAAATTTCTGAAATGTTTCTTGACATTTTGGAATTTTTAAGTACATAGAGATTGGAAACACAATTTGGTTATACAATTGAACTCACATGGACCTGAAACTTTTGCTGGAACTCGAGGGAATTATTTGGAATGATGTGGAAAAATTTGAAAATTTTCGAATGAATGGAGAACCAATAATTAATTCCAAAGGCATTTTGCTTCATGGGATTATTGAGGATAATTTATAAAGCTTCATACATATCCAAGTGCACCACTTGAAATTACAGATCATCCTGGGTCTAACAAAATTTATTTGGGAATTGTTAACAAGTATTCTTGGAGATATGGATTTTCCAAGTTGGAGCTATTTCTGGAATAAAATTCCAATTGGAAATATTTGAATAAAGGCCGGGCCCAGAGGTTTAAAACGGGCCGATCGCTGGGCGGCAACACGAAGGGTTACTGTGTTAACCGCATAGTCACAAATGATCCTGCTGCCACACCAGATGGGGCCCGCGGTCGTCTTCAACCTCCAGCTGCTCGCCCGCGACCGCTGCGGCGCCTCGCCGGGCATCTCGCCGCCCGTCGATCCACGACACAGTACTTCCCTAAACTCGCTACCTAGCCATATTTCGAGGTGCTTAGCGTGCCAGTGGGGTCAGCGCACGCTGGCGATTGCCAGAAAAGCTTGCGCGATGGCGGTGGCGGCGGTTAGGGTTTTGGCCATGTCGTCCAAGCCCTACGGTGGGCTAAAACGTTCGGGAAAACCTCAGGAATCTTCATGGAAGCATGAGGTACAAAAATCTTGGCATAAGAAGGAGGGCAAGGGTTTGGAAGATGGTGGTGACGATGGACCGAGGAGGTGAAAACCGGCGGTTGGGGAAAAATGGTATTACGACTCGATTTCTTGATGAAAGTCAAGGAATCTTCTTCGAGGTGACGTGCCTGGTCATGTAGAACAACACAGCACACATGCACAAGGAATAACCAATGGTAGAAGAGGAATTTCATGACCTAAGTTAAAAGGAAGAAATGGAAATACGTGGGCTAGAAGGCATGTCAAGGGCTGAAACTTAATGAGCATGTTCTACATGTAATTGCACACATTTTTCCTTCAAGGTCCGAGGCGATTTGATGTTTGTATCATCGGGTCGATGATGATCAGAGAGGCGGCAAACAGGGGAGTCTTTCGGGCGGCTACAGTTTCACTTTTATTGGCGTCGGAAAGGCTCCAGCTGGGCAAGAAAATGGTCAGGGAGGTGTGCACGACCTTGGTGAGGAAGTATAGATGAAGGAAAGAAATCAAACCCGAGTACCTTTGCTCCAAATCGGCTGGACAGAGAGGAAATCGAGGGAGAGGCAAAAATGGCGCTGGAGCTTAACAGGGGAAGAAAAGGTCCAGTCAGGGACGTGGATGGGGATAAGTAGGAGGCTTGGCCTTGCTGGAGGCAGCGGGAGGCGAGCTCAAACAGGCAAGCAGCTGCCTGGACTTTGCATGGCATGTGGTGTCACTTGGAGAGCAAAAACAACACCCCTCTTAGGATGACAAGTGGGTCCCACCTCATCCTCATCCTTGTCCCATCAATTCTACCACCTAATTCATTCCAAATTTTGCTAGATATTTGTGGGATGGCTGGATTAATCATATCAAATTTGATTCTGAATTCACATAGTTGATTTGACAAAGTTTCATTTGAATTCAAACTTGAATTTGAATTTGAGTTGAATTCAATGTAGCTAATGAATTAAATAGCAAACTTGCATCAAACAATATGAAAGTTTGCAGGGAGGCTATTTGAAATATTTGGAATCAATTGGTCAACTCAAATATTCATGTTAACTTCATTTGAACAGTAGCTAAGTTTATGTTTTGGAATTCCATCATTTTGAGTATGAAATTATTTGTTTTTCCCATTTCATTTTTATTGCTTTTTATTATTCAAATTTTCTTGTCCTAACTGAACTTTGAATTATTCAAATTAGGGACCTTACATCAAATTATTAAATAAGTACTTTTATTACAATATTCAAGTAATCCTCAAATTACAACTCTAATGATCATTATTGAATTATAACTGCAGCGGAAGTAATCTAATTAAGCAAACTAAGCATAAGGTATAGCGCAGCTCCAAGCAACACCATAGGCAAAGCTGACGGCAGCACACGGACTAGAACACCTCATTAACGTCTTGATACTCCCAAACCTGACCTGCAACTATTGCTGGAGAATTGCAAGAATGAGTACATGTCGTACTCAGCAAGTGTGGAAAGTATGACATGTAGCTTAAACAAGGCATGATAATAAACAATGGCCATATGCTGAAAAGTACATTTAAAACATGTAGAAAAGCATTATACTATGTCTATATGAAGTAATACCATCATATTCCACATAATTAACATAATACAAAACCATATTCAATATCCATTACCATCATTCCAGATTATTACCATCACCATCATCCATGTCCATAACCATACCAATTCCAATACTATAGTCATCCCAAAACCCAAGTTTACCTCTAATCATGTAGGTCATCCAGGTGCTCTTAACTAGGAGCATGGGTATCATGATAGTTTTTAACACTGTGCAGAGGTTGTACCACTTTACCCATAAGTTTGTGATTTTGTCACCCGTCGGTGAACAAAGAAACCTCCCTTACGCCAATTACACTTCCTTAGGTGTATGGCCAAGAGATCACAAAATAGCCTTTATAAAGGGACTGCCAGCATGTACGAACTCACTGAGGTTTCACTAGTGGCGATGTCTCCAACTGAGCAAATCCAAAACCAAGGGCCCCCTCTTGTCCCATTCGGATCCCACGGAGTCCCACCACTCATACAAACCCAATCTAACCCCCTTCCCCGCTCTTCCAAATGGTCAGTGCAATACTAGCAATACCCTAATTAATCAGCTACGCCGCACCCAAACTTGACCTCGTGGTGTATAATCCTGGCGTATTCTCGCATGAACCGGTCCTTAGATCCATGTTAAGCAAAACCACAATAACATCAACCCAATCCACAAACCATGATTGCTTAGATCTCCCAAGTCCCACATTACCATTTAACCAAGTTCATCAGTTTACATCATCCATATGTGCATTGATTCATAGTTAAGTCATTTGGTTGTTTTCCCATCCCAATTAATTAGAGCGAAGCAAAAAATTGAAAATCTTTTCCGACACTCTACAACATATCCAAAGCGACAAGGATGGTCAAACAAGTCTAGTAAATACTTATAAATGGGTTTCCCATCAAATTGACACAAGCATGCAATTTTGGAAACAAGACATTTAAAAACAGGATCAATATGGTCAAGGACACTTGCCTTGCTCCTGAGCTTGGTTAGGGTCAAAGACTTCAGAATTCTGGTACTGGAGGTCCTCGACAATAGCCTATAGCGCAGAACCTTCTATACCGAGCGATAAACATGCAAAAACACACACTTCAGTCAAATAATGCTCATATAGTACTCAATATGACATGTCATGCATGATTAATGCAATTATGTGGTCAAACTTGTTAATAAGTTGCTATTAATGTTTACCAGCTAGTTACAAAGGTTTCTAACAAGTTTGAATAGGTTTAGGATTGATTCGAGTCAATTTGGAATTAATTCAGCACATTTCATATTCAGAGGCCGGACAAGTCTGTTACCAGGGCCGGACTAGTCTGCCCTGCGCAGAACCAGGGTTTCTTTGATGTGCGAGATTTGGGAGAATTGGTATTGAATTCACGTGGAAAAAGAAAAAGTAGAAGGTGTACCATGTGTGTAGAACTCCAAGGGTTGAGAATTGAAGATGAAACTTGAATCTTGATGATCTAGGGTTGATGATGAAGAGTTGGGGGTGAATTGGAGGCGTAGAACGAAAAGTCAATGAAGATCTTACTTGATCGATCCTCCTTCGTGTTCTCCTCCTCCTCCTTGCTGCTGGATCTTCTCTTGATGGCAGCTCTCAAGAACTAGGGTTTTGTGGTCTTTCAATTGCGGTAAAGAGATATAAAACTAGGGTGTTGGGTTGTTTATACAGGGATGGAGGGTTAGGGTTGGGTGGATTTCATTTTAAAGGTGGGGGAGGCCGTGTAGGGGCCCCACATGGGCTCCAAAGAGGTTAGACACGACGTTCTTGGGCACAATGAAGGTAAATACCCAATAAAAAGTCTTCGAGGAAAAGATTGAATCCGAGTCGGGCTCACCGGACAGTTCCGCCAGGGGGATGGACTAGTTCGATGTTAGACAGAGACGAAAACGGACAAATCCAATAAGAGGTCCGGACAAGTCCAGTCTTGTTCGGAGAGGAAAACAAACAAGTCTGGCATTGATCGAACAAGTCCGAGGATTTCACAACTTATTCGAAAACCGGACCAAATATCGTACTAGTACGCACTCAACCATGGACAAGTCCGTGATGGAAACGAGACTTGATCGGACTAGTCCGAACCAAAAATGGACAAATCCGGAGGGGCTTCAAAGAGGAAAACCGGACTAGTCTAGGGTACCAATCGGATAAGTCCATACTTCTACAGACTTTTAAGTGTTGTTTTGCTTCTAATTCATTTTAAACCTGTTCCTTTTTATGTTGCTTAATATAAAACATGTTTAAGAATGTATGCAATGCGTGATGGTTAATAATGAGGGTGTTACATATGAACAGTAGTAGACTAAAGATATTATCTTTATTATGAATAAAGTCACAAATAAAAATAGGAATATGGGAGACATAACTTTCCCAATTGGGATGAGACTCCTTCTACTCCTCTCCTACTTGAACTGTGGACTAGAGACTCTGCCCTCTACAACCTATACTCCTCAAAACCTATGGAGAGTAGTGGATACAAAGGAGGAATACTCAAGTGGAATGTGTTGAAGTGAGGGGTCCTATTTATAGCTTGGAGAAGGGTCGCTTCCCGTTACCAAAAGCGCGTGAATCAGCACCCCATGACCTCTCCAAGCCGGGAGGAGCATACACGTGGAGTTTGACCGAGTAAGGCGCTAGGACCTAGTCGACCGAACAGGGGGCCAGTTGACCTAGTCTTGGCCCCTTTTGCGTTGTGCTTCCTCCAGGTAACTGACACGTGAGCCTCATTGACTAATATTGGTGCTACACCATTGGATGGCCTCGTATACTTCTGTTTGTAGGCCATTTGATCCATGTGGTGCCACGTGGCATCGCCTGATTGGCTAGAATGATATTTTATTGGATCCATCCCCTTGTTTCACTTCATTTCTACATGGAATCCCTGCATGCACTACTTTCTTCAAGGACAAGTGGAAATAGGTTAAATAGAAAGGTGATGTGTGCAAGAAATGACAATTCCTTCACGTAATTGAGTTATATTGATGGGTGAAATTGGTGTCTAACACCCATCAACAGCAGAGCTTAGTACTCAATGGAGGTTTCACGTATGAGAGTGGTGAGACAATGGTTTTTTACGTGGTTCAGGCCGCTGGAGCATAATACCCTATTGCACGGTGAGGTTGTATTGCTAGTTTGTACGAGTGTGTAGCGTGTTGTCGGTACCCAACATACCAGGTACCCCAGCGCACAAGCTAAAGCCGCCAAGGTGCCCTGTCCTCAGCCTCATCAGGGTTTGAGGGCGCCACTTGTCCATAAGGCCCGAATCCCTCAAACGCATATACGGGATCCAGAGTACCCACATGGACCTTGAGGAGTTCAGCTCCCCTTTAGGGACGAGCTCCCAAGCGGCCACGTGTCCAACGGTACGGGATACTGCTCCTCCCATGGGGGTAGGCTCCGAAGCTGCCACATGGCTCGAGACAACAGACAGGCCACCTCCCTGAAGAGGCGGGCTCTACCTCAACCATGTGTCTCGTGGCCCTGGAGCCTCCACTCCACCCAGGAGCAGACCCAAATATGCCACGTACCCTGCAACTTTCCCTGGGTAGTGGGTTGCGGGAGTTAAGAGGGAGGTGCGCCTTGTCCATATCGGGTATTGAAGGCTCACGTCTTCCCCAAGCGCGTGACGCGACGCACACCTACGGTCAGGTACCGTTGCGCCCAATCGCATCGCAGTGAAGGCGCAACTGGCATACCCCACACCGCCAAGTGGGTAGCTTATGGCACCAAGGACAAATCTAAGGGACATTCCCTACCATCATCAATGACTATGCACGGGCCACTAGCGACGGAGGCGGCAAAGTGGAAAGAATTCAAGCCACGGCCAGAGGAAGCTAACGCGAGAAGCCTTAGATCTTTAGTATAAGATCGCCCTAGGGCCACCTATCGGGCCCCGGACCAACTTGAAAGGAATTTGGCCTTGTTTATAAAAGGACCAGACCGTCACTGTTACAATGTATCAAACATTCAATCCCCAACACACACACACACACACACAAACAAGGAATACAACCTCACCGCGGAGCAGGGTGTTACGCTCTTGCGGCCCGAACCACGTAAAAACCACTGTCTCATACTCTCAAACGCGCAACCACTGGATTGAGAACTAAGCCTTGCTGATCAATGAACCCCCGCAGGCTGCACCTTAGCAGATCCAGGGGAAGTGTCGCTTTAACATTTCGATATTTGGCGCGCCAGGTAGTGGTTTTTTCCCTCAAAAAAAGTGGTTGCATTTTCACCACCCTGGTGTTCATCGAACCCGTAGACAGCCATTTTCGAGGCCGTCGTCCAGTGACTAGATCTATCACTCGAGCAGTGCACTCTGGTCCGTCACGCCCCCGCACAGATGCAACTAGCCAGGGTGGGTCCCCCGGGCACGTCCCAGCCCAGTAAGCGCCCCACAGCCGCCGACTGCGAGTCCGAAGAGCTCTATGGCAGCAGCTAGGGCCCTGCTTCACCACCCACAATCGAAGAATGCTTCTCAGGGAGAGGCTCAACAGTGGGTCCACGACATCAACCACTTAGTCGTGGTGACCCTCAACCCTCCCAACACAGGGAGACATCACATGTCGCTATCGCGCACGCCGTCCATCGACTGTCGCACCGCCAACTTCAGATCTACCAGGCCTACTAGCACGGCGAGATACCCATGGAAGACCTAAGGGCCGAGCTTTACCATCGTCATGCTCAGTTAAATGGTAGCGCCATCATCGAGCGGCAGTGGAAGAGACGACGCAACCTTGACGACAAGTACGAGCCTCGAGGTCCTGAGCAGGAGTAGTCCTCCGTCTGAGGAGCACCTCAGGCAAACCCTCCATAGCCACCATCAAACCAAGACTATGTTGGGTCGACTGTAGCCATGCACTGCCGCAGCGGTACTTGCCGCAACAGCATGCTCCACAGCAGCCACACATGGCGAAGCAAATCCCCGTGGTGTATGCTGTCCTGTACGCCTCTCCGGCGAATCCCGTTGGAGGGTGCATGGCCTATGCTCCATACTCTGACTGATGATGTGGCCGCGCATGTTTCTGACACACTTGCCACAGAGGTTCGATGAGAGCATCAACCTAGCTGAGTTCCTGCAGATCCACACCACAACACTCCTTGCTGCACGAGCGGATGATCCCATCCTTGCAAACTACTTCCCCGTCGCCCTGATCGGCTCGGCCTGGTCATGGATAATAAACCTGCCCGAGGGGTCCATAACCTATTGGGATGAGCTCTGTCGATAGTTCACGGCGAACTTCGGCAGCTCCTACACGCGCTCCTTCACTGAACTCGACCTCCACGCCATGCGCCAGCAATAAAAGGAGACGCTGCGATCAATAATCCAACGCTTCTCCCTAGTACACAACTCCATACTTAAACTTCCGAATGCTTCTGTCATAGTAGCATTCCGGCAGGGGGTGCATGGCCGAAAGATGCTCGAGAAGCTAGCCACACAGAACGTGAAAGATGTCTCCAAGCTCTTCTCCATCACCGACCGATGTGCCTGGGTGGCAGAAGGTCGTGTCTGGCACACCCAGCCTACCCCCGGAGTAGGCGGAGTCTTCCAGACCAGCAGAGGTGCCGCAAATCCAAGAAGCGGGAAAAAGAAGAACAAGAACCGGGGTGGCGGCCAGAACAAGTCGCTGCATGGGTCACCCATCATCGCAGCAACAGCGACCAGAGGAGGAAGACCCCCACACTCCGATAAGCGTTGATGCCAGCCAACTACAGCTAACGACGATGTTAAGCCCTACCCGGTACACAAGAATAGAGACCACACTGCGAGTGAGTGCCTGGAGATCAAGAGATGCGCCAAGAGATACCAAGAGGGCATGCAGTAGCAGTAGCATCCCGATGGCACCCCCTTCCACCAATGGGAGGGCAAGCAGAAGGTCGACCCCAAAGTCGACGATGACGAGGAGATCGAGTACCAAAAGAAAGAATGGACCATCAAGGTGGTCCACCAAGACAAGGACTCTGACGCCAGCAGCGACCACGAGTGTTGCAAGACTCTCCACGTCATCTTTGTGGGGTCTTGGGATCCCACGTCCTAGAACGCGGCCAAGGCCCTGTGCCGAACAGTGGCTTCGATGGCCCCTGCACCCGCTCCGGTGCTGCATCACAAGTGGAAGGAGATGTCGATCAGCTTTGATGCCTTTGACTGCCCCAAGATCATGGCAGGAGCCGGGATCCTGCCTCTCCTGGTTGCCCCCGCCATTGCCAACGTTAAGGTCCATTTTGTCTTGGTAGATTGCGGGGCTGGCCTCAACCTCATCAGTCGTACTACTTTCGACCAGTTGCAGATCCTAGTCTCGAAGCCCACCACCTCGAGGCCATTCTCGGGGGTGGGGTTAGGGAACATCATCCCGTACGATAGCATCAACCTCCGCGAGACCTTTGGGATGCTCGACAACTACAGGACTGCGAGCATCCTATTCGATGTCACAGACATCAGCCTCCCCTTCAATGCCATAATCGGCAGGCCAGCCCTGTACCGATTCATGGCCATATACCACTACGACTACCTTGTCCTAATGATGTCGACCCCCTCCGATGTCCTCAGGATCGCCAGAGACCGCATTGTTGTGGTGTTAGCCCTATAAAAGCTCCAATCCCTCACAGTAGACCCAACACCAGCCGAGGACAGTGCTGGGTTAAGTCAGCATCAGCCGAGCTTGCGCCAGTGCGGCTCACCAACAGCACCCCATCTGCAGCCTCTCTACAGCACCGACACTCCCGTCAAGAACAGTTCTATCTCTTCTAAGACCCTTCGCAAGGCGGGGTCCAAGATAAAGTAGGAACGTCTCCTCAATCCTCCATCAGTGCCCATCAACGACAAGTTGTCGGCAACTGTCACAGCTACAATCGTAGCTTTGGGCACCCTGTAAATATTAGCTTAATAGGACAGTGTGAAGGTGTTCATAGTGTCTAGGAGCAGCATTTGGGACAACCAAGCTTCGGGAGGGTCAGATCCAGAGTGCGCAGTCATCTTAGCTTGGTCCCGAACCCTAAGCCTGTGCACCCTACCTCCCTTGGCACTGAGAAGGAGGCAGTTGCCCTCTTTTGTAAAAGTCTGACTCCTCCTATGAATATCGATATAAAAGAATCATTGTCTTACTCCGTGTTTCCCTAAACAATGTTCATTTAAATTACATGCTAATTTTATGATCAACCATGTTAGACTCGTTTACTGTATATTCCCTTCATATACACGGGTGTACACTTTGTATCTCTCACCGTTGCTAGAGTTGTGCAATCATATTGCAGTTGGGCTTGCTTGAGGTACATGCGATGTGTGAAGGGCTCTCATGGCTGCTTTCATCCTTGGAGTTCTGTGAAGCCGGATGGCCTCCCAGTAAAGGCCTAGGCCAAGTCCATGGTCCAGGACATGTGAACTGCTTAGCCTGGTCCTGTACCTAAGGACATACATCCTGCGTCTTAGCACTATGGCCGAGTACTTGGGGCCGAAAGGACCGCACCTAAGGACGGCGGGAGCTGAGACCCTAAGCACAAAAGCATTGAATTACCCAAGCCCGTGTGTCAACTCATGACAGTAAGACATGACAAAGCTAAGGAAGAGAGACACGAAAATTGGCGAGCAAACTAGTTTATCATTTGCAGGACAGCCAGCTCCGGCATCATCCAAGGGGCCTGCTGTCGATGTCCCATCATGTTGACAATAGCAACAAGCGCTGATAAGTGAGTACACTCTCCTACCCTACTCTTGTTGCCAACAGGGTTCTCTTGTGATAGCCTGTACACCAGGGGCCTGCCATTGATGAATCTGTGATGATGGTGGACAGCATCGGAGCAGCAAGCTCTGGCACCTCCCAGGGTGCCTACCGTCGACGCATCTACGATGATGGTGGGCAACATTGAAGCATCCAGCTCCTGCACCAGCCAAGGGACCTGCTGCCAATGAATCTGCAATGATGATGGATGACGCCAGAGCATCCACCTGTGGCACCTCCCAAGGGTCATGCCGTCGACGTCTCTACAACGATGGCGGGCGACGCCGGAGCAGCGAGCTCCAGCACCTCCCAAAGGGTCTTCCATTGAAGTCCCAGCATATTGGCGATAGCAACAAGCGTTGATAAGTGAGTACACTCTCTTGCCCCACTCTTATTGCTAACAGGGTTCCCTCGTGATAGCCTATACACCAGGGGCCTACCATAAGCGAATCTGCGATGATGGTGGACAACGCCGAACATCCAGCTTCGGCACCTCCTAGGGGGTACACCGCCTGTGAATCTGCGATGATGGTGGATGGCGCCAGAGCATCCAGCTCCGACACGTCTAGGGGGGCCTCACGTCGACGAATCTGCGATGATGGTGGACGGCGCAGGAGCGTCCAACTCCGGCACCTGCCAGAGGCATGCCGTCAATGAATCTGCAATGATGGTGGACGACGCCGGAGCAGCCAGCTCCAGCACCTCCCAAGGGGCTTGCCACCGATGTCTCTACAATTCTGCCATTGACGTCTCTATGATGATGTGGGAAAGGCCAGAGGCACCTGCCAGGGGGCCTGGCGTTTACGTCTCTACGATGATGTGGACAACATCGGAGTATCCAACTCCGACACCTCCTAAGGGGCCTGCTATCAGACAAATTTACGACGACGGTGGGCGACACCGGAGCATCTAGCTCCGGCACCTCCCAAAGGGCCTGCCATCGATGTCCCAGCATGTTGACGACGGCAACAAGCACGGATAAGTCAGTACACTGTCTTGCCTTATTCTTGTTGCTAATAGGTTTTTCTTGTGATAGCCTGTACACCAGGGGCCAACCGTCGATGAATCCATTGCGATAGTAGACGATGCTGGAGCATCCAGCTCCGGCACCACCCAAGGGGTCTGCTGTCGACGAACCTACAATGATTGTAGGCAATGCTAGAGCATCCATCTCTGGCACCAACCAAGGGGGCTGCCGTCGACGAATCTACGATGATGGTGGGTGATGCTAGAGCATCAAACTTTGGCACCTCCCAGGGGGCCCGCCATCGACGAATCTACAACAATGGTGGACAATGTTGGAGCATCTAGCTCCAGCACCATCCAAGGGGCCTGCCGTCGACGAATTTGTGATGATGGTTGGCGATGTTGGAGCATCTAGCTACAACACCACCCAATGGGCCTGCTATCGACGTCTCTATGACAATGCTGGCCAACGCCAGAGCATCCAACTCTGGCACCAACTAAGGCGCCTGCTGTCGATGTCTTTGTGACAACAGGCGGGTGACGTTGGAGTAGCCAGCTCTGGCACCACCAAAGGGGTGTGCCGTCGACATCAACACTCATAAAAAGCTCATCACCCCTAGAAGGGCCACACCGGGGTCAATCACTCATGCTCCCTCGATTCGCTGGTGGCAGTGGAAGACATCCTGCGCTCAAGTGGTAGGCGTGCCCAACAACCTGCCTACACCTACGAAGGGGCCTCTAAGGGGGATCCATAATTAGGACGTCAACTAATGACAAATTGGCCATGTCAACTGTGCAAGCATTGGTTCCTCAAAAGCTAATGACATCAAGTAAAGCTCTTCAAGACCTTACGCAGCTAAGGACTCGGGGTAACAAGTTGAGAAGCACAAGACAAGCCAAAAAAACACAAAGTGAAATTCATTGAAGAATACTTACAGTTAGGCGAACCCTGGATACAAAGGCGGGCCGCCAGCCTCAATCCCTATCAAAATGTGTGATGACATGTTTAGCGACATTCTTGACCTCTGCCATTGCCGCTTCCTTGCGCTCTTCAACGGAAACTTCAAAAACTGGTTGAAGTGGTAGCTCAGCGTACCGACTCCGGTAGCACACCAAGACATGGGATGCCACCGTCTCTGCCACCACCATACACTTGGCTTCCAAACAATGAGCCAGCTAACGCTCCTGTAGATCAAGTTCACGGGCGCGGCGCTCAGCCGTGTGCTCCCGGGCTTGGATGATGAGATCAAGTAGGAAGAGTTCCTAACGCTCAACTGAGTCTTGCGCCAGATCCTACGCCAAGTCGCTCTCCGGAGCTCATGGTATTCAAGGCAGGACTCCAGCCTATCCCAATCTGCCTCAGCCCGAGCCATCATCGCTTGGGCCACCACCTCATTTTAAGCAACAGCAGCCTCCCGCTTGGCAATAGCGGCTTTGTGGCAACCCAGTGCCTCTCGACCCTCTTCAAGGGCACACAGGCGGGCGTCAGCCATGTCAATTGCTACCTTAGCATCGAGCAGAATTTTTTGGGACATTGTGTCCATGGCCTTCTCCATGCAGTGCTTCAGCTCTAGCTCCTTACTCTCCTTATAGTACCTTTCCTTCGCCTCAGCGGTCTTGGACCTCAGAAAGTCCTACCAGCATTGGAGGCACTCGCCCTCAGCACGCAGCTTCTCCCACTCCACGACAAGAGCCCCATGCGGTCGGCGGAGGTTGGATTGCACCAGAAAGATGTTGGACTATGTCGAGTCGATGATGTCGGAGAGGCACTCTAGCTACGCCAAAGTTATGGAAGGTCACCCAGCGATCATCTCGGGGACCTATTCCTTCCGTGGCAGTGAAGGCGAGGCCACCGGTACCGGGGACCATGCCCCCGTAGACTGAGCAGGAGTTGCGGTGCTACCCGAAGCGGCAGCGTCCCCGTCGGCGAAGGACCCACCCATTGGATCAGTAGCAGCGGAGGCCAGACCCTCAACCCCCCGAGCTAACTCCGACATTGCCTACGGCATGATGGCCAGATGTGCCTTCGGCATGACAGTAGGAGAGGCTTCACTACCCGCGCGGGGTACGAACGCCGGAGCAGCACTCTCCTGAACAGGCTTGGCAATCTGCATCATCAGTACAGCCGTAGCCTCCTGTGCCAACTGCACGGCACTCCGGCACACTACTCCCGGTGGTAGAGGCATCACAACATATGACATAGACATGGAGGTCAAAATCAAAATCTGCCCATGCTAGAAGAACAGGCGCGATAACGAAGCAAGCATTGGTAAGAATGCCTTACCGATGTCCCTGTAAGCTCAAGCGGGCCTCCACCTTTGGTGGCCCTGAAGCTGCGGGTCCTGACAGCGGTGTGTCAAGCGAGGTTGTCCCAGCCAAGCCTCCATCGAAACCACAGGCGACGCCGCCACTCTTCGTCGGTGTATCTCCACCGACTCCAATGAAGCCACTCCCAGAGCCTCCTCCCGAGCTGTCACCGATGTCGGCCTGAGGCCTCTTGGCCTGAGACTCAGTCGGAGTAATGCTCCCAGAGCCCCCTATGGCACCTTGGAATGTGCTATTGGCGGGGATGTTGGACGGTGTGCCGACTGCTGATGTTGCCAAAGCCAACGCTTTATGGACTAACCCCCCCCCCCCCCCCCCCCCCCCCGAAGAACCACCGACACCCGATGCTGAGGAGGGGCGCACCGGGGGATGTTGACTTGGAGTGAAGGCCAACTGCGGCAAATCCATCAGCGGCGGTCGAGGGCGCTTCCCCTTCACAACCTCGACCACCGGGGACTTCCCCTTCCCGATGTCGGGGACCAACGTTTTCCCATTCTCGGTGTCAACAACCAACGCCTTACTTCTCCACCATCGGAGCGCGCATCCTCCACCCTTGATGCCTCGGAGACTAGGGAAGGTGTAGACTCCAGTGGCGAGTCGACGATGGCCAACCCATGGTCCGCATCACCAACCTGCTGAGGCGCAAGACCGAGTGCATCCAGGTTCATCAGCTCCCTCACGGTCTTCATCCAAAGGTTCCGATCTGAGCGAAATGTCGGGCAGGGTCCTAGAAGGTTGAAGATGTTGGAAGTCGGTAGGCCTTCGCACGCCTTGGACATTGCATCAAGCACCTCTTGTGGGGTCGTATCTTTGTCGCGACCCTGCACCAGTCGAGTGCCGTCCTGTGGCTCGAAGTAAAGACATGCAGGGCGCCTGCAATGCTGGAGGGGAGCCAGACATCGGTGAACGAAGTCTGCCATCACCATTAGCTCCAACAAGCCATGATCCGCCAAGAATTGAATCATCTCCATCATCGGGGTGTATTCCTGCTCCAACTCCGGGCGCTCCTCCCAAGTCTTTTTCTCGAATATTAGCCAACTGGTGGGCATGACCATGCGATCATGGGCATCAACTTGTATGATCACCTACTTGTGTGGACCGGAATCTCGACATCTCACTGGGTGGTGTCGTGCGATGCGACACCCAACGGTATACAAGAAAAGAACGAGAACAAAATACAATACCAAGTATTTATTTATAAACACAGCAGATGTATTACAATACTAATTGAAAAGGAAAGAGAACCATACATCATAGCTACGCTCTCAGCACTAGCTA
This sequence comes from Tuctoria greenei, assembly GCA_036927565.1. Taxonomy (NCBI): domain Eukaryota; kingdom Viridiplantae; phylum Streptophyta; class Magnoliopsida; order Poales; family Poaceae; genus Tuctoria; species Tuctoria greenei. The sequence goes on from JAYESD010000006.1 coordinate 115,782,291, forward strand.
TGGAAAAGCAAAGGCACCCATGCCTTGGATGCTTTGCACTAGCAACACCAAACTTACGGCAGCGTGCAGGGTTCCCACTCGGCTGTAAACCCTAGAGGGGGTGCAGCCTCGTCATCGAACCCGTCATGAGTCGTATAATCTGCAAAAACATGTTAACTGCAAACGTGAGCTTAAGGCTCAGCAAGACTAACCCGTCGCAATAGACACATGCTGGGGTAAATACTAAGCATAGGTAAGGAATAGCATAAAGGACTCGCCTACATGTGGATCCTTATAGTCATGTTTTAAGTAGCACATGACATTCTTCAGGCACGGCACATGAAAGACTCCACAATCCAACAAGAAACGCTTTGCTGATGATATGACATGCCCAAGGCACATAATGCTATTCTAGGTAAAGAATGGGGAAACTGTAAACTTTTAATTTTGCTATCTCTAAGCCATAAAAGGTTGCAAAACAATTATAATTCAATTCATCGTATTCTCCTGACTACGTCACAGCGCAGTGAACATGTGGTACTCTATTACCGCGAGGGACAGTGATTGCAATAAGGACACACCCGGACAACAAAACACATACGCACTTTCAGAAATGCCAGTGAGTACTTACAACAATACCTATATAGCGCTTCAGTACTAGTCGTATATGGCCACCTTTCACCCAACACTAGAATGGCGAACCGATCGATCCGTCACGAGCAGGAGGTCCCTGCGTGGGACGTACTCTGACGTGCCCACCAGCTGATTTACACCCGCTTCCCTCAACCCACGCCTATAAAACAGAATGGAATGGCTCGACAAACCAGTATCAAGCTGCGTCAGTTTACTAGAGCCCATTTCTCTAGTATCTTGCCGGTACAATTCAAGCTTGTTCAGCAGGGCCGCACATGACACGGGCCTTAATCGACATGGTCAGAGCTATGCGACCAAGACCACCTCTTGTCACTTCCTACTCATCTCTGACCGGTTTCAATTTCATAATTAGAAAACATCTCTTGATCCAATTCATCTGGTGTGATAATTTCCTGTCTCACGAGTAGATTCCAACTACTCGACTTCTACCGGATCCCTATGAATATAAGCATCGCAGTTACTACATGAGTCTGTGAGCTATTCTGACCACTCCTTGTATTATTTGGTCATGAAAGTCAATGTCAAACACCTTATACGTAATGCTTAAACATCTAGAGATGTAAGGTGAATGAAAACTGCAAAGACACTGTAAGGAACTTAAATACAAACCGGGGCTTGCCTGAATGCGAGTCCGAGTCTATGTTAGTTTCCGGTAGCTGGACTTCCAAAGCTTCCGGCTGCTCCTCGACTTTAGTCACTACACGTTATGCATATACTATATATGAATGACTTGAAAATAAATAATATGTTTATGGTCACAAGTTAATATCTTTTGAACCGAATGATCTTAATTGGCTTTGGAATTTTAATGGTAGATACTAGGGACTATAATGGAGACTCTTCCAAAGAACAAGAAATGATCTGTAAAATCCCAGTTTTCCTTATTATCAAGTTCAGTACCAGTTGGTTGTCAACCATAATGAAGATCAATTATGTTTGTACACATAAACTTGATATCATCAATAATCCTTCTTTTACTCATACTGAAATTTTAGTAACAAAAGGAATGAACTTCACAAATGACCTTAGAATAATTTATGTGACCTTTCTACAAATGGAGGAAGCTATTGAATAAAAATTTCTTGGGCAATTTACTATGCAGTACTAATATATTCAAATTAGTTTGAATATAACACTGTACATTTAGGCCCTGACAAAATATTCAAATCTGAGGCTATACAATTTCCATGACCTCATAATATTCCAAATAAACTTCCTACCAATTTTCAAGATTTTTGAATTCCATTTGCTATTTTATTTGAGACGCTTAGCAAATTCCAGCCAAATTTAGAGTTCAAATTTTGAATTCTGTTCAACTTATTTGAACATCAAGATTTGAACACACCATCATGGTCAGCATGACTTGCCTGACTTCCCAAAGTTTCAAAATTTTTGAAACTTATTTTCTATTTCATTCAGTGACCCCATTGAATTTCATTAAATTTCAAATTCAAATTTTTAATTCAAATGAAACTTGTTCCAATTTGAAATCCAATTTCAGAATCAAGTTCCAGATATTTATTTGAGCCTCTCCACAAAAATATGGAATTTTTGGATCAAGTTTGGTAGGAGAATTGATGTTGCAGAGAACTGCAGGGGATAAGAATAGTGGGACCCACCAGTCAGTGGCACATCTACGGTGCTGCTCTGCACGCCGCCATTTCGACGCCGCCCCGCTCGACACCGCACGCATGCAAGCTCCAGTGAGCTGCCTGCTTGCCTGGTCGTCGTGCGCCTTAAAGCTCCGGCCGTCGCCACTGCCTCGCACTAGTCCCTTCGCGTCTTCCTCTTTGCTCTGCTTCGCGCCACCGTTGCACAGCACCGTCGCCTCCGTTCTCCACCGGTGAGCGCCTCCTCTATGCTTTATTTCACTTCGATGCAAACGGCAAACATGAACAGACTATGCTCTACCATCCTTAACCTTTGGCCCACCGTGTTGTCCCTTTTTTGGCCCTTATTTTGAAGTTCTGCCGTCGTCATCGTCGGGCCGCCAAGTACATCACTCTCTGTCCACCGTCGTGCCAGCAGCCGAGGTCGTCTTACGCTTCTATGTCATTTGACGAACTGAGCACCAGGACACCACCTTGCTCATGGCACAAACTGTTCCCAATCTAATCTTTTATCGAGCACGAAATTATCTTTTCCTTTTTGGCATGCTTTATATGCTTTTCCTAGGTTCACCTCACAATTCATTTTCTAGGTGTAACTATCATTTCATCCAGTTACATATTAGTTTGCTAGCCTCCTTGCAGTTTAGTACGAACAAAAAGCAGAAAGAATCATCAGGGAATGGCTATGTTATGCCAGTTTTTGTAGCCGCCATGTAAAAACCATCGGCACACCATCGAACTCAGCTTTGCCGACGATGTCACCCCTTTGTGACCCCCAATTCATCATCCTGGTGCTCCCAGGAACATTTTTGACCTTTTCCCGAGCTTATTACGCCATTTCCGAGCGTTTCCGACGATCTCCAAAACCCTAGCTCCGCCGCCGCAGTCTCAACGCCGCCTCCGGCCATCGCCGCCTCTATTGGACCCCACCATCGGCCTCTGCGGTAAATTTTATGGTTGAGCGGTCAAGACAAGGCTGGAAGAAGGTCGACACAACCTATTCAGGCGAAGCGTCGCCGCGAGGAACGCCGCCGCGTCGGGAGGCAGACGAAGACCCCTCTGGGTCTCGCCTATCAGCGACTTCCCTCTCGCGCGGGATCAGCTGTGAACGCGGATCCGGTGCAGCTGCACGGGTTAACCCCGTGGCCCCCGGTGCAGCCCTGCTGCGATTGGTTGATTTTAAACCAGTGGGCCCGGCTGTTATATTTAAATGTTTCCCTTTGGAAAATAATTTTTGGAGTTACCCAAAGATGGAAAATCCATAACTATTAGTACAATTGTCCAAAAATTCCCAAACAAATTTTGTTAGAACCAGAATGAAGAATACTTTCCATTGGTGCACTTGTAATTGTATGAAAGTCCATAGGAATTTCTACATAATTCAGAGAAGCAAAATGCTTATAGAATTCATTCCTGTAATTGTGCAATTTAGAAAATTCCCAAATGTGGGAAGAACCCTATCCAAAATTCACTTGATCTCCAGTAAAAATTTCAAGTTCATTGGACATTATTTACTGGATTTATCAGTGTTCCAAATCTCTATGTAGTTTAAAAATTGGGAAAAATACAAAAAATCAATTTCAGTTTTTTCCTCAGCATTGTAAAATATATTTCTCCCTATAGGAAGCTTATAAAATTGTGAAACCAATTTTCCTAGAACTAGTGAAACCTCCTCTACATGGTACAACCACTATTAACCATGATAGATCTCCAGTAATTCAACCCAAAATTCAGAAAAGGTTATGGCTTGCCATAATTTTAAAGTAACAAACTTCCTTGATCATCTCCTGTTCTTTGCAAAAGTCTCCATCATAATCCTTAGTATCTACCCTAAAAGTCCCAAAGCCATTTAAGATCATTATCTTATTTTGATCACAAGATATTAGCTAGTGACCTTAAACATAATTTTATTTTCAAAGTCATTCATATATATTATATGAATATACTTTAGTAACTGAAGTCGAGGAGCAGCCGAAAGCTTTGGAAATCTAGCTGCCGGAGACTAACATAGACTCAGACTGACATTCAGGCAAGTTCTTGTTTGCATTTAAGTCCCTTATAGTGTCTTTGCAGTTTTCATTCACTTTATGTCTTCCGATGATGTGCATTACATTTAAGGTGTTTGACATCCACTTGCATGGACCACAAATCCTATGGAGTGTTGGGTAGTTCTACAGCCCGTTGAGTAGAAATTGCTATGCTTATGTTCATAGGAATACGATAGAAGCCGAGTAGTTGGAATCTACTCGTGAGATAGGATTTTATCACACGGGATGAATTGGATCGAGAAATGGTTTATAAATAGGAAATTGAGACCGAGCAGTGGGTAGGATGCAGTGAGACGTGGTCTCACGTGCCTAGCCCTGCTTGTGTTGATTGAGGACCATTTCGTCTGCGGCCCTGCTGGACAAGATTGAATTGTACTAGCAACATACTGGAGAAATGGGCTCCAGCAAACTGACATAGCTTAATACTGGTTTGTCGAGTCATTCTGTTCCGTTTTATAGGCATAGGTTGAGGGCAGCAAGGTGTAAATCAGCTGGGGGGGCACGTCAGAGTACGCCCCACGCAGTGACCTCCTGCTCGTGATGGATCGACCGGTTCGACATTCAAGTGTTTAGTGAAAGGTGGCCATATACGACTTGTACTGAAGTGTTACGTAGGTACTGCTGTAAGTACTCACTAACATTTCTGAAAGTATGTATGTGTCGTGTTGTTCCGGGTGTGTCCTAATTGCAACCACCGTTCCTCGCGGTAATAGAGTACCACTTGTTGACTGCGTTGTGATGTAGTAAATACTGAAGAACTCGGGAGAATACGATGTATTGTATTATAATTGTTTTGCAACCTCGTATTGCTTAGAGATAGTACAATTAAAAGTTTACAGTTTCCCAATACTTTACCTCTAATAGCATTATGCACTTTGCGTACGTCATATCATCGGCAAAGTGTTTCTTGTTTGATTGTGGAGTCTATGACCTGCCGTGCCTGAAGAATGTTATGTGCTACCTAAAACATTATTATAAGGATCCACTTGTAGGCGAGTCCTTTATGCTATTTCTTACCTATGTTTGGTATTCACCCTTGCATATGTCTAGTGAGACGGGTTAGTCTTGCTGCGCTTTAAGCTCACATTTGCAGTTAACAAGTTTTTGCAGATTATACGATTGATGACGAGTTCGATGATGAGGCTGCACCCACTCCAGGGTTTACAGCCGAGTGGGAACCCTGCACACCGCCGTAAGTTGGGTGATGCTAGTGCAAAGTATCCAGGGCATGGATGACTTTGCTTTTGCATAGCTAGTGCCGAGAGCGTAGCTATGATGTATAGTTCTCTTTCCTTTTCGCTTAGTATTGTAAAACTTCCGCTGTGTTATAAATAAAGACTTGGTATTGTATTCTATTCTCGTTCTTTTCTTGTATACTGTTGGATGTCGCATCGCACTACACCACCCAATGGGATCCTTGGAGGTTGGGATTCTGGTCCCCACATGATCAAGGAAGTTTGTTGTCCCTAAAATTCCTACAAGTATAAAACTTCTCTGAATTTTGGTTGCAATTCTGAAGGTCTATCATGGCTACCAGTGATTGTACCATGTAGAGACGGTCTCACTGGTTCTAAGAAAGTTTGTTTCATAATTTTCTAAGCTTCCTATAGGGAGAAATTGATTTTATAATTTGGGAGAAATTCTGAAATGTTTTCTGTATTTTTCTCAATTTTTAACTACATAGAGATTTGGAATATCAACCCATTAATTGAAGTCCAATGAACTTGAAACTTACTAGAGATCAAGTGTATTAATAAGAGCGTTCTGACCAAAATTGGGAATTTTCCAATTAACATAACAGGAGTAATTAATTTCCCAAGCAGATAGGTCAAAGGAATTGATTATAGAAATTGTGGGAGTTTCTTGTCCAATAAATTGCATCACTGCAAAGTAGAGATTGATATAAGTCTACCAGAATTTATTTGGAAATATTTGAGCAATGCTACTAGCAGTAATGATTTTTAGAAGTTTGGCTAAATCCTGGAATTATTTTCCAATAGGAAATATTTGAATAAAGCAGCCGGTCCCACTTCATTTAAATGAGCCAATCGCAACTGGGCCACACCGGGGGCCACAGGATTCAACTGCGCAGCCGCACTGCAGTGCCGCAGCTGATCCCGGGGGGTTCAAATGGGCGCTGACAAGTGGGGCTCATAGGCCTTTGTCTACCTCGCGACGCACCGCTCGGCCACGACGGCGCTGCGCCGGCGAGCTCGCCGCGATGGCTGCGTCGACCTCCACTAGACTCGGCCCTGACAGTCTAGCCATAGAATCAACCGCACAACACGATGGTGAGATCCAATCGCGGTGGCAACGGCCAGAGATGGTGGCGCGACGACGGCGGCGGAGCTAGGGTTTCGGCTATCGTCGGAATCGCTCAAGAATGGCACAAACGGCTCGGGAAAAGGTCGGGGAGGCTTCTGGGATCATGGGGAAGACTCCCGGGTGGTGTAAACGGCGTGGAACCGCCGGGAAACACATGTTCATTGATGAATATTGGAGGTTTCAATGGCGGGGGGGGGGGGGGGGGACTCCAATACCTCGACAATCCTACGACTGTTTCCATCAATTCTTAACAGGAAGGTGCGCTAGGAGGTATTGACTAATATCTATGAACTGATTAAAGAATATTTGCATGTGGAAAGCGAATTAAACAGAGAAGTAATCTAGTTCATGGACCACGGCCGAAAAAAAAAATTGAATAACTTGCTCAATACTTAAGGATGTGAAGCACGGGTTTTACCGTGAGAAAGATCTCGTGATGGCGATCCTTTTTGCTGTTGGAGTCGAGGCGCGACACCGCTTGTTGAGTGCTGACAACGCTGGCGCAGAGGCATCATTCTTCCCCAATTTCGGTGGCATCCGCGGAACTCCAAACTACGGCCAACCCAAGGAGCAAAACGATAAGCTAGTTGGCGTAGATGATAGAGCACAAACTTTGCGCCACATTTGCCATTTGCATCGAAGGGAATAGAGGTAAGACCGAGGTGCTTACGAGAGGAAAGGAAGGCAGCCGTGTTGTGCGACGGTGGGGCGAAACTGTGGCGAGGCGAAGCAAAACTGGGATGGAACTCAACGCTGTCGGTCGAGAGGGGTAGATATAGGCCAGGGGAGGTGTTTAGGCCATGCAGCTGCTTGCTTTGCATGCCTTGTCACGGTGGCGAGCTCCCCCGGCGTTGAAGCGCGGGGATAGGGATAGTTGTAAACAGAGCGGCTCCATCAGTTCATCGAGTGGGATAGGCTGACAGTGGGACCCACCGCCCCTCTTAAGCCTATCCTCTCTGGAACTTTAATTCCTCTACCAAACATGATCCAAAAATCATGAAAATTTATGGATTAGCTCAAATAAATATCCGGAATTCGATTCTGAAACCAAAACTTTAAATTGATCAAGTTTCAGTTGAAATTCAAATTCGAATTTGAATTAAATTCAATGGAGTCACTGAATTAAATAGCAAAGGAGCTTCAAAAAATATGAGACTTCAAGGATAAGTCAAACATGTCATGCTGATGATGATGGTGTGTTCAAATTTTATGTTAAAATAAGTTTGAACAGAATTCAAATTTTGAACCTAAATATGGCTTGAATTTGCTAAGTGTCTCAAACAAAATAGCAAATGGAATTCAAAAATTTTGAAACTTGGCGGGAAGGCTATTTGGAATATTATGAGGCCATGGAAAAATGTATAGCCTAATATTTCAATATTTTGCCAGGGCCTAAATGTACAGTGCTATATTCAAATTAATTTGATTATATTTAGTACTGCATAGTATTTTGCCCTAGCAAAATCCATTCAATAAAATCCAAAATTTGCAGGAATGTCACTTGAATTATCCTATGGTCATTGGTGAAGTCCATCCCTTATGTTTATAAAATGTTAAGCATGAGGGGAAGAAATACTCTCAATGATATCAAGTTCAGGTGTACAACCATAACTGATCTTTACTATGGCTGAAAACAAACTGGTAACTGAACTTAATATTAAGGAAAAACTGGGATTTTGCACCAGTCGCTCCTCCAGTCGGCCCACTTCATTGTGGAGAGTGGGGCGATGTACTTGAAGGAGTTGTTGGCCCGATACTGGAAGTAGTAGCCGCCGAGGAAGCTTGCCTTGCTCTTCTTCCCGGTCGGCCTCAACACAAAGAACTGTTGGAACACCAACACGGATGGGTGCACCCCGACAAACGTCTCGTAGAAGTGCGAGAACACTGCCGCCGCCACTAGAGAGTTCGGCGACAAGTGGTGAAGCTAGAGCGTGAGGACCTCCAGGAGCGTATGGGACCGGAGTCCACACATTCTAGGAATCACAATTGGGTGGTGCCGTGCGATGCGGCACCCAATATCACAAAGAAAAAAGGTACATCATATTACATAAAACAACATAGTATTATACAAGCTTTGTCTTTTACAAATAATATACATTTGATTACACTACAGCAGAAGATAAGTTCATAGCTCTCGACACTCAAGCCCAAGCTATGCAAAAGTCATTCCGTTCAGCCCTAGAATAGAATCACATTAGCAGCACACATAAAACATCACGGTGGCGTGCAGGGTTCCCACTCGGTCGTGTACCCCGGCGGGGGCAACACCTCACCAGCGAACCCTTCATCATAAACGTCATCATCTGCAGCAAAATCTTAAAATAGCAACTGTGATCATGAAGGCTCAGCAAGACTTAACCGTCTCCACTAAGCATGGAACTCTATATGCAGGATAAACATAATATAGGACGGCAGTTTGCAATAAAAGACTCGCTTAAATGTTAGTCCTTACTTTCAGCTTTTAGCAGCAAATTAAAGCTTCATGAATCTGAAATTTAGTGAACAACCTGATCTAAACATACAAGCACCAATACATAATTATTCCATATAGCATGATTCAATAATATTTAGCTCCAAATAATTAGCTACGTCACAACTCAGTGAACAGGCGGTACTCAATAACCACGAGGGACGGCTACTCAAATCGATATACACCTGCAGGGATAACCCATACTCAGAGCTGTGATGGCACACTCCACACATGTTGTATGCAGCAACCTTTCACCTGCTACCTACACGCCGATCCGGTCCCACTGCTACGAGCAGGAGGCCCCCACACGGACTACGATGTACACGCTGTCAGGTTTACACCTTGCTGCTCTCAACCAACACTTATAAGGCGGTAGGGTATGCCTCGACGCTAAGGTGGATAAGTTACATCGGTTTACTGGGTCCCATATATCCAGTATGCCTTCAGAACATTCAAACTTGCTCAACAGGGCCGCACACGAATTGGTCCTTGACCGACACAACCACAGCTACAGCTCACAGGCCGCTATTCCTGCTGCTCCTACTCCATCCCCGGTCTCCTATTTAAAAAAAAATGGTGAATCTTTCACTCGATCAATCCCGTGTGAACCCAATTCTTGAACTCGCGAGTAGATTCCAACTACTTGACTTCCACCGAAGCAACTAAACCTTAAGAATAGCATGGACACATCGAGGACTTAAACATCTACCCTTCTCTCATGGGTTCTCTGGTCTTGCATGTGGAGAACTCCAAGAAAATCCTAGACTTAATGCACATACATCATAAACCATATAGTGTGATGCAATAAAATAAAAAATGCTGTTAAATGCAAACCAGGGCTTGGCTGCAAGACGGGGTTAAAGTTAGTCTCCGGATTGATTACTTCCAATGGCTCTGGGGTCTCCTCGAGCTCGGTAACTATTCGATATGCAAAGAAAAATGCAATTGAATCAATATTGGTATTATTACATAGCTTAAAGGGAAGACAGTTATGTATATTAAATGATGGCCACTGGTCCTGTAAATTTTACAGAGGACACTAGTGTAAAATCCTAGTTTTTCCTTGATATGAAGTTCATTTACCAGTTTGTTTTCAACCATAGTAAATATCAATTATGGTTCTACACATAAACTTGATCTCATCAAAAATAATTCTTTTACTCATGTTAAATGCTATTAACATGGGGATTGTACTTTACCAATGACTCTAGGATAATTCAAATGACCTCCCTGCTAATTTTGGATCTTCTTGAATGGATTTTGCTAGGGCAAAACACTATGCAGTACTAAATATATTCAAATTAATTGAATATAGCACAGTACATTTAGGCCCTGTCAAAATATTCAAATCTGAGGCTATACATTTTTCCATGGCCTCATAATATTCCAAGTAGCCCTCCTGCAAAGTTTCAAGAATTTTTAATTCCATTTGCTATTTTATTTGAGACGCTTAACAAACTCAAGCCATATTTAATTTCAAAATTTAAATACTATTCAAACTTATTTGAACATAAAATTTGAACACACCATCATGATCAACATGACTTGCTTGACTTATCCAAGAAGTTTCACAATTTTTGATACTAATTTGCTATTTAATTCAGTGGCTCCATTGAATTGAATTCAAATTCAAATTCAAATTTGAATTTCAACTGAAACTTGATCAATTTGAAGTTTTCGATCAAGTTTGGTAGGAGAATTGAAGTTCTAGAATGGATAGGCTTAAGAGGTTGTAGGACCCATTGTCCACTGACTCAAACTCGAGCTGCCCCTCTGTTTTCACGAGGGCGCTCGGTGGCGACACCTCCCGGCATGCAAGACACCGAGCTGCCTGCTTGCTTGCACCGTGGCAAGCTTCCCTCGTCCCTCTATGCCTATTTATACCCCCCCTGGTCACCGATGTCGAGTTCCCGTTCGGTTTTTATCGCCACGCCACATTTCTTCTCCGCTCGTGCACCACCGACCTTCCCTCATGATTCTGATGATACCTTGCCCTCTAGCCAAGGATCTATCGTAAGTTCTTTAGCAAACTTGTGCACACCTTACTTGTGCACCTTCTTCATCTTGTGGTTCGGTGTTTTCTCATCCGGTTGCGCGGTATTCCACAGTTTTCCAACGACCGCTGGTGAAGCGATCATAAATCACACTCTGTCCACCGTCGACAAGCCGGAGGAAGCCTCTACAGGCCCCAACTTCTATAAGAAAAAGGTGTGTAATCGCGGCTTTCACTTGCTCACCAAGTTCCAAGCCATGCCATGCCTTGTAGCTTTCTTATTTCCATTTTTCCTGATGATAGTTCATACATATGTCTCTAGGTTAGGAATTTAATTCGTTTTCGACATCTAATAAATCTTGGCAATAGTTAAGGGATAGTTTGCCTATTTCCTGAACACTCTGGATCAAAAAGATTTGAAAACCATCGAGTGTTGACCGAGATAGCCGAGTTTTGGTCGCCGCTGGTGAAGAAGTCGCGGTTCACTGTCGAACTCTTCATTGCCGACCATTCCACGACATCTGCACCTCCAAATCATCATCCTCATGCTCTCAGGAATGTTTCTAGCTTTTCCCCGAGCCTTTTTCGCCATCCCTATGCGTTTCCGACGATGGCCGAAACCCTAGCTCTGCCGCAGTCGTCACACCGCCATTTCTAGCTGTTGCCGCCGTGATTGGACCTCACCATCATGTAGTGCGGTCAATTTTATGGCTAGGCGGTTAGGGCCGAGTCGAATGGAGGTCCACGCAGCTGTTGCGCCGAGCTTGCCAGCGCAGCGCCACCGCGGCCGAGCGGCGCGTCGCAAGGTACACAAAGGTCGTGGGCCCCGCGTGTCAGCGACGCGTGCGAGCGCGCAGATCAGCTGCGGCTCCGGATAGATTGCGGCTGCGTGGATTAACCCCATGGCCCCCGGTGTGGCCCAGTTGAGACTGGCCCATTTAAATGAAGTGGGCACGACTGTTTTATTCAAATATTTCCCGTTGGAAAATATTTCATGGATTTACCCAAATTTCTAAAAATCATTACTCCTAGTAGCATTGCTCAAAGTTTTCCGAATAAATTTTGGTAGACTCATCTCAATCCTCACTTTGCAGTGATGCAGTTTATTAGTCAGGAAACTCCCACAATTTTTATAATTAATTCCTTTGATCTAACTGCTTGGAAAATTAATTACTCCTATTTTATTAATTGGAAAATTCCTAATTTTGGTCAGAACACTCTTAATAAAACACTTAATCTCCAGTAAAGATTTGAGTTTCATTGGACTTCAATTACTGAGTTGATCAGTGTTCCGAATCTATATGTAGTTAAAAATTGAGAAAAATACAAAATAAATTTCAGAAATTTCCCCAAATTTGTAAAATCAGTTTATCCCTGTTGGAAGCATAGAAAACTGTAAAACCAATTTTCACAGAACCAGTGAGACCTCCTCTACATGGTACAACCACTGGTAGCCATGCTAGACCTCCAGAATTACATCTAAAATTCAGAGAGGGTTTATACTTGTACGAATTTTAGGGACAACGAACTTCCTTGATCATCTCCTGTTCGTTGCAAGAGTCTCCATTATAGTCCCTAGTATCTATTATAATAGTTCCAAAGCCAATTAGGATCATAATCTTATTTTTTCATAAGATATTAGCTTATGACCTTAAACATATTATTTATTTTCAAAGTCATTCATATAAAGTATATGCATAACGTGTAGTAACTGAAGTTGAGGAGCTGCCGGAAGCTTCGGAAGTCCAGCTGCTGGAGACTAACATAGACTCGGACTCGCATTCAGGCAAGCCCCGTTCTGCATTTAAGTTCCTTACAGTGTCATTGAAGTTTTCATTCACCCTTCTTCTTCAGATGTTTGTGCATTACGTTTAAGGTGTTTGACACCCACTTGCATGACCAAAGAACGCAGTGAGTGGTTAGAATAGCTCACAGACTCGTGTAGTAACTACCATGCTTATATTCATAGGGATCTGGTAGAAGATGAGTAGTTGGAATCTACTCGCAGGATAGGATTTTATCAAATGGGGTGAATTGGCTCAAGAAATGTTATATATGAAATTGAGACCGGTCAGAGATGAGTAGGAAGCGACAAGAGGTGGTCCTGGTCGTATAGCTCTGACCGTGTCTATTAAGGCCCGTGTCGTGTGCCGCCCTGCTGGACAAGCTTGAATTGTACCGGCAACGTATTGGAGAAATGGGCTCCAATAAACTGATGTAGCTTGATACTGGTTTGTCGAGGCATTCCGTTCCGTTTTATAGGAGTGGGTTGAGGGCACCGAGGTGTAAATCAGCTGGTGGGCACGTCAGAGTACGCACCACGCAAGGACCTCCTGCTCGTGACAGATCGACCGGTTCGACATTCGAGTGTTGGGTGAAAGGTGGCCATATATGACTAGTACTGAAGTGCTATTTAGGTTCTGCTATAAGTACTCGCTGGCATTTCCGAAAGTGTGTATGTGTCGTGTTGACCGGGTGTGTTCTGATTGCAATCACCCTCCCTCGCGGTAATAGAGTACCACTTGTTCACTGTGTCGTGACATGGTAAATACTGAAGAAGTCAGGTGAATACGATGTATTGAATTATAATTTTTTTGCAACCTTGTATGACTTACGGATAGCACAATTAAAAGTTTACAGTTTCCCCATACTTCACCTGTAATAGCATTATGTGCTTTGGGCATATCATATCATAAGCAAAGCGTTTCATGTTTGATTGTGGAGTCTATGATGTGTGATGCCTAAAGAATGTGATGTGCTACTTAAAACATGACTATAAGGATCCACTTGTAGGCATGTCCTTTATGTTATTACTTACCCATGCTTAGTATTCACCCCTGCATGTGTCTAGTGAGACGGGTTAGTCTTTCTGAGCCTTATCCCACATTTGCAGTTAACAAGTTTTTGCAGATTACACGACTGATGGCGGGTTTGATGACGAGGATGCACCCCCTCCAGGGTTTACAACCAGGTGGGAACCCTGCATGCCACCAGGGCATGGATGACTTTGCTTTTGTATAGATAGTGCCGAGATTGTAGCTATGATGTATAGTTCTCTTTCCTTTACACTTAGTTTTATAACTTCTGCTGTGTTTTTAAATAAAGACTTGGTGTTGTAAATTTATTCCCGTTCTTTTCTTGTATACTGTTCAGTGCCGCATCGCACGACACCATCCAATGAGATCTTTGGACGTCGGGATTCTGGTTCCCACAACTAGGCACTATGGGTGAGGTTGTGGCCAAATTTGGGCTAAGTTCATGGAAGTCTCTGTTGTATAAAATTCAATGTATAAAAACTCTTCCAAAAACTATCATGGGCAACCTGGGACTTTAACACAGTTTTCTGTTTATGGAAGGTCAAGAGTGACTCAACAAAATTGGTTTCACAATTTTCTAAGCATTCTACTGTGAGATATTGAATTTAGAAGTTTGGACAAATTTCTGAAATGATTCTGGACATTTTGGAATTTTCAGGTACATAGAGAATTGAAATACAATTTGGCTGTTCAATTCAACTCCAATGGACCTGAAACTATTACTGGGACTCAAGGGAATTATTTGGAATGATGTCAACAAATTTGAGAATTTTTGAACTAATGGAGAACCAGTAATTAATTCCAAAGTCATTTTGCTTCATGGAATTATTCAGGCTAATGTCGGGATTTTCATACAAATCCAAGTGCACCACTTGAAAGTACAGATCATCCTGTTCTAACAAAATTTAGTTGGCAATTTTTTGGACAAGTATTCTAGGAAATATGGATTTTCCAAGTTGGAGCAATTTCTGGAGTAAAACTCAAATGGGAAAGTTTGAATAATCAATGGGGTCCCACGGTTTTAAAATGGACCAATTGGGAGCAGGCCACACGGGGGCCATAGAGTTACTGGGCGGAGCCACATGCGATCCTCGGGCCGCAGCTGATGCGCCGTTCTTTCACTGACGGCCGGGGCCCGCCCGGGTGTTCGTCTACCTAGTGCCTATGGCGCTGAGGCACGGCGCGCGGTGGCGCCCGACGACGGACACTCGCCACAGCCCTTTCCAGGGAACGGCAGCACTCCACCCTCGCCGCCCCCACCTAAATACCGATGAGAAACACAGTGGTGCAGCCCTCGACGGTGATAGGTGGCCAAAAATGGCAGTGCGACGGCGGTGGCGGCAGTTAGGGTTTCGGCCATGTCGGCCGAGCCCTACTGTGGGCTAAAACGATCGGGAAGACCTCAGGATGCTTCATGGAAGCATGGGGAAGATGATTCTGGGCATAAGACGGAGAGAAAAAGTTCGGAAGATTGTGGTGACGATGGACCAATGAGGGGAAAACCGGTGGTTGGGGAAAAATGGTATTCCGGCTCGAATACCCGATGAAACTCGATGAATCTTCTTTGAGGTGGTGCGCCTGGTCATATAGAACAACATAGCCCAAGTGCACAATGAATAATCAACCGTATAAAAGGAATTTCGCGCGAATTAACTCTACTCATACCCAAATCTTGTCGGAAGAAATGGAAATACGGGAGCTAGGAGGCATGGCATGGGCTCAAATTATACGAGCAGCTAGAACATGAGTAAGCAAACCTTTTTGCTTCTAGGATCAAGGCAAGATGATGGCTGTATCATCGGGACGACGATGATCAGAGAAGCAGCAAACAAGGGAGCTTTTCCGGCGGCCACGATTCAATTTTGATTGGCGCCGGGGAGGCTCCGGCTGGGCAAGAAAATGTTCAGGGAGGTGCGCACATCCTAGGTGAGTGGGGAGAGGCAATGAAAAGGAATCAAACCTGAGTAATTTGCTCCAATTCGGCTGGACAGAGGAGGAATCGGGAGGGGAGTAGAAATGGTGCTGGATACTTCAAGGTGAAGAAAGGATTAACTCAGGGCCATGGAGGGGGATAAGGAGGAGGTCAGGGCGTGCTGGGGGTAGCTGGAGGCGACCACAAACAGGGAAGCAGCTTCCTGGCAGTTGCATGCTATGTGGTGTCACTTGGAGAGCAAAAACAACACTTTTCTTTGGATGACATGTGGGTCCCACCTCATCCTCATCCTTGCCCCATCAATTCTACCACCTAATTCATTCCAAGATTTGCTAGATATCTGTGGGGTGGCTGGATTAATCATGTAGAATTTGATTTTGAATTCAAATTGTTTATTTGCAAAGTTTCATTTGAATTCAAACTTGAATTTGAATTTGAGTTGAATTCAATGTAGCTATTGAATTAAATAGCAAACTTGCTTCAAAAATTATGAAAGTTTGCAGGGAGGCTAGTTGAAATATTTGTAAACCATTGGTCAACTCAAATCTTCATGTTAACTTCATTTGAACGGTAGCTAAGTTTATTTTTTTGAATTCCCTCATTTGGAGTTTTTATTTATTTGTTTTTCTCATTTCCTTTTTATTGATTTTTATTATTCAAATTTTTTTGTCCTAACTCAACTTTGAATTATTGAAATTAGGGCTCCTACAGAGCGTCACCAAGTAGGAGGAAACGGGAGGAACCAACCCGTAGTACGCGAACGTCTGGAATAAGAAAATCTCCTTCTCCCGCAGCTCCAGAGGCAGGGTGCTGAGACGGATCAGATCCCGCCGCGCCTTGTCCTCCAAGGCGAACAGCCATCTCACAGGCGCTACGTCAACTATGCGAGGAGGCAAGGCTGAGTCCATTGGAGCAGGAGTCGAGAACCTCGAAGGTGGGGAGAGAGTGGGTGCTCAAGGAGGAAGACGAAGGCTCGAACGTTGGGGTATGCGTAAGGAAGAACCACCTTTGCCCACAAAGTTCTCCTTTTAACACCCCGTCAGGCATTTGAGCACATCGACCAAATCACCTGGGGCCAAAATGTAAAATCCCAGTTTTTCCCTTAAAATGAAGTTCAACTATCAGTTTGTTTTCAACCATAGTGGAGATCAAATGTGGTTGTGCATTTGAACTTGAGATCATTAAGAATTTTTTTTTTCACCCATTCTTAAATTTTATTAACATAAGGGATAAACTTCACCAATGACCTTGGAATAATTTTAAGTGACCTTTCTACAAGTTTTGGAATTTATTGAATAAAAATTTCTAGGGCATATTACTATGCAATACTAAATATATTCAAATTCATTTGAATATAGCACTGTACAATTAGGCCCTGCCAAAATATTCAAATCTGAGGCCATAAATTTTTCCCTGGCCTCGTAATATTCCAAATAAACTTTCTGGCAAATTTAAAGATTTTTGAAGTCCATTTCCTATTTTATTTGAGACTCTTAGCAAATTCGAGCCATAATTAGAGTTCAAATTTTGAATTCTGTTCAACTTATTTGAACATCAAGATTTGAACACACCATCATGGTCAGCAAGACATGCTTGACTTATTCCCAATGTTTCACAAGTTTTGAAACTCTTTTGCTATTTAATTCAGTGACCCCATTGAATTTCATTCAATTTCAAATTCAAATTTGAAATTCAAATGAAACTTGTTCCAATTTGAAATCCAATTTCGGAATCAAGTTCCAGATATTTATTTGAGCCTCTCCACAAAAATCTGGGATTTTTGGATCAAGTTTGGTAGAAGAATTGATGTTGCAGAGAAGGGAAGAGGATAAGGGGAGGTGGGACCCACTGTCAGCCAGACCAACTCGATTGAACCTACGGAATGCTCTATATCCGGCTGTCCCCGCTGATCGATGTGGGGAATGCTCGACACCGCGACACGGCATGCAAGCCACTGAGCTGCCTGCTTGCTTGCGCCGTGGCGAGCTCCCCTCGTCCCTCTATGCCTATAAATACCATCCCTTGGTCGTCGGCATCGAGCTTTTGGCCGAAGATTGAAGCCGTTCCCACCAAGCTGTAAGTATATAAAAGTATTGTCACAACCTCCTCTACGTGTTCTATTTGGTCATTGATCGTGACATAGCTTCTACTGGAGGTCTTTCAATGTTTTCCGGTCGCTGTAAAGGAAGCCACCGGGAACCTTCACTGCCTTACCAACGAGCTCCGATTCTAGGCCATTTCCAGTCTTGATCCTTTAAGCAAAAAGGTTCGCAATCCTCTATAGTTTATGCTTACCAAATTTAAGCCCATGACATGAACTGTAGCTCGAGTTTTTATTTGATAACCGAATCGTTGTTCGATAGAATAGCAAGGCTTCGTGCATAAATTCGTTTCATTCTTGTGATCGTTCTTTAATCTGGTTACCAGATAGCTCCTATATATATCCTAACGCAACTCCCTGCCCAAGGGCCCCAAAAGTTATCAACCGAGCACCTTAGATTTCAAGATTTCGCGGCTGCCGGTTGAAAAACCGTACTTCACCATCGAGCTCATATCTTGCGGTTGTTTGCTCTCTTCCCTAGTCCAGATCCTTGATCCTTGAGGTCCCAGGAAGCTTTTGAAGAAGTTCCCGAGTCGTTTGAGCTTGAGTTGGGTGAGTTCAAGCATGCCCGAGCTCTCACCGCCGCCGCTGCCGTCGCACGCATTGTTCCGGTCCGTTTCAGCCGATGCCGACTTCACCGACGTCCCAGCGCCCCCAAAAACCCCCAAGCGGCGATTCTTGTCGAGTTTAGTGCAGCGGTTTGGCCAGCAGCGTGATCTCCAGCGAGCTACCGCCGCGCGCGGGCGCCAGCCCAAGGTTGAAGATGACCGTGGACCCCACGTGCCAGTCGCTGCGGGATCTGGGTGTGGCCGTGGATCTGGTGTGGCTGCGTGGGTTAACCCCGTGGCCTGCGGTGCTGCCCTGCTGCGATTGGTTGGTTTCAAACTAGTGGGCCCGACTGATTTATTTAAGTATTTCCCTTTGGAAAAATAATTCCAGGATTTAACGAAACATGGAAAATCCATAACTCCCTGTAGAATTATCCAAATTCCCAAATAATTTTTGTTAGAACCAGCATGAAGAATACTTTCAAGTGGTGCACTTGGATCTTTCTAAAAGTCCATAGAAATTTCTCCATATTTCAGATAAGCAAAATGCTCATAGAATTCATTCCTACAGTTCTGTTAATTGGAAAATTCCCAATTTTGGTCAGAATACTGTTATTAATACACTTGTTCTCCAGTAAAAATTTCAAGTTCATTGAACTTCAATTACTGGTCTGATCAGTGTTCCAAATCTCTATGTAGTTATAAATTGAGAAAAATGGAAAATCAATTTCAGAAATTTTACCAAAGTTATAAAATCAGTTCCTCCCTGTAGGAAGCTTAGAAAATAGTGAAACAAATTTTCCTAGAACCAGTGAGACTCCCTCTACATGGTACAACCACTAGTAGCCATGATAGGTATCCATAATTTCAACCAAAATTTAGAGAAGGTTATTGCTTACCGGAATTTTTAGGAACAAAAAACTTCCTTGATCATCTCCTATTCTTTGCAAGAGTCTTCACTATAGTCACTAGTGTCTACCATAAAAGTCCCAAAGCCAATTAAGATCATTATCTTATTATGATCATAGGATATTAGCTTATAACCTTAAGCCTATTGATTATTTTTAAAAGTCATCCATATATAGTATATGCATATCGTGTAGTAGCTAATGTCGAGGAGCAGCCGGATGCTTTTGAAATCCAACTGCCAGAAATTAACATGGACTCAGACTCGCATTCAGACAAGCTCCGGTTTGCATTTAAGTTCCCAATAGTGTTTTTGAAGTTTTCATTCACCTTATGTCTTCATATGTTTGTGCATTACGTTTAAGGTGTTTGACATCCACTTGCATGGCCCACAATACCATGGAGTCTTGGGTAGGTCTACAGCCTGTTGAGTAGAAACTGCTATGCTTATGCTCATAGGAATTCGGTAGAAGTCGAGTAGTTGGAATCTACTCGCGAGATAGGAATTTCATCACACGAGATAAATTGGATCAAGAAATGGTTTATGAATATGAAATTAAGACCGAGCAGTGGTTAGGATGCAGCGAGACGTGGTCTCACATGCGTAGCCTTGCTTGTGTCAATTGAGGACCGTTTCGTGTGCAGCTCTGCTGGACATGCTTGAATTGTACCGGCGACATACTGGAGAAATGGTCTCCAGTAAACTGACGTAGCTTGATACTAGTTTGTCGAGGCATTCTGTTCCATTTTATAGGCGTGGGTTGAGGTCAGCAAGGTGTAAATCAGCTGGTGGGCACGTCAGAGTACGCCCCACGCAGTGACCTCCTGCTCGTGACGGATCGACCAGTTCGACATTCGAGTGTTTAGTGAAAGGTGGCCATATACAACTAGTAATGAAGTGTTACATAGGTACCTCTGTAAGTACTCGCTGACATTTCCGAAAGTGTGTATGTGTCGTGTTGTTTCGGGTATGTCCTGATTGCAATCACCGTCCCTCACAGTAATAGAGTACCACTTGTTCACTGCACCATGATGTACTAAATACTGAAGAAGTCAGGAGAATATGATGTATTGAATTACAATTGCTTTGCAACCTTGTATGGCTTAGAGATAGTACAATCAAAAGTTTACAGTTTCCCCATACTTTACCTGTAATAGCATTATGTGCCTTGTGCATGTCATATCATCGGCAAAGCGTTTATTTTTTGATTGTGGAGTCTATGATATGTCGTGCCTGAAGAATGTCATGTGCTACTTAAAAATATGAATATAAGAATCCACTTGTAGGTGAGTCCTTTATGCTATTCCTTACCTATGCTTAGTATTCACCCTACATATGTCTAGTGAGACGGGTTAGTCTTGTTGGGCCTTAAGCTCACATTTGCAGTTAACAAGTTTTTACAGATTATGCGACTGATGACGGGTTTAATGACGAGGCTGCACCCCCTTCAGTGTTTACAGCCGAGTGGGAACCTTCCATGCCGGCGTAAGTTGGGTGTTGCTAGTGCAAAGTATCCAGGGCATGGATGACTTGGCTTTTGCATAGCTAGTGCCGAGAGTGTAGCTATGATGTATAGTTCTCTTTCCTTTCATTTAGTATTTTAAAACTTCCATTGTGCTTTTAAATAAAGACTTTGGTATTGTAATTTGTTCTTGTTCTTTTCTTGAATAATGTTCGGTGTCGCATCGCATGACACCACCCAATGGCATCCTTGGAGGCTGGGATTCCGGTCCCCACGGACATGGTATCAGAGCATCATTGGGAACAGTGTACCTGAAAAGAGCAAATTTTGAAAAATTAGGATTGTTGAGTGAGGAATTAGCTATATGCCCTTATAAGGAGTATTATTAGTATAAGATATAAAGGTGGTAAACTAACTTATGTGTTATAAATTCTTTAATGACGCTCCGATTTCAGGTAAGAGGTAATTTACGCCATCATAAGTGGATCAATTGCGGTAAGCTCACCATGCGAGAGGTAGCATGGATGTCTTTCCGTGGCTTGGCACCGAAATGTTAATAGGAGTCTCTAAAGCTTTCTATGTTTCTGAGAACCTATGACACGTGGTACCCCAGCGTGCTTCAATGTTAGTGGGAGACCCCGTCGGTTTGTGTATAACCCGATAGTATGCATCTCTAGAGCTATTCATGTTCTATGGGAGCATGCGAAACACATATGTCCGAGCTTGTATAAGCCGGTTCGTGCGGGAGTATTTGTTGTACAAACGTTGTACAGCCATGTACCTCGAGACATGACATCGCTCGAGGGCAACTCACACCAGAGTCATATGCATTTACATTCATATATATTATTGTGACTGCCTGTCGTGTTTCCCCGTGCCGCCCTGGAGGTGTGAATGTGTGAAAGGGGATTGTTTGTCTTTTGCAGTATTGACTACAATGGCGACCCGTGTAGAACACGTTTGCGAGTGAACGATACTAGGGCCACCTATAAACGTATCCGAAAATACCGGTTAGAATTTTCTTCGGTGAGGCACGTAGTACCGTCAGTATCAACTTTGATACTTGACCATCCCCAACAACAGAATGGGCGCGTTATATTTTGGAAAGTATGACCATCAGGTGCTGGTAGGTTTGGACTCCGCAAAATAAATTTTGATTCGATATTTGGTTAGAACCGAGATTCTTGATTTCTGGCTAAAGTTTGCTCATCTTCGCTAGGTTGTAATCTTGGTTAGTTAGGATTGAACATAATGTTATGCTATATGGATGGAAAGTTATCGAAGACCTCTACAACTTTTTTGTTGACCATCAAGGCAGAAAAGCTTGATAATCTGTTGAAATTTGGGGTATGCTTAAAATGCTCCAGATGACCCTGCCATTGTACCAGTCTCTGTATTTTTGCAATAACACATTCTAGAAGAATCTTCTGCCTTATTGGGATACATATATGAAAAGGGAAGAAGGAGATCTACAGTTTCGTTATTTAAAGTTTTTCCTTATTCGAATTTGAGGCAATTCACATTTCGAGCTCAAAACAATGAACTGTAGGGCTGCTGTAGAACAACAGTCAGTTCATCTGTCGAGTTTAGATTGCTCTTTCTTTTGACCCAAAATAGTGACATGGTCATATATATACATTTCTTGAAATCTTAGGAAGTCCTCTATCAGCTTTATGTTGCACTCATGGCCTGAATCTTTGTGTAGCTGCGTTTAATTCCTATGGTCGCAAACTTGGTTCTGGAAGACCAGAACTTGAAACAGTTTGCACATAGTTTCGAATTAGCGCACTATACCTATATAACAAATGTTTCATGGCCGAAATCATTTACTTTTGGATTGTTAACTTGATGTTATACAATGTTTAATTTGTCATTACCTAAATATATTGTCATGATATACCTGTATAAATTGTGTGAAATTACAACATATATAGGGGAGGTTCTGTCAAAAATTTCCAGAAAATTTGAGTCAATTTTAAACCTGTATAGATTCTGTTTCCTAGCTCACCTGGATCTGTATGAGTACAATATGGAAAGGATGTAAAGAATACTACAACATTTGTATTCAACCCAACATCTGGTTCTGACGTTTCCTGTATAAAAAATTGAATTTATACAGGAAGGTCAGCTGGAACAGACTGTGATTACAACTCCAGTTTTAAATTTTTCTTAAACTATTGGGAGTTGGAAACCATCTCATTGTTCCAGCATCATTTCCACAGATGGCTGATTCGATGATGTATTTACCAAACGGATGGGTGTTCACGAAGTGTGCTCTTCTGAAAGGTTTTCCGGATTTGTTGATAGCAATGCTTCAACGGCTTGTGTATCGCGCAATACCGGACTATTTGGGCAAGGAGATTTATGATGGAGGTGTGACAAGATGAACCATTTATGTCGATGTACCTGCTGCTCCATTGGATATTGGATGGGCTCCTTTCTCCATCCAAGTCCAAGGGATTCAATTGGAAGACACGTGGTGTTATGCCACGAGTGTTGCCATAATGAGGTTTTGCAAACATCATTATCGTGCTATGGTGGGCACTCCGTTTGTGCTCTTTCCAGTCCATGGTAGAGCTAGTGAAGAATGGTCAAGTCAGATGGTTGCAGCATATGGACATCGTGAAGAAGTACCCAAGATGATTATAGCGTCATATGCAGCATCAGCGTGTCAAGAGAGCCTTTAACAGCATGCTAGCCTTGGAGGAATGATGAGTTACCTAAAGCAAGCTCTGATTCGAGAGGATCACTTTGAGGGGGCCAATGACTCACATGGAGCTACAATTGCTCCTCTGAATCGACGTATAAACTTAAGGGAGAATCAGTGGAACCGAGCGGTTAAAGCTTGATCAGAGGCTCGCATGGAAACGCAATACGCGAAAAGCGCGTTGGAAGCAAGTCAACTTGAGGTGCAACTGTTGGATGAATAGTTGAGTGAGTTGACTCGAGAAAGGGATCAATCCAGATGGGAGACTCAGGATTGGAAGACCAGATGCGAGAATGCACAGAAAGAACTGGAAGACTTGAGGATGTTTCTTCTACAGGCTGATGTGCAATCTTTAGTTGCCGCAACATCATCAATGGTGTGGGAGGTAGCAACACTTGCTCCAGCAACCGCACCTATGGCACCAAGTTCTGAGGACGAAGAGGAAGAAGAAGATCCCGAGGAACTCGAGTACATCGAATAGGACGTATCGAAGGGGGATGGGGCAGCACTTCTGCCATTATGGGGCAACATATAGTTTAGTAGTTGCTCGTGTTTATTTTGTGGCCATGTTTGTGTCATATTAAGAATAGCAGTGGGTATTTATAAGATGACAAGATGTGTATGACATCTCATGGGGACCAAATATGGTAGAGATGCACTTCCGTAGTGGGAGTCCGTCATTTTGGAGTTCACTACTGCAAACTTGGTCTTGAGATAATATACCTTGTATAAAGTTTGTACTTTATCAATATATGATAATGTTATGCACTTACTCCCTTGTCAATATTGGCACTACTGAATATGAAATGGATGAAGGAAAAGAAAACATGTGCTGATTTTAAGTCATATGCATGCAGAATGGTGCGTACGCGCTCGACGCCTGAAATGTGAGGTTCAAGTCGTGGTCGTGAGGACGATCTCCGACCCAAGAGCCAGCTGTGACACCGTAGCAACAAGTTCTGCCACCACCAGCTCCTGAACTCCCGAGGAGTCTAGCGGAGGTTCTCACCGCAGTGCTCGGCTCGCGCGATGAGCAAACTGAGTTAATGCGGACTTTGGTTCAGCAATCGTCCCGTCAAGGGGGGCGACTAGATGTGGGTCCACGACAGCCTTCTCCGAGTTCATACTCGGACTTCATGTCAACACACCCACCGGTCTTCTTGGAGGCCAATGAACCGTTGGAGGCAGACAACTGGCTCTGCTCAATCGAAGGAAAGTTCAGTTTGTTATGAATGACTAAACATCGGAAGACCCTATTCGTTGCCCAACAGTTACAAGGGTATGATGGTGTGTGGTGGGCAAATTATCTTGCCACATGACCAGACGGCTATGCCGTGAGCTGGGAGGAGTTCCGGGAGGCGTTTCGCGCCTATCACATACCTCGCGGTGTTATGAGGAGGAAGCTTGAAGAGTTCTTGGAGCTGAAGAAAGGAGGAAGGAGTGCTTGTGAGTACTCCAAGACATTCAACTACTTTGCCCAATATGCTCAGGACCAACTGAGTACTGAAGATCGGAAGCGTGAGTGCTTCTATCGGGGTTTGAACCCCAAGATGATGGACAAGCTTGCCTTGTTCAAGAGCGGCAGCTTCAACAACATGGTCAATGCCTCGATCATGCAGGAGGACGCTACTAGGGAGCTGTTCTCCAACAAGCAGAAAAGGAGTGCTCCTTAGGGCAGCAGATGGGGTTCTCTTCAAAAGTACAGAATGGTGTATCGATCACCATCTGGCCAAAGGTGGCCACCGCCATCATGACCACCGATGTTTCGGGGTCGCCAGTTCAACAAAGCCGGCTTTCGCCCACAACACAACAGGGGATGATTCTGCGTGCACCTCCACCTCCACCGCGTGCACCGGGATTCCATCCTCCTTTCCGGACCCCATACACGTGTTTCACGTGTGGTCGTACGGGACATTTCGCCAAGGACTGCCCGCAGAGCGGAGGATAGTCGACGTACCAGGGAGCAAATCAGTCCCGCAACGAACCCAAGAAGCCAGCCACCAGAACAGGCAACGTCCACCACCTCGCCATCGAGGACGTTCCGAAAGGCGCACCCGTACTCACGGGTACATTCTCTCTCATTGGTCATCCCGTAGTCATTCTTTTTGACTCTGATGCTTCACACAACTTTATTAGCAAGTCTTATGTCATTCAATATCAGTCACATATCATTTCCACAAAAACCCCATATGTGATTTTTTCTTTGGGATGGAAAGTAGTAGCAGATAATATGGTCCATAGGGTACCTCTTAATCTAGGTGGGAACATATACCCTATTTCTCTCATTGTACTAGAGCATCAGTAGTTAGATGTCATCTTAGGGATGGCATGGTTGCAATACAATTGTGCCATTATAAACATCATTCCTCGGAGGATATATCTAAATTTTCCAGTCCACTCTCCCCAAACTCTCACTCTTGAGAGTAATATCCACGTGACTCCAACTACTTATAACTATGAGGCCTGTAAAGTTGAATACATTCCAGTGGTATGTGAGTATCCGGATGTATTTCCCGAAGATCTTCCTGGTATGCCACCATAAAGAGATGTCGAGTTTAAGATTGAACATGTACTGGGAACAGTGCCAATTTTGAGAAAGCCGTATAAGATGGCACCTAAGGAACTTGCAGAACTGAAAGATCAACTGAAGGAACTTTTGGGCAAGGGTTTCATTCGTCCAAGTTCATCACCTTGGGGTTGTTCTGCATTGTTCATGGTAAAGAAGAATAAAACATTGAGACTATGTGTGGACTATCGTCCACTAAATGTTGTCACGATCAAGAACAAGTATTCCCTCGCACGCATTGACATTCTGTTCCATCAATTGGTGGGTTCTAGGGTATTTTCAAAGATGAATCTTCACTCTGGATATCATCAGATCAGGATTCTACTAGAGGATATACCTAAGACAACATTCTCGACGAGGTATGGATTGTATGAGTACCTTGTCGTGTCCTTCGGGTTGACCAATGCACCGGCCCATTTCACGTATCTCATGAATTCGGTGTTCATGCCGGAATTGGACGAGTTTGTCGTGGTTTTCATTGGCAACATCCTTGTGTACTCGATATCCGAAGAAGAACATGCACAACATATGCACATCGTGCTTCAGCGATTGCGAGAGCACAAGCTGTATGCCAAGTTCAGCAAATGTGAATTCTGGATCAGCCAAGTGCCATTTCTAGGGCACATCATCTCTGCCGAAGGGATTGCAGTTGATCCAAGCAAGATTAAGCAAGTACTAAAATGGGAATCTCAAAAGTCTGTGCATGAAGCTCGAAGCTTCCTGGGTTTAGCAGGATATTATCGGAGATTCATTCCAAGTTTCTCCAAGATAGCTAAACTAATGATGGACCTTCTGAAGAAAGGAAAGAAGTATATATGGACAAATGAATGTGAGGAAGGTTTTCAAGCATTAGTGAAACACCTCAGAACAGCGCTGATATTAGCCCAACCAGACACAACCAGGTCATTTGATGTTTATTGTGATGCATCTGGGATTGGTCTGGGTTGCGTATTAATGGAAGACAGAAGGGTGATCGCTTATGGATCACGGCAGCCTGGGAACCATGAGCAGCATTATCCGACTCATGTTCTTGAGCTCACTGCCGTGGTACATGCATTGATGATGTGTAGACACAATCTATGGGGCAACCTAGTACATCTCTACACCGATCACAAAAGCTTGAAGTACATCTTCACCCAGAAGGACTTGAATATGCGACAGTGAAGATGGTTGGAATTAATCAAAGTCTATGAAATTGAGGTCCACTACCATCCTGGAATGGCAAATGTAGTTGCAGATGCCCTGAGTTGCAAGTCCCATGTCAATAATCTTTCTATGACTTTGATAGAAGAAGAAGAACCGAGTCTCTAATTGGTTCCATATGCTGCGCTCTACAATCTAGCTCTCATTCCTACCATAAGGGGAGAAATTGTGGAGGCTCAGAAGAAATAAAAGGGCATATCGCATATTCGCCGAAGAATGAAAAAGGGGGAGATGAAGTGTTTCTGATGTGATGATGACGGTACCATCTGTTTCAAAGACCGCATCGTGGTGCCCCGCAATGTGGGACTTCAGAAGAAGATTTTGGATGATTCTCTTTTATCCAAGTATTGTATTCATCAGGGAAGTAACAAATTTTACCAAGACTTAAAGAAGAAATTTTGGTGGACTCGGATGAAGAGGGAGATAGCGGAGTACGTATCCGAATGTGTACGTGTCGGCGGGTGAAAGCCGACCATCTGAAGACAGTCAGACAACTACAACCTTTAAGGATACC
The DNA here is from genome assembly GCA_036927565.1 of Tuctoria greenei. Taxonomy (NCBI): domain Eukaryota; kingdom Viridiplantae; phylum Streptophyta; class Magnoliopsida; order Poales; family Poaceae; genus Tuctoria; species Tuctoria greenei. Next base: position 115,810,127 of record JAYESD010000006.1, read on the forward strand.
GGCCTAGAATTGGGAGGACATCAGCATACATTTTATTGTTGGATTACCTCTCACCTTTCGCAAGCATGACTCGTTTTGTGTGATAGTTGACCGACTCACCAAGTCGGCTCACTTTATTCCAATAAATGTCAAATATGTGGCACGACAATATGCAAAGTTGTATATTGCCAGGATCCTATGCCTACACGGAGTACCCCGCACTATCATATTGGATTGTGGAACCTTGTTTGTTGCTCAATTTTGGGAGCAGCTCTACACATCTCTGGGTACCAAGTTGATTCGAAGCTCAGCTTACCATCCACGGACTGATGGTCAAACAGAACGAGTAAACCAAGTGCTAGAGGATATGCTCCGCGCCTGTGCCATTCACCATGGCAAGAATTGGGATGATCATCTACCTTTGGCAGAGTTTTCATATAACAATGGTTATCAAACTAGCATCCAAATGGAACCATATGAAACTCTTTATGGCTGGAAGTTCCACAGACCTTTGAACTGGTGTGAATCTAGCGAGCGAGTAATATATGATATAGACATGGTGAATGAAGCCGAAGAACGAGTACGAGTTATTCAAGCCAACCTCAAGGCTGCTCAGTCTCGTCAACAAAGCTATGCGGATAAATGGCGTCGACTATTTCACTTCGATGTCGGGGATCACATTTATCTTCGTGTATCCCCAATAAAAGGTATTCATCGCTTTGGAGTAAAAGGGAAGCTAGCTCCACGTATAATTGGGTCATTCGCAATAATTGAACAATGCGGACATGTGGCCTATCAGGTAGAGCTGCCAGCATCGCTTTCAGGGGTCTACAATGTGTTTCACATTTCACAGTTGAGAAAATGTATCAAGGCCCCAGCGGAAGTCCGTAAGAAGGATTTGGAAGCTCTCCAACCAGATATTACTTACTCTGAGCATCTAACCCACATAGACGATGAGAAGACTCGTACCACAAGAAACTGCACCTTGCATTTCCACAAGGTCTTGTGGGGAAACCACACCGCTGATGAAGCAATGTGGGAAAGCGAGGAATTTCTTAGAACAAACTATCCGGACTTGTTAACGGCATATGTTCATTAGATCCTTTTCTTTTATCCTTCCTTTTGAAATCTCTGGACAAGACTCTTTTAATGGGGGGGGGGGAATGTAAAATCCCAGTTTTTCCCTTAATATGAAGTTCAACTATCAGTTTGTTTTCAACCATAGTGGAGATCAAATGTGGTTGTGCATTTGAACTTGAGATCATTAAGAATTTTTTCTTTCACACATTCTTAAATTTTATTAACATAAGGAATGAACTCCACCAATGACCATAGAATAATTTTAAGTGACCTTTCAACAAGTTTTGGAATTTATTGAATAAAAATTTCTAGGGCATATTACTATGCAGTACTAAATATATTCAAATTCATTAGGCCCTGCCAAAATATTCAAATCTGAGGCCATAAATTTTTCCCTGGCCTCAAAATATTCCAAATAGACTTCCTGCCATATTTCAAGTTTTCGAAGTCCATTTGCTATTTTATTCGAGATGCTTTGCAAATTAAAGCCATATTTAGAGTTCAAATTTTGAATTCTGTTAAACTTATTTGAACATCAAGATTTGAACACACCCTCATGGTCAGCATGACTTGCTTAACTTATTCCCAAAGTTTCAAAATTTATGAACATTTTGGAATTTTGAGGTACATAGAGAATTGAAATACAATTTTGCTGTTCAATTGAACTCCAATGAACGTGAAACTTTTACTGGAACTCAAGGGAGTTATATGTAATGATGTGGACAAATTTGATGATTTTTGAATGAGTGGAGCACCAGTGATTAATTTCAAAGTCATTTTGATTCATGGAATTATTCAGTCTAATTTGGTATTTTCATACAAATCCAAGTGCACCACTTGAAAGTACAGATAATACTGATTCTAAAACAAATTAGTTGGGAATTTTTTGGACAACTATTCTAGGAGATATGGATTTTCCAAGTTGGAGCAATTTCTAGAATAAAATTCAAATCGGAAAGTTTGAATAATCAAGGGGGTTCCACGGTTTTAAAATGGACCAGTCGGGAGCAGGCCACACGGGGCCGTAGAGTTACTGGGCGGAGCCACATTCAATCCTCGGGCTGCAGCTGATCCGGGCGCGCCGTTCTTTCACTGACGGCCGGGGCTCGCCCGGGTCTTCGTCTACCTAGCGCCTATGGCGCTGAGGCACGGCGCGTGGTGGCGCCCGACAAGGGACACTCGCCGCAGCCCATTCCAGGGCACGGCAGCACTCCACACTTCCCGCCCCCACCTAAATTCCGATGAGAAACACAGTGGTGCAGCCCTCGACGACCATAGGTGGCCGAAAATGGCAGTGCGACGGCGGTGGCGGCGGTTAGGGTTTGGGCCAGGTCGGCCGAGCCCTACTGTGGGCTAAAACGATCGGGAAGACCTCAGGAAGCTTCACGGAATCATGGGGAAGATGATTCTGGGCATAAGAAGGAGAGAAAAAGTTTAGAATATGGTGGCAACGATGGACCAATGAGGGGAAAACCGGCGGTTGGGGAAAAAAGGTATTCCGGCTCGAATACCCGATGAAATTCGATGAATCTTCTTCGAGGTGATGCGCCTGGTCATATAGAACAACATAGCATAAGTGCACAAGGGATAATCAACCATATAAAAGTAATTTGGCACGCGAATTAATTCTACTCATACACGAAGCTCGTCGATAGAGATGTAAATACAGGGGCTAGGAGGCATGGCATGGGCTCAAGTTTTACGAGGAGCTGGAACATGAGTAAGCGAAACTTTTTGCTACTAGCACCGAGGCAAGATGATGGCTGTATCATCGGGTCGACGATGATCAGAGAAGCAGCAAACAACGGAGCTTTTCCGGCGACCACGGTTTCATTTCGATTGGCGTCGGAGAGGCTCCGACTGGGCAAGAAAATGGTCAGGGAGGTGCGCACGACCTTGGTAAGTGAGGAGAGGCAAATAAAAGGAATCAAACCTGAGTAACTTTGCTCCTATTCGGCTGGACAGAGGAGGAATCGGGAGGGTGGTAGAAATGGCGCTGGATACTTCAAGGTGAAGAAAGGATTAACTCAGGGACATGGGGGGGGGGGGGGGGGGGGGTAAGGAGGAGGTCAGGGCGGTGCTGGGGGCAGCTGGAGGCGACCACAAACAGGGAAGCAGCTGCCTGGCAGTTGCATGCTATGTGGTGTCACTTGGAGAGCAAAAAACAACACTTTTTCTTTGCATGACATGTGGGGTCCCCACCTCATCCTCATCCTTGCCCCATCAATTCTACCACCTAATTCATTCCAAAATTTGCTAGATGTTTGTGGGGGTGGCTGGATTATTCATGTAGAATTTGATTTTGAAGTCAAATTGTTTATTTGACAAAGTTTCATTTGAATTCAAACTTGAATTTTAATTTGAGTTGAATTCAATGTAGCTATTGAATTAAATAGCAAACTTGCTTCAAAAATTATGAAAGTTTGCAGGAGGCTAGCTGAAATATTTGTAAACCATTGGTCAACTCAAATATTCATGTTAACTTCATTTGAACAGTAGCTAAGTTTATTCTTTTGAATTCCGTTATTTGGAGTTTGTATTTATTTGTTTTCTCATTCCTTTTTATTGATTTTTATTATTCAAAATTTTTTGTCCTAACTGAACTTTGAATTATTGAAATTAGGGATCTTACAGAGCGTCACCAAGTAGGAGGAAATGGGAGGAATGAACCCGTCGTACGCATACGTCTGGAAGAAGACGATCTCCTTCTCCCGCAGCTCCAGAGGCAGGGTGCCGAGACGGATCATATCCTGCCACGCCTCGTCCACCCAGGCGAACAGCCACCTCACAGGCGCTACATCAACTATGCAAGAAGGAGGCAAAGCTGAGTCTATTGGAGCAGGAGTCGAGAACCTCGAAGGTGGGGAGAGAGTAGGTGCTCAAGGAGGAGGACGAAGGCTCGAATGTTGGGGTGTGCTTAAGGAAGAACCACCTTTGCCCACAAAGTTCTCCTTTTAACAACCCCATTAAGCATTTGAGCGCATCAACCAAATCGCTTGGGGCCAAATGTAAAATCCCAGTTTTTCCTTTAATATGAAGTTCAACTATAAGTTTGTTTTCAACCATAGTGGAGATCAAATGTGGTTGTGCATTTGAACTTGAGATCATTAAGAATTTTTTTCTTTCACCCATTCTTAAATTTTATTATCATAAGGGATGAACTTCACCAATGGCCTTAGAATAATTTTATGTGACCTTTCTACAAGTTTTGGAATTTATTGAATAAAAATTTCTAGGGCATATTACTATGCAGTACTAAACATATTCAACTTCATTTGAATATAGCACTGTACAATTAGGCCCCGCCAAAATATTCAAATCTGAGGCTATAATATTTTCCCTGGCCTCATAATATTCCAAATAGACTTCCTGCCAAATTTCAAGATTTTTGAAGTCCATTTGCCATTTTATTTGAGACGCTTAGCAAATTCAAGCACATATTTAGAGTTCAAATTCTGAATTCCCTTCAACTTATTTGAACATCAATATTTGAACATGCCATCATGGTCAGCATGACTTGCTTGACTTATTCCCAAAGTTTCACAATTTTTGGAACTCTTTTGCTATTTAATTCAGTTACCCCATTGAATTTCATTCAATTTCAAATTCAAATTTGAAATTCAAATGAAACTTGTTCCAATTCAAAATCCAATTTCAGAATCAAGTTCCAAATATTTATTTGAGCCTCTCCAAAAAAATATGGAATTTTTGGATCAAGTTTGGTAGGAGAATTGATGTTGCAGAGAAGAGAAGAGGATAAGGGGAGGTGGGACCCACTGTCAGCCTAACAAACTCGATTGAACCGACGGAATGCTCTGTATCCGGCTGTCCCCACCGATCGACGCCGGGAACGCTCGACACCACGATGCGGCATGCAAGCCATCGAGCTGCCTTCTTGCTTGCGCCGTGGCGAGCTCCCCTCGTCCCTCTATGCCAATAAATACCATCCCTTGGCCGTCGGCGTCGAGCTCCATCTCTGTTCGCGCCATAGCCGCCACCTCTGTTTGTTGATCTTTTGCCCGGAGATTGAAGACATTCTCACTGAGCTATAAGTAGATAAAAGTCTTGTCACAACTCCTCTACGTGTTCTATTTCGAAGTTTTCTGGTCGCCGTCAAGGAAGCCGCTGGGAACCTTCACTGCCACAACATCGAGCTCTGGTTCTAGGCCATCTCCAATCTCGATCCTTTAAGCAAAAAGGTTTGCAATCCTCTCTAGTTTATGATCACCAAATTTAAGCCCATGACATGTACTGTAGCTCGAGTTTATATTCGATAACCGAATCTCGTTGTTCGATAGAACAACAAGGCTCCGTGCTTAAATTCGTTTCATTCTTGCGATCAATCTTTAATTTGGTTAGCAGATAGCTCCTATATATCCTAGTGCAACACCCTGCCCAAGGGCCCCAAAAGTTATCAACCGAGCACCTTAGATTTCGAGATTTTGCGGCTGCCGGTTGAAAAACCGTACTTTGCCATCGAGCTTATATCTCGCGGTTGTTTCCTCTCTTCCCTAGTCCAGATCCTTGATCCTCGAGGTGCCAGGATGCTTTCGAAGAAGTTCCTGAGTCGTTTGAGCTTGAGTTGGGTGAGTTCAAGCATGCCCGATCTCTCACCGTCGCCGCCGCCGTCACACGCATTGTTCCGGTCCGTTTCAGCCAATGCCGACTTCACCGACATGCTCAGCACCCCCAAAAACCCCCAAGCGGCGATTCTTGGCGAGTTTAGTGCAGCGGTTTGGCTGGTGGCGAGATGCCGGCGAGTTACCGCCGCGGGCGCCGCCGCGCGGGCGCCAGTCCAAGGTTGAAGACAACCATGGACCCCACGTGCCAGTCGCTGCGGGATCCGGGTGTGGCCGGTGATCTGGGGTGGCTGCATGGGTTAACCCCGTGGCCCCCAGTGCGGCCCTGCTGCGATTGGTTGGTTTTAAAACAGTGGGTCGGGCTGATTTATTTAAGTGTTTCCCTTTGGAAAATAATTCCAGGATTTAACCGAAATTGGAAAATCCATAACTCCCAGTAGAATTATCCAAAAATTCCAAAATAAAGTTTGTTAGAACCAGCATGAACAATACTTTCCAGTGGTGCACATGGATTTGTATAAAAGTCTATAGAAATTTTCCCATAATTCAGATAAGCAAAATGCTCATAGAATTCATTCCTACAGTTTTGTTAATTGGAAAATGTAAAAGCCCAAACTTTTGAAGATTTTGTCTCCAATGTATGGCACAGGAAATACTAGTTTTAAACATGTACATTGAAGACTAAGGTCATATGAGAGCCAAAAAATATCTTATGGACATGAGTAAAAATGTTAATGTGAAGCTCTAGTTAAAACCTAGAATTCCTTTTGAATTCAGCTAAGCTCAAATTTCCAAAGGTCTTGAATTTTAAATTTAAAACACCTGAAATTATGTACTTCAATCACAAGGGAAAAATGAAAAGAAATAAAACAAACAGGTTTGAATAAAAGTATATATGGAAATGTACAAAATATTCAAATCAATGATGAAGGTACAAAAACATATTCTCCATTTGATCAGGTTAGTCAATTAAAAGCATAGGACATTATATACATTAATATTGGGGAAAAGAATTAAATGACATGCATATAGATGATAAAAATTGAATTTGAATCTAATTCAAATTTGTAGGAAACCAAACATGTTATATGTGGAATAGAAATATGTTCAAATTAAGTGTTCAATTTCAAATCTGCAGTGGACTAATTATTGAGCACATTATTGGAAACCCATGGCCATTTAAAAAGGCAATAATTGAGAAGATTAAAATATATGCATAAAAGTTATGGGTTCAAATTTGAATCTAATTAAAATTCTAAGTGGCCAAACTTTTTATGCAAAGATGTGCAACCAAATTTTTTGTATCAGGGCTCATCCCATCTGAACAAAGATCTTTGAAACCAGCTGTATTAAAGTAATAAAAGAAATAAAATTTAGGGGCTAAGAGCGGAGTGGGGCCCACCTGTAAGAGGAGCACAAAGGCTGTTTGCTCTGTCTCACAGGTGCGCGCGCCAGCGCTGAGCAGCAGTGGCAAGCAGCTCTCCAGCGCGATCTCCAGCGCGATGGCTTGCCGCGTGCATGTGCGCCATGGAGGTCCACGACATCACCTGCTCGGCTCTGTCTGTTGGCGTATAAAAGGGACCGGGCGCTCGGCTCTTCTTCTTCCTTCCGCGTCGCTCCACTCGGCCGCCCAAATCAAAGCAGCCCCCGCTCAAGCAAAGCCACATTTTGGTGCGCGCTCATACCCTCTCGACCTCCCTGAACCAAGGCTGCCGCCGGACCTAGCATCCCGGAGGGAATCGCGGTGTCTTCATCTGGCGCGCCATCGACCTTCTTCATCTACAACCCGAAGATGTTCCTCCATGGTGAGTATCTTCACAATTCCAGCCGCCCCCAGCTTCTACACTTGCGTGCGCTCCTTCCTGAGGTGTTAGCTAGCCATATCCCCACTCAGGCTAACCGGAATTTCAAATCTCGCCGCCGCCTAGAATCGGTTCCATGGTGCCCCCATACTCTGACAAATTTTCGAGCGATTGGAGTGTAGGCCGATGATCAGGGCAGCACCACGAAGCTTCCAGAGCAAGAAGCAGCTTTTCCCATGCCTTGTACACCGAGAACACCGTCGCCGATCGTCGAGTTCCGCCGGTCGCCGGTGTTGGCAGTTTCTGGGTCGTTTCAGTCCAAACCGAGGCCACCAGTGAATTCTTGAGGGTCGAAAACCCCCGGGTAGCAAGTCCCAGCCACGGGGAAGGTAGCACAGTGATTTCCGGTGAGTCGCCGGCCGGTCTCCGGCCATGGCGACGCCACGGGCCGTCGGGGAAGAAGAAGACCCCCCCCCCCCCCCCCGTGGGCTTTTCTGTGGCGCCGGGATTTTGTGTGACAACGCGAGTAAACTCTGTGGCCCCGGTATGGCATCTGCTGGGTGGGATGAAATAAACTAGTGGGGGCCACGTGTCAGTTGATTACAGGGTTGCCCTTTTTCAATTCAAAAAGAATTCCAGAAAAATACCTAAACTATGAAATGCTATAACTTTGGCTAGGATGCTCCAAATTAGATAAAATAAATTTTGTAATTCTCCATAGGATCTGTACTTTCCAGTGGTCCATCCTAATCTTCCTGATAAGCCCTATAGAATATTATATAAATCAATTAGTATAATACATTGTGGAAAATATAGAAAATAGGATTCTATTCAGATAAATCTGGAAATTTATCCAACCATTCATTTTGTTATGTAGAAGCTCCAGTAAAAGTTTCAGGCATAACAAAGTTGTTTAAGAGGGTTTAATTCAAAATATTTGCCTAGGTTAATTATAATTCCAGAAAATAACAAATTAAATCCAGAAATTCATTAGGACTTGTAAATTCAATATCTACCTGTAGGAAGCTTGTAAAATTGTGAAAACAATTTTGGTAGCTTCCTTTTGATCAGTACTATCTTGCTGTGCCATTTATGGACATGATACAACCTCAGGTTTTATCTGCAAATTCCTAAATGATGAAAGCTTGATAGAATTTTGTAGATCATTTTCTCCCATCAAATTCTCTGAAATTTTTATGAGAATTTCTTCATCACATCTGTACACCAGAGATAAATTATCAGAGCCAAAAGAACTCATCTGCATAAGAATTATTTCTGTATAGTTTCCTTATATCCATGACTATATAGAAATTTCTTATGTACATTCTTATAATATGAAGTAATATCAAATTAACCTACCCAAATCCAATTTAATACCCAACAGTACACATTATTCATTCTTGATTTACAAACATACTTCCTTTATGAGTATGACATTGCATAATGTGTGCATATTCCGTAGTTAAATTATTAAAGTATATTGTGTGTTATATGCATATTCATTGCGATAGACGCCATGACGGAAAGGAGTCGAAGAGAACCTGTTCATGGAGCATCAATCCACTGACTCTTTGACTTAGAACTGATTCGTGAGCAAGACAAGCCCCAGTTTGCATTTAAAAGCTTTACAGAGTTTTGCAGTATTTCTCACATTACGTCTTAAGTTTCATATGTGCATTACGTATAGGGTGATTGATACTCCACTTGCATGACCACAAATCCCAGAGGTTGGTTGGAACAGGTTATAGTTTAACCTATAGTAACTGCTTTGCTAATGTATAGGAAATCCAGTAGAAGTTGAGTAGTTGGAATCTACTCGCGAGAGGGTCACATTTTATTGACCACAAGTCAAGTAGTTTATTCTACCTGCGAGAGGAGTCGAGTAGGGGAATCTACTCGCGAGATGTTACCAAAATGTTCACTCTTAATAATTTGAGATGTGGATGGGGATGTTTCTGTAGGACGGAACGCGCAAGGTTGTCTGAGCCCGAATTAGGGGGACAATGCTTGCAACCACATTTGGGCCTGGGCCGGTAAGGGTAAGGCAAATGTGGAGGTTGGTTGTAGACCCGTCTGTGTCAGTTAAGGACCGTCTCTTGTGCGGCCCTATTGAGCAAGTTTGAACAATACCAGTTACATAATGGATTAATGGGGTCCATTAAACTGATATAGCTCGTGCACCCTCGTATCAAAACTTATGATGCCGTCCTTCAGGGGAAGATGATCATAAGGTGGGAACCTCTAAGGAGCAACTTCGACGTGCTCAGTTAGGGACCTTACTTTTGGGACGGTAGAACTGGTTCGGCATTGGGATGACGGGTGAAAGGTGGCCACATACGACGTGGGAGTGGAGTACAGTGAAAGGTACTTCCGAGCGCGCGTATGTGTCGTGTATTCCGGGTGTGTCTTGATTGCAATCACCGTCCCTCGCGGCAATAGAGTGCCACTTGTTCACTGAGTTGTGACGTAGTAAATACTAAAGAAGTCAGACGAATATGATATATTGGTTTTTAAATTGCTTGAACAACCTTGTTTGGCTTAGAGATAGTATAATTAAAAGTTTATAGTTTCCCCATACTTTAGTTGTAATAGCATTATGTGCTTGGGCATGTCATATCATCAACAAAGCGTTTCTTATTTTATTGTGGAGTCTATGATGTGCCGTGCCTGAAGAATGTCATTTCCTACTTAAAATATGAATATATGGATCCACTTGTAGGCGAGTCCTTTATGCTATTCCTTACCTATGCTTAGTACTTACCCCTGCATATGTTTAGTGAGATGGGTTAGTCTTGCTGAGCCTTATGCTCACGTTTGCGCTTTAACGATTTTTGCAGGTATTAGTTTTATTTCTGCTGTTCAGGTCGTACATGAGACTCGAGGTGTCGAGATAAATCTCATGTGAACCACGCCACTGCTGAATGTTCTTCATGATGCTAGTGAGAAGTGTCGTAGGGCATGGATGCCTTCTCTCCTGCTTAGTTAGGTGAGATTATGAGTATGTATTTTCCGCTGCGTGTGTACCCCAGTTGTACACTCTTTTGTAAACTCTTCTTATTATGAAATGAAAACTTTATACGTTTTAGTATCCTTTTCTTGTGTGCTGTTAGGTGTCGCATCGCACGACACCACCCAATGAGATCCTTGGAAGGTGCGGACTCCGGTCCCCACAAAAAAGTCCCAATTTTGGTCAGAACACTATTATTAATACACTTGATCTCGAGTAATAATTTCAAGTTCATTGGACTCCAATTACTGCGTTGATCAGTGTTCTAAATCTCTATGTAGTTATAAATTGAGAAAAATGGAAAATCAATTTTAGAAATTTCCCCAAACATATAAAATTAGTTCCTCCCTGTAGGAAGCATAGAAAATAGTGAAACAAATTTTCTGAGAACCAGTGAGACCCCCTCTACATGGCACAACCACTGGTAGCCATGATAGGTCTCCAAAGTTTCAACCATAATTTAGAGAAGGTTATTTCTTACCATAATTTTTAGGATCAACAAACTTCCTTGATCATCTCCTGTTCGTTGCAAGAGTCTTAACTATAGTCACTAGTACCTTCCATAAAAGTCCCAATGCCAATTAAGATCATTATCTTATTTTGATCATAAGATATTAGCTTATAACCTTAAGCATATCGATTATTTTTCAAACTCATTCAAATATAGTATATGCATATCGTGTAGTAGATGAAGTCGAGGAGCAGCCGAAAGCTTTGGAAATCCAGCTGCCAGAAACTAACATAGACTCAGACTCGCAATCAGGCAAGCCCTGGTTTGCATTTATGTTCCATACAATGTTTTTGCAGTTTTCATTCACCTTACGTCTTCAGATGTTTGTGCATTACGTTTAAGGTGTTTGACATCCACTTGCATGGCCCACAAATCCCATGGAGTCTTGTGTAGGTCTACAGCCCGTTGAGTAGATATTGCTATGCTTATGCTCATAGGAATTCGGTAGAAGTCGAGTAGTTGGAATCTACTCGAGAGATAGGAATTTCATCACACGGGATAAATTTGATCAAGAAATGGTTTGTGAATACAAAATTAAGACCGAGCAGCGGGTAGGATGCAGCGAGACGTGGTCTCACGTGCGTAGCCCTACTTGTGTCAATTGAGGACCATTTCGTGTGCGGCCCTGCTGGACAAGCTTGAATTGTACGGGCGACATAATGGAGAAATGGGCTTCAGTAAACTGACGTAGCTTGATACTAGTTTGTCAAGGCATTCTGTTCCATTTTATAGGCGTTGGTTGAGGGCAGCATGGTGTAAATCAGCTGGTGGGCACGTCAGAGTACGCCCCGCAGTGACCTCCTTTTCGTGACGGATCGATCGGTTCGACATTCGAGTGTTTAGTGAAATGTGGCCATATAGGACTAGTACTGAAGTGTCACGTAGGTACCCGCTGACATTTCCGAAAGTGCATATGTGTCGTGTTGTTCCGGGTATGTCCTGATTGCAATCACCGTCCCTCGCCGTGATAGATTACCACTTGTTCACTGCGCCGTGACGTAGTAAATACTGAACAAGTAAGGAGAATATGATGTATTGAATTACAATTGCTTTGCAACCTGGTATGGCTTAGAGATATTACAATCAAAAGTTTACAGTTTCCCCATACTTTACCTATAATAGCATTATGTGCTTTGTGCATGTCATATCATCAGCAAAGCGTTTCTTGTTTGAGTGTGGAGTATATGATGTGCCGTGCCTGAAGAATGTCATGTGCTACTTAAAAATATGAATATAAGGATCCACTTGTAGGCGAGTCCTTTATGCCATTCCTTACCTATGATTAGTATTCACACTACATATGTCCAGTGAGACGGGTTAGTCTTGCTGAGCCTTAAGCTTACGTTTGCAGTTAACAAGTTTTTGCAGATTATACGACTAATGACAGGTTCGATGATGAGGCTGCACCCCCTCTAGAGTTTATAGCCGAGGTGGAACCCTGCACGCCACCGTAAGTTGGGTGTTGCTATTGCAAAATATCCAGGGCATGCATGACTTTGCTTTTCCATAGCTAGTGCCGAGAGCATAGCTATGATGTATAGTTATCTTTCCTTTTTTTTAGTATTGTAAAACTTCCGCTGTGCTTTTAAATAAAGACTTGGTATTGTAATTTGTTCTCATTCTTTTCTTGAATATTGTTGAGTGTCGCATCGCACGACACCACCCAATGAGATCCTTGGAGGTCGGGATTCCGATCCCCACACAAAACCCGCTGCTCAACCCATAGCATCCCTGATAAAGGGGCCTAGGTCCTCTGTCAGAGAGTTCGGCCTAAAGGGGCATCGACCCAAGATGGCAAGCCGGCGGTTCCCATAATGGAGGGAGTGGGAGGAGCAGAAGCGCGGCAGCCGCATTGGGAACCCTTGCAGTAAAGAAGTTGCATCAAGTAAAGATCCCGTCACCACGAGCCCTCAACCAGAGAGGGACGCGTGGCCACGATGGAAGAGGCGTACACCATTTCGGCTAATCAAGATAAAATTGAAATACCGCATGGGAAAGTAGGAATAGGTCTCCACCCTCGAGCTCATCGGCTCCCTCCACGGTGGACCCAGGGCCACTGTCGGTACCCAGCATACCGGGTACCCCCTCGCACAAGGTAAAGCCGCCTAGGTTCCTTGTCCCCAGCCAAGGTGGGGTCCGAGGGCGCCACGTGTCCAGAAGGCCCGAACGCCTCAACCTGATATACGGCGTCCGGAGTACCGACATGGACCTCAAGGAGGATTCCAGCTCCCCCTCATGGATGAGCTCCCAAGCGGCCACGTGTTCCGCAGGATGGAATCCCGCTCCCCCCATGGGGGTGGGCTCCGGAGCTACCACATTGCTCCAGACAACAAAAAGGCCACATCTACGAAGAGGCGGGCTCCGGCCCAGCCACGTGTCCCGCGGCCCTGGTGCCTCCGCACTACCCAGGAGCATGCTCCAGAGCTGCCACGTTGTTCGGGACCTGACCACTCCAGAAGAGGCTAGCTCTCGAGCTGCCATGTACCCTGCAACTTGTCTTGGGCAGTGGGTTGCGGGAGTTAAGGGGGATGTGTGCCTTGTCCAAATCAGGCATTGAAGGCCCGTGTCTTCCCCAGGCACGGGACGCGGCACACGCGTGCTGTCAGGTACCGCTGCATCCAATCACATCGAAGTGAAGGTGCAACAGGTCTACCCCACTCTTCCAAGTGGGTAGCTTATGGCACTAGGGACAGATGGATGGGACATTCCCTGCCATCTTCAACGACTACGCATGGGCCACTGGTGACAGAGGCAGCAAGACTTCAAGCCACGGTCAGAGGAAGCTTATGCGAGAAGCCTTAGATCTTTAGGATAAGATCACCTCGGGGTCACCTTTTGGGCCCCGGATTCCACATGTAAGGCACCTGGCCTTGTCTATAAAAGGACCAGACCGCCACCATTACAAAGCATCGAACATCCAATCCCCAACACACACACACACATGCACACACACACACACACACACCAGCAATACAACCTCACCATGAAGTAGGGTGTTACACTCTTGCGGCCCGAACCACAAAAAAACCGCCATCTCATACTCCCATACGCGAGACCACTAGATTGAGAACTAAGCCCTACCAATCAAAGAACCTCCGCGGGCTACTCCTTAGCATATCCGGGGGAAGTGTCGCATTAACACTTCAACACATGTGTATGTGTTAGATTGGGGATGAGAAGATTCAGCTCCTTGTAACGGTGGTGGTCCGGTCCTTTTATAGACAAGGTCGTACGCCTTACAAGTGGGGTACGGGGCCCGACAGGTGGCCCCAGGATGATCTTATCCTAGGCTTCACGCATAAGCCTCCTCTGTCTATGGCTTGAAGACCTGTCGTCTTGTCGCCTCAGACGCCAGTGGCCTTTGTGTAGTCATTGGTGATGGCAGTAGATGTCCTGTCCAACTATCATGTTGCAGTAAGGTACCGACCTGGCAGAGTGGGGTAGGCCTGCGGCGCCTTTACTGTGATGTGATTGGGCGCAACGGTACCTAACAAGAGACATGTGCCTCACCTGTACGCCTGGGGAAGGCGTGTTCCTTTAATGCACGACTAGTCTGGATGCACCGCCCCTTACTTTCGCAACCTAACATCCCAGAGCATGTTGCAGGACGTGTGAATGCTTCTGAGCCTTACTCGATGGGAGCAAGGTCTAGAACCGGAGGATGCATGGTATCTCTAGTGCCCTCCTCGATGGGAGCAAGGGTCCAAAGCCAGAAGACGTGTGGCAGTTCTAGAGCCCTCCTCAGTGGGAGCAACAGTCCGGAGCTAGAGGACGCATGGCAGCCCCGGGACCCGCCTCAGTGGGGTGGCTAGGTCCGAAGCTTCTTCTAGCTTGTATGCGAGGGTACCCGGTTTGCAGGGTAGCGACAGACTGCTTCTGAGGCTTCTGTTGTACTGGATAGGCATCGAGATAGATCTTGAGATTGTGCTCGATCACCCCGCTGGGGATCTCACGCATCTGTGATAGTTTCCAGACAAACACATTAACATTTGTCTGCAGGAAGGCGATGAGCGTGTATTCATGTTTGCTGTCCAGACTCCCCGCTATGTGGGTGGTCTGGGCAGCATCGAAATCGATCTAGACGGCCTTGACGGGGACGTTGTCACTATCAGAGGGCTGCACATGGGGTGCAGCAGCTGAGCCGCGCTGGCTCGAGCTCGGGGGTGACTGACTCGATCCAGCACAGCCCGGAGCTGGTGTTGCGTCCGCTGCAAGTGCTTCGAGCTTCTCCAAGGCTAACACTACCGCAGCATGGTCCCCACAGATCTTGAGGACACAAGAGGGAGTTGGCATATTCAATACGAGCTAGCCTTAATGGGCTGTGGCCATGAATCGGTACAGGGTGGGCCTGCCGATGATGACGTTGAAGGGGAGGTTGACCTCAGCGATATCAAAAAAGATGTTCTCTGTCCTGAAGCTCTCGGGTGTCCCGTAGGTCACCCGGAGGTGGACGTTGCCATACAGGATGGTGTTCCCCGATCCCACCCCCGATAACGAGCTCGAGGGGGTGAGCTCAGTCAAGGGGGTCTGCAGCTTGTCGAAGGCTGCATAGCTGATGAAGTTGAGCTCGGCCCCGCCATCGATCTAGATGTGGTAGAGCTTCACGTTGGCGATGGAGGCGGTGATGAGGATGGGTAGGAGCCTGGCTCCCGCCATGTTCTTGGGGCAGTCAAATGTGTCAAAGCCAATCGTCGTCTCCATCCACTTGTTGTGCAGCGTCGGAGTGGCGGTAGGAGCTACCGAGGCCACCGCCCGGCATAGTGTCTTGACCGTGGATGATGCGGAGCATCTTGCAACGCTCGTGGTCGCTACTGGATTCAAATTCCTCACCCTGGTGGACCACCTTGATGGCCCGTTCAAGTTCCTGGAACTACATCTCGTTGTCCTTGTCGGCCTGCAGGTCGACCTTTTGCTTGCCCTACTACTGGTGGAAGGGCTCACCACCAGGGCACTGTTGTGCTCGCTCGTGGTAGTTCTTCGCGAGCTTTTTGATCTCTCTACAGTCGCTAATGCTGTGGCCGCTAGCGCCGTGCACCGGGCATTGCTTGCCACTGTCGCCATTGGATGATAGCTATCGCGGGCGCTTGTCGTGGCGTGGTGGCCTGGGACAACCGTTCGCTACTGCTACAGCGACGGGTGCCCCCTACAGTGGCTTGTTCTGTCCACAACCCTTGTTCTTGTTATTTTTTTCTTGCCACTGCCCTAGGGAGCGGTACCAGCGCCGCGCTGGTCGGCCTTACCCGCCTCGGGGGCGTGCTGTGAGTGCCAGTCATGGCCTTCTGCAGCCCTGGAGCATTTGTCGCTGATGGAAATGAGCTCGAAGACGTCTTGCACATTGTGCGTGGCTAACTTATCGAGCATCTTCTTATCCCTCACACCTTGTTGGAATGCTAGTATGACAGAAGCATTGGGGATATTGGGGATGGAGTCGCCTACCTGGGAGAAAAGCTGGATGAATGATTGCAGCGTCTCCGCAGGACGTTGTCGCACAGCATGGAAGTCGATATACGTGCCAGGATGTGTGTAGGAGCTGTCGAAGTTTGCCATGAACTGCAGGTAGAGCTCTTCACAAGAGGTTATGGACCCCTCAGTCAGGTTCATGATCCATGACCGGGTCGAGCCGATCAGGGCGGCAGGAATGTAGTTGGCTAGGATGGACTCATACGCCCCTGTAGCAAGGAATGTCGTAGTGTAGATTTGCAGGAACTCGACAAGGTTGACGCCCCGTCAAATCTCTCTCGCATATGTGGCCGGAACTTGCGCGTCCACGCCGTCATGCGAAGGTGCAGAGCCATGCTTTGCACCCTCCGATGGCTTTTTACAAAGATGGGTATGGTGCAGAGAACACCTGGGGTGATTGTTGCACGCCGTACGGCGGAGCTGGTGGTGCAGCCTACACGATGTACGGCTGTTGCAGAGCTTGCTGCACCAGGTACTACTGCGAAACGTGCAGCTGCAGAACATGCTGCTACAAAACATGTTGCGCGACATAATGCTGGGGTACTGTTTCCCAGTGTACTCTGGAGGTGGAGGCAGCGTAGGGTATACCCCTGATGTAACCTGTGCAGCGGATGCCTGAGGCTCAAGCCCTTGAGCGCTGTAGTCAGCCTCAAGGTTGTCTTACCTCTCCCTCTGTCGCTTGATGGTGACACGGCTTTCTTCATTTGCTTGACGGCGGTTATGCTCCGCCCTAAGGTCGGCCGTGGGGATCCCGCAGTGCAAGTTTGCTTGGTGGAGTGGGAGTCAGCCATGTAGCAGTTGATGGTGGACGTGCACGACGATGATATGTGACGTCTCCCCTTGATAGGAGAGTTGATGGCCACAACGACGAGGTGGTCGACATCGTTTATCCACTGCTGCAAAGCTCCTTGAGAAGCATTTATGGAAGGGGAGTTGTGGAGGAGGGCTCTGGCTACTACCAGGGCACTCTCTGGACATGCAGCTGGTGGCTCCAGGGGTGCAGACGGGGCTGACATGTGCTAGGAAGCGCCAACCTAGCCAGTTGTAGTCGTGTGTGGGCCTGACAGGCCAGATCGTGCTCTGGAGCAGGATCTGGTCATGGCACCACTTGCTGTGTGGCGAAGGCCTCTGGGATCATACATAGCCCTGATGTTCACCATTGCGATGAAGGAGCAACTTATTGAGAGAAAAAAGCCCCCTACTTTGCGCGCCAAAGGTTTAAGTGTGTGAGCGACACTTCCCTAGCACATGCTTTGAGAGCAGCCCGCGGAGGTTCTTTTTTAGTCGGGGGTTTAGTGTATGGTGAGGATGCTAAAGTATGGTGAGATGATGGTTTAACATGGATCAAGCTGCTGGAGCATAACACCCTACTCCAAAGTGAGAGTTGTATTGCTTGTGTGTGCATTAATGAGTCTAAGCTTGGATCTGAGTGTGTCTGAATGGTGTGAGCCGGTTTTCTACAAACGATGGCTGCTCGGGCCTTTTATAGTAAGGTCGGGCACCATACACGTGGGGTACAGGGCCCAACAGGTGGCCCCATGGTGATCTTATCCTGTACAAGATCTAAGACTTCTAGCGTACGCTGCCTCTGTTTGTGTTTTAAATACCTGCCATCTTGCTGCTTCAAACGCTAGTGGCCATGCGCAATCGTTGATGATGACAGGGAATATCCCATCCATCTTGCGTCAAAAGCTACCCACTTGGTTACGACGGGTACCCCTGCGGCACCTTTACTATGATGTGATTTGACGCAGCAGTACCTGACAGGAGGCGCGCGTCACATCAATTGTCTGGGGAAGACGCATGCCTTCAAAGCCTGACTTGGACAAGGTGCACCGCCCATTTACTCCCGCAACCTACCGGTCAGGACAAGTTGCATGACGCGTGGCAGCACTGGAGCCTGCCTTCACAGGGGAGGCCGAGTCCTGCGTTGTGGACTTCTGGCAGCCCCGGAGCCCAACCCCAAAGAGATTCAGGGGTCCGAGACTATTGGACACGTGGTGGTTTCGGAGCCCGCTTCTGCGGGGGAGGCCAGTCTGAAGCTTCGGTCCACGTCGCGGCACCAGAGCCAACTTTTGTGGAGGAGCGGGGTCCCGTCCCGCTGGACACGTGGCTACCCGGAAGCCCATCTCTTCGGGGGAGCTGGATCCCTTGTCGAGGTTCACGTGGAAGTAACAGACCCCGCCCCTAAGGAGGGATGGGGTCCAAAACTGCTGGACACATGGCGCCATCGGACCGTGCCTCAGTGGGGAAGCAGAGCACTTTGGCGTTTTCATCTTGCGCGTGAGGGTACCCAGTGTGCTGGGTACCGACAGAGGCATTTTCAATGTTTCACTTATTTTCGTTGTTTTTTCTACTTTAGCTTAACTTAGGATGTCGTGTGGATCTTTTTCATTGTTCTTGAAACTTGTTTATGGATCGTTTTGTGATCTTTACTGGGATTTTGGAAGGGTGCTAGTAGAACTCATATTGACATGTAATGGAAGTAGAACTGGTAGACTTTGTTGTAGAGGGTTTGTAATGCTAGTGGAATGGATTAAGCTTCATGAATAGATTGTTGATGAGATCCAATCTTATGCAGGTACAGTAACTATGAGAATGTATTGCAAGTAGGAACATTTCCGAGCGATCATGTTCAGTGCCACCTGTTATACGTATATGTCGGATATACCGGTAAGGTTTTCTATTTGGTGAGGAACCTAGTACCGGCATTGTCAAAATGATTGCATCACATTCTTATCTCCACTCTTCTCACTTAAACCTAAAAGAAGTAATATGTATTACAATCTAAAATTTGAGAGTAATGACTCCATACTTCTGATTAAGTCAGTTTGTGAAGTCAAAATTTCAAACTAAAGTATAGTATGCCAAATATAAATAATAAACAAAGTCTCCCTGTTTTAGCAGTTTGCAATGCTTAAACTTGTACAGGGTATAACTCTGTGTGGAAATGACCAATGGAGATATGTGGTAAATGGATGGAAAGGTGAAGAAGTCCTCTACAACACTTTTTTTGTAGACTCCAAGGACTGAGTGACATTGCAAGTTGATCAAAATTGAAAAGATACAGAAACTACTAAATTTGATAGCTCCAAGAAGTCAGTCTCTGTATTTTTGCAATATCTCCCATTTGAAAAATATTCTGGACTATTATGATACATTTATGGGAAATGGAGGACATTTGATACAACTTTGTAATTCAAAGTGTTTCCAAATTTGGCACTAAAAGATCTGGAATTGTGAGTTAAAACTGGTACCTATGTGATGGTGCTGGCAAACATTGCCGGAAATTCTATGAACTTTGATCTGTCATATCTTCAAATGTGGAAATGTAACTATCTGTACCAGGCATATAGGGTACACTCGCGCACAAGCTAAAGCCACCTAGGAGCCATGCGTTCCATCCACGACAGGGCCCGAGGGCGCTATTGGGACCGGGGTCCTGACATCCAAGGATCTCATTCGATTGCGTCGTGCGATGCGGAACCTAACAGCACACACGAAAAGGATACCAAAACATATAAAGTTTTCATTTCATAATAAGAAGAGTTTACAAAAGAGTGTACAACAGGGGTACACACGCAGCGGAAAATACATACTCATAATCTCACCTAACTAAGAATGAGGGAGACATCCATGCCCTAGGATGCTTCTCACTAGCAACATGAAGAACATTCAGCAGCGGCGTGGTTCACATGATATTTATCTCGATACCTCGAGATCTCATGTACAACCTGAACAGAAGAAATAAACCTAATACCTGGAAAAATCGTTAAAGCGCAAACGTGAGCATAAGGCTCAGCAAGAGTAACCAGTCTCACTAGACATATGCAGGGGTGAATACTAAGCATAGGTAAGGAATAGCATAAATAGACTCGCCTGCAAGTGGATCCTTATAATCATGTTTTAAGTAGCAAATTACATTCTTCAAGCACGGCACATCGTAGGCTCCACAATCAAACATCAAACGCTTTGCTGATGATATGACATGCCCAAAGCACATAATGCTATTACAGCTAAAGTGTGGGGAAACTGTAAACTTTAATTTTGCTATCTCTAAGTCACACAAGGTTGCAAAGCAATTATAGTTCAATACAACATATTCTTCTGGCTTCTTTAGTATTTACTACATCACGACAGCGACAGACAAGTGGTACTCAAATAACCGCGAGGGACGGTGATTGCAATCAGGACACACCTGGACTGCACGACACACACACCGCGTGGGAGACACATACGTGCTCTCCTCCCCGCGTTATACGTGGCCACCATTCACCCAATACCCCAACGTCGACAAACCTCTTCATCCTGAGCAAAAGGTCCCCTACACGGACACGTCGAAGTTGCCCACTAGAAGATTTACAACTTTATGCCTTCGCATCTCCATTCAAGGACAACCGAGGAGTCTCCACACTACAGTCTGGAGTTACATCAGTTTATTGGGCCCATATCCCATTATGCAACTGGTACAGTTCAAGCTTGCCCAACGGTGCCACATACGGCACGGTCCTCAGGCGACATAGGCAGGGCTATGCGCCCGAGATTCCATCTCGTCAACTCCTAATCCCCCTGCCCGGTCTCGTATTCATTTCATAAGCCATTTTTTCCATCTTTCACCCTCATATGAACTGTTATTCCTATCTCGCGAGCAGATTCCAACTACTCGACTTCTAAGGCATATCTACAACACTAGCATTGGCAGTTCTACACATTGAGCTGTAAACCATTCCAACCCTCCCATAGGTTTATGGATGTGCAAGTGGTGTATCAAACACCTTATACGTAATGCACAATATCAACTTAAGACGTAAGTGAATAAAACTGGAAAACATTGAAAAAAAACTCTTAAATGCAAGCTGGGGCTTGCCTTTTTTGCGACTCTATAACCATGTTAGTTGTTATGGCTTGGTCTTCCTCCTGAGAATCCGCCATGGAATCTTTTATGTTGGAACTCCTCGGCATTCTCCTCCAAGAGGAGTTTCTCGTTGATCACCTATCATCACATTCTTATCGACATGATATGTATATAAGTAATTAATGCAATCTAATGATGGACTCGACAAGTTGTAAAAACTTTAAGAAGAAGAGGCTTGACTAGGAAGATTAGATATGTCACGGATGGGTGGAGAAACTATGGATAAGTCAAGAGGTCATAGTAGTGTGGAGCTGTGAATTGACAGGTGCAATGAAAGCATGTATTTCCATTATTCACTTAACACTTGGAGCTATGCCACTCGAGAAAGCTAAGACTGACTGGTGTGGAAATGTTGGACTGAATAGTGTAAGACTAACTAAGGAATCAAGGTGGAGCATTATAGGCATAAGGAATGAGTGAACTGTGCAACAAGAGGTCATGACTCAGAAGGCGACCACTGAAGATACACAAACTCATTAAAGAGTAAACCTAATTAAGTGACAAGTGTGGTTGCAGGGTTCTGAATTAGGATGAATCGATGTGGAACCCTAGCGACAATTGGAAAAGAAGTGAGATCAACATTGCTTGGAATCAAAGTGTCATCACAAGCACTGCTAACCTAACGTCAGTACCAAGACACGTTCAGAGGACCTTTAGGTGAATCAATCGCTACGACTATCTTCGCAAACATCGTCCAAGTTCTTACATGACACTATTGCAGTGTCCTTTGCAAGATTGTTCAGATGATCTCGGTGAACACCTGGAACTCAAACATAAGGCATTACTATGTAGCGACGACGTTCTTTGCCATCTCAGGAAAATCATCTCATCGGCGTTCACATCGACCCGGACTTGTCCATGGTGGTGGGTGGAATCCCGAACACCACCTTATGAGTCACAAGGTTAGTGATGTCGACTTGATCATCGACAAGCGACTCGACGAACCTGTCATGGATGAAACAGCACACCTAGTTAAGCAATTCCGCGGACAGTTAAGAAACATTGTTGACACGAACAAGAAACTCTTATCCAAGGTTCCCCTTGGTCTAGATTTCCTTGCCGGTTGCAAAGTTCTCGCATTACTCAACCACAGGTCATCGGTGATTACCAAGCACCTTGGTTCAACCTGGAAGGCATTTTATCGATGACCTTGGCTATACCTAGGACTCGATCACCCTCACATCAACAAAAACCAAATTTGGCTTGACAACCATTGTTCGACGAGTCGTGCTTGTGTTCCAGCACCACACACATCACAAGCATCCTTCATCTTGATGCCAGGGCACGACGACGGCTCGAAACGTCATGATGACGTCATATGGTCAATGACGTCGACGCAGCTCATGGTGGAGCATCACGAGCATGCACGGACAAGCCAACGTGATACAAACGAAAAAGGAGGTCAACTTGGGGATTTCTATAGGAATGATATCAATGCGAAAAATAGGCGTACAGCTTGACGACACATGAGTACCATTAGCGGTCACCACGAACGGACTTCGGGGCGTCAAGCAAGGCATTTCACGGCAAGGCTCACCTTGTAGGCATTTCGCCGAATATCTTGGGTGTGGTCTTGATTCCGTCACTTCATCACAATTCAAAGAGCATCTTAGCACATATCTTGGTCGATTGCCACACCACAACATACCTGCGTCCAGAGACTAGCATTGAATGTCAACACATTTGGTTCCTTCCTTGTAAACATTTCATCGAACAGGTTGACTGCAACATTGATCTGACAAATCATTGCACAAATCAGAGCTAACCTTGGATCAATTGTCGATGCTGGTGTGTTAACGACGTGTTCCTGCATATCCTCTGTCCCACACATCACTTGCCTTGCTGCCTGAACATAGCCTCAGCGCGGAACATCACAACGACGTGCCGAGGGTGATGAGCGCGAGCAGGGACGGCACGGTGGGAAGCAAGGAGTCTCGCCGGCCGACGCGCGGGCATGGCGTCATGGTGCTCATGGTCGATGCGGCAAGGCAAGGCCAGCAGGGACACGGCGGCGGCATCTACACTTGGTGCTTGGCCTGGACAGTGGCAAGGGCGGATCGGATGACCGTCGGGGCGCACGAAGGGCGACACAGCTGGCGGCGCAGGCGGTGCGATGCTGAGGTGGGTGCGTCGGGGCGCCGTGGCGCAAGAGCGTGGCGAGCAATAGGCCGGCTCATGGCGGGGCGCATGCAGGGCACGGGCGCGGTTGCGCGACGCGACAAAGGTGGAGCTACGTGGCTGGGTGCAAGGGAGGCGCGGCGACGGAGCGGCACGTGCAGGCGGGGAGAGGGACAACTAGGGAAAGTCGGCGCTGGTGTGGGGCGCAGGAGTAGAGGCGGCCGGCGAGGAGCGCTGCAGGTAGTCGGGCGACAGTGAGCAGGGCCGGGAAGGGCGCCACTAGGGTCCAGCGGCGAGTAGGTGCAGGGCGGCGCTGGTGAGGAGGCGGAGCAGCGCGGTAGGCAGGGGGCGAGCCGGCGAACAGGCATGGTGGAAACAGTGCGCATGGCGGCGCTGCAGTCGACCGGGCACGAGGCGATGCCGCGGCGGCCGGCAGGAGGCGAGCTCGAGCCGGGACGGTGCCGTGGGCGGCCGAGCGCGGGCGTGCGGGCAAGGCACGGCGCGTGGGGTGCTGCAGGGAGGCGAACCGACGTGTGGGGACAGCAGAGCGCGGCCGTAGACCGGAGGCAGGCGGACGGCGGGGAGGCGTGCAAGGCCAGGGAGCAGGGAGCTCGAGCTTGCAGAGGAGAGAACGAATGGAGTTTGGCTTGTGTAAGACCTATGTGTGCTGAATACATTGGCTTGTAGTGAATACACTTGGCTTTGATGATAAATGTTTTGAATATCACCAAAACACCATTTTATCAAGGTCCGACTCTAGCTCCGAGCTACAGCAAGGTCCGACGGTAGGTCCGACTTGTTTTGGGTTGCTCCGGCTATGTTCGAAGCTAGGTCCGACTTTTTGGTAAGGTTCGACTAGCTTTGGTTAGCTCCGGTGAGCTTTATCTTTAGCTCCGGCATGTCTTTGATAGCTCCGGCATATATTTGATAGCTCCGGAATGCTTTTGCTAAGCTCCGACATACTTTGTCTAGCTCCGGTTTTGGGTTGACTAGTTTTGACTAGTTTTTGGTAAGCTCCGGTGCTAGGATCTACTAGTTTTGGTAAGCTCCGGTAGGTGCTTCGTTGTACTAGTTTTGGTAAGCTCCGGCTTGCTGTGGGATGGTGAGAAACTTGACCGCAATACTTCTGCTTTTCATTTGCAAAGTTTTGAACTTTTTTCATATTCTTGGAAATATTGCTTAGTATTCACTTGCTATGTTTTTGGTGCATTTTGGTTGATATGGATGATTTTGATTTGATATGCTTTGCAACATGCTTATGTGAGGTGCTCACGTAAGGTGTTGTGTTCGGAACTAACTTGAGTCAAGTCGAGGACTTGGGCTCGTATGGATTGGTTGTTCATTCATGTGCATGTGTTGCTTGAGTTCAAGACATGGCTGGTGACGGGATCAATTGGACTAGTCTCAGGGAGGAGATGAGGTTCCAACAACCAAGTTCGGGAGGAATTGTGGTTCAACTGATCAGGAGGTTGCGCAGCATGTTTGGATCAAGAACAATGCATATGAAGGTATCATGGACGTCATTGGAAGATGTTTGCACGTGTGCAAGGAGTGCATGGACGTGGCTACATGGTTCCGAGACGTGATGAAGAGATGTGGACGTAAAGAATTGGTTGGAAAGGTCCAACCGACAAGGTTATAGACTCAGGCTGCGGCTGAGTCAGGTTTGACTCAAATATGGAAAGATTTGAGTTGGTTATTATAGGATTTCATGTGGGTCACGAATTTGAGTTTTTTAGGAATGTGATATACATTTCTAAGGTGTTTGGAAGTCTTAAGATTGCTTCTATCTACGTATAGAAGAATCTTGAGCAGTTATGGAAAGTTACGATTCGTGATCTGAGTAGGATTGGAGTCCTAGTTGATATTGGATTGGCCTAAGGGCTGGTTATATAAGCAAGGGATCCCAGAGCTCGTGGTGGACGACTCTGGGGCTGTTCCTCTTGTGTTCTATTGAATAAAATTCGAAGTTTGAAGGAACTTTTGTGCCTTGTTCGTCAGACATGTTCCAGACAAGTTTTACTCGTCGAGTTTCTGGAAAGCACTAGCTTTCGTCGGTGGTTTTATCATAAATCGAGTTTTAAAGATCCAATTGACGTGATTCCTTTTGGTTTGTCTTTACAACTTTATTGTATATCACATGTCAAAATTTCACGGTCATTGGATTTGTGGTATTTGATCTACACGAGTTTCTTTGCAGCGTTCCAAAACTGTTTTTTCTCGAGTAGGACAGATTGACCATTGTTTGATCTTTCGATCATAACTTGAGTTTTTCTCGACGGATTTGAGTGATTCTTTTTGTGTTGTCTTCGTGACTTGATTCTCTCTGATATCTATCACTTTTGTCACGGTGAAACACGTTGAGATTAGTCTCACACACGATTTCTTTAATAGATCGTTTTTCTGCCGAAAGGGTTTGGGGTTTAATTGTTTCCGCTGCGTAAGATTTTTAAATCTACCATTCACCCCCCCCTCTGGTAGCTTTTCACGTGCTCTTCGATCCTACAATTGGTATCAGAGCCACGGTGCTCTAATCTTTTGTGATTTGCGCGTGTTTTTGACTAATCATCATGGAGAAGTACTCCACCAAACCTTGTGTGTTTGCTGGTATTGATTTCCAGGTTTGGAAGGCACGCATGGAGGCTTTCATCCAGGCACAAGGCTTTGCATTATGGGAGAAGGTACACAAGCCTTACGAAGTGCTATCCAACGATCAAGTTACAGCTACAAATCTGAGAGATGTCGACAACAACAACAAGGCTCGGAACTTGATCATACAAGGATTAACTCAAAGCGACTTCGACCGTGTTGCACACCTCCGATCTGCATACGATGTGTGGAAAGCACTTTGTGACTACCACGAAGGATCCAACACGATCAAAGAGGTAAGGCAAGACATGTTCAAAAAGGAATACATCCGCTTCGGGATGCAACCCGGTGAGTCTATTGATGACTTTTTTGCTCGCTTTAATAAAATTCTCAGCAACTTGCATAGTGTCAATGTTAATTTTTCAGATGCTGAAAATGCTAGGCAATTGCTAAGTGCATTAGATATGTCAATTTGGGAGATGAAATTCACATCTATTCGTGAATCTACTTTCATGAGTTCTCTTACATTAGATGTACTCTATTCTAAACTAAAAACTCATGAAATTGACATCCTAGCACATAAGAACCCAAATAAGTCTATTGCATTTGTTTCACAACGTGATATGTCTAGCTCCGGCCAATCATCATCTTGCAATACTCTTACTTTGTTGTCCTCACTAACCCTGGAGCAGATCGAAGATTTTCCAGAAGAGGAGTTGGCACTCATCTCTACTACATTCTCAAAAGCATTGCAAAATGTGAGAACTATAAGGAGAGGAAGCTTCGGACCTCAACGCTGTTTTGAATGTGGTAAAACAGGACACTTTCATACAGAATGCCCTAACCTTTCAAGTCCGACCACCCGGGAAGAAAAAGAACAAAAAGCTTAGGGATAGTGCTGCTAAAATTGAATCACTAGAATCTTAAATCAACCGTTTAAAAACCTTGATTCCTAGTGATGATGCATGTTCCTCATGTGATTTAATATATGAACAATTGTCCTCATTAAGAAATGCGCACACCTCCACACTTGATAAACTTGAGTTAGAAATTGAAAAGAACAAAGAGCTTGCTGCACTTAATATAAAAAATTGAAAGATGCTAGCTGTTCTACAATTGATTTGCATTGTTCTACTTGTGACGATCTTGATAAGAAACTACAGGATGCTATGAATGAAATTTCTATATTGAACAATGCTTTACGTTCTCATGAAGTTAAATTTTGTTCCAATTGCAAACTAAAAGGAAAAACTTCATGCGAAAATTGCCTAGATCTGTCCAATAAACTTGATGACATGCATAGGACATTAGATCGGTTTTGTAATGGGAATAAGAACCTAAACTTACTGCTGAATTCTTCCAAGTCTTGCAATAATAAAACTGGTTTAGGTTTTGATTCTCATGCTCATGCTACGGCACATCGACCTAAAATTGTAAAGTCATTAGGAAGTGGTTTGATTCAAACAGTTCCTAAACAAAAAGGAGTGGTTTTTAAATCTGCAGGAGTGTTGCCTCATTCGGTTTCCAATAAAAATATTGCTTGCTCATCTAGACATGAACACAAAGTTAAATTTCATTGTACCTTCTGTGGTAGAGATGGTCATGTCATAGATTTTTATTATAGACTAGCTAAACAACAGAAAAGGGAAAGAATGGTTGCTAGATCTCATAACTTTCATGCAAAATTTGCTGCACACATTGAACCGAATGTACAACCTGCTGTTTTTAGTCAAAAGCAGTCAAAGTTTACCTCTGGACCTTCTGTTTTTGCCTCCGGAGCTACTGATTTTTGTGCTACACAAGTAACACCTTATAGGTCAGTAGTCAAGAATAAAAAATCTCAAACTTTGACTCATAAACCTGCTGTTTTGTCTCAGCTTTCGCGTGTTCTTCCTGCTGCACGTCACGTGACTCAGTACTGGATTCCTAAATGCCTTTTGACTAACCCCAGTATTGAGTCATCGACGTATTGTGCTTTTATGTAGGTTACACGTTTGAGGAAGGAGAACATTTGGATTGTGGATTCATGTTGCTCACGCCACATGACCGGTAACAAAGATTGGTTCTCCCTCTCTTTTGTGTCACGTGTAGAGAATGTTACTTTTGTTGATAATTCTTCAACTCCTATAATTGCTAAGGGTTCGGTTAGAGTAATGATCACTACACTTTGAAGGATGTGGCACTTGTCAAAAATTTGAAATACAACTTGCTTTCTGTTGCACAATTGCTAGATGAAAATCTAGAAATTATTTTCAATAAAAACTGCTGCAAAGTTGTAGGTTCAAATAGTGAGCTTATTTTTAACATGTCTTGGTTTGGAGGAGTTTATAAAGCTGATTGTGATATATCTTCCTCTAAGCATAGGTGTGTAGTTGCTAATGATTCAAAGGACTTATATTTTTGGCATCGTAGACTTTGTCATGTAGGCTTTGATCACCTAACGCGTGTTAGTGCTCTTGATTGCATACGTGGGCTGCCGAAGCTTAAAGGGGACAAAGAAATTGTGTGCTCTTCTTGTAGACATGCTAACATGGTTGCAGGTTCACATACTCCTCTCACAATGATCATGACAACTGAACCATGTCAAATTTTGCATCTTGACACCATAGGAGCTTCACGTGTTCTATCCTTCAGAGGTAAATGGTATGTTCTTGTGATTGTTGATGATTATTCTAGATGCTCTTGGGTTTACTTGGCGTCTAAGAATGAAGTTTTTAGTCACTTTAGAAATTTATTTCTTAGATTATCAATTGATCACCCAGGATCATTAAAAGCAATTAGAAGTGATAATGGAACTGAATTTAAAAATCAATCTTTTGATCACTTTTGTGCTGAAAATAGAATAGATCATCAATTCTCTTCACCATATGTACCTCAACAAAACGGTGTTGTAGAAAGAAAGAACAAAACCTTAGTTGAGATGGCTAGGACTATGCTTGATGAATATCAAACTCCTAGGAAATTTTGGGCTGATGCGTTAGCAACCGCTTGTTATATCTCAAATCGTGTTTTCTTGCGTGCTAAGCTAGGTAAAACACCATATGAGCTCCAGTTTGGACATAGGCCTAGTGTTACACACTTTCGGGTCTTTGGTTGCAAATGCTTTGTTAAGAAACATGGTAATCTTGTTAAATTTGAACCTAGATCCATTGATGGCATGTTTGTTGGTTATCCATCTCATACTAGAGGCTACCGTGTGCTTTTACTTGACACTAACAAAATTGTGGAGACTTGTGAAGTGTCTTTTGAGGAATCTAGCCCAGGTACAAGCTCAAACATTGCAGGTCTAGATCCATATCCGCAGGAGGAGAGCATTTTCATTGAAGATGAGGAAGAATTGGAGTTGCTGCCAGAAAATTCAGCAGCTAAAGACTTTGGTTTAGCTCTGGATGTTAATTCTCAACCAGTACCGACAACCATCAATGCTGATTCAAATCATCCTCAAGCCACAAGCTCATAGATTTGTGATGAACATGAAGAAGAAGAAGCTTGTGAGACATCTGTTCCCCTACGGTTTTGCAAAGACCATCCCCCACAACAGATGATTGGAAGCTTGCACGAACGAGTCACACAGTCCAAGTTTTGCGATCCAAACTCTCATGCTCATTCTGCTTTTGTTGCTTCTTTTGAACCCAAAGATATATCACACGCACTCACTAATGAATCTTGGATTATTGCCATGCAAGAAGAGTTAGAAAATTTTGAAAGAAATAATGTTTGGAAACTTGTACCTCCACCTCAAGTTCACACTTTAATTGGAACTAAATGGGTATTTAAAAATAAACAAAGTGAGGATGGGGTTGTGGTTAGGAATAAGGCTAGGTTGGTTGCTCAAGGTTTCACTCAAGTTGAAGGTCTAGATTTTGATGAAACTTTTGCTCCTGTCGCTAGATTAGAAGCCATAAGAGTTTTGTTAGCTTTTGCAGCATCTAAAGGTTTTAAGCTATATCAAATGGATGTTAAAAGTGCTTTTTTTAATGGCTACATAGATGAGGAGGTTTATGTCAAACAACCACCGGGTTTTGAAAATCCAGATTTTCCTAATCATGTTTACAAACTGTCCAAAGCCTTATACGGTCTCAAACAAGCCCCTAGAGCATGGTATGATAGGTTAAAAACATTCTTACTTGAAAAGGGGTTTACCATGGGCAAGGTTGATAAAACTCTTTTTGTGCTTAAACATGGCAATGACTCATTATTCGTTCAAGTGTATGTGGATGATATTATCTTTGGTTGTGCTTCTCATGATCTTGTGTCCAAGTTTTCAGCAATGATGAGTTTAGAATTTGAAATGAGTATGATGAGTGAACTTACCTACTTTTTGGGGCTGCAAATCAAGCAAACCAAGGAGGGTACCTTTGTGCATCAAACGAAGTATACCAAAGACCTCCTAAAAGGCGCTTCAACATGGACAAAAGCAAGCCTCTTCGGACACCAATGGGAACAGCAACAACACTTGAGCTTGATGAACATGGTGAATCTGTGAATCAAAAAGAATATAGAAGCATGATCGGAGCACTTTTGTACCTCACGACATCAAGACCAGACATACAATTCAGCGTATGTATTTGTGCACGGTTTCAAGCTTCCCCACGTGTTTCACATCGTCAAGCCGTCAAAAGGATTCTCAGGTACTTACATGGAACCAAAGAATTTGGCATTTTTCTTCCTTCTTCCTCAACCGTTACTTTGAAAGCTTTTTCGGATGCTGATTTTGGGGGTTGTGGGATTGATAGGAAAAGTACTTCCGATGCTTGTCATTTTCTTGTTAATTCTCTTGTTGTTTGGTCCTCTAGAAAACAAAATTCAGTTGCACAATCCACAGCCGATTCTGAATATGTAGCTGCTGCTAGTGCTTGTTCACAAATTCTTTGGATTATTCAAACACTTAAGGACTATGGGGTTGATCTAGATAGTGTTCCACTGTTTTGTGATAACACTAGTGCCATTTGCATTGCTAAAAACCCCGTGCAACATTCTAGAACTAAGCACATTGACATTAGGTATCACTTTCTCAGAGATAATGTTGAAAAAGGAAACATTGTGCTTCACCATGTAGATACCGAACAACAATTGGCTGACATTTTTACAAAACCTTTGGATTTCACTTGTTTTTGTTACATTCGTAGTGAAATAGGGGTTATGCTTCCTCATGGCTTAAATTGAGGGGGAGTTTTTGAAACTTTGGAAGTCTATGTGTGAATCTGAAATTAAAATAATATGAGCATAGTATTTCATACATATATGACTTTGTGATTCCTTTTACATGCTGAAAGTTCTTACTACATTACTTGTGTTATACATTTTGTAGTTTTTGCCATGTCTAGTAATTGGAATAATTACTTGCACTAAATCTGGTCATGGTCGAACTTTCTTGCTGTTTTGAACTTGTTGCATGCTCACAAATGCTTTTAATCATAAAGAATTAATCAAGTAATCAACTCACATGTTGAGTTTTTATGAACAAATATAAATTGAGAAAAGATCAAGAGAATATGCATGCATCGCACTTCTTCTTTTGAGATGGCTTATCATTGCACTTAGATATGAACTTGGAAGAAGTTGTGTATGACTAAAACCATGTCCTTAAGCTTCTGATTGTCAAATGACATAGGCTTGGCTTGGTTGGTTAGAATAAGGCAGATGCACATATAATCTCTTGCAAATATCATATGATCTAAATTTATGCTTTGAAAAATAATATAATGCAGCAACTAGTGTCATGCTTTCAGGTTTTGAAATAGTTAAGTTTGTGAGATCATGAATTGATTAAATTGAAAATTACATTTGATCTCTAGCATGGCTTACACTACTTTATGTATTTCATTGATGTGATAATGTAAGGTACTTGATAGTATGACTTGGATGAGCTTTGTTTATATGTATATGTTATAATATGCTCATAACAACTAAAGGGGGAGAGATAATTTGTTTATATGTTCATGACTTGCTGAATACATTGTCAAAGGGGGAGAGATAAGCATGAAGAGAAAGAGAATATGTGCATAAGGAGAGATAATAAAGGTGGAGAGATAATATGGGATAATTTTTCTTCTCATTTTACTTTTGATTTACAAAGGGGGAGAAATTGTCTTCAAAACTTTTATGTGAATAAGCCAATGTTCGGATTTTAAATGGTGTTGCCAATGCATTCATCAAGGGGGAGATTGTAAGACCTATGTGTGCTGAATACATTGGCTTGTAGTGAATACACTTGGCTTTGATGATAAAAGCTTTGAATATCACAAAAACACCTTTTTATCAAGGTCCGACTCTAGCTCCGAGCTACAGCAAGGTCCGATGGTAGGTTCGGCTTGTTTTGGGTAGCTCTGGCTATGTTTGAAGCTAGGTCCGACTTCTTGGTAAGGTCCGACTAGCTTTGGTTAGCTCTGGTGAGCTTTATCTTTAGCTCCGGCGTGTCTTTGATAGCTCTGACATATATTTGATAGCTCCAGAATGCTTTTGCTAAGCTCCGACGTACTTTGTCTAGCTCCGGTTTGGGTTGACTAGTTTTGACTAGTTTTTGGTAAGCTCCGATACTAGGATCTACTAGTTTTGGTAAGCTCCGATAGGTGCTTCATTGTACTAGTTTTGGTAAGCTCCGGCTCAAGCTCCGGCTTGCTGTGGGATGGTCCGGAACTTGACCGCAATACTTCTGCTTTTCATTTGCAAAGTTTTTAACTTGTTTTATATTATCGGAAAGATTGCTTAGTATTCATTTGCTAAGTTATTGGTGTGTTTTGGTTGATATGGATGATTTTGTTTTGATATGCTTTGCAACATGGTTATGTGAGGTGCTCACGTAAGGTGTTGTGTTCGGAACTAACTTGAGTCAAGTCGAGGACTTGGGCTTGTATGGATTGGTTGTTCATTCATGTGCAGGTGTTGCTTGAGTTCAAGACATTGCTGGTGACAGGATCCATTGGACTAGTCTCAGGGAGGAGATGAGGTTCCAACAACCAAGTTTGGGAGGAATTGTTGTTGAGCTTATCAGGAGGTTGCGCAACAAGTTTGGATCAAGAACAATGCATATGAAGGTATCATGGACGTCTTTGGAAGATGTTTGCATGTGTGCAAGGAGTGCATGGACGTGGCTACATGGTTCCGAGACATGATGAAGAGATGTGGACGTAAAGAATTGGTCGGAAAGGTCCAACCGACTAGGTTATGGACTCAGGCTGCGGCTGAGTCAGGTTTGACTCAAATATGGAAAGATTTGAGTCTGTTATTATAGGATTTCGTGTGGGTCATGAATTTGAGTTGTTTAGGAATGTGGGATACGTTCCTAAGGTGTTTGGAAGTCTTAAGATTGCTTCTATCTGGGTATAGAAGAATCTTGAGCAGTTATGGAAAGTTATGATTCGTGATCTGAGTAGGATTAGAGTCCTAGTTGATATTGGGTTGGCCTAAGGGCTGGTTATATAAGAAAGGGAGCACAGAGCTCGTGGTGGACGACTTTGGGGCTGTTCCTCTTGTGTTCTATTGAATAAAATTCGAAGTTTGAAGGAACTTTTGTGCCTTGTTCGTCAGACTTGTTCCAGACAAGTTTTACTCGTCGAGTTTCTGGACAGCACTATCTTTCGTCGGTGGTTTTATCATAACTCGAGTTTTAAATATCCAATTGATGTGATTCCTTTTGGGTTGTCTTCACAACTTGATTTTCTATCATATGTAAAAATCTCACGATCATTGGATTTGTGGTCTATGATCTACACGAGTTTCTTTGCGGCGTTTCAGAACTGTTTTTTCTCGGGTAGGACAGATTGACCATTGTTTGATCTTTCGATCATAACATGAGTTTTTCTCAACGGATTTGAGTGATTCTTTTTGTGTTGTCTTCGTGACTTGATTCTCTCTGATATCTATCACTTTTGTTATGGTGAAACACGTTTAGATTAGTCTCACACACGATTTATTTAACAGATCATTTTTCTGCCGAAAGGGTTTGGGGTTTAATTGTTTCTGCTGCGTAAGATTTTTAAATCTACCATTCACCACCCCCTCTGGTAGCTTTTCACGTGCTCTTCGATCCTACAGCTTGCCTTGGGTTCACGGTACGAAGATAAGGGCAGCAATTTGCATTGCGGTGGCACATGCATGACGCCGTGTCGCTCGGTAACAAAAAGGCAGAGGCGGTTCAGTTTTGGAGAGGCTTACAGGTGGGCCCCACAACACTACCCTCCCTCATTCTTCTTTCCAATTTCAAATAGAGCAAGAAAACATGCTTCAAAAATATTCAACTTTGGCCAATGACTAAATAAAATGTGAAGAATTTTATGGTGCAATCAGATTTTAGAACTGAGCAAGTTTAATTTTTAACTCGGGTTTGAATTTGAATTCAAGCGGTGATAATTGATTCAACGAAATAAATAGTAATTTAGGTTCAAAAATCCTGAATCTTTGAAGTTGACCTTTCTGAACCATAAGGGACCTTAGGAAAAAATTGTAGTTGATTTGGACAAGGTTAAGTACAAAGTTTAAATTTGAAGTCGACTTTGATTAAACTCTCAGTACGTGTCCAATAAATGGAAAACGTGCTTCAAAATTTTTTGAAATTTACCGAGATTCAAATTGGAATATTAGAAGGTCATGGAAAAACTTACAGCCTTAGATTTGAATTTTTTTGAATGTCCCATTTTAGGGTTGGAATAATTTCTTTTTCTTTCTCTATATTTTGTTTTCTTTTCTCCTTCCATTTTTTCATTGAAAATGTGAATACTTGGAAATTAAGGATTTTACACCTTAAGTTCCAATATACATTAGCAACCATGTTCTATATGTAAAATTTTAACAAGTTCCTATTTTTAGTGAACATTGGTTAACTCATATGGTTCATGTGAATTTGGATTTCCAAGTCCACTTTCAAAATTTTTAAGTTCGCATTTTTGCGTTTTTGTTCTTCCGAAAAGCGGGCTTCTACAGGCGCCACGTGTCCAGAAGGCCCGGTCCCCTCTACCTCAGATATGGGGTCTGGAATATCCACGTGGACCCCAAGGGAGAATCCAGCACCCCCTTGAAGACAAGCTCCCAAGCAGCCACGTGCCCAATAGGGCGGGATCCCCCTCCTCCCTGGGAGAGTGCCCCGGTGCTGCCAAGTTGTTCAAGGCACCTGACAAGCCACCTCACGTACAGACGGGCTTCGGCTCCACCACGTGTCCCGCGGTCCTGGATCCCCTGCTGTACTAAGGCATGGGATACGGGGCTGCCACGTGGTCTGCAGATTGGGACCCGACCTCCCCCGCAGAGGCTAGTTCCCGAACAGCCACGTACCATGCAACTTGGTCCTGATGCTGGGTTGCAGTAGTTAAGAGGACGGTTCGCCTTGTCTAAGTCAAGCATTGAAGACTCGTGTCTTCCCCAGGCACATGACTCGGCGCACACCTATTTTCAGGTACCGCTGCGCCAATCGCATCACAATGAAGATGCCGCAGGCCTACCCCGCTCCACCAAGTGGGTATCTTATGGTGAGAAGACCGTTGGACGGAACATTCCCTACCGTCATCAACGACTACACATGGGACACTAGCAATTGAGGCGGCAAGATGGCGAGTCTTCAAGCCGCGGTCCGAGGAGGCTTTGCAATATATCTTTAGGATAAGATCACCCCGTGGCCACCTTTGGGCTCTGAACCCCACTTGTAACGCGTCTGGCCTTGTCTATAAAAGGACTAGACCTCCACCGTTACAAAGGATCCTCAATCTACGCATTCACACACTATACACCAGTAATACAACCTCATGTGGAGTATGGTGTACGCTTTTGCGGCCTGAACTACGTAAAAAACACAGTATCACACTCTCATAAGTGTGATTACTCAATAGAAAAGTAAGCCCTGCCGATTAAAGAACCTCCGCGGCTGCCCCATAGCAGATCTAGGGGAAGTATCTCATTAACACTTTGACATTTTCGCGCCAGGAAGGGCCTTTTCCCTGAAAAAAGTAGTTTCGCTTTCACCACAACGGTGTCCATAAAGCCCGTGGATGGCGGTTTCCAAGGTCGCCTTTCGGTGAAAAGATCCATCGTCCGAGCAGCGCATTCTAGTCCATCACACCCCTGCACAGATGCAATTGGAAAGGGCGGCGCATCTGGGCACATCCTGGCCAAGTCAGCGCCCCTGGAGTGGCCGGCTGCTAGTCTAGAGAGTGCTCTGGCAGCGACGAGAGCCCTTCTCCACCACCCACCGTCCTTGAACGCTTCCCAAGGAGCGCCTCAGCAGTTGGTCCAAGACATCGACCACTTCGTCATTGCGGCCATCAACTCCCCCAACAGAGGGAGGTGTCATGTGTCCCTCTGGTGCACGCCATCCATCGACCATAGCACCATCAAATCCCCAGGCAGATCCATCAAACCACCAGGCTTGCTAGCCCTTGTCAGATCCCCACGGAGGACTTGAGGGTCGAGCTTGACCATCGTCAAGCTCGGATAGATGGTTGTGTCATCATCAAGTGGCAACAAGAGAGACGGTTCTATCTTGACGCCGAGTACGGCTCTCAAGGGCCTGAGCAAGAGGAGTCCTCCGCCCGAGGAGCACAATCCGTCCGTCGCTGCCGTCTCGCCAGGATTATATGGGGTCGACCACCCCCCTACAACATTCTGCACAGTAGGTGCCACAGCTACAGTACTTGGCTCAGCCGGCACCACAGAAGCAGGCTCAGCAGTAGCCGCATGCTCTGCAGCAAATCCCTCTGCGGTATGCTATTCCATACACCTCCCCAACGAAGCCCACCGGAGGGTGCATGGCCTTGTTGCCATACCTCCGCCTCATGATGTGGTCGCGCAAGTTCTGACCACACCTGCCAGAGAAGCTTGACAGGAGCATCCACCCAGCCGAGCTCCTATAGATCTACACTACGACACTCCTTGCTGCAGGAGCGGATTAGCCCGTCCTGGTGAACTACTTGCCCGTCGCCCTGATTGGCTCAGCCCGGTCATGGCTGATGAATGTGCCCGAGGGGTCCATAACCTCTTGGGACGAGCTCTACCAGTAGTTCACGTCGAACGTCGGCAGCTCCTACACATGCCCTAGCACCGAGCTCAACCTCCATGTCGTGCACCAGTCAGCCAAGGTGATGTTGCAATCATTCATTTAGCGATTCTCCTAGGTACACAACTCCATCCCCAACATCCCGAATGCTTCTGTCATTGTGGCATTTTGGCGTGGAGTGCATGACAGGAAGATGCTCGAGAAGCTAGCCACACACAACGTGCATGATGTCTCCAAGCCCTTCTCTATCGCTGACCGCTGCACCACGGTGGCAGAAGGTCGTGACTAGCACACCCAGCCTGCCCCGGGAGTGGGCGGAGTCTGCTAGACCGGCGAAGGTGCCTTTACCACCCGTAGCAATAAAAAGAAGAACAAGAACTGTGGTGTTAGCGAGAACAAGCCGCTGCATGGGTCACCCGTCGCTGCAGCAGTGGCGACCAGTGGCGGAAGTCCCCCACGCTCCGACAAACACCCACATAAGCCACCTGCAACTGACGACGGTGTTGAGCCCTGACCAGTGCACAAGACTTGCGACTACACCGTGAGCGAGTGTCGAGAGATAAAAAGATGCGTCGAGCGATACCAAGTGCAGGCATAGCAGCGTCCTGACAGCGCCGCCTTCAGCCAAAGGGAATCTAAGCAGAAGGTCGACCCCAAGTTCGATGATGACGAGGAGATGGAGTACCAGAAGTAGGAAAGGGTTTTCAAGAAGGTCCACCAAGACGAGGATTCTAACGCCAGCAGCGAACACGAAGGTCGCAAGACTCTCCACATCATCTTCGGAGGGTCTTGAGATCCCGCGTCCCAGAATGTGGTCAAGACCCTGCGCGGAGCAGTGGCTTCGATAGCCCCTGCCCCTGCTCCGACGCTGAACCACAAGTGGAAGGAGACGCCAATCAGCTTTGAAGGCTCCAACTGCCCCAAGAACATGGCAGGACATGAGATCTTGCCTCTCTTGGTCTCCCCAACCATTGCTAATGTCAAGCTCCACTATGTCTCGATAGATGGCGGGGCCAGCCTCAAACTCATCAGCTGTGCGATCGTCGACCAGCTGCAGATCTTAGTGTCCAAGCTCACCCCCCTCGATCCCTTCTCGGGGGTGGGTTCAGGAAACATCATCCTGTACAACAACATCAACCTCCGGGTGACCTTTGGGACACTCGACAACTACAGGATTGAGAGGAGCCTATTCAACATCGTGGACGTCAGCCTCCCCTTCAACGCCATCATCGGCAGGCCTGCCCCATACCGATTCATAGCCGTAGCCCACTACAGCTACCTTTTCCTGAAGATGCCAAACCCCTCCTGTGTCATCAGGATCCACGGAGACCGCACTGTTGCAGTGTTAGCCTTGGAAAGGCTCCAAGCCCTCACAGCAGACCTAGCACCAGCCAAGGGCGATGCTAGACCATGTCAGCCTCTGCCAAGCTCATGCAAGAGCGGCTCATCTATTGCACCCCATCTGCAGCCTTCCGATAGCACTGATGCTCCCGTTAAAGCTACCAAGATCAGTTTCAGCTCTGCTCAGACATCTCGCAAGGCGAGGGGCCAGGGCAGAAAGTCAGGGTGCCCGCTCATTTCCCCACTGATAGCTATCGATGAAGTTGCGCAACCGTCACAGCTATCCTCAGAGCTCTAAGCACCCCTATATGTTAATATTAGCTTAGTAGGACAGTGTAAAGGTTTTCATAGAGGTTAGGAGTAGCATTTAGGACAACCAAGCTCTGGGAGGGTCAGGTCCAGGCGCAGTCGGCTTAACCTGGTCCTGAACCCTAAGCCTGTGCACCCTCCTCCCTCAGCATTCAGAAGCAAGAAATTGCCCTCTTTTGTAGATGTCTGTCTCCTCCTATGAATATCGATATAAAAGCATTGTCTTACTTCATGTTTCCCTAACAATGTTCATTTAATTATGCACTAATCTTATGATCAACCATGCTAGACTCATTTACTTTATGTTGCTTTCATATACACGGTTGTACACTCTATATCTCACACTTGTTGGAGTCGTGCAATCCTATTGCAAGCGGGCTTGCTTGAGGTACCTACAATGTGTGAGGGGTTCTCACGGCTGCCCCCATCCTTGTAGTTTTGTGAAGCCGAAGGGCCTCCCAGGAAAGGCCTAAGCCAAGTCGGAGGTCTAGGGCGTGTGAACTGCATGCCTAGTCATGTAACCTAAGCACGCACACCCTGCCTCTCAGCGCTGCAGTCGAGTACTAGGGGCTGAAATGATCGCACCCTAAGGACGGTGGGAGACGGACCCCGAAGCACTAATGCATTGAATTACCCAAGCCCCGTGTGTCAGCTTAGGACAGTATGACATGACAAAGCTAAGGAAGAGGAACAGGTAAAACCAGCGAGCAAACTAGTCCCTCCTTTATCATGTGTGCAGGACAACCAGCTCTGGCCCATCCAAGGGGCCTGCCTTTAACGTTTCTATGATGATGGTAGGCAACGCCGGAGCATCCAGCTCTGGCACCTCCTAGGAGGCCTGTCATTGACGACTCTATGATGATGGTGGGTGACGCTAGGGCAGCCAGCTCTTGCACCACCCAAGGGGCCTGCCGTCGACGTCCAAGCATGTTGATGACAGCAAAGAGCACTGATAAGTATGTACACTCTCTTGCCTTTCTCATGTTGCTAACAGGGCTCTCTTGTAGTGGCCTATACACCAGGGGCCTACTATTGAAGTGCTACACATCAGCGGTGGACGAAGCCGGAGCAACTAGCTCCGGCACCATCTAAGGGCCTACCGTCGACGTCTCAATGATGATTGTGGGCGACATCGGAGCAGCCAGCTCCGGCACCACCCAAGGGGCTTGCCGTCAAAGTCCCAGCATGTTGACGACAACAACAAGTGCTGATAAGTGAGTACACTCTTCTGCCCTGCTCTTGTTGCTAACATGGTTCTCTTGTGGGAGCCAGTACACTAGGGGCCTACCGTCGAAGTGCTACACATCGATGGTGGACGATGCTGGAGTAGCCAGCGACGACACCTCCCAGGGGGCCTTCTGTCGATGACTCAATGACGATGGTGGACGATGACAGAGCAGCCAGCTCCAGCACCTCCCAGGGGGCCTGCCGTCGATGACTCAATGATGATGGTAGGCGATGTCAGAGCAGCCAGCTCTGGAACCTCCCAGGGGGCCTGTCATCGACAACTCTACAATGGTGGTGGCAATGCCAGAGCAACCAGCTCCGGCACCATCCAAGGGGCTTGCCGTCGACGTCTCAACGACAATGGTGGGAAACGTCAGAGCAGCTAGCTTCGGCACCACCCAAGGGGCCTGCCGTCGATGTCTCAAAGACTATGGTGGGTGTCGTCAGAGCAGCCAACTCCGGCACCTCCCAGAGGGCCTGCCGTAAATGTTTCTACGACGATGGTGGGCGACGCCAGAGCATCAAGCTCTGGCACCACCCAAGGGGACTGCCGTTGACATATCTAGGACGATGGTGGGCGACGCCGGAGCATCCACCTCCGGTACCACCCAAGGGGCCTGTCGTCGATGTCCCAGCATGTTCACGACAGCAACAAGCACTGATAAGTGAGTACACTCTCCTGTCCTACTCTTGTTGCTAACAGGGTTCTCTTGTGGTAGCTTGTACACCAGGGTTCTACTGTCGAAGTGCTACACATCGGTGGTGGAGACACAAGAGCAACCGGCTCTAGCACCATCTAAGGGGCCTACCATCGACGTATCAACGATGATGGCGGGCGACGCCAGAGCAGCCACCTCCGGCACCACCCAAGGGGCCTGCCGTCGACGTCCCAGCATGTTGACGATAGCAACAAGCGCTGATAAGTGAGTACACTCTCCTGCCCAGCTTTTTTTTGCTAAAAGTGTTCTCTTGTGTTAGCCTATACACCAGGGGCCTACCGTCGAAGTGATACACATCGCTCTGGCACCACTTTGGGGGCCTGCCATCAACGACTCAACGATGATGGTGGGCGATGCTGGAGCAGCCAGCTCCGGCACCTCCCAGGGGGCCTGCCATCGACGACTCAACGATGATGGTAGGCGACACCGGAGCAGCTAGCTCTAGCACCTTCGAGGGGGCTTGCCGTCAATGACTCTACAACGATGGTGGTGATGTCGGAGCAACAGCCTCGGGCACCACCAAGGGGCCTGCTGTCGTTGTCTCAACGATGACGGTGGGTGACGTCGGAGCAGCCAGCTCCGACAACACCCAAGGGGCACGCCGTCGACATATCAACAACGATGGTGGGTGATGCCAGAGCATCCAGCTCTGGCACCATCCAGGGGGCCCGCCATTGACTTTTCTATGATGATGGTGTGCGACATGGGAACAGGCACCTCCGACACCACCCAAGGGGCCCCTGTTGATGTTTCTATGATGATGGTGAGTGACGCCAGTGCAGCCACCTCTGGCACCACCAAAGGGGCCTGCCATCGACGTCCCAGCATGTTGATGACAACAACAAGAGCTGGTAAGTGAGTACCATCTCCTTCCCTACTCTTGTTGCTGACAGTGTTCCCTTATGGTAGCCTATACACCAGGGGCCTACCGTCGAAGTGCTACACATTAGTGGTGGATGACGCTAGAGCAGCCAGCTTCAGCACCTCCTAGGGTCCTGCTGTTGATGACTCAACAACGATGCTGGGTGACGCCAGAGCAGCCAGCTCGGGCATCTCCCAGGGGGCCTGCTGTCGACGACTGAATGATGATGGTGGGCGACGGTAGAGAAGCCAACTCCGGCACCTCCAAGGGGGCCTTCCTTCGACGACTCTACGATGATGGTGGGCAACACCAGAGCAGCCAGCTCTAACACCACCCAAGGGACCTTCTGTTGACATCTCAACAACGATGGTGTGCGACACTAGAGTAGCCATCTCCGGCACCACCCAAGGGG
This sequence comes from Tuctoria greenei, assembly GCA_036927565.1. NCBI lineage: Eukaryota > Viridiplantae > Streptophyta > Magnoliopsida > Poales > Poaceae > Tuctoria > Tuctoria greenei. The sequence goes on from JAYESD010000006.1 coordinate 115,852,022, forward strand.
CATGCCGTCGATGTCTTAATGATGATGGTGGGCGATGCCAGAGCATCCAGCTTCGGCACCTCCCAGGGGGCCTGCCATTGACGTTTCAACGATAATGGTGAGGGACACTGGAGCAGACATCTTCGACACCTCCAAGGGGGCTTGCCGTCGATGACTCAACGACGATGGTGGGCGACACTGGAGAAGCCAGCTCTGGCACCTCCCAGGGGCCTACCGTCAACACTCCTACTGAAACAAAGCTTGGTGCCTCTAGAGGGACCCCACCCAGGTCACCTTCTCAAACTCCCCCGCTCCACTGGGGGGCCATCAAAGACATCCTGCGATCAAGTGGTAGGCATGCCCAGCCACCAGACCACATCTACTAGGGGGCCTCTAAGGGGGTTGCATAGGCAGGACGTCAACTGACAACAAATCGTCCATGTTAACTATTCAATCGTTGGTCCCTCAAAAGCTAACGAACTTGACAAAAGATCTTCAAGCCCCTACGCAGCTAAGGACTCGGGGCAATAGTTTGAGAAGCACAAGACAAGAAAAGAAACCAAACACAAAGTAAAATTCATTGAAGAGTTCTTGCAGAGGGGCAAACCCCGAATACAAAGAAGAGTTGCCAGCTTCAATCCCTGGCGAATTGCACGACAACATGTTTGACGGCATCCTTGACCTGCACTACTGCAGTCTCCTTGCGCTCCCTGACGGGGCCTTCGAAAACTAGATCCATTGGCATCTCAGGGTACCGACTTTGGTAGCACAACTGAACATGGGATGCTACTATCTCTGTTACCACTCTACCCTTGGCTTCTAGACACGGGGTTAGTTGATGCTCCTGCAGGTCGAGCTCCCAGGCGTGATCCTCCAAAGACTTCTCCCGAGACCGAACATCAAGCTCCAGCAAGAAGAGTTCTTGGCCCCCGGATAGGTGCTGCTCCCAGTCTCACGCCAAATTGCTGTCCCGAAGCTCATGGTCTTCGACGCGAGACTGCAGCCTATCCTGATCTTCCTCAGCCCGACTCATCGTCGCCTAGGTCGTCTCCTCTTGCTCGGCAACAGCGACCTCCCGCTCGGCAACAGTGCCCTCGCGGCGACCTAGGGCCTCCCGACCCTCTTCAAGGGAACACAGAATGGAATCAGCCGTGTCATTGCTGGCCTTGGCATTGACGAGAATCTTCTAAGACCTGGCGTCCATGGCCTTCACCAAGCTGTGCCTGAACTTCAGCTCGTCACTCTCCTTCTTATACCTCGCCTTCGCCTCGGCTGTTCACGACTATTATAAACCAATTTCACCCATCAATATAACTCAATTATGTGAAGGAATTGTCATTTCATGCACACATCACCTTTCTATTTAACCTATTTCCACATTTCTTGGAGAAAGTAGTGCATGCAGGGATTCTATGCAGAAATAAAGTGAAACAAGGGGATGGATCCTATAAAATATCATTCCATCCAATCAAGCGATGACATGTGGCACCACATGGATCAAATGGCCAACAAACAGAAGTATTCAGGGCCATCCAATAGTGTAGCACCCATATAAAGAAATGGGACCCACCTGGCAGAGGCTTGGAGGAAGCACAACCCCAACGGGGCCAAGACCGGGTCGGTCGAGCCCCCTAGTCGGCCGACTTGTTCTTGCCCCCAAACACTGTCAAACAACACGTGTTGGCTCCTCCCAGCTTGAAGAGGTCATGGGTAACTGTTTCGCACGCTTTTGGTTTCAGGCACCGACCCTTCTGCAAGTTAAAAATAGGACCCCTCACTTCAACACGCACCACTTGAGTATTCATCCTTTGTATCCACTACTCTCCATAGGTTTAGAGGAGTATAGGCTGTAGAGATAAGAGTCTCTAGTCCATGATCCATGTAGGAGAGGAGTAGAAGGAGTCTCTTCCCAATTGGGAAAGGTATGCCTTCCATATTCCTATTTGTATTTGTGACTTTATTCATAATAAAGGTGATATCTTTAGTCTTCCATTGTTCATATACTTGGATGAAGCACTTTTTGTTTGATTGTGGATTCCATGTAGGTGGTAGGAGTAGTATTTATGATTGCGCTATACCATCCTCATTACATAATCATAAACACTATAAACCTCCACTATAGTCTAATTAGCTATGATATGACTATGTTAATATGAATCACTTATGCTATGAATTAACATTGGTTCAACAATGATTTAGTTCATTGCCTTAGGATGGCTTGTGCCTAGGCTCCTAAGGTAATTATTTAATATGCTAGCATGGTGCTAGGATAGAGAGTAGCATTGAATGTCTCGTAGACCCACAGATTGAAGAGGTAGGCAGTAGGTTGTGACAGCCCTATCCTTTGTAATCCTCCACGTTCAGCTATGCCACATGCTCTTGGCGTGGTTTCCTAGTGTTGCTAGGGGTAAACCCATACCCGATGTGTTAATCCACTTAGCCTTATAATTCATAATTAACGTAATCATTAGTAACTATCTTAGGCCATGTATATATACATTAGAAGCATAGTAGGAGTCTCTACATAACTCTTAGCCTAGTTCCTATCACATCATTTATCCCCTTAGGATATAATGCTCTTGTGTGTGTCACACTACCTCAACTTATCATTAAACCCATCATTGCTAGAATCCCTACCTACGCCAACCTAACTTTTCACTTGATGATTGTCTTACTTCCATCTAGCCTTCCTTTGGGAAAATATAAATCACACCCTTTGGGAATACTCTTTAAAAAGGGAAATTCTATGTGGGGACCGGAGTCCACACTTTACAGGAATTGCATTGGGTGGTGCCGTGCGATGCGACACCCAACATCACACATGTAAAGGAACAAGTATTACATAAATCATTTGCTGAAATTTACAAAGATGTTCAGTTTACAAATAGTTTATATAAAAATAAACTACAGCGGAAGATAAGATTACAACTCTCGTATATAAGTCTAATAAGCAAAAGCAAAGCCACCCAACCCACGGACGCTCCTCACTAGCCACGAAGATAAAACAGCAGTGGCATGGTTCCCACATGAGTATATCACTCGGAGAGTCCCGAGTCTCATCGGACAAACATAAGCATAGGCACAGAGGTTAGTACCTGCAAAACAACTGATATAGCAACCGTGGGCATGAATGCTCAGCAATACTTGACCATCTCACTAAACATGAAACTCTAAATGAGGGTAAAGATATAAACATAGGATGACAGATTGGCATAATGGACTCGCCTAAATGTTGGTCCTTATTTTCAGATTTATAGCAGCAGCTTAAACCTTGTGCAGGACAACATCGTAACTCCACAATCAAACAAGAAACTCTTCAACACGATGCTGCATGCACAAGGTGGAAAATAATTTAGTGAGCACTATACTAATACATACAACATAGCAATACAAAGATAATATAATGTTCATAACAGCAGCAATTAATTCTCATCTCAAGTGCAAGTATTACTACATCACAACTCAGTGAACAAATGGTACATATATCCACGAGGGACGGTGATTCGAATCAATGATACCCGGAATACACGACACGTATGCCCATACTGGAAGTCACGTACATGCACTCCACGGACGTCGTACGCAGCCACCTTTCTCAAGTTCCGCCCAAGTTGAATCGAATCAATCCTCTAGGATAGTATTCCCACTCACTGTGCACCCTTCCGCTGTGAAGATGTCGTGAGCGAGTTTCGTCTACTGTGCTGCGGCCGAAAGCCTGAGGTGATCGAAATAGTCTCAACAAAATCTTCCCAAGGTACATCGGTTTCCTGGACCCTATATATCCAGTATGACTCCGATACAGCCCATACTTGCTCAACAAAGCAGCATACGGATTGGTCCTTAATCAACACAGGAAGGGCTACGCACCCAAGACAACGTCTTGCTGCATCCTACGCCCCTGCCTGGTCTCATATTCAGATTACTACTCCATTTCATTGAACCAATCCCGTGTGAAAATGTCCTAGCCATGCGAGTAGATTCCAACTGCTCGACTTCTACCGAATCCTATACAATATTTAGCATATCATTATCTACACGGTGCCTTAACAACAACCCAAATACTTTATGGGCTGATCTTGTCATGCAAGTGGATTTTCAATCACCTTAGCCCTAATGCACATAACTCACCCTAGACATAGGTGATACAAATCAAAATTTTGTAATAGCGCTTAAATGCAAACCGGGGCTTGCCGGGATGTGAGACGGTAGCAAAGTTAATCTCCATGGGGATGACTTCAAGGAGCTTCAGGGTCCTCTTGAGCTCGGCAACTAATTGATATGCAAAGAATTATGCAAGTTAATCAATACCGGTATAATGTTATAGCTCGAAGGAAAGACATTTAAGTATATGAATTTAAGCCTAATGGTTCTGGAAATTTTACAGGAGACACTAGGTACTATGGGTGAGGTTCTTGCCAAAATTGGGATCAATTCATAGAAGTTACAGTTGTATAAAATTCAATGAACCTAAACATTTCCCAGAATTTTGTTGAAAAACATGTAGCTTTGACATGGACAAAAGTTGTTGTTCTATTTGTAGGAGTTCAAGAGTGACTCAAAAAATTTTGTTTCATAATTTTCTAAGCATCCTACTGTGAGATATTGAATTTACAAGTTTGGATATTTTACTGAAAAGTTTCTAGACATTTTGGAATTTTCAGGTACTTAGAGATTGGAAACACGATTTGGCTAATCAAATGAACTGAAATAGACATGAATTTTTTACTGGAACTCAAGTGACTTATTTGGAATAATGTGGACAAATTTGAGAATTTTCGAATGAAGGGAGCACCATTAACTAATTCCAATATCATTTTTAATGGAATTATTGAGATTAACTTATGGATTTTCATACAGATACAAGTGCACCACTGGAAATTATTCTTCATGATGGTTCTAACAAAATTTATTTGGGAATTGTTGGACAATTCTACTAGGAGCTATGGATTTTCAAAGTTGGAGCAATTTCTGGAATAAAAATTCCAATGGGAAACATTTGAATAAAGGGCTGGGCCCACAGGTTTATAATGGGCCAATCGGGTTGAAGCAACCCGGGGCTGCAGAAATAAAGGACGTAGCCACACACGATCGCATAACCACAGCAGATCCGGGGCGCGCCGTTTTGTTGCTGACGACCGGGGCCCACCCCGAGTCGTCTTCTTCCTCGTGCCGGCGGCGCTCGGGCGGCGCCCAACGGTGGCAGGCAGTGACGCCTCGCTGCAGAACGTGCTATGGCACCTCAGCCTCCCAGACTCGCCGCCCTACCTAAAATCCGATGGGGATCTCGATGGTGACACTCCTGACGGCGATTGGCGGCCGGAGATGTGGTCTTGATGGCAGCAGGCGGAGATAGGGTTTCGGCAATGTCGGCAAGCCTTAAACAATGCCCGAGCAAGCTGGAAAATCACTGGGAAGCTTCTTGGGAAACCTGGGGAGGATGATTAGGGGACGAATATTGAGTGGAAAGGTCGGCAACGTCGAGTTCAGCGGTGAGCCGCCGGAATTTTAAAAAGGCAGCTACGAAAACTCGACTCCCGGCTAAATTACTCGATGGGTTGCTCTGAATTTTGGTCTTCAGCTGCGTTTGGAGGTCTAGTCCCTAATACTTAACTGGATTGATAAATGTTTGCAAGCACAAAACTAATTAAATGCAAAACCTAGCATCATAGCTCATACTTGGCCCAAACGAAAAATGGAATCTCTACTTCGAGGAGAAATGAAAATGGATGAGGTTTTCACCTTGATCAAGAGGGTGGACCGGCGCTTATTTTTGCTGTTGGGAGCAGCTCGTGACTCAGTAGAGATCGGCGGTGCCACAGGTGCAGAGAGGCAGCAAAGCAGGGGAGGACGCCGGCGGCCCAAAATTCGTCCAATCCGTCGATGGGGAGGCTCAAACTGTGAAAGAGAATGATCAAGGAGCTGCGCCAAAGGTTGAGGACTAACCCAGTGCGAAGAAACTTTAGCCATACCGATGATCCTTGCTGGATTTTGAGGGGGAGGGAAGAACTCGACGGGAAACATAACTTTTGCGCTAGGGATGAAACAATGACAAAGTAATCGACTTGGGGACCGGGAAGATGATAAGGAGGAGCCTTTGGGTGGGCTGTATGCAGCTGGAGTCGAAGCAGGGAGGGAAGCACCTCAGTGGCAGTTGTATGCCGGGAGGTGGCGCCACGGGAAGAACATGGGCGAAAATGACCCACTGACCAGTGGGTCCCAACTCTCTATTCAAGCCTATCTTCTCTGAACACTAAAATATCCCACCAGCTTGTGTCCAAAAATTCTAGAAATTTTACAGTATACTAAATTGAAGGTGTAGAAATTGATTCCGAAATCATATTATTGAGTTGACAAAGTTTCAATTGAATTCAAATTTGAATTTGAATTTGAGTTGAATTCAATGAAGCTATTGAATTAAATAGCAAACTTGCTTCAAAAATTCTGAAAGTTTGCAGGGAGAGTATTTGGAATATTTGGAAACAATTGGTGAACTCAAATCTTCATGTTAAATTTATTTGAACATTAGTTAACTTTATTTTTTTGAATTCCCTCATTTGGAGTTTGAATAAATTTGTTTTTCTCCTTTCCTTTTTAATTCTTTTTATCATTCAAAATTTTTAGTCCAAACTGAAGTTTGCATTATGGAAATTAGGGCTTTTATATTCCTTCCCTCTTAAAAGAATCTCGTCCCGAGATTACAATGAAGAGACGAAAGTAGGAGAGAAATTACCGGATATGAGACGATAAGAAGTCCGGATAGTTGGAGTGGAGATGTTCTTCAGTTTCCAATGTTGCTTCTTCAGCAGTATGGTTGCTCTGTAACACTTCATAAAACCATCGCGTGTGATTCCGCGTGGTTCGGGTCTTCTCAACGAGAATCTAAACCGGATGTTCGGAGTGCGTCAAATCCGGTTGCAACTTGCCGATTTCATCGGTGTGGACTGCAGCTGTGAACTTGAGACATTTCCGGAGCTGAGGTACGTGGAAAATTTCATGTATACCAGTAAGAGATGCTGGTAATTCCAATCGTTAAGCAACTGGTCCACACTTCTATGTGATAGCAAACGGGGCAATAAATCGGGGAGCGAGCTTCCCTTTTACTCCAAACCGATAAATTCCTTTCATCGGTGACACGCGGACGTATACGTGATCTCCGATATCAATGTGCAGCGGGCGACGCCGCTTGTCCGCATAATTCTTCTGTAGAGATTGAGCCGCTCTTTGATTTGATTGAGTGATCCAAACTTGTTCCTCAGCTTCGTTGACTAGATCAATCCCGAACGTCACCCTCTCGCCGGACTCACACCAATTCAGCGGTGTGCGGCATATACGGACGTAGAGAGCTTCATATGGTGCCATCTTGATACTCGCTTGATAACCGTTGTTGTACGAGAATTCCGCCAATGGTAAATGATCATCCCAATTTTTACCATGGCGGATGGCACATGCACGCGACATGTCTTCAAGGTCTAGGTTCACCCTATCGGTTTGTCCATTGGTCTGTGGATGATATGCAGAGATTCTAATCAGTTTAGTACCCAACGAGGCATGCAACTGCTTCCAGAAACAAGCAACGAACAGCGGGCCTTGATTTGAAATAATCGTGCAAGGAATGCCGTGTAGACACACGATACTTTATATGTACAACTCCGCATATTTCTTGGCATTGAATCTGACCTTTACAGGGATGAAATGTGCTGATTTGGTTAGTTCATCAACTATCATCCAAACCGAATCATGCTACCGGAATGTGAGTGGCAATCCGACGATGAAATCCATACTCACATCCTCCCATTTCCATGCCGGAATATTCAGCGGTTGCAGCTGTCCCGCTTTCTTCATATGGTCGACCTTCACTCGCCAACACATATCACACTCGGATACGTACTTCGCTCTTTCCCGCTTCATCCGTGTCCACCAAAACTTGGTCTTCAAATGTTGATACATTTTATTGCTGCCCGGATGAATAGAAAATGTTGACATGTGAGCTTCATCCAATATTTTCTTCCGCAGCTTAACATCCCAGGGTACCACTATCCGGTCCTTAAACCATAACGTACCGTGATCGTCTTTCCAGAAACATTTCACTTCTCCGCAGTGACATGCCATAAACCATAATGTCCACTCTTTCTCGTATGTGTGACATGCCCAGTCCTTCTTTTGGGATTCAATAATTTCCTCTCGGATGGTGGGAATGAGAGCAAGATTATTGAGAGCCCCACATGGAATCACATATAGACTTGGTTCCTCAACTTCCATTTTAGCCATGGTGATGTGGTGGACATGAGCTTTCCGACTAAGCGCGTTGGCAACAACGTTCCCTTTACCAGGGTGGTAGTGAATTTCAATTTCGTAATCTTTGATCAGCTCTAACCACATTTGTTGTCTCATAGTCAGCTCCTTCTGCGTGAAAATATATTTCAAACTTTTTTGGTCGGTGTAGAGGTGTACAAGATTTCCAAGCAAGTAATGCCTCCACGTTTTTAATGCCAATACCAAAACAGCTAACTCAAGGTCATGGGTCGGATAGTGTTGCTCATGGTTTCCGAGTTGGCGAGATCCATACGCGACCACACGTCCATGATGCATAAGAACACAGACAAGTCCGATGCCGGATGCATCGCAATAAACATCGAACGGTTTTGTCGTGTTCGGCTGAGCAAGAACCGGGGCTGTTGTAAGGTGCTGCACTAATGTCTTGAACACTTCTTCACAAGCTGAACTCCATTTATATTTGGTGCCCTTTTTCAGCAGCTCCGTCATCGGTTTAGTGATTTTTAAGAAGCTCGAGATGAACCTACAATAATATCCTGCTAAATCGAGGAAACATCGGACTTCATGTACGGACTCAGGAGATTTCCCTTTCAATACTTGAACAATTTTACTTGGGTCCAATGCGATGCCCTCAGCTGAAATAATGTGCCCCAAGAATGGCACTTGGCTGATCCAAAGTTCACACTTGCTGAATTTTTCATAGAGCTTATGGTCTCTCAACCGTTGAAGTACAATATGCGGATGTTCAGCATGCTCTTCCTCTCACTTGGAATAAACCAATATGTCGTCGATGAAGACCACGACGAACTTGTCCAACTCCGGCAAAATACTGAGTTCATGAGATAAATAAAGTGAGCCGGAGCGTTGGTGAGACCAAAAGACATAACAAGATACTCGTACAATCCATATGGTGTTGAGAATGCTGTCTTCGGTATATCCCCCGGTCGGATTTTGATTTGATGATATCTGGACCGAAGATCCATCTTCGAGAACACCCTCGCACCAGCAAGTTGATCAAATAAAATGTCGATATGGGGCAGCAGGTACTTGTTCTTTATAGTCACGGCGTTGAGCGGTCAATAATCCACACACAACCACAATGTTTCATCCTTTTTCTTGATGAACAGCGCCGAGCAGCCCCAAGGTGACGATCTTGGGCGAATTAAACCCTTGTCCAAAAGGTCCTTTAAATGCTCCTTTAATTCAGCTAGCTCATTAGGCGCCATTCGATATGGTCTTTGAGAGATCGGTGTGGTTCCCGATACAAGTTCAATCTTGAACTCAACATCACGTTCGGGCGGCATACTCAGTAAGTCATCGGGAAACACATCGGGATACTCACGGACCACAGGAATATCTTCAAGTTTAGTTGCTTCAGTGTTATATAAGCTGCACTGTCCGGCTCCATGCTGTCTAAAACCAGTTCATGCTGTTCGTGCATCGGAGAGATAACTTGGACAGTCCGGGTACCGATATTAAGAACGGCACCGTGATGGTTCAACCATGACATCCTCAATATTACCTCTATCTTTTGTCCATCTAATATAATCAGCGACGTTGGATATATCTTGCCTCCCAAACATAGAGCTGTTCGGGGAACAATCTGACTAGCAGAGATACTTCCACCCGGTGAACTTATAAGATAACTATTCTTTGGAGTATTGGTGGATAATTGATGCTGATCCACACATGATTTACTGATAAAATTGTGGGTAGCACGGAATCGAAAAGTATGAGGATGGGTATGTTTTTGATAGCAAACATGCCTGCTAGCACCGGTGCTCCCTACGGAACATCCTCGATCGCTATATGTTGAACACTTCCGGTTTGTAGTGCTGTCCTCTCTGGTTCAATACAGGGCTGAATACACTGTTGTACTGGTACTTGCCCGCTACTCAACATCTTCTCTGGGCAATCCTTGGTATAGTGCCCAACACGACCACATGTGAAACACTTATACTGATTCAACGTCCTGCTGAATTGAGGCCTGAATTGTCCTACATCTTGATGTGAAATAATTGCCCCTGGAACAATTTGGGACTGTTCTTTCTGCTGATGTAATGCTGGTTGGAAATCTGATACATCATACGGCCGACTCCGATACAAACTCAGTTGTGCAGTCGGCTGCCACATCTGACCAGACGGTGATCAGTACACCACACGGTATTTCAGAGGAACATTATGTGTGTTTTCCTGCACAGCAAGTCTCTTCTTTGACTCCTCCTCAATCCACTCATGTGTGGCATCCTCTTGCGTAATTATGGCATTAAGCATAGTGTTGAAGGAGCCGTGGTTGAACAATGCAAGCTTGTCTCTCAACATGAGTCTTAGACCCCGATAGAAATACTCTCGCTTCTGATCCTCCATACTCACACACTGTGACGCATATTGCACTAGATTAATAAAGACTTTGGAGTATTCTTGAGCACACATTTCTCCATGATTCAAATCAAGGAACTCTTGAAGCTTCCTTCTCATAATGGCAGGAGGAACATGATAGGCCAATGAATGCATTCTGGAACTCTGTCCAAGTGACTTGCTGTCCGGTGGCCAATGAGGCGATGTGGTTCACCCACCAAGCACCGGCAATGCCATGTAGTTGTTGTGCTGCATATAAAACCTTCATATGATCACTGCACTGTAGCAGTCTGAACATAGCTTCAGTGGTGCAGAGCCAATGGACCACATCTAGAGGTTCACCATCACCACTGAACACGGGGGGGGGGGGGGGGGGGGGGGGGGCAGTCGCCAAGAATTCCGGGTATGTTACTTGCTGAGGTTGGCGATTTCCTTCGGCTCGACGCCCCCCTTGATTGGATGTAATCTGCACGAGGGTTCACAATAGTTCGGTCCGCTCGTCGCGCAAACCCAGCATGGCTGCGGTATCATCCACCAATGTAAGCGGAGATGGAGGTGGTTGTTGCGCCGGTTGTCCTGGCTCCTAGGAGTAATCCCCTCCATGACTTGAACCACCGACCTCGTATGTTGTGCGAGTGCGCACCATTCTGCAGTTACAGTCATTAATCCAACATGAGATGTGATATTGCAAGATCACACTACGATGAAAACAATAGTGTGTGTATTGATAACAAAACTTGCATAATGGTAACATATTGATAAAGTATAGACTTTATACAAAATACATCATCCCTGGACCAATGTTACAATAGCGAGCTCCAAAATAATTAACTCCATGTATGGAAGTTCATTTCGACTATCGTTGGTCGCGACGGGACGTTATGCGCGTTATCGTGCGAATACACACTTTTATTTTTAATATGACACAAACATGGTCATAAAATAAAAGAGGTTCGAGTGGATCAACCCTCAATTCACTGGTAAATGGTTGAGTATTGACAACTGGTCTGTTACGACACTTCTCGAAGTGAAATTGAGGACCAGATTCATAACAAGACCAACTTATGCCAAACCGATGAAGATTCTGTTGAAACCTGACCAGCTTGTACTCAAACATAAATTTAACACAGTAAATAGCAGAATCAGATCTTGAGGTGAACTACAAAGTTGAATTACACTTCGATACCTTTCCAAAAACTATTGGTTTAGCTCTAGATCCTTTCTGGTTGATGAGATATGGCATTGTAAACCTGACAGTTTTTTCTGGAAAATTTGACAGCACCTCCTTTGTTTATGCTGATTTTGGGCAACAATATCAAGATATAAAACAGCAGAATATACAAAAGCCACAATTTAAAAATTAGTAATAAATATTACAAGGATTCCTGAAATCTCTTGCACGGTCCTGTACGATTTTTCAAGAGTGAGATATGGTCAAAACAGTATGGAGTCCAGAGAGGGTTCCAGTTTCTGTCCAGTTTGGCAGATTTTGGAATATTGAAATTTTGAACAGGTTAGAGGGGAATTCAGTTCTGGAGTTGAACATATATGTTTTAAAGGATTTCCTAAGATTTCCGTCCATATATGATACACCTTCATTAGGGTTTTTTACTGGTAGATATGGTTTCTTAAAGTCAGGTATTTTGAAGGAAGAAATAGAACACTCTGTTTTTAAATTGGTGACTTTAAAACCTACTCCAATTTTGGAAACGTTGTTCAAACCCAGAGCTCGGTAGCTAATATAAGTAGTTTTACATCTTTTCAGTTCCATTTTACAGAAAAGTGGTTAATGCATCAATGGATTATATGTCGGTACTATGTGCCTCACAGAGTAAAAATTCTAAGCTGGTATTCTGGCATACGCCTCAATGGTGGCGTTAATGGCGTTCACTCACAAATGATTTCTAAGTGCAATACGATAACGTGGTCAGTGTACCCGTCACTACACACAAACTATAGATCAATCATATGGTGTCGTACGACACAGCCCGCACGGGCGAACAGTTCACAGTAGTATATATGAAAGTAAAAACATTCGTCCCGTATCGTTCCATACGGGACGCCCCGAGTTAAGACACGTCTCGAGGTACATGACCGGATTTTCTACCACCCGACGGGGTCCCACGTCTTTGCATAGTGCTACACCAGTAGGAGGCGCATCGGGTTATGTCCCTCCCGACAGGGGCTCCCACTAACTTTGAAGCACGCTGGAGTACCGCGTGTCATATGTTCCCAGAAACATGGAAAGCTTCAGAGACTCATATTGACTCTTCCCACTACAGGAATCGCGATAATAGATGATGACCAAGAACCGTCGTCTATAAGGCATGAACCGTCGTCTATAGCTTATAGACGACGGTTTTTGCTTATAGACGACAGTTCTTGGCTGTCAAAGATTATTTGTCGTCTATAAACTTATAGACGACAGTAACCGTCGTCTATAAGGTAATTGACAACGGTCCTCTCCGGCCATCGTCAATTAGTTACGACTGCCACGTGGTAGTAAGTAGATATAATAGATGATGGTCTAAAATAACTGTCCTCTATAAGGCACTTATAGACGACGGCTAAAGGAAACCGTCGTCTATAAGTGTCTTATACACGACAGCCCAAAAGGAACCGTCCTCTATAAGGCCTTATAGACGACGGCCACTAAATAACTGTCGTCTATAAGTGTCTAAAAGACAACGGCCACTAAGTAACCATCGTCTATAAGCTTTTTATTTTTTTAAAAAAAAAAAGAAAACAGCAGATATATCACAGGCATTCAAACAGCAGATGTATCACAACAAGCGACAACAACACTTTATATGACTACACCTCTGCAACAGTCTAGCTTATTACGGTACAACGACATCTAACAATTTAGATCGATACAGCCTCCTCCACTACAGTTCTTCCTCCGTAAGGCATTCCATCTGTTGTCAGCTCATACAAGCTCTGGTGGTCCTTCAAAAAAAAAGAACAAATCTCCTCGGCGGTTGACAGGAATCTGGAACCAGGTTGCATTCCAGGTATCAGGTTGACAGCAACCGCACCCATCTAGAGAAAAAAATCCTAAAAATAAACAACAAAGAATCAAAAGTTTACATCTGGGTTTGCATTCTGTGATTATGTGAAACATGCAAATGAGGGCAGCTCTGTTCGCATAGATGTTACAAATGCATGATGTGGAAAATGTTCTTTACTGATTACTTGATTAGTTACAAGAACTACAAACAAAGAGATGTGAATGATCACGCAGAGAATAGTTCAAAGCTGTTTCTATAAAATCTGAAGCATAAAAGCAGTTACTATGCTCGTCCTAGAGGATGATCAGAAATCAGAATCTCTGGAAACTTAAAGCTCTCACTTTGACTGAAACAAAAGTTATATCACTTCTCTTATTTAAGATCCTTCAAGATAAGAAATGTTTTCAATGCAGTGCAACCAAGAAATAACACAAATTAGAGTAATTTGAAGTTCAAGTCGTATTTACTCCTGTGATCATTAGACGAAGTGCAAAATCAATCAATCATAATATTGACAATGTAGTCATGATTATAGATAAGCACAAAGTGGTAACCAACTCTTTACAGTACCATAAGGTGCACAAAAAGGATAATATTGATCTAATATCAGAAGTATAACAGAAATAAACTTACATAGTCCCTTCCAAGAGCAGCATAGTGTTGTAGACCATTGCATGAACTATCCTGATAACAATACAATAATAAACATCACTTAGCAATGTCATCAGCAATACTGTCTAGCAGAAATTCTGGTATCAAAATCGAGTAGCCATTTACTAGAATTAGTGTGCTCTGAGTTAGTCAACTGAATTTTCAACTAAAAGTATGAATGTTAGATGTCTCTATAGTGCAAAGTATTTTATTATAGTGCAAAGCACGAGAGTACCGCACTTGGTAGTTGGTACGCATGTGAAAATAATTCTGATTAATAAACAATGACATGGTCCTGCTATCTAAATCAAAAGGCAGCCCGGTGCACGTAGCTCCTACTTGTGCAGGGTTCGGGAAGGGTCTGACCCACTTTGGCTCTTTTGTGTGCAGCCTTTCCGTGCATTTTTGCAAGAGGCTGTTTCAATGACTCGAACCCGTGACATCATGGTCACAAGGCAACAGCTTTACCACTGCGTCTGGGCTCCCCTTCATCTAAGTCAGAAGTGATATTATTGAATCCAAATCCTCACAAGTGTACCTAATATTTATTGAAGCAAAGGAACTTATGCATGATACATAGTCCAGGGAGTATGTAAAGCACAAATTGATACCTGGTGAATAGGTAGGTGAGATACAGCACAATGAGGTGATGAACTGTTCAAAGCTCCAGAAAGATCCATGCATGCAGCTGAAATTAAATGTTGTAGACAACACTAAAATCACTAACTCAATTCAATCGTGAATATCTTCTATGCAATCATTATGAACTGACTACTAGAAAAAAACTAACTGGAAAGGTCTGTACATGAATCATTAACATACCCCATCCATTTTCTAGGAGGCACCAGCATAGGAAGATATGGTATATCTACATGTCTAGCCTGCAAGAAATTCAAATATCCAAATAACCATGAAAATTTTCTTTGAGATAAACAAACATGTTGTCAAACAGAAAAAGAGGGAGACTTCAATTGGCATCCTAGAAAAATGACAGAAAAGAAAGCTAAAGGTATTATTTGTTTAGATATTTCTTTGTCAAAAAAAACTTATCTTGGGTACAAAAACTAACTTATAGTACATTTAAATCCTTGATGCACAAGAGGATCACACTCTATAACCCAATGTTTCTTCTTTAGCTTCCTGCAGGTTGAAGAGAAATGTCACAGGGATCTTCATACATACAAACGCATGGCGAAGCAAGGAAACAATGACAATAGAATCATGGAACAGCTAAGTTTGTGCAGTACACAACACTACTACATTAAGTCTTATCGTAGGCGGCTCCTAACCTATTATCACACGCGGTTTTTAAAACCGCCTGAAACAAAGAGCCTGTGATAATCTGCAATTTCACATGCGGAGAAGTGATACCGTCTGTGAAGAAACATTACCACAGACGGTTTTTACTTATGCTAGCCGCCTGTGAAGTAAGTTATCACAGGCGGGTGGTGCAGCATATATATCCGCCTGTGATAATTGTCTTATCACAGGCGGGTCTTGCAGCATTACTAACCGCCTGTGATAATGGTGTTATCACATCCGGATGTTGACCTACATCAAGGCGCCTGTGAAGACCTTTTACCGCAGCCGATTTCTACCATAACAGTAACCGCCTGAGATAATTAGATTATCACAGATGGTTCTTTACCTGTATCTAGCCGCCTGTGATAATTGTTTTTCACAGGCATGCCTAGCCGTTGGTTAATAACCGTCTGTGATAAGGTATAACCTATGCAGTACTACTGCTGTTATTTCTAATTTCATGGTCGATTCAATATAATCACAGAACAAACATAACCAATATCATCACAGAACAAAAGTCAACAATATTACCATCACATAACTCAATTTCACTAAAACAATATACATATGTACAAGTTACACATACAATTCATCTCATAGTTTACAAGTTTTCACTAAAAACTGTTTCTATTGGCATAGTCGCAAAGTTCTGGCACATCAGCTGTTGCACCATTCTCATCAAAGAACTTCCCTTTTTTGTGCAAAATTTCATGATGAATGAACTAACAAAGTTCAGAAGCAATCCTGTCAGCTCCTCCATCAGGAATACTTCTACAAACCGGTCATTCTTCATTCAAATTCTTCGTGTGCTACAATATAACACATAACAAGGTTTAGAATGTGTTGGTTTGAACAATCTCAAAGTATAGATCAAAGTGAGAGTATACAAGAATTTAGTTGGTATTTTTGGAGCAGTTGTACTATGAGCAATTGAATTTTGAAGTTGTAATCAAAATATGAAAATAATGTTTCTGGTAATATTGAACAGCAGAGAATATAAGTATTAAACTATGCTAGTTACAATGAAAATGAAACTCAAAAGTAAGAAAATAAGGTATCGACATTAAGGATAACTTACATCCTCACGATTCACTCTATGTACGCTGGCGGTCTGAAGATGCTCGCATTCATAATACCCGCATAAGACACTCCCAGTAGGCTGCTTCGGACAAGCATAATACGTTTTAATGTCCAATGCATTCGTATTGGAAGGTCTCTCACTGCCAAGCTGTTCCGCGTAAAACCGCCAAGCACTGTAATACAAGAAATGTCATATAAAACTTGTCAACACATTCTAAATTTGTGTAAATTAAAATTATTAAATAAACATACAGTTTAAAAATGGAAAGGAAATCTTTGTAACGATCTGGTGGGAAATCGGCCGAGTCCAAGTCTATTGCCTTTCCCTGCATTGGCTTGATGAAGATCATTATGTAGTGATCACTACAAACACACAAACACGCGTGTTAACAATTACCAAAACCTGCTATTTTAATGTCATGTGTCGAACTTACTCGAAGTTGTACGGAGCCTTTACGAGGTCCTTGTCATCTCTGACAAAGTTAAACATTGCATGTCCTATGTAAGCTGCAACTTCTGTCCTTTTATCCTTCTTAAGTTTTGCGATTGCTTTTTCAAAATCTTTTTTTCATGTGCTTGAATTGTTCTGTGTTTCGATCCGCCTGGACGTCGAATAGCGCCTTTGCAATCCTAGTAGGGTCAAGGATACCTGTCTTGCGCGACAACTTTTCATTATCCATGTATTGCATCCTATTGAAGAAGTCCAGAATTGTTATAATATCATGAAATGCGTATGCGTATAGTAAGAAAGGCAAATACAAATTATTAGAGCACTTACAAGCACCAGACGAGTAGCAGGTTGATTTCGAGCATGCCTCGATGCAAAAGGGGACGCAACTCTTCAAACTAAATGACTCGTCTATCTTCTCCAGTGCTCCAGAATGCTTGTTTTGGAATAGGAAATGTGACGCAATTAAGACCATATCTTGTGCCGGCAAGGATGTACCACTCATGCATTCTTCTAAGCGGGGCGTGTTGTTTGCTAAGTTGTACGGATGTCATGAGCGGCTTCCCATTCTCAAATTTAGGAGGAACATCCCCAAGCTTGTATATTAGAACTCCTGGTTTAACTAAAGTCGTCCACCGATTATACATGACACCGTCTTCTTCCCACTCCTTGGTATTTCCTAATTCTGGCTCATGAGAAGAACGAGATGCACTCGATTTTATAATATTTTCCTTCATAGTTTACAAATACTTTGACACTTCTGATGAGGTTTCTTATTTTCGTATTGGCTAACTTTGATAGGCACTAATGATCGAGGAGTAGTCGTCGGAAGTTGGACACTAGCTTGTTGAACCTGTTGTTCAACTGATTGCTCTTTACTCCCAGCAGCTGGCTCTAGTACTACTTCAAGCTGTTGCTCAACTGGTTGCTCTTTACTAGCAACAGCTTGCTCTGGTACTGCTTGAAGCTGTTGTCCAACTTGTTGCTCTTAGATATCTTTACTAGCAAGGTTACTATCATCCTTGCTGAGACATAGGGGAGTGGATCTTCCTGGACTTGGAGTGGATCTTCATGCACTTTCGCCTTAGAATATGGGGTTGCAGTATTTAGAGAAGCGACGGGGCTAGAAATTGGCTCATTGTCCAACACGATATTGTGTCAGTGCCAAAGGATTAATCGGTTGACAGCCTGCCCTAGAGTCGCGATCCCCTCAGATGTGACGTGGTCTATTTCATAATCTTCATAATCATTATGAATGATCTGAATGTCACGCCCGTCATCATAAAGATGAACAGACGCTTATCACATGTACGCCAGGATCAGTTGAATCGTACATGCGTCGACGAAAGGGAAATATCATTACATAGCCCTCCGGATTGACGAAGTAGTCCTCCGGTGCTGCTTCTTCTCCTTCATATTCTAATGGAAAAGTAAACGCTTGAGTACATAGAGTACTCAGCAAGTGAGGGAAGAGAATGACATGATGGGCTAAAGCAAGGGAAGGCCAATTATGGCTTAGCACTATGCTTAAAACCTAACCTTAGCTTCCATTTATCAATATCATAATTCAAGAAGTAATCAACACATGAGTAATGATAATGAATGTAACTTGAATCATAATTAGCCACCATTTCCCAACCATAGACTAATTATGAACTGGCCCCAAGCCGCTCTTGTCCGTGAGCACGGCTGTCATGACAGTTTTTCCAAATCTTTGCAGAGAGTGTACCCTTTTCCCACAAGCAGTGATTCCATCCCCCGTTGCCAGGTGGACTGAGTAAACCTCTATGTAGCCCGTGGTGATCAACCACATTTCATGCTTTCGTAGGTGTGTGGCCAGGAGATCACTACATGGTCTTTACAAAGGTGCTCCCGACTAGTGCTAGCTCTCTAAGGTTTCCACCACTGAGGATTCTCGGAGTAACCCTCCGCCTCAAAGCCCCCTCTTGAGCCTTGCGGATCCCAGAGCAGTTCCCCTGCATCATTCCACGCACCATCCAACTACTAGCAGTTCATCGGGAGAAACCTAATTAATTGACCAAGTTGCCCCATCTCAGTATCGTGGTGGTACTATAAAGCTTAGTGGCTTACTCCATAAACCGGTCCTTAGAATCCGGTGGTAACAAACCCCAATCCCGGGTCTCGTGCAAACTGCACCATACCAAAACTATCCAACGACCAGATTCCTGTCCACTACTATTGTGTAATCACCACAAATTATAGTAACCATAAAGTTTAACATGGCACAATTGTATGAAATCCCAATCCCAATGTCTAAGCATGGCTAAGCATAAAATATGACCTAACTACTTCCCAACCCATTTTAGGTAACAAGGAATTATATGGAACAGGGCATCTAAACATGAAATAGGACATCAATTTAATTATCATGCATCTATCTAAATTCCTAAAATTGGTACAAGATGGTCAAGGGCACTTGCCTTCGTTGAAGTCTTGAGTGTTGGAGAAGTCTTGGTCTTGGAGGTTAAGATTAGGGTCGTAGTACGACTCTAAATATATACACAAGCATGACAAGAATAAAATAAAGCTAAATAAGTAGAGGGCACACAAAACAATACATCACAACACACACATAAGCATAAAATCCTATACTAACGCATCCCTACGAGGTATTTATTACTTAACATGGCCAAAGTATACATTTTAGATTTATCCTACATTTTTGGGATTTAATTATAGCCTAAAACCATTTTTATTGAATTTTCTATGGCCAAAATGTATTTTTAAACACTTATAATAAATATTACATGGACAAAATATATTTTATATGAAATCTACAATTTAATCATAGCATAAAGTAGTTTATACTAATTTTCACTACTATTTCTACACTTAATTACCATTTTTATCTATTTTCTACACCTCAAATACATCTAAAAACCATATTCAGCAAATAAATAAAAGTCCAGGGACTAAAAAATAAGATTACTACACTGTACAGGGGCTAAATCCACAATTCTATAAATTTACAGGGGTTAAATTGACTATTTAAATGATTTAATCCAATTCCAGAAAGTCCAGGGGCTAGACTGTGAATTCTAGGGGCTAGATTTGAATTCCAGCAAAGTCCAGGGGGTAGCTGATGAGTTTCTAGGGGCTGCGGTGAAAAAGTGGAGGCGGGAAAGATGATTCAAACGTGGGCCGTTGGATCTGCACTGGATGGCTCGGATTTTAAATACCCGAAACGGTATGGAGATCTAATCTCAACCGTTAGCCGGAAATGGATGGCCCTGGTCGAGCCACGTCGGCTCTAACCGACGCCGGTGCAGCGCGTGGTGGCGCCCGACGGCCAACGGCAGCGATCTTGCCGGAGTTGGCCAAATCGGCGATTTCTACGTCGATCCTACGCGTTACGTGCATGAAACGAGAGAGGAGGAGTAGGGGAACTCACCTAGGGGAGTGTCGGGGCACGAAATCGGCCGGAGAGGGGTCGGCGACGAGGAACGGCGGCGGTTGGCATCGGAGTGCGGCGATCTTGGCGGCGCAATGATTTTCTACCCGAGCAAGTGCGTCCGGCGTGTTCCTTGTGATGCGGCCGTCACGTAGGCCAAGAAAGGAGAGTACAGAGGGGCTGCAACGTCGGGAACGCGAGGGACAGCGGCACTCACTGGCGAGAATGGCGCTAGGTTTGGGGAGAGCTCGGGGGAGGGGGAAAATAGGGGCGCCGGCTCCTCTTAAGCGCGTAGGGGATGTGCGGTTGGGGAGCGCGTGCGAAAATCGCCAGGGAGAAGTGGATTCGAGGGGGGGGCGTGGGCGTGGGGTCGGCATGGCGCGGGGGTGGCGGTTGCGCGCGGGAGAAGAAGGGGGGGGGGACGGGAGCGCCGACTGGCAGGCCTGGGGTGGCAGCGAGAGAGAGGAGAGGGAGTGGGTTCGGCTGGGCCGGGGGGGGGGGCAATCGGCCCAGGGTGAGGTTTTATTTCTTTTTCTTTTTCTTTTTCATTTTCTCTCCTTTTGATTTGAATTCAATTCAAATTTAAACGTTTACTACTCGTTTAAACTTCAAAATTCTCACAAAAATGCAGGCTACAATGCACAAGGGTTTGCTCAAATTTTTATACATAAAATCTGGATGTTACAACTATACCCCCTTAAAAGGAATCTCGCCCTCGAGATTCGGACGTCCTAAGAGAATAGATGAGGGAAATCTGCCTTGAGATCTTCTTCTCTTTCCCATGTTGCTTCTGCCTCTGAGTGATGTTTCCATTGCACCTTACTCATGCGAATGACTTTGTTTCTGGTGACCTTTTCTAATGTCTCAAGTATCTTGATAGGCTGTTCCACATAAGACAAATCTTCTTGTACATCAACTGCTTCCATAGGTAACTGTTCCTCAGGCACTCTCAGACACTTCTTAAGTTGCGAAACATGGAATACATTATGAACATCTGATAAGTGCGGTGGAAGCTCAAGCTGATAAGCCACTTCAACTCGTCTTTCGAGTATCTTGAACGGGCCAATGTAGCGGGGTGACAACTTGCCTCTTACTTTAAATCTTCTCAATCCTCTCATAGGTGACACCTTCAAGTACACATAATCACCAACCTCAAATGTTAGATCATGTCTTCGAGTATCCGCATAACTCTTCTGTCTTGTTTGGGCTGCCTTTAGGTTCTTTCGAAATTCTTGCACTTGTCTTTCGGCCTCTTTCAATACACCAGGCCCAAAGACTTGACTTTCCCCAGTTTGATTCCAAAACAATGGTGTCCTACATTTCCGCCCATACAACGCTTTAAAAGGAGACATCTTCAAACTGGCCTGATAACTGTTGTTGTAAGAAAATTCAGCGTATGGCAGATTCTTGTCCCAACTTTTGCTATTCTTTAAAGCACACGCTCTCAACATGTCTTCTAATATCTAGTTGGTGCGTTCTGTCTGACCATCAGTTTCAGGATGATACGCCGAACTAAAATTTAGACGGGTATCCATTGATTTATGCAACTTCTACTAGAATCTTGAGGTGAATTGAGTGCCTCTGTCTGAAATGATCTTCTTAGGAACTCCATGTAAGCATACAATTCTGGAGATGTACAGTTCTGCCAACTTGGGACCATTGTACGTTTCTTTCACGGGAATAAAGTGAGAAACTTTAGTTAGATGGTCCACAATAACCCATATAGAATCATATCCAGACTGTGTTCTTGGTAGTCCCACAATGAAATCCATGCTAATTTCTTCCCACTTCCATTCTGGCACTTTGATTGGTTGCAATAACCCTGCTGGTCTTTGATGTTCCGCTTTAATCGATTGACATGTATCACATATGTCCACATATTCTGCTACATCTCGTTTCATTCCATGCCACCAATATCGGTCTTTGAGGTCTTGATACATCTTTGTGCTTCCGGGATGAATGGAGTATGATGAGTTATGAGCTTCCCTTAGTATCAATTCTTTAATCTCCTTGATATCTGGAACACAAATCCTCTTTCCAAGCCATAAGGTTCCTTGTTCATCCTCTCTAAAGTTCGGAGCTTTTCCCTTCTTCATCAACTGCTTGATCTCCTTGACCTTCTCATCATTCTTTTGTCCTTCTCGTATATCACGTTCAAGGGTTGAGTCCACTTCCATAGCAACTGCTTAAGTGCTAGACACTAGACATAAGTTTAACCTTGCAAACTCTTCACATAACTGGGGTTGAAGAGCTTGTACTGACAAGTTATTACATTGTCCTTTTCTGCTTAGAGCATCAGCAACCACATTAGCCTTTCCTCGATGGTAGTTGATTTCCACATCGAAATCATTTATTAACTCCAACCAACGACGTTGTCTGAGGTTAAGATCTAGCTGTGTGAATATGTACTTCAAGCTCTCGTGGTCCGTGTATATCTCAGTCCTTTTTCCCATCAAGTAGTGTCTCCATATCTTCAAAGCATGGACAACCGCTGTCAATTCTAAGTCATGTGTTGGGTAATTCCTCTCATGTTTCCGAAGCTGTCTTGAAGCATAGGCCACAACATGTCCTCCTTGCATTAAGACACATCTTAAACCATGACCAGATGCATCACAATAAACCACAAACTCCTTCTGCATATCAGGCATCACCAATACCGATGCACTGGTTAACCTCTTCTTCAACTCAGCGAAGCTTACTTCACATTCGGGGGTCGACTTGAAGGCAACTCCTTTCTCAAGCAACTTGGTTAGTGGTCATGAGATCTTTGAAAATCCCTCGATGAATCGACGGTGATAACCAGCCATGCCTAAGAATCTTCGTATATCATGTACACTCTCAGGTGTTTCCCACTTAAGGACATCGGCCACTTTGCCTGGATCCACTACTATTCCTCCTTCGGATATGACATGACCAAAAAATGACACCCCCTTTAGCCAAAACTCACATTTACTAAGTTTGGCATACATTTGGTGTTGACGTAGCTTCTGTAGAGCCATCCTGAGGTGCTCCTCATGCTCTTCTTCAGTCTTGGAGTAGATAAGTATGTCATCGATGAATACCACTACAAACTTGTCCAAGTACTCCATGAATACCTTGTTCATTAGATACATAAAATATGCCAGAGCATTGGTCAATCCAAACGACATAATTGTATACTCATATAATCCATACCGAGAGACAAATGCCGTCTTGTGAATGTCTGAGGGTCTAATCTTTAGTTGGTGATAACCTGAGCGAAGATCAATCTTAGAGAACACACATGCTCCTCTCAACTGATCAAATAAATCTTCAATTCTTGGCAGTGGGTACTTATTCTTGATTGTTACCGCATTTAAGGCATGGTAATCTACACACAACCTTTGAGTACCATCCTTCTTAGGTACAAATATGACTGGTGCTCCCGAAGGCGATGAGCTAGGACGAATATATCCTTTCCCCAATAACTCCTCAATATGATCTTTTAGTTCAGCTAGTTGCTTAGCATCCATTCTATATGGCCTCTTATATATTGGGGCCGTTCCAGGTACTAACTCAATGACAAATTCAATCTCTCGATCAGGGGGCATACCTGGTACGTCATCTGGGAATACATCCGGGAATTCCTTCAGAACCCTGATGTCTTCGGTACCCTCAAGATGGTTGAGTTGTACTACTGCCTCTTGTGTCTGATCTGGCTTGAACTCCACTGTAGTGCCATCTGGTTGTGTTAAGCAAACTGTTCTAGTTGCACAATGAATTACTCCTTGATTCTTTGTTAACCAGTCCATTCCCAGAATGATATCTAATCCTTGTGAGTCCAACACTATTAGGTTGGCCCAAAAGACTACCCCCTTATGTTTATACTCACTTTACGACATAGATGCCTTGCCACCATCTCTCCTCCAGGAGAGTTTATCAATAATGGCCGATTCAAGAATGTAACTACCATGTCATGCTTCTTTATGAAATCCTTGGATATAAATGAATGTGTAGCACCCGAATCAAACAATACGGTGGCGGGGTGGGAGTTAACAGAAAACATACCCATCACCACATCAGGCACTTCCTGTGCTTGCTCTAGTGTCACATGGTTGACACGGCCAGGTGGGTTTTGTTGCTTCTTTGGACAACTGCTGGCGTAGTGTCCCCATTCTCCGACTTGTAACATTGAACTCCCGCAGCATTACTTTGGCCCTTGTTGCCTCCTGATTGGTTTCTTGGGGGTTGGCCATTTGGACGGTTAGCTGGAGCTGAAGGGCGGGGTGGCTGCATCTGCTGACGTGGGGGTTGCATTGGCTAGCGTGGTGGCTGCTGCTGCTGGCGCATTTGCTGGTTATAGGGAGTGGGTGGCCTGTAATTGGAGTTTGGAAATCTCTGTCCCGAGTAGTTCATAGGACGAGCCATCTGGTTTGCAGGCGGAGGGTTAAGACGGGGGCGTACATTGCTGCTAGAGGCATGTGCTATAGTCAACTTCCTTTTTCTTTCGTCATCATCCAGTTCCTTTTTAGTTCTCTCCACTTCAAAAGCTTTGTCAACCAGCTTCTGAAAGTTGTTGTAGTCGCTGGAAGTCATGGAAAACTTCAACTCCTTATCCAGTCCATTCTTGAAGCGGAATTGTTTCTTGGAGTCAGTATCCACATCGGTTGGAGCATAGAGGGACAACTGGGTGAATGCATTCAAATAGGCCCTCACAGTCATACGGCCCTGCTTCAACATAAGAAACTCTTCGCGTCTTGCTTGTATTTCTCCCTCAGGCACGAAGTGATTATGGAAGTTGGTCCTAAATTCTTCCCAGGTAATGTTTTCTGTATCGTGGTGAGCTTCAGTAAAGGCGTCCCACCAGTCGGCTGCCGGTCCTTGGAGTTGATGGGAGGCTAATAATACTTTATCTCTTCCTTCACAGTGGATGAGCCTCAACTTGCTTTCAACTGTTCAGAGCCAATCATCGGCATCCATAGGTTCGGTGACTGTGGCAAAAGTGGGTGGATGAGTGTTTAGGAAGTCCCTTAGGAAGGACCTAGGTGGAAAAGGTGGTGGTGGGGGAAGGTTGTAATTTGGTGGTGGTGGGGGTGGGGCTTGCTGCATGTTGGTGACAATCTGGGTAAGGTTGTTAAGCAGCTGGGTTTGGATGGCCATCATCTGCTGCATTTGCTGCGCGGCTAGGGCTCCTCGAGCACCCCTACCATTCCATCCTGGCACACCTACATGTTCTTCATCTTGGGGCACAACACCCCTTCCACGACCTCTACCTCAACCTCTTCCAGACATCTGTATAGGGAATAATTGAAACTTTAGGACAATAGATGAGATATAGAAGGGTACGCTATGGCAAACGGTCCCAACTACATGCATCAAGGGAAACATATATATATATATATATATATATATAAAGCAAGAAAATTCATTAAACAACTAGTGCGGATGTGGACAATATGCTAATGCATTCCACAACTCGCACGACACCATAACAAGCCTATATACTAATGACATGGATGTGGACAGGATGCTGAAGCATTCCACAACTCACGTCGCACACACACACAACATAAAGCAAACTAATACATTACCATAGATGACACAACTCAAGACTAGAGAGGGAGCAGCTACACGCTCCTACATACTAAGGATAGGTGTCCTGAGTCGTCCAGCGGGGAAACAAGTCCACTCCTACTCATCGGAGTCCTCCTCAACCTCCATCTCCGGGTCTTCTTCTTCCGAGTCCTCTCTTGATTCCTGGGGGGAGTTCATACGACAATCTGGAGAGTTTGGGTCCCAAGGCTCAACGTCCGAAGCGTACTGGGGAGAGTTCGGATCAGCTGCTGTGATCCTCGCGTAGCGTCGGCGAAGTCGCTCGTAGCAGTCAACCAGGTCCCTGCTGTCCTGTAGCTCCTGCTGACAACGCTGGAGTCGCGAAGACAACTCCACCACGTCGTCCACAAGCCTCTCGCACTGGGCGTGGTACAAAGGCCCCTCGACGTCACGTCCAGTGAAGTCGGCCGTGCCACTAGGGCACTGAGGGGTGAAGGCGTGCTCCGTGCACCCGAGGCGGAACCTGTGGGCGTGACTCCAGTAGGTAGTCGCCTCCCACGTAGCATCCTCCTCAGCCGCACGCTGGGAGCTCCTCCAGGCCGGAGAGAAGTGTGAGTGCAGCAGCTCCGAGTCGTAGTAGATGGCCAGCTGGGAAGTCCACTCCAGTCCACCAGTATAGGGTGCAAAGACCCTAGTGGTGTGGTAGACTAGGCGAACACGGTACTCACGGTACCCCGCAGCATGAAGAAGAGAGCGAAGACTGGCACGCATCCTCGAAGCAGCACTCCCAGTGGAGAACAGCGTCGTCTCCCTCCAGGGGGTGTGAGGTGCGGAGCGACTGGCTAGGGCGTGGTGAGGAACACGATCCCCAAGTCGACTTACGAGCCGTCTGCTTGGTTCGCGCCATCTACAAACATTTGAAAAAGAAGAGAGTGAGATCAATAATCAATAAATTAAGTTAGAATTAAAATAACAAGAACAACAAGATAAGAAGCACAAGGGTTGAGATGGAGAGCATAAAGTTTTGGAAATACTATTTTATAAGAAAATAGTATAGTCCTTAATATTTGGCCATTTCTAACTAGGCTTGCATCCTACGGACAACACGGCTCTGATATAACTTTGTCACGCCTGTCGTCATAAAGATGAACAGACGCTTATCACATGTACGCCAGGATCGGTTGAATCGTACATGCGTCGACGAAAGCGAAATATCATTACATAGCCATGTTCGAGTACATAAATAGTCTTACAATATGACCCGAAGGTCTACAAATACACACCACAACTATTTACATCAACAACATAGATAACAATGATCAAACTACAGCGGAAGACTAATAGGTAAGAGAAACTCCATCTCCACCGGCATCAGTTGCGCGTAAGGTCGCCAGCCTAGACCAAGTCCTCCGGATTGACGAAGTAGTCCTCCGGTGCTGCTTCTTCTTCTTCATATTCTAATGGAAAAGTAAATGCTTGAGTACATAGAGTACTCAGCAAGTGCGGGAAGAGAATGACATGATGGGCTAAAGCAAGGGAAGGCCAATTATGGCCTAGCACTATGCTTAAAACCTATCCTTAGCTTCCATTTATCAATATCATAATTCAAGAAGTAATCAACACATGAGTAATGATAATGAATGTAACTTGAATCATAATTAGCCACCATTTCCCACCATAGACTAATTATGAACTGGCCCCATGCCGCTCTTGTCTGTGAGCACGACTGTCATGACAGTTTTTCCAAATCTTTGCAGAGAGTGTACCCTTTTTCCACAAGCTGTGATTCCATCCCCCGTTGCCAGGTGGACTGAGTAAACCTCCATGTAGCCCGTGGTGATCAACCACATTTCACACTTCCGTAGGTGTGTGGCCAGGAGATCACTACATGGTCTTTACAAAGGTGCTCCCGACTAGTGCTAGCCCTCTAAGGTTTCCACCACTGAGGATTCTCGGAGTGACCCTCCGCCTCAGAGCCCCCTCTTGAGCCTTGCGTATCCCAGAGCAGTTCCCCTGCATCATTCCCCGCACCATCCAACTACTAGCAATTCATCGGGAGAAACCTAATTAATTGACCAAGTTGCCCCATCTCAGTCTCGTGGTGGTACTATAAAGCTTAGTGGCTTCCTCCATAAACCGGTCCTTAGAATCCGGTGGTAACAAACCCCAATCCCGGGTCTCGTGCAAACTGCACCATACCAAAACTATCCAACCACCAGATTCCTATCCACTACTATTGTGTAATCACCACAAATTATGTAACCATAAAGTTTAACATGGCACAATTGTATGAAATCCCAATCCCAATGTCTAAGCATGGCTAAGCATAAAATATGACCTAACTACTTCCCAGCCCATTTCAGGTAACAAGGAATTATATGGAACAGGGCATGTAAACATGAAATAGGACATCAATTTAATTAGCATGCATCTATCTAAATTCCTAAAATTGGTACAAGATGGTCAAGGGCACTTGCCTTCGTTGATGACTTGAGTGTTGGAGAAGTCTTGGTCTTGGAGGTTAAGATTAGGGTCGTAGTACGACTCTAAATATATACCCAAGCATGACAAGAATAAAATAAAGCTAAATAAGTAGAGGGCACGCAAAACAATACATCACAACACACACATAAGCATAAAATCCTATACTAGTGCGTCCCTACGAGGTATTTATTACTTAACATGGCCAAAGTATACATTTTAGATTTATCCTACATTTTTGGGATTTAATTATAGCCTAAAACCATTTTTATTGAATTTTCTATGGCCAAAATGTATTTTTAAACACTTATAATAAATATTACATGGACAAAATATATTTTATATGAAATCTACAATTTAATCATAGCATAAAGTAGTTTATACTAATTTTCCCTACTATTTCTACACTTAATTAACATTTTTATCTATTTTCTACACCTCAAATATATCTAAAAACCATATTCAGCAAATAAATAAAAGTCCAGGGACTAAAAAATAAGATTACTACACTGTACAGGGGCTAAATTCACAATTCTATA
Source organism: Tuctoria greenei (assembly GCA_036927565.1). NCBI lineage: Eukaryota > Viridiplantae > Streptophyta > Magnoliopsida > Poales > Poaceae > Tuctoria > Tuctoria greenei. The sequence continues at coordinate 115,881,068 of JAYESD010000006.1, forward strand.
AATTTCCAGGGGTTACATTGACTATTTAAACGATTTAATCCAATTCCAGAAAGTCCAGGGGCTAGACTGTGAATTCTGGGGGCTAGATTTGAATTCCAGCAAAGTCCAGGGGGTAGCTGATGAGTTTCCAGGGGCTGCGGTGAAAAAGCGGAGGCGGGAAAGATGATTCAAACGTGGGCCGTTGGATCTGCACTGGATGGCTCAGATTTTAAATACCCAAAACGGTATGGAGATCTAATCTCAACCGTTGGCCGGAAATGGACGGCCCTGGTCGAGCCACGTCGGCTCTAACCGACGCCGGTGCAACGCGCGGCGGCGCCCGACGGCTGACGGCGGCGATCTCACCGGAGTTGGCCAAATCGGCGATTTCTACGTCGATCCTACGCGTTACGTGCATGAAACGAGAGAGGAGGAGTAGGGGAACTCACCTAGGGGAGTGTCGGGGCACGAAATCGGCCGGAGAGGGGTCGGTGACGAGGAACGGTGGCGGTTGGTGTCGAAGTGCGGCGATCTTGGCGGCGCAGTGATGTTCTACCCGAGCAAGTGCGTCCGGCGTGTTCCTGGTGATGCGGCGGTCACGTTAGGCCAAGAAAGGAGAGGACAGAGGGGCTGCAACGTCGGGAACGCGAGGGACAGCGGCACTCACAGGCGGCAATGGCGCTAGGTTTGGGGAGAGCCCGGGGGAGGGGGAAAATGGGGGCGCCGGCTCCTCTTAAGCGCATAGTGGATGTGCGGTTGGGGAGCGCATGCGAAAACCGCCAGGGAGAAGTGGATTCGAGGGGGGGGGACGTGGGCGCGGGGTCGGTATGGCGCGGGGGTGGCGGTTGCGCGCGGGAGAAGAAGGGGGGGGGGGGGACGGGAGCGCCGACAGGCGGGCCCGGGGTGGCAGCGGGAGAGAGGAGAGGGAGTGGGATCGGCTGGGCCGGGGGGGGGGGGGGAATGGGCCTTGGGGGGAAATCGGCCCGGCCCAGGGTGAGGTTTTATTTCTTTTTCTTATTCATTTTCTCTCCTTTTGATTTGAATTCAATTCAAATTTAAACGTTTACTACTCGTTTAAACTTCAAAATTCTCACAAAAATGCAGGCTACAATGCACAAGGGTTTGCTCAAATTTTTATACATAAAATGTGGATGTTACACTGAAGAACTTGCACCACAACATAATAAAAGGGAAGTGGATTCCCGTTGAAGTCACGATCAGGCTTTGCCATAGCAGTGGTAACCTGTTTTGTTTTGTTCCCTATTCTGCCTATCGGGACAACAAGACGACAAGATTTATCGTTAGCAATATCATCGACAGGGAACTTATGGGTTGACCCTGAGTCTGGCACATAACCGATGCTGCTAGGGTAGGTAGTTGGAGATACTAATTGCTCCTTTTGCACCGGAACCATCATTGTACTCGGTGCCACTAATTGTCCTGATTTTTCCATTATTTCTTGCATATTTTCTTTTACCTTTTGAGCAAACATTTCATCAAGTGTTTTCTTAAACTTCTCACGTCTTCTATATGTGTCTTTATCTTTAGAGAAACCATCTAGCCAAGACATTTATGAAGAGACTGCTCGAACTCGTCTGCTGTGTTCAGGGTTTCCTAAGATAGCGGTAAGTTGGTCATTCTCCCTCTTCGGCTTGAAGAGACCCTTATGTTGCTTTTCAATTACTTCTTTCATTTTATCCTCTACTTCACTCAGAGAGTTGGGCTTTTCAAGTTTGCCCTCGTCGGTCAAACCTGACCAAGCAAAGACCCACTATTGAGTTCGCTCATCGCACCCTTCTAAAGGGTGAGGATTACCCTTACTGGTATTTTCGTCTAATATCTTATTCCATTTCTGGACTTTGGGGCCATATCCAGCAGACCCCAAGCGATGATGGTATTTGTTCTTTTTTGCAAGCTCTGACCTAGTTGCACTTAGAGCTTTAGCATCAGGTGTGCTCTTTTGATGAACAAACTCTTGCCACTGAGCTTGTGTGATTTTTCCCATCTTCCTCGGGCTAGGGACCTTATCGGCCTTAACATAAGCATTCATTTCACTCTTCCAGCCACTAAACTTCTTGTCGCAAGAGATCAATGTTGCTTTCTTTACAACTTCTTCTGTGCCTTTCGGGAACTTGAATTGTTTCTTTATCGTTTACCACAACTCATTCTTGGTCTGCTCGGGTAATTTCCTCCAATTCTCGGTTTTGATCGACACAACCTCCCTAACAAGAAAACTGCATGCATTACGGTACTTGGTAACTGAATCCAGTGGTTCTTGGGGAAGCCCACCTGGACCGACCCTTGTTATGTACATGATGCGGTCCAATGGACCCTTATTGGGACCCCGTTGCCGTCGTTTCCGCTTGAGTGAAGCTGAGGATTCATCCATTGGAGAACCTTCTACGGTTTTAGGAGCCAATGTCACCTCATTTTCTACGCAATTAATCTAGGTAGAAAAAAATATAAGACTTCGCATACTTGACAACCAACATTAACTTGAACTGCTGAAGTTAAGATTCGTGATCCATAACTCGTCGGCAGGATCATATTCGGGGTCTAGATCCACTGAAGCCTTTTAAATTTTTATATTCGGAAAAGGATCCGATGGACTGTGATAGGAGCCTGAACTACTGGAGTCAGTAAACTCCATATTGTCTTCTTTATTGTTACTACCAGGACCAGTCCTCTTAGGGCTTTCCATGCTATATCTAATAAGATAAAAAATCTAATAAATGGCATATTAACTCTACATGAAGTGTTGCATGAAGAAAAAGATGGAAGCATTCTAGGATTTGATAAGGCATTCTAGGGCTTAAGGCGACTGACCAAAAGGTTCCTATACATTGCGAGGGTGACAAGCATGTTAAAGTTGCTCACCAGCAATGGCAATTTTATCTTCTTATTCTAAATAGGCTAGCTTCATTCAGAGTGGCGACCACGTTCTTGAGGTTTACTAGGCGGTGCCTAGCTCCGAACCTATAACTGATCAATCAAGGGACAAAAAGAAAATCTCCGCACAGCTCCTACCTAGCTTAGAGGGCATTATCGTCCTTGCTCTCAAGTTTCCTCTTATTCCCTGTGACTGGTTCTTCTGCCTACTGAATGAAAAATAGCATGCTGATGCGTACTTGTGCAGATGCAGTGCCTAGAAGAGACTGATAGCAGCAGCAGCAACTTCCAAGCTCACTTTACACCGACAACCCAAGGCATAACTTAGTCAAAATTAGTCAAGTATAGCTATATCTAATGTAACTTAGCCAATTAGCCAAATTTGCTCAACTTAACCAAATATATCTAAATCTTGCCCCGCATAGTCAAACTTGCTTGATTATGCTTCAGTTAGCTAAATTTGGTCATATTTAAAACAAATTTTCTCAATTTTGACTCAATTAAGTAAATTTAGCCAAACCACTTTTTTGAAGTTATATAGGTCTAACTAAATTCTTGTATTATAGAGATCGGCAGCATATGCTCAAACTACGTCGCCACACCTAGTGGTACCTAGATATGGGCGTGGGGATGATCCTGGCATCACAAATGAGTTGGCCAGCAACTTTTTTGGCTTCAGAGCTAAATATAGCATAACTTTGGTAGCACAGATTAGCTACCATTGCTCAAATGAAGCTGATGGAGCCACAAGTGCAGACATCTTTGGTAGCACAGATTAGCTACAATTGCTCAAATGAAGCTAACTTAGAGAAATAAAAGCAAACTTAGCCAAACTTAGTCTATCATAGCTAACTCTAAGCAAAAGTAGCTATATATAGCTAAATATAGCATAACATAGTCAAAATTAGTCAAGTATAACTATATCTAATGTAACTTAGCCAAAATAAGCCAAATTTGCTCAACTTAACCAAAAATAGCTAAATCTTGCCCCTAATAGAGAATTATGTGGCATATGCAAGGCCGGTGACAGAAATAGGGAATATACTGCTGTTACTAACTACCAATTTCACAGTTTCAGACACAAAGAACCAACTACCAATTTATCGTGATATAACCATCCACATAAATCTTGCCCCACCGAACCCTAACCAAAGATGCCACCAAACTTGACAGTTTTTCGAATTCCACCGAACCCTAGCCAAGGATGCCTACCATTTTCCAATTCCCGAACCCTAACCAAGGATATGCAAGGCGGCGGCGAAGGCAGTGAGGGAGGCGGCACGACAAAGGAGGATAGAAGGTCGAAGGGTTTAGGGTTTACCTTGAAGCTCGGCTGCGACGGCAATGGCTTCGATCGGCGTACCTGGAAGTGACGAGGGCGAAGCTCGGCGGGGACGGCGAAGCTCGGCGGCGAACACTTGGCGGCAAACAAAATTTTGGTAGCCTAACAGCGTCTAAGTGTTTCGCCCGGGTTAGGTTTCTCCAACGCTGTCGAGGGGTATCTATAGACTACCATTTTCTCAGGCGGATTTTAAGTACCGACCGCCTGAGAAGATGGTTACCTCAGGCGGGTTTTACTTACCAACCGCCTGAGAAGATAAAATTATCTCAGGCGGTTGGTCAGTAACACCCGCCTAAGATAAACATCTTCTCAGACGGTTATTAAGTACCAACCGCGTGTGAATATATTTACTTCTTCTTAATATTCTTGATTAAATGTGGGTCCTTTAAATAGGCAAAATTCCACTTTCTTGTAATATTATTGATATGTAAAGGTTACCATTAAATTTCACTTCATAAATCCATTGAAATTGGTTAGAACATAAAAAATATACAAGAAATGCTATTTTTCATTTTTCTATCTTGATGAATATAATTCTTTTTTTCATTTATTTTTCAGTGGACATTTTTACTCATCATACCAACCTCTATGAATTTTTTCAGATTTTTTTAAATTTTTTTTGAACCAATGCGTGTTCATAATTTGATGAATGCCTCATATGTATATGAGCATTTAGTTAGAATGATAGATAACATGAAGTTTGACTTGTTGGAATGCTTTTAAAAAAATTAACAAAATTCATACATGTATAAATGATACAAATATGTTCATACAAACAAATTTGAGTGAAGGATCTTTTTTTTATGAGATACACAAATGTGAATAATATGTGTGTAGAAATTAATTTGATATTTACCAAAACATTACAATGTCAGCTATACAAGTTTTAAAATATTTTGTTCAGGTGGTAGATGTTAATTTTATACTAATGTAGAAGAAATAATCATCGAATTTGGACACAATTTTCAGAATCTAAACATGTTTGAGTATTTATATTGAAATCTAAATAAAAAAGAAGCAAGGGATAAGGAAATTGAGGAACAGTATCACACATTATCTCAGGCGGTTGGTAAGTAAAAGCTGCCTGAGATAAACATCTTCTCAGGCGATTGGTAAGTAAAATCCGCCTAAGAAAAATTTAAACATCGCCTGTGAAAAACGGATGCCTACATAAAGACCCCTCACCTACGGACATGTCGACGTCTGTGCGTGACCTTTCTTTTCCCCGTGGCGCGACCTTTCAATGCACGGTAAACCAACTGCTCCACACGGCCCTTATTAAAGACGCACCATCACCCTTTAGTTCTCCACAAGCGCGTCGCTCACTTTCAATCCTCTTCTTTTCTTTGTCTTCCTCCGTTCTTACGACCCAACAACACTATGGCCGACCTTCCGCTGCCAAGCCCTCCAAGGGAGCCACCTTGCAAGAAACAATGTTGCAGCTCCCCCTAGAGGATCATCACCCAGCAACGCCTCCTCATGGTGCGAGAGGCGTACAACAATACGTCTTGCGCCATGAGTGCCTTGGGGTTGGGTAACCTTCCAGAGTATCCTGGAATGGGTACTACCATCGACCACTAACTCTATGCCCTCACGGGGGTGGCTGATCGTCTCGACATTCTGTTCTCGACGATGGCCCAGGTTCTTGGCCTCGAGGGCCGCAGAATGCTGGTGGAGGCCACGGCTAGCAACCACATTCTCGGGGTTGCACCGCCGGTGCAACCGGCGCTGTCTCCTATTGCACCAGCGCCAGAGTCGCCGCCGGAGGACGAGGAGGAGGAGGAGGAGGAAGAGGAGTAGGAGTAGGATTTAATTAGTTTTTCTTTGTTGTTTTTAGTTGCTTCTGTTTTGTAAATATTGTTAATGAATGAAATCTATCTTTGTTCATCTATGTGATTGAATATTACTTGTGTATCTTGTGTGTTCTTGTGTAAATATTGTGTATCTTTTATGTTCTTGTGTGAGATGTGTGATTGAATATTGTTAATGAATGAGTATCTTGTGTGTTCTTCAACTGTGTGAATGAAGGAATGTGTAGTGTGTTCATCGTGTTCCATAGACTCGGGTATCAAAAGGTAATTATCTCAGGCAGTTGGTAATTAAAACCCGACTAAGAAGAAGATTATCTCAGGCAGTTGGTCAGTAACACCCGCTTGAGATAAACTTCTCCTCAGACGATTATTAAGTACCAACCACCTGTGAATATATTTACTTCTTCTTAATTAATATTCTTGATTAAATGTGGGTCCTTTAAAAAGGCTAAATTCCACTTTCTTGTAATATTATTGATAAGTAAAGGTTACCATTAAATTTCACTTCATAAATCCTTTGAAATTGGTCAGAACATAAAAAACATACAACAAGTGCTATTTTTCATTTTTCTATCTTGATGAATATAATGTTTTTTTCATTTATTTTTCAGTGGACTTTTTTACTCATCATACCAACCTCTATGAATTTTTTCAGATTTTTTTAAATTTTTTTTGAATCGATGTGTGTTCATAATTTGATGAATGCCTCATGTGTATATGAGCATTTAGTTAGAATGATGGACAATTTGAAGTTTGACATGTTGGAATGCTTTTAAAAAAATTAACAAAATTCATACATGTATAAATGATACAAATATGTTCATACAAACAAATTTGAGTGAAGGATCTTTTTTTATGAGATACACAAATGTGAATAATATGTGAGTAGAAATTAATTTGATATTTACCAAAACATTACAATGTCAGCTAGACAAGTTTTAAAATATTTTGTTCAGGTGGTAGATGTTAATTTTATACAAATGTAGAAGAAAGAATTATCGAATTTGGACACAATTTGCAGAATCTAAACTTCTTCTTAATTTATATTGGAATCTAAATAAAAAGAAGCAAGGGATAAGGAAACTGAAGAACAGTATTGGACATTATCTCAGGCGGTTGGTAAGTAACAGCCGCCTGAGATAAACTTCTTCTCAGGCGGTTATTAAGTACCAGCTGCCTATGAAGATATTTACTTCTTCTTAATTAATATTCTTGATTAAATATCTTCTCGGGCAGTTGGTAAGTAAAACCTACTTGAGAAAAATTTAAAAACCGCCTGTGAAAAACAGACGCCTATATAAGGACCCCTCACCACAGTCAAAACGTAACCCTGAAGAATTTATATCAACGCCGCAAGGCTGGCGAATTTCCCCTGCGCCACGCCGCCGCTCCGCCGCCCAGCCCATACTGCCGCACTGCCGCTCAACCCTGCACCGCCACTTCTCCACCCAGTCGGCCCACCGTGCTGACGCCTCCCCACCGTGTTGACGCCTCTGCAAGGTAAATTTAGTTTTCTTACTTTTTCTTTGTATATTTTCAATTAGCTGATAAGCTGTTAGTTTTGTGTGTTCTGGTATATGGATTCTGTCTTTTTGCATGTGTAAGGACTGTATGGATTTTGTTCGGGTATATTGATGTATGGACTATATGGATTGTTTCCTTTTTGTGTGTTCTGCTAGTTTGGTCTTTTATATATTGATGTATGGACTATATTGTAATAAGCTTATTGTAGATTGTACCTATTATGTGACATGAATATGATGTTTAATTAATAGATGCTATTGTAATATATATATAAGATGCATGAAGTTTACCTGAACTTGTAATTGTAGTTTTATGTGTTTTCCTTTTCAATATGCTACTTGTGTGTGCGTACATCCTGCTTGCATATATTTTGAAGGAGTGATTAGGGTTAGCTTAGGGAGATGGTTTTCTAACTCACCCATTTAGTTACCATCGTTGGATGGGATCCGACGTCAAGATATAACAGATCGGATCCCACCTAGACCTAGCCCATGCTGTTGGGCCTGTTTGCCCCTTGACTTCAATCCTTCACCCCCGATTGCTGCTCCCGATGCCTTCGACTCTGTCTGCCTCAAGCTGCAGTAGGGTTGGGCGTTGGCGACCATACCTCCTTGTTGCTAGGTGACATCAATGGTGGCAGGGTGCAGAGCCAGCGATAGGGCCATCTGCAAGCGGCAACGAGGTCGGGAAATGGCACTGGGGGTGGAAGGTGGCACCGGGGTCAGCTCCAGGTGGCGACAAGGACGGAGACAATGTTGGAGGCACCCGGGCCAGCTGTCGGTAGCGGCGAGACCGAAAGACAGAGGTGATGGCCGGAGCCGCAGGCGACGACGCGCGGTGGTCGGTGGAAAGTCGGCAGCAGTCACCGAAGTGGAGAAGTGGAGCCGTGCCATGCTCCAGCAGCGCGCCTCTTCATCGCGTCAGGTCATGGGCGGCGGCAAAAATCCACCTGTACCCGCACCCGTCGGGTGCATTACCCGTCGGGTACCCGTACCCACGGGTATAATTGCCATCCCTAAATCCCACTCAGACCAAACCCATGCCACTAGGCCTATTTGCCCCACGACTTCAATCCTTCACCCCCACTTGCTGCTCCCGACGCCTTCGACTTCGTCCACCTCAAGACGTGGCCCGTCTCCTACATTAGTCGCCCTAATCATACTTGTTATGTCTCTGTAAGTTCATTTTATATAAGACCTTTAGAGAATATTTGTGGCCAAATTTTGTAAATCTGACAAAAATTCTATTATTAAAGCATGGACAGTCGAGCGTGGATGTATAACATGCCAAGACCCGATCCTATGTACATTCATAATGTTGCAAATTTTATTGAAGCATCCAATAGACATGCAAAGTTGCAAAAGATAGATGACATATTATGTAGATGTATCGACTGCAAAAATAAGATTGCTTGGACAGATACTATAGTAATCCAATCTCATTTGGTCAAAAGAGGTTTCAAGAAAAACTACACAATATGGACAGAGCATGGTGAGTTAGATACACATGATGTGGATAAAGGTGATGAGAGAGGTTCAAATAATGATAATGTTCATATCGATGATGGTAGTGACAATCAAGCTAGTGATGATGATGATGAGTTCGATTGTGAGGAGATGTTGCCTAACATTGAACCATATGTATTGACTTCTATGGGAGCGAGCAAAGGTTTAAGTAAAATGGAGACATTGCAGAATGCGGCGGCGGAGCTTTTATATGACGAATCAAACGGTTGTGATAAAGAGTTTACTACATTGCGTGCAGTCTTAGAACTACTAAAGTTGAAAGCTACGCACGGATAGTCCGATTGTAGTTTCTTTGATCTTTTAAATCTTCTGGCAGAAATTCTTCCAAATCAAAATAAACTGCCCAGAAGCACTTATAAAGCGAAAAAACTTCTTTGCCCGATGGCACTAGGTGTGAAAAAAAAACTCTTGTGTGAACCATTGTATTCTATATCGCAAAGAGCATGAGCTCGCAACTAGATGCCCTATTCGCGGTGTCAGTAGATATAAGAAGGACTACAATCACCAGTATGTTACCAACATGAAAAAGACTCAGAAGAATAAGTTTAGTATTGGTCCTAAAGGTGACGATGATGATACTTCTGGTGATGCAGACGGGGACAATAAGAGAAAATTTTTTGCATTGGTGATGTGGTACCTTCCGGTAATTGATCATTTGAAGAGTTTGTTCTCAAACCCCAGGGAGGTTGAACTTATGCGTTGTCATTCCGAACAATGCAAGAAGAATGAAAAACATATACGACACCCTAGTGATGCAACACAGTGGAAAAATTTTGATATTCTGTATCCAGAATTTGCGAAGGAAATCAGAAATGTGAGGTTTGCCTTGGGTACTGACGGAATGAATCCGTTTGGTGAAAAAAGGAGCATACACAGCACATGGCCTGTAGTCTTAACGATGTACAACCTACCAATGTGGTTGTGTCACAAAAGGAAATATATCCTGTTATCTGTTCTTATCCAAGGTCCGAAACAACCCGGCATCGAAATTGATGTGTTCTTGGAACCTTTAATTGAAGATATGGTGGAATTGTGGAATGAAGGGGTACGTACATGGGTGAGTACAAGCTGGAGTATTTCACTTTAAGAGCAATGATATTCGTTACCGTGCATGATTATCCTGGATTGTTTACATTATCTGGACAAATGAAAGAAAATAAAGGTTGTGTTAGGTGCATGGATAGAACAGGATTTCTATACCTCCCTTCATCATATAGACAGTGTACATGAGACACCGACGGTTCTTGACAGATACACACAAGTATAGGAAGATGAAAGAATAATTTTATAACAAAATTGAAAAAGATAGTGCACGAAAACCTTATAGTGGAAAACTTGTGTTTCAAATGGTCAAGAACATTCATATTGCTTTCGATAAGGACAAAAATAGTAAAGGAATTAAGAGAAAGAAAAGTACATCTTCGGATGATACAATTGACATGGCTTTCAAGAAACAATCAATTTTTTCAAGTATCTTCTGTATTGGAAGAATTTGGAATTTTGCCATAGTATTGATTTGATGCACGTTACAAAGAATGTATTTGACAGCATCATTGGGACCTTGCTGGACATGCCGAGGAAAACAAAGGACGGATTAAATTGACGTATGGACCTAGTAAATCTTGATTTGAGACCAGAGTTCATCCAGTAGAAAAGGCGAACGGGAAGCATTACCTTCCCCCAGCCAGCTACAACTTGACGCTAGAATAGAAAAAAGCAATTTGCGAATGCTTGCGTGAGATCAAAGTGCCCACGAGTTTCTCATCCAATATCCGCAAACTAGTCTCGATGAAAGATTTGTCTTTATTCAGTTATAATTCTCATGACTTTCACACGATGATGACAGTTTTCCTTGCCATTGCAATAAGAGTCATCAAACCTGAGCATATAAAACACACGTTTGTGTTACTTCTTCAATGCAGTATCGCAAAAGGTGATAGCATGTGAATATTTAGACTATATGAAAATATACATCATCGAGACAATGTGCAAGCTTGAGATGTGTTTCCCACCATCCTTTTTCGATATGCAAGTACACCTAATCATACATCTTGTTGATCAGATAAAAGAATTGGGGCCACTATATTTACATCATATGTTTTCATTGGGGAGATATTTAGGAGTATTAAAAGGTTATGTGCGGAACCATGCTCACCCAGAGGGTTCAATTATGGAAGGATACACCACTGAAGAAGTGATTGAGGGTTGCGCTGATTACATCAAAGATGGAAAATCGATAGGTGTGCCTATACCGGTACATGAGGGTAGACTACGTGGGAGAGGCAAAGCGGGTAAGAAAACTTTTATCGTTCAAGATTACAAGAATGTACACCGTGCACATTTTGGTGTACTACAACAGCTCGCAATAGCTGAGTCGTACATCGAGGAATACCACATTGAGCTTCGTGATAAAACCAAGACCACACATAGGACTGGATCATGAAAGAGCACAGAAGATGTTTCACTGAATGGTTAATGGACAAAAATATACCATACGGAAACACTATAGAAGAGGCAACAATGAAGAAGTTAGCTTCTGGCCCATCTGCTTTAGTGACGTCATGGCAAGCATATGACATCAATGGTTACACATTTTACACTAAAGAAAAATACGATAAGAGTGCTGCACAAAATAGTGGTGTTCGTATTGAGGCTTATGATTCACAAGGGCAGAAGACCACATTCTTCGGGTTCATAGAGGAAATATGGGAACTCGATTATGGCGAAAGAATGGTAATGCCCGTATTTAAGTGCCAATGGGTCAAACATCATTATGTTGTGAAAGTGGACAATTACGGGCTGACACTGGTAGACTTGAATGAAGTGGGTTATAAAGATGACTTGGGGGTTCTCGCCGATAGTGTTGCACAAGTTTTTTATGTTCAAGATCCAGAAACTGAGAAGATGCACGTAGTTGTTTCTGGAAAGAAAAATATTGTTGGGGTTGAGAATGTGGGAGATAATGAAGATGAATATAATCAGTATGAAGAGATATACCTTTTCACTGAACCAGAAAACATCAAGCGCGTAGAGAGAAGCATTAAAAAGAATTTGAAACCCTATATGCGAGAATATGTCAATGCTGGAAAAAATGTATATAGCAATGCGAGATGATATATATTGTATATATTTGTATCTTCTGAAATCTACTTAGAAAAATGTTCTATTTCAGCTTTAGATAGCATGTTTCGAACATTATTAAATTCCGCTTCTGTTTCGAGCTCCTGTCAAGCTAATCCCTTCACAGCAAGCTCTTGTAGATGCAAGTAACACCCGATACTCATCATTTGGATTGTTAAAAGCTTCAATTGAAGTCTGACGATACTTCCCGTCCATTTGAGGGCTTGTTTGGATAGGAGTACACGCAAACAAGCCCTGCAAGATTTCTTTCTCTTCTCTCCATTTTGATAACTTACGAAGATGCTACTTTATCAGTTCTAATGACTGAATATATTGACTACAAATTAGTACCATCTACCTTAGTGCTTTACACAAGCGATGAAACATACAACTTCAATCACAAATCTTATTTTTAGCATTTTCATAAGAATTTGACCTTAATCTTTCAAGCATAGATTTATTAATAGTTGAAGCTTCTTCATCAGACATGTTAATAGCAGTTACAAGGGAAGGGTGTGTTGAAGCTAACGAAATATCAATGGGACTGAAGACAAAGAGATGTTGCATATGAGTGATAATGTCCAGGTTAGACAGCATGAAGCTATGATGACAGTCTTCACGCTGTTTAACCTCGATATTGCCACTCATATGCAATATCTCTTTATCTTCAGTCCGATTCAGATTTCGTTAGCTTCGACACATCCTTCACTTATAACTGCCATTAACATGTGTGATAAGGAAGCTTCACTTATTTGATAAATCTATGCTTGAAATATTAAGGTTAAATCCCTATGAAAATGTAAAAACAAGATTTGTGATTGAAGTTGTTCGCTTACTCGCTTGTGTGAAGCACTAAGAAAGTGAGTACTAATTTTTAGTCAATATATTTAGGCATTGAAACTGAGAAAGGGGCATCTTCCTAAGTTTTCAAATTGACAGGAGGGAAAGAAATCGTTCAAATGGATGGGAAAATCCTTCCAAGAATCGTCAGGCTTCAAATTGATGCTTTCAACAATTCAAATGATGAGCCACGGGTGTTACTTGCATCTATAATAGCTTGCTATGCAGGGATTAGCTTGACAGGAGCTTAGCAGCATCAGAGGCGGTTGGTAAGTAAAACCTGCCCGAGATAAGCATCTTCTCAGGCGGTTATTAAGTATCAACCGCCTATGAAAAATTTAAAAACCACCTATGAAAAATTGACGGCTTAGACCCCGCGGAGGCACGCCTCTGCCCAATCCAACATCGCGCCACGAGGTACCTAAGTAAATTCGCATAGTTTCCTTACTATGCATTGCATGCTACCTTTTTCTTAGTATATTTTCATAAGCTGCCAGTTTTGTGTGTTGGTATATAGATTGTGTCCTTTTGCATTTGTGTACATATGCGTTTGGACCCAATAATTTGGATGTTTGGTCTTTTAGATAATGATGTCTTGGGCGTGTAGCCGATTGAAGGAGGAGCGCTTGGCGTGGCGCGAGAACCATCCCCATGTATGTACATATGGCACACCGGTCGCATGGTTGTATATACATATGTATCTGTAATGGACTGATGAACTTAATTGTAGTTTGTTTTTCCGTCTTGTTTGTTTTTGGTATTTTCAATTTCTCTGCGTAGGGTTTCTCTTTGAAGCCTGAATTGGGAGATTTATTGAAGTGGCAGTCATCGTCCCTGGTAAAGAAGGGGTAAGTCATAAAGAACAAGCACAATATGAGTTTAACCATCGTCCTCCTATTAATAAATTTCTTTTGCATACTAAATAGGAAGATGGTTACTACCCCGTGACAATTTCCTTCTCTAAGGACTATCTCTTGGTGCCTCCAAGATGCACCCTTCCAAGTGGGTTCTTCCACCCAAATGTCCATCGTTCGGGAGCACTCTGCATCGGGATTCTCGATCAAGAGACTGTAAGATAGACCTATTTTGCTCATGTAACTATTACATAATTGTTGTCGAACTTATTTGAACTGGTTTCTTATATTGCTTAAATTATATTTCGTAGGGGTGGTGCAGTGGTTTTACAATCAAAACTATACTACTTGAAGTTCAGCGTTTGCTGCATCAGCCAAATGTGCCCGATGTTGAAAATGATTGCTATAATCTACTTATCAAGGTTAGATGGCACTTTGACTTAGTGACCAATGTAGGTTATTCATTCCTCCTTCGACATTTGTTAATTTAAATAATGTCAATATTTTCAGGATCCAGCGGAATATAAGAGACGTGTTCGGGAGCAAGCAGGATGGTACAATTTAGATTGATCGGTGGGAGCTTCATTGTCGATCTACAATGAATATAGCATGATTTTTGTTTTCTACTTGACAGGACGCTTCATCGTCGTTGTTTGCAGCTGTTAGAGAGAGAGGCTCACTTAAACTTGTGCTCAGTGTGTAAAGATGTTATCATTGAACAATTGTAAAGCCTCTAATGGTGTATTATCACAATTAAGCCATCCTCACTGGTGATCGAGCATTTCCTATAATGCATTACTGTACTAGTATCCTCTCATCTGTATTTTTTTCCTGATACAATTTTCCCTCCAACGACTACATACGGTTGTGATAATTGCAACGACTACATCCCTGTAATTTCAATGAACACCGCTTGTTATAATTGAACAACTACATACGGTTCTTACACAATGACCGCCGGTGAAAATACATGATCTTCTCAGGCCTTTGTTAATTAAGAACTGCCTCTGAAGTTTATTACATTATAGACGGTTCTTAATTAATAACCGCCTGAGAAGATCATGTATTTACACAGGCGGTTGTTTCTTAAAATCCGCATGTGATATTATTTTATTGCAGACGGTTTTTAAGTAATAACCACCTGAGAAGATCGAGTATTTACCCAGACAGTTGTTTTTTAAAACCTGCCTGTGTTGTTCTTTCATCACAGACGGTTATTATAGCATTCGTCATCACAGTCGCATATTTTTAAGGACCACCTGTGTTTGAAAAATTGAGGTGCCTGTAAAAATGCTTTTTGTAGCAGTGCAAGCAGCAGAGAGGAAATGAAATGTGAGGCCCTACCCATTTTCCACTATAGGTTGACGTAGCACATGCCTAAATGCAGGTCGAAAATCAAGAGAGCTATCTGGTCATTGATGAGCTGGTGATTGCACAAACGCTGAATCCAGTAATAATTCAATGAGACGAGTTCCCAACTGCAGGCATGGATTGAGGATTAATTATAGAAACGAAGAGAGTACTTGTCTTTCTGCTGGTACTGTGCGAAGCACAAACCTTAACTTGGGCTTCCGTGCCCCATTCCTCTAATTCAATCTCCTGCTGAACCAATTGTAAGTTTAATGTAAACCTTCACTTATTTGCATACTGCTCTAGCCAATTCCTCTCCCTACAATTAGCAATCAAATCCTAATATCATTAACCAACTTGTTTGACTTATCAAAACAAAAATGGAAGTGTAGGTAAATCAGACGGAAAAATAAATTCATCATGTGCACTACCAGAAAAATTGCAAGATATCTACCCTTAAATTTGCTAAGACTACAATTGATCGATCATATATAAAGTTGCAAACAATCATAACTCGCGCATTACTGTTCCTGAGCGGCTCACGAGTCATGGGTAACATAAAAACAGTTGCTCGTAGCATCCTGATCATGGAAGTATACAAGCGAGTTACCTCACGCTCGACAGCTTCGCCGATGCAGTGTGCTGCCTGTACAACACGGACGCTCCCTCTGCCATCCTTGCTGGACATGAGCAGGCCCACCATCTTGTGCATGACAATGACGGCAACCTTGTCAGCGGGCAGCAGGAGCAGGTACTTGGCATAGACATGCTTGAGACCATCCGCACCAGCATACTCTAAAGCATACTCTATACACTATTCTCCTTCAGCTTTTACAGTACGTACTCTAAATTACACTGCGAAACAGTGTATCCAGTATGCTTTACAGCATACCACTGCAGATGGTCTGACCCGCTTGCAGTGCTGCGCGTCCAGGTCCTTGGCGATGGCGTCCCGCAGCGGCTCGAACCAGCCGAGAAGGTATTATCTATTAGATCTCTAGGCGCACCACCTCACAAAAATTGAGAGAAAGACATCGAGAGATGAGGTCAAATTTTGAGTTTTCATAGCCGCCGGTTGAAACCCGTACCTCGCCGTCGAGTTCAACTTTAACGGTGATGACTCCCCAATCTGACCCTCAAATCATACTCCTGGTGCTCCTAGGAAACTTCTTGAGCTTTTTCCAAGCATATTGAGCCATTTCCGAGAATTTCCAACGAAGGCCGAAACCCTAGCTCCGCCGTCGCCGTCGCGCCGCCGTCTACGGCCATCGCCGCCATGATTGGACACCACCATCGGTTTGCGCGGTCGATTTTATGGTGGCGCGGTCACGGCGAGGCTGAGAGGAGGTCAACGCACCTATGTCCGGTGAAGCACCACCGCAGTTCCGGCAAGGAGTGCCGACGCATCGGGAGGTAGACGAAGACGCGGGTCCCACCGGTCAGCGACACCCCTCTCGCGTGGGATCAGTTACGGGTAAGGATCCGGTGTGGCTGCGCAGGTTAACCCCGTGGCTCCCGGTGTGGCTCCATTACGGTTGATCGAATTCAAATGAAGTGGGACCAGCCCCTTTTATTTGAAATTTCCAATAGGAAAATAAATCCAGATTCAATCCCAACTTAGAAAATCCAAAACTTCTAGTAGAATTATCCACAAATTCCCAAATAAATTTTGTTATAACCAGCGGGAAGAATACTTTCCAGTGATACACTTGGATCTGTATGAAAAGCCATAGAAATTTCTGCATAATTCAGATAAGCAAAATGCTTAAAGCATTCATTCCTACAGTTCTGTTAATTGGAAAATTCCCAATTTTGGTCAGAACCTATAATTAATACATTTGATCTCCAGTAAAAGTTTCATTCTCTTTGGACTTAAAATATTGGGTTGATCCATATTCCAAATCTCTATGTAGCTATAAATTGAGAAAAATGGAAAATCAATTTCCTGAAATTTACCCAAACTTTAAAAATCAGTTTCTTCCTGTAGGAAGGTCATAAAATTGTGAAACAAATTTTCCTAGAACCAGTGAGACCCCCTCTACATCATACAACCCCTTGTAGCCATAATACATCTCCAAAAATTTCAACCAAAATTTAGTGAAGCTTATTGCTTACCATAATTGTTAAGAATAACAAACATCCTCTATAATCTCCTGTTCCTTGCAAGAGTCTCTTCTATAATCTCTAGTATCCACCATAAAAATCCCAAAGTCAATTAAGATAATTGTCTTATTTTATCTTAATATACACACCCCACCTTAAGCATATTAATTATTCACAAAATCATTTATACCTAGTATATGCATATCGTGTAGTAGCTGAAGTCGAGGAGTTGGAAGCCTTGGAGGTCCAGCTGCCAGAAACTAACATAGACTCAAACTCGCATTCAGGCAAGCCCCAGTTTGCATTTAAGTTCCTTACAGTGTTTTGCAGTTTTATTTCACCTTATGTCTTCAGATGATTTTGCATTACGTTTAAGATGTTTGACATCCACTTGCCTGGCCCACAAATCCTATGGAGTCTTGGGTAGGTCTACGGCCCGTTGAGTAGACACTGCTATGCTTATGCTCATAGGAATTCGGTAGAAGTCGAGTAGTTGGAATCTACTCGTGAGATAGGAATTTTATCACACGGGAGATTCTAGAATAAGAAAATGGTTTATGAATATGAAATTGAGACCTAGAAGTGGATAGGATGCAGTGAGACGTGGTCGCACGTGCGTAGCCCTGCTTGTGTCGATTGAGGACCATTTCGTGTGCGGTCCTGCTGGACAAGATTGAATTGTACCGGCGACATACTAGAGGAATGGGCTCCAGTAAACTGACGTAGCTTGATACTGGTTTGTCGAGGCATTCCGTTCCGTTTTATAGGCGTGGGTTGAGGGCAGCAAGGTGGAAATCAGCTGGTGGGCACATCAGAGTACGCCCCACGCAGTGACCTCCTGCTCGTGACAGATCGACCGGTTCGACATTCAAGTGTTTACTGAAAGGTGACCATATAGGACTAGTACTGAATTGTTATGTAGGTACTGCTGAAAGTACTCGCTGGCGTTTCCTAAAGTGCGTATGTGTCGGCTTTTTCCGGGTATGTCCTGATTGCAATCACCGTCCCTAGCGGTAATAGAGTACCACTTGTTAACTACGCCGTGACGTAGTAAATACTATAGAAGTAAGACGAATATGATATATTGGTTTATAAATTTCTTGAACAACCTTGTTTGGTCTAGAGATAGTACAATTAAAAGTTTACAGTTTCCCCATACTTTACCTGTAATAGCATTATGTGCCTTGTGCACGTCATATCATCGGAAGGCATTTCTTGTTTGATTGTGGAGTCTATGATGTGCCGTGCCTGAGGAATGTCATGTGCTAAATAAAACATGACTATAAGGATCCACTTGTAGGCGAGTCCTTATGCTTTACTTACCTATGTTTAGTACTCATCCTTGCATATGTCTAGTGAGACGGGTTAGTCTTGTTGAGCCTTATGCTCACGTTTGCACTTAACGAGTTTTTGCAGATTATACGACTGATGACGGGGTTAATGACGAGGCTGCACCCCCTCCAGGGTTTACAGCTGAGTGGGAACCCTGCACGCTGCCGTGAATTGTGTGTTGCTAGTGCAAAGTTTCCAGGACATGGATGACTTTGCTTTTGCATAGCTAGTGCTAAGAGCGTAGCTATGATGTATAGTTCTCTTTCCTTCCGTTAGTACTTTTAAACTTCCGCTGTGCTTGTCAATAAAGACTTGGTATTGTAAATTTGTTCTCGTTCTATTCTTGTATACTGTTGGGTGTCGCGTCGCACGACATTACCCAATGAGATCCTTGGCGGTCGGGATTCCGATCCCCACAGACATAGTATCAGAGCATCATTGGGAACAGTGTACTTGAAAAGAACATATTTTCAAAAATTAGGTTTTGAGTGAGGAATTAGCTATATGCCCTTATAAGGAGTATTATTAGAATAAGATATACATGTGGTAAACTAACTTATATGTTATTAATTCTGTAACAATGCTCCGACATCAGGTAAGAGGTAAGGTACGCCACCGTAAGCGGATCAATTTGCGGTAAGCTCACCATGCGAGAGGTAGCATGGAAGTTTTCCGTGGCTTGCCACGGAAATGTTAATAGGAGTCTCTGAAACTTTCTATGTTCCTGAGAACCTATGACACGCGGTACACCAGCATGCTTCAAAGTTAGCAGGAGCCCCCGTCGGGTGGCGTATAACCCGATAGTATGCCTCTCTAGAATCATTCATATTCTAAGGGAGCATGCGAAACACGTATGCCCGAGTGTGTATAAGCCGGTTCGTACGGGAGTCTTTGCTGTGCAGACATATTTACAGCCATGTACCTCAAGACATGACCTCGCTCGAGGGTGACTCACACCAGAGTCGTATGCATTTATTTTCATATGTATTATTGTGACTGCCTGTCGTGTTTCCCCGTGCCGCCCTTGAGGTGTGAAGGTGTGAAAGGGTATTGTTTGTCTTTTGCAGCATTGACTACGGTAGCAACCCGTGTAGCACACGTTTGCGAGTGAATGATACTAGGACCACCTATAAACGTATCCGGAAATAACCGGTTAGAATTTTCTTTGGTGAGGCACGTAGTAACATTGGTATCAACTTTGATAATTGACCAACCCCAACAATGACAAAAAATTAAATGCATTATATTTTTGGAAAGTCCGACTATCAGGTGCTGGTAGGTTTGGACTCCGCAAAGATAAAAATTCGATTCGACATGGTTTTGCACCAAGATTCTTGATTTCTGGCCAAAGTTTGGTCAACTTCGCCAGGTTGTAATCTTGGTTAGTTAGAAATAAACATAGGGGTATTCTATATGGATGGAAAGCTGTCGAAGTCCTCTACAGCTTTTCTGTTGACCATAAAGGCAGAAAAGCTTGATAATCTATTGAAATTTGGGGTATGCTTAAATTGCTCCAGATAATACTATCGTTGTACCAGTCTCTGTATTATTGCAATTACTCACTGTAGAAAAATTTTCTGCCTTATTATGATATATATAAGAAAAGGGGAGAAGCTCATCTACAGTTTTTTTATTCAAAGTTCTTCTTGATTCGAATTTTAAGCAATTCAATTTTCGAGCTCAAACAAATGAACCGCAGGGCTGCTGGTGAACAACAGTCAGTTCATCAATCAAGTTTAGATAGCGCTAGCTTTTGATCCAGAATGGTGACATAGTCATATATATACATTTCTGGAAAGATAAGCAAGTCCTCTACCCACTTCATGTTGCACTCATGGCCAGAATCTCGGTGTATCGGTGTTTAATTTCTTTGTTTGCAAACTTGGTTCTGGCGGATCAGAACTTGGAAGAGTTGGCACATAGTTTCGAATTAACGCACTATGCCGATGTAGAAAATGTTTCATGGCCGAAATCTTTTACCAATGGATTGTTAACTTGATGTTATACAATGTTTATTTTGTCATTACCTAAAATATTGTCATGATATACCTGTATAAATCGTGGAAATCACCACATATACAGGAGAGGTTCTGTCAAAATTTCCAGAAAATTTGGGTCTACTTAAAACCTGTATAGATTCTGTTCCCTAGCTCACCTGGAGCTGTACGAGTACAATCTGGAAAGGCTGTAAAGTGTACTACAACTTTTGTATTCAATCGCACACCTGGTTCTGAAGTTTCCTGTATGAAAATTTTGAATTTATACAGGGAGGTCAGCTGGAACAAACTGTGATTTCAACTCCAGTTTTAAATTTTCTTAATCTATTGGGAGTTGGAAACCTTCTCATTGTTCTAGTATTCTTTTATATAGATGACGGATGTGATGATGCTATTACTGGACGGATGGATATTTTCCACTTGCGCTAGCCATCCGGGTTATCCAAGTATGCGGGAAGTACTCCAACAGTTTGACTTCATCGAGATGCCATGCTATTGGGGTAGAGAAACGATTGACAGAGGTGTTCGGTCCTGCACCATTTTTGTAGACGTCCCAGCTAGTCCACGTTGTTATGGATGGGCTCCTTTCTTGGTTACTATCGAGGGGGCTCATTTAGAGGACACTTGGGCAATCGCTGCAGGCGAAGCGCTTATGAAGATTTGTGAGCTTCATCAAGATGCTATGGCTGGGACTCAATTTTCCCTTATTCCGTTCCGTGGTATGGCTGGATTTGAGTGGCAACGTCGTAGGGTTGCTGCCTATACACCGTATGGCGACACAACCTTGACGACACTTGGGACATATGCAGCTGCGTCCAATATGGTGGTTTCTACACAAAGCGCAATTATTCTGGAGCAAGTCGAATCCATGCAGGAAGCGACGGATCGAGGAGATACCCTTGATTATATCAACAAGAATTTATGTTCGCTCCTAGCTCCAGCAAATCACCGGCTAAATAAGTGCGAGAGTCAGCTGCATTATGCTCGCATTAGGCTATGGAAAGTTCGTGCCGAACAACAGCAAGCTCGCACTGAACTGCAGCAAGCTCGTGGTGTGTTGCAAGCAAGTCAGTTAGAGGTGCAACAACAGCAAGAGCAGCTGTTATTAGTCACTGAAGAGCAGAATACCGCCATTGAGACAGCTCAGAATTGGGAGTATGAGGCAGAACAACTTCAGGATAATGTGATTGAGGCCGAAGCACAATTGCAACCAGTGGTGTATCCACCGGCCCATAATATACCACTAATTATGGGTGAACAATTGCCTACGAATGATGAAGAAGAAGAAGAAGAAGATCCCGAGGAACTCGAGTACGTCGAGTAGGACGTATTGGAGTGGGATGTGGCAGCAGTTCTGCCGTCACGAGGCAACATATAGTTTAATAGTTGCTCGTGTGTTTCTTTTGTGACCATGTTTGTGTCATATTAAGGATAGTAGTGGGTATGTCTAAGCTGATAAGATGTGTATGACATCTCATGGGAACCAAGTATGGTAGAGATGTATTTCCATAGTGGGAGTCCATCACTTTGAAGTACACTACTATAAACTTGGTCATGACATAATATATCTTGTATAAAGTTTGTACTTTATCAATATATGTGAATGCGATGCACTTATTTCCTTATCAAAAAGTCGTGCTACTAAATGATAAACTGGATAAAGGAAAGAAAACATGTGCTGATTTTAAGTCAATTGGATGCAGAATGGTGCGTACTCGCTCGACACCTGAAATGGGGGGATCCAGTCGTGGTCGTGAGGACGAATCTCCAACCCAGGAGACAGTTGCAATGCCGCAGCAACAAGTTCCTCCACCACCACCTCCGGAACTTCCAAGGAGTCTAGCGGAGGTTCTCGCCGCGGTGCTTGGCTCGTGCGACGAGCAAACAGAGTTACTACGGACTCTTGTCCAGCATTCGTCCTGTCAAGGAGGGCAACCAGATGCGGGTCCAAGACATCCTTCTCCGAGTTCTTACTCGGATTTCATGTCAACGCACCCGCCGGTCTTCATGGAGGCCGATGAACCATTGGAGGCGGACAACTGGCTTCGCTTCATTGAAGGAAAGTTCGGTTTGCTACGAGTGACCGAACATCAGAAGACCCTGTTCGCGGCCCAACAACTACAATGGTCCGCTGGTGCGTGGTGGGCGGATTACCTTGCCACACGACCAGTCGGCTACGCCGCGAGCTGGGGGGAATTCCAGGAGGCGTTTCGCGCCTATCACATACCTCCCGGTGTTATGAGGAGGAAGCTTCAAGAGTTCTTGGAGCTGAAACAAGGAGGAAGGAGTGCTTACAAGTACTCCAAGATATTCAACCACTTGGCCCAATATGCTCAGGACCAGGTGAATACTGAAGATCCGAAGCGGGAATACTTCTACCGGGGTTTGAACCCCAAGATGAAGGACAAGCTTGCCTTGTTCAACAGCGGCAACTTCATCAACATGGTCAATGCCACAATCGTACAGGAGGACGCTACTAGGGAGCTGTTCTCTGACAAGAAGAAAAGGAGTTCTCTGCAAGGCAGCAGAGGAGGTACTCCTCAGAAATAACGCATGGTGTATCGATCACCATCCGGCCAGAGGTGGCAGCCGCCATCATGACCACCGATGTTTCGTCGTCGCCCATTCAATAACGTCGGGTTCCGCCCACAACAACAACAAGGGATGATTCCGCGTGCACCTCTACCTCCACCACATGCACCGGGATTCTGTCCTCCATTCCGTGTCGGTCAGACCCCGTACACGTGTTATACGTGCGGATGTATGGGACACTTCTCCAAGGACTGCCCACAGAGCAGAGGACAGTCATCGTACCAGGGGGCAAACCAGCCTCGCAACCAGCCCAAGAAGCCAGCCACCAGAACAGGTAATGTCCACCACATCGCCATTGAGGATGTTTCGGAAGGCGCACCCGTACTCACGGGTACGTTCTCTCTCATTGGTCATCCCGTAGTCATCCTTTGTGACTCTGGTGCTTCCCATAATTTTATTAGCATGTCTTATGTCAATCAATACCAATTGCCTATCATTTCCACAAAAACCCCATATATGATTTGTTTCTCCGGGAGGCAAAGTAGTAGCAAATAAGATGGTCCATAGGGTACCTCTGAATCTGGGTGGGAACATATACCCTATCTCTCATTATATTGGAGCATCAGAAATTAAATGTCATTTTAGGAATGGTAGGGTTGAAATACAACGATGTTATTATTGACATCATTCCTCGGAGAATATATCTAAATTCTCCGGTCCACTCTCCCCAAATTCTCACTCTTGAGAGTAATATCCACGTACCTCCAACTGCTGGTAACACCGAAGCCTGTAAACTCGAAGATATTCCAGTAGTATGTGAGTATCTGGACATTTTTCCCGAAGATCTTCCTAGTATGCCACCACAAAGAGATGTCGAGTTTAAGATTGAACTTGTACCGGGAACAATGTCAATCTCGAGAAGGCACCTAAAGAACTTGCAGAACTGAAAGAGCAGCTGAATGAACTGTTGGACAAGGGTTTCATTTGTCCAAGTTCGTCATCTTGGGGATGTTCTGCACTGTTCGTGGAAAAGAACGATAAAACATTAAGACTATGTGTGGACTATCGTCCACTCAATGCTGTGACAATCAAGAACAAGTATCCACTACCCCGTATTGATATTCTGTTCGATCAGTTGGTAGGTGCTCGGGTATTTTCAAAGATGGATCTTCGCTCTGGTTATCATCAGATCAGGATTCAACCCGAGGATATACCTAAGACAGCATTCTCGACGAGGTATGGATTATATGAGTACCTTGTCATGTCCTTCGGATTAACCAATGCACCGGCCCATTTCATGTATCTCATGAATTCAGTATTCATGCCGGATTTGGACAAGTTTGTCGTGGTCTTCATCAACGACATCCTTGTATACTCAAAGTCCAAAGAAGAACATGCACAACATTTGCACAATGTGCTTTAGCGATTGCGGGACCACAAGTTGTACGCTAAGTTCAGCAAATGTGAGTTCTGGATCAACCAAGTGCCATTTTTGGGGCACATCATCTCTGCCGAAGGGGTTGCAGTTGATCCAAGCAAGATTAATCAAGTACTCAAATGGGAGTCTCCCAAGTCGGTGCATGAAGTTCGAAGTTTCCTTGGTTTAGCTGGATATTACCGGAGGTTCATCCCAAGCTTTTCCAAGATAGCTAAACCAATGATGGAACTTCTGAAGAAATACAAGAGGTATACCTAGACAAAGGAATGCGAGGAGGGTTTTCAAGCATTGGTAAAACACCTCACAACAGCACCAGTATTAGCCCAACCAGACACAATAAGATCCTATGATGTTTATTGTGATGCATCTGGAATTGGTCTGGGTTGCGTATTAATGCAAGACAGAAGAGTGATCGCTTATGGATCCCGGCAGCTTCGAAACAAGGAGAAGCATTATCTGACTCATGATCTTGAACTCGCTGCCGTGGTACTAGCTTTAAAGATGTGGAGACACTGTCTATGGGGCAACCTAGTACATCTCTACACCGATCACAAAAGCTTGAAGTACATCTTCACCAAGAAAAAATTGAATATGCAACAACGAAGATGGTTGGAGTTAATCAAAGACTACGAGATTGAGATTCACTACCATCCCGGAAAGGCAAATGTAGTCGCAGATGCACGAAGTCACAAGTCCTATATCAATAACCTTTCTATCACCTTGATAGAGGAAGAAGAACTGAGTCTCTACTTGGTTCCATATGGGGCGCTCTACAACCTAGCCCTCATTCCCACCATAAGGGAGGAAATTTTGGAGGCCCAAAAGGAGGACAAGGGCATATCCCATATTCATCAATGAATGAAAAGGGGGAAATGAATTGTTTCCGAGGTGACGATGACGGTACCATCTGGTACAAAGACCACATCATGGTACCCCGCAATGTGGCACTACAGAAGAAAATTTTGGACGAGGCTCATTTGTCCAAATATTCTATTCATCCCGGGAGTAACAAATTGTACCAATTGAAGAAGAAAGTTTGGTGGACTCGGATGAAGAGGGAAATAGCGAAGTATGTATCCGAATGTGATACATGTCGACGAGTGAAAGCCGACCATCTAAAAGCAGCCGTACAATTACAACTGTTAAGCATACCTGCCTGGAAATGGGAGGACATCAGCATGGATTTCATTGTTGGATTACCTCTCACTTTTCGCAAACATGACTCAATTTGGGTTATAGTCGATCGACTCACCAAGTCGGCTCACTTTATTCCACTCAATGTCAAGTATGTGGCACGACAATATGCAGAGCTATATATTGCCAGCATCTTATGCTTACACGGAGTACCCCGCACTATCATATTAGATCGTGGAATTTTGTTTGTTGCTCAATTTTGGGAGCAGCTCCACGCATCTCTGGGTACCAAATTGATTAGAAGCTTAGCTTACCACCCACAGACTGATGGTCAAACGGAATGAGTAAACCAAGTACTAGAGGATATGCTCCGCGCCTATGCCATCCACCATGGTAAGAATTGGGATGATCATCTACCATTGGCGGAGTTTTCATACAATAATGGTTATCAGACTAGCATTCAAATGGCACCATATGAAGCTCTTTATGGCCGGAAGTGCCGCACACCATTGAACTGGTGTGAATCCGGTGAACGAGTAACATATGGTATAGACTTGGTAAAGAAAGCCGAAGATCGAGTAAAAGTTATTCAAGCCAACCTCAAGGCTGCTCAGTCTCGCCAGAAAAGGTACCCGGACAAACGACGTCGACCGCTTCACTTTGATATCGGGGATCACGTTTACCTTCGGGTATCCCCAATGAAAGGGATTCATCGTTTCGGAGTAAAAGGGAAGCTAGCTCCGTGTTTCATCGGACCATTCGCAATAAGAGAGCAATGCGGACCTGTAGCCTACCGATTAGAGCTGTCGGCATCGCTTTCAGGGGTCCACAATGTATTTCACATTTCACAATTGAGAAAATGTCTCAATGCCCCAGCGAATGTCCGTATGGAGGATTTGGAAGCCCTCCAAACAGATCTTACTTACTCTGAACATCCAACCCAGATAATCGATGAGAAGACTCTTACCACAAGAAACCACACCTTGCGTTTCTACAAGGTCTTGTGGGGAAACCACACCGCTGATGAAGCAACGTGGGAAAGCGAGGAATATCTTAAAACCAATTATCCGGACTTGTTAACATCATATGTTCATTAGGTATTTTCTTTTTATCCTTCCTTTTGTAATCTAGGGACGAGATTCTTTTAAGTGGGGAGGAATGTAAAATCCCACATTTTCCTTCATATAAGGTTCAGTTGTAAATTGGTTGTTAACCCTAATGGAGACCAATTATAGCCATGCTTATAAACTTGATCTCATCAAATCTTTCTTCTACTCATGTTTAAATCTATTAACATGAGGAATGAACTTCACCAATAAACTTAGATTTATATCTTTTGACCTCTCTTCAAAGTTGGGAATTATTTGAAGAAAGATTAGTAGGCCAATTTAATATGCAGTACCAAATAGATATTCAAATTAATGTAAATTGAATATATACTACTGTATATTTTGGTCCTGTCAAAATTATTCAATTGAGAGGCCATAAATTTTTCTATGGTTTTCTAATATTCCAAATAAACTTCCTGCAAAGTTTCATCAATTTTGAACTCCGTTTTCTATTTTAATTAAGACGCTTAGCAAATTCAAACCCTGTTTTGAATTCAAATATTGAATTCTGTTCAACTAGATTGAACATCAATATTTGGACACACACTCATGGTCAGCATAACTTGCTTGACTTATCCCTATGGTTTCAAAATTTTTGGAACTCAATTGCTATTTAAATTAGTGGCACTATTGAATTCCATACAAATTCATATTTGAATTTGAAATCCAATTGAAACTTGCTGCAATTCAAAATCCAATTGCAGAATCAAATTCTAGATATTTATTTGAGCCTCCCCACGAAATCTAGAGTTTTTGGACAAAATTTGGTAAGGGAATTGAAGTCTGCAGAGAAGGGGCAGGGATAAGGGTCGTGGGACCCACCAGTCAGTGGGACACACTCGAAGCTGCTCTGCATGCCGTTTTTCCGGCATTCCTCTGCTCGACACCGCACCGCATGCAAGGCACCACAGAGCTGCTCGCCTGCCTGCTTCATGGCGTGCCTCCTACTCCTCCCCGACCTATAAATACCCTCCCCCGGTTTAAGTGAACACCACCCCGAGCACTCGCCTCTGTTTTCGTTCTTCCGCCACTGCACAGCACCGCCACCGCCATTCTCGACGCGCTGGCCAAATGACGCAAGGAATCGCTGTGCTTCCAAGAGAAAAAGGTGGCTTAACTAGTTGCTCTTCCTTCCTGTCCAATCCTTTGTTTGATTCCGTGCTTATATGTGCAGTATTTCGAAGTTTCCTCGACGCTCGCGGGTGAAGTTGCTAGGGGAAGCTTCCTGTTCCACGAGGACAGGACACTTGAAGCACGATTCCATCTTCCTCTTTGAAGCAATAAGGTGCGCAAAGGTACCTAGATGTTTCTTGTGAAGTTTCAGCCACTGTCATGCTTCCTAGTGTGGGGACCGGAATCCACACATCCGAGGATCTCATTGGGTGGTGTCGTGCGATGCGACACCTAACAGTTTACAAGAATAGAACCAGAATAAAGTACAAGACCAAGTCTTTTATTTAATACACAGCGGAAGTTTTCACAATACTAGCGGATGTAAAGAAATATATACATACCATAGCTACGCTCTCAGCACTAGCTATGCAAAAAGCAAAGTTTTCCATGCCAGGGATACTTTGCACTAGCAACACTCAATCTATGGCGGCGTGCAGGGTTCCCACTCGGCTGTACACCCTGGAGGGGGTGTTGCCTCATCGTCAAACCCATCCTCAAAGGGGTAACCTGCAAAAACTCGTTAACTGCAAACGTGAGCTTAAGGCTCAGCAAGACTTAACCGTCTCACTAGACAGATGCACGGGGACACTAAACATAGGTATGGAATAGCATAAATAACTCGCCTACATGTGGATCCTTATATTCAAGTTTTAAGCAGCAAATGACATTCTCTGAGCACGGCACATCATGGGCTCCACAATCAAACAAGAAACGCTTTACCGATGATATGACATGCCCAAAGCACATAATGCCATTACAGCTAAAGTATGGGGAAATTGAAATCTTTAGTTATACTATCTCTAAACCAAACAAAGTTGTAAAGTAATTATAATTCAATATCATATGACTTTCCTGACTTCTTTAGTATTTACTACGTCACGACACAGTGAACAAGTGGTACTCTATTACTGCGAGGGACAGTGATTGCAATCAGGACACACCCGGACAACACGACACATACGTCGTTCGGAAGTGTCAGCGAGCACACCCGTACCTACATAACACTTCAGTACTGGGCGTATATGGCCACCTTTCACAAGAAACTCAAATGCTGAGCCCGTCTCACCTCTGCAAACAGAAGGTCTCCGCACGGAACACCTCATGTGTCCGCCGACCGATTTACACCTTACTGTCCTCAACCCACCCCTATCGATGGTGAGTTAATGGGTCTCAACATCCCAGTTATCAAGTTACATCAGTTTATTGGATTCCATATGTCCATTATATTGCCGGTACAATTCAAGCTTGCCCAGCGGGGCCGCATACGGACGGGCCTTAATCAACACAGGCAGGGCTATGCGACCGAGACTCAATTCTCGCCGCTTCCTATCCATTCCCTACCCGGTCTCAGTTTCATTAAATTAAGCCATGTTCTATTCAACCAATCCTGTGAGATACATCTCGCGAGTAGATTCCAACTACTCGACTTCTACCGGATCTCCTATGCATTAGCAAAGCAGTTACTACAGGTCAAACTGTAACTCGTGCCGAATAAACCCCTGGGATTTTTGGTCATGCAAGTGGAGTATCATTCACCCTAAACGTAATGCACAATTCATATACTATTCATCATAGTGATAAAGCAAAAGCTCATAAACGACTTAAATGCAAACCGGGGCTTGCCTTGTTGCAGGTCAGGTTCTGAGTTAAAAATTGGAAGGTTCTCTTCCAAGGCTTCTGGCTCCTCCTCGACTTCGGTCACTATACGATATGCAGATAACATGGATATATAAATGACTTTGGAACTTATTTATTTTAAGACCATAAATTAATTCATGGTGATCACTATATGACAGGGACCTTAATTGGCTTTGGAACTTCGATGGTAGATACTAGGGAATATGATCAAGGCTCTTGCAAAGAACAGGAGATGATCATAGCAGATTGTGGTCTCCGAAAGTATGGCAAGCAATCAACTTCCAAAAATTTCCGAGAGGAAACTGTAGCTTGAACCTAGCTAACAGTTGATAATCAAGATGGAGGGAGTGGTTCTGGTCTTAGCAAAATTTGTTTCATAATTTTCTAAGCTGTGGGGAAGGAGTTATTGTATTTCTAATTCGGTAGGAATTTCTGGATTTACTTTATGATTGAGTTTCTAGACATTAAACTAATATTTAGTTTGTAACTGATTTAGGACTAGTATAGTAGGTTAATTAAATCCAAGACTTTAGCAGGAGCTAGGGTATGACTAAAGGAAGACTCAGTAAAATTTTGGGGCTTAATAAAGCAACCTAATAGCTGTGAAAATTCAATAACTGAAAAAGGAAATTGAATTATACAGAGAGTTAAACAGGTGCTATGGCTCCCAAATTTTGCCTGACAATCAAGAATAGGACAATAAATTTTATGTGAATTTTGGGGATTTTTCCTGTGGATATCTTGTCTGGAAAAATTTCATTTGCATTAGGAAAGATTATTTTCTACAGAATTTAACTCTGAGTTTCACAGAACCTAATTGGTATTGACAGAAACTAGAGCTCGAGATCTTTCGAACAAAATTTGTTTGAAGAATTTTGGAGTATCCTACAGAAAGTTATGGATTTTCTAAGTTGGAGCCTATTCTGGAATAATTTCCTAATTTGATTTAACTCGTGGGCCCCACTGTTTTAAAATGAACCAATAGCATTTAAACCACACGGGGGCCACAGAGTTCCACCGCGTAGCCACAGCAAATCCCGTGGCCACACTTGATCCGACGGGGTTTACCGCCGCTGACACGCGGGGCCCGCCGCGTCGTCTTCTACCTCCCGACGCGGGCGGCGCGCGGGGTTCCCGCGGCGGTGCTCTCCGGCGAGCCTCGCCGCCGGCCAATCCAACGCACCAGAATCGCGGAAACTTGCCGCCTGGGGGTTTTTGGGGTCGCTGAGCACGATGGTGAGGTCAGTGGGTCTTGAAACTCGCCGGAAAAGGTCGTGCGACGGCGATGGCGGCGATGAGCGCTCGGGCATCATAGAACTCTCTATAGAGTAGCTCAAATCACTTGGGAATTGCTCCAAAACCTTTCTGGGATGATGGAGTTCAAGGATATGGGCGCAGAAGGGGAGTGAGTTGCCGGGAATCATGAGTTCGACGGTGAACCGAGGTTTTCTCACCGGCGGCGAGCAAAACTCGAAATTCAGAGCCGTTGCTTGATGATCCTTAAAGGTTTTTGATCAGACAGGATCGCTAGGGCCTATAGAAACTATCTCTAAGTAATTGCAAAGGATGATTGCTTGTCGAAAAGGAATTTGACATGAAATCATAGCTAGCTATCTACCCTCGGCCGTAGAGGAAACGATCAATATCTGGCTCAGGCTTCAACGATAATGGAAACGGTTTGTACCATGAGCTAGAGTTTGATCAGGCGCACCTTTTTGCTCTTTGGAGCTAGGCTTGAAACGGCGTGGAACGGCGGCACCCGCGGAGCAGTGGCGAGCGGCGGCGATGGCGCGCGGCGGAAGAAAATGGCGAGGCAGTGGAGCTGTGACCGGGGATGAGGATTAAAGGGGCTTCGGCCGGCCTTTTATAGAGCCGCGGCGAGCAGGCAGGCAGCTCGCTGGAGCTGCATGCGCGCGCGGTGTCGAGCGGGGGCGCGGCGGTGCAGAGGTGTCGGGGTTGAGCTGATCCGTTTAAAAGGGGAGCTGACATGTGGGGCCCACTGTCCAGTGATTCTCCCCACAGCTCAGTTACTAATTCATTTAAAAATAGAAGATCAACTCCAAAAATCATGAAATTTTGTGGAGATGGCAAATGAATTATTCTGAACACAATGGTGAATTCAATTCTTATGTTTAAAGAAGTTGGAGAAGAATTTAAAATTCAGATTTGAATTTGATTCAAATTTGCTAAGCACCTCAATAAAAATAGTAGATGAGTTTCTAAAATCTTGAAACTTTGTAAGCATGCTATTGAGGAATTTAGGAGCTCATGGAAAAATTTAGAGCCCTTAATTTGAATACTTGGTTTAGAGCTTATTAGTGCTTCATTGTGCATTGCTTACTAATCCTTATCCAAAAATTCTTATTCTTAAAAGGTGAATAGAATATAATTTGAATTCATGGTGAAGTCTAATACCCATGATAAAAGAATCTAACACAGAGTGCAAGAAAAGTTTTGGATGGCATAGTTCATGTGTACCATTATATTGGAGATCCAAAATAGTTGATCACAAAACCCACATGAACTTAACATGCCATAAAAGTGGGGTTTTACATTCCTCCCCCCTTAAAAGAATCTCGTCCCGAGATTACAAAAGAAGGCAAAGGAAAAAGGATCTACCGAACATATGCCGCTAACAAGTCCGGATAGTTCGTTCTAAGATACTCCTCGCTTTCCCACGTGGCCTCTTCGGCACTGTGGTTGCTCCACAAGATCTTGTAGAAACGCAAGGTGCGGCTTCTTGTGGTGCGAGTCTTTTCATCGATGACCTGAGTTGGATGCTCGGAATAGGTGAGATCTGGTTGGAGAGCTTCCAAATCTTCTATGCGGATATCAGCTGGAGTCTTAAGGCATTTCCGCAATTGGGAAATGTGGAACACATTGTGGACTCCGGAAAGTGAAGTTGGTAACTCCAATTGGTATGCCACAGGTCCGCATCTTTCGATTATTGCGAATGGCCCAATAAAGCGGGGAGCTAGCTTCCCTTTTACCCCGAAGCGATGGATACCCTTCATAGGGGATACCCGGAGATAAACTTGATCTCCAACTTCGAAGTGAAGAGGTCGACGTCGTTTGTCCGCGTAGTTCTTCTGACGAGACTGAGCAGCTTTGAGATTCGCCTGAATAGTGCGAACTCGATCCTCGGCTTCATTTACTAAGTCGATGCCGTATACGGCCCGTTCACCTGATTCGCACCAGTTCAAGGGTGTGCGACACTTCCGGCCATAAAGAGCTTCATAAGGGGCCATCTGGATGCTAGCCTGGTAATCGTTGTTGTATGAAAACTCCGCCAAAGGTAGATGATCATCCCAGTTCTTGCCCTGGTGGATGGCACAGGCACGAAGCATGTCTTCTAGCACTTGATTCACCCGTTCAGTTTGTCCATCAGTCTGAGGATGATAGGCTGAGCTCCGAATTAACTTGGTTCCCAGTGCAGCGTGGAGATGCTCCCAGAATCGCGAAACAAATACAGCCCCACGATCTGAGATGATGGTGCGGGGTATTCCGTGGAGGCATACGATTCTGGCAATATATAACTCCGCGTATCTTGAGGAATGATAGTTGGTATTGACGGGAATGAAATGCGCCGTCTTAGTCAGTCGGTCAACTATCACCCAAATTGAGTCGTGCTTATGGAAAGTGGGAGGCAACCCAACAATGAAATCCATGCTGATATCCTCCCATTTCCAAGCTGGTATGCTTAAAGGTTGAAGCTGTCCTGCTGCTTTCATATGGTCGGCCTTCACCCGTCGGCACGTATCACACTCGGACACATATTTAGCTACTTCCCGCTTCATCCGAGTCCACCAGAACTTCTTTCTTAAATCTTGGTACATTTTGTTACTTCCCGGATGAATGGAATACTTGGATAAATGAGCTTCATCCAGTATCTTCCTCCGAAGTTCCATGTTTCGGGGTACCACTATACGGTCGTTAAACCAGAGGGTACCTTCATCGTCACTTCGGAAGCATTTCATCTCCCCCTTCTTTATTCTTTGTTGAATATGTGACATCCCCTTGTCCGCCTTCTGAGCTACCATAATATCTTCCCTGATGGTAGGAATGAGAGCGAGATTGTAGAGCGCCCCATATGGAACCAAGTAGAGACTCAGTTCTTCTTTTCCCTCCATCGAGGTAATGGAAAGATTGTTGATATGGGACTTGCGGCTCAGTGCATCGGCGACTACATTCGCCTTGCCTGGATGGTAGTGGATCTCAATCTCGTAATCCTTGATCAATTCTAACCATCGCCTTTGTCGCATATTCAAATCCTTCTGGGTGAAGATGTATTTCAAGCTTTTGTGATCAGTGTAGAGGTGTACTAAGTTACCCAGTAGATAATGCCTCCACATCTTCAATGCTAGCACCACAGCAGCCAGTTCAAGATCATGAGTCGGGTAGTGCTGCTCGTGGTTCCGAAGCTGTCGCGATCCATACGCGATCACCCTTCGCTCTTGCATTAACACACAACCTAAACCAATCCCAGATGCATCGCAATAGACATCAAATGCTTTGGTAGTGTCTGGTTGGGCTAAAACTGGTGCCGTTGTAAGGTGTTTCACCAATGCTTTGAAACCTGCCTCACATCCCTCAGTCCATACATACTTTTGTCCTTTCTTCAGAAGTTCTGTCATTGGTTTAGCTATTTTGGAGAAACTGGGTATAAACCTCCGGTAATATCCTGCTAAACCCAGGAAACTTCGGACTTCATGTACAGACTTTGGAGACTCCCATTTGAGGACTTGCCTGATCTTGCTTGGATCAACTGCAATACCTTCTGCTGAAATGATGTGCCCTAAAAATGGCACCTGGTTGATCCAGAATTCACACTTGCTGAGCTTAGCATACAACTGATGGTCCCGTAATCGCTGAAGCACAATATGCAAGTGTTGAGCATGTTCTTCTTCGGATTTTGAATACACCAGTATGTCGTCAATGAAGACCACGACGAACTTGTCCAATTCTGGCATGAACACTGAGTTCATGAGATACATGAAATGAGCCGGGGCGTTGGTTAATCCGAAGGACATAACCAGATACTCATACAGTCCATACCTTGTTGAGAATGCTGTCTTGGATATATCTTCTGGTCGGATTCTAATTTGATGATAACCAGAACGAAGATCCATCTTCGAAAACACTTTAGCACCCACTAATTGATCGAAAAGAATATCAATGCGCGGTAGTGGGTACTTGTTCTTGATGGTGACAGCATTAAGTGGACGATAGTCTACACACAGCCTCAAGGTCTTATCTTTCTTTTCTACAAACAGTGCAGAACAACCCCATGGTGATGAACTTGGACGAATAAAACCCTTGCTCTCAAGTTCAGTTAATTGTTCCTTCAGTTCTGCAAGTTCCTTGGGTGCCATCTTGTAGGGTGGTCTTGAAACTGGCACTGTTCCGGGCGCAAGTTCAATCTTGAACTCTATATCCCTTTCTGGTGGCATCCCAGGGAGATCTTCAGGAAACACGTCGGGGTATTCACATACTACCGGAATATTCTTAAGTTCCACAACTTCGGTGTTGTGAGTGGATGGGTCTAATGGAATGATGTTCTCAAGATTGAGAACCTGGGGCTGATGGAGTGGAGAGTTTAGATAAATTTTTCGAGGAACGATATCAAGGATAGCACCATGGTATTGCAACCATGCCATTCCTAAGATGATATCTAGCTTTTGATGTTCTAATATCAGAAATGAAGTAAGATATATGGTTCCATCTAGGTTAAGTGGGATTCCAGGAACCAATTTATTTGTTACCGTTTTCCCGGCTGGAGTGCTAATCACATATGGGGTTTTTGTGGAGATAACAGGCAATTGACTTTTAACGACAAAAGATTTACTAATGACATTGTGTGAAGCTCCGGAGTCAAAGAGTATGTCTACGGGTTGATCGAAGATAGAGAACGTACCCGTGAGCACGGGTGCGCCTTCTGGAACGTCCTCGATGGCGAGGTGGTGGATGTTGCCGGGTCTGGTGGCTAGCTTCTTGGGCTGGTTGCGGGGTTGGTTGGCCCCCTGGTAAGATGATTGCCCTCCACCTTGTCGATTCTGCGGACAATCCTTGGCGAAGTGCCCCGTACGTCCACACGTGAAACACGTGTACGGGGTTTGGCCAATACTAAGGGGAGGACGGAATCCCGGTGCACGTGGTGGAGGTGGAAGTGCACGTGGAACCATCCCATGTTGTTGCTGCGGCCGAAATCCGCCGTTGTTGAACTGACGACCACGGAACATTGGTGGTCGCGATGGCGGCTGCCACCTCTGGCCGGATGGTGATCGATACACCATACGGTACTTCTGAGGAGTACCACCTCCGCTGCTCTGTGGAGCACCCCTCTTCTTTTTATCGGAGGACAGCTCGCGCGTAGCGTCCTCTTGCATGATAGCGGCATTGACTATGTCGTTGAAGTTGCCGCGGTTGAACAGGACAAGCTTGTCCTTCAACTTGGGGTTCAAACCCCGGTAGAAACATTCCCGCTTCCGATCTTCGGTATTCACTTGGTCCTGAGCATATTGGGCCAAGTGGTTGAATGATTTGGAGTATTCGTATGCACTCCTTCCTCCTTGCCTTAGCTCCAAGAACTCTTGAAGCTTCCTCCTCATAATCCCGGGAGGTATGTGGTAGGCGCGAAATGCCTCCCGGAATTCGGTCCAGCTTACAACATGGCCTGCGGGGCGTGCGGTAAGGTAATTGGCCCACCACGCACCGGCAGACCCCTGCAGTTGTTGCGCTGCAAACAATGTCTTCTGTTGTTCGGTTATCGC
The DNA here is from genome assembly GCA_036927565.1 of Tuctoria greenei. Lineage (NCBI taxonomy): Eukaryota > Viridiplantae > Streptophyta > Magnoliopsida > Poales > Poaceae > Tuctoria > Tuctoria greenei. Next base: position 115,917,529 of record JAYESD010000006.1, read on the forward strand.
TAGTAAACCGAACTTTCCTTCAATGGTGCGGAGCCAGTTATCCGCGTCCAACGGTTCATCGGCTTCTCTGAATACCGGTGGGTGTGTCGATGAGAAATCAGAGTAGGAACTCTGAAATTGCTGACGCAGTCCATCATCCTGTCGTCCGCCTTGACGGGACGAGTGCTGCACCAACGTCCGCAGTAACTCGGTTTGCTCGTCGCGCGAGCCGAGCACTGCAGCGAGAACCTCCGCGAGACTCCTGGGGAGTGTGGTTGGAGGTGGTGGAGGTGGTTGCGTCTGAGGCGTATTCTGCCCCGGGGGTGGTGTGTCATCCCCCTGTCCTCCACTAGATCCTCCTACCTCGGAGGCTGTACGAGTACGCACCATACTGCAGTATAATGAATAACACGGTAAGTCCCATTGCCTCAAGTTTATCCTCCCTTAGAAATGCGGTAGACAATAATAGACGATGCATAACATTTACATATATTGATAAAGCACAAACTTTATACAAAATATATCATCTCAAGACCAAGTTTACAGTAGTAAACCCAAAATGATGGACTCCCTTTATGGAAATGCATCTCTACCATACTTGGCCTTCCTGACATGTCATACTCATCTAATTAGCTAGACACCACAACCATTACTCTTAATATGACACAAACATGGTCACAAAAGAGGAACACTAGCAACCATTTAACTATATGCCGCCCGGTGTTGGCGGAAGTGCTACCACATCTAACTTCAATACGCTCTACTCGACGTATACAAGTTCCTCTGGGTCTTCTTCTTCTTCTTCATCTTCAGGGCTAGGCACCTCTGATACGGGTGCTGGAGTAGAAGTTGATACATCGTTCAACATCAACGTCTTCTTGGCAGCCATAGCTTGCCAATCTGTCTGTATCATAAACATCCCCCAGGCCTCACTCTCTTGCTGAGCCTGTTCACAGCTGGTCTTCCAGCTCTGAGCCTCTACTCTGGACTGATCCCTGTCTGCAGTCACCACGTTCAACTGTGTGTCCCGTTGGTGCCCATAAAGTAGGCTTGCCTCCAGATCAATATCTCTCTCTAGAGTCTCCTGGCGAGACGCGGCCAAATCCATAACAGCGTCATGCCATTGATTCTCCCTAAGGTTCAAACGATGATTAAGAGGAGCCATCATATCCCTAAGTCCGTCATTTGCCCACTCAAAGTGATTTGCTCGCTTCATGGCTTGCTTCAGATTCTTTGTCAATTCTTTTATGCATGTCCTTTGATTACCCTTCTCGCGATGTGAGGCTGCTGCATACATCGCTAAGGCTGTTGCGGATGTTTCGCCATGCTCTCCCACCTCCGCAAGCAAGCGGGTTGCCCAGGCTTCAGAAGCCCTGCCGTTGACTGGAAAGAACTCATACGGAGTACCCACCAGATGACGGTAATGGAGTTTGCAAAACCTCCCTATGGCAACACTTGCGGCGTAGCTCCATGTTTCTTCTAATATCAATCCTTTGATCTTGATGGAGTATGGAGCCCATCCGAGGTGCGGTGGACCGGCAGGCACATCGACGTAGATGGTGCAACTCCACATACCGCCCTCCTGGAACTTCTTGCCCCAATAGCTAGGCAACACCAAATAGCCAAACTGGCCGAGCATCCGTGCAAACACGTCCGGAAAACCGGCGTGCCCGGTGCATGTTGAGAACACCCATCCATTAGGCAACTGAATTCTTGGTGCTGCCATCTGTGGACAAATATACCCAAATGTCAATACACCGTTTAAGTATTCGACCAATCACTGGTGATGTGGGACAAAAAGAAATGTCCATAATCAATTGGTTCAGTCAAAGCTGCAATCTGGAAATGAGTACAGTTCTGATTTATCTGACCCATCTGCAGTAACCCGTAAGTTTCATACAGAAGAAGTCAGAACTAAACTTTATGTTGAATACAAAAATTGTAGTACACTTTAAAACCTTTCCAGATTGTACTCATACAGCCACTGTTGAACTAGTATGAACAATCTATACCAGTTTTAAGTTGACTCAAGGATTCTGCAAATTTCGACAGAACCTCCCCTGTATATGGGCTTATCTCCACATTCTATACAGGTTCATCATGATAAGATATTGAGGTAGTGTCAAAATAAACCTTGAGTAACATCGTGTTAACAATCCAGAACTAAAGAAGTTCCACCACGACAACCTTGTCATGAAGGTATTATGTATCAATTTATAATTAGGTGCAAATTGTTCCAAGTTCTGGACTGCAGGAACCAAATTTGCGACAAATGGAATTAGGCATAGCTACACCTAGATTCAGGTCAGGAGTGATAAATAAAGTTGATAGATGACTTCCTAAACTTTCCAGAAATGTATATGCGTAACCATATCACTGTTCTAGATTAGGGGTTATAATTATCCAAACTCAACGGTAAAGCTGACTGGTTTGCATCAGCAGTCATGCAGTTTACTGTGCTGACTTCCCAATTTGGTTAAACTCCAATTAAAATCAGGAAGGACTCCCCAAATCAAACTCGTGAATCTCCACCTACCCTTCTCAAACATATATCCCAATAAGGTAGTGGATTTTTCTACAGTGAGTTATGGCAAGAATACAGAAATGGTACAAAGGTGGGTTCATGTGGAGTAATTACAGTAAACCCCAGTTTTCAACAGATTAACAAGCTTTTCTGTCTTTATGGTCAACGGAAAAGTTGGAGAGACCTTCACGAGCTTTCCATTCATGTAGGATATGCTTAAGTTATCTAATAGCTAACCAAGATTACAACCTGGCGAAGTTGAGCTACTTCTACCAGAAAGCAAGAATCTTGGTTCTATCCAATTTATCAAGTCGGGCCCGAAATTATCAGTATCTGATAGTCGGACTTTCTTAAAACACAATGCAACCATTCTGTCGGTGGGGAGGGTCTAGTATCATGTTTGATACTGACTGTACTACGTGCCTCACGAAAGGAAATTCTATCCGGTACATCCGGTTACGTCTATTGGTGGTTCCTATATCGTTCACTCGCAAACGGCTTCTACACGGGTTGCTACCGGAGTTAGGTTACCTGCAGAAGACAAACAATCCCCTTTTACACCTTCGCACCTCAAGGGCGGCACGGGGAAACATGGCAGGCAGTCACAATAATATATAACTAAAAGTAAATGCATACGACTCTGGCGTGAGTCGTCCTCGAGCGAGGCCATGTCTCGAGGTACATGGCTGTAAATACGTCTGTACAGCAAAGACTCCCGTACGATCCGGCTTATACACGCTCGGGCATACGTGTTCGCATGTTCTCATAGATATGAGATCACACTATCGGGTTACATACCACCCGACGGGGTTTCCCTCTAACTTTGTGTCACGCTGGGGTACCGCGTGTCATATGTTCTTAGAAACATGGAAAGTTTCAAAGACTCATATTGACTTTCCGTGCCAAGCCACGGAAAATTTTTTTACATACCACCTCTCGTATGCTGAGCTTACCGAGATTGATCCGCTCTCGGTGGCGTACCTTACCTCTTACCTGATGTCGGAGCGTCGTTACAGAATATAATAACACATAGTTAGTTTACCACCTTTATATCTTATACTAATAATACTCCTTATAATGGCATATAACTAATTCCTCACTCAAGTTCCTAATTTTTGAAAATAAGTTCTTTTCCGGTACACTGTTCCCAACGAAGCTCTGATACCATGTCTGTGGGGACCGGAATCCACACATCCGAGGATCTCATTGGGTGGTGTCGTGCGATGCGACACCTAACAGTTTACAAGAATAGAACCAGAATAAAGTACAAGACCAAGTCTTTTATTTAATACACAGCGGAAGTTTTCACAATACTAGCGGATGTAAAGAAATATATACATACCATAGCTACGCTCTCAGCACTAGCTATGCAAAAAGCAAAGTTTTCCATGCCAGGGATACTTTGCACTAGCAACACTCAATCTATGGCGGCGTGCAGGGTTCCCACTCGGCTGTACACCCTGGAGGGGGTGTTGCCTCATCGTCAAACCCATCCTCAAAGGGGTAACCTGCAAAAACTCGTTAACTGCAAACGTGAGCTTAAGGCTCAGCAAGACTTAACCGTCTCACTAGACAGATGCACGGGGACACTAAACATAGGTATGGAATAGCATAAATAACTCGCCTACATGTGGATCCTTATATTCAAGTTTTAAGCAGCAAATGACATTCTCTGAGCACGGCACATCATGGGCTCCACAATCAAACAAGAAACGCTTTACCGATGATATGACATGCCCAAAGCACATAATGCCATTACAGCTAAAGTATGGGGAAATTGAAATCTTTAGTTATACTATCTCTAAACCAAACAAAGTTGTAAAGTAATTATAATTCAATATCATATGACTTTCCTGACTTCTTTAGTATTTACTACGTCACGACACAGTGAACAAGTGGTACTCTATTACTGCGAGGGACAGTGATTGCATCAGGACACACCCGGACAACACGACACATACGTCGTTCGGAAGTGTCAGCGAGCACACCCGTACCTACATAACACTTCAGTACTGGGCGTATATGGCCACCTTTCACAAGAAACTCAAATGCTGAGCCCGTCTCACCTCCGCAAACAGAAGGTCTCCGCACGGAACACCTCATGTGTCCGCCGACCGATTTACACCTTACTGTCCTCAACCCACCCCTATCGATGGTGAGTTAATGGGTCTCAACATCCCAGTTATCAAGTTACATCAGTTTATTGGATTCCATATGTCCATTATATTGCCGGTACAATTCAAGCTTGCCCAGCGGGGCCGCATACGGACGGGCCTTAATCAACACAGGCAGGGCTATGCGACCGAGACTCAATTCTCGCCGCTTCCTATCCATTCCCTACCCGGTCTCAGTTTCATTAAATTAAGCCATGTTCTATTCAACCAATCCTGTGAGATACATCTCGCGAGTAGATTCCAACTACTCGACTTCTACCGGATCTCCTATGCATTAGCAAAGCAGTTACTACAGGTCAAACTGTAACTCGTGCCGAATAAACCCCTGGGATTTTTGGTCATGCAAGTGGAGTATCATTCACCCTAAACGTAATGCACAATTCATATACTATTCATCATAGTGATAAAGCAAAAGCTCATAAACGACTTAAATGCAAACCGGGGCTTGCCTTGTTGCAGGTCAGGTTCTGAGTTAAAAATTGGAAGGTTCTCTTCCAAGGCTTCTGGCTCCTCCTCGACTTCGGTCACTATACGATATGCAGATAACATGGATATATAAATGACTTTGGAACTTATTTATTTTAAGACCATAAATTAATTCATGGTGATCACTATATGACAGGGACCTTAATTGGCTTTGGAACTTCGATGGTAGATACTAGGGAATATGATCAAGGCTCTTGCAAAGAACAGGAGATGATCATAGCAGATTGTGGTCTCCGAAAGTATGGCAAGCAATCAACTTCCAAAAATTTCCGAGAGGAAACTGTAGCTTGAACCTAGCTAACAGTTGATAATCAAGATGGAGGGAGTGGTTCTGGTCTTAGCAAAATTTGTTTCATAATTTTCTAAGCTGTGGGGAAGGAGTTATTGTATTTCTAATTCGGTAGGAATTTCTGGATTTACTTTATGATTGAGTTTCTAGACATTAAACTAATATTTAGTTTGTAACTGATTTAGGACTAGTATAGTAGGTTAATTAAATCCAAGACTTTAGCAGGAGCTAGGGTATGACTAAAGGAAGACTCAGTAAAATTTTGGGGCTTAATAAAGCAACCTAATAGCTGTGAAAATTCAATAACTGAAAAAGAAATTGAATTATACAGAGAGTTAAACAGGTGCTATGGCTCCCAAACTTTGCCTGACAATCAAGAATAGGACAATAAATTTTATGTGAATTTTGGGGATTTTTCCTGTGGATATCTTGTCTGGAAAAATTTCATTTGCATTAGGAAAGATTATTTTCTACAGAATTTAACTCTGTGTTTCACAGAACCTAATTGGTATTGACAGAAACTAGAGCTCGAGATCTTTCGAACAAAATTTGTTTGAAGAATTTTGGAGTATCCTACAGAAAGTTATGGATTTTCTAAGTTGGAGCCTATTCTGGAATAATTTCCTAATTTGATTTAACTCGTGGGCCCCACTGTTTTAAAATGAACCAATAGCATTTAAACCACACGGGGGCCACAGAGTTCCACCGCGTAGCCACAGCAAATCCCGTGGCCACACTTGATCCGACGGGGTTTACCGCCGCTGACACGCGGGGCCCGCCGCGTCGTCTTCTACCTCCCGACGCGGGCGGCGCGCGGGGTTCCCGCGGCGGTGCTCTCCGGCGAGCCTCGCCGCCGGCCAATCCAACGCACCAGAATCGCGGAAACTTGCCGCCTGGGGGTTTTTGGGGTCGCTGAGCACGATGGTGAGGTCAGTGGGTCTTGAAACTCGCCGGAAAAGGTCGTGCGACGGCGATGGCGGCGATGAGCGCTCGGGCATCATAGAACTCTCTATAGAGTAGCTCAAATCACTTGGGAATTGCTCCAAAACCTTTCTGGGATGATGGAGTTCAAGGATATGGGCGCAGAAGGGGAGTGAGTTGCCGGGAATCATGAGTTCGACGGTGAACCGAGGTTTTCTCACCGGCGGCGAGCAAAACTCGAAATTCAGAGCCGTTGCTTGATGATCCTTAAAGGTTTTTGATCAGACAGGATCGCTAGGGCCTATAGAAACTATCTCTAAGTAATTGCAAAGGATGATTGCTTGTCGAAAAGGAATTTGACATGAAATCATAGCTAGCTATCTACCCTCGGCCGTAGAGGAAACGATCAATATCTGGCTCAGGCTTCAACGATAATGGAAACGGTTTGTACCATGAGCTAGAGTTTGATCAGGCGCACCTTTTTGCTCTTTGGAGCTAGGCTTGAAACGGCGTGGAACGGCGGCACCCGCGGAGCAGTGGCGAGCGGCGGCGATGGCGCGCGGCGGAAGAAAATGGCGAGGCAGTGGAGCTGTGACCGGGGATGAGGATTAAAGGGGCTTCGGCCGGCCTTTTATAGAGCCGCGGCAAGCAGGCAGGCAGCTCGCTGGAGCTGCATGCGCGCGCGGTGTCGAGCGGGGGCGCGGCGGTGCAGAGGTGTCGGGGTTGAGCTGATCCGTTTAAAAGGGGAGCTGACATGTGGGGCCCACTGTCCAGTGATTCTCCCCACAGCTCAGTTACTAATTCATTTAAAAATAGAAGATCAACTCCAAAAATCATGAAATTTTGTGGAGATGGCAAATGAATTATTCTGAACACAATGGTGAATTCAATTCTTATGTTTAAAGAAGTTGGAGAAGAATTTAAAATTCAGATTTGAATTTGATTCAAATTTGCTAAGCACCTCAATAAAAATAGTAGATGAGTTTCTAAAATCTTGAAACTTTGTAAGCATGCTATTGAGGAATTTAGGAGCTCATGGAAAAATTTAGAGCCCTTAATTTGAATACTTGGTTTAGAGCTTATTAGGGCTTCATTGTGCATTGCTTACTAATCCTTATCCAAAAATTCTTATTCTTAAAAGGTGAATAGAATATAATTTGAATTCATGGTGAAGTCTAATACCCATGATAAAAGAATCTAACACAGAGTGCAAGAAAAGTTTTGGATGGCATAGTTCATGTGTACCATTATATTGGAGATCCAAAATAGTTGATCACAAAACCCACATGAACTTAACATGCCATAAAAGTGGGGTTTTACACCTAGCTCCTTTATCTCAAGTTTTCCCCAAAACAGTTCATACCGATGTCAATAGATTACCGGTTAAATTCCGTTTCTACGTACGATTAATTTTCAATCCAGTAAAGTATTATCTCCTAGATCTCCAGACGCATCACCTCACAAAAATTGAGAGAAATATATCGAGAGATGAGGTCAGATTTTGAGTTTTCATGGCCACCGGTTGAAATCCTGTACCTCGCTGTCGAGTTCAACTTTGCCGGTGATGTCTCCCCAATCTGACCCCAAATCATACACCTAGTGCTCCCAGGATTTTCCCGAGCTTTTCCCGAGCCTATTGAGCCATTTCCGAGCATTTCCGACGAAGGGCGAAACCCTAGCTCCGCCGTCGCCGTCGCGCTTCCGTCTCCGGCCATCGCCGGCATGATTGGACATCACCATCGGCTTGCACGGTCGATTTTAGGGTGGCGCAGTCATGGTGAGGCCGAGAGGAGGTCGACGCACCTAAGTCCGGCGAAGCACCACCGCAGTTCCGGCGAGGAGTGCTCCGCGCCGGGAGGTAGACGAAGATGCGGGTCCCACCGGTCAGTGACACCCCTCTCGCGTGGGATCAGTTGCGGATAAGGATCCAGTGTGGCTGTGCAGTTCAACCCCGTGGCTCTCGGTGTGGCACCATTCCGATTGTTCAAATTCAAATGAAGTGGGACCAGCCCCTTTTATTTGAAATTTCCATTAATAAATCCAGATTCAATCCCAACGTAGAAAATCCATAACATCGAGTAGAATTACCACAAATTCCTAAATAAATTTTGTTAGAACCAGCGGGAAGAATACTGTCCAGTGATACACTTGGAATTGTATGAAGAGCCATAGAAAATTCTCCATAATTCAGATAAGCAAAATGCTTAAAGAATTCATTCCTACGGTTCTGTTAATTGGAAAATTCCCAATTTTGGTCAGAACCTTATAATTAATATATTCGATCTCAAGTAAAGGTTTAAAGCTCTTTGGACTTAAAATACTGGGTTGATCCATATTCCAAATCTCTATGTAGCTATAAATTTAGAAAAATGGAAAATCAATTTCCAGAAATTTACCCAAACTCTAAAAATCAGTTTCTTCCTGTAGGAAGCTCATAAAATTTTGAAACAAATTTTCCCAGAACCAGTGAGACCCCCTCTACATTATACAACCCTTGGTAGCCATAATACATCTCCAAAATTTTCTACCAAAATTTAGAGAAGCTTATTGGTTACCATAATTGTTAAGAATAACAAACATCCTTTATCATCTCCTGTTCTTTGCAAGCATCTTCTCTATAATATCAAGTATCCACCATAAAAATCCCAAAGTTAATTAAGATAATTGTCTTATTTTATCTTAATATACACACCCCACCTTAAGCATATTAATTATTCACAAAATCATTTATACCTAGTATATGCATATCGTGTAGTAGTTGAAGTCGAGGAGGAACCGGAAGCCTTGGAGATCCAGCTGCTAGAAACTAACATCGACTCAAACTCGCATTCAGGCGAGCCCCGGTTTGCATTTAAGTTCCCTACAGTGTTTTGCAGTTTTATTTCACCTTATGTCTTCAGATGATTGTGCATTACGTTTAAGGTGTTTGACATCCACTTGCATAGCCCACAAATCCTATGGAGTCTTGGGTAGGTCTACGGCCCGTTGAGTAGACACTGCTATGCTTATGCTCATAGGAATTCGGTAGAAGTCGAGTACTTGGAATCTACTCGCGAGATAGGAATTTTATCACATTGGAGATTCTAGAATAAGAAAATGGTTTATGAATATGAAATTGAGACCTAGCAGTGGATAGGATGCAGTGAGACGTGTTCGCACGTGTGTAGCCCTGCTTGTGTCGATTGAGGACCGTTTCGTGTGCGGTCCTGCTGGACAAGCTTGAATTGTACCGGCGACATACTAGAGGAATGGGCTCTAGTAAACTGACGTAGCTTGATACTGGTTTGTCGAGGCATTTCGTTCCATTTTATAGGCGTGAGTTGAGGGCAGCAAGGTGTAAATCGGCTGGTGGGCACATCAGAGTACGCCCCACGCAGTGACCTCCTGCTCGTGACGGATTGACCGGTTTGACATTCGAGTGTTTAGTGAAAGGTGGCCATATACAACTAGTACTGAATTATTAGAACTAAGCACATTGACATTAGGTATCACTTTCTCAGAGATAATGATGAAAAAGGAAACATTGTGCTTCACCATGTAGATACCGAACAACAATTGGCTGACATTTTTACAAAACCTTTGGATTTCACTTGTTTTTGTTACATTCGTAGTGAAATAGGGGTTATGCTTCCTCATGGCTTAAATTGAGGGGGAGTTTTTGAAACTTTGGAAGTCTATGTGTGAATCTGAAATTAAAATAATATGAGCATAGTATTTCATACATATATGACTTTGTGATTCCTTTTACATGCTGAAAGTTCTTACTACATTACTTGTGTTATACATTTTGTAGTTTTTGCCATGTCTAATAATTGGAATAATTACTTACACTAAATCTGGTCATGGTCGAACTTTCTTGCTGTTTTGAACTTGTTGCATGCTCACAAATGCTTTTAATCATAAAGAATTAATCAAGTAATCAACTCACATGTTGAGTTTTTATGAACAAATATAAATTGAGAAAAGATCAAGAGAATATGCATGCATCGCACTTCTTCTTTTGAGATGGCTTATCATTGCACTTAGATATGAACTTGGAAGAAGTTGTGTATGACTAAAACCATGTCCTTAAGCTTCTGATTGTCAAATGACATAGGCTTGGCTTGGTTGGTTAGAATAAGGCAGATGCACATATAATCTCTTGCAAACATCATATGATCTAAATTTATGCTTTGAAAAATAATATAATGCAGCAACTAGTGTCATGCTTTCAGGTTTTGAAATAGTTAAGTTTGTGAGATCATGAATTGATTAAATTGAAAATTACATTTGATCTCTAGCATGGCTTGCACTACTTTATGTATTTCATTGATGTGATAATGTAAGGTACTTGATAGTATGACTTGGATGAGCTTTGTTTATATGTATATGTTATAATATGCTCATAACAACTAAAGGGGGAGAGATAATTTGTTTATATGTTCATGACTTGCTGAATACATTGTCAAAGGGGGATAGATAAGCATGAAGAGAAAGAGAATATGTGCATAAGGAGAGATAATAAAGGTGGAGAGATAATATGGGATAATTTTTCTTCTCATTTTACTTTTTATTTACAAAGGGGGAGAAATTGTCTTCAAAACTTTTATGTGAATAAGCCAATGTTCGGATTTTAAATGGTGTTGCCAATGCATTCATCAAGGGGGAGATTGTAAGACCTATGTGTGCTTAATACATTGGCTTGTAGTGAATACACTCGGCTTTGATGATAAAAGCTTTGAATATCACGAAAACACCTTTTTATCAAGGTCCGACTCTAGCTTCGAGCTACAGCAAGGTCCGATGGTAGGTCCGGCTTGTTTTGGGTAGCTCTGGCTATGTTTGAAGCTAGGTCCGACTTCTTGGTAAGGTCCGACTAGCTTTGGTTAGCTCTGGTGAGCTTTATCTTTAGCTCCGGCATGTCTTTGATAGCTTCGACATATATTTGATAGCTCCGGAATGCTTTTGCTAAGCTCCGACGTTTTTTATCTAGCTCCGGTTTGGGTTGACTAGTTTTGACTAGTTTTTGGTAAGATCCGATGCTAGGATCTACTAGTTTTGGTAAGCTCCGATAGGTGCTTCATTGTACTAGTTTTGGTAAGCTCCGGCTCAAGCTCCGGCTTGCTATGGGATGGTCCGGAACTTGACCGCAATACTTCTGCTTTTCATTTGCAAAGTTTTTAACTTGTTTTATATTCTCGAAAAGATTGCTTAGTATTCATTTGCTAAGTTATTGGTGTGTTTTGGTTGATATGGATGATTTTGTTTTGATATGCTTTGCAACATGGTTATGTGAGGTGCTCACGTAAGGTGTTGTGTTCGGAACTAACTTGAGTCAAGTCGAGGACTTGGGCTCGTATGGATTGGTTGTTCATTCATGTGCAGGTGTTGCTTGAGTTCAAGACATTGCTGGTGACAGGATCCATTGGACTAGTCTCAAGGAGGAGATGGGGTTCCAACAACCAAGTTTGGGAGGAATTGTTGTTGAGCTTATCAGGAGGTTGCGCAACATGTTTGGATCAAGAACAATGCATATGAAGGTATCATGGACGTCACTGGAAGATGTTTGCACGTGTGCAAGGAGTGCATGGACGTGGCTACATGGTTCCGAGACATGATGAAGAGATGTGGACGTAAAGAATTGGTCGGAAAGGTCCAACCGACTAGGTTATGGACTCAGGCTGCGGCTGAGTCAGGTTTGACTCAAATATGGAAAGATTTGAGTCTGTTATTATAGGATTTCGTGTGGGTCATGAATTTGAGTTGTTTAGGAATGTGGGATACGTTCCTAAGGTGTTTGGAAGTCTTAAGATTGCTTCTATCTGCGTATAGAAGAATCTTGAGAAGTTATGGAAAGTTACGATTCATGAGCTGAGTAGGATTAGTGTCCTAGTTGATATTGGGTTGGCCTAAGGGCTGGTTATATAAGAAAGGGAGCACAGAGCTCGTGGTGGACGACTTTGGGGCTGTTCCTCTTGTGTTCTATTGAATAAAATTCGAAGTTTGAAGGAACTTTTGTGCCTTGTTCGTCAGACTTGTTCCAGACAAGTTTTACTCGTCGAGTTTCTGGACAGCACTATCTTTCGTCGGTGGTTTTATCATAACTCGAGTTTTACATATCCAATTGACGTGATTCCTTTTGGGTTGTCTTCACAACTTGATTGTCTATCATATGTAAAAATTTCAGGATCATTGGATTTGTGGTCTATGATCTACATGAGTTTCTTTGCGGCGTTCCAGAACTGTTTTTTCTCGGGTAGGACAGATTAACCATTGTTTGATCTTTCGATCATAACTTGAGTTTTTCTCAACGGATTTGAGTGATTGTTTTTCTGTTGTCTTCGTGACTTGATTCTCTCTGATATCTATCACTTTTGTCATGGTGAAACATGTTTAGATTAGTCTCACACACGATTTCTTTAACAGATCGTTTTTCTGCCGAAAGGGTTTGGGGTTTAATTGTTTCCGCTGCGTAAGATTTTTAAATCTACCATTCACCCCCCCCCCCCCTCTGGTAGCTTTTCACGTGCCCTTCGATCCTACAGCTTGCCTTGGGTTCACGGTATGAAGATAAGGGCAGCAATTTGCATTGCGGTGGCACATGCATGACGCCGTGTCGCTCGGTAACAAAAAGGCATAGGCGGTTCAGTTTTGGAAAGGCTTACAGGTGGGCCCCACAACACTATCCTCCCTCATTCTTCTTTCCAATTTCAAATAGAGCTAGAAAACATGCTTCAAAAATATTCAACTTTGGCCCAATGACTAAATAAAATGTGAAGAATTTTATGGTGCAATCAGATTTTAGAACTGAGCAAGTTTAATTTTTAACTCGGGTTTGAATTTGAATTCAAGCGGTGATAATTGATTCAACGAAATAAATAGTAATTTAGGTTCAAAAATCCTGAATCTTTGAAGTTGACCTTTCTGAACCATAAGGGACCTTAGGAAAAAATTGGAGTTGATTTGGACAAGGTTAAGTACAAAGTTTAAATTTAAGGTCGACTTTGATTAAACTCTCAGTACGTGTCCAATAAATGGAAAACGTGCTTCAAAAAATTTTGAAACTTTACCGAGATTCAAATTGAAATATTAGAAGGTCATGGAAAAACTTACAGCCTTAGATTTGAATTTTTTTGAATGTCCCATTTTAGGGTTGGAATAATTTCTTTTTCTTTCTCTATATTTTGTTTTCTTTTCTCCTTCCATTTTTTCATTGAAAATGTGAATACTTGGAAATTAAGGATTTTACACCTTAAGTTCCAATATACATTACCAACCATGTTCTATATGTAAAATTTTAACAAGTTCCTATTTTTAGTGAACATTGGTTAACTCATATGGTTCATGTGAATTTGGATTTCCAAGTCCACTTTCAAAATTTTTAAGTTCGCATTTTTGCGTTTTTGTTCTTCTGAAAAGCGGGCTTCTACAGGCGCCACGTGTCCAGAAGGCCCGGACCCCTCTACCTCAGATATGGGGTCTGGAATATCCACGTGGACCCCAAGGGAGAATCCAGCACCCCCTTGAAGACGAGCTCCCAAGCAGCCACGTGTCCAATAGGGCGGGATCCCCCTCCTCCCTGGGAGAGGGCTCCGGTGCTGCCAAGTTGTTCAAGGCACCAGACAAGCCACCTTACGTACAGGCGGGCTTCGGCTCCACCACGTGTCCCGCGGTCCTGGATCCCCTGCTGTACTAAGGCATGGGATACGGGGCTGCCACGTGGTCTGCAGATGGGACCCGACCTCCCCCGCAGAGGCTAGTTCCCGAGCAGCCACGTACCATGCAACTTGGTCCTGATGCTGGGTTGCAGTAGTTAAGAGGACGGTTCGCCCTGTCTAAGTCAAGCATTGAAGACTCGTGTCTTCCCCAGGCACATGACGCGGCGCACGCCTATTTTCAGGTACCGCTGCGCCAATCGCATCACAATGAAGATGCCTCAGGCCTACCCCGCTCCACCAAGTGGGTATCTTACGGTGAGAAGACCGTTGGATGAAACTTTCCCTACCGTCATCAACGACTACACATGGGACACTAGCAACTGAGGCGGCATGATGGCGAGTCTTCAAGCCGCGGTCAAAGGAGGCTTTGCAATATATCTTTAGGATAAGATCACCCCGTGGCCACCTGTGGGCTCTGAACCCCACTTGTAAGGCGTCTGGCCTTGTCTATAAAAGGACCAGACCTCCACCGTTACAAAGGATCCTCAATCTACGCATTCACACACTATACACCAGTAATACAACCTCATGTGGAGTATGGTGTACGCTTTTGCGGCCTGAACTACGTAAAAACCACAGTATCACACTCTCATACGTGTGATTACTCAATAGAAAAGTAAGCCCTGCCGATCAAAGAACCTCCGCGGCTGCCCCATAGCAGATCTATGGGAAGTATCTCATTAAAACTTTGACATTTTCGCGCCAGGAAGGGCCTTTTCCCTGAAAAAAGTAGTTTCGCTTTCACCACAACGGTGTCCATAAAGCCCGTGGATGGCGGTTTCCAAGGTCGCCGTTCGGTGAAAAGATCCATCGTCCGAGCAGCGCATTCTAGTCCATCACACCCCTGCACAGATGCAATTGGAAATGGCGGCGCATCTGGCCACATCCTGGCCAAGTCAGCGCCCCTGGAGTGGCCGGCTGCTAGTCTAGAGAGTGCTCTGGCAGCGACGAGAGCCCTTCTCCACCACCCACCGTCCTTGAACGCTTCCCAAGGAGCGCCTCAGAAGTTGGTCCAAGACATCGACCACTTCGTCATTGCGGCCATCAACTCCCCCAACAGAGGGAGGTGTCATGTGTCCCTCTGGTGCACGCCATCCATCGACCATAGCACCTTCAAATCCCCACGCAGATCCATCAAACCACCAGGCTTGCTAGCCCTTGTCAGATCCCCACGGAGGACTTGAGGGTCGAGCTTGACCATCCTCAAGCTCGGATAGATGGTTGCGTCATCATCAAGTGGCAACAAGAGAGACGGTTCTATCTTGACGCCGAGTACGGCTCTCAAGGGCCTGAGCAAGAGGAGTCCTCCGCCCGAGGAGCACCGCAGGTAATCCGTCCGTCGCTGCCATCTCGCCAGGATTATATGGGGTCGACCACCCCCCTACAACATTCTGCGCAGTAGGTGCCACAGCTACAGTACTTGGCTCAGCCGGCACCACAGAAGCAGGCTCAGCAGCAGCCGCATGCTCTGCAGCAAATCCCTCTGGGGTATGCTATTCCATACACCTCCCCAACGAAGCCCACCGGAGGGTGCATGGCCTTGTTTCCATACCTCCGCCTCATGATGTGGTCGCGCAAGTTCTGACCACACCTGCCAGAGAAGCTTGACAGGAGCATCCACCCAGCCGAGCTCCTATAGATCTACACTATGACACTCCTTGCTGCAGGAGCGGATTAGTCCGTCCTGGTGAACTACTTGCTCGTCGCCCTGATTGGCTCAGCCCGGTCATGGCTTATGAACGTGCCCGAGGGGTCCATAACCTCTTGGGATGAGCTCTACCAGTAGTTCACGTCGAACGTCGGCAGCTCCTACTCATGCCCTAGCACCGAGCTCAACCTCCATGTCGTGCACCAGTCAGCCAAGGAGATGTTGCAATCATTCATTTAGCGATTCTCCTAGGTACACAACTCCATCCCCAACATCCCGAATGCTTCTGTCATAGTGGCATTTTGGTGTGGAGTGCATGACAGGAAGATGCTCGAGAAGCTAGCCACACACAACGTGCAAGATGTCTCCAAGCCCTTCTCTATCGCTGACCGCTGCACCAGGGTGGCAGAAGGTCGTGACTGGCACACCCAGCCTGCCCCGGGAGTGGGCGGAGTCTGCTAGACCAGCGAAGGTGCCTTTACCACCGGTAGCAGTAAAAAGAAGAACAAGAATTTTGGTGTTAGTGAGAACAAGCCGCTGCATGGGTCACCCGTCGCTGCAGCAGTGGCGACCAGTGGCGGAAGTCCCCCACGCTCCGACAAACGCCCACATTAGCCACCTGCAACTGACGACGGTGTTGAGCCCTGTCGAGTGCACAATACTTGCGACTACACCGTGAGCGAGTGTCGAGAGATAAAAAGATGCGTCGAGCGATACCAAGTGCGGGCACAACAGCGTCCTGACAGCGCCGCCTTCAGCCAAAGGGACTCCAAGCAGAAGGTCGACCCCAAGTTCGATGATGACGAGGAGATGGAGTACCAGAAGTAGGAAAGGGTTTTCAAGGTGGTCCACCAAGACGAGGATTCTAACGCCAGCAGGGAACACGAAGGTCGCAAGACTCTCCACATCATCTTTGGAGGGTCTTGGGATCCCGCGTCGCGGAATGTGGTCAAGACCCTGCACGGAGCAGTGGCTTCGATAGCCCCTACCCCTGCTCCGATGCTGAACCACAAGTGGAAGGAGACGCCAATCAGCTTTGAAGGCTCCAACTGAAACAAGAACATGGCAGTACATGAGATCTTGCCTCTCCTGGTCTCCCCAACCATTGCCAATGTCAAGCTCTAGTATGTCTCGATGGATGGCGGGGCTAGCCTCAAACTCATCAGCTGTGCGATCGTCGACCAGCTGCAGATCTTAGTGTCCAAGCTCACCCCCCTCGATCCCTTCTCGGGGGTGGGGTCAGGAAACATCATCCTGTACAACAACATCATCCTCCGGGTGACCTTTGGGACACTCAACAACTACAGGATTGAGAGGAGCCTATTCGACGTCATGGACGTCAGCCTCCCCTTCAACGCCATCATCGGCAGGCCTGCCCCGTACCGATTCATAGCCGTAGCCCACTACAGCTACCTTTTCCTGAAGATGCCAAACCCCTCCAGTGTCCTCAGGATCCACGGAGACCGCACTGTTGCAGTGTTAGCCTTGGAAAGGCTCCAAGCCCTCACAGCAGACCTAGCACCAGCCAAGGGCGATGCAAGACCATGTCAGCCTCTGCCAAGCTCATGCCAGAGCGGCTCATCTATTGCACCCCATCTGCAGCCTTCCGATAGCACTGATGCTCCCGTTAAAGCTACCAAGATCAGTTTCAGCTCTGCTCAGACATCTCGCAAGGCGAGGGGCCAGGGCAGAAAGTCAGGGTGCCCGCTCATTTCCCCACTAATAGCTATCGATGAAGTTGAGCAACCGTCACAGCTATCCTCAGAGCTCTAAGCACCCCTATATGTTAATATTAGCTTAGTAGGACAGTGTAAAGGTTTTCATAGAGGTTAGGAGTAGCATTGAGGACAACCAAGCTCTGGGAGGGTCAGGTCCAGGTGCAGTCGGCTTAACCTGGTCCCGAACCCTAAGCCTGTGCACCCTCCTCCCTCGGCATTCAAAAGCAAGCAATTTCCCTCTTTTGTAGATGTCTGTCTCCTCCTATGAATATCGATATAAAAGCATTGTCTTACTTCATGTTTCCCTAACAATGTTCATTTAATTATGCGCTAATCTTATGATCAACCATGCTAGACTCATTTACTTTATGTTGCTTTCATATACACGGTTGTACACTCTATATCTCACACTTGTTGGAGTCGTGCAATCCTATTGCAAGCGGGCTTGCTTGAGGTACCTACAATGTGTGAGGGGTTCTCACGGCTGCCCCCATCCTTGTAGTTTTGTGAAGCCGAAGGGCCTCCCAGGAAAGGCCTAAGCCAAGTCGGAGGTCTAGGGCATGTGAACTGCATGCCTAGTCATGTAACCTAAGCACTCACACCCTGCCTCTCAGCGCTGCAGTCGAGTACTAGGGGCTGAAATGATCGCACCCTAAGGACGGTGGGAGACGGACCCCGAAGCACTAATGCATTGAATTACCCAAGCCCCGTGTGTCAGCTTAGGACAGTAAGACATGACAAAGCTAAGGAAGAGGAACAGGTAAAACCAGCGAGCAAACTAGTCCCTCCTTTATCATGTGTGCAGGACAACCAGCTCTGGCACCATCCAAGGGGCCTGCCTTTAACGTTTCTATGATGATGGTAGGCAACGCCGGAGCATCCAGCTCTGGCACCTCCCAGTAGGCCTATCGTCGACGACTCTATGATGATGGTGGGTGACGCTAGGTCAGCCAGCTCTTGCACCACCCAAGGGGCCTGCCGTCGACGTCCAAGCATGTTGATGACAGCAAAGAGCACTGATAAGTATGTACACTCTCTTGCCTTTCTCTTGTTGCTAACAGGGCTCTCTTGTAGTGGCCTATACACCAGGGGCCTACTATTGAAGTGCTACACATCAGCGATGGACGAAGCCGGAGCAACTAGCTTCGGCACCATCTAAGGGCCTACCGTCGACGTCTCAATGATGATTGTGGGCGACATCGGAGCAGCCAGCTCCAGCACCACCCAAGGGGCTTGCCGTCAAAGTCCCAGCATGTTGACGACAACAACAAGTGCTGATAAGTGAGTACACTCTTCTGCCCTGCTCTTGTTGCTAACATGGTTCTCTTGTGGGAGCCAGTACACTAGGGGCCTACCGTCGAAGTGCTACACATCGATGGTGGACGATGCTGGAGCAGCCAGCGACGACACCTCCCAGGGGGCCTTCTGTCGATGACTCAATGATGATGGTGGACGATGACAGAGCAGCCAGCTCCAGCACCTCCCAGGGGGCCTGCCGTCGATGACTCAATGATGATGGTAGGCGATACCAGAGCAGCCAGCTCTGGAACCTCCCAGGGGGCCTATCATCAACAACTCTACAATGGTGGTGGCAATGCCAGAGCAACCAGCTCCGGCACCAGCCAAGGGTCTTGCCGTCGACGTCTCAACGACAATGGTGGGAAACGTTGGAGCAGCTAGCTTCGGCACCACCCAAGGGGCTGCCGTCGATGTCCCAAAGACTATGGTGGGTGTCGTCGGAGCAGCCAGCTCCGGCACCTCCCAGTGGGCCTGTCGTAAATGTTTCTACGAAGATGGTGGGCGACGCCAGAGCATCAAGCTCTAGCACCACCCATGGGGACTGCCGTTGACATATAGGACGATGGTGGGCGACGCCGGAGCATCCACCTCCGGTACCACCCAAGGGGCCTGTCGTCGATGTCCCAGCATGTTCACGACAGCAACAAGCACTGATAAGTGAGTACACTCTCCTGTCCTACTCTTGTTGCTAACAGGGTTCTCTTGTGGTAGCTTGTACACCAGGGTTCTACTGTCGAAGTGCTACACATCGGTGGTGGAGACACAAGAGCAACCGGCTCTAGCACCATCTAAGGGGCCTACCGTCGACGTATCAACGATGATGGCGGGCAACGCCAGAGCAGCCACCTCCAGCACCACCCAAGGGGCCTGCCGTCGACATCCCAGCATGTTGACGATAGCAACAAGCGCTGATAAGTGAGTACACTCTCCTGCCCAGCTTTTTTTGCTAAAAGTGTTCTCTTGTGTTAGCCTATACACCAGGGGCCTACCGTCGAAGTGATACACATCGCTCTGGCACCACTTTGGGGGCCTGCCGTCAACGACTCAACGATGATGGTGGGCGATGCTGGAGCAGCCAGCTCCGGCACCTCCCAGGGGGCCTGCCATCGACGACTCAACGATGATGGTAGGTGACGCCGGAGCAGCTAGCTCTAGCACCTTCGAGGGGGCTTGCCGTCAATGACTCTACAACGATGGTGGCGATGTCGGAGCAACAGCCTCGGGCACCACCAAGGGGCCTGCTGTCGTTGTCTCAACGATGATGGTGGGTGACGTCGGAGCAGCCAGCTCCGACACCACCCAAGGGGCACGCCGTCGACATATCAACAACGATGGTGGGTGATGCCAGAGCAGCCAGCTCCGGCACCATCCAGGGGGCCCGCCATCGACTTTTCTATGATGATGGTGTGCGACATGGGAACAGCCAGCTCCGACACCACCCAAGGGGCCCCTGTCGATGTTTCTATGATGATGGTGAGTGACGCCAGTGCAGCCACCTCTGGCACCACCAAAGGGGCCTGCCATCGACGTCCCAACATGTTGATGACAACAACAAGAGCTGATAAGTGAGTACCATCTCCTTCCCTACTCTTGTTGCTGACAGTGTTCCCTTATGGTAGCCTATACACCAGGGGCCTACCGTCGAAGTGCTACACATCAGTGGTGGATGATGCTAGAGCAGCCAGCCTCAGCACCTCCTAGGGTCCTGCTGTTGATGACTCAACAACGATGGTGGGTGATGCCAGAGCAGCCAGCTCGGGCACCTCCCAGGGGGCCTGCTGTCGACGATTGAACGATGATGGTGGGCGACGGTAGAGAAGCCAACTCCAGCACCTCCAAGGGGGCCTTCCTTCGACGACTCTACGATGATGGTGGGCAACACCAGAGCAGCCAGCTCTAACACCACCCATGGGACTTTCTGTCGACATCTCAACAACGATGGTGTGCGACAATGGAGTAGCCAGCTCCAGCACCACCCAAGGGGCATGCCGTCGATGTCTTAATGATGATGGTGGGCGACGCCAGAGCATCCAGCTTCGGCACCTCCCAGGGAGCCTGCCATTGACGTTTCAACGATAATGGTGAGCGACACTGGAGCAGACATCTTCAACACCTCCAAGGGGGCTTGCCGTCGATGACTCAACGACGATGGTGGGCGACACTGGAGAAGCCAGCTCTGGCACCTCCTAGGGGCCTACCGTCAACGCTCCTACTGAAACAAAGCTTGGTGCCTCTAGAGGGACCCCACCCAGGTCACCTTCTCAAACTCCCCCGCTCCACTGGGGGGCCATCAAAGACATCCTGCGATCAAGTGGCAGGCATGCCCAGCCACCAGAACACATCTACTAGGGGGCCTCTAAGGGGGTTGCATAGGCAGGACGTCAACTGACAACAAATCGTCCATGTTAACTATTCGATCGTTGGTCCCTCAAAAGCTAAAGAACTTGACAAAAGTTCTTCAAGCCCTTAAGCAGCTAAGGACTCGGGGCAATAGTTTGAGAAGCACAAGACAAGAAAAGAAACCAAACACAAAGTAAAATTCATTGAAGAGTTATTGCAGAGGGGCAAACCCCGAATACAAAGAAGAGTTGCCAGCTTCAATCCCTGGCGAATTGCACGACAACATGTTTGACGGCATCCTTGACCTCCACTACTGCAGTCTCCTTGCGCTCCTCGACGGGGCCTTCGAAAACTAGATCCAGTGGCATCTCAGGGTACCGACTTTGGTAGCACAACCGAACATGGGATGCTACTATCTCTGTTACCACTCTACCCTTGGCTTCTAGACACTGGGTTAGTTGACGCTCCTGCAGGTCGAGCTCCCAGGCGTGATGCTCCGAAGACTTCTCCCGAGACCGAACATCAAGCTCCAGCAAGAAGAGTTCTTGGCCCCCGGATAGGTGCTGCTCCCAGTCTCACGCCAAATTGCTGTCCCAAAGCTCAAGGTCTTCGACGTGAGACTGCAGCCTATCCTGATCTGCCTCAGCCCGACTCATCGTCGCCTAGGTCGTCTCCTCTTGCTCGGCAACAGCGACCTCCCGCTCGGCAACAGTGCCCTCGCGGCGACCTAGGGCCTCCCGACCCTCTTCAAGGGAACACAAAAGGGAATCAGCCGTGTCATTGCTGGCCTTGGCATTGACGAGAATCTTCTAAGACCTGGCGTCCATGGCCTTCACCAAGCTGTGCCTGAACTTCAGCTCGTCACTCTCCTTCTTATACCTCGCCTTCGCCTCGGCTGTTCACGACTATTATAAACCAATTTCACCCGTCAATATAACTCAATTATGTGAAGGAATTGTCATTTCTTGCACACATCACCTTTCTATTTAACCTATTTCCACATTTCTTGGAGAAAGTAGTGCATGCAGGGATTCTATGCAGAAATAAAGTGAAACAAGGGGATGGATCCTATAAAATATCATTCCATCCAATCAAGCGATGACATGTGGCACCACATGGATCAAATGGCCAACAAACAGAAGTATTCAGGGCCATCCAATAGTGTAGCACCCATATAAAGAAATGGGACCCACCTGGCAGAGGCTTGGAGGAAGCACAACCCCAATGGGGCCAAGACCGGGTCGGTCGAGCCCCCTAGTCGGCCGACTTGTTCTTGCCCCCAAACACTGTAAAACAACACGTGTTGGCTCCTCCCAGCTTGAAGAGGTCATGGGTAACTGTTTCGCACGCTTTTGGTTGCAGGCACCGACCCTTCTGCAAGTTAAAAATAGGACCCCCCACTTCAACACGCACCACTTGAGTATTCATCCTTTGTATCCACTACTCTCCATAGGTTTAGAGGAGTATAGGCTGTAGAGATAAGAGTCTGTAGTCCATTATCCATGTAGGAGAGGAGTAGAAGCAGTCTCTTCCCAATTGGGAAAGGTATGCCTTCCATATTCCTATTTGTATTTGTGACTTTATTCATAATAAAGGTGATATCTTTAGTCTTCCATTGTTCATATACTTGGATGAAGCACTTTTTGTTTGATGTGGATTCCATGTATGTGGTAGGAGTAGTATTTATGATTGCGCTATACCATCCTCATTACATAATCATAAACACTATAAACCTCCACTATAGTCTAATTAGCTATGATATGACTATGTTAATATGAATCACTTATGCTATGAATTAACATTGGTTCAACAATGATTTAGTTCATTGCCTTAGGATGGCTTGTGCCTAGGCTCCTAAGGTAATTATTTAATATGCTAGCATGGTGCTAGGATAGAGAGTAGCATTGAATGTCTCGTAGACCCACGGATTGAAGAGGTAGGCAGTAGGTTGTGACAGCCCTATCCTTTGTAATCCTCCACGTTCAGCTATGCCACAGGCTCTTGGCGTGGTTGCCTAGTGTTGCTAGGGGTAAACCCGTACCCGATGTGTTAATCCACTTAGCCTTATAATTCATAATTAACGTAATCATTAGTAACTATCTTAGGCCATGTATATATACATTAGAAGCATAGTAGGAGTCTCTACATAACTCTTAGCCTAGTTCCTATCACATCATTTATCCCCTTAGGATATAATGCTCTTGTGTGTGTCACACTACCTCAACTTATCATTAAACCCATCATTGCTAGAATCCCTACCTACGCCAACCTAACTTTTCACTTGATGATTGTCTTACTTCCATCTAGCCTTCCTTTGGGAAAATATAAATCACACCCTTTGGGAATACTCTTTAAAAAGGGAAATTCAATGTGGGGACCGGAGTCCACACTTTACAGGAATTGCATTGGGTGGTGCCGTGCGATGCGACACCCAACATCACACATGTAAAGGAAAACGTATTACATAAATCATTTGCTGAAATTTACAAAGATGTTCAGTTTACAAATAGTTTATATAAAAATAAACTACAGCGGAAGATAAGATTACAACTCTCGTATATAAGTCTAATAAGCAAAAGCGAAGCCACCCAACCCACGGACGCTCCTCACTAGCCACGAAGATAAAACAGCAGTGGCATGGTTCCCACATGAGTATATCACTCGGAGAGTCCCGAGTCTCATCGGACAAACATAAGCATAGGCACAAAGGTTAGTACCTGCAAAACAACTGATATAGCAACCGTGGGCATGAATGCTCAGCAATACTTGGCCATCTCACTAAACATGAAACTCTAAATGAGGGTAAAGACATAAACATAGGATGACAGATTGGCATAATGGACTCGCCTAAATGTTGGTCCTTATTTTCAGATTTATAGCAGCAGCTTAAACCTTGTGCAGGACAACATCGTAACTCCACAATCAAACAAGAAACTCTTCAACACGATGCTGCATGCACAAGGTGGAAAATAATTTAGTGAGCACTATACTAATACATACAACATAGCAATACCAAGATAATATAATGTTCATAACAGCAGCAATTAATTCTCATCTCAAGTGCAAGTATTACTACATCACAACTCAGTGAACAAATGGTACATATATCCACGAGGGACGGTGATTCGAATCAATGATACCCGGAATACACGACACGTATGCCCATACTGGAAGTCACGTACATGCACTCCACGGACGTCGTACGCAGCCACCTTTCTCAAGTTCCGCCCAAGTTGAATCGAATCAATCCTCTAGGATAGTATTCCCACTCACTGTGCACCCTTCCGCTGTGAAGATGTCGTGAGCGAGTTTCGTCTACTGTGCTGCGGCCGAAAGCCTGAGGTGATCGAAATAGTCTCAACAAAATCTTCCCAAGGTACATCGGTTTCCTGGACCCTATATATCCAGTATGACTCCGATACAGCCCATACTTGCTCAACAAAGCAGCATACGGATTGGTCCTTAACCGACACAGGCAGGGCTACGCACCCAAGACCACGTCTTGCTGCATCCTACGCCCCTGCCTGGTCTCATATTCAGATTACTACTCCATTTCATTGAACCAATCCCGTGTGAAAATGTCCTAGCCATGCGAGTAGATTCCAACTGCTCGACTTCTACCGAATCCTATACAATATTTAGCATATCATTATCTACACGGTGCCTTAACAACAACCCAAATACTCCATGGGCTGATCTTGTCATGCAAGTGGATTTCCAATCACCTTAGCCCTAATGCACATAACTCACCCTAGACATAGGTGATACAAATCAAAATTTGGTAATAGCGCTTAAATGCAAACCGGGGCTTGCCGGGATGTGAGACGGTAGCAAAGTTAATCTCCATGGGGATGACTTCAAGGAGCTTCAGGGTCCTCTTGAGCTTGGCAACTAATTGATATGCAAAGAATTATGCAAGTTAATCAATACCGGTATAATGTTATAGCTCGAAGGAAAGACATTTAAGTATATGAATTTAAGCCTAATGGTTCTGGAAATTTTACAGGAGGCACTAGGTACTATGGGAGAGGTTCTTGCCAAAATTGGGATCAATTCATAGAAGTTACTGTTGTATAAAATTCAATGAACCTAAACATTTCCCAGAATTTTGTGGAAAAACATGTAGCTTTGACATGGACAAAAGTTGTTGTCCTATTTGTAGGAGTTCAAGAGTGACTCAATAAATTTTGTTTCATAATTTTCTAAGCATCCTACTGTGAGATATTGAATTTACAAGTTTGGATATTTTACTGAAAAGTTTCTAGACATTTTGGAATTTTCAGGTACTTAGAGATTGGAAACACAATTTGGCTAATCAAATGAACTGAAATAGACATGAAATTTTTACTGGAACTCAAGTGACTTATTTGGAATAATTTGGACAAATTTGAGAATTTTCGAATGAATGGAGCACCATTAACTAATTCCAATATCATTTTTAATGGAATTATTGAGATTAACTTATGGATTTTCATACAGATACAAGTGCACCACTGGAAATTATTCTTCATGCTGGTTCTAACAAAATTTATTTGGGAATTGTTGGACAATTCTACTAGGAGCTATGGATTTTCAAAGTTGGAGCAATTTCTGGAATAAAATTCCAATGGGAAACATTTGAATAAAGGGCTGGGCCCACAGGTTTATAATGGGCCGATCGGGTTGAAGCAACACGGGGCTGCAGAAATAAAGGACGTAGCCACACGCGATCGCATAACCGCAGCAGATCCGGGGCGCACCGTTTTGTCGCTGACGACTGGGGCCCACCCCGAGTCGTCTTCTTCCTCGTGCCGGCGGCGCTCGGGCGGCGCCCAACGGTGGCAGGCAGTGACGCCTCGCTGCAGCACGTGCTATGGCACCTCAGCCTCCCAGACTCGCCGGCCTACCTAAAATCCGATGGGGATCTCGATGGTGACACTCCTGACGGCGATTGGCGGCCGGAGATGTGGTCTTGATGGCAGCAGGCGGAGATAGGGTTTCGGCAATGTCGGCAAGCCTTAAACAATGCCCGAGCAAGCTGGAAAATGACTGGGAAGCTTCTTGGGAAACCTGGGGAGGATGATTAGGGGATGAATATTGAGTGGAAAGGTCGGCAACGTCGAGTTCAGCGGTGAGCCGCCGGAATTTTAAAAAGGCAGCTACGAAAACTCGACTCCCGGCTAAATTACTCGATGGGTTGCTCTGAATTTTGGTCTTCAGCTGCGTATGGAGGTCTAGTCCCTAATACTTAACTGGATTGAAAAATGTTTGCACGCACAAAACTAATTAAATGCAAAACCTAGCATCATAGCTCATACTTGGCCCAAACGAAAAATGGAATCTCTACTTCGAGGAGAAATGAAAATGGATGAGGTTTTCACCTTGATCAAGACGGTGGACCGGCGCTTATTTTTGCTGTTGGGAGGAGCTCGTGACTCGGTAGAGATCGGCGGTGCCACAGGTGCAGAGAGGCAGCAAAGCAGGGGAGCACGCCGGCGGCCCAAAATTTGTCCAATCCGTCGATGGGGAGGCTGAAACTGTGAAAGAGAATGATCAAGGAGCTGTGCCAAAGGTTGAGGACTAACCCAGTGCGAAGAAACTTTAGCCATACCGATGATCCTTGCTGGATTTTGAGGGGGAGGGAAGAACTCGACGGGAAACATAACTTTTGCGCTAGGGATGAAACAATGACAAAGTAATCGACTTGGGGACCGGGAAGATGATAAGGAGGAGCCTTGGGGTGGGCTGTATGCAGCTGGAGTCGAAGCAGGGAGGGAAGCACCTCAGTGGCAGTTGTATGCCGGGAGGTGGCGCCACGGGAAGAACATGGGCGAAAATGACCCACTGACCAGTGGGTCCCAACTCTCTATTCAAGCCTATCTTCTCTGGACACTAAAATATCCCACCAGGTTGTGTCCAAAAATTCTAGAAATTTTACGGTATACTAAATTGAAGGTGTAGAAATTGATTCCGAAATCATATTATTGAGTTGAAAAAGTTTCAATTGAATTCAAATTTGAATTTGAATTTGAGTTGAATTCAATGAAGCTATTGAAATAAATAGCAAACTTGCTTCAAAAATTCTGAAAGTTTGCAGGGAGAGTATTTGGAATATTTGGAAACTATTGGTGAACTCAAATCTTCATGTTAAATTTATTTGAACATTAGTTAACTTTATTTTTTTTGAATTCCCTCATTTGGAGTTTGAATAAATTTGTTTTTCTCCTTTCCTTTTTAATTCTTTTTATCATTCAAAATTTTTAGTCTGAAGTTTGCATTATGGAAATTAGGGCTTTTATATTCCTTCCCCCTTAAAAGAATCTCGTCCCGAGATTACAATGAAGAGACGAAAGTAGGAGAGAAATTACCGGATATGAGACGATAAGAAGTCCGGATAGTTGGAGTGGAGATGTTCTTCAGTTTCCAATGTTGCTTCTTCAGCGGTATGGTTGCTCTGTAACACTTCATAAAACCATCGCGTGCGGTTCCGCGTGGTTCGGGTCTTCTCAACGAGAATCTAAACCGGATGTTCGGAGTGCGTCAAATCCGGTTGCAACTCGCCGATTTCATCGGTGTGGACTGCAGCTGTGAACTTGAGACATTTCCGGAGCTGAGGTACGTGGAAAATTTCATGTATACCAGTAAGAGATGCTGGTAATTCCAATCGATAAGCCACTGGTCCACACTTCTATGTGATAGCAAACGGGCCAATCAATCGGGGAGCGGGCTTCCCTTTTACTCCAAACCGATAAATTCCTTTCATCGGTGACACGCGGACGTATACGTGATCTCCGATACCAAAGTGCAGCGGGCGACGCCGCTTGTCCGCATAACTCTTCTGTAGAGATTGAGCCGCTCTTTGATTTGATTGAGTGATCCAAACTTGTTCCTCAGCTTCGTTGACTAGATCAATCCCGAACGTCACCCTCTCGCCGGACTCACACCAATTCAGCGGTGCGCGGCATATACGGACGTAGAGAGCTTCATATGGTGCCATCTTTATACTCGCTTGATAACCGTTGTTGTACGAGAATTCCGCCAATGGTAAATGATCATCCCAATTTTTACCATGGTGGATGGCACATGCACGCGACATGTCTTCAAGGTCTTGGTTCACCCTATCGGTTTGTCCATTGGTCTGTGGATGATATGCAGAGATTCTAATCAGTTTAGTACCCAACAAGGCATGCAACTGCTTCCAGAAACAAGCAATGAACAGAGGGCCTTGATTTGAAATAATCGTGCAAGGAATGCCGTGTAGACACACGATACTTTATATGTACAACTCCGCATATTTCTTGGCATTGAATCTGACCTTTACCGGGATGAAATGTGCTGATTTGGTTAGTTCATCAACTATCATCCAAACCGAATCATGCTACCGGAATGTGAGTGGCAATCCGACGATGAAATCCATACTCACATCCTCCCATTTCCATGCCGGAATATTCAGCGGTTGCAGCTGTCCCGCTTTCTTCATATGGTCGACCTTCACTCGCCGACACGTATCACACTCGGATACGTACTTCGCTCTTTCCCGCTTCATCCGTGTCCACCAAAACTTGGTCTTCAAATGTTGATACATTTTATTGCTGCCCGGATGAATAGAAAATGTTGACATGTGAGCTTCATCCAATATTTTCTTCCGCAGCTTAACATCCCAGGGTACCACTATCCGGTCCTTAAACCATAATGTACCGTGATCATCTTTCCAGAAACATTTCACTTCTCCGCAGTGACATGCCATAAACCATAATGTCCACTCTTTCTCGTATGTGTGACATGCCCAGTCCTTCTTTTGGGATTCAATAATTTCCTCTCGGATGGTGGGAATGAGAGCAAGATTATTGAGAGCCCCACATGGAATCACATATAGACTTGGTTCCTCAACTTCCATTTTAGCCATGGTGATGTGGTGGACATGAGCTTTCCAACTAAGCGCGTTGGCAACAACGTTCCCTTTACCAGGGTGGTAGTGAATTTCAATTTCGTAATCTTTGATCAGCTCTAACCACCTTTGTTGTCTCATAGTCAGCTCCTTCTGCGTGAAAATATATTTCAAACTTTTTTGGTCGGTGTAGAGGTGTACAAGATTTCCAAGCAAGTAATGCCTCCACGTTTTTAATGCCAATACCAAAACAGCTAACTCAAGGTCATGGGTCGGATAGTGTTGCTCATGGTTTCCGAGTTGGCGAGATCCATATGCGACTACACGTCCATGATGCATAAGAACAAAGACAAGTCCGATGCCGGATGCATCGCAATAAACATCGAACGGTTTTGTCGTGTTCGGCTGAGCAAGAACCGGGGCTATTGTAAGGTGCTGCACTAATGTCTTGAACACTTCTTCACAAGCTGAACTCCATTTATATTTGGTGCCCTTTTTCAGCAGCTCCATCATCGGTTTAGCGATTTTTGAGAAGCTCAAGATGAACCTACAATAATATCCTGCTAAATTGAGGAAACATCGGACTTCATGTACGGACTTAGGAGATTTCCCTTTCAATACTTGAACAATTTTACTTGGGTCCATTGCGATGCCCTCAGCTGAAATAATGTGCCCCAAGAATGGCACTTGGCTGATCCAAAGTTCACACTTGCTGAATTTTGAATAGAGCTTATGGTCTCTCAACCGTTGAAGTACAATATGCGGATGTTCAGCATGCTCTTCCTCTCACCTGGAATAAATCAATATGTCATCGATGAAGACCACGACGAACTTGTCCAACTCCGGCAAAATACTGAGTTCATGAGATAAATAAAGTGAGCCGGAGCGTTGGTGAGACCAAAAGACATAACAAGATACTCGTACAATCCATATGGTGTTGAGAATGCCGTCTTCGGTATATCCCCCGGTCGGATTTTGATTTGATGATATCTGGACCGAAGATCCATCTTCGAGTATACCCTCGCACCAGCAAGTTGATCAAATAAAATGTCGATGCGGGGCAGCAGGTACTTGTTCTTTATAGTCACGGCGTTGAGCGGTCAATAATCCACACACAACCACAATGTTTCATCCTTTTTCTTGATGAACAGCGCCGAGCAGCCCCAAGGTGACGATCTTGGGCGAATTAGACCCTTGTCCAAAAGGTCCTTTAAATGCTCCTTTAATTCAGCTAGCTCATTAGGCGCCATTCGATATGGTCTTTGAGAGATCGGTGTGGTTCCCGATACAAGTTCAATCTTGAACTCAACATCACGTTCGGGCGGCATACTCAGTAAGTCATCGGGAAACACATCGGGATACTCACGGACCACCGGAATATCTTCAAGTTTAGTTGCTTCAGTGTTATATAAGCTGCACTGTCCGGCTCCATGCTGTCTAAAACCAGTTCATGCTGTTCGTGCATCGGAGAGATAATTTGGACAGTCCGGGTACCGATATTAAGAATGGCACCGTGATGGTTCAACCATGACATCCTCAATATTACCTCTATCTTTTGTCCATCTAATATAATCAGCGACGTTGGATATATCTTGCCTCCCAAACATAGAGCTGCTCGGGGAACAATCTGACTAGCAGAGATACTTCCACCCGGTGAACCTATAAGATAACTATTCTTTGGAGTATTGGTGGATAATTGATGCTGATCCACACATGATTTACTGATAAAATTGTGGGTAGCACGGAATCGAAAAGTATGAGGATGGGTATGTTTTTGATAGCAAACATGCCTGCTAGCACCGGTGCTCCCTATGGAACATCCTCGATCGCTATATGTTGAACACTTCCGGTTTGTAGTGCTGTCCTCTCTGGTTGAATACAGGGCTGAATACACTGTTGTACTGGTACTTGCCCGCTACTCAACATCTTCTCTGGGCAATCCTTGGTATAGTGTCCAACACAACCACATGTGAAACACTTATACTGATTCAACGTCCTGCTGAATTGAGGCCTGAATTGTCCTACATCTTGATGTGAAATAATTGCCCCTGGAACAATTTGGGACTGTTCTTTCTGCTGATGTAATGCTGGTTGGAAATCTGATACATCATACGGCCGACTCCGATACAAACTCGGTTGTGCAGTCGGCTGCCACATCTGACCAGACGGTGATCAGTACACCACACGGTATTTCTGAGGAACATTATGTGTGTTTTCCTGCACAGCAAGTCTCTTCTTTGACTCCTCCGCAATCCACTCATGTGTGGCATCCTCTTGCGTAATTACGGCATTAAGCATAGTGTTGAACGAGCCGTGGTTGAACAATGCAAGCTTGTCTCTCAACATGAGTCTTAGACCCCGATAGAAATACTCTCGCTTCTGATCCTCCATACTCACACACTGTGACGCATATTGCACTAGATTAATAAAGACTTTGGAGTATTCTTGAGCACACATTTCTCCATGATTCAAATCAAGAAACTCTTGAAGCTTCCTTCTCATAATGGCAGGAGGAACATGATAGGCCAATGAATGCATTCTGGAACTCTGTCCAAGTGACTTGCTGTCCGGCGGCCAAGGAGGCGATGTGGTTCACCCACCAAGCACCGGCAATGCCATGTAGTTGTTGTGCTGCATATAAAACCTTCATATGATCACTGCACTGTAGCAGTCTGAACATAGCTTCAGTGGTGCAGAGCCAATAGACCACATCTAGAGGTTCACCATCACCACTGAACACGGGGGGGGGGGGGGGGGGGGGGGGGCAGTCGCCAAGTATTCCGGGTATGTCACATGCTGAGGTTGGCGATTTCTTTCGGCTCGACGCCCCCCTTGATTGGATGTAATCTGCACGAGGGTTCACAACAGTTCGGTCCGCAAGTCGGGCGAACCCAGCATGGCTGCGGTATCATCCACCAATGTAAGCGGAGATGGAGGTGGTTGTTGCGCCGGTTGTTCTGGCTCCTAGGAGTAATCCCCTCCATGACTTGAACCACCGACCTCGTATGTTGTGCGAGTGCGCACCATTCTGCAGTTACAGTCATTAATCCAACATGAGATGTGATATTGCAAGATCACACTACGATGAAAACAATAGTGTGTGTATTGATAACCAAACTTGCATAATGGTAACATATATTGATAAAGTATAGACTTTATACAAAATACATCATCCCTGGACCAATGTTACAATAGCGAGCTCCAAAATAATGAACTCCATGTATGGAAGTTCATTTCGACTATCGTTGGTCGCGACGGGACGTTATGCGCGTTATCGTGCGAATACACACTTTTATTTTTAATATGACACAAACATGGTCATAAAATAAAAGAGGTTCGAGTGGATCAACCCTCAATTCACTGGTAAATGGTTGAGTATTGACAACTGGTCCGTTACGACACTTCTCAAAGTGAAATTGAGGACCAGATTCATAACAAGACCAACTTATGCCAAACCGATGAAGATTCTGTTGAAACCTGACCAGCTTGTACTCAAACATAAATTTAACACAGTAAATGGCAGAATCAGATCTTGTGGTGAACTACAAAGTTGAATTACACTTCGATACCTTTCCAAAAACTATTGGTTTAGCTCTAGATCTTTCTGGTTGATGAGATATGGCATTGTAAACCTGACAGTTTTTTCTGGAAAATTTGACAGCACCTCCTTTGTTTATGCTGATTTTGGGCAACAATATCAAGATATAAAACAGCAAAATATACAAAAGCCACAATTTACAAATTAGTAATAAATATTACAAGGATTCCAGAAATCTCTTGCACGGTCCTGTTCGATTTTTCAAGAGTGAGATATGGTCAAAACAGTATGGAGTCGAGAGAGGGTTCCAGTTTCTGTCCAGTTTGGCAGATTTTGGAATATTGAAATTTTGAACAGGTTAGAGGGGAATTCAGTTCTGGAGTTCAACATATATGTTTTAAAGGATTTCCTAAGATTTCCATCCATATATGATACACCTTCATTAGGGTTTTTTACTGGTAGATATGGTTTCTTAAAGTCAGGTATTTTGAAGGAAGAAATAGAACACTCTGTTTTTAAATTGGTGACTTTAAAACCTACTCCAATTTTGGAAATGTTGTTCAAACCCAGAGCTCGATAGCTAATATAAGTAGTTTTACATCTTTTCAGTTCCATTTTACAGAAAAGTGGTTAATGCATCAATGGATTATATGTCGGTACTATGTGCCTCACAGAGTAAAAATTCTAAGCTGGTATTCTGGCATACGCCTCAATGGTGGCGTTAATGGCGTTCACTCACAAACGATTTCTAAGTGCAATACGATCACGTGGTCAGTGTACCCGTCACTACACACAAACTATAGATCAATCATATGGTGTCGTACGACACAGCCCGCACGAGCGAACAGTTCACAGTAGTATATATGAAAGTAAAAACATTCGTCCCGTATCGTTCCATACGGGCCGCCCCGAGTTAAGACACGTCTCGAGGTACATGACCGGGTTTTCTACCACCCGACGGGGTCCCACGTCTTTGCATAGTGCTACACCAGTAGGAGGCGCATCGGGTTATGTCCCTGCCGACGGGGGCTCCCACTAACTTTGAAGCACGCTGGAGTACCGCGTGTCATATGTTCCCAGAAACATGGAAAGCTTCAGAGACTCATATTGACTCTTCCCACTACAAGAATCGCGATAATAGATGACGGCCAAGAACCGTCGTCTATAAGGCATGAACCGTCGTCTATAGCTTATAGACGACGGTTTTTGCTTATAGACTACAGTTCTTGGCTGTCAAAGATTATTTGTCGTCTATAAACTTATAGACGACAGTAACCGTCGTCTATAAGGTAATTGACGAAGGTCCTCTCCGGCCATCGTCAATTAGTTACGACTGCCACGTGGTAGTAAGTAGATATAATAGATGATGGTCTAAAATAACTGTCCTCTATAAGGCACTTATAGACGACGGCTAAAGGAAACCGTCGTCTATAAGTGTCTTATACACGACAGCCCAAAAGGAACCGTCCTCTATAAGGCCTTATAGACGACGGCCACTAAATAACTGTCGTCTATAAGTGTCTAAAAGACAACAGCCACTAAGTAACCATCGTCTATAAGCTTTTTATTTAATAAAAAAAGAAAACAGCAGATATATCACAGGCATTCAAACAGCAGATGTATCACAACAAGCGACAACAACACTTTATATGACTACACCTCTGCTACAGTCTAGCTTATTATGGTACTGTGGGGACCGGAATCCACACATCCGAGGATCTCATTGGGTGGTGTCGTGCGATGCGACACCCAACAGTTTACAAGGATAGAACCAGAATAAAGTACAAGACCAAGTCTTTTATTTAATACACAGCGGAAGTTTTCACAATACTAGCGGATGTAAAGAAATATATACATACCATAGCTACGCTCTCAGCACTAGCTATGCAAAAAGCAAAGTTTTCCATGCCAGGGATACTTTGCACTAGCAACACTCAAACTATGGCGGCGTGCAGGGTTCCCACTCGGCTGTACACCCTGGAGGGGGTGTTGCCTCATCGTCAAACCCATCCTCAAAGGGGTAACCTGCAAAAACTCGTTAACTGCAAACGTGAGCTTAAGGCTCAGCAAGACTTAACCGTCTCACTAGACAGATGCACGGGGACACTAAACATAGGTATGGAATAGCATAAATAACTCGCCTACAAGTGGATCCTTATAATCAAGTTTTAAGTAGCAAATGACATTCTCTGAGCACGGCACATCATGGGCTCCACAATCAAACGAGAAACGCTTTACCGATGATATGACATGCCCAAAGCACATAATGCTATTACAGCTAAAGTATGGGGAAATTGTAAATCTTTAGTTATACTATCTCTAAACCAAACAAAGTTGCAAAGTAATTATAATTCAATATCATATGACTTTCCTGACTTCTTTAGTATTTACTACGTCACGACACAGTGAACAAGTGGTACTCTATTATTGCGAGGGACAGTGATTGCAATCAAGACACACCCGGACAACACGACACATACGTCGTTCGGAAGTGTCAGCGAGTACACCTGTACCTACATAACACTTCAGTACTAGGCGTATATGGCCACCTTTCACAAGAAACTCAAATGTTGAGCCCGTCTCACCTCCGCAAACAGCAGGTCTCCGCACGGAACACCTCATGTGTCCGCCGACCGATTTACACCTTACTGTCCTCAACCCACCCCTATCGATGGTGAGTTAATGGGTCTCAACATCCCAGTTATCAAGTTACATCAGTTTATTGGATTCCATATGTCCATTATATTGCCGGTACAATTCAAGCTTGTCCAGCGGGGCCGCATACGGACGGGCCTTAATCAACACAGGCAGGGCTATGCGACCGAGACTCAATTCTCGCCGCTTCCTATCCATTCCCTACCCGGTCTCAGTTTCATTATATTAAGCCATGTTCTATTCAACCAATCCTGTGAGATACATCTCTCGCGAGTAGATTCCAACTACTCGACTTCTACCGGATCTCCTATGCAATAGCAAAGCAGTTACTACAGGTCAAACTGTAACTCGTGCCAAATAAACCCCTGGGATTTTTGGTCATGCAAGTGGAGTATCATTCACCCTAAACGTAATGCACAATTCATATACTATTCATCATAGTGATAAAGCAAAAGCTCATAAACGACTTAAATGCAAACCGGGGCTTGCCTTGTTGCAGGTCAGGTACTGAGTTAAAAATTGGAAGGTTCTCTTCCAAGGCTTCTGGCTCCTCCTCGACTTCGGTCACTATACGATATGCAGATAACATGGATATATAAATGACTTTGAAAATTATTTATTTTAAGACCATAATTTAATTCATGGTGATCACTATATGACAGGGACCTTAATTGGCTCTGGAATTTCGATGGTAGATACTAGGGAATATGATCAAGGCTCTTGCAAAGAACAGGAGATGATCATAGCAGATTGTGGTCTCCGAAAGTATGGCAAGCAATCAACTTCCAAAAATTTCCGAGAGGAAACTGTAGCTTGAACCTAGCTAACAGTTGATAATCAAGATGGAGGGAGTGGTTCTGGTTTTAGCAAAATTTGTTTTCATAATTTTCTAAGCTGTGGGGAAGGAGTTATTGTATTTCTAATTCGGCAAGAATTTCTGGATTTACTTTATAATTGAGTTTCTAGACATTAAATCAATATTTGGTTTGTAACTGATTTAGGACTAGTATATTAGGTTAATTAAATCCAAGACTTTAACAGGAGCTAGGGTATGACTAAAGGAAGACTCAGTAGAATTTTGGGACCTAATAAAGCAACCTAATAGCTGTGAAAATTCAATAACTGTAAAAGGAAATTGAATTATCCAGAGAGTTAAACAGGTGTTATGGCTCCCAAATTTTGCCTGATAATCAAGAATGGGACAATAAATTATAGGTGAATTTTGGGGAATTTTCCCGTGGATATCTTGTCTGGAAAAATTGCATTTGCATTAGGAAAGATTATTTTCTACAGAATTTAACTCTGAGTTCCACAGAACCTAATTGGTATTGACAGAAACTAGAGCTCAAGATCTTTCGCACAAAATTTGTTTGAAGATTTTTGGAGTATCCTACAGAAAGATATTCAATTTAGAAGTTTGGGTAAATTTCTGGAATTAAATAAATCCCAAAGACCACGTGGCACATTCTGGTTGAGGCAGCACCGGGGTCCACAGAATTAAAGCGCGCAGCCACACTAGATCTCAGCCGCACCGTGATCCCGCAGTGAATGGCAGGTGGGACCCGATGGGGTCATCGTCTACCTCGGGCCGGTGCCCGCGCGGAGCAGCACCCGCGACGGTGGCTCGCCGGCGAGCTCGCCGCCGGCCAATCCAACGCACCAGATTCGCGGAAACTTGCCGCCTGGTGGTTTTTGGGGTCGCTGAACACGATGGTGAGGTCAGTGGGTCTTGAA
This sequence comes from Tuctoria greenei, assembly GCA_036927565.1. Taxonomy (NCBI): domain Eukaryota; kingdom Viridiplantae; phylum Streptophyta; class Magnoliopsida; order Poales; family Poaceae; genus Tuctoria; species Tuctoria greenei. The sequence goes on from JAYESD010000006.1 coordinate 115,954,398, forward strand.
GCTCGCCGGAAAAGGTCGTGCGACGGCGGTGGCGGCGATGAGCGCTCGGGCAGCATAGAACTCTCTATAGAGTAGCTCAAATCACTTGGGAATTGCTCCAAAACCTTTCTGGGATGATGGAGTTCAAGGATATGGGCGCAGAAGGGGAGTGAGTCGCCGGGAATCATGAGTTCGACGGTGAGCCGAGGTTTTCTCACCGGCGGCAAGCAAAACTCGAAATTCAGAGCCGTTGCTTGATGATCCTTAAAGGTTTTTGCTCAGACAGGAGCGCTAGGGCCTATAGAAACTATCTCTAAGTAATTGCAAAGGATGATTGCTTGCCGAAAAGGAATTTGACATGAAATCATAGCTAGCTATCTACCCTCGGCCGTAGAGGAAACGAACAATAACTCGCTCAGGCTTCAACGATAAGGGAAACGGTTTGTACCATGAGCTAGAGTTTGATCAGGCGCACCTTTTTGCTCTTTGGAGCTAGGCTTGAAACGGCGCGGAACGGTGGCACGCCGCGGAGCAGTGGCGAGCGGCGGCGATGGCGCGCGGCGGAAGAATAGTGGCGAGGCAGTGGAGCTGTGATCGGGGATGAGGATTAAAGGGAGCTTCGGCCGGCCTTTTATAGGGCCGCGGCGAGCAGGCAGGCAGCTCGCTGGAGCTGCATGCGCGCGCGCGGTGTCGAGCGGGGGCGCGGCGGTGCAGAGGTGGCGGGGTTGAGCTGATCCGTTTAAAAAGGGGAGCTGACATGTGGGGCCCACTGTCCAGTGATTCTCCCCACAGTTCAGTTACTAATTCATTTAAAAATAGAAGATCAACTCCAAAAATCATGAAATTTTGTGGAGATGGCAAATGAATTATTCTGAACACAATGGTGAACTCAATTCTTATGTTTAAAGAAGTTGGAGAAGAATTAAAAATTCAGATTTGAATTTGATTCAAATTTGCCAAGCACCTCAATAAAAATAGTAGATGAGTTTCTAAAATCTTGAAACTTTGTAAGCATGCTATTGAGGAATTTAGGAGCTCATGGAAAAATTTAGAGCCCTTAATTTGAATATTTGGTTTAGAGCTTATTAGGGCTTCATCGTGCATTGCTTACTAATCCTTATCCAAAAATTCTTATTCTTAAAAGGTGAATAGAATATAATTTGGATTCATGGTGAAGTCTAATACCCATGATAAAAGAATCTAACAAAGAGTGCAAGATAAGTTTTGGATGGCATAGTTCATGTGTACCATTATATTGGAGATCCAAAATAGTTGATCACAAAACCCATATGAACTTAACATGCCATAAAAGTGGGGTTTTACATTCCTCTCCCCTTAAAAGAATCTCGTCCCGAGATTACAAAAGAAGGTAAAGGAAAAGGATCTATCGAACATATGCCGCTAACAAGTCCGGATAGTTCGTTCTAAGATACTCCTCGCTTTCCCATGTGGCCTCTTCGGCACTGTGGTTGCTCCACAAGATCTTGTAGAAACGCAAGGTGCGGCTTCTTGTGGTGCGAGCCTTTTCATCGATGATCTGAGTTGGATGCTCGGAATAAGTGAGATCTGGTTGGAGAGCTTCCAAATCCTCCATGCGGATATCAGATGGAGCCTTAAGACATTTCCGCAATTGGGAAATGTGGAATACATTGTGGACTCCTGAAAGTGACGTTGGTAACTCCAATTGATATGCCACAGGTCCGTATCTTTCGATTACTGCGAATGGCCCAATAAAGCGGGGAGCTAGCTTCCCTTTTACCCCGAAGCGATGGATACCCTTCGTAGGGGATACCCGGAGATAAACTTGATCTCCAACTTCGAAGTGAAGAGGTCGACGTCGCTTGTCCGCGTAGCTCTTCTGTCGAGACTGGGCAGCTTTGAGATTCGCTTGAATAGTGCGAACTCGATCCTCGGCTTCATTTACTAAGTCGATGCCGTATACTACTCGTTCACCTGATTCGCACCTGTTCAAGGGTGTGCGACACTTCCGGCCATAAAGAGCTTCATAAGGTGCCATCTGGATGCTAGCCTGGTAACCGTTGTTGTATGAAAACTCCGCCAAAGGTAGATGATCATCCCAGTTCTTGCCCTGGTGGATGGCACAGGCACGAAGCATGTCTTCTAGCACTTGATTCACCCGTTCAGTTTGTCCATCCGTCTGAGGATGATAGGCCGAGCTCCGAATTAACTTGGTTCCCAGTGCAGCGTGGAGATGCTCCCAGAATCGCGAAACAAATACAGCCCCACGATCTGAGACGATGGTGCGGGGTATTCCGTGGAGGCATACGATTCTGGCAATGTATAACTCCGCGTATCTTGAGGAATGATAGTTGGTATTAACGGGAATGAAATGCGGCGTCTTAGTCAGTCGGTCAACTATCACCCAAATTGAGTCGTGCTTATGGAGAGTGGGAGGCAACCCAACAATGAAATCCATGCTGATATCCTCCCATTTCCAAGCTGGTATGCTTAAAGGTTGAAGCTGTCCTGCTGCTTTCATATGGCCGGCCTTCACTCGCCGGCATGTATCACACTCGGATACATATTTAGCTACTTCCCGCTTCATCCGAGTCCACCAGAACTTCTTTCTTAAATCTTGGTACATTTTGTTACTTCCCGGATGAATGGAATACTTGGATAAATGAGCTTCATCCAGTATCTTCCTCCGAAGTTCCATGTTTCGGGGTACCACTATACGGTCGTTAAACCAGAGGGTACCTTCATCGTCACTTCGGAAGCATTTCATCTCCCCCTTCTTTATTCTTTGCTGAATATGTGACATCCCCTTGTCCGCCTTCTGAGCTGCCATAATATCCTCCCTGATGGTAGGAATGAGAGCGAGATTGTAGAGCGCCCCACATGGAACCAAGTAAAGACTCAGTTCTTCCTTTCCCTCCCTCGAGGTAATGGAAAGATTGTTGATATGGGACTTGCGGCTCAGAGCGTCTGCGACTACGTTCGCCTTGCCTGGATGGTAGTGGATCTCAATCTCATAATCCTTGATCAATTCTAACCATCGCCTTTGTCGCATATTTAAATCCTTCTGGGTGAAGATGTATTTCAATCTTTTGTGATCAGTGTAAAGGTGTACTAAATTACCCAGTAGATAATGCCTCCACATCTTCAATGCTAGCACCACAGCAGCCAGTTCAAGATCATGAGTCGGGTAGTGCTGCTCGTGGTTCCGAAGCTATCGCGATCCATACGCGATCACTCTTCGCTCTTGCATTAACACACAACCTAAACCAATCCCAGATGCATCGCAATAGACATCAAATGCTTTGGTAGTGTCTGGTTGGGCTAAAACTGGTGCCGTTGTAAGGTGTTTCACCAATGCTTTGAAACCTGCCTCACATGCCTCAGTCCATACATACTTTTGTCCTTTCTTCAGAAGTTCTGTCATTGGTTTAGCTATTTTGGAGAAACTGGGTATAAACCTCCGGTAATATCCTGCTAAACCCAGGAAACTTCGGACTTCATGTACAGACTTTGGAGACTCCCATTTGAGGACTTGCTTAATCTTGCTTGGATCAACTGCAATACCTTCTGCTGAAATGATGTGCCCTAAAAATGGCACCTGGTTGATCCAGAATTCACACTTGCTGAACATAGCATACAACTGATGGTCCCGTAATCGCTAAAGCACAATATGCAAGTGTTGAGCATGTTCTTCTTCGGATTTTGAATACACAAGTATGTCGTCAATGAAGACCACGACGAACTTGTCCAATTCCGGCATGAACACTGAGTTCATGAGATACATGAAATGAGCCGGGGCGTTGGTTAATCCGAAGGACATAACCAGATACTCATACAGCCCATACCTTGTTGAGAATGCTGTCTTGGATATATCTTCTGGTCGGATTCTAATTTGATGATAACCAGAACGAAGATCCATCTTCGAAAACACTTTAGCACCCACTAATTGATCGAAAATAATATCAATGCGCGGTAGTGGATACTTGTTCTTGATGGTGACAGCATTAAGTGGACGATAGTCTACACACAGCCTCAAGGTCTTATCTTTCTTTTCTACAAACAGTGCAGAACAACCCCATGGTGATGAACTTGGACGAATAAAACCTTTGCTCTCAAGTTCAGTTAATTGTTCCTTCAGTTCTGCAAGTTCCTTAGGTGCCATCTTGTAGGGTGGTCTTGAAATTGGCACTGTTCCTGGTGCAAGTTCAATCTTGAACTCTATATCTCTCTCTGGGGGCATACCAGGAAGATCTTCAGGAAATACGTCGGAGTATTCACATACTACCGGAATATCCTCTAGTTCCATAACCTCGGTATTGAGAATAGATGGTTCCAATGGAATGATGTTCTTAAGATTGAGAACTTGGGGTCGATGGAGTGGAGAGTTTAGATAAATCTTTCTAGGAATGATATCAAGAATAGCACCATGGTACTGCAACCATGCCATACCTAAGATGATATCAAGCTTTTGATGCTCTAATATCAGAAACGAAGTAAGATATATGGTCCCATCTAGGTTAAGTGGGATTCCAGGAACCAATTTATTTGTTACCGTTTTCCCGGCTGGAGTGTTAACCACATATGGCGTTTTTGTGGAGATAACAGGCAATTGACTTTTAACGACAAAAGATTTACTAATGACATTGTGTGAAGCTCCGGAGTCAAAGAGTATGACTACGGGTTGATCGAAGATAGAGAACGTACCCGTGAGCACGGGTGCGCCTTTTGGAACGTCCTCGATGGCGAGGTGGTGGATGTTGCCGGGTCTGGTGGCTAGCTTCTTGGGTGGGTTGCGGGGTTGGTTGGCCCCCTGGTAAGATGATTGCCCTCCACCTTGTCGATTCTGCGGACAATCCTTGGCGAAGTGCCCCGTACGTCCACACGTGAAACACGTGTACGGGGTTTGGCCAATACGAAGGGCAGGACGGAATCCCGGTGCACGTGGTGGAGGTGGAAGTGCACGTGGAACCATCCCCTGTTGTTGCTGCGGCCGAAATCCGCCGTTGTTGAACTGACGACCACGCAACATTGGTGGTCGCGATGGCGGCTGCCACCTCTGGCCGGATGGTGATCGATACACCATACGGTACTTCTGAGGAGTACCACCTCCGCTGCTCTGTGGAGCACCCCTCTTCTTTTTATCGGAGGACAGCTCACGCGTAGCGTCCTCCTGCATGATAGCGGCATTGACTATGTCGTTGAAGTTGTCGCGGTTGAACAGGACAAGCTTGTCCTTCAACTTGGGGTTCAAACCCCGGTAGAAACATTCCCGCTTCCGATCTTCGGTATTCACTTGGTCCTGAGCATATTGGGCCAAGTGGTTGAATGATTTGGAGTATTCGTATGCACTCCTTCCTCCTTGCCTTAGCTCCAAGAACTCTTGAAGCTTCCTCCTCATAATCCCGGGAGGGATGTGGTAGGCGCGAAATGCCTCCCGGAATTCGGTCCAGCTTACAACATGGCCTGCGGGGCGTGCGACAAGGTAATTGGCCCACCACGCACCGGCAGACCCCTGCAGTTGTTGCGGTGCAAACAATGTCTTCTGCTGTTCGGTTACCGCGAGTAAACCGAACTTTCCTTCAATGGTGCGGAGCCAGTTATCCGCGTCCAACGGTTCATCGGCTTCTCTGAATACCGGTGGGTGTGTCGATGAGAAATCAGAGTAGGAACTCTGAAATTGCTGACGCGGTCCATCATCCTGTCGTCCCCCTTGACGGGACGAGTGCTGCACCAACGTCCGCAGTAACTCGGTTTGCTCGTCGCGCGAGCCGAGCACTGCAGCGAGAACCTCCGCGAGACTCCTGGGGAGTGTGGTTGGAGGTGGTGGAGGTGGTTGCGTCTGAGGCGTATTCTGCCCCGGGGGTGGTGTGTCATCCCCCTGTCCTCCACTAGATCCTCAAACCTCTGAGGCTGTACGAGTACGCACCATACTGCAATATAATGAATAACACGGTAAGTCCCATTGCCTCAAGTTTATCCTCCCTTAGAAATGCGGTAGACAATAATAGACGATGCATAACATTTACATATATTGATAAAGCACAAACTTTATACAAAATATATCATCTCAAGACCAAGTTTACAGTAGTAAACCCAAAATGATGGACTCCCTTTATGGAAATACATCTCTACCATACTTGGCCTTCCTGACATGTCATACTCATCTCATTAGCTAGACACCACAACCATTACTCTTAATATGACACAAACATGGTCACAAAAGAGAAACACTAGCAACCATTTAACTATATGTCGCCCGGTGTTGGCGGAAGTGCTACCACATCTAACTTCAATACGCTCTACTCGACGTATTCAAGTTCCTCTGGGTCTTCTTCTTCTTCTTCATCTTCAGGGCTAGGCACCTCTGATACGGGTGCTGGAGTAGAAGTTGATACATCGTTCAACATCAACGTCTTCTTGGCAGCCATAGCTTGCCAATCTGTCTGTATTATAAACATCCCCCAGGCCTCATTCTCTTGCTGAGCCTGTTCACAGCTGGTCTTCCAGCTCTAAGCCTCTACTCTGGACTGATCCCTGTCTGCAGTCACCACGTTCAACTGTGTGTCCCGTTGGTGCCCATAAAGTAGGCTTGCCTCCAGATCAATATCTCTCTCTAGAGTCTCCTGGCGAGACGCGGCCAAATCCATAACAGCGTCATGCCATTGATTCTCCCTAAGGTTCAAACGATGATTAAGAGGAGCCATCATATCCCTAAGTCTGTCATTTGCCCACTCAAAGTGATTTGCTCGCTTCATGGCTTGCTTCAGATTGTTTGTCAATTCTTTTATGCATGTCCTTTGATTACCCTTCTCGCGATGTGAGGCTGCTGCATACATCGCTAAGGCTGTTGCGGATGTTTCGCCATGCTCTCCCACCTCCGCAAGCAAGCGGGTTGCCCAGGCTTCAGAAGCCCTGCCGTTGACTGGAAAGAACTCATACGGAGTACCCACCAGATGACGGTAATGGAGTTTGCAAAACCTCCCTATGGCAACACTTGCGGCGTAGCTCCATGTTTCTTCTAATATCAATCCTTTGATCTTAATGGAGTATGGAGCCCATCCGAGGTGCGGTGGACCGGCAGGCACATCGACGTAGATGGTGCAACTCCACATACCGCCCTCCTGGAACTTCTTGCCCCAATAGCTAGGTAACACCAAATAGCCAAACTGGCCGAGCAACCGTGCAAACACGTCCGGAAAACCGGCGTGCCCGGTGCATGTTGAGAACACCCATCCATTAGGCAACTGAATTCTTGGTGCTGCCATCTGTGGACAATTATACCCGAATGTCAATACACCGTTTAAGTATTCGACCCAATCACTGGTGATGTGGGACAAAAAGAAATATCCATAATCAATTGGTTCAGTCAAAGCTGCAATCTGGAAATGAGTACAGTTCTGGTTTATCTGACCTGTCTGCAGTAACCCGTAAGTTTCACACAGAAGAAGTCAGAACTAAACTTTATGTTGAATACAAAAATTGTAGTACACTTCAGAACCTTTCCAGATTGTACTCATACAGCCACTGTTGAACTAGTATGAACAATCTATACCAGTTTTAAGTTGACTCAAGGGTTCTGAAAATTTTGACAGAACCTCCCCTGTATATGGGCTTATCTCCACATTCTATACAGGTTCATCATGATAAGATATTGAGGTAGTGTCAAAATAAACATTGAGTAACATCGTGTTAACAATCCAGAACTAAAGAAGTTCCATCACGACAACCTTGTCATGAAGGTATTATGCATCAATTCACAATTATGTGCAAACTGTTCCAAGTTCTGGACTGCAGGAACCAAATTTGCGACAAATGGAATTAGGCATAGCTCCACCTAGATTCAGGTCAGGAGTGATAAATAAAGTTGATAGATGACTTCCTAAGCTTTCCAGAAATGTATATGCGTAACCATATCACTGTTCTGGATTAGGGGTTATAATTATCCAAACTCAACAGTAAAGCTGACTGGTTTGCATCAACAGTCATGCAGTTTACTGTGTTGTCTTCCCAATTTGGTTAAACTCCAATTAAAATCAGGAAGGACTCCCAAAACAAACTCGTGAATCTCCACCTACCCTTCTCAAACATATATCCCAATAAGGTAGTGGATTTTTCTACAGTGAGTTATGGCAAGAATACAGAAACGGTACAAAGGTGGGTTCATGTGGAGTAATTACAGTAAACCCCAGTTTACAACAGATTAACAAGCTTTTCTGTCTTTATGGTCAACGGAAAAGTTGGAGAGACCTTCACGAGCTTTCCATTCATGTAGGATATGCTTATGTTATCTAATTGCTAACCAAGATTACAACCTGGCGAAGTTGAGCTACTTCTACCAGAAAGCAAGAATCTTGGTTCTATCCATTTTATCAAGTCGAGCCCGAAATTATCAGTATCTGATAGTCGGACTTTCTCAAAACACAATGCAACCATTCTATCGGTGGGGAGGGTCTAGTATCATGTTTGATACTGACGGTACTACGTGCCTCACGAAAGGAAATTCTATCCGGTACATCCGGTTACGTCTATAGGTGGTTCCTATATCGTTCCCTCGCAAACGGCTTCTACACGGGTTGCTACCGGAGTTAGGTTACCTGCAGAAGACAAACAATCCCCTTTCACACCTTCGCACCTCAAGGGCGGCACGGGGAAACACGGCAGGCAGTCACAATAATATATAACTAAAAGTAAATGCATACGACTCTGGCGTGAGTCGTCCTCGAGCGAGGCCATGTCTCGAGGTACATGGCTGTAAATACGTCTGTACAGCAAAGACTCCCGTACGATCCGGATTATACACGCTCGGGCATACGTGTTCGCATGTTCTCATAGATATGAGAACACACTATCGGGTTACATACCACCCGACGGGGCTTCCCTCTAACTTTGTGTCACGCTGGGGTACCGCGTGTCATATGTTCTTAGAAACATGGAAAGTTTCAAAGACTCATATTGACTTTCCGTACCAAGCCACGGAAATTTCACATACCACCTCTCGTATGCTGAGCTTACCGAGATTGATCCGCTCTCGGTGGCGTACCTTACCTCTTACCTGATGTCGGAGCGTCGTTACAGAATATAATAACACATAGTTAGTTTACCACCTTTATATCTTATACTAATAATACTCCTTATAACGGCATATAACTAATTTCTCACTCAAGTTCCTAATTTTTGAAAATATGTTCTTTTCCGGTACACTGTTCCCAACGAAGCTCTGATACCATGTCTGTGGGGACCGGAATCCACACATCCGAGGATCTCATTGGGTGGTGTCGTGCGATGCAACACCCAACAGTTTACAAGAATAGAACCAGAATAAAGTACAAGACCAAGTCTTTTATTTAATACACAGCGGAAGTTTTCACAATACTAGCGGATGTAAAGAAATATATACATACCATAGCTACGCTCTCAGCACTAGCTATGCAAAAAGCAAAGTTTTCCATGCCAGGGATACTTTGCACTAGCAACACTCAAACTATGGCGGCGTGCAGGGTTCCCACTCGGCTGTACACCCTGGAGGGGGTGTTGCCTCATCGTCAAACCCATCCTCAAAGGGGTAACCTGCAAAAACTCGTTAACTGCAAACGTGAGCTTAAGGCTCAGCAAGACTTAACCGTCTCACTAGACAGATGCACGGGGACACTAAACATAGGTATGGAATAGCATAAATAACTCGCCTACAAGTGGATCCTTATAATCAAGTTTTAAGTAGCAAATGACATTCTCTGAGCACGGCACATCATGGGCTCCACAATCAAACGAGAAACGCTTTACCGATGATATGACATGCCCAAAGCACATAATGCTATTACAGCTAAAGTATGGGGAAATTGTAAATCTTTAGTTATACTATCTCTAAACCAAACAAAGTTGCAAAGTAATTATAATTCAATATCATATGACTTTCCTGACTTCTTTAGTATTTACTACGTCACGACACAGTGAACAAGTGGTACTCTATTACTGCGAGGGACAGTGATTGCAATCAAGACACACCCGGACAACACCACACATACGTCGTTCGGAAGTGTCAGCGAGTACACCTGTACCTACATAACACTTCAGTACTAGGCGTATATGGCCACCTTTCACAAGAAACTCAAATGTTGAGCCCGTCTCACCTCCGCAAACAGCAGGTCTCCGCACGGAACACCTCATGTGTCCGCCGACCGATTTACACCTTACTGTCCTCAACCCACCCCTATCGATGGTGAGTTAATGGGTCTCAACATCCCAGTTATCAAGTTACATCAGTTTATTGGATTCCATATGTCCATTATATTGCTGGTACAATTCAAGCTTGTCCAGCGGGGCCGCATACGGACGGGCCTTAATCAACACAGGCAGGGCTATGCGACCGAGACTCAATTCTCGCCGCTTCCTATACATTCCCTACCCGGTCTCAGTTTCATTATATTAAGCCATGTTCTATTCAACCAATCCTGTGAGATACATCTCTCGCGAGTAGATTCCAACTACTCGACTTCTACCGGATCTCCTATGCAATAGCAAAGCAGTTACTACAGGTCAAACTGTAACTCGTGCCAAATAAACCCCTGGGATTTTTGGTCATGCAAGTGGAGTATCATTCACCCTAAACGTAATGCACAATTCATATACTATTCATCATAGTGATAAAGCAAAAGCTCATAAACGACTTAAATGCAAACCGGGGCTTGCCTTGTTGCAGGCCAGGTTCTAAGTTAAAAATTGGAAGGTTCTCTTCCAAGGCTTCTGGCTCCTCCTCGACTTCGGTCACTATACGATATGCAGATAACATGGATATATAAATGACTTTGAAAATTATTTATTTTAAGACCATAATTTAATTCATGGTGATCACTATATGACAGGGACCTTAATTGGCTCTGGAATTTCGATGGTAGATACTAGGGAATATGATCAAGGCTCTTGCAAAGAACAGGAGATGATCATAGCAGAGTGTGGTCTCTGAAAGTATGGTAAGCAATCAACTTCCAAAAATTTCCGAGAGGAAACTGTAGCTTGAACCTAGCTAACAGTTGATAATCAAGATGGAGGGAGTGGTTCTGGTTTTAGCAAAATTTGTTTTCATAATTTTCTAAGCTGTGGGGAAGGAGTTATTGTATTTCTAATTCGGCAAGAATTTCTGGATTTACTTTATAATTGAGTTTCTAGACATTAAATCAATATTTGGTTTGTAACTGATTTAGGACTAGTATAGTAGGTTAATTAAATCCAAGACTTTAACAGGAGCTAGGGTATGACTAAAGGAAGACTCAGTAAAATTTTGGGACCTAATAAAGCAACCTAATAGCTGTGAAAATTCAATAACTGAAAAAGGAAATTGAATTATCCAGAGAGTTAAACAGGTGTTATGGCTCCCAAATTTTGCCTGATAATCAAGAATAGGACAATAAATTTTATGTGAATTTTGGGGAATTTTCCCGTGGATATCTTGTCAGGAAAAATTGCATTTGCATTAGGAAAGATTATTTTCTACAGAATTTAACTCTGATTTCCACATAACCTAATTGGTATTGTCAGAAACTAGAGCTCAAGGGCTTTCGAACAAAATTTGTTTGAAGATTTTTGGAGTATCCTACAGAAAGATATTCAATTTAGAATTTTGGGTAAATTTCTGGAATTAAATAAATCCCAAAGACCACGTGGCACATTCTGGTTGAGGCAGCACCGGGGTCCACAGAATTAAAGCGCGCAGCCACACTAGATCTCAGCCGCACCGTGATCCCGCAGTGAATGGCAGGTGGGACCCGATGGGGTCATCGTCTACCTCGGGCCGGTGCCCGCGCGGAGCAGCACCCGCGACGGTGGCTCGCCGGCGAGCTCGCCGCCGGCCAATCCAACGCACCAGATTCGCGGAAACTTGCCGCCTGGGGGTTTTTGGGGTCGCTGAGCACGATGGTGAGGTCAGTGGGTCTTGAAGCTCGCCGGAAAAGGTCGTGCGACGGCGGTGGCGGCGATGAGCGCTCGGGCAGCATAGAACTCTCTATAGAGTAGCTCAAATCACTTGGGAGTTGCTCCAAAACCTTTCTGGGATGATGGAGTTCAAGGATATGGGCGCAGAAGGGGAGTGAGTCGCCGGGAATCATGAGTTCGACGGTGAGCCGAGGTTTTCTCACCGGCGGCGAGCAAAACTCGAAATTCAGAGCCGTTGCTTGATGATCCTTAAAGGTTTTTGCTCAGACAGGAGCGCTAGGGCCTATAGAAACTATCTCTAAGTAATTGCAAAGGATGATTGCTTGCCGAAAATGAATTTGACATGAAATCATAGCTAGCTATCTACCCTCGGCCGTAGAGGAAACGAACAATAACTCGCTCAGGCTTCAACGATAAGGGAAACGGTTTGTACCATGAGCTAGAGTTTGATCAGGCGCACCTTTTTGCTCTTTGGAGCTAGGCTTGAAACGGCGCGGAACGGTGGCACGCCGCGGAGCAGTGGCGAGCGGCGGCGATGGCGCGCGGCGGAAGAATAGTGGCGAGGCAGTGGAGCTGTGATCGGGGATGAGGATTAAAGGGAGCTTCGGCCGCCTTTTATAGGGCCGCGGCGAGCAGGCAGGCAGCTCGCTGGAGCTGCATGCGCGCGCGCGGTGTCGAGCGGGGGCGCGGCGGTGCAGAGGTGGCGGGGTTGAGCTGATCGGTTTAAAAAGGGGAGCTGACATGTGGGGCCCACTGTCCAGTGATTCTCCCCACAGTTCAGTTACTAATTCATTTAAAAATAGAAGATCAACTCCAAAAATCATGAAATTTTGTGGAGATGGCAAATGAATTATTCTGAACACAATGGTGAACTCAATTCTTATGTTTAAAGAAGTTGGAGAAGAATTAAAAATTCAGATTTGAATTTGATTCAAATTTGCCAAGCACCTCAATAAAAATAGTAGATGAGTTTCTAAAATCTTGAAACTTTGTAAGCATGCTATTGAGGAATTTAGGAGCTCATGGAAAAACTTAGAGCCCTTAATTTGAATATTTGGTTTAGAGCTTATTAGGGCTTCATCGTGCATTGCTTACTAATCCTTATCCAAAAATTCTTATTCTTAAAAGGTGAATAGAATATAATTTGGATTCATGGTGAAGTCTAATACCCATGACAAAAGAATCTAACAAAGAGTGCAAGATAAGTTTTGGATGGCATAGTTCATGTGTACCATTATATTGGAGATCCAGAATAGTTGATCACAAAACCCATATGAACTTAACATGCCATAAAAGTGGGGTTTTACAGGTACAACGACATCTAACAATCTAGATCGATACAACCTCCTCCACTACAGTTCTTCCTCCGTAAGGCATTCCATCTGTTGTCAGCTGATACAAGCTCTGGTGGTCCTTCAAAAAAAAAAAGAACAAATCTCCTCGGCGGTTGACAGGAACCTGGAACCAGGTTGCATTCCAGGTATCAGGTTGACAGCAACCGCACCCATCTAGAGAAAAAAATCCTAAAAATAAACAACAAAGTATCAAAAGTTTACATCTGGGTTTGCATTCTGTGATTATGTGAAACATGCAAATGAGGGCAGCTCTGTTCGCATAGATGTTACAAATGCATTGTAAAATCCCACTTTTTCCTTCATATGAAGTTCAGTTGTAAGTTGGTTATCGACCCTAATGGAGACCAATTATAACTATGCTTATGAACTTGATCTCATCAAATAATTTCTTCCACTCATGCTTAAATTTTATTAACATGAGGAATGGACTCCACCAATAATCTTAGATTAATTTTTTTTAACCTCTCTTCAAAGTTTGGAATTGTTTTAATGTTGGATCCTAGGTCAAATTAATATGCAGTACCCAATATATATTCAAATTAATTGCAAATTGAATATACTACTGTACATTTGGCTCTGTCAAAGATATTCAAATCTGAGGCTATAAATTTTTCTATAGCCTTCTAATATTCTAATTAGACTCTCGAAAAGGTTTCAAGATTTTTGAAGCCAGTCTCCATTAACTTGGACACGCACTGAGAGTTTAATTCAACGTCGACTCAAAAGGTTGACGTGTACGTAACTTTGTCGAAATGAAGTCCCAATTTTTCTGGATGGCCCTCATGGTTCCAAAAGGCTAAATTCAAAGTTTCATGTTTTTTTGAGCCTCATATACTAATTATTCGCCTGAGCAAATTAAATACTATTTGAATTCAAATTTGAAATTTAATCTGGCTCAAACTTTGTCGGAACTGAAATTTGATTTCACATTTGGATTCCCCACATTTTTATTAGACCTCACACCAAATTTGGAAATTTTTGAACAAAGTTTGAGGAGAAATTAAAAGTAGCAGAGGATAGGGATGAAAATCAAAGCAGGGCCCACATGTAAGTCTCACAAATGAGTGAACCGACTATGTCTTTTGTTCTCAGCAGGACAGCGCGCTTGTTGCATGCCGCCAGCACACAAGCTCGCGCCCAAGGAAAAGATCAAGGCGTTTTCCTTGTCCTTATCATCCTGCAGACGAGAATACTGCTACCTGGTCCAGTTTTTTTTCATCGCTGGTTAACAGCAAAGAACACCACAACGCTGCTCTGCTCACCACCTTGTGCAGCAACGCTGTTGCCCCGTCGAGCCGCGCCTCTGATAGCTCCTGCGCCAAACCAAGGACACCAAAAGCTTCAGCATGGTCTGCTACCTCTCCTCAAGTTGTCCCAGCTCAGTTTCCTCCCTCCCCATGCGGTGAACAGCTTCCCCGAGCTCTGTTCCGGGCTGCCGTCGTGGCTCCTCCTTGTAGGGCGAAACAACAAGCTCTCCCCTCCTAACAAGCACGTCACACAGGTCCGTGAAGATCCCCTCTCCACATTCTTGTATCAAGTTGAGCTCCCATGGCTTGGTTAGGTAGGGAGATCAAAATTCGTGACCCACACATGTGAACTCTAGGTCGCCATGGAAACCTACCTTGCGGCCATTATCCCCTCAATTAGAGCCCAGATCCTAGCTCCTCATGTCGCCATGAATCTTCTAGACTTAATTTCTGTGAGTTTAGGGCATTGGTGAGCCACGTCCCATGGTGCCCAAGAGGTCACCGCCGCTGCCGTCGTCGGCGGCGACTTTCCACTCCCCGTGGCGGGTCTCCATGTTGCCAAAAATGTGTTCCAGAACGCGCGGAACAACTATTGTTTTTGGGTAGTGTTCATTTGACGCTCCTAGGAGTGGGAACGGCCGCATGAAGTTAGTAGGAAGCTCCCAGTTCGGGTCTGGCTAGAGGTAGAAGATGAACCTGACAGTGGGTCCCCCTGTCAGTGATTCAATACTGTTTTTTTTTCTAATTCCAGGAACTTTGCCCAAATTCAAAAATGCATATCTCTCTGTAGTTTGCTCCAAAAATCTTCAAACAAATTTTTTTTGAGAGCCCCTGAGCTCTAGTTTCTGTTAGTACAAATTGGGATCTATGAAAATCAGTTTTCAATTCTGTAGATTGCAATCTTTCCAAATACAAATAGATTTTTCTCAGCTGAACCTTCCACTGGAAAAATCCCCAAAATTCACATAAAATACATTGTCCTATTATCGATTACAAGAAATAGTTTTGGAGCCATTGCACCTGTATAACCCTCTGTATAATTCAATTACTTTTTTTTAGTCATTGAATTATTACAGATATTTAGTTGCTTTGTTGTGTCCCAAATTTGAACTGAACACTCCTTTAGTCATATATTAGTCCCTGTAAAAATTTGGGATTTAATTGACTTAGTATCCTGGTTCTAATTCGGTTGCCAACTTAATGTTAATTGAAAAGCAAAAATTCAGATATAAAATAATTCCAGAAATTCTTGCCAACTTTGAAATTTAATATCTCCTTCATAAAGGCTTATAAATTTATGAAACCAATTTTGCTAGAACCAGAACAACATCCTATATCTTGATCATCAACTGGCAGCTATGTTCAAGCTACAGTTTCTTCTCTAAAATTCGTGGAATTTTATTGCTTACCATAATTTTAGAGACAACAAACTACTTTGATCATCTCCTGTTCTTTGCAAGAGTATTCCCTGTAGTCCCTAACATCTACCATAAAAATCCCAAAGCCAAAGAAAATCATTCACTCACTATAACCATAGTTAGAAGCTTATGAACTATATCTACAGTATAAGTTACTAGCGTACATATATACATGTCGTGTAGTGATCGATATTGACGAACAGCGTCGCTTGAAGGAGAAGACCAGGGTGTCCACTTGAAGTCCTTGGCGGAGTCATGCGCAGAAGGACCACTAACAATTGACATTTATTCGAGTCGCAAACTAAGGCAAGCCCCGGTTTGCATTTAAGAGCTTTTCAAAGTTTTCCAATTTTATTCACTTATGTCTTCAGTTGATATTGTGCATTACGTATAAGGTGTTTGATACTCCACTTGCATGACCACAAATCCCATGGTTTGGTTGGAACGAGTTATAGTTTGACCTGTAGTAACTGCCTTGCTAATGCATAGGAAATCCGGTAGAAGTCGAGTAGTTGGAATCTACTCGCGAGAGATATAGGACATATCTCACAGGATTGGTTAGATAAACAATGGCTTAATATAATGAATCCGAGACCGGGCAGGGAATGGATAGGAAGCGACGAGAATTGAGTCTCGGTCGCATAGCCCTGCCTGTGTCGGTTGAGGACCGTGCCGTATGCGGCACCGTTGGGCAAGCTTGAACTGTACCAGTTGCATAATGGTATATGGGCCCATTAAACTGATGTAACTCCAGACTGTAGTGTGGAGACTCCTCGGTTGTCCTTGAATGGAGATGCGAAGGCATAAAGGTGTAAATCTTCTAGCGGGCAACTTCGACGAGTCCGTGTAGGGGACCTTTTGCTCGGGATGAAGGGGTTTGTCGACATTGGGGTCTTGGGTGAAAGGTGGCCACGTATGACGCGGGGAGGAGAGCACGTATGTGTCTCCCACGCGGGTGTGCGTGTCGTGCAGTCCGGGTGTGTCCTGATTGCAATCACCGTCCCTCGCGGTAATAGAGTACCACTTGTTCACTGTGTCGTGACGTAGTAAATACTAAAGAAGCCAGCAAATTATATTGTATTGAATTATAATTGATTTGCAACCTTGTATGACTTAGAGATAGCAAAATTAAAGTTTACAATTTCCCCATACTTTAGCGGTAATAGCTTTATGTGCCCTGAGCATGTCATATCATCGGTAAAGCGTTTCTTGTTTGATTGTGGAGCCCATGATGTGCCATGCTTGGAGAATGTCATTTGCTACATAAAACCTGATTATAAGGATCCACTTGTAGGCGAGTCTATTTATGCTATTCCTTACCTATGTTAGTATTCACCCTGCATATGTCTAGTGAGACGGTTAAGTCTTGCTGAGCCTTATGCTCACGTTTGCGCTTTAACGATTTTTGCAAGTATTAGTTTTATTGCTACTGTTCAGGTTGTACATGAGACTCGAGGTGTCGAGGTAAATCTCATGTGAACCACGCCGCTGGTGAATGTTCTCCGTGTTGCTAGTGAGAAGCGTCTTAGGGCATGGACGTCTTCTCTCCTGCTTAGTTAGGTGAGATTATGAGTATGTATTTTCCGCTGCGTGTGTACTTCTGTGGTACACTCTTTTGTAAACTCTTCTTATTATGAAATGAAAACTTTATATGTGTTGGTATCCTTTTCGTGTGTGCTGTTAGGTGCCGCATCGCACGGCACCACCCAATGAGATCCTCGGATGTGTGGACTCCGGTTTCCACAGACATGGTATCAGAGCTTCATTGGTAATAGCACGGTCGAAAAGAGCCTATTTTCGAAAATTGCGAAGTAGTCGAGTGAGGATTAGCTATATGCCCCTTTAAGGACTATTACTAGTATAAGTTATAAAGGTGGTAAACTAACTTGTTATATTATTTCTGTAACGACGCTCCGTCTTCAAGGTAAGAGGTAAGGTACGCCACCGAGAGCGGATCAATCTCGGTAAGCTCTGCATACGAGATGTGGTATGTAATCTTTCTGTTGTTTGGCATGGAATTCAATATGAGTCTCTGAAACCTTCCATGTTTCTGAGAACATATGACACGCGGTACCCCAGCGTGACACAAAATTAGTGGGAGCCCCCGTCGTGTGGTGTATAACCCGATAGTATGCATCTCCAGAACTATCCATGTTCTATGGGATCATGCGAAACACGTATGCCCGAGCGTGTATAAGCCGGTTCGTACGGGAGTCTTTGCTGTACAGACGTATTTACAGCCATGTACCTCGAGACATGACTTCGCTCGAGGGCGACTCACACCAAAGTCGTATGCGTTTACTTTCATATATATTATTGTGACTGCCTGTCGTGTTTCCCCGTGCCGCCCTTGAGGTGTGAAGGTGTGAAAGGGGATTGTTTGTCTTCTGCAGGTACACTAACTCCGGTAGTGACCCGTGTAGAATATGTTTGTGAGTGATCGATATTAGGACCACCTATAGACGTATCCGGATATACCGGGTTAGACTTTTCTTTTGGTAAGGCACGTAGTACCGTCAGTATCACAATTGATACTTTGACCATCCCCCACGAAAGAAATGGCTACATATTCATATTAAGTCCAAGTATCAGTTGCTGATATCTTATGGACAAGGAAGAATGTTTCTCTTCAAGAGTAGGTGAACCAAAGTCCTTTGATCCTGGCGAGAGTTTAGCTCGACTTTGCCGGAGTAAGATTTTGGTTAAGTATGAAGATCTATAGTGATATGCTATGGATAAGAAGGTCGTCAAGTCTCTTTTAAGATTCCATTTGGTTCCAAAGAAAATGATTTGTTGTGAATCAAGTTCTAGCCATCGGACTTGAGTTTTGAGCTAAGTTTCAAAATTTGAGTTTGTTTCCAAATTCTTGTGTTTCGAAGCCGGTGAGTTCTGTTTTTGAACAGAATTGACCTGACTTTGAAATTGCATATCTCCTCCACCAGATGTGCTATGAGACCAAGTAAGGACTTTTTTTTGAAAGCTTTAGAATGCCTTTACAAGTTCTCTATTCAGTTCAATACCAAAATCTTTTCTTAAGTGGGTGAAATTTTGGAAATCGCAGAAACTGTCCGGGATTATAGAAACTGGACAAGAACTTTTCTGAATTTGACCCATAACTAGCAGAATTTGCATCCAATGGTGTCGTGCGAGTAACCGTTGGACAGGTCAGAGAGTCAGCTACAATTTTTGTAATTGGCTCGTGACCTGAACCTGTCATCTACCTTTTCCAAATCAAGTTTGAATACAATATGGTCAATCTGAACTGAATATAAAAGTTTGAATGCTGAAATTTCAGCAAACTTTAAAAATGCATATCTCTTAAACCAAAACTGATATGAATGCAAATAAGTACTTTCTGGAAAGATTATTACATTGTCTACAACTTTATAAATAAGAACATTTCCAGATTTGGAACCGAACAATATGGAAACTTTGGGTCAAAACTGCTACTCTCTATGCAAGTGTGCTGAACGTGTCAGAAAAATCGGTCAACTTTAAAATAGCATAACTTGCAACCTAAGGATGATATAGCAGTAATTAAATACATTCTAGAAAGGTTATAAAGTGTACAACAACTGTTGTATTCAACTTAACGTCTGGTTCCGACCTTTCCTGCAGAAAAATTTGAAGTTTATACAGGAAGCTCGATTGAAACAGAACTGAAGTTCCTACTTCAGTTTTAAACCATCTTGTGACCTGTAATCAAAATTCCATAACTTTTGTTCCAGGAATGATATGAAGGCATATGAATGCATTCTGGAAAGCTGTGCGAGTGTACTACAACTTTGTAGTTGAACTTAAGATGAGAAGTAGCAATTAGCTGTGAGAAATATTAAATTTTTACAGACTAGTCGTCTGACCCCGTGTGCGACGTTATCAACTCAAGTCGTTTTAGTTTTACATTTTGTGTTATTCATCATGACCAGAGGTGATTGCTCTACATGTTAGATAACATAAGGTGTGAAACCCCAAGTGAAGTGTTAACTGGGCATTATCCTTTCTTTGAGTCTGGTTTTGAAGTTCTAATCCATATTTATACCATGCTTATTGCATTGCTAAGTGGAGCATATTACGGTCTTTAGTATTATTCCAATGGACATGGTGACTTTGGATTTAACCGTATTGCTCACTCTTGCAGCATGGACTCCACACAATCTGAGTGTGATTTAGGTGCTTCCGTTCGTGGTGAAAATGACTCACTTCCACCACAAATGCCATCGTCAACCGGATTGGCAGAAGTCTTAGCAAGGATGGCCGAGTCCTTGCAGACGTTGGTACAGCGGAGTGTACAACCTAAGGCACGATCACTTGATCGACCTCAAGTCACATATCTGGATTTCTTGGCAACCCAACCACCGGTGTTCACGGAAGCAATCGAACCACTAGAGTCGGGTCATTGGCTCCGTGTAATTGAAGCCAAGTTTGAGTTACTCCAATGTGATGAATATCAGAAGACCTTATTTGCAGCTCAACAACTTCACGGATCGGCAGGAGCTTGGTGGTCTGAATATCTCGCCACGCTCCCAGAGGGTCATCGTGTGACATGGCCGGAGTTCCGTGATGCCTTCCGTGCACGCCACATTTCTACAGGGATGATTAAAACGAAGTTGGAGGAATGTGTGGAGTTAAAGCAAGGAGCGATGAGTGCTTATCAATACTCCAAGGAGTTCAATCGTTTGGCTCAGTATGCGCCCGAGTATGTGAATACGGAGGCATTGAAGTGTGGCTGTTTCTTTCGAGGACTAAGTGTCAAGCTTCGATCTCGACTGGTATTATTCAATAACAACAATTATAATGAATTGGTCGATGCGGCTATTGTTCAAGAAGATGCAACTCTTCGCTATAAGGCGGAGAAAAGGAAGAGGAGCACATCACAAGAGGTTATTGGTGATGTTCCTCAGGAGGATCGGGTGGTATACTACTTACCGTCCGGTCAAGAGTTTTGGCTGAATGAGCAACCACCACTGAGTCAATATCACTCTTATCCAGTGGAGACTTCTCCTTCACCTCAGCCAAGTGTGCAAGAATATCCTAGCTCTTCATTACAACTTTGTGACCCCGCTCTTGCGGCTCCACCTCTGCAAGGTGTTCAGGGTTTCAGTCCACCCCAATTAAGTGGAAAGCACATAATGCATTTAGCACGGGTACGTCGCAAGACGGAACGTGACTGTGTCCAATTGTCCTTTTCCAAGAATTCTGATCAGCACCATAAATTTAAAAAGAAGACCTCATCGAAGTCTACCAGTGTTAATTATGCTGCGATTGAGGACATTCCAGAAGGAGAACCTGTTTTAGCAGGCATGTTTACTTTACATGATCAACCAGTAGTCGTTCTGTTTGACTCTGGAGCTACTCATAACTTTGTGAGCAAGTCTTTTGTGCTGAAACATCAAGTGCCAATTGTGACTGTCTCACATCCTTTTTGCGTCAGTTCACCTGGGGGCAATATTTCAGCTAATGAAGTTGTCTCTCGAGCACCGTTGTGCATGGGTGGAAGTATTTATCCGGTGAACCTCATCATCTTGGAAGGTCAGCGGATTGACCTCATCTTGGGAATGTCATGGTTGACACATCATGGAGCTATCTTTGATATCAGCTCGCGGACTGTCCAACTAAATTCTCAATTCCATGATAGCAACACTTTAAATCTTTTGAATACCGCACCAAGAGTCTCAGCGGTGCATCACACAAGTGCCAAGAAGCTTGCGGATATCCCCGTAGTGTGTGAATATCCAGACGTGTTTCCTGACGATCTTCCGGGCATGCCACCAGAACGTGACGTCGAGTTCAAGATTGAACTGGCGCCGGGAACCATACCAATCTCCAGGAAGCCGTATAGGTTGGCACCAAAGGAACTTGCGGAATTGAAGGAACAGTTGAATGACTTATTGAGCAAGGGTTTTATTCGCCCAAGTTCATCACCTTGGGGTTGTTCCGCGTTGTTTGTGAAGAAGAAGGATGAGACTTTGAGGTTGTGTGTGGACTATCGTCCACTGAATGCGGTCACCATCAAGAACAAGTATCCGCTACCACGCATTGATATTTTATTCGATCAACTAGTGGGTGCTAAGGTATTCTCAAAGATGGACCTTCGTTCAGGTTATCATCAGATTAAGATTCGACCTGAGGACATTCCAAAAACCGCATTTTCGACGAGGTATGGGCTATATGAGTATCTTGTCATGTCCTTTGGGTTGACCAATGCACCCGCTCACTTCATGTATCTCATGAATTCGGTGTTTATGCTGGAGTTGGACAAATTCGTCGTGGTATTCATTGACGACATCTTGGTGTATTCTAAATCTGAAGAAGAACACACTAAGCACTTGCATATTGTGTTGCAAAGGTTAAGGGATCACAAGCTGTATGCAAAGTTCAGCAAGTGTGAATTTTGGATCCGACAAGTGCCATTTCTAGGGCACATCATCTCGGCTGATGGTATTGCCGTTGATCCAAGCAAAATTGTACAAGTCCTGAAGTGGAAATCTCCCAAGTCTGTACATGAAGTTCGTAGTTTCCTGGGCTTGGCCGGCTATTATTGGAGATTCATTCCGAGTTTCTCAAAGATAGCTAAACCAATGACAGAACTGCTGAAGAAGGGAACAAGATACGTATGGACTCACGAATGTGATGAAGCATTTCAAGCCTTGGTGAAACACCTCACAACAACACCGGTGTTGGCTCAGCCGGACACAACCAAATCGTTTGATGTCTATTGTGATGCATCTGGCATTGGTCTTGGTTGTGTACTCATGCAAGATAGGAGAGTGATCGCGTACGGATCCCGGCAGCTTCGGAATCATGAACAACATTATCCGACTCATGATCTTGAGCTCGCTGCCGTGGTGCTCGCATTGAAGATGTGGAGGCACTATCTTTTAGGCAATCTAGTGCATCTCTACACTGATCACAAGAGTTTGAAGTACATTTTCACCCAGAAAGATTTGAATATGCGACAACGAAGATGGTTGGAATTGATCAAAGACTATGAAATTGAGATCCTCTACCATCCTGGCAAAGCAAAAGTGGTTGCAGATGCGCTGAGCCGCAAGTCTCATGTCAATCACCTGTCGATCATTTCAAGGGAAGAGGATGAGCCGAGTTTATACTTGGTTCCATATGGAGCGCTCTACAATCTAGCTCTCATCCCTACCATCAGGGAAGATATCGTAGAGGCTCAGAAGGAAGACAAGGGAATGTCACACATTCGACGAAGAATGAAGAAGGGGGAGATGAAATGCTTTCGATGTGATGATCACGATACTATTTGGTTTACAGACCGTATAGTCGTACCCCATGACATGGGGCTCCGAAAGAAGATCTTGGATGAAGCACACTTATCCAAGTACTCTATTCATCCGGGTAGCAACAAGATGTATCAGGATCTGAAGAAGAAATTTTGGTGGTCCCGGATGAAGCGAGAGATAGTGAAGTATGTATCTAAATGTGATACATGTCGGCGAGTGAAAGCTGACCATTTGAGGCAAGCCGGACAGTTGCAACCCTTAAACATACCGGCATGGAAGTGGGAAGACATCAGCATGGATTTCATCGTTGGGTTACCCCTCACTTTCTGTAAGCACGATTCTATTTGGGTGATAGTTGATCGATTGACCAAGTCAGCTCATTTTATACCAGTCAATATCAACTACCATGCTCCAAAGTACGCAGAGTTGTATATCACAAGGATCATGTGCCTACATGGAGTACCCCGCACTATCATTTCAGATCGTGGAGCCTTATTTGTTGCTCGATTTTGGGAGCAACTCCACGCATCATTGGGTACCAAGTTAATTCGAAGTTCCGCTCATCACCCGCAGACTGGTGGTCAGACGGAGCGGGTAAATCAAGTCCTTGAGGACATGCTACGAGCTTGTGCCATCCACCACGGTAAAAACTGGGATGATCATCTACCATTGGCGGAGTTTTCATATAACAATGGCTATCAAGCTAGTATCCAGATGGCACCATATGAAGCTCTCTATGGCAGGAAGTGCCGCACACCATTGAATTGGTGTGAATCGGGTGAAAGAGTGACATATGGTATTGATCTAGTCAACGAAGCGGAAGAACAAGTGCGAGTAATCCAAGCCAATCTTAAGTCTGCTCAATCTCGACAGAAGAGTTATGCAGATAAACGACGTCGACCTCTTCACTTCGACATTGGGGATCACGTTTACCTTCGTGTATCTCCAATGAAAGGGATTCATCGTTTTGGGGTGAAGGGAAAGCTGGCTCCACGATTCATCGGACCGTTCGCTATCACTGAGAAATGCGGACCTGTGGCCTATCATTTGGAGTTACCGGCGTCTCTCTCCGGAATTCATAATGTATTCCATGTCTCTCAGTTGCGGAAGTGTCTTAAATCCCCAGCTGAAGTCCGCTCGGAAGATCTTGAAGCTCTACAACCTGATCTCACATATTCTGAGCATCCAACCAGAATTATCGATGAGAAGACTCGCACCACAAGAAACCGCACTTTGCACTTTTACAAAGTCTTGTGGAATGACCATACCGCTGAAGAAGCAACCTGGGAAAGCGAGGAATATCTTAGATCGAACTATCCGGACTTGTTAGCGGCATATGTTCATTAGATCATTTTCTTTTATCCTTCCTGTTGAAATCTCGGGACGAGATTCTTTTAAGGGGGGAGGAATGTAAAATCCCACTTTTTCCTTCATATGAAGTTCAGTTGTAAGTTGGTTATCGACCCTAATGGAGACCAATTATAACTATGCTTAATAACTTGATCTCATCAAATAATTTCTTCCACTCATGCTTAAATTTTATTAACATGAGGAATGGACTTCACCAATAATCATAGATTAATTTTTTTAACCTCTCTTCAAAGTTTGGAATTGTTTTAATGGAGGATCCTAGGTCAAATTAATATGCAGTACCCAATATATATTCAAATTAATTGCAAATTGAATATACTACTGTACATTTGGCTCTGTCAAAGATATTCAAATCTGAGGCTATAAATTTTTCTATAGCCTTCTAATATTCTAATTAGACTCTCGAAAAGGTTTCAAGATTTTTGAAGCCAGTCTCCATTAACTTGGACACGCACTGAGAGTTTAATTCAACGTCGACTCAAAAGGTTGACGTGTACGTAACTTTGTCGAAATGAAGTCCCAATTTTTCTGGATGGCCCTCATGGTTCCAAAAGGCTAAATTCAAAGTTTCATGTTTTTTTGAGCCTCATATACTAATTATTCGCCTGAGCAAATTAAATACTATTTGAATTCAAATTTGAAATTTAATCTGGCTCAAACTTTGTCGGAACTGAAATTTGATTTCACATTTGGATTCCCCACATTTTTATTAGACCTCACACCAAATTTGGAAATTTTTGAACAAAGTTTGAGGAGAAATTAAAAGTAGCAGAGGATAGGGATGAAAATCAAAGCAGGGCCCACATGTAAGTCTCACAAATGAGTGAACCGACTATGTCTTTTGTTCTCAGCAGGACAGCGCGCTTGTTGCACGCCGCCAGCACACAAGCTCGCGCCCAAGGAAAAGATCAAGGCGTTTTCCTTGTCCTTATCATCCTGCAGACGAGAATACTGCTACCTGGTCCAGTTTTTTTTCATCGCTGGTTAACAGCAAAGAACACCACAACGCTGCTCTGCTCACCACCTTGTGCAGCAACGCTGTTGCCCCGTCGAGCCGCGCCTCTGATAGCTCCTGCGCCAAACCGAGGACACCAAAAGCTTCAGCATGGTCTGCTACCTCTCCTCAAGTTGTCCCAGCTCAGTTTCCTCCCTCCCCATGCGGTGAACAGCTTCCCCGAGCTCTGTTCCGGGCTGCCGTCGTGGCTCCTCCTTGTAGGGCGAAACCACAAGCTCTCCCCTCCTAACAAGCACGTCACACAGGTCCGTGAAGATCCCCTCTCCACATTCTTGTATCAGGTTGAGCTCCCATGGCTTGGTTAGGTAGGGAGATCAAAATTCGTGACCCACACATGTGAACTCTAGGTCGCCATGGAAACCTACCTTGCGGCCATTATCCCCTCAATTAGAGCCCAGATCCTAGCTCCTCATGTCGCCATGAATCTTCTAGACTTAATTTCTGTGAGTTTAGGGCATTGGTGAGCCACGTCCCATGGTGCCCAAGAGGTCACCGCCGCTGCCGTCGTCGGCGGCGACTTTCCACTCCCCGTGGCGGGTCTCCATGTTGCCAAAAATGTGTTCCAGAACGCGCGGAACAACTATTGTTTTTGGGTAGTGTTCATTTGACGCTCCTAGGAGTGGGAACGGCCGCATGAAGTTAGTAGGAAGCTCCCAGTTCGGGTCTGGCTAGAGGTAGAAGATGAACCTGACAGTGGGTCCCCCTGTCAGTGATTCAATTCTGTTTTTTTTTTCTAATTCCAGGAACTTTGCCCAAATTCAAAAATGCATATCTCTCTGTAGTTTGCTCCAAAAATCTTCAAACATATTTTTTTTGAGAGCCCCTGAGCTCTAGTTTCTGTTAGTACAAATTGGGATCTATGAAAATCAGTTTTCAATTCTGTAGATTGCAATCTTTCCAAATACAAATAGATTTTTCTCAGCTGAACCTTCCACTGGAAAAATCCCCAAAATTCACGTAAAATACATTGTCCTATTATTGATTACAAGAAATAGTTTTGGAGCCATTGCACCTGTATAACGCTCTGTATAATTCAATTACTTTTTTTTAGTCATTGAATTATTACAGATATTTAGTTGCTTTATTGTGTCCCAAATTTGAACTGAACACTCCTTTAGTCATATATTAGTCCCTGTAAAAATTTGGGATTTAATTGACTTAGTATCCTGGTTCTAATTCGGTTGCCAACTTAATGTTAATTGAAAAGCAAAAATTCAGATATAAAATAATTCCAGAAAATCTTGCCAACTTTGAAATTTAATATCTCCTTCATAAAGGCTTATAAATTTATGAAACCAATTTTGCTAGAACCAGAACAACATCCTATATCTTGATCATCAACTGGCAGCTATGTTCAAGCTACAGTTTCTTCTCTAAAATTCTTGGAATTTTATTGCTTACCATAATTTTAGAGACAACAAACTACTTTGATCATCTCCTGTTCTTTGCAAGAGTATTCCCTGTAGTCCCTAACATCTACCATAAAAATCCCAAAGCCAAAGAAAATCATTCACTCACTATAACCATAGTTAGAAGCTTATGAACTATATCTACATTATAAGTTACTAGCGTACATATATACATGTCGTGTAGTGATCGATATTGACGAACAGCGTCGCTTGAAGGAGAAGACCAGGGTGTCCACTTGAAGTCCTTGGCAGAGTCATGCGCAGAAGGACCACTAACAATTGACATTTATTCGAGTCGCAAACTAAGGCAAGCCCCGGTTTGCATTTAAGAGCTTTTCAAAGTTTTCCAATTTTATTCACTTATGTATTCAGTTGATATTGTGCATTACGTATAAGGTGTTTGATACTCCACTTGCATGACCACAAATCCCATGGTTTGGTTGGAACGAGTTATAGTTTGACCTGTAGTAACTGCCTTGCTAATGCATAGGAAATCCGGTAGAAGTCGAGTAGTTGGAATCTACTCGCGAGAGATATAGGACATATCTCACAGGATTGGTTAGATAAACAATGGCTTAATATAATGAATCCGAGACCGGGCAGGGAATGGATAGGAAGCGACGAGAATTGAGTCTCGGTCGCATAGCCCTGCCTGTGTCGGTTGAGGACCGTGCCGTATGCGGCACCATTGGGCAAGCTTGAACTGTACCGGTTGCATAATGGTATATGGGCCCATTAAACTGATGTAACTCCAGACTGTAGTGTGGAGACTCCTCGGTTGTCCTTGAATGGAGATGCGAAGGCATAAAGGTGTAAATCTTCTAGCGGGCAACTTCGACGAGTCCGTGTAGGGGACCTTTTGCTCGGGATGAAGGGGTTTGTCGACATTGGGGTCTTGGGTGAAAGGTGGCCACGTATGACGCGGGGAGGAGAGCACGTATGTGTCTCCCACGCGGGTGTGCGTGTCGTGCAGTCCGGGTGTGTCCTGATTGCAATCACCGTCCCTCGCGGTAATAGAGTACCACTTGTTCACTGTGTCGTGACGTAGTCAATACTAAAGAAGCCAGCAAATTATATTGTATTGAATTATAATTGATTTGCAACCTTGTATGACTTAGAGATAGCAAAATTAAAGTTTACAATTTCCCCATACTTTAGCGGTAATAGCTTTATGTGCCCTGAGCATGTCATATCATCGGTAAAGCGTTTCTTGTTTGATTGTGGAGCCCATGATGTGCCATGCTTGGAGAATGTCATTTGCTACATAAAACCTGATTATAAGGATCCACTTGTAGGCGAGTCTATTTATGCTATTCCTTACCTATGTTAGTATTCACCCTGCATATGTCTAGTGAGACGGTTAAGTCTTGCTGAGCCTTATGCTCACGTTTGCGCTTTAACGATTTTTGCAGGTATTAGTTTTATTGCTACTGTTCAGGTTGTACATGAGACTCGAGGTGTCGAGGTAAATCTCATGTGAACCACGCCGCTGGTGAATGTTCTCCGTGTTGCTAGTGAGAAGCGTCTTAGGGCATGGACGTCTTCTCTCCTGCTTAGTTAGGTGAGATTATGAGTATGTATTTTCCGCTGCGTGTGTACTTCTGTGGTACACTCTTTTGTAAACTCTTCTTATTATGAAATGAAAACTTTATATGTGTTGGTATCCTTTTCGTGTGTGCTGTTAGGTGCCGCATCGCACGGCACCACCCAATGAGATCCTCGGATGTGTGGACTCCGGTTTCCACATGCATGATGTGGAAAATGTTCTTTACTGATTACTTGATTAGTTACAAGAACTACAAACAAAGAGATATGAATGATCACGCAGAGAATAGTTCAAAGCTGTTTCTATAAAATCTGAAGCATAAAAGCAGTTACTATGCTCGTCCTAGAGGATGATCTGAAATCAGAATCTCTGGAAACTTAAAGCTCTCACTTTGACTGAAACAAAAGTTATATCACTTCTCTTATTTAAGATCCATCAAGATAAGAAATGTTTTCAAAGCAGTGCAACCAAGAAATAACACAAATTAGAGTAATTTGAAGTTCAAGTCGTATTTACTCCTGTGATCATTAGACGAAGTGCAAAATCAATCAATCATAATATTGACAATGTAGTCATGATTATAGATAAGCACAAAGTGGTAACCAACTCTTTACAGTACCATAAGGTGCACAAAAAGGATAAAATTGATCTAATATCAGAAGTATAACAGAAATAAACTTACATAGTCCCTTCCAAGAGCAGCATAGTGTTGTAGACCATTGCATGAACCATCCTGATAACAATACAATAATAAACATCACTTAGCAATGTCATCAGCAATACTGTCTAGCAGAAATTCTGGTATCAAAATCGAGTAGCCATTTACTAGAATTAGTGTGCTCTGAGTTAGTCAACTGAATTTTCAACTAAAAGTATGAATGTTAGATGTCTCTATAGTGCAAAGTATTTTATTATAGTGCAAAGCACGAGAGTAACGCACTTGGTAGTTGGTACGCATGTGAAAATAATTCCGATTAATAAACAATGACATGGTCCTGCTATCTAAATCAAAAGGCAGCCAGGTGCACGTAGCTCCTACTTGTGCAGGGTTCGGGAAGGGTCTGACCCACTTTGGCTCTTTTGTGTGCAGCCTTTCCGTGCATTTTTGCAAGAGGCTGTTTCAATGACTCGAACCCGTGACATCATGGTCACAAGGCAACAGCTTTACCACTGCGTCTGGGCTCCCCTTCATCTAAGTCAGAAGTGATATTATTGAATCCAAATCCTCACAAGTGTAGCTAATATTTATTGAAGCAAAGGAACTTATGCATGATACATAGTCCAGGGAGTATGTAAAGCACAAATTGATACCTGATGAATAGGTAGGTGAGATACAGCACAATGAGGTGATGAACTGTTCAAAGCTCCAGAAAGATCCATGCATGCAGCTGAAATTAAATATTGTAGACAACACTAAAATCACTAACTCAATTCAATCGTGAATATCTTCTATGCAATCATTATGAACTGACTACTAGAAAAAAACTAACTGAAAAGGTCTGTACATGAATCATTAACATACCCCATCCATTTTCTAGGAGGCACCAGCATAGGAAGATATGGTATATCTACATGTCTAGCCTGCAAGAAATTCAAATATCCAAATAACCATGAAAATTTTCTTTGAGATAAACAAACATGTTGTCAAACAGAAAAAGAGGGAGACTTCAATTGGCATCCTAGAAAAATGACAGAAAAGAAAGCTAAAGGTATTATTTGTTTAGATATTTCTTTGTCAAAAAAAAACATATCTTGGGTACAAAAACTAACTTATAGTACATTTAAATCCTTGATGCACAAGAGGATCACACTCTATAACCCAATGTTTCTTCTTTAGCTTCCTGCAGGTTGAAGAGAAATGTCACAGAGATCTTCATACATACAAACGCATGGCGAAGCAAGGAAACAATGACAATAGAATCATAGAACAGCTAAGTTTGTGCAGTACACAACACTACTACAATAAGCCTTATCGCAGGCGGCTCCAAACCTATTATCACACGCGGTTTTTAAAACCGCCTGAAACAAAGAGCCTGTGATAATCTGCAATTTCACATGCGGAGAAGTGATACCGTCTGTGAAGAAACATTATCACAGATGGTTTTTACTTATGCTAGCCGCCTGTGAAGATAAGTTATCATAGGCGGGTGGTGCAGCATATATACCCGCCTGTGATAATTGTCTTATCACAGGCGGGTCTTGCAGCATAACTAACCGCCTGTGATAATGGTGTTATCACATGCGAATGTTGACCTACATCAAGGCGCCTGTGAAGACCTTTTACCGCAGCCGATTTCTACCATAACAGTAACCGCCTTAGATAATTAGGTTATCACAGATGGTTCTTTACCTGTATCTAGCCGCCTGCGATAATTGTTTTTCACAGGCATGCCTAGTCGTTGGTTAATAACCGTCTGTGATAAGGTATAACCTATGCAGTACTACTGCTGTTATTTCTAATTTCATGGTCGATTCAATATAATCACAGAACAAACATCAACAATATCATCACAGAACAAAAGTCAACAATATTACCATCACATAACTCAATTTCACTAAAACAATATACATATGTACAAGTTACACATACAATTCATCTCATAGTTTACAAGTTTTCACTAAAAAATGTTTCTATTGGCATAGTCGCAAAGTTCTGGCACATCAGCTGTTGCACTATTCTCATCAAAGAACTTCCCTTTTTTGTGCAAAATTTCATGATGAATGAACTAACAGAGTTCAGAAGCAATCCTGTCAGCTCCTCCATCAGGAATACTTCTACAAACCGGTCATTCTTCATTCAAATTCTTCGTGTGCTACAATATAACACATAACAATGTTTAGAATGTGTTAGTTTGAACAATCTCAGAGTATAGATCAAAGTGAGAGTATACAAGAATTTAGTTGGTATTTTTGGAGCAGTTGTACTATGAGCAATTGAATTTTGAGGTTGGAATCAAAATATGAAAATAATGTTTCTGGTAATATTGAACAGCAGAGAATATAAGTATTAAGCTATGCTAGTTACAATGGAAATGAAACTCAAAAGTAAGAAAATAAGGTATCGACATTAAGGATAACTTACATCCTCACGATTCACTCTATGTACGCTGGCAGTCTGAAGATGCTCGCATACATAATACCTGCATAAGGCACTCCTAGTAGGCTGCTTCGGACAAGCATAATACGTTTTAATGTCCAATGCATTCGTATTGGAAGGTCTCTCACTGCCAAGCTGTTCCGCGTAAAACCGCCAAGCACTGTAATACAAGAAATGTCATATAAAACTTGTCAACACATTCTAAATTTGTGTAAATTAAAATTATTAAATAAACATACAGTTTAAAAATGGAAAGGAAATCTTTGTAACGATCTGGTGGGAAATCGGCCGAGTCCAAGTCTATTGCCTTTCCCTGCATTGGCTTGATGAAGATCATTATGTAGTGATCACTGCAAACACACAAACGCGCGTGTTAACAATTACCAAAACCTGCTATTTTAATGTCATGTGTCGAACTTACTCGAAGTTGTACGGAGCCTTTACGAGGTCCTTGTCGTCCCTGACAAAGTTAAACATTGCATGTCCTATGTAAGCTGCAACTTCTATCCTTTTATCCTTCTTAAGTTTTGCGATTGCTTTTTCAAAATCTTTTTTTTCATGTGCTTGAATTGTTCTGTGTTTCGATCCACCTGGACGTCGAATAGCGCCTTTGCAATCCTAGTAGGGTCAAGGATACCTGTCTTGCCCGACAACTTTTCATTATCCATGTATTGCATCCTATTGAAGAAGTCCAGAATTGTTATAATATCATGAAATGCGTATGCGTATAGTAAGAAAGGCAAATACAAATTATTAGAGCACTTACAAGCACCAGACGAGTAGCAGGTTGATTTTGAGCATGCCTCGATGCAAAAGGGGACGCAACTCTTCAAACTAAATGACTCGTCTATCTTCTCTAGTGCTCCAGAATGCTTGTTTTGGAATAGGAAATGTGACGCAATTAAGACCATATCTTGTGCCGGCAAGGATGTACCACTCATGCATTCTTCTAAGCGGGACGGGTTGTTTGCTAAGTTGTACGGATGTCATGAGCGGCTTCCCATTCTCAAATTTAGGAGGAACATCCCCAAGCTTGTATATTAGAACTCCTGGTTTAACTAAAGTCGTCCGCCGATTATACATGACACCGTCTTCTTCCCACTCCTTGGTATTTCCTAATTCTGGCTCATGAGAAGAACGAGATGCACTCGATTTTATAATATTTTCCTTCATAGTTTACAAATACTTTGACACTTCTGATGAGGTTTCTTATTTTCGTATGGGCTAACTTTGATAGGCACTAATGATCGAGGAGTAGTCGTCGGAAGTTGGACACTAGCTTGTTGAACCTGTTGTTCAACTGATTGCTCTTTACTCCCAGCAGCTGGCTCTAGTACTACTTCAAGCTGTTGCTCAACTGGTTCCTCTTTACTAGCAACAGCTTGCTCTGGTACTGCTTGAAGCTGTTGTCCAACTTGTTGCTCTTAGATATCTTTACTAGCAAGGTTACTATCATCCTTGCTGAGACATAGGGGGAGTGGATCTTCCTGGACTTGGAGTGGATCTTCATGCACTTTCGCCTTAGAATATGGGGTTGCAGTATTTAGAGAAGCGACAGGGCTAGAAATTGGCTCATCGTCCAACACGATATTGCGTCGGTGCCAAAGGATTAATCGGTTGACAGCCTGCCCTAGAGTCGCGATCCCCTAAGATGTGACGTGGTCTATTTCATAATCTTCATAATCATTATCAATGATCTGAATGTCACGCCTGTCATCATAAAGATGAACAGACGCTTATCACATGTACGCCAGGATCAGTTGAATCATACATGCGTCGACGAAAGCGAAATATCATTACATAGCCATGTTCGAGTACATAAATAGTCTTACAATATGACCCGAAGGTCTACAAATACAAACCACAACTATTTACATCAACAACATAGATAACTATGATCAAAATACAGCGGAAGACTAATAGGTAAGAGAAACTCCATCTCCACAGGCAGCAGTTGCGCGTAAGGTCGCCAGCCTAGACCAAGTCCTCCGGATTGACGAAGTAGTCCTCCGGTGCTGCTTCTTCTTCTTCATATTCTAATGGAAAAGTAAACGCTTGAGTACATAGAGTACTCAGCAAGTGCGGGAAGAGAATGACATGATGGGCTAAAGCAAGGGAAGGCCAATTATGGCTTAACACTATGCTTAAAACCTAACCTTAGCTTCCATTTATCAATATCATAATTCAAGAAGTAATCAACACATGAGTAATGATAATGAATGTAACTTGAATCATAATTAGCCACCATTTCCCAACCATAGACTAATTATGAACTAGCCCCAAGCCGCTCTTGTCCGTGAGCACGGCTGTCATGACAGTTTTTCCAAATCTTTGCAGAGAGTGTACCCTTTTCCCACAAGCAGTGATTCCATCCCCCGTTGCCAGGTGGACTGAGTAAACCTCCATGTAGCCCGTGGTGATCAACCACATTTCACGCTTTCGTAGGTGTGTGGCCAGGAGATCACTACATAGTCTTTACAAAGGTGCTCCCGACTAGTGCTAGCCCTCTAAGGTTTCCACCACTGAGGATTCTCGGAGTAACCCTCCGCCTCAGAGCCCCCTCTTGAGCCTTGCGGATCCCAGAGCAGTTCCCCTGCATCATTCCCCGCACCATCCAACTACTAGCAATTCATCGGGAGAAACCTAATTAATTGACCAAGCTGCCCCATCTGAGTCTCATGGTGGTACTATAAAGCTTAGTGACTTCCTCCATAAACCGGTCCTTAGAATCAGGTGGTAACAAACCCCAATCCCGGGTCTCGTGCAAACTGCACCATACCAAAACTATCAAACCACCAGATTCCTGTCCACTACTATTGTGTAATCACCACAAATTATTGTAACCATAAAGTTTAACATGGCACAATTGTATGAAATCCCAATCCCAATGTCTAAGCATGGCTAAGCATAAAATATGACCTAACTACTTCCCAACCCATTTCAGGTAACAAGGAATTATATGGAACAGGGCATGTAAACATGAAATAGGACATCAATTTAATTAGCATGCATCTATCTAAATTCCTAAAATTGGTACAAGATGGTCAAGGGCACTTGCCTTCGTTGAAGACTTGAGTGTTGGAGAAGTCTTGGTCTTGGAGGTTAAGATTAGGGTCGTAGTACGACTCTAAATATATACCCAAGCATGACAAGAATAAAATAAAGCGAAATAAGTAGAGGGCACGCAAAACAATACATCACAACACACACATAAGCATAAAATCCTATACTAACACGTCCCTACGAGGTATTTATTACTTAACATGGCCAAAGTATACGTTTTAGATTTCTCCTACATTTTTGGGATTTAATTATAGCCTAGAACCATTTTTATTGAATTTTCTATGGCCAAAATGTATTTTTAAACACTTATAATAAATATTACATGGACAAAATATATTTTATATGAAATCTACAATTTAATCATAGCATAAAGTAGTTTATACTAATTTTCACTACTATTTCTACACTTAATTACCATTTTTATCTATTTTCTACACCTCAAATACATCTAAAAACCATATTCAGCAAATAAATAAAAGTCCAAGGACTAAAAAATAAGATTACTACACTGTACAGGGGCTAAATCCACAATTCTATAAATTTACAGGGGTTAAATTGACTATTTAAACGATTTAATCCAATTCCAGAAAGTCCAGGGGCTAGACTGTGAATTCTAGGGGCTAGATTTGAATTCCAGCAAAGTCCAGGGGGTAGCTGATGAGTTTCCAGGGGCTGCGGTGAAAAAGTGGAGGCGGGAAAGATGATTCAAACGTGGGCCGTTGGATCCGCACTAGATGGCTCGGATTTTAAATACCCGAAACGGTATGGAGATCTAATCTCAACCGTTGGCCGGAATTGGACGGCCCTGGTCGAGCCACGTCGGCTCTAACCGACGCCGGTGCAGCGCGCGGTGGCGCCCGACGGCCAACGGCAGCAATCTCGCCGGAGTTGGCCAAATCGGCGATTTCTACGTCGATCCTACGCGTTACGTGCATGAAACGAGAGAGGAGGAGTAGGGGAACTCACCTAGTGGAGTGTCGGGGCACGAAATCGGCCGGAGAGGGGTCGGCGACGAGGAACGGCGTCGGTTGGCATCGGAGTGCGGCGATCTTGGCGGCGCAGTGATTTTCTACCCGAGCAAGTGCGTCCGGCGTGTTCCTGGTGATGCGGCGGTCACGTAGGCCATGAAAGGAGAGGACAGGGGGGCTGCAACGTCGGGAAAATGAGGGACAGCGGCACTCACCGGCGGCAATGGCGCTAGGTTTGGGGAGAGCTCGGGGGAGGGGGAAAATGGGGGCGCCGGCTCCTCTTAAGCGCGTAGGGGATCTGCGGTTGGGGAGCGCGTGCGAAAACCGCCAGGGAGAAGTGGATTCGAGGGGGGGGCGTGGGCGCGGGGTCGGCATGGCGCGGGGGTGGCGGTTGCGCGCGGGAGAACAAGGGGGGGGGGGGGGGGACGGAAGCGCCGACAGGCGGGCCTGGGGTGGCAGCGAGAGAGAGGAGAGGGAGTGGGTTCGGCTGGGCCGGGGGGGGGGGGAATCGGCCCAGGGTGAGGTTTTATTTCTTTTTCTTTTTCATTTTCTCTCCTTTTGATTTGAATTCAATTCAAAATTAAACGTTTACTACTCGTTTAAACTTCAAAATTCTCACAAAAATGCAGGCTACAATGCACAAGGGTTTGCTCAAATTTTTATACATAAAATGTGGATGTTACAACTCTACCCCCCTTAAAAGGAATCTCGCCCTCGAGATTCGGACGTCCTAAGAGAATAGATGAGGGAAATCCGCCTTGAGATCTTCTTCTCTTTCCCATGTTGCTTCTGCCTCTGAGTGATGATTCCATTGCACCTTACACATGCGAATGACTTTGTTTCTGGTGACCTTTTCTAATGTCTCAAGTATCTTGATAGGTTGTTCCACATAAGACAAATCTTCTTGTACATCAACTGCTTCCATAGGTAACTGTTCCTCAGGCACTCTCAGACACTTCTTAAGTTGCGAAACATGGAATACATTATGAACATCTGATAAGTGCGGTGGAAGCTCAAGCTGATAAGCCACTTCTCCTCGTCTTTCGAGTATCTTGAACGGGCCAATGTAGCGGGGTGACAACTTGCCTCTTACTTTAAATCTTCTCAATCCTCTCATAGGTGACACCTTCAAGTACACATAATCACCAACCTCAAATGTTAGATCATGTCTTCGAGTATCCGCATAACTCTTATGTCTTGTTTGGGCTGCCTTTAGGTTCTTCCGAATTTCTTGCACTTGTCTTTCGGCCTCTTTCAATACATCAGGCCCAAAGACTTGACTTTCCCCAGTTTGATTCCAAAACAATGGTGTCCTACATTTCCGCCCATACAACGCTTCAAAAGGAGACATCTTCAAACTGGCCTGATAACTGTTGTTGTAAGAAAATTCAGCGTATGGCAGATTCTTGTCCCAACTTTTGCTATTCTTTAAAGCACACGCTCTCAACATGTCTTCTAATATCTAGTTGGTGCGTTCTGTCTGACCATCAGTTTCAGGATGATACGCCGAACTAAAATTTAGACGGGTATCCATTGATTCATGCAACTTCTGCCAGAATCTTGAGGTGAATTGAGTGCCTCTGTCTGAAATGATCTTCTTAGGAACTCCATGTAAGCATACAATTCTGGAGATGTACAGTTCTGCCAACTTGGGACCATTGTACGTTTCTTTCACGGGAATAAAGTGAGCAACTTTAGTTAGATGGTCCACAATAACCCATATAGAATCATATCCAGACTGTGTTCTTGGTAGTCTCACAATGAAATCCATGCTAATTTCTTCCCACTTCCATTCTGGCACTTTGATTGGTTGCAATAACCCTGCTGGTCTTTGATGTTCCGCTTTAATCAATTGACATGTATCACATATGTCCACATATTCTGCTACATCTCGTTTCATTCCATGCCACCAATATCGGTCTTTGAGGCCTTGATACATCTTTGTGCTTCCGGGATGAATGGAGTATGATGAGTTACGAGCTTCCCTTAGTATCAATTCTTTAATCTCCTTGATATCTGGAACACAAATCCTCTTTCCAAGCCATAAGGTTCCTTGTTCATCCTCTCTAAAGTTCGGAGCTTTTCCCTTCTTCATCAACTGCTTGATCTCCTTGACCTTCTCATCATTCTTTTGTCCTTCTCGTATATCACGTTCAAGGGTTGAGTCCACTTCCATAGCAACTTCTTAAGTGCTAGACACTAGACATAAGTTTAACCTTGCAAACTCTTCACATAACTGGGGTTGAAGAGCTTGTACTGACAAGTTATTGTGTCCTTTTCTGCTTAGAGCATCAGCGACCACATTAGCCTTTCCTCGATGGTAGTTGATTTCCACATCGAAATCATTTATTAACTCCATCCAACGACGTTGTCTGAGGTTAAGATCTGGCTGTGTGAATATGTACTTCAAGCTCTTGTGGTCCGTGTATATCTCAGTCCTTTTTCCCATCAAGTAGTGTCTCCATATCTTCAAAGCATGGACAACCGCTGCCAATTCTAAGTCATGTGTTGGGTAATTCCTCTCATGTTTCCGAAGCTGTCTTGAAGCATAGGCTACAACATGTCCTCCTTGCATTAAGACACATCTTAAACCATGACCAGATGCATCACAATAAACCACAAACTCCTTCTGCATATCAGGCATCACCAATACCGGTGCACTGGTTAACCTCTTCTTCAACTCAGCGAAGCTTACTTCACATTCGGGGGTCCACTTGAAGGCAACTCCTTTCTCAAGCAACTTGGTTAGTGGTCATGAGATCTTTGAAAATCCCTCGATGAATCGACGGTGATAACCAGCCATGCCTCAGAATCTTCGTATATCATGTACACTCTCAGGTGTTTCCCACTTAAGGACATCGGCCACTTTGCCTGGATCCACTGCTATTCCTCCTTCGGATATGACATGACCCAAAAATGACACCCCCTTTAGCCAAAACTCACATTTACTAAGTTTGGCATACATTTGGTGTTGACGTAGCTTCTGTAGAGCCATCCTGAGGTGCTCCTCATGCTCTTCTTCAGTCTTGGAATAGATAAGTATGTCATCGATGAATACCACTACAAACTTGTCCAAGTACTCCATGAATACCTTGTTCATTAGATACATAAAATATGCCGGAGCATTGGTCAATCCAAACGACATAATTGTATACTCATATAATCCATACCGAGAGACAAATGCCGTCTTGGGAATGTCTGAGGGTCTAATCTTTAGTTGGTGATAACCTGAGCGAAGATCAATCTTAGAGAACACACATGCTCCTCTCAACTGATCAAATAAATCTTCAATTCTTGGCAGTGGGTACTTATTCTTGATTGTTACCGCATTTAAGGCATGGTAATCTACACACAACCTTTGAGTACCATCCTTCTTAGGTACAAATATGACTGGTGCTCCCGAAGGCGATGAGCTAGGACAAATATATCCTTTCCCCAATAACTCCTCAATATGATCTTTTAGTTCAGCTAGTTGCTTAGCATCCATTCTATACGGCCTCTTATATATTGGGGCCGTTCCAGGTACTAACTCAATGACAAATTCAATCTCTTGATCAGGGGGCATACCTGGTAAGTCATCTGGGAATACATCCGGGAATTCCTTCACAACCCTGATGTCTTCGGTACCCTTAAGATGGTTGAGTTGTACTACTGCCTCTTGTGTCTGATCTGGCTTGAACTCCACTGTAGTGCCATCTGGTTGTGTTAAGCAAACTGTTCTAGTTGCACAATGAATTACTCCTTGATTCTTCGTTAACCATTCCATTCCCAGAATGATATCTAATCCTTGTGAGTCCAACACTATTAGGTTGGCCCAAAAGACTACCCCCTTATGTTTATACTCACTTTACGGCATAGATGCCTTGCCACCATCTCTCCTCCAGGAGAGTTTATCAATAATGGCCGATTCAAGAATGTAACTACAATGTCATGCTTCTTTATGAAATCCTTGGATATAAATGAATGTGTAGCACCCGAATCAAACAATACGGTGGCGGGGTGGGAGTTAACAGAAAACATACCCATCACCACATCAGGCACTTCCTGTGCTTGCTCTAGTGTCACATGGTTGACACGACCAGGTGGGTTTTGTTGCTTCTTTGGACAACTGCTGGCGTAGTGTCCCCATTCTCCGCACTTGTAACATTGAACTCCCGCAGCATTACTTTGGCCCTTGTTGCCTCCTGATTGGTTTCATGGGGGTTGGCCATTTGGACGGTTAGCTGGAGCTGAAGGGCGGGGTGGCTGCATCTGCTGACGTGGGGGTTGCATTGGCTGGCGTGGTGGCTGCTGCTGCTGGCGCATTTGCTGGTTATAGGAAGTGGGTGGCCTGTAATTGGAGTTTGGAAATCTCTGTCCCGAGTAGTTCATAGGACGAGCCATCTGGTTTGCAGGCGGAGGGTTAAGACTGGGGCGTACATACTGCTAGAGGCATGTGCTATAGTCAACTTCCTTTTTCTTTCATCATCATCCAGTTCCTTTTTAGTTCTCTCCACTTCAAAAGCTTTGTCAACCAGCTTCTGAAAGTCGCTGTAGTCGCTGGAAGACATGGCAAACTTCAACTCCTTATCCAATCCATTCTTGAAGCGGAATTGTTTCTTGGAGTCAGTATCCACATCGGTTGGAGCATAGCGGGACAACTGGGTGAATGCATTCAAATTGGCCCTCACAGTCATACGGCCCTTCTTCAACATAAGAAACTCTTTGCGTCTTGCTTGTATTTCTCCCTCAGGCACAAAGTGATTATGGAAGTTGGTCCTAAATTCTTCCCAGGTAATGTTTTCTGGATCCTGGTGAGCTTCAGTAAAGGCGACCCACCAGCCGGCTGCCGGTCCTTGGAGTTGATGGGAGGCTAATAATACTTTATCTCTACCTTCACAGTGGATGAGCCTCAACTTGCTTTCAACTGTTCAGAGCCAATCATCGGCATCCATAGGTTCGATGATTGTGGCAAAAGTGGGTGGATGAGTGTTTAGGAAGTCCCTTAGGAAGGACCTAGGTGGAAAAGGTGGTGGTGGGGGAAGGTTGTAATTTGGTTGTGGTGGGGGTGGGGCTTGCTGCATGTTGGTGACAATTTGGGTAAGGTTGTTAAGCAGCTGGGTTTGGATGGCCATCATCTGCTGCATTTGCTGCGCGGCTGGGGCTCCTCGAGCACCCCTACCATTCCATCCTGGCACACCTCCAAGTTCTTCATCTTGGGGCACAACACCCCTTCCACGACCTCTACCTCAAGCTCTTCCAGACATCTGTATAGGGAATAATTGAAACTTTAGGACAATAGATGAGATATAGAAGGGTACGCTATGGCAAACGGTCCCAACTATATGCATCAAGGGAAACATATATATATATATATATATATATATATATATATATATATATATATATATATATATATATATATATATATATATAAAGCAAGCAAATTCATTAACCAACTAGTGCGGATGTGGACAAGATGCTAATGCATTCCACAACTCGCACGACACCATAACAAGCCTATATACTAATGACATGGATGTGGACAGGATGCCGAAGCATTCCACAACTCACGTCGCACACACACACAACATAAAGCAAACTAATACATTACCATAGATGACACAACTCAAGACTAGAGAGGGCGCAGCTACACGCTCCTACATACTAAGGATAGGTGTCCTGAGTCGTCCAGCGGCCTACTCATCGGAGTCCTCCTCAACCTCCATCTCCGGGTCTTCTTCTTCCGAGTCCTCTCTTGATTCCTGGGGGGAGTTCATACGACAATCTGGAGAGTTCGGGTCCCAAGGCTCAACGTCCGAAGCGTACTGGGGAGAGTTCGGATCAGCTGCAGTGATCCTCGCGTAGCGTCGGCGAAGTCGCTCGTAGCGGTCAACAAAGGTCCCTGTTGTCCTGTAGCTCCTGCTGACAACGCTGGAGTCGCGAAGACAACTCCACCACGTCGTCCACAAGCCTCTCGCACTGGGCGTGGTACAAAGGCCCCTCGACGTCACGTCCAGTGAAGTCGGTCGTGCCACTAGGGCGCTGAGGGGTGAAGGCGTGCTCCGTGCACCCGAGGCGGAACCTGTGGGCGTGACACCAGTAGGTAGTCGCCTCCCACGTAGCATCCTCCTCAGCCGCACGCTGGGAGCTCCTCCAGGCCGGAGAGAAGTGTGAGTGCAGCAGCTCCGAGTCGTAGTAGACGGCTAGCTGGGAAGTCCACTCCAGTCCACCAGTATAGGGTGCAAAGACCCTAGTGGTGTGGTAGACTAGGCGAACACGGTACTCACGGTACCCCACAGCATGAAGAAGAGAGCGAAGACGGACACGCATCCTCGAAGCAGCACTCCCAGTGGAGAACAGCGTCGTCTCCCTCCTGGGGGTGTGAGGTGCGGAGCGACTGGCTAGGGCGTGGTGAGGAACACGACCCCCAAGTCGACTTACGAGCCGTCTGCTTGGTTCGCGCCATCTACAAACATTTGAAAAAGAAGACAGTGAGATCAATAATCAATAAATTAAGTTAGAATTAAAATAACAAGCACAACAAGATAAGAAGCACAAGGGTTGAGATGGAGAGCATAAAGTTTTGGAAATACTATTTTATAAGAAAATAGTATAGTCCTTAATTTTTGGCCATTTCTAACTAGGCTTGCATCCTACGGGCAATACGGCTCTGATACCACTTTGTCACGCCTGTCATCATAAAGATGAACAGACGCTTATCACATGTACGCCAGGATCAGTTGAATCGTACATGCATCAACGAAAGCGAAATATCATTACATAGCCATGTTAGAGTACATAAATAGTCTTACAATATGACCCGAAGGTCTACAAATACACAACACAACTATTTACATCAACAACATAGATAACAATGATCAAACTACAGCGGAAGACTAATAGGTAAGAGAAACTCCATCTCCACAGGCAGCAGTTGCGCGTAAGGTCACCAACCTAGACCAAGTCCTCCGGATTGACGAAGTAGTCCTCCGGTGCTGCTTCTTCTTCTTCATATTCTAATGGAAAAGTAAACGCTTGAGTACATAGAGTACTCAGCAAGTGCGGGAAGAGAATGACATGATGGGCTAAAGCAAGGGAAGGCCAATTATGGCCTAGCACTATGCTTAAAACCTATCCTTAGCTTCCATTTATCAATATCATAATTCAAGAAGTAATCAACACATGAGTAATGATAATGA
Organism: Tuctoria greenei; assembly: GCA_036927565.1. Classification (NCBI taxonomy): domain Eukaryota; kingdom Viridiplantae; phylum Streptophyta; class Magnoliopsida; order Poales; family Poaceae; genus Tuctoria; species Tuctoria greenei. The sequence continues at coordinate 115,997,198 of JAYESD010000006.1, forward strand.
ATGTAACTTGAATCATAATTAGCCACCATTTCCCACCATAGACTAATTATGAACTGGCCCCAAGTCGCTCTTGTCCGTGAGCACGACTGTCATGATAGTTTTTCCAAATCTTTGCAGAGAGTGTACCCTTTTTTCACAAGCAGTGATTCCATCCCCCGTTGCCAGGTGGACTGAGTAAACCTCCATGTAGCCCGTGGTGATCAACCACATTTCACACTTCCGTAGGTGTGTGGCCAGGAGATCACTACATGGTCTTTACAAAGGTGCTCCCGACTAGTGCTAGCCCTCTAAGGTTTCCACCACTGAGGATTCTCGGAGTGACCCTCCGCCTCAGAGCCCCCTCTTGAGCCTTGCGGATCCCAGAGCAGTTCCCCTGCATCATTCCCCGCACCATCCAACTACTAGCAATTCATCGGGAGAAACCTAATTAATTCACCAAGTTGCCCCATCTCAGTATCGTGGTGGTACTATAAAGCTTAGTGGCTTCCTCCATAAACCGGTCCTTAGAATCCGGTGGTAACAAACCCCAATCCCGGGTCTCGTGCAAACTGCACCATACCAAAACTATCCAACCACCAGATTCCTATCCACTACTATTATGTAATCACCACAAATTATGTAACCATAAAGTTTAACATGGCACAATTGTATGAAATCCCAATCCCAATGTCTAAGCATGGCTAAGCATAAAATATGACCTAACTACTTCCCAACCCATTTCAGGTAACAAGGAATTATATGGAACAGGGCATGTAAACATGAAACAGGACATCAATTTAATTAGCATGCATCTATCTAAATTCCTAAAATTGGTACAAGATGGTCAAGGGCACTTGCCTTTGTTGATGACTTTAGTGTTGGAGAAGTCTTGGTCTTGGAGGTTAAGATTAGGGTCGTAGTACGACTCTAAATATATACCCAAGCATGACAAGAATAAAATAAAGCTAAATAAGTAGAGGGCACACAAAACAATACATCACAACACACACATAAGCATAAAATCCTATACTAGTGCGTCCCTACAAGGTATTTATTACTTAACATGGCCAAAGTATACATTTTAGATTTATCCTACATTTTTGGGATTTAATTATAGCCTAAAACCATTTTTATTGAATTTTCTATGGCCAAAATGTATTTTTAAACACTTATAATAAATATTACATGGACAAAATATATTTTATATGAAATCTACAATTTAATCATAGCATAAAGTAGTTTATACTAATTTTCCCTACTATTTCTACACTTAATTAACATTTTTATCTATTTTCTACACCTCAAATACATCTAAAAACCATATTCAGCAAATAAATAAAAGTCCAGGGACTAAAAATAAGATTACTACACTGTACTGGGTCTAAATTCACAATTCTATAAATTTCCAGGGGTTAAATTGACTATTTAAATGATTTAATCCAATTCCAGAAAGTCCAGGGGCTAGACTGTGAATTCTGGGGGCTAGATTTGAATTCCAGCAAAGTCCAGGGGGTAGCTGATGAGTTTCCAGGGGCTGCGGTGAAAAAGCGGAGGCGGGAAAGATGATTCAAACGTGGGCCGTTGGATCTGCACTGGATGGCTCAGATTTTAAATACCCGAAACGGTATGGAGATCTAATCTCAACCGTTGGCAGGAAATGGACGGCCCTGGTCGAGCCACGTCGGCACTAACCGACGCCGGTGCAACGCGCGGCGGCGCCCGACGGCTGACGGCAGCGATCTCACCGGAGTTGGCCAAATCGGCGATTTCTACGTCGATCCTATGCGTTACGTGCATGAAACGAGAGAGGAGGAGTAGGGGAACTCACCTAGGGGAGTGTCGGGGCACGAAATCGGCCGGAGAGGGGTCGGCGACGAGGAACGGCGGCGGTTGGCGTCGAAGTGTGGCGATCTTGGCGGCGCAGTGATGTTCTACCCGAGCAAGTGCGTCCGGCGTGTTCCTGGTGATGCGGCGGTCACGTTAGGCCAAGAAAAGAGAGGACAGAGGGGCTGCAACGTCGGGAACGCGAGGGACAACGGCACTCACCGGCGGCAATGGAACTAGGTTTGGGGAGAGCTCGGGGGAGGGGGAAAATGGGGGCGCCAGCTCCTCTTAAGCGCGTAGGGGATGTGCGGTTGGGGAGCGCATGCGAAAACCGCCAGGGAGAAGTGGATTCGAGGGGGGGACGTGGGCGCGGGGTCGGCATGGCGCGGGGGTGGCGGTTGCGCGCGGGAGAAGAAGGGGGGGGGGGGACGGGAGCGCCGACAGGCGGGCCCGGGGTGGCAGCGGGAGAGAGGAGAGGGAGTGGGTTTGGCTGGGCCGGGGGGGGGGGGAAATGGGCCTTGGGGGGAAATCGGCCCGGCCCAGGGTGAGGTTTTATTCCTTTTTCTTTTTCTTTTTCATTTTCTCTCCTTTTGATTTGAATTCAATTCAAATTTAAACGTTTACTACTTGTTTAAACTTCAAAATTCTCACAAAAATGCAGGCTACAATGCACAAGGGTTTGCTCAAATTTTTATACATAAAATGTGGATTTTACACTGAAGAACTTGCACCACAACATAATAAAACGAAAGTGGATTCCCGTTGAAGTCACGATCAGGCTTTGCCATAGCAGTGGTAACCTGTTTGGTTTTGTTCCCTATTCTGCCTATCGGGACAAGAAGACGACAAGATTTGTCGTTAGCAATATCATCGACAGGGAACTTATGGGTTGACCCTGAGTCTGGCACGGAACCGATGCTGCTAGGGTAGGTAGTTGGAGATACTAATTGCTCCTTTTGCACCGGAACCATCACTGTACTCGGTGCCACTAATTGTCCCGATTTTTCCATTATTTCTTGCATATTTTCTTTTACCTTTTGAGCAAACGTTTCATCAAGTGTTTTCTTAAACTTCTCACGTCTTCTATATGTGTCTTTATCTTTAGGGAAACCATCTAGCCAAGACATTTAAGAAGAGACTGCTCGAACTCGTCTGCTGTGTTCAGGGTTTCCTAAGATAGCGGTAAGTTGGTCATTCTCCCTCTTCGGCTTGAAGAGACCCTTCTGTTGCTTTTCAATTACTTCTTTCATTTTATCCTCTACTTCACTCAGAGAGTTGGGCTTTTCAAGTTTGCCCTCGTCAGTCAAACCTAACCAAGCAAAGACCCACTATTGAGTACGCTCATCGCACCCTTCTAAAGGGTGAGGATTACCCTTACTGGTTTTTTGTCTAATATCTTATTCCATTTCTGGACTTTGGGGCCATATCCAGCAGACCCCAAGCGATGATGGTATTTGTTCTTTTTTGCAAGCTCTGACCTAGTTGCACTTAGAGCTTTAGCATCAGGTGTGCTCTTTTGATGAACAAACTCTTGCCACTGAGCTTGTGTGATTTTTCCCATCTTCCTCGGGCTAGGGACCTTATCGGCCTTAACATAAGCATTCATTTCACTCTTCCAGCCACTAAACTTCTTGCCGCAAGAGATCAATGTTGCTTTCTTTACAACTTCTTTTGTGCCTTTTGGGAACTTGAATTGTTTCTTTATTGTTTACCACAACTCATTCTTGGTCTGCTCGGGTAATTTCCTCCAATTCTCGGTTGTGATCGGCACAACCTCCCTAACAAGAAAACCGCATGCATTACGGTACTTGGTAACTGAATCCAGTGGTTCTTGGGGAAGCCCACCTGGACCGACCCTTGTTATGTACATGATGCGGTCCAATGGACCCTTATTGGGACCTCGTTGCCCTCGTTTCCGCTTGAGTGAAGCTGAGCATTCATCCATTGGAGAACCTTCTACGGTTTTAGGAGCCGATGTCACCTCATTGTCTTCGCGATTAATCTAGGTAGAAAAAAAATATAAGACTTCGCATACTTGACAACCAACATTAACTTGAACTGCTGAAGTTAGGATCCGTGATCCATACCTCGTCGACAGGATCATATTCGGGGTCTAGATTCACTGAAGCCTTTTAAATTTTTATATTCGGAAAAGGATCCGATGGACTATGATAGGAGCCTAAACTGCTGGAGTCAGTAAACTCCATATTGTCTTCTTTATTGTTACTACCAGGACCAGTCCTCTTAGGGCTTTCCATGCTAGATCTAATAAGACAAAAAATCTAATAAATGGCATATTAACTCTACATGAAGTGTTGCATGAAGAAAAAGATGGAAGCATTCTAGGATTTGATAAGGCATTCTAGGGCTTAAGGCGACTGACCAAAAGGTTCCTATACATTGCGAGGGTGACAAGCATGTTAAAGTTGCTCACCAGCAATGGCAATTTTATCTTCTTATTCTAAATAGGCTAGCTTCGTTCAGAGTGGCGACCCCGTTCTTGAGGTTTACTAGGCGGCGCCTAGCTCCGAACCTATAAATGATCAATCAAGGGACAAAAAGAAAATCTCCGCACAGCTCCTACCTAGCTTAGAGGGCATTATCGTCCCTGCTCTCAAGTTTCCTCTTATTCCCTGTCACTGGTTCTTCTACCTACTGAATGAAAAATAGCATGCTGATGCGTACTTGTGCATATGCAGTGCCTAGAAGAGACTGATAGCAGCAACAGCAACTTGCAAGCTCACTTTACACCGACAACCCAAGGCATAACTTAGTCAAAATTAGTCAAGTATAGCTATATCTAATGTAACTTAGCCAAAATTAGCCAAATTTGCTCAACTTAACCAAATATAGCTAAATCTTGCCCCGCATAGTCAAACTTGCTTGATTATGCTTCAGTTAGCTAAATTTGGTCATATTTAAAACAAATTTTCTCAATTTTGACTCAATTAAGTAAATTTAGCCAAACCACTTTTTTGAAGTTATATAGGTCTAACTAAATTCTTGTATTATAGAGATCGGCAGCATATGCTCAAACTACGTCGCCACACCTAGTGGTACCTAGATATGGGCGTGGGGATGCTCCTGGCATCACAAATGAGTTGGCCAGCAACTTTTTTGGCTTCAGAGTTAAATATAGCATAACTTTGGTAGCACAGATTAGCTACCATTGCTCAAATGAAGCTTTTGGAGCCACAAGTGCAGACATCTTTGGTAGCACAGATTAGCTACATTTGCTCAAATGAAGCTAACTTAGAGAAATAAAAGCAAACTTAGCCAAACTTAGTCTAGCATAGCTAACTCTAAGCAAAAGTAGCCATATATAGCTAAATATAGCATAACATAGTCAAAATTAGTCAAGTATAACTATATCTAATGTAACTTAGCCAAAATAAGCCAAATTTGCTCAACTTAACCAAAAATAGCTAAATCTTGCCCCTAATAGAGAATTATGTGGCATATGCAAGGCCGGTGACAGAAATAGGGAATATACTGCTGTTACTAACTACCAATTTCACAGTTTCAGACACAAAGAACCAACTACCAATTTATCGTGATATAACCATCCACATAAATCTTGCCCCACCGAACCCTAACCAAAGATGCCACCGAACTTGACAGTTTTTCGAATTCCACCGAACCCTAGCCAAGGATGCCTACCATTTTCCAATTCCCGAACCCTAACCAAGAATATGCAAGGCGACGGCGAAGGCGGTGAGGGAGGCGGCACGGCGAAGGAGGATAGAAGGTCGAAGGGTTTAGGGTTTACCTTGAAGCTTGGCTGCGACAGCAATGGCTTCGCTCGGCGTACCTGGAAGTGACAAGGGCGAAGCTCGGCGGGGACGGCGAAGCTCGGCGGCTACGGCGAAGCTCGGTGGCGACGGCGGCGAACACTTGGCGGCAAACAAAATTTTGGTAGCCTAACAGCGTCTAAGTGTTTCGCCTGGGTTAGGTTTCCCTAACGCTGTCGAGGGGTATCTATAGACTACCATTTTCTCAGGCGGATTTTAAGTACCGACCGCCTGAGAAGATGGTTACCTCAGGCGGGTTTTACTTACCAACCGCCTGAGAAGATAAAATTATCTCAGGCGGTTGGCAGTAACACCCGCCTAAGATAAACATCTTCTTAGACGGTTATTAAGTACCAACCGCGTGTGAATATATTTACTTCTTCTTAATATTCTTGATTAAATGTGGGTCCTTTAAAAAGGCAAAATTCCACTTTCTTGTAATATTATTGATATGTAAAGGTTACCATTAAATTTCACTTCATAAATCCATTGAAATTGGTTAGAACATAAAAAATATACAAGAAATGCTATTTTTCATTTTTCTATCTTGATGAATATAATTCTTTTTTTCATTTATTTTTCAGTGGACATTTTTACTCATCATACCAACCTCTATGAATTTTTTCAGATTTTTTAAATTTTTTTTTGAACCAATGTGTGTTCATAATTTGATGAATGCCTCATATGTATATGAGCATTTAGTTAGAATGATGGATAACTTGAAGTTTGACTTGTTGGAATGCTTTTAAATAAATTAAAAAAATTCATACATGTATAAATGATACAAATATGTTCATACAAACAAATTTGAGTGAAGGATCTTTTTTTATGAGATACACAAATGTGAATAATATGTGTGTAGAAATTAATTTGATATTTACCAAAACATTACAATGTCAGCCATACATGTTTTAAAATATTTTGTTCAGGTGGTAGATGTTAATTTTATACAAATGTAGAAGAAATAATCATCGAATTTGGACACATTTTTCAGAATCTAAACATGTTTGAGTATTTATATTGAAATCTAAATAAAAAGGAAGCAAGGGATAAGGAAATCGAGGAACAGTATCGCGCATTATCTCAGGCGACTGGTAAGTAAAAGCTGCCTGAGATAAACATCTTCTCAGGCGATTGGTAAGTAAAATCCGCCTAAGAAAAATTTAAACATCGCCTGTGAAAAACGGATGGCTACATAAAGACCCCTCACCTACGGACGTGTCGACGTCCGTGCGTGACCTTTCTTTTCCCCGTGGCGCGACCTTTCAATGCACGGTAAACCAACTGCTCCGCACGGCCCTTATTAAAGACGCACCATCACCCTTTAGTTCTCCACAAGCGCGTCGCTCACTTTCAATCCTCTTCTTTTCTTTGTCTTCCTCCACTCCGACGACCCAACAACACTATGGCCGACCTTCCGCCGCCAAGCCCTCCTCATGGTGCGAGAGGCGTACAATAATACGTCTCGCGCCATGAGTGCCTTGGGGTTGGGTACCCTTCCAGAGTATCCTGGAATGGGTACTACCATCGACCAGTAACTCTACGCCCTCACGTGGGTGGCTGATCGTCTCGACATTCTGTTCGCGACGATGGCCCAGGTTCTTGGCCCTGAGAGCCGCAGAATGCTGGTGGAGGCCACGGCTAGCAACCACGTTCTCGGGGTTGCACCGCCGGTGCAACCGGTCCTGTCTCCTATTGCACCAGCGCCAGAGTCGCCGCCGGAGGACGAGGAGGAGGAGGAGGAGGAAGAGGAGTAGGAATAGGATTTAATTAGTTTTTCTTTGTTGTTTTTAGTTGCTTCTGTTTTGTAAATATTGTTAATGAATGAAATCTATCTTTGTTCATCTATGTGATTGAATATTACTTGTGTATCTTGTGTGTTCTTGTGTGTTCTTGTGTAAATATTGTGTATCTTTTATGTTCTTGTGTGAGATGTGTGATTGAATATTGTTAATGAATGAGTATCTTGTGTGTTCTTCAACTGTGTGAATGAAGGAATGTGTAGTGTGTTCATCGTGTTCCATAGACTCGGGTATCATAAGGTAATTATCTCAGGCAGTTGGTAATTAAAACCCGACTAAGAAGAAGATTATCTCAGGCAGTTGGTCAGTAACACCCGCTTGAGATAAACTTCTCCTCAGGCGATTATTAAGTACCAACCACCTGTGAATATATTTACTTCTTCTTAATTAATATTCTTGATTAAATGTGGGTCTTTTAAAAAGGCAAAATTCCACTTTATTGTAATATTATTGATAAGTAAAGGTTACCATTAAATTTCACTTCATAAATCCTTTGAAATTGGTCAGAACATAAAAAACATACAACAAGTGCTATTTTTCATTTTTCTATCTTGATGAATGTAATGTTTTTTTCATTTATTTTTCAGTGGACATTTTTACTCATCATACCAACCTCTATGAATTTTTTCAGATTTATTTAAATTTTTTTGAATCGATGTGTGTTCATAATTTGATGAATGCCTCATGTGTATATGAGCATTTAGTTAGAATGATGGATAATTTGAAGTTTGACATGTTGGAATGCTTTTAAAAAAATTAACAAAATTCATACATGTATAAATGATACAAATATGTTCATACAAACAAATTTGAGTGAAGAATCTTTTTTTTATGAGATACACAAATGTGAATAATATGTGAGTAGAAATTAATTTGATATTTACCAAAACATTACAATGTCAGCTAGACAAGTTTTAAAATATTTTGTTCAGGTGGTAGATGTTAATTTTATACAAATGTAGAAGAAAGAATTATCGAATTTGGACACAATTTGCAGAATCTAAACATGTTTGAGTATTTATATTGGAATCTAAATAAAAATAAGCAAGGGATAAGGAAACTGAAGAACAGTATCGCACATTATCTCAGGCGGTTGGTAAGTAACAGCCGCCTGAGATAAACTTCTTCTCAGGCGGTTATTAAGTACCAGCTGCCTATGAAGATATTTACTTCTTCTTAATTAATATTCTTGATTAAATATTTTCTCAGGTGGTTGGTAAGTAAAACCTGCTTGAGAAAAATTTAAAAACCGCCTGTGAAAAACCGACGCCTATATAAGGACCCCTCACCACAGTCAAAACGTAACCCTGAAGAATTTATATCGACGCCGCAAGGCTGGCGAATTTCCCCTGCGCCACGCCGCCGCTCCGCCGCCCAGCCCATACTGCCGCGCCGCCGCTCAACCCTGCACCGCCACTTCTCCACCCAGTCGGCCCACCGTGCTGACACCTCCCCACCGTGCTGACGCCTCTGCAAGGTAAATTTAGTTTTCTTACTTTTTCTTTGTATATTTTCAATTAGCTGATAAGCTGTTAGTTTAGTGTGTTCTGGTATATGGATTCTGTCCTTTTGCATGTGTAAGGACTGTATGGATTTTGTTCGGGTATATTGATGTATGGACTATATGGATTGTTTCCTTTTTGTGTGTTCTGCTAGTTTGGTCTTTTATATATTGATGTATGGACTATATTGTAATAAGCTTATTGTAGATTGTACCTATTATGTGACATGAATATGATGTTTAATTAATAAATGCTATTGTAATATATATAAGATGCGTGAAGTTTACCTGAACTTGTAATTGTAGTTTTATGTGTTTTCCTTTTCAATATGCTACTTGTGTGTGCGTACCTCCTGCTTGCATATATTTTGAAGGAGTGATTAGGGTTAGCTGAGGGAGATGGTTTTCTAACTCACCCATTTAGTTACCATCGTTGGATGGGATCCGACGTCAAGATATAACGGATCGGATCCCACCTAGACCTAGCCCATGCTGTTGGGCCTGTTTGCCCCTTGACTTCAATCCTTCACCCCCGATTGCTGCTCCCGACGCCTTCGACTCTGTCTGCCTCAAGCTGCAGTAGGGTTGGGCATTGGCGACCATACCTCCTTGTTGCTAGGTGACATCAATGGTGGCAGGGTGCAGAAGCCAGCGATAGGGCCATCTGCAAGCGGCCACGAGGTCGGGAAATGGCACTGGGGGTGGAAGGTGGCACCGGGGTCAGCTCCAGGTGGCGACAAGGACAGAGACAATGTTGGAGGCACCCGGGCCAGCTGCCGGCAGCGGCGAGACCAAAAGACAGATGTGATGGCCGGAGCCGTAGGCGACGTCGCGCGGTGGTCGGTGGAAAGTCGGCAGCAGCCACCGAAGTGGCGAAGTGGAGCCATGCCATGCTCCAGCAGCGCGCCTCTTCATTGTGTCAGGTCGTGGGCGGCGGCAAAAATCCACCTGTACCCGCACCCGTCGGGTGCATTACCCGTCGGGTACCCGTACCCGCGGGTATAATTGCCATCCCTAAATCCCACTCAGACCAAACCCATGCCACTAGGCCTATTTGCCCCACGACTTCAATCCTTCACCCCCACTTGCTGCTCCCGATGCCTTCGACTTCGTCCACCTCAAGACGTGGCCCGTCTCCTACATTAGTCGCCCTAATCATACTTGTTATGTCTCTGTAAGTTCATTTTATATAACACCTTTAGAGAATATTTGTGGCCAAATTTTGTAAATCTGACAAAAATTCTATTATTGAAGCATGGACAGTCGAGCGTGGATGTATAACATGCTAAGACCCGATCCTATGTACATTCATAATGTTGCAAATTTTATTGAAGCATCCAATAGACATGCGAAGTTGCAAAAGATAGATGACATATTATGTCCATGTATCGACTGCAAAAATAAGATTGCTTGGACAGATACTATAGTAATCCAATCTCATTTGGTCAAAAGAGGTTTCAAGAAAACTACACAATATGGACAGAGCATGGTGAGTTAGATACACATGATGTGGATAAAGGTGATGAGAGAGGTTCAAATAATGATAATGTTCATATCGATGATGGTAGTGACAAACAAGGTAGTGATGATGATGATGAGTTCGATTGTGAGGAGATGTTGCCTAACATTGAACCATATGTATTGACTTCTATGGGAGCGAGCAAAGGTTTAAGTAAAATGGAGACATTGCAGAATGCGGCGGCGGAGCTTTTATATGATGAATCAAACGGTTGTGATAAAGAGTTTACTACATTACGTGCAGTCTTAGAACTACTAAAGTTGAAAGCAACGCACGGATAGTCCGATTGTAGTTTCTCTGATCTTTTGAATCTTCTGGCAGAAATTCTTCCAAATCAAAATAAACTGCCCAGAAGCACTTATAAAGCGAAAAAACTTCTTTGCCAGATGGCACTAGGTGTGAAAAAAAAACTCTTGTGTGAACCATTGTATTCTATATCGCAAAGAGCATGAGCTCGCAACTAGATGCCCTATTTGCGGTGTCAGTAGATATAAGAAGGAATACAATCACCAGTATGTTACCAACATGAAAAAGACTCAGAAGAATAAGTTTAGTATTGGTCCTGAAGGTGACGATGATGATACTTCTGGCAATGCAGACGGGGACAATAAGAGAAAAATTCCTGCATTGGTGATGTGGTACCTTCCTGTAATTTATCATTTGAAGAGTTTGTTCTCAAACCCCAGGGAGGTTGAACTTATGCGTTGTCATTCCGAACAATGCAAGAAGAATGAAAAACATATACGACACCCTAGTGATGCAACACAGTGGAAAAATTTTGATATTCTGTATCCAGAATTTGCGAAGGAAATCAGAAATGTGAGGTTTGCCTTGGGTACTGACGGAATGAATCCGTTTGGTGATAAAAGGAGCATACACAGCACATGGTCTGTAGTCTTAACGATGTACAACCTACCAACGTGGTTGTGTCACAAAAGGAAATATATCCTGTTATATGTTCTTATCCAAGGTCCGAAACAACCCGGCATCAAAATTGATGTGTTCTTGGAACCTTTAATTGAAGATATGGTGGAATTGTGGAATGAAGGGGTACGTACATAGGATGAGTACAAGTTGGAGTATTTCACGCTAAGGGCAATGATATTCGTTACCGTGCATGATTATCCTGGATTGTTTACATTACCTGGACAAATGAAAGGGAATAAAGGTTGTGTTAGGTGCATGGATAGAACAGGATTTCTATACCTCCCTTCATCCAGAAAGACGGTGTACATGAGACACCGACGGTTCTTGACAGATACACACAAGTATAGGAAGATGAAAGAATAATTTTATAACAAAATTGAAAAAGATAGTGCACGAAAACCTTACAGTGGAAAACTTGTGTTTCAAATGGTCAAGAACATTCATATTGCTTTCGTTAAGGGCAAAAATAGTAAAGGAATTAAGAGAAAGAAAAGTACATCTTCGGATGATACAATTGACATGGCTTTCAAGAAACAATCAATTTTTTCAAGTATCTTCTGTATTGGAAGAATTTGGAATTTTGCCATAGTATTGATTTGATGCATGTTACAAAGAATGTATTTGACAGCATCATTGGGACCTTGCTGGACATGCCGAGGAAAACAAAGGACGGATTAAATTGACGTATGGACCTAGTAAATCTTGATTTGAGATCAGAGTTCATCCAGTAGAAAAGGCGAACGGGAAGCATTACCTTCCCCCAGCCAGCTACAACTTGACGCTAGAATAGAAAAAAGCAATTTGCGAATGCTTGCGTGAGATCAAAGTGCCCACGAGTTTCTCATCCAATATCCGCAAACTAGTCTCGATGAAAGATTTGTCTTTATTCAGTTATAATTCTCATGACTGTCACACGATGATGACAGTTTTCCTTGCCATTGCAATAAGAGTCATCAAACCCGAGCATATAAAATTTGTCATCACACGTTTGTGTTACTTCTTCAATGCAGTATCGCAAAAGGTGATAGCATGTGAATATTTAGACTATATGAAAATATACATCGTCGAGACAATGTGCAAGCTTGAGATGTGTTTCCTACCATCCTTTTTCGATATGCAAGTACACCTAATCATACATCTTGTTGATCAGATAAAAGAATTGGGGCCACTATATTTACATCATATGTTTTCATTGGGGAGATATTTAGGAGTATTAAAAGGTTATGTGCGGAACCATGCTCACCCAGAGGGTTCAATTATGGAAGGATACACCACTGAAGAAGTGATTGAGGGTTGCGCTGATTACATCAAAGATGGAAAATCGATAGGTGTGCCTATACCGGTACATGAGGGTAGACTACGTGGGAGAGGCAAAGTGGGTAAGAAAACTTTTATCGTTCAAGATTACAAGAATGTACACCGTGCACATTTTGGTGTACTACAACAACTCGCAATAGCTGAGTCGTACATCGAGGAACACCACATTGAGCTTCGTGATAAAACCAAGACCGCACATAGGACTGGATCATGAAAGAGCACAGAAGATGTTTTACTGAATGGTTAATGGACAAAAATATACCATACGGAAACACTATAGAAGAGGCAACAATGAAGAAGTTAGCTTCTGGCCCATCTGCTTTAGTGACGTCATGGCAAGCATATGACATCAATGGTTACACATTTTACACTAAAGAAAAATATGATAAGAGTGCTGCACAAAATAGTGGTGTTCGTATTGAGGCTTATGATTCACAAGGGCAGAAGACCACATTCTTCGGGTTCATAGAGGAAATATGGGAACTCGATTATGGCGAAAGAATGGTAATGCCCGTATTTAAGTGCCAATGGGTCAAACATCATGATGTTTTGAAAGTGGACAATTACGAGCTGACACTGGTAGACTTGAATAAAGTGGGTTATAAAGATGACTTGGGGGTTCTCGCCGATAGTGTTGCACAAGTTTTTTATGTTCAAGATCCAGAAACTGAGAAGATGCACGTAGTTGTTTCTGGAAAGAAAAATATTGTTGGGGTTGAGAATGTGGGAGATAATGAAGATGAATATAATCAGTATGAAGAGATATACCTTTTCACTGAACCAGAAAACATCAAGCGCGTAGAGAGAAGCATTAAAAAGAATTTGAAACCCTATATGCGAGAATATGTCAATGCTGGAAAAAATGTATATAGCAATGCGAGATGTTATATATTGTATATATTTGTATCTTCTGAAATCTACTTAGAACAATGTTCTATTTTAGCTTTAGATAGCATGTTTTGAACATTATTAAATTCTGCTTCTGTTTCGAGCTCCTGTCAAGCTAATCCCTTCACAACAAGCTCTTGTAGATGCAAGTAACACCCGATACTCATCATTTGGATTGTTAAAAGCTTCAACTGAAGTCTGACGATACTTCCCGTCCATTTGAGGGCTTGTTTGGATAGGAGTACACCCAAACAAGCCCTGCAAGATTTCTTTCTCTTCTCTCCATTTTGATAACTTACGAAGATGCTACTTTATCAGTTCTAATGACTGAATATATTGACTACAAATCAGTACCATCTATCTTAGTGCTTTACACAAGCGACGAAACATACAACTTCAATAACAAATCTTATTTTTAGCACTTTCATAAGAATTTGACCTTAATCTTTCAAGCATAGATTTATTAATAATTGAAGCTTCTTCATCAGACATGTTAATAGCAGTTACAAGGGAAGGGTGTGTCGAAGCTAACGAAATATCAATGGGACTGAAGACAAAGAGATGTTGCATATGAGTGATAATGTCCAGGTTAGACAGCATGAAGCTATGAAGACAGTCTTCACGCAGTTTAACCTGGATATTGCCACTCATATGCAATATCTCCTTATCATCAGTCCGATTCAGATTTCGTTAGCTTCGACACATCCTTCACTTATAACTACCATTAACATGTGTGATAAGGAAGCTTCACTTATTTGATAAATCTATGCTTGAAATATTAAGGTTAAATCCCTATGAAAATGTAAAAACAAGATTTGTGATTGAAGTTGTTCGCTTACTCGCTTGTGTGAAGCACTAAGAAAGTGAGTACTGATTTTTAGTCAATATATTTAGGCATTGAAACTGAGAAAGGGGCATCTTCCTAAGTTTTCAAATGGACAGGAGGGAAAGAAATTGTTCAAATGGATGGGAAAATCCTTCCACGGATCGTCAGGCTTCAAATTGATGCTTTCAACAATTCAAATGATGAGCCACGGGTGTTACTTGCATCTATAATAGCTTGCTATGCAGGGATTAGCTTGACAGGAGCTTAGCAGCATCAGAGGCGGTTGGTAAGTAAAACCCGCCCGAGAGAAACATCTTCTCAGGCGGTTATTAAGTATCAACCGCCTGTGAAAAATTTAAAAACCACCTATGAAAAATTGACGGCTTAGACCCCGCGGAGGCACGCCTCTGCCCAGTCCCACATCGCGCCACGAGGTACCTAAGTAAATTCGCATAGTTTCCTTACTATGCATTGCATGCTACCTTTTTCTTAGTATATTTTCATAAGCTGCCAGTTTTGTGTGTTGGTATATGGATTGTGTCCTTTTGCATTTGTGTACATATGCGTTTGGACCCAATAATTTGGAAGTTTGGTCTTTTAGATAATGATGTCTTGGGCGTGTAGCCGATTGAAGAAGGAGTGCTTGGCGTGGCGCGAGAACCATCCCCATGTATGTACATACGGCACACCGGTCGCATGGTTGTATATACGTATGTATCTGTAATGGACTAATGAACTTAACTGTAGTTTGTTTTTCCGTCTTGTTTGTTTTTGGTATTTTCAATTTCTCTGCGTAGGGTTTCTCTGTGAAGCCTGAATTGGGAGTTTTATTGAAGTGGCAGTCATCGTCCCTGTTAAAGAAGGGGTAAGTCATAAAGAACAAGCACAATATGAGTTTAACCATCGTCCTCCTATTAATAAATTTCTTTTGCATACTAAATAGGAAGATGGTTACTACCCCCTGACAATTTCCTTCTCTAAGGACTATCTCTTGGTGCCTCCAAGATGCGCCTTTCCAAGTGGGTTCTTCCACCCAAATGTCCATCGTTCGGGAGCACTCTGCATCGGGATTCTTGATCAAGAGACTGTAAGATAGACCTATTTTGCTCATGTAATTATTACATGATTGTTGTCGAACTTATTTGAACTGGTTTCTTATATTGCTTAAATTATATTTCGTAGGGGTGGTGCAGTGGTTTTACAATCAAAACTATACTACTTGAAGTTCAGCGTTTGCTGCATCAGTGCCCGATGTTGAAAATGATTGCTATAATCTACTTATCAAGGTTAGATGGCACTTTGACTTAGTGACCAATGTAGGTTATTCATTCCTCCTTCGACATTTGTTAATTTAAATAATGTCAATATTTTCAGGATCTAGCGGAATATAAGAGACGTGTTCGGGAGCAAGCAGGATGGTACAATTTAGATTGATCGATGGGAGCTTCATTGTCAATCTACAATGAATATAGCATGATTTTTGTTTTCTACTTGACAGGACGCTTCATCGTCGTTGTTTGCAGCTGTTAGAGAGAGAGGCTCACTTAAACTTGTGCTCAGTGTGTAAAGATGTTATCATTGAACAATTGTAAAGCCTCTAATGGTGTATTATCACAATTAAGCCAGCCTCACTGGTGATCGAGCATTTCCTATAATGCATTACTGTACTAGTATCCTCTCATCTGTGTTTTTTCCTGATACAATTTTCCCTCCAACGACTACATACGGTTGTGATAATTGCAACGACTACATCCCTGTAATTTCAATGAACACCGCTTGTTATAATTGAACAACTACATACGGTTCTTACACAATGACCGCCGGTGAAAATACATGATCTTCTCAGGCCGTTGTTAATTAAGAACTGCCTCTGAAGTTTATTACATTACAGACGGTTCTTAATTAATAACCGCCTGAGAAGATCATGTATTTACACAGGCGGTTGTTTCTTAAAATCCGCATGTGATATTATTTTATTGCAGACGGTTTTTAAGTAATAACCACCTGAGAAGATCGAGTATTTACCCAGACAGTTGTTTTTTAAATCCTGCCTGTGTTGTTCTTTCATCATAGACGGTTATTATAGCATTCGTCATCACAGTCGCATATTTTTAAGGACCACCTGTGTTTGAAAAATTGAGGCGCCTGTAAAAATGCTTTTTGTAGTAGTGCAAGCAGCAGAGAGGAAATGAAATGTGAGGCCCTACCCATTTTCCACTATAGGTTGATGTAGCACATGCCTAAATGCAGGTCGAAAATCAAGAGAGCTATCTGGTCATTGATGAGCTGGTGATTGCACAAACGCTGAATCCAGTAATAATTCAATGAGTGAAGTTCCCAACTGCAGGCATGGATTGAGGATTAATTATAGAAACGAAGAGAGTACTTGTTTTTCTGCTGGTACTGTGCGAAGCACAAACCTTCACTTGGGCTTCCGTGCCCCATTCCTCTAATTCAATCTCCTGCTGAACCAATTGTAAGTTTAATGTAAACCTTCACTTATTTGCATACTGCTCTAGCCAATTCCTCTCCCTACAATTAGCAATCAAATCCTAATATCATTAACCATCTTGTTTGACTTATCAAAACAAAAATGGAAGTGTAGGTAAATCAGCCGGAAAAATAAATTCATCATGTGCACTACCAGAAAAATTGCAAGATATCTCAGACCATCCGCACCAGCATACTCTAAAGCATACTCTATACAATATTCTTCTTCAGCTTTTACAGTACGTACTCTAAATTACACTGCGAAACAGTGTATCCAGTATGCTTTACAGCATACCACTGCGGATGGTCTGACCCGCTTGCAGTGCTGCACGTCCAGGTCCTTGGTGATGGCATCCCGCAGCGGCTCGAACCAGCCGAGAGGGTATTATCTATTAGATCTCTAGGCGCACCACCTCACAAAAATTGAGAGAAAGACATCGAGAGATGAGGTCAAATTTTGAGTTTTCATGGCCGCCGGTTGAAACCCGTACCTCGCCGTCGAGTTCAACTTTACCGGTGATGACTCCCCAATCTGACCCCCAAATCATACTCCTGGTGCTCCTAGGAAACTTCTTGAGCTTTTTCCAAACATATTGAGCCATTTCCGAGCATTTCCAACGAAGGCCGAAACCCTAGCTCCGCCGCCGCCGTCGCGCCGCCGTCTCTGGCCATCGCCGCCATGATTGGACACCACCATCGGCTTGCGCGGTCGATTTTATGGTGGCGCGGTCACGGCGAGGCTGAGAGGAGGTCAACGCACCTATGTCCGGCGAAGCACCACCGCAGTTCCGGCAAGGAGTGCCGACGCATCGGGAGGTAGACGAAGACGCGGGTCCCACCGGTCAGCGACACCCCTCTCGCGTGGGATCAGTTGCGGGTAAGGATCCGGTGTGGCTGCGCAGGTTAACCCCGTGGCTCCCGGTGTGGCTCCATTATGGTTGGTCGAATTCAAATGAAGTGGGACCAGCCCCTTTTATTTGAAATTTCCAATAGGAAAATAAATCCAGATTCAATCCCAACTTAGAAAATCCATAACTTCTAGTATAATTATCCACAAATTCCCAAATAAATTTTGTTATAACCAGCGGGAAGAATACTTTCCAGTGATACACTTGGATTTGTATGAAAAGCCATAGAAATTTCTGCATAATTCAGATAAGCAAAATGCTTAAAGCATTCGTTCCTACAGTTCTGTTAATTGGAAAATTCCCAATTTTGGTCAGAACCTATAATTAATACATTTGATCTCCAGTAAATGTTTCAATCTCTTTGGACTTAAAATATTGGGTTGATCCATATTCCAAATCTCTATGTAGCTATAAATTGAGAAAAATGGAAAATCAATTTCCTGAAATTTACCCAAACTTTAAAAATCAATTTCTTCCTGTAGGAAGGTCATAAAATTGTGAAACAAATTTTCCTAGAACCAGTGAGACCCCCTCTACATGATACAACCCCTTGTAGCCATAATACATCTCCAAAAATTTCAACCAAAATTTAGAGAAGCTTATTGCTTACCATAATTGTTAAGAATAACAAACATCCTTTATAATCTCCTGTTTCTTGCAAGAGTCTCTTCTATAATCTCTATTATCCACCATAAAAATCCCAAAGTCAATTAAGATAATTGTCTTATTTTATCTTAATATACACACCCCACCTTAAGCATATTAATTATTCACAAAATCATTTATACCTAGTATATGCATATCGTGTAGTAGCTGAAGTCTAGGAGTTGGAAGCCTTGGAGGTCCAGCTGCCAGAAACTAACATAGACTCAAACTCGCATTCAGGCAAGCCCCAGTATGCATTTAAGTTCCTTACAGTGTTTTGCAGTTTTATTTCACCTTATGTCTTCAGATGATTTTGCATTACATTTAAGATGTTTGACATCCACTTGCCTGGCCCACAAATCCTATGGAGTCTTGGGTAGGTCTACGGCCCGTTGAGTAGACACTGCTATGCTTATGCTCATAGGAATTCGGTAGAAGTCGAGTAGTTGGAATCTACTCGTGAGATAGGAATTTTATCACACGGGAGATTCTAGAATAAGAAAATGGTTTATGAATATGAAATTGAGACCTAGAAGTGGATAGGATGCAGTGAGACATGGTCACACGTGCGTAGCCCTGCTTGTGTCGATTGAGGACCATTTCGTGTGCGGTCCTGCTGAACAAGATTGAATTGTACCGGCGACATACTAGAGGAATGGGCTCCAGTAAACTGACGTAGCTTGATACTGGTTTTTCGAGGCATTCCGTTCCATTTTATAGGCGTGGGTTGAGGGCAGCAAGGTGTAAATCAGCTGGTGGGCACATCAGAGTACGCCCCACGCAGTGACCTCCTGCTCGTGACGGATCGACCGGTTCGACATTCGAGTGTTTACTGAAAGGTGACCATATACGACTAGTACTGAATTGTTATGTAGGTACTACTGAAAGTACTCGCTGGCGTTTCCGAAAGTGCGTATGTGTCGGCATTTTCCGGGTATGTCCTGATTGCAATCACCGTCCCTAGCGGTAATAGAGTACCACTTGTTCACTGCGCCATGACGTAGTAAATACTATAGATGTAAGACGAATATGATATATTGGTTTATAAATTTCTTGAACTACCTTGTTTGGCCTAGAGATAGTACAATTAAAAGTTTACAGTTTCCCCATACTTTACCTGTAATAGCATTATGTGCCTTGTGCACGTCATATCATCGGAAGGTATTTCTTGTTTGATTGTGGAGTCTATGATGTGCCGTGCCTGAGGAATGTCATGTGCTAAATAAAACATGACTATAAGGATCCACTTGTAGGCGAGTCCTTATGCTTTACTTACCTATGTTTAGTACTCATCCTTGCATATGTCTAGTGAGACGGGTTAGTCTTGTTGAGCCTTATGCTCACGTTTGCACTTAATGAGTTTTTGCAGATTATACGACTGATGACGGGGTTAATGACGAGGCTGCACCCCCTCCAGGGTTTACAGCTGAGTGGGAACCCTGCACGCCGCCGTGAATTGTGTGTTGCTAGTGCAAAGTTTCCAGGACATGGATGACTTTGCTTTTGCATAGCTAGTGCTAAGAGCGTAGCTATGATGTATAGTTCTCTTTCCTTCCGTTAGTACTTTTAAACTTCCGCTGTGCTTGTCAATAAAGACTTGGTATTGTAAATTTGTTCTCGTTCTATTCTTGTATACTGTTGGGTGTCGCGTCGCACGACATTAACCAATGAGATCCTTGGCGGTCGGGATTCCGATCCCCACAGACATAGTATCAGAGCATCATTGGGAACAGTGTATTTGAAAAGAACATATTTTCAAAAATTAGGATTTGAGTGAGGAATTAGCTATATGCCCTTATAAGGAGTATTATTAGAATAAGATATACATGTGGTAAACTAACTTATATGTTATTAATTCTGTAACAATGCTCCGACGTCAGGTAAGAGGTAAGGTACGCCACCGTAAGCGGATCAATTTGCGGTAAGCTCACCATGCGAGAGGTAGCATGGAAGTTTTCCGTGGCTTGCCACGGAAATGTTAATAGGAGTCTCTGAAACTTTCTATGTTCCTGAGAACCTATGACACGCGGTACACCAGCGTGCTTCAAAGTGAGCAGGAGCCCCCGTCGGGTGGCGTATAACCCGATAGTATGCCTCTCTAGAATCATTCATATTCTAAGGGAGCATGCGAAACACGTATGCCCGAGCGTGTATAAGCCGGTTCGTACGGGAGTCTTTGCTGTACAGACATATTTACAGCCATGTACCTCAAGACATGACCTCGCTCGAGGGTGACTCACACCAGAGTCGTATGCATTTATTTTCATATGTATTATAGTGACTGCCTATCGTGTTTCCCCGTGCCTCCCTTGAGGTGTGAAGGTGTGAAAGGGGATTGTTTGTCTTTTGCAGCATTGACTACGGTAGCAACCCGTGTAGCACACGTTTGCGAGTGAACGATACTAGGACCACCTATAAACGTATCCGGAAATAACCGGTTAGAATTTTCTTTGGTGAGGCACGTAGTACCATTGGTATCAACTTTGATACTTGACCACCCCCAACAATGACAAAAAATTAAATGCATTATATTTTTGGAAAGTCCGACTATCACGTGCTGGTAGGTTTGGACTCCGCAAAGATAAAAATTCGATTCGACATGGTTTAGCACCAAGATTCTTGATTTCTGGCCAAAGTTTGCTCAACTTCGCCAGGTTGTAATCTTGGTTAGTTAGAAATAAACATAGGGGTATTCTATATGGATGGAAAGCTGTCGAAGTCCTCTACAGCTTTTCTGTTGACCATCAAGGCAGAAAAGCTTGATAATCTATTGAAATTTGGGGTATGCTTAAATTGCTCCAGATAATACTATCGTTGTACCAGTCTCTGTATTTTTGCAATTACTCACTGTAGAAAAATTTTCTGCCTTATTATGATATATATAAGAAAAGGGGAGAAGCTCATATACAGTTTTTTATTCAAAGTTCTTCTTGATTCGAATTTTAAGCAATTCAATTTTCTAGCTCAAACAAATGAACTGCAGGGCTGCTGGTGAACAACAGTCAGTTCATCAATCAAGTTTAGATAGCGCTAGCTTTTGATCCAGAATGGTGACATAGTCATATATATACATTTATGGAAAGATAAGCAAGTCCTCTAACCACTTCATGTTGCACTCATGGCCAGAATCTCGGTGTATCGGTGTTTAATTTCTTTGTTTGCAAACTTGGTTCTGGCGGATCGGAACTTGGAAGAGTTGGCACATAGTTTCGAATTAACGCACTATGCCGATGTAGAAAATGTTTCATGGCCGAAATCTTTTACCAATGGATTGTTAACTTGATGTTATACAATGTTTATTTTGTCATTACCTAAAATATTGTCATGATATACCTGTATAAATCGTGGAAATCACCACATATACAGGAGAGGTTCTGTCAAAATTTCCAGAAAATTTGGGTTTAATTAAAACCTGTATAGATTCTGTTCCCTAGCTCACCTGGAGCTGTACGAGTACAATCTGGAAAGGCTGTAAAGTGTACTACAACTTTTGTATTCAATCCCACACCTGGTTCTGAAGTTTTTTGTATGAAAATTTTGAATTTATACAGGGAGGTCAGCTAGAACAAACTGTGATTTCAACTCCAGTTTTAAATTTTCTTAAACTATTGGGAGTTGGAAACCTTCTCATTGTTCTAGTATTCTTTTATATAGATGACGGATGTGATGATGCTATTACTGGACGGATGGATATTTTCCACTTGCGCTAGCCATCCGGGTTATCCAAGTATGCGGGAAGTACTCCAACAGTTTGACTTCATCGAGATGCCATGCTATTGGGGTAGAGAAACGATTGACAGAGGTGTTCGGTCCTGCACCATTTTTGTAGACATCCCAGCTAGCCCACGTTGTTATGGATGGGCTCCTTTCTTGGTTACTATCGAGGGGGCTCATTTAGAGGACACTTGGGCAATCGCTGCAGGCGAAGCGCTTATGAAGATTTGTGAGCTTCATCAAGATGCTATGGCTGGGCCTCAATTTTCCCTTATTCCGTTCCGTGGTATGGCTGGATTTGTGTGGCAACGTCGTAGGGTTGCTGCCTATACACCGTATGGCGACACAACCTTGACGACACTTGGGACATATGCAGCTGTGTCCAATATGGTGGTTTCTACACAAAGCGCAATTATTCTGGAGCAAGTCGAATCCATGCAGGAAGCGACGGATCGGGGAGATACCCTTGATTATATCAACAAGAATTTATGTTCGCTCCTAGCTCCAGCAAATCACCGGCTAAATAAGTGCGAGAGTCAGCTGCATTATGCTCACATTAGGCTATGGAAAGTTTGTGCCGAACAACAGCAAGCTCACACTGAACTGCAGCAAGCTCGTGGTGAGTTGCAAGCAAGTCAGTTAGAGGTGCAACAACAGCAAGAGCAGCTGTTATTAGTCACTGAAGAGCAGAATACCGCCATTGAGACAGCTCAGAATTGGGAGTGTGAGGCAGAACAACTTCAGGATAATGTGATTGAGGCCGAAGCACAATTGCAACCAGTGATGTATCCACCGGCCCATAATATACCACTAATTATGGGTGAACAATTGCCTTCAAATGATGAAGAAGAAGAAGAAGAAGATCCTGAGGAACTCGAGTACGTTGAGTAGGACGTATTGGAGTGGGATGTGGCAGCACTTCTGCCGTCACGAGGCAACATATAGTTTAATAGCTGCTCGTTTGTTTCTTTTGTGACCATGTTTGTGTCATATTAAGGATAGTAGTGGGTATGTCTAAGCTGATAAGATGTGTATGACATCTCATGGGAACCAAGTATGGTAGAGATGTATTTCCATAGTGGGAGTCCATCACTTTGAAGTACACTACTATAAACTTGGTCATGAGATAATATATCTTGTATAAAGTTTGTACTTTATCAATATATGTGAATGTGATGCACTTATTTCCTTATCAAAAAGTCATGCTACTGAATGATAAACTGGATAAAGGAAAGAAAACATGTGCTGATTTTAAGTCAATTGGATGCAGAATGGTGTGTACTCGCTCGACACCTGAAATGGGGGGATCCTGTCGTGGTCGTGAGGACGAATCTCCAACCCAGGAGACAGTTCCAATGTCGCAGCAACAAGTTCCTCCACCACCACCTCCGGAACTTCCAAGGAGTCTAGCCGAGGTTCTCGCCGCGGTGCTTGGCTCGCGCGACAAGCAAACAGAGTTACTACGGACTCTGGTCCAGCATTCATCCTGTCAAGGAGGGCAACCACATGCGGGTCCAAGACATCCTTCTCCGAGTTCTTACTCGGATTTCATGTCAACGCACCCGCCGGTCTTCATGGAGGCCGATGAACCATTGAAGGCGGACAACTGGCTTCGCTCCATTGAAGGAAAGTTCGGTTTGCTATGAGTGACCGAACATCAGAAGACCCTGTTCGCGGCCCAACAACTACAATGGTCCGCTGGTGCGTGGTGGGCGGATTACCTTGCCACACGACCAGTCGGCTACGCCGCGAGCTGGGAGGAATTCCAGGAGGTGTTTCGCGCCTATCACATACCTCCCGGTGTTATGAGGAGGAAGCTTCAAGAGTTCTTGGAGCTGAAACAAGGAGGAAGGAGTGCTTACGAGTACTCCAAGATATTCAACCACTTGGCCCAATATGCTCAGGACCAGGTGAATACTGAAGATCCGAAGCGGGAATACTTCTACCGGGGTTTGAACCCCAAGATGAGGGACAAGCTTGCCTTGTTCAACAGCGGCAACTTCATCAACATGGTCAATGCCACAATCGTACAGGAGGACGCTACTAGGGAGCTGTTCTCTGACAAGAAGAAAAGGAGTTCTCCGCAAGGCAGCGGAGGAGGTACTCCAGAGAAATACCGCATGGTGTATCGATCACCATCCGGCCAGAGGTGGAAGCCGCCATCATGACCACCAATGTTTTGTGGTCGCCCATTCAATAACGTCGGGTTCCGCCCACAACAACAACAAGGGATGATTCCGCGTGCACCTCTACCTCCACCACATGCACCGGGATTCCGTCCTCCATTCCGTGCCGGTCAGACCCCGTACACGTGTTATACGTGCGGATGTATGGGACACTTCTCCAAGGACTGCCCACAGAGCAGAGGATAATCATCGTACCAGGGGGCAAACCAGCCTCGCAACCAGCCCAAGAAGCCAGCCACCAGAACAGGTAATGTCCACCACCTTGCCATTGAGGATGTTTCGGAAGGCGCACCCGTACTCACGGGTACATTCTATCTCATTGGTCATCCCGTAGTCATCCTTTGTGACTCTGGTGCTTCCCATAATTTTATTAGCAAGTCTTATGTCAATCAATACCAATTGCCTATCATTTCCACAAAAACCCCATATATGATTTGTTTCTCCGGGAGGCAAAGTAGTAGCAAATAAGATGGTCCATAGGGTACCTCTGAATCTGGGTGGGAACATATACCCTATCTCTCATTATATTGGAGCATCAGAAATTAAATGTCATTTTAGGAATGGTAGGGTTGCAATACAACGATGTTATTATTGACATCATTCCTCGGAGAATATATCTAAATTCTCCGGTCCACTCTCCCCAAATTCTCACTCTTGAGAGTAATATCCACGTACCTCCAACTGCTGATAACACCGAAGCCTGTAAACTCGAAGATATTCCAGTAGTATGTGAGTATCTGGACATTTTTCCCGAAGATCTTCCTAGTATGCCACCACAAAGAGATGTCGAGTTTAAGATTGAACTTGTACCGGGAACAATGCCAATCTCGAGAAGGCACCTAAAGAACTTGCAGAACTGAAAGAGCAGCTGAATGAACTGTTGGACAAGGGTTTCATTTGTCCAAGTTCGTCATCTTGGGGATGTTCTGCACTGTTCGTGGAAAAGAACGATAAAACATTAAGACTATGTGTGGACTATCGTCCACTCAATGCTGTCACAATCAAGAACAAGTATCCACTACCCCGTATTGATATTCTGTTCGATCAGTTGGTAGGTGCTCGGGTATTTTCAAAGATGGATCTTCGCTCTGGTTATCATCAGATCAGGATTCAACCCGAGGATATACCTAAGTCAGCATTCTCGACGAGGTATGGATTATATGAGTACCTTGTCATGTCCTTCGGATTAACCAACGCACCGGCCCATTTCATGTATCTCATGAATTCGGTATTCATGCCGGATTTGGACAAGTTTGTCGTGGTCTTCATCAACGACATCCTTGTATACTCAAAGTCCAAAGAAGAACATGCACAACATTTGCACAACGTGCTTTAGCGATTGCAGGACCACAAGTTGTACGCTAAGTTCAGCAAATGTGAGTTCTGGATCAACCAAGTGCCATTTTTGGGGCACATCATCTCTGCCGAAGGGATTGCAGTTGATCCAAGCAAGATTAAGCAAGTACTCAAATGGGAGTCTCCCAAGTCGGTGCATGAAGTTCGAAGATTCCTTGGTTTAGCTGGATATTACCGGAGGTTCATCCCAAGCTTTTCCAAGATAGCTAAACCAATGATGGAACTTCTGAAGAAATACAAGAGGTATACCTGGACAAAGGAATGCGAGGAGGGTTTTCAAGCATTGGTAAAACACCTCACAACAGCACCAGTATTAGCCCAACCAGACACAATAAGATCCTATGATGTTTATTGTGATGCATCTGGAATTGGTCTGGGTTGCGTATTAATGCAAGACAGAAGAGTGATCGCTTATGGATCCCGGCAGCTTCGAAACCATGAGCAGCATTATCCGACTCATGATCTTGAACTCGCTGCCGTGGTACTAGCTTTAAAGATGTGGAGACACTATCTATGGGGCAACCTAGTACATCTCTACACCGATCACAAAAGCTTGAAGTACATCTTCACCAAGAAAGAATTGAATATGCGACAACGAAGATGGTTGGAGTTAATCAAAGACTACGAGATTGAGATTCACTACCATCCCGGAAAGGCAAATGTAGTCGCAGATGCACGAAGTCGCAAGTCCTATATCAATAACCTTTCTATCACCTTGATAGAGGAAGAAGAACTGAGTCTCTACTTGGTTCCATATGGGGCGCTCTACAACCTAGCCCTCATTCCCACCATAAGGGAGGAAATTTTGGAGGCCCAAAAGGAGGACAAGGGCATATCCCATATTCATCAATGAATGAAAAAGGGGGAAATGAATTGTTTCCGAGGTGACGATGACGGTACCATCTGGTTCAAAGACCACATCATGGTACCCCGCAATGTGGCACTACAGAAGAAAATTTTGGACGAGGCTCATTTGTCCAAATATTCTATTCATCCCGGGAGTAACAAATTGTACCAATTGAAGAAGAAAGTTTGGTGGACTCGGATGAAGAGGGAAATAGCGAAGTATGTATCCGAATGTGATACATGTCGACGAGTGAAAGCCGACCATCTAAAAGCAGCCGTACAATTACAACTGTTAAGCATACCTGCTTGGAAATGGGAGGACATCAGCATGGATTTCATTGTTGGATTACCTCTCACTTTTCGCAAACATGACTCAATTTGGGTGATAGTCGATCGACTCACCAAGTCGGCTCACTTTATTCCACTCAATGTCAAGTATGTGGCACGACAATATGCAGAGCTATATATTGCCAGCATCTTATGCTTACACGGAGTACCCCGCACTATCATATCAGATCGTGGAATTTTGTTTGTTGCTCGATTTTGGGAGCAGCTCCACGCATCTCTGGGTACCAAATTGATTAGAAGCTTAGCTTACCACCCACAGACTGATGGTCAAACGGAATGAGTAAACCAAGTACTAGAGGATATGCTCCGCGCCTGTGCCATCCACCATGGTAAGAATTGGGATGATCATCTACCATTGGCGGAGTTTTCATACAACAATGGTTATCAGACTAGCATTCAAATGGCAACATATGAAGCTCTTTATGGCCGGAAGTGCCGCACACCATTGAACTGGTGTGAATCCGGTGAACGAGTAACATATGGTATAGACTTGGTAAAGAAAGCCGAAGATCGAGTACAAGTTATTCAAGCCAACCTCAAGGCTGCTCAGTCTCGCCAGAAAAGGTACGCGGACAAACGACGTCGACCGCTTCACTTTGATATCGGGGATCACATTTACCTTCGGGTATCCCCAATGAAAGGGATTCATCGTTTCGTAGTAAAAGGGAAGCTAGCTCCGTGTTTCATCGGACCATTCGCAATAAGAGAGCAATGCGGACCTGTAGCCTACCGATTAGAGCTGCCGGCATCGCTTTCAGGGGTCCACAATGTATTTCATATTTCACAATTGAGAAAATGTCTCAAGGCCCCAGCGAATGTCCGTATGGAGGATTTGGAAGCCCTCCAAACAGATCTTACTTACTCTGAACATCCAACCTAGATAATCGATGAGAAGACTCTTACCACAAGAAACCACACCTTGCGTTTCTACAAGGTCTTGTGGGGAAACCACACCGCTGTGAAGCAACGTGGGAAAGCGAGGAATATCTTAAAACCAATTATCCGGACTTGTTAACATCATATGTTCATTAGGTATTTTCTTTTCATCCTTCCTTTTGTAATCTAGGGACGGGATTCTTTTAAGTGGGGAGGAATGTAAAATCCCACATTTTCCTTCATATAAGGTTCAGTTGTAAATTGGTTGTTAACCCTAATGGAGACCAATTATAGCCATGCTTATAAACTTGATCTCATCAAATCTTTTCTTCTACTCATGTTTAAATCTATTAACATGAGGAATGAACTTCACCAATAAACTTAGATTTATATCTTTTGACCTCTCTTCAAAGTTGGGAATTATTTGAAGAAAGATTAGTAGGCCAATTTAATATGCAGTACCAAATAGATATTCAAATTAATGTAAATTGAATATATACTACTGTATATTTTGGTCCTATCAAAATTATTCAATTCAGAGGCCATAAATTTTTCTATGGTTTTCTAATATTCCAAATAGACTTCCTGCAGAGTTTCATAAATTTTGAACTCCGTTTTCTATTTTAATTAAGACGCTTAGCAAATTCAAACCCTGTTTTGAATTCAAATTTTGAATTCTGTTCAACTAGATTGAACATCAATATTTGGACACACACTCATGGTCAGCATAACTTGCTTGACTTATCCCTATGGTTTCAAAATTTTTGGAACTCAATTGCTATTTAAATTAGTGGCACTATTGAATTCCATACAAATTCATATTTGAATTTGAAATCCAATTGAAACTTGCTCCAATTCAAAATCCAATTGCAGAATCAAATTCTAGATATTTATTTGAGCCTCCCCACGAAATCTAGATTTTTTGGACAAAATTTGGTAAGGGAATTGAAGTCTGCAGAGAAGGGGCAGGGATAAGGGTCGTGGGACCCACCAGTCAGTGGGACACACTCGAAGCTGCTCTGCACGCCGTTTTTCCGGCATTCCTCTGCTCGACACCGCACCGCATGCAAGGCACCACAGAGCTGCTCGCCTGCCTGCTTCATGGCGTGCCTCCTACTCCTCCCCGACCTATAAATACCCTCCCCCGGTTGAAGTGAACACCACCCCGAGCACTCGCCTCTGTTTTCGTTCTTCCGCCACTGCACAGCACCGCCACCGCCATTCTCGACGCGCTGGCCAAATGACGCAAGGAATCGCTGTGCTTCCAACAGAAAAAGGTGGCTTAACTAGTTGCTCTTCCTTCCTGTCCAATCCTTTGTTTGATTCCGTGCTTATATGTGCGGTATTTCGAAGTTTCCTCGACGCTCGCGGGTGAAGTTGCTAGGGGAAGCTTCTTGTTCCACGAGGACAGGACACTTGAAGCACGATTCCATCTTCCTCTTTGAAGAAATAAGGTGCGCAAAGGTACCTAGATGTTTCTTGTGAAGTTTCAGCCACTGTCATGCTTCCTAGCTCCTTTATCTCAAGTTTTCCCCAAAACAGTTCATACCGATGTCAATAGATTACCGGTTAAATTCCGTTTCTACGTACGATTAATTTTCAATCCAGTAAGGTATTATCTCCTAGATCTCCAGACGCATCACCTCACAAAAATTGAGAGAAATATATCGAGAGATGAGGTCAGATTTTGAGTTTTCATGGCCACCGGTTGAAAACCTGTACCTCGCTGTCGAGTTCAACTTTGCCGGTGATGTCTCCCCAATCTGACCCCAAATCATACTCCTAGTGCTCCCAGGATTTTCCCGAGCTTTTCCCGAGCCTATTGAGCCATTTCCAAGCATTTCCGATGAAGGGCGAAACCCTAGCTCCGCCGTCGCCGTCGCGCTTCCGTCTCCGGCCATCGCCGGCATGATTGGACATCACCATCGGCTTGCACGGTTGATTTTAGGGTGGCGCGGTCATGGTGAGGCCGAGAGGAGGTCGACGCACCTAAGTCCGGCGAAGCACCACCGCTGTTCCGGCGAGGAGTGCTCCGCGCCGGGAGGTAGACGAAGACGCGGGTCCCACCGGTCAGTGACACCCCTCTCGCGTGGGATCAGTTGCGGATAAGGATCCATTGTGGCTGTGCAGTTTAACCCCGTGGCTCTCGGTGTGGCACCATTCCGATTGTTCAAATTCAAATGAAGTGGGACCAGCCCCTTTTATTTGAAATTTCCATTAGGAAAATAAATCCAGATTCAATCCCAACTTAGAAAATCCATAACATCGAGTAGAATTACCACAAATTCCCAAATAAATTTTGTTAGAACCAGCGGGAAGAATACTGTCCAGTGATACACTTGGATTTGTATGAAGAGCCATAGAAATTTCTCCATAATTCAGATAAGCAAAATGCTTAAAGAATTCATTCCTACGGTTCTGTTAATTGGAAAATTCCCAATTTTGGTCAGAACCTTATAATTAATATATTCGATCTCGAGTAAATGTTTCAAGCTCTTTGGACTTAAAATACTGGGTTGATCCATATTCCAAATCTCTATGTAGCTATAAATTTAGAAAAATGGAAAATCAATTTCCAGAAATTTACCCAAACTCTAAAAATCAGTTTCTTCCTGTAGGAAGCTCATAAAATTTTGAAACAAATTTTCCTAGAACCAGTGAGACCCCCTCTACATTATACAACCCTTGGTAGCCATAATACATCTCCAAAATTTTCAACCAAAATTTAGAGAAGCTTATTGGTTACCATAATTGTTAAGAATAACAAACATCCTTTATCATCTCCTGTTCTTTGCAAGCATCTTCTCTATAATATCAAGTATCCACCATAAAAATCCCAAAGTTAATTAAGATAATTGTCTTATTTTATCTTAATATACACACCCCACCTTAAGCATATTAATTATTCACAAAATCATTTATACCTAGTATATGCATATTGTGTAGTAGCTGAAGTCGAGGAGGAACCGGAAGCCTTGGAGATCCAGCTGCTAGAAACTAACATAGACTCAAACTCGCATTCAGGCAAGCCCCGATTTGCATTTAAGTTCCTTACAGTGTTTTGCAGTTTTATTTCACCTTATGTCTTCAGATGATTGTGCATTACGTTTAAGATGTTTGACATCCACTTGCATAGCCCACAAATCCTATGGAGTCTTGGGTAGGTCTACGGCCCGTTGAGTAGACACTGCTATGCTTATGCTCATAGGAATTCGGTAGAAGTCGAGTACTTGGAATCTACTCGCGAGATAGGAATTTTATCACACGGGAGATTCTAGAATAAGAAAATGGTTTATGAATATGAAATTGAGACCTAGCAGTGGATAGGATGCAGTGAGACGTGTTCGCACGTGTGTAGCCCTGCTTGTGTCGATTGAGGACCGTTTCGTGTGCGGTCCTGCTGGACAAGCTTGAATTGTACCGGCGACATACTAGAGGAATGGGCTCTAGTAAACTGACGTAGCTTGATACTGGTTTGTCGAGGCATTTCGTTCCCATTTATAGGCGTGAGTTGAGGGCAGCAAGGTGTAAATCGGCTGGTGGGCACATCAGAGTACGCCCCACGCAGTGACCTCCTGCTCGTGATGGATTGACCGGTTTGACATTCGAGTGTTTAGTGAAAGGTGGCCATATACAACTAGTACTGAATTATTATATAGGTACAGCTAAAATTACTCGCTGGCATTTCCGAAAGTGCGTATGTGTCGTGTTGTTCCGGGTATGTCCTGATTGCAATCACCGTCCCTCGCGGTAATAGAGTACCACTTGTTCACTGCGCCGTGACGTAGTAAATACTAAAGAAGTCAGACGAATATGATATATTGGTTTATAAATTGCTTGAACAACCTTGTTTGGCTTAGAGATAGTACAATTAAAAGTTTACAGTTTCCCCATACTTTACCTGTAATAGCATTATGTGCCTTGTGCACATCATATCATCGGCAAAGCGTTTCTTGTTTTATTGTGGAGTCTATGATGTGCCGTGCCTGAGGAATGTCATGTGCTAAATAAAACATGACTATAAGGATACACTTGTAGGCGAGTCCTTATGCTTTACTTACCTATGGTTAGTACTCATCCTTGCATATGTCTAGTGAGACGGGTTAGTCTTGCTGAGCCTTATGCTCACGTTTGCAGTTAACGAGTTTTTGCAGATTATATGACTGATGACGGGTTTAATGACGAGGCTGCACCCCCTCTAGGGTTTAAAGCCGAGTGGGAACCCTGCACGCCGCCGTGAATTGTTTGTTGCTAGTGCAAAGTATCCAGGGCATGGATGACTTTGCTTTTGCATAGCTAGTGCTGAGAGCGTCGCTATGATGTATAGTTCTCTTTCCTTCCGATAGTACTTTTAAACTTCCGTTGTGCTTGTCAATAAAGACTTTGCATTGTAAATTTGTTCTCATTCTATTCTTGTATACTGTTGGGTGTCGCATCGCACGACACCACCCAATGAGATCCTTGGCGGTCGGGATTCTGGTCCCCACAATCATCAAGAAGGGGCGAATGATGAGATCATGCAAATTATAAATGCACATACGAACATGATACAACGTTTATTTGTTTGGGATTCTGACTCAAAAGAATGTGCTCACTTATTTGATGGAAAACATGAAGATGGTGCACTATGTCGTCCACCACCTTGGACTCCTCCTTTCATGCATACAAGAAGATATGATGGTGTTGCACATTTGGACCATGACATGAGAGAAGATGAACTTGAGTTGAGGACGTCTCCAATTCAAAAAGGGGAGGATGTTGAGGACATCACTTCTATGGATACAAACAACACTCCATTGAACATACAAGATGCAATCAATAGTGTTCACACACAACAATTAATTTTAGAGGTGAGCTCGTTCTTTTATGTTTTCTTATATATTTTTCAGAATAGATTGCTACCTAATAATTTAATTGTGATTAGGATACATGTAGAGGTTCAAGGAGTAATTGGAGGAAGGTTTAGAGGCGTGGAGGACAAGATACTACGTTTAAAGAAGATGGAAACCGAGCCCAACTCAGGATTGTGTCCAACTCGGAGTCTAGTAGCAGTTCTCACTAAAACGGACGCCCAGGACGGATACAAACTCTGTTTCGGACGTTCCACATATGCACAGAAAGGGGAGAAGATAAATTTTCCAATGCCGCTGGTCCCATGTCTAAAGTTCTTCTGATTCGAAATGAATCGTCGAAACAATATCGAGTTCAGAATCTGTTGGTGTGTTGCACCGCCGTATTGGACCATTGGGCCTTGTATCAAGTCTATATCTCTTTTTTTCGTGTCTTAGGGTTAGGTCACGACCCCAACACCCCATTGTACATCCTCCTAACTATATATACTTCATAGTAGCTTCCACGAACAATTGGGTTTTGCATAGATTAATAATATCGTCGTTCTACGGTTTGTGAAACCCCAACTTTGCAACTTTAGATCGTGTCTTCTACGTTCTTGATTGTGTTCTTGGTTGCACTTATAGATATTAGCCTTCTTGGTGAGTTCAATCGTGTGCAGCACGGTTGATAACCAACAGAACGGTGGTGTAGTGATTGTAGGGTTTTTTGTGTTCTACTCGAGAGCCTCGAATCATCAACGTCAAGATCTGCACCACAATCAACTTATTCTTACCTATCAGAAGATCGGGCATAACCCTTCTCATCAGGTCGGGCCAACCACGCCTGTTCTTTCAAGGACGGTACAACAACAATGGCAACAATGGAAATCAACCCAACTTGGGAGAACTTGCCATTAGCTAGCTGAAGATCAATGATGCTCTATCAAGAAAGTTGTCGGCTAATGACAAGACTCTAGAGAGCATCAATGCCAAGATTGAAGGACTATCCTCAGCCTTCAAGAATCAATTGAGTTTCAAGAAGATGTTGGATACTCAATTGGCTCAATTGGCAGCTGCTGTTCCTCCAATAGATAATGGCAAGATGCCAGGACAGCCCGAACCTCCCGAGGAAAATGTCAACAAGATTTCTTTACAAGGAGGCAACTGGCTGAAGGACCCCGGATGTACTACAATCTCATGCTCAATTGGGGAACACCACTTTGACAAGGCCCTTTGTGACCTTTGAGAAAGTGCGAGTGTGATGCCCAATGTGGTTTTTGACCAGCCGAACTTCACGGAGCTTACTCCAACACCAATGCAGCTCCAACTACCTGATTCCTCAGTCCGTTATCTGGCGGGTATTGCCGAAGATGTCTCGGTGAAAATCCGGAAATGTTTCATACCAGTGGATTTCGTGGTGCTTGACATGGAGGTCAAGAAGGATATGTCGCTCATTCTTCGGCGCCCGTTCCTAAGCACCACGAAGGCTCGCATAGATGTGGGAGATGGAAAAATCCACTTCCATATCTATGGCAAGGAGGAAAAGTTTAACTTTCGCCCAAAGTTGGAGTAATGCTCAATTATCTGCATTGCAGCGGATGTTAAACACATTCAAGAGGTCGTAATCAAAGGTGGACCCGCTCATTACATTCATGAGGAAATTGATCTATGCGAAAAACCCGTCTTATCATCCACATCGACACCCCAAGAAGACGGAGAAGTTCAGGCCTCCGCAAAGGCCCATGTCCACAAAGCTGCCAAAGAAGGAATGGCGGAAGAAGCAAGACAAGCCATGCGAGCCCATCCCTCCAGGCCCGGATGTCATGAAATGAAGAAGGAGGAATGTCCATCTCATCTGACGGTGGTGAGACCTAGCCAATAGGTTAAATTGGTAGTTATCATTTTCTTTATTTTTCTTTTCTCTTTATTTGGATTTCCCCATTTAGTTTGATTCTCCCACAGCATATTTGATTTTCTTAGAAAGTTGAGAATCTTATATTCTCAACTATCATTTTCATTTCTATATTTTTTCACAAAAAGAAAATTGTTGGGTTTTGAAAAAGGAATTTTTATTTGGAAAATAATTTTTCTGAGCTGCAAAATTGGTATTTCACCAACATGCTAATTTCATAGCCGTTGGGGAGCCAATTGCCAAAAGGGAGAACTCGGGAGCCCACCTGTCTGGTCGGTCGACCCCCCTAGTCGGCCGACTAGGGGAAAGAGCCATTTTGGCTCTCTCTCCTCCAACGGCTACAATTGGTTCCCTATTGATCGTTGGGGAGGACACTCCCATGGGTGAGAGGAGCAACCCTCACCAACTTCTTCACGACGATGACCTCGACATTCAAAGTGAAGTTGAAGATAAAGAACACAAGCTCCTCCAAGATCATGAGTTTTCTCATACGAAAGCTTATGATCGGGATTTGATCTCCAAAATAGGTATTTGATTCCAAATTATTTTCCATTTGCCGTGCATTAGGATGGGAAAACTTTGCTCACATAGAGGAGAAATGTTCACGCGTTCTCTCCATACAATTCCTTTGCACACTCAAGATTGGATTTAATGCACTACAACAATCTCGATAATAGACGAGGGCCGAAAACCGTCGTCAATAAGCTAAAACCGTCGTCTATAAAAAATAGACGACGGTTTTACCTTATAGACGACGGTTTCCGGCCGTCAACGTTTATTAGTCAACTATAAGCTTATAGACGACGGTTACCGTCGTCTATAAAATAATTGACGACGGTGCTCATTGGCCGTCGTCAATAACCACAGACGGCCACGTGGCACCGGGTGGAGGTTATAGACGACGGTGGGTTGAAACCGTCGTCTATTGTTGAACCAATAGACGACGGTGCCGCGGGAACCGTCGTCTATTGATGAACTTGTAGACGACGGCCTTACAGAAACCGTCGTCTATAAGTGACCTAATAGACGACGGTACAGCAAAACCGTCGTCTATTAGATTTTTAATTTTTTTTTAAAAATTAAAAATAGTACACTGGCTCGATGGCCAGATCACACAGGCAGCAGGATACAAATATACAGATCAGCAAGACAGAAATACACACAAAAGCACATAAACTCTACACATAAACTCTTCACGAGTCCGGGAGCCACAATCATCAAAGTTTACATAAGCATACACAAGAAACACTCTCGAAACCTCGTAGTCGCCGACCGAACTTTGCCTTCTTTCCTTGCAAAACAACATTCAAAGAAAAACATCTTATATCAGGGTGAGCTAATGGAGGCAAAGAGAGTAATAGAGTCAAAGTTCAAGGATCTTGCAAACATAAATAAGATGTGTGACCAAGTAAAAGACTACCTAACAAATGCATATATCTAACATCCCAAAATGTAAAGAAGATAAGTAAAAGACTATCAAGTCTAGCAAACTCAAGAACAAAGTTGAATTCTATGGCATCATTCGACTCATGTATTGAAGCACAAAAATCTCAAGCTACATCTACACTCAAGAAAAGGCGAAGAACCACTACTTACCATAATTTCAGGAGCCGCCGCCGCTACCCCGTCCGCTGCCATCGGAGTTCAGAAAGTCGTCCTCCCGCCCTTGTCCAAAAGCAGGAGTTTGGGGCGACGGAGTTTGAG
Organism: Tuctoria greenei; assembly: GCA_036927565.1. Lineage (NCBI taxonomy): Eukaryota > Viridiplantae > Streptophyta > Magnoliopsida > Poales > Poaceae > Tuctoria > Tuctoria greenei. Next base: position 116,033,389 of record JAYESD010000006.1, read on the forward strand.
CCTGCGTCCTCGATCCCTGTCAAGTGCAAGTTGAGTACAAAAATGCATATTTTACTAAATTTGAACAAACTTAACTAACTTAAGGACTTTTTGTACCTCTGCTCCCGTCGTCGGCATAGGTGGCATCTCCATCGGTGGCGGCGCCCACTGCGGAAAGGCAGCAGGCTGTCCTGCTGCTATAGCCTGCAAATACAAAGGAAATCATTATACAAGTCATTTATATATTAAAAATGTTATGTACAATTATCAAAACATACCTGCATGGAAGCTTTCCACTGTAGCATGAACGAGGTTTGATACTCGTCTCTAGCCCGAAGCGCCGCAGCCTGCATCTCGTCTCTAGTCCGAAGCGCCTCGTCCCTACTCCTGAGTGCTTCTTGCGTCCTCTGGAGCTCCTCACGAACGCTCTGAAGCTCCACATCTCGACTTGTGTGGCTGCTGCTGGAGCCGGCATACTGCGATGAAGAGGCTCTCGAGCAAGCTCGCGCCTGCCTTGAGTCAACCGCTCCATCGAGGACGCCTAACCTGGACGACGGAGTAAGATTATCAGTATCTTATATCTCAAACTTCATGATAGTAAACTGAAAACAACAAAACTTACCGTCCGTGAGGTTTACCGCCACCGCTTCCATAAACGGCTTCGAGGACGACAGGAGCGCCCAACCAATCATAACCCTCGCCTCGAAGCTTTTGCACCTCCTCTCGGTACTTTGCATGCAAATAGAGGAACATAATTTCAATATCATTAATAATTAAAAACAATTCAATTAACATTACAAAATAACTCACCACATGCTGAGTCGACTTCTGGGAAGACAGCTGGTCAGGCTGCGACGGGTCACTTCCCAAATGACCCCTCACCCACACCTCCATAGGTGCTGGCTCCCGACCGGTCTCACGCTCCTATCGTTACATGTTAGAACAATGATGTATTATAAAATCACTTAAATAGAATTTGAATCACACTTACCATCCGTTTAGCAAGACGTACGAAGCCGTCCCCACCCAAATGGTGTTTCCCGTCCGTCCCTCTACACTCGCGACGCGTTTTAGAGACGTCCTGGAAGCCCTGGCTCGCCCAACGGGCACACAGAGCACGGGACGCGTCCGGACGAGTGTCCAGCCACGCTACGCTGACCTGAATGAAAACATTGATCACAATCGGATAATAAAGCAAAGTAAAAATAAATACAGTACCTCTAAGTATTGCGCCTCAGTCAGGTACTTGTCCGCCACGTCCCTGAACTGCCCCGGCTCACCCTCGTCCGGATGCAGCTTGAAGTACGACTTCGTAGCTTGAATCCGAGCAGTCGAGAGTGACTGCGTCACGCACTTCCTTGAGACGTTATGGAAGACGAGACGTGCCTGATCCAACTGTGACGCCTCGTCCTCCAAACGGTAGCGTGCCTGAAGAAGAAACATACAAGTAAATGTATATAACCCATAATAGATTGATTATTACTATACAAATATTCTTAATACTTACCATGAAGTCGTGCCAGACAGCCTCCTGGTGGTTGCCGTAGGCAACGTCCTGGGCCGTAGCATAATCGTCCCAAGAAGTAGCGGCAGCTCCGTTCACTACACCGGGGTAGTGCAAACGGACAAGACGACCAAGGACACCGTTTACCTGCTGGTGGTGTCCCTGACCCGTGAAGGAACAGTCATACCAAGACCTGGTACATGATTCTAAATTAATACATATAGTTAAGTCTAATAATATCTATATTGACTCGTTACAAATTTACTTACCTGTCACCAACCGGACGAATAGCAATCCGATCATCTGGATTTGCAGGAGCCGGAGGAGGAGCCACGTAGTGCGTCTTCCTACGTCGTGGCTGTGGAACCTCCGAACCCGCCTCCGCAGCAGGCTCAAAAGGAGCCTCTGAAGTAGGCTCCAAAGGAGCCTCAGAAGTAGGCTCCAAAGGAGCCTCAGAAGTAGGCTCCAAAGGTGCCTCCAAGGAACCCGTAGCCTCGGAGTCCTCAAACGTAGAGTCATCCTAACAGTTTTAAAGATTTGTATTATTAATAAAGAATTACTTGTATAATTTTTGTAATTAGATATCATTTACCTGCGGCGAACACTGTGACGGCTCTGGTAAAGAGGACCTCAACTGAGTCCGTCTACTCCCGCTAGACTGACTGCCCGAGAAGACAGAGTCTCTGTCCGCCCTCTGGGGCAGTAAGCCTCGTGCTCGTGACTCCCGTCGTCTGCTGCTCGACGACATCCTGTTGAAAGTACAATTTGCTAATGAACTTCAAGAAAAAATATAGAAAAGAAAAGAAGAGATGATTGATACGTTACTTGTACTCAATTTTCAAAATTCATCAATGTCACGATCATGTACTCTACTTCTTAAACCGGACCATCGATCCTGTGTCGTTGTTGTTGTTTGACGTTTTCGTTTTTGCATCTCACGAGTCTCTACATCTTCTGCATCTCCAACTAAGTCATCGAGTCCTGAACCAGGCTCGACGACAAAAGAGTCCGGCAACTCTTCTTCTTGGTAAACAACATCAACCTCATCAACGTACCCAGAATTATCTGGTGTATATAACCGCTCACGAGGATTCACTTTGTGTACAACCCACCAAGCTTTAAGCTTTTCACATGGATAATGTAGATAATACACTTGCTCGACTTGGTGTGCTAGTACGAATGTGTCGAACCCTCGAAGTCGTTCCTTGTGTTTGACTTCTACCATGCCAAATTGATTTTCTCGAATTCCATTGTTATGATCTAACCAATCACAGTCAAAGAAGACTACTTTAAGGACTTTATTCCCGGCAAAACTGAATTCAAGGATTTTTTTAATAATCCCATAATAATTGGTTTCACGTCCTTCGGCATCAACGGCCCTAGTCACAACTCCAGTATTAGAAGTTGCCCTTAGAGGACGAAGAGCTTCAAATTCAGCTGATCGGAATCGGAACCCATTGACATCGTATCGACCAAAGCTTTTAACTTTGATTGATCCGTATGACAGTTGGCGCAAATCTTCATGGACATCAGCTTGTTTTGTGCACTGTCCAACATATGAAGTTTATTTTCAGTTACAACATATCACATAATTACTAAGATAAACAAGATAAGAGAACATTACATGATTTCGGAACCAAGTTTGGAAGTTAGGCCCTCCATTTACTCCATAATGACGCATAGATTGTACTTGCTTGCTTGTAGGTTGCTGCCTAGATTTCCAATTTTGTTGATCAAACTCACTAAATAAGAAAAAAATATGATGATTAGCACATATGTGTACACGTTAATTAGTATAGACATCGAACAAACACTTACTGAAAATATTTGTCCATCCCGTCTATGTTAGCGTACATGTAGAGCAAAGCAGCTGTCTTTTGATCTGTTGAAGCATCGTAGCTCGTGCTTGAACCAACAGTGGTGCCTCTTGTTTGAAAAATGTTAAGGTCGCTACAAGGAGATTGTTCATCCATATTGTACCGCAACGTGGAAGCATTAATGTTGTTATGTTCTGCGAAATAGACACTTGAAAAGTATCCTACTTCTTGAAGTGTAAATGCTTCAGCGATACAACCTTCAACCCTTGCCCTATTGCGAACCATTGGTTTCAGACATCTAAGTGCTCTTTCAATATGGTACATCCATCGATACTGAACAGGACCACCAACTTTAGCTTCATACGGAAGATGGATTAGAAGGTGTTGCATTGGGTTGAAGAAACCTGGAGGGAAAACTTTTTCCATCTTACATAAAAGCACTGGTATCTCTCTTTCCAACTTCTCCATCATCTCCTTTGAGATTTCATTAGCACAAAGTTGTCTATAAAAATAGCTGAGTTCGGCTTATACCTTCCAAACTGCATCATCAAGGTACCCACAAAACATAACCGGCAGAAGTCTTTCCATGATTATGTGATAATCATGACTCTTCAACCCGGTAAGATTTCCAGTCTTAACATTCAGAGTACACCTTTTGAAACAGATAAATACTTATTAGTTTCATTGTTATGTTATGTCACGGCCCTACAACCTAGGCAGATAGATCCTAAACCCACCCAAGAGTGACCGAGCGGAGCGTGCTCATGACGAGACGCGTGATCCGGATTCGAACGAAATTTCGGCAGCATAACCCCGCTGTTCTCCACTGCACGCCCAGAAATGGTGCAGCAGAGAACAACAGGGTTATGCCGTCGAAATCTCGTCCAAATCCGGACCCGCGACTCGTCACAAGCCACGCCCCCTCGGTCACTCTCAGGCTGTCCAAAAAGGGACAATTCCGAACCTCCACGTCTCACATGCCAATGGCATGTGAGACGTGACGATCCAAAACGGGTAACACATTGCTATAGGTTACGTTGCTCATTTTCAATTTCAAGTAATTTAAGAGAGAGGAAAGAACGAGATAAAGAGTGAGAGGAAAGTTAATCGTAGGTCCAGCTCCACCATCCACGCAATCGCGGGTCATTGACGTCATCACCAACCCGTTCGCTTCTGTGCCACCTTTATGAATAACTTATCACTACAACAGTCTATACGGCACGAACGCATTTATTGCGTGTCGTTCCGTGTCGGGTCGGGCCAGGCCAGCCTGAAACCCTTTATTTACATATATTAATTAATCACTCAACAACATTAAATATGTATAAACAATAAGTACCAATTAATGAACAACATAATAAACTAGGTAATAAACAATCATGAGCCGCTCCACCTCGAGGAGCGCAACGAGAATGGAATTCTTCGATACATTATCAATAATACCTGATCACTATATTCTGAGAAACATGCATTACACAGATGACAAAAGCCAAAAGTTCCAAGGTTGGAGTTCAGTTTTTAAAACTAAATCATAATGATTTCTTTATCCAAAATGTCAGTGAAACCAAATATCAAACTCCAACCAGAAAATGGTTTAGCACATAGTGGTACTCATACCACATTCGATAATATCACTCCAATTGGTGAGCTAGCTACTAGCATAAGAACCGAACACGTGAAATGTAACCTTATGCAATCTACAACAACAAATATCATAACTACATGTATTTCTGATAGCATAAGCTTCATACTGAGGCGATTAGATACATGATACTCAAAGATAACCTTAAAAATGCATAATATATTTGGAAGTACGAATCATTGTTTGAAGCTAGTGGCCAAAATCTACATGAATAACAGAAATCTACATAGAGCGGCATACCTCGGTGGCGGCGGTGCTCCTTGGCGGCGGTCCTTGGTGGCGGTCCTTGGCGGCGGTGGTCCTCCGCGGCGGCGGCGGTGGGGCACGACGGCGACGGGCTGATGGCGCCGGGACACGACACGGCGCTGCGGGGGAGCGCGGCGCGGCGCGGGGCTACGGGAGGAGGAGCGCGGCGAGGTGCGGGGCTGCGGGAGGACGAGCGCGGCGAGGCGCGGGGCTGCGGGAGGAGGAGCGCGGCGCGGCGGGCGGGGGGCGCGGCGTGGTGCGGAGGCGCAGGGCGGCGGAGCACGGCGCAGGGCGGCGGAGCACGGGACACGACACGGCGCTGCTGGGAGCGCGGCGCGGCGCGGGGCTGCGGGAGGAGGAGCGCGGCGAGGCGCGGGGCTGCGGGAGGAGGAGCGCGGCGCGGCGGGCGGGGGGCGCGGCGTGGTGCGGAGGCGCAGGGCGGCGGAGCACGGCGCAGGGCGGCGGGGCACGGGCCAAATGAGGGCGCCGCGCGGCGTATAAACCTCCTAATAGACGACGGTGTGGAAAAACCGTCATCTATTAAGTAATGGGCCAACCTAGGTTCTGGCCCATTACTTATTATAGACGACCGTGACCTAAAACCGTCGTCTATAAAGTATTAATTGACGACGGCTTCTGGGAGCCGTCGTCAATAATTGTTAATTGACGACGGCTAGGGACCACCGTCGTCCGTTACGACTCGGGTGGGCCCTGTTCGCACTGTAATAGACGACGGTGTCCTTGAACCGTCGTCTATTACGACTAATAGATGACGGTTATTCCTAACCGTCGTCTATTAAGTCTTTATTGACGACGGTGATATTTAGCCGTCGTCTATTGTTTTAAAGACGACGGCACCGTCATCTATAACTTTAGCCGTCGTCTATTTTCGTGTTTCCTGTAGTGATGGTATTACTTTTAGATTATTTCAGAAAGAATACAACATCCTATGGAATGAATTAAGTGAAATCCTAGGCTTCCATAAATGTTGTTTGCTAGATTTAGACACTTTACATAAGTTTAACAAACAAAGTTGTTGGCAAGATTTAACTGGTGAGGTCAGATGTAGTGCACCTAGGAATAGCCACTTGCACAACCCCACTTTACACTTCATGCATAGATGGGTGGTTATGACTATGTTCCCCAGAGGAGATGTAAGGATAGTGTGTGATGATGAGCTGAAAGTTTTATTTGCCATGATTAAAAAGATAAAAGTTGCTCCACTTGTCCATGATGACACAATGGTTAGATTACATTCCAAGGGTAGGGCCAATTGAACGCACTTCATTGATTACTCATATTGCTACTAGGGTAGGAGCATTAGAATATTCTTCATTTGAATACATTGAAAATGAAAGAGAATTAATTGACCAAGATTATTTAGTGCAAGGACGTACCCTTAAGCATGATCAAGATGACTCTTTGATATTTTATTATCTTGGCTTGTCAATGAAATTTGGTTACCTAACCCGGATTATCATTTTTACAAATGTCGGAGGCTAACCATTGTCCTACATCTCATCAAGGAAGCCGGAAGAAGTAATGTCTCTAGCAGGGTAACAAGAAGCCGTACAAGAAGAGCGGCCAAGCCCCCGACAAGCTCCATGATCCATGAGTACGAAGAGGAGGAGAACCCAACGGGTGATGCACCCGGATGGACTCAACCTCCATCGTATGAGACTGGAGGTCCGTCTTGTCATGGGTGGCCAGGTGCTACATGGGAGACACCACTATCCACTTCAATCTCTAGCAGCTTGACTCCGACATCTATGAGAAGATGTCATTCCACTTCAGCTAGAAGTCACCGTGACAATAGCCAAGGAATGACGGACCTCTCTAGACGTATGGAGGAGCTTGAAGTAACAACGGGTGACATCTACAACACTCTCCAAGGGCATGTCCAAGGTACCCAGGACTGGCAACAACACATGGACGCTCAAATCGTCAACCTCAACTCCACGCTACAACAACAACAACAAGCCGATCTTGCGGCATACTTCCGTCATGAAGGGCTCAACCCTCGACACGGAGGTGAGTGAAGAACAAGCTTGGGGGGGGGGACCTCCACTTGAGGTAAATTGTATCAACCCCTTGCATATTTATTTTCTACTTACCCATCATCCACCTTGCATTTAAAAAATAGGGATAGATTTTATTTTCAATAAAATAAAAGATGTGCAGTAAGAATGACTTGAATTCACATAGATGAAATGGTGAATAGTTGCTCTGTTTTAAGTTTCCTAACTCTCTAGTTTACAACTTACTACTCTCCAACATATTGCTCTCATTGGCTAAAATTGCTTTTTCCTTGATTTGGAAATTGTGGGAAGAAAAAGCTTAATCCATTCTAAGTTGTTTTGAGATATGATACAGTGATAGGGCTGCTATTCCTAGTTTGATAGTGAAACTTAGATTTTTGGAGAAATTCTATAAAGATTGAAGTCATCCTCATTTGATTGGAAATACCCACCAAAGCCATATGATACATTATATTGATAGTCCTTATGCATATGCTATTTGTCTTCACATTGAGCTTTGTCAAACTATTATAGACCTATGTGAGATTTCGTTCATTACTTTTTAGATTCAAGATTTCACTTCCACATGTTATACTTCTACACTAGAAGTAAGCAAATTTCCATCATACTACCATACCATAATAAAAAGAGAAACTTCATATCATTCATGCTTAGTACTCTCTCCAATATTCTTTGCATAAAAAGGGAGTAGAAGACATGGTTACAAGGAAAAAAAAGAAAATGCATCCTTACATCATATGCATGAGAAAAAAAAAGAGAAAGAAGTAGCCATGTTTCATCTCTGCAAAATAAGAGAGTCCACTCAAAAAGGAGTCATCTCAAAATACCCACATCCACTCCATTCAATCACACATACACAGGTCTTGAATCAAATTGTTTTGAATTGATTTCTCCTAAGGCTTGCTCTATTGACTTAGCAATATTATGTGTTGCAAATATGACTACTATATTCCCTACACGGCCCCATATACATGCCTTATATAAAGGTAGGATGAATTTAGGCACAATGCCTTCGTGAGGACATATATCCACTACACAAAAAGGAGAGACTTGAGAGAATCAAATCGAGATACTTAAAATCTAAATTGAACTCTCCAGAATTTGAGTGGAAATTGATTTGTAGGGTATGTGTTCTCCATTTGCTATTCTATGTTTCAACCACCCATGAATAGGAGCTTGCATAATCCCCATAATGACCCAAGATGGGTGAAGTACCGTGCCAATTTTCGCAATACTAGGTAAAGTATTTTGTTGTGAATATGGTACTTTTGAAAAAAAAGAACATAGTAGCAACTCCTGATCATCAACCTAAAGTCTTGACTTTGCTCGGGACGAGCAAAGGATAAGCTTGGGGAGTTTGTAGACGGCTGTTATACACCAATTTCACCCGTCAATATAACTCAATTATGTGAAGGAATTGTCATTTCTTGCACACATCACTTTTATATTAAACCTATTTTCACTTGTCCTTGGAGAAAGTAGTGCATGTAGGGACTCTATACAGAAATGATGTGAAACAAGGTGATGGATCCTATAAAGTATCATTCCAGCCAATCAAGCAACGACACGTGACACCACATGGATCAAATGGCCAACAAACAGAAGTATCTGAGGCCATCCAACGGTGTAGCACCCATATAAAGGAATGGGACCCACTTGGCAGAGACCTGGAGGAAGCACAACCCAAATGGGGCCAAGATCAGGTCGGCCGAACCCCCTAGTCCATTGACTTGCTTGCCCACAAACACGGTCAAACGCCACATGTTGGCTCCTCCTAGCTTGAAGAGGTCATGGGTGACTGATTCGCGCGATTTTGGTGGTGGGAACCGCCCTTCTCCAAGTTATAAATAGGGCCCCTCACCCCTCACTTCAACACACACCACTTGAGTATTCATCCTTTGTATACACTACTCTCCATAGGTTTAGAGGAGTATAGGCTGTAGAGAGGAGAGTCTCTAGTCCATAGTCCAAGTAGGAAAGGAGTATAAAGAGTCTCTTCCCAATTGGGAAAGGTATGCCTTGTATATTCCTATTTGTATTTGTGACATTATTCATAATAAAGATGATATCTTTAGTCTTCCATTGTTCATATACTTCGATGAAGCATTTCTTGTTTGATTGTGGATTCCATGTATGTGGTAGGAGTAGTATTTATGATTGTGCTATACCATTCTTATTACATCATCATACACATTATAAACCTCCACTATAGTCTAATTAGCTACGATATGACTTTGTTAATATGAATCACTTATGCTATGAATTAACATTGGTTCAACGATGATTTAGTTCATTATCTTAGGATGGCTTGTGCCTAAGCTGTTAATGATATTACTTAATATGCTAGCATGGTGCTAGGATACAGAGTAGCGTTGAATGTCTCGTAGACCCACAGATTAAAGAGGTAGGCAGTAGGTGGTAACAACCCTATCTGTCCTTTGTAATCCTCCACGTTCGGCTATGCCATAGACTCTTGGTGAGAGTCGCCTATTGTCACTAGGGGTAAACCCGTGACCGATGTGTTAATCCACTCAGCATGAGAATTCATAATTAACATAATCATTAGTAACTAACTTAGGCTATGTATGTGTACATTAGAAGCATAGTAGAAGTCTCTACCTAACTCTTAGCATAGTTTCTCTATCACCTCATTTATCCCCTTAGGATAGAATGCTCTTCTGTGTGTCACACTACCTCAACTTATCATTAAATACATCCTTGATAGAATCCCTACCTAGGACAACCTAACTTTTCACTTGATGATTGTCTTATTTCCATCTAGCCTTCCTTTGGGAATACTCTTTAAAAGGGGAAATGCTACATTGATAATTTTCTTGCGCTTGCGAACATCCACTAGAATTAAAACCTACAAACAAGAATTGCTGGCACCCATGCTAGGGATGATTTGTTAGTAGTGCATAGGAAATATCAATGTTGGCGATCCTGGACCTCATAAGGTCCTTCCAGGCTCAGAGGCCCTCGCCCTCAGCACGCAGCTTCTCCCACTCTGCGGCGATGGTCCCCTGCGCCCGGCGAAGCATGGACTACACCAGGTTAATGCTGGATTGCGCCGAATCCATAATGTCAGAGAGGTGCTTGTTGACGTTTCATACATCACAGATCATCTTTCTAAAGAGATGAGGTACGCAAATGCACAGAAACTGTCGTGTAGCATTTCACTCAAGAGTATTTCCAAGGGTATCGTATTTATCCCATTTGAAGGCAATGGAGTAAAGTAGACACTATTCTTATGATAAAGTTATGGGATACTAATCAATTATCAAGATAGGGCTAAGTTAATAATATGGGTAGTGTGACACACACCTAAGCAATCTATTCTAAGGGGTAAATGGGTCCTAATGGATATTTGACTAAGAGTTGGGGAGTTGCTCCTACAATACTTGTAATATACATATACATAGCCTAGGTTAGATACTAATGAGCATGTCAATGGTGAATCCTTATGATAAGTTGTTCAACATATAGGGCACGGTTTTATCTCTAGCAATACTAGGATGACACCCGCACAGAGCCTGTGGTATAGCCGAACGTGGAGGATTAAAAAGGACAGATAGGGTTGTCACCACCTACTGCCTACCTCTTCAATCCGTGGTTCTATGAGACATCCAACGCTGCTTAACTACCCTAGCTCCATGCTAGCATATTAAGTAAATACCTTAAGAATCATGACATCTTAAGGCAATGACTAACCTAAACCACATTGAACCAATGTTGAGACATAGCATAAGTTATTCATATTAACGTGATCATATCATAACTAATTAGACTATTGTGGGGGTTTATATTGTTTATGAAGATAGTATGATGACATTAGGGAATGATCATAAAGATTATACGTACCACATACATGGAATGAACAATCAAACAAGAAACCCTTCATCCTAGTATATGAATAAGAGAAGACTAAAGATAATATCATTATTATGCATAAAGTCACAAATATAAGAAAAGAAACTTGAGCCATACCTTTCCCAATGTGGACATGGGACTAGAGGCTCTCCTCTCTATAGCCTAACTCCACTAAGGACTAAGAGAACTAGTGTCTACAATAGAATGATGCTCAAGTGGTGTGTGTTGAAGTGAGGGGTCCTATTTATAGCTTGGAGAAGGGTCGGTTCCTGCTACCAAAAGCGCGCGAATCAGTCACCACTGACTTCTTCAATCTAGAAGGATCCAACACATGTCATTTGACCGCATTTGCGCCAGGAATCGTTCAGCCGACTTTGTGGTTGGCCGACAGGGTCCTGCCTCCAAACGGCGAGTTCTTCCACCATGTGACTGACAGGTGGGTCCCATTCCATGATATGGGTGCTACACCATTCGATGGCATTGAATGCTTCTTTTTGTGGGCCATTTGATCCATGAGGTGCCACGTGTCGATGCTTGATTGGCTAGGATGATATTTTATATGATCCATCCCCTTGTTTTACTTCAATTCTGTGTAAAATACCTTCATGCACAATTTCTCCAAGTACAAGTGGAAATGGGTTAAATAGAAAGGTGACGTGTGCAAGAAATGATATTTTCTTCACATAATTGAGTTATATTGACAGGTGAACTTTGTATATAACAGTCGTCAAAAAACTCCTCCAAGCTTATCCTTTGCTCATTTCGAGCAAAGTCGAGACTTTAGGTTGATGATCAGGAGTTGCTACTATGTTCTACTTTTGAAAAGTACCATGTGCACAACAGAATACTCTACCTAGTATTGCAAAAATTGGCATGGTACTTCACCCATCTCAAGTCATTATGGGGCTTATGCCATCTCCTATTCATGGGTGGTTGAAGGACAGAACAACAAATGGAGCACACATACCCTAGAAATCAATTTCCATTCGAATCCTAGAGAGTTCAATTTAGATTATAAGTACCTCAATTTGATTCTCTCGGTCTCTCCTTTGTGTGTACTTGAAATATTTCCTCACCAAGGCATTTTGCCTACCCTCATCCTACCACTAAATAAGGCTTGTATTTGGAGCTTGGTAGGGAATATAGTAGGAATATTTGCAACACATAATATTGCTAAGTCAAAAGAGCAAGCCTTTGGATAAATCAATTCAAAACAATTTGATTCAAGACTTGTGCATGTGTGATGGAATGGAGTAGATGTGGATATTTGAGATGACTCCTTTTTGTGTGGACTCTCTTATTTTGCAGGGATGAAACATGGCTACTTTTTTTCTCATGCTTATGATGTAAGCATGCGTTTTTCATTTTTTTTCTTTTTTTTGTAGCCATGTCTTCTACTCCCTTTTTATGTAATAAATTTTGGAGCGAGTACTAAGCATGAATGATATGGAGTTTCTCTTTTTATTGTGGATTATTGGTATGATGAGATTTTGCTAACTTCTAGCGTAGAAGTATAGCATGCGCAAATGAACTCTTGAATTCAAAAAGTAATGAATAAAATCTCACATAGGTCTATACTAGTTTGACAAAGATTAATGTGAAGGCAAATAGTATATGCATAAGGTCTATCAATGTAATGTATCATATGGCTTTGGTAGCTATTTCCAATCAAATGAGAGTAACTTAAATCTTTTTAGAATTTCTCGAGAAATCTAAGTTTTACTTTCAAACTAGGAATAGCAGTCCTATCGCTATATCATATCTCACAACAACTTATAATTGGATTAATCTTTTGCTACCCACAATTTCTAAGTCAATGAAAAAGTAATTCTAGCAAATGAAAGAAGTATTTTGGAGAGTAGTAAGTTGCAAACTAGGAACTTAGGAAAATTAAAATAGAGCAACGTTTCATCATTTCATCTATCTGAATTCCAAACCATTCTTACCGCACATCTTTTATTTTATTTTGAATGTAAATCTTCTCTACTTATTTTTATGTTTTTTTATATGCAAGGTGGATGATTGGTGAATGAAAAATAAATGTGAAACGGGTGTGATACAAGTTACCTAATGTGGGGGTCCTCCCCCAAGCTTGTTCTTGTTCAAGGTCCGCGATAGGGGATGAAACCCTAATTACAGATCTAGGCCATGAGATTGGCCTAACCTTGTTGTAGCATGGCTTTGGCATTGGAGGGTTGAGTGTTGATGTTGGGTTGCCTTCCATTGGTTCCATAAGTGTGGTCGAGGAGAGTGTTGTTGATGTTGCTCATCCACATCTCAAGGTTCCCATAGGTTGGATGTACCTAGTTATTCCTTGGCTAAGGTAATGATAACCCTTGGCACAAAAGCTTGATGTGCACTAACCATACGTTGAGTTTGTTCCGTCATTCTTTGGATAAGGTGTATCATACCTTCTTGCCATGAAGGAATAACTTGTACTCTCATGGATTGGGTGTGATCTATCATTCTTTGGCTAAGGTAAGGATAACCTTCAGCCACAAAGGAGTGATATGTACCCAACATGTGTTGAGTACGATCCTGTCATTCCTTGGCCAAGGTACAACATACCTATAACCACAAAGGGATGACGTGCACTAAACATGGGTTTGAGTGTGACCCATTGTTCCTTGGCTAAGGCATAACATACCTTCTGGCCACATAGGAACAACATGCAACCAATGTGATCTTGTCATTCCTTGGTTAAGGTACATCATACCTTTTAGCCACAAAGGAATGACTTACACCCAATGATGGTGGCAATTCCCTTGAGCTTTAATGAGTGCTTAGAATAGTTGAGAGCATAATGCTCTCACATATTCGTAGCAGCCCATTGGTTGCTCATGGAGGGTTTCCATGTCAAATCTGGCTTCGTATAGTTATAGTTGACCATCAGGCTTAATTTCCAATTGGTAGCAACAATCCTCTCTTAATCCTTGGCCAGGAGATATTGGAATGGAATCTTTGAATGCATGCATAGTTATTTCACTCCTGCAAACTTCCTCTCTACGATAGAGAAGGATGGTTAGCTCCCGATACTTGTACAAATGAATTTTCAGGTTAGGTAATCGAATCTTCATTTGTATGCACGGGGAAGAACAAGACCAAAGATGCATTGTTTCCAATTTCAAGTGTATTCATGAACAATGTATGAATCATTGCTAAGAGTGTGGTTTTATGGATAAATCAATTTGCACATTTTTCTAAAGCTCCTACTCATAGCAATGCAAATGATATAAATACACTATATGAATCCCTTCATCTTGTAAATTTTCTAACCATCATAGCTTTTTACACAAGGGCAAATCTTTATCATTTATGTCATCGCAAACAAGATTCTAAATTTTATCCTCCTGAACATTCTTAATTTCTTGCCTAGGAATTTGAAATTTAGTGATCCATGCATGAATGAGTCACAAATCAAAATTATGGACATCACTTATTCCTATGTTGCTACATACCAACTCAACCATTAAGTCATTTCATAAGCATTGCCTAGGCAAAAAAGGTCTAAGTCAATTTTTAGCAATGCTTATGAAATTCTAGGTACTTGTTTAAATTTATTGCCAAGTAAGATGACATTCCATTTTGAAGAATCAAAAAGAGTAGTGCCAGCACTTACTCTCGCGAGGATGCATAAGAGTTGAATAATGAGAAGGTGTAAACCTTCCTTACCAATGTATGCAAAAATCATTCAATCCTAATGTGATTCCAACGATGGAAAATTTTAAACTTGTACCTCAATTGAAGAGCAGTCCTGGTTGAAGGATGTTGAGTGGGAAACTCACAACCATGAATTTTGGTATAGCCTTCATGTTCAATGTCTCTTGCCAAGTTTAGGTTGGAGTTGAATGAGCTTCATCTTTGTTCCTAAATTGGGCAACCATCTTGAGCATTCCTCCACCATGAACTCAAAATGAGATCGATGGAGGGATATACGCTTGATGGGGCCTTCCAACCTCTTTACAAACTTTGTCATGGCTGCACTAATAATCAAGAACAAACAAAACAACTCGAAAATGAGTTACGTTAGCTCAAAAGCATGTTTCACCCTTTGTCAAATCGTTTTTGCCTATCTTGAAACAACTTGCAAATGCAATGAATATTAAGGGAAATATTTTTCATTTGAATTAGGAAGATGAATTCAAATGGTTATGCCCAAGGTTCATATCCAATAAAATTTATTTCCTAATTCAAAATTTTAGTTTTATGATGGTTGGATTTTTTACTTTCCAACATGCAAATGTGAAAATTCAAGCATGCTAAATGCAATTCCAAAGATTGATGTGGAATGTGAGGACTCGGTCCACACATTCCAGGAATCGCAGAGGGTGGTGCCGTGCGATGCGGCACCCAACAGCACACATCAAAAGAATACAAGAAAATACAAAGTTATTTATATAAACAGCAGAAGTCTTTTACAATATTAAATGTACAACGAAAGTAATATTCGTTGCTAAACTCTCAGTCTAGCTAAGCAAAAGTGCAGCCGACTAGCCCGGGGACGCTATACGGTAGCAGCATACAACAATCACGGCGGCGTGCAGGGCTCCCACTCGGCAGTATACCCCGACAGGGGCATCGCCTGATCCTTGGGCCCTTCTTCATACGTCTCACCTGCAAAAAACTTAATATAGCAACCATGAGCATGAAGGCTTAGCGAAACTTACCCGTCTCACCTAAACATTGAACTCTACATGCAGGGATACTTAACATAGGAATAGATATAGTAGTAAATGGCTCGCCAACATGTTGATCCTTAATTCTCAAGTTATTAACAGCAGCTTACGAGTTTGATAATAGTAACTTTAGTGAGAATATTGGACAGCAATCATAGTTACAAAGCAATTATATTTCAATACATCATATTCTTCTGGCTTCTTTAGTATTTACTACGTCACAGCGCAGTGAACAAGCGGTACTCAAATAACCGCGAGGGACGGTGATTGCAATCAGTAGACACCCGAATAACACGTCACATACACCCGTTCATAAGAAACGTTACGTGCTCCTCACCACGTCATACGCAGCAACCTTTCACGAGAAACTCAAATGCCAAACCGGTCCCACCATCACGGGCACAAGGTCCCTGCACGGACTGTGTCTTTGCCCGCTAGCCGATTTACACCTTGCTGCCCTCCACCCACCCCTATTGACAATCGGCTATGCATTGACATCCAAGTTATCAAGTTACATTGGTTTCCTGGCTTCCATATGCCCAGTATGCATCCGGTACAGTTCAAACTTGTCAAGCAGGGCCGCACACGAATCGGTCCTCAATCGACACAAGCAGGGCTACGCACGGGAGACCACGTTGTAAAAGCCCACTTTTCGGGAGAACAAAAACACAAAAATGCGAACTTAAAAATTTTTGAAAGTGGACTTGGAAATCCAAACTCACATGTATCACGTGCGTTAATCCATGTTCACTACAAATATGGACTTGTTAAAACTTAAAGTCTTAATTGGAATATTCCACATAAAGGATTAACAATTCGAATGTTAATTCAAACTCAAGTTCCAACATCGACTTGAGCAACATCATGGAGTTTTCAGCTACACTGACGATGTGTAGTACCTTCAAAAAAATTCCATCCTAATCTTTTGTTGTACTAGTGAGAATCATATCAGCGTTGGGGCCCACTTATCGGGTGGCCCACTCGTCAGTTCTCATCAAGCGTCGTTTGGTTTCCTCTTCTGCTCGTGCTTATTGGGAACCATCTCGATGTCTGTGCCAAGAAGGCTTCACACACAAGCAAGTCTTTGAGGCTGTCCTTATCGTCGACCCGAGTAGTACTCACGAGCTCTCTCTCTCTACTTCGACTTGTGGCACCAATTAGAAAGTTGGGTCCGTAAAGAATAAAAATCAAACCGTGCGAAGGATAAAAATCCAAACAAATTTTGAGCTTAAAGTTTGAATTTACAAAATGTAGGGCTTAGAACCTTTAATTGATTAAGGCCAATATGTAGGATTTCTATTGATTTATAGAAAAAGAAAATAGATAAAGAATAAAAGCAAAAGCCTAGGGTGCTTTCAAATTCAAATTTGAATTTGAAATTCAATTGAATCGATTCTCAAATTTGATTCAAAATTTGGATTTTTAATATCTCAAATAATCACCCCCAGGTTACTGTGCTTTGAGATTATTTAGACATGATTTGAAAATCTGAGTGAGGAAAGGAGAAGGGAAAAATGGGGCCCACATGTCATTCTAGTCAACCAGAGAAAACGTGCCATGTTTTCCTTGTCTTCAAGTCTATCCGTCTGCTGCACCGATAGGCTTCTTCCCTCGCGCATTTCCTTCTCCCCCCCAACCCCGTCCGGCCACAGCGCTGCTCATGCGCCAGCCGCGCCGCTCGCCTTGCCGCCGGCCTGCACACCTCCCCCGCTGGGCGCCTCCTCGCCTCCGGCCGCAGTGCACCCTGGTCTGCGCCCCAGCTCCTCCCTGCCGCGCCGCGCAAGCAGCCGTGCCGCTTGCCCTACGCCGGCCCGCGCGCGTCACGCCGCTCCTCCCGTCGGCCGCCCACGGCGACTGCGCTGCCCCCCCCCCCTGGATGGCAGCCGGCTTGCCCCGCACGCCCTGGTCGCCGCCTCCTCGCCTCCCAGCTCCGGCCCCTGCGCCACGGCACCAGCACCCCACCAAACACCGACCACCAGCCGTCCGTCCACTCGCCCTGCCACCGCCTCTGTGCGCGTGCTCCTCGCCGGTCGTGCCCCTTGACGCTCTGCTGCCTTGCTGCGCCTCGCCGCGCAAGCCGCAGCGTGCGTGCTCTCCATGTCCGTGCCACCGCCTCCTCAACTCGACAGTGCTTTGTGGGTACTGCACCACCCTCGACACCATGCCTCACCACTGCTGCATCACTGGCAAGTCCATGTGGGTGCTTGTATTGCTTCGACGGCTGCTCCGGCCAACGCCGTCACCTTGATCGTGTCGTCGTGGCGTTCCGCGTTGTGGCTAGGTCCTAGAAGCAAAGCAAGTTATGAATGAGATGCACAGGATTTGGGAACACGTCGTTGACACACTAGTATCGACCACTGGTCCAAGGTTAGCTCTGATTGTGCAAGATTGATTAGATCAGTGACTGAAGCCAAGGTGTTCGACGAAATGGTTACGAGGCAAAACTAAGTGTGTTGCTGTTCAATGCTGGTCTATGGATGCAGGTTTACTGTGGGTTGGCAATCGACCAAGATATGTGCCAAGATCCCCTTTGAATGATGATGAAGCGACGGAAATCGAGTACAGACCCAAGATGTTCGGCAAAATGCCTACAAGGTGAGCCTTGCCCTGAAATACCTTGCTTGACGTCACCGACGTCCGTCCGTGGTGATCGCTAAGGTTACTCATATGTCGTCAAGTCGTACGTCCAGTTTCCGCATTAATATCATTCCAATAGAAATTCCTAAGTTGACCTCTTTTGTCGTTTGTATCACGTTGGTCTATCCGTGCGTGGTCGTGATGCTCCACCAGGAGCCGCGTCGACGTCGTTGACCACATGACATCGTCATGACGTTCCGAGCTGTCATCGTGTCCTGGCATCGAGATGAAGGATGCATGTAACGTACATGATGCTGGAACACAACCACGACACAACGGTCGACAGTCGTTTAGCCAAATTAGGGTTTAGTCGAGGCGAGACTCGTCAAGCCCTGGGTGTAACCAAGGTGCTCGATGAAATGCCTTCTAGGTCAAACCAAGTTGTTCGGTGATCACCGATGACCTGGGGTAGTGGTATGCAAGAACGTTGCGACCAACAAGGAGAACTAGACCAAGGGGAACCTTGGATAAGAGTTCCTTGGTTGTGTCGAGGATGTTCCGTAGTCGATCACAGGATTGGTTAAATAGGTGTTCCGTTTCATCGACGACAGGTTCGTCGAGTCGCTTGCCAACGATCGAGTCGACATCCCTAACCTTAAGACTCCCAAGGTGGTGTTTGAGATTCCGCTCACCCCATTGACGAGTCCGGGTTGTTATGGACGTCGCTAAGACGATCTTCTCGAGATGGCAAAGCATGCCTTCACGGCAAGGTCTCGCATCATGTTTAAGTCCCGAGAGCTTATCGAGCTCACCTGGACAGGCTTGCGGGAGACACTACATTAGTGTCGTCATGTAAGCACCTGAACGATGCTTGCGACGTTAGTTGTAGCAACTGGTTTACCTAAAAGTCATTTGAACGTTGTCTTGGTACTCATGCTAGGTTAATAGTGCTTGTAATGACTTATTAAGTCCAAGCCATGTTGACCTCAATTCAGTCCCAAGTGTCGTTAGGTTCCATCATGATTCATCCTAAGTCGGGACCCTACGACAGCACTGCTCACTTAACTAGGTTTACTCCTTTATGAGTTAAGTCAAGTTCATTGGTCGACTACTGAATCGCGACCTTCGTCTTGTACACTCCACTCATACTCAAGCTTTCGATATACCCCTTGATTCTTTAGTAATCCTTATACTACCAGTCCAACACTTCCACACCATTCAGCTTTATCATCCTTGAGTGGCATAGCATCGAGTGTTGACTGCCAAGTTGCAATGTGTGCTTACGTTGCACCTTTCAATTCACATCTCGTTACTACTATGACCACTTGACTCCATCCTTTGTTTATCCACACAACAGAGGCATATCTGTCCTTCCTAGTCAAACTCCTCGTTCTTAGAGTTTTACACAACCCCGTGGAGTCTATTATTAAATTACTTAATTACTTAATTACTTATATGCATATCATGTCGATAGGAACGCGCTGATAGGTGATCGACAAGAAACTTTGCTTGGAGGAGAAGGCCAAGGTGTTTCCACTGAAGTTCCATGGCAGGTTCTCCGGAGGAAGACAAAGCCCTAACAATTGACATTTATTCGAGTCGCAAACTAAGGCAAGCCCCGGTTTGCATTTAAGTCATTTATAAAATTTTACTTTATCATTATGATGAGTAGTATATGAATTGTGCATTATGTTTAGGATGATTGATACCCCACATGCATGACCAAAAATCCCAAGGATTGGTTGGAACGAGTTACAGTATGGCCTGTAGTAACAGCTTTGCTAATGCATAGGAAATCCGGTAGAAGTCGAGTAGTTGGAATCTACTCGCGAGAGATGTAGGAAATATCTCACAGGATTGGTTAGATAGAAAATGGCATAATATAATGAAATGGAGACCGGGCAGGGAATGGATAGGATGTGTCCTGATTGCAATCACCGTGCCTCGCGGTAATAGAGTACCACTTGTTGACTGCGCCATGACGTAGTAAATACTAAAGAAGCCAAAAAAATATATTCTATTGAATTATAATTTCTTTGCAACCTTGTATGGCTTAGAGATAGTATAATTAAAAGTTTACAGTTTCCCCATACTTTACCTGTAATAGCATTATGTGTTTTGGGCATGTCATATCATCGGCAAAGCATTTCTTGTTTGATTGTGGAGTCTATGATGTGCCGTGCCCGAAGAATGTCGTTTGCTACTTAAAACATGATTATAAGGATCCACTTGTAGGCGAGTATATTTATGATATTCCTTACCTATGTGTAGTGTCCCCTTTTGCATATGTCTAGTGAGACGGGTTAGTCTTGCTGAGCCTTATGCTCACGTTTGCGCTTTAATGATTTTTGCTGGTATTAGTTTTATTTCTGCTGTTCAGGTTGTACATGAGACTCGAGGTGTCGAGATAAATCTCATGTCAACCACGCCGCTGCTGAATGTTCATCATGTTGCTAGTGAGAAGCATCCTAGGGCATGGATTTATTCTCTCCTGCTTAGTTAGGTGAGATCATGAGTATGTATTTTCCGCTGCGTGTGTACCCCTGTGGTACACTCTTTTGTAAACTCTTCTTATTATGAAATAAAAACTTTATATGTTTTGGTATCCTTTTTGTGTGTGCTGTTAGGTGCCGCATCGCACGACACCACCCAATGAGATCCTCGGATGTGTGGACTCCGGTCCCCACAGACATGGTATCAGAGCTTCATTGGGAATAGCACGCTCGAAAAGAGCCTATTTTCGAAAACTTCGAAGTAGTCGAGTGAGGATTAGCTATATGCCCATTAAGGACTATTACTAGTATAAGTTATAAAGGTGGTGAACTAACTTGTTTTATTATTTCTATAACGACGCTCCGTCTTCAAGGTAAGAGGTAAGGTACGCTGCCGAGAGCGGATCAATCTCGCTAAGCTCTGCATACGAGATGTGGTATGTGATATTTCCGTGGCTTAGCACGGAAAGTCAATATGAGTCTCTGAAACTTTCCATGTTTCTGAGAATATATGACACGCGGTACCCCAGCATGACACAAAATTAGTGGGAGCCCCCGTCGGGTGGTGTATAACCCGATAGTGTGCATCTCTAGAACTATTCATGTTCTATGGATCATTCGAAACACGTATGCCCGAGCGTGTATAAGCCGGTTCGTGCGGGAGTCTTTGCTGTACAGACGTAGTACAACCATATACCTCGAGACATGACTTCGCTCGAGGGCGACTCACACCAGAGTCGTATGCATTTACTTTCATATATATTATTGTGACTGCCTGTCGTGTTTCCCCGTGCCGCCCATGAGGTGGGAAGGTGTGAAAGGGGATTGTTTGTCTTCTGCAGGTACACTAACTCCGGTAGCGACCCGTGTAGAATACGTTTGCGAGTGATCGATATTAGGACCACCTCTAGATGTATCCGGATATACCGGGTTAGACTTTTCTTTTAGTAAGGCACGTAGTACCGTCAGTATCCCACTTGATACTTTGACCATCCCCCACGAAAGAAATGGCTTCATATTCATATTAAGTCCAAGTACCAGTTGCTGATATCTTGTGGACAAGGTAAAATGTTTCTTTTCAAGAGTAGGTGAACCAGAGTTCTTTGTTCCTGGCGGGAGTTTAGCTCGAATTCGCTGGGTTGAGACTTTGGTTATGCATGAAGATCCATAGTGATATGCTATGGATAAGAAGGTCGTCAAGTCTCTTTTAAGACTCCATTTAGTTCCAAAGCAAATGATTAGTTGTGAATCAAGTTCTAGCCATCGGACTTGAGTTTTGAGCTAAGTTTCAAAATTTGAGTTTGTTTCCAAATTCTTGTGTTTCGAAGCCGGTGAGTTCTGTTTTTGAACAGAATTGATCTGACTTTGAAAATCCATATCTTTTCAACCTGGAGGGCTAGGGAGGCAAGTGAATACTTTTGGAAAGCCTTTGAAGTATTCTATAAGTTTTCTATTGGTCTCCCAGCCAAAAGACGCTTTTATGGTGATGAAAATGCACCGTTATCACAGCAGCTGCTGTTCTGAAACTACACGGACTAGCATCTGAATTTTTGCCATATTTCCTTGTAGGAAGCTCTTCTATTCCATTATGATACATTTATGGAAAGGGGAAGAGCTATTCTACAGCTTTGTTATTCAATGTTACCTCAAATTCAGTTTAGAACTAATTAGAAACTGGAGTTGAAAATAGTACATATATATAGGTGCTATCTGAAACAGTCAGAAAAAATTCTGAACTTTGAAAGGCCATAACTCTTAAACTAGAAATGCAACCTATGCATGTTTATACATATATGGAAATCTTAAAGAGTCCTCTATCAACTTCCTATTCAACACAAAGGCTAAAAGTCACATTAACAAGGTCTAAATTGAAGTGTCGTTTAAGAGGTTCTGACAGCCCGGAAGAGGGGACAGAATCTGAACTCTTCACCAATTGAATCATAACTTTCTGCATACTTCACTGCTGCAGGCCTACTTTATGTGATTGGGAAGTGTAGAGAGTCATGTAAAACGTTTCTATAGAACTCCAGAGCAGAATCCAGATCTAACATACTCAAAATTTCAAATTTCTAAACATGATCAAATCTGGACAGCGGAGTGGACAGTCCTGTGTACAGTTACTGTTTCTCGCATAACTCGTTGTAGAATTGTCGTATGACTTCTTGTGATGCTTTTTTGGAATCTTGAGAATGTATGAAACAAGTTTGCTATGTATTATTTTTGCAAATGTTGATGTTTGTATATCTGAAAATTATGGACAAAATCAGCCTTAAACAAAGGAGGTGCTGTCCAAATTTTCAGAAAAACTGTCAACTTGCAAAATGCCATATCTTCTCAACCAGAAGTGCTACGAGGGCAAGTAAATACTATTTAGAAAGATTTGGAAGTCCTCTGCATGTTTTCTGTTCAACACCAGAACAGAATCCTTTTCTAAAGGGGTGAAATTTGGATAATCGCAGAGACTGTCCAGGCATACCCAAACTGGACAGCAATCTGTACACCTCTGAATTTAATCCATAACCAGCAGATTTTGCATCCAATGGTGTCGCGCGAGTAACCGTTGGAAAGGTTAGTGAGTCGTATACATTTTTTGTAATTGGCTCCAGACCTGAATCTGTCGTCTACTTTTTCCAAATCGAGTTTGAATACAATGTGGTCAATCTGAACTGAATATAAAAGTCTGGATGCTGAAATTTCAGCAAACTTCAAAAATTCATATCTTTTAGACAAGGACTGATGCAGACAAGTAAGTACATTCTGGAAATATTATTACATTTACTACAACTTTGTCAATGAGAATATTTCCATATTTCCATCGGAACAGTGTGAAAACTTAAGATCAAATGTGCTACTTTTTAAGCAGGTTCTGCTGAAAGTGCAGAAAATTCTGCTGACTTTAAAATAGCATAACATGCAAACCAGAGATGATCTAGAGGCAAACGAATACTTTTTGGAAAGGTATTGAAGTGTACTTTAACTTTGTTGTTCACCTCAAGATCTGATTTTGCCACTAACTGGATAAAAATCGAGTTTGTGTCCAAGCTAGTCATTTGTCACCATAGCCTGGCTAGTTTGAACCTTTTGGTTTTTGTTAGGCATTCGATTCTCGATTTCAACTCGAGGAATGCCGTAACCAACCAAGAGTTAGGACTCAAGTATTTACCAAGTTGAATAGAGTGTTTAAGTCTTTTGAATCCCTTTTCCCTTGGATAGGCATACTAGTGTCTGATTTATGTGACTTGCCACATCACATCTTGTGATGTTGAACGCAGGTCGCAATTACTCGAGTTGCATCTCGTCTTTCCATGAGAACTGTTTGGAGTATGCTTCGACATCCTGGTTTGGAACTTTAAGGGGGAAGGCGAGCACTCAAGTAATGGTGGTATTCAACCATCAACCTTGGTTACAACGAGTCGTGTCAACAAGAAGACGATCAAATAAGATTACATCTTCAAGAGGATCCAACATCCACCACCAGATTGAGTTACTCAAAGAAGAAGTGTGACTTCAACTCCACTAAAGTGATCACTAAGGATATCAGTTCCTCTTGCCAGATCGAAGCGAAGGTTAAGTGAAGCATTACTAGAGACATATAGTGAGTTGTTTTTCTTCTGATGAAGATACAATCAAGTTGAGTAGAATATGCACAAGCTTTCGAAAGGTCGAGGTAACGTGGTATATTTCCCACATTCCTTGTCAATCGTTCCGTTATGAATTCCTTAACTGCGGTCGAGTCATGAAGGTAACACTACTCATTGAGTGTCTTCCACGACCATGATATCCAATCCTTGCAAATCATCAGACAATACTTGAGTTTTGTGGGTGTGGTTCATTTAGTCTCGCTCAAACTATAAAAACTACTGCACCATGCATGTGCACCATTTGCATCATACATCTGCATCATTTGCACCATACATATGCACCATTTGCACCATACCATGTGCATATTCATTGCACCATACAACATATGATGCATCATGAAGCATCATTACCAATGTAACACCAATGATGGAATGCATGACAATACTAAAATTTAGAGAAATATTGTGTAACCCACTCAAACTATTCTAAGGTATCTAATGACTACGGTCATTTCACCATCCTCATTTGATTTCTTACATTGTTGATGTCCTTTTCGATGAGTAATACTTGGGAAACCAATTACTCAACCTCACTTGCAACTAAACAAACACTTGGACTTTCATCCTTGACTTGTTTAGGTTCAAGTACCTTGATTG
This sequence comes from Tuctoria greenei, assembly GCA_036927565.1. Lineage (NCBI taxonomy): Eukaryota > Viridiplantae > Streptophyta > Magnoliopsida > Poales > Poaceae > Tuctoria > Tuctoria greenei. The sequence goes on from JAYESD010000006.1 coordinate 116,058,469, forward strand.
TTGCAACTATACCGTTCGTCATCGAGTGGTCATTCGTTCGATGATCAACCTTGTAAAATCCATGAAATCTCCTAACTCGCGAGGATACCGTTCGATTGTCAACCTCGTGAAACTCTTTGGGTCCATCTGAGATCTTGTGGTATTATATGGTAACCTTGCTACACTAATTACCTGGTAGTTACCATATGATTGAGTTCTTTGCTATGTTGAAACATATGAGGATGTTGAATCCTTAAATCCTCATGTGCCACCGCAAAGGGTCTTCATCTTCTATTTCTATTGTTTGAAGATGTTGATATACCCAAAAATCTTGTAGTCGTCATATCTTCAGTATTCTTGCTGTTTTGCCCACATAAGAATGTTGAGTGCTTTGCTACTCTTATGATACAGCTAAGGGATCCTACGGTTGGCTAAACATCAAACGAGGTTAATGATTGTTGTTTAACCTCGTAAATCATCTTAACTCATGTCAGGGGAAATACCACATTAAGTTATAAGGACCTATGCAAGACCAAGCAAGCAACCAAGAATCAATGCAAAGATGGTTTCAAAATATCCAGGTGACGTAGAGAAGCAAAGACCAAGTCTTGTTTCTTCAAGTCAAGACTAGGACAGGACAAGATGTCATGTCAGTGTAAGAGTACAACAATAAAGGATCAGTACCAGACGTGAGAGCTTTACGACGTGATATTGTCATGTCGAGCATCCTGTCAAGGTTATCAACCTAAAGACTGGAATCACCTAAGGCAAACTTTAGAATTTCTTCATATGTATGAAGATAATCATTATTTCGTAGAACCCATGTCTTTAAGGGCATTGCCATTTTCCTTAGTCAATGACCCTCTGTTACAAATCGTTGCCTCATCGTTTCGGTTATTCTACTTGTTAGAATCTCGGGACGAGATCCCTTTAAGGGGGAAGGATTGTAAAAACCCGCTTCTCGGGAGAACAAAAATGCAAAAATGCGAACTTAAAAATTTTTGAAAGTGGACTTGGAAATCCAAACTCACATGTATCACGTGCGTTAATCCATGTTCACTACAAATATGGACTTGTTAAAACTTAAAGTCTTAATTAGAATATTCCACATAAAGGATTAACAATTCGAATGTTAATTCAAACTCAAGTTCCAACATCGACTTGAGCAACATCATGGAGTTTTCAGCTACACTGACGATGTGTAGTACCTTCAAAAAACTTCCATCCTAATCTTTTGTTGTACTGGTGAGAATCATATCAGGGGTGGGGCCCAATTATCGGGTGGCCCACTCGTCAGTTCTCATCAAGCGTCGTTTGGTTTCCTCTTCTGCTCGTGCTTATCGGGAACCATCTCGATGTCTGTGCCAAGAAGGCTTCACACACAAGCTAGTCTTTGAGGCTATCCTTATCGTCGACCCGAGCAGTACTCACGAGCTCTCTCTCTCTTTACTTCGACTCGTGGCACCAATTAGAAAGTTGGGTCCGTAAAGAATAAAAATCAAACCGTACGAAGGATAAAAATCCAAACAAATTTTGAGCTTAAAGTTTGAATTTACAAAATGTAGGGCTTAGAACCCTTAATTGATTAAGGCCAATATTTAGGATTTCTATTGATTTTTAGAAAAGAAAATAGATAAAGAATAAAAGCAAAAGCCTAAGGTGCTTTCAAATTCAAATTTGAATTTGAAATTCAATTTAATCAATTCTCAAATTTGATTCAAAATTTGGATTTTTAATATCTCAAATAGCCACCCCTAGGTTACTGTGCTTTGAGATTATTTAGACATGATTTGAAAATCTGAGTGAGGATAAGGAGAAGGGAAAATTGGGGCCCACATGTCATTCAAGTCAACCAGAGCAAACGTGCCATGTTTTTCCTTGTCTTCAAGTCTATCCGTCTGCTGCACCGATAGGCTTCTTCCCTCGCGCCTTTCCTTCTTCCCCCCGACCCCGTCCGGCCACAGCGCCGCTCATGCGCCAGCCGCACCGCTCGCCTTGCCGCCGGCCCGCGCAACTCTCCCGCCGGGCGCCTCCTCGCCTCCGGCGGCAGCGCACCCTGGCCTGCGCCCCAGCTCCTCCCTCACGCGCCATGCAAGCAACTGCGCCGCTCGCCCTACGCTGGCCCGCGCGCGTCGCGCTGCTCCTCCCGTCGGCCGCCCACGGCGACTGCGCTGCCCCCCCCCCCCCCCCCCCCCGACGGCCGCCGACTTGGTCGCCGCCTCCTCGCCTTCCAGCTCCGGCCCCTGCGCCACGGCGCCGGCACCCTGCCCAACATCGACCACCGGCCGTCCGTCGCTCGTTTCTCGCCCGCACCACCGCACCAGCCGCCGCTCGCCCTGCCACCGCCTCTGTGCGCGCGCTCCTCGCCGACTATGCCCCTTGCCACCCTGCTGCCTTGCTACGCCTCGCCGTGCAAGCCGCAGCGTGCGTGCTCTCCATGTATGTGTCGCCGCCTCCTCAACTCGCCAGTGCCTTGTGGGTACTGCACCACCCTCGACACCATGCCTCACCACCGCTGCGTCACTGGCAAGTCCATGTGGGTGCTTGTATTGCTTCGACGGCCGCTCCGGCCAACGCCGTCACCTTGATCGTGTCATCATGGCGTTCCGCACTGTGGCTAGGTCCTGGAAGCAAAGCAAGTTATGAATGAGATGCACATGATTCGGGAACACGTCATTGACACACTAGTATCGACCGCTGGTCCAATGTTAGCTCTGATTGTGCAAGATTGATTAGATTAGTGACTGCAGCCAAGGTGTTCGATGTAATGGTTACGAGGCGAAACTAAGTGTGTTGTTGTTCAATGCTGGTCTATGGATGCAGGTTTACTTTGGGTTGGCAATCGACCAAGATATGTGCCAACATCCCCTTTGAATGATGATGAAGCAACGGAAATCAAGTACACACCCAAGATGTTCGGCAAAATGCCTACAAGGTGAGCCTTGCCCTGAAATACCTTGCTTGACGTCACCGACGTCCGTTCGTGGTGATCGCTAAGGTTACTCATATGTTGTCAAGTCGTACGTCCAGTTTCTGCATTAATATCATTCCAATAGAAATCCCTAAGTTGACCTCTTGTGTCATTTGTATCACGTTGGTCTGTCCGTGCGTGCTCGTGATGCTCCACCATGAGCCGCGTCGACGTTGTTGACCACATGATGTCGTCATGACGTTCGGAGTCGTCATCGTGTCCTGGCATCGAGATGAAGGATGCCTGTAACGTACATGATGCTGGAACACAACCACGACACAACGGTCGACAGTCGTTTAGCCAAATTAGGGTTTAGTCGAGGCCACACTCGTCGATCCCTGGGTGTAACCAAGGTGCTCGATGAAATGCCTTCTAGGTCAAACCAAGTGGTTCGGTGATCACCGATGACCTGGGGTAGTGGTATGCAAGAACATTGCGACCAACAAGGAGAACTAGACCAAGGGGAACCTTGGATAAGAGTTCCTTGGTTGTGTCGAGGATGTTCCGTAGCCGATCACAGGATTTGTTAACTAGGTGTGCCGTTTCATCGACGACAGGTTCGTCGAGTCGCTTGCCGACGATCGAGTCGACATCACTAACCTTAAGACTCCCAAGGTGGTGTTCGAGATTTCGCTCACCCCATTGACGAGTTCGGGTTGTTATGGACGTCGCTAAGACGATCTTCTTGAGATGGCAAAGCATGCCTTCACGGCAAGGCCTCGCATCATGTTTAAGTCCCGAGAGCTTACCGAGCTCACCTGGATAGGCTTGCGGGAGACACTACATTAGTGTCGTCGTGTAAGCACCTGAACGATGCTTGCGATGTTAGTCGTAGCAACTGGTTTACCTAAAAGTCATTTGAATTTTGTCTTTGTACTCATGCTAGGTTAAGAGTGCTTGTAATCACTTATTAAGTCCAAGGCATGTTGATCTCAATTCATTCCCAAGTGTCGTTAGGTTCCATCATGATTCATCCTAAGTCAGGACCCTACGACAGCACTGCTCACTTAACTAGGTTTACTCCTTTATGAGTTAGGTCAAGTGCATTGGTCGACTACTGAATCGCGACCTTCGTCTTGTACACTCCACTCATAGTCAAGCTTTCGATATACCCCTTGATTCTTTAGTAATCCTTATACTACCAGTCCAACACTTCCACACCATTCAGCTTTATCATCCTTGAGTGGCATAGCATCGAGTGTTAAGTGCCAAGTTGCAATGTGTGCTTACGTTTCACCTTTCAATTCACATCTCAATACTACTATGACCACTTGACTCCATCCTTTGTTTATCCACACAACAGAGGCATAGCTGTCCTTCCTAGTCAAACTCCTCGTTCTTAGAGTTTACACAACCCCGTGGAGTTATTATTAAATTACTTAATTACTTAATTACTTATATGCACATCATGTCGATAGGAACGCGCTGATAGGTGATCAACAAGAAACTTCGCTTGGAGGAGAAGGCCAAGGTGTTTCCACTGAAGTTCCATGGTAGGTTCTCCGGAGGAAGACAAAGCCCTAACAATTGACATTTATTCGAGTCGCAAACTAAGGCAAGCCCCAGTTTGCATTTTAGTCGTTTATAAAATTTTACTTTATCATTATGATGAGTAGTATATGAATTGTGCATTACGTTTAGGATGATTGATACCCCACATGCATGACCAAAAATCCCAAGGATTGGTTGGAACGAGTTACAGTTTGACCTGTAGTAACTGCTTTGCTAATGCATAGGAAATCCGTAGAAGTCGAGTAGTTGGAATCTACTCGCGAAAGATGTAGGACATATCTCACAGGATTGGTTAGATAGAAAATGGCATAATATAATGAAATGGAGACCGGGCAGGGAATGGATAGGAAGCGGAGAGAATTGAGTCTCGGTCGCATAGCCCTACCTGTGTCGATTAAGGCCCGTATGTATGCGGCCCCTTCGGACAAGCTTGAATTGTACCGGCAACATAATGGACATATGGAATCCAGTAAACTAATGTAACTCGATAACTGGGGTGTCGAGGCCCACTAACTCACCATGGATAGGGGTGGGCTGAGGACAGTAAGGTGTAAATCGGTCGGCAGACACATGAGGTGTTCCGTGCGGAGACCTTCTGTTTGTGGAGATGAGATGGGTTTGGCGTTCGGGTTTCTTGTGAAAGGTGGCCATATACGCATAGTACTAAAGTGTTATGTAGGTACAGGTGTGCTCGCTGACACTTCCGAACGACGTATGTGTCGTGTTGTCCGGGTGTGTCCTGATTGCAATCACCATCCCTCGAGGTAATAGAGTACCACTTGTTCACTGCGTCGTGACGTAGTAAATACTAAAGAAGCCAGAAAAATATATTGTATTGAATTATAATTGCTTTGCAACCTTGTATGGCTTAGAGATAGTATAATTAAAAGTTTACAGTTTCCCAACACTTTACCTGTAATGCTTTGGGCGTGTCATATCATCGGTAAAGCGTTTCTTGTTTGATTGTGGAGTCTATGATGTATCATGCCCGAAGAATGTCGTTTGCTACATAAAACATGATTATAAGGATCCACTTGTAGGCGAGTCTATTTATGCTATTCCTTACCTATGTGCAGTGTCCCCTTTTGCATATGTCTAGTGAGACGGGTTAGTCTTGCTGAGCCTTGTGCTCACGTTTGTGCTTTAACGATTTTTGCAGGTATTAGTTTTATTTCTGCTGCTCAGGTTGTACATGAGACTCGAGGTGTCGAGATAAATCTCATGTGAACCACGCCGCTGCTGAATGTTCTTCATGTTGCTAGTGAGAAGTGTCTTAGGGCATGGATGTATTCTCTCCTGCTTAGTTAGGTGAGATCATGAGTATGTATTTTCCGCTGCGTGTGTACCCCTGTGGTACACTCTTTTGTAAACTCTTCTTATTATGAAATGAAAACTTTATATGTTTTGGTATCCTTTTCGTGTGTGCTGTTAGGTGCCGCATCGCATGGCACCACCAAATGAGATCCTCGGATTTGTGGACTCCGGTCCCCACACACGCCTCACTGCATCCTACCCGCTGCTCGGTCTCAAATTCATATTCGTAAACCATTCTTTGATCAAATCCATCCCATGTGATAAAATCCTAACTCGCGAGTAGATTCCAACTACTCGACTCCTACCGGATTCCTGAAAACTTAAGCATGACATTTTCTACTTGCTGGACTGTAGACCTAGCCAATACTCCATGGGATTTGTAAGTCATGCAAGTTGAGTAACAAGCACCCTAGCCCTAACGCACAAAGTTCATCCTAGACATAAGTGTTACAAATATAAACCTTGAAATAGCACTTAAATGCAAACTGGGGCTTGCCTGGCTGCGAGTTAGAGGGAAAGTTAGCTTTGGGGAGTATGTTGTCCAAGGCCTCCGGCTCCTCCTCGATCTCGGTTACTATATGAGGTGCACAATATGAAAGCATATAAGTAATATAGAACCATACGAATCAAACTCCAAATACAATTTCTGTTACTAAAAGATTTTAATTCTGTTTGGTATTTTTACAGTGGGTACTAACTTCCATGAGGAAGAACTGGACTAAAATTTGGAGATGTTCAAGGAAGCTTGTTGTTTCTAAAATTCCAACAAGTAAAAGGCTCCTCTGAATTTTGGTATTAATTCTGGAGCTTTTTAATGGACAACAGCAGATGATTTTGGTAGAGGAGGTCCTTCTGGTTCTGGGAAAATTTGTTTCACATTTTCCTGAGATTTCTACAGGGAGAAATTTATTTTACAAATTTAGGAAAATGCTGAAAATGTTTAGTGCATTTTCCATTTTTCAATTGACACAGGTGATTTGAACACTGTTTGATCCAGTAAATGAAGTCCAATGAACTTGAAATTTTTAATGGATATCAAGTATATTTGTAAGATTGTTCTGACCAAAATTGGGAATTTTAAAATTAACAGGACAGGGGTAATTATTTTCCCAAGAAGTTAGCTCAAAGGAATTAATTAAGGAAATTCTGTTAGTTTCATGTCCAAAAAATTGCACCACTGCAAAGTTGAGATCAATATGAGTCTACTATAATTTATTTGGAAATTTTGGAGCAATTCTACTAGGTGCAATTGAATTTAGAATTTTTAATAAAATCTGGAATTATTTGTAAAAGGAAAATGTTTGAATTAATCCACTGGGTCCCACTGTTTGAAATGAACCAATCGCAGCTGGGCCACATATGGGCCATAGGGTTTAACCTGCGCAGCCGCAACCGATCCGGTGGCCACATCAAATCCGAAGGGGGGTGAAATAGGCGCTGACACATGGGGCCCACCAGTCGTCTTCAACCTCGCGACGAAGGCGGCGTTTCTCGCCGGAACCGCGGTGGCGCCCCGCTGGCTTGCTGCGCCGAGCTCCTCTCGCCATGGCTTTGGCCGCCTGACCCAAGAATCGGCCACGCAACACGATGGTGGGGTCCAATCGCGGCGGCGACGGCTGGAGGCGAGCACGCGATGGCGGTGGCGGCGGCTAGGGTTTCAGTCTTGTCGGGATTACTACGAAATGGCGCAAACCCATCGGGAAAATGCTTGTGAGGTTCCTGGGCGCATGAGGAAGACAATCGGGAGGTGCCAAATTGATGGAACGGCCAACAACTACGGGTTCAACAGCGCACCGACGGATTTTCATTGGCGGCTACGAAAACTCAAAATCCGACTTCGTCTCTCGATGACTTCCTTTCATTTTTGGTGAGATGATGTGCCTGGAGATCTAGAATATAATCCTTAGATTGATTGAAGAATCCTTGAACGGAATTAAACCGATGACCTAGTGACCTTGGTATGAACTAGCTTCGGTGAAACTCGAGATACGGGAGCCAGGAGGCACGATAGGGGCTGAAACTTTATCAGCAGCGTCTATGTACCATTGCGCACCTTATTGCATTGAGGAAGAAGATGAGAACATGCTTGTATTGGCTTGTCCTCCTGGAGCAGGGAGCTAACCGGCGGCTTCACCCGCAAGCTCCGGGAAACTTCAACATAACAATGCAACAAGTAAGGGAAGAAGGAACTGATTGTACCAGTAGCTAGAGGGGAGCTTGGTGCACCTTTTTTCTGTTGCAATCGAGTGCCAACTCGGCCTGGAATTGAAGCTACACGGGGAGGCAGCAAGGGCGACGGGGAGAGCTCGAGAGAGAAAACAGAGGACAAACGCTTCGGTATGTTTCCACTTCAGCCAAAGGAATGAAGATAGAGCTTGGAGAGGAGTAGAGAGCACGTTTTGATGCCACCCAGCAGGATGGCAGGCAGATCGGTGGAGCTTGCATGCCGTGCGGTGTCGCCACAGTGAACCAAAGCAGAGCACTCAACATATTAGCTTCACTGACTAGTGGGTCCCACAATTCCCTTAAACTCTATCTTCTCTCGACGCTGAAATATCCCACCAACTTGTGTCCAAAAATCATGACAATTTTCAAATAGGCTCAATTAAATATCTAGGATATGATTTTGGAATCAAAACTTTGAATTGATCAAGTTTCAATTGAAATTCAAATTTGAATTTGAAATTTGAATGTAATTCAATGGAGCCACTGAATTAAGTAGCAAAAGTGCTTCAAAAATTTTGAAACTATGCATAGAGGCTATTTAGAATATTTGGGATTTAATGGTAAACACAGAATTTAATTTTGGTAAAATTTGAACCGGAGATAATCTGAATTTTTGAATCCCTTCTATTGAAGCTTGAATTCGTTTGATATTTCAGTTTCCATTTTGTTTTCTTTTTCCTATTCAAATTTTAAATTCTCCTATCTGAACTTTGCACTTCGAATTTAGGGATTTTACATGGAATTCAAATATGCAATTGGAATATCAAATACATGATAACTACCAATTAACCTATTGGCAGAGACTCACCGAATTTTGAAGTCCGATGAGTGGGACTTACCTCCATCCTGTTTAGTGCGATGATTTGTTGTCCAATTCCGAAGTTGAAGATTTGGACAATTTCTCTTGATTGACATGCCAAGTCTGCTTTGGCATGTCAGTAGGACATGTGGACCACATGATGGCCCTAGCCTCTCTGTCATCTTGATGAAAACTTGTTGATGTAGTCACGTCCTCTCCCCCTTGAAGATATTCATTATGAGCATGGTGAGGCTTATCCTTCTTTAGGGGTATCACTTCGACCTTCTTGATATTCTTTTGAGCTAACCCATGCTTTGATCATGGATAAAAAGCTTCCTTGGGCATGGTGACATGTGGACTCCACAATCAAACAAGAAATGCTTCATCCACAATGTCACTTGCCCTAGGTTGTATGGGCTTGGTCGAAGGGTAGGTATCCTAACAAGTGATTGTGGGATATATTGGGTCTGGAAAGCTCTTTAAGTTTTTTGTCCTTGGCCAAGAGCTTCATGTAAATGTTATCTTGATTTCTTGCTGGGCCATGGACGAGATACTTTAAGGTAGGCTAGTTGAACTTAAATCCCTTGAAATCCTCATAGCCTCCTTGATTGCAAGGGTGATGTTGATTCCACCCTTGACCTCCTTGTTGGTGATAGCCATTGGAGTTGTGTTTCAAAGGAAGAATCCTTATGGGTCTTAGAGAAATGATTCCCCGAGTGGCCCATGTTGACATGGATTTTCAGAAATCATGTGAATATTCATGGCATGGATCATCAAACACTTCTCCATTGCCTCAATCTTCATGATACTTTAATGGGAGGTGTAGTTCCATAGCTACCATGTCCACCTTGTTAATTGTTGTGCATGCCAAGCTAAGGGAACTAGAGCATTCTTCAACCCACCCCTTGAGTGGAGACCATATTCTCGTCCATGATGAATGAGAATAGTACTCCTTCAGCTCCAGCACAAAGGTGGTCATGGATTAGTGAACCAACCCATGACATGAATGTTGGATGAGGAGCCAACTATCCACCCTATGGTGGAGGCAAACCAAGAGAAAATCTTGGAGCCTCCCCCAAGCTTAGGGATGGATGACTTTGGTTCCTACTGGAAGATGAAATTCTTCCGCAAAAGGCAATTGTGTTTCCTAGCAGACATTTGTTGAGGTATGCACTGAATCATCTTACAGTTAAGTAGTGGCGTCTGTATTGGCCATCCCATGAAAATGGCTTAGCCAACACTACCCTATTTTTACCACAAAAAGAGAAAACAAACAAGGGTAATCCTGTCTAAAACCTATTAGTACCTATAGCTCAATCACAAGTGATAGCTATCCTTCACTTCTTTTGCCTTCCCCGGCAATGGCGCCAGAAATGCTTTTTGACGTTTCTTACATCACAAATCATCTCCCGAAAGATATGAGGTCCGCAAGCGCACAGAAACTGTCGTGTAGCATTTCACTCAAGAGTATTCCCAACGGTATCGTATTTATCCCAAAGGAAGGCAATAGAGTAAAGTAGACACTATTCTTATGAGCAAGCTATGGGATACTAATCAATTATCAAGACAGGGGTATGTTGATAATATGGGTAGTGTGACACACACCCAGGCAATCTATTCTAAGGGGTAAATGGGTCCTAATGGAGATTAAACCAAGAGTTGGGGAGTTGCTCCTACAATGCTTCTAATATACATATACATAGCCTAGGTTAGATACTAATGAGCATGTCAATGGTGAAGCCTTATGCTAATTTGTTCAACATATCGGGCACGGGTTTACCCCAAGCAATACTAGGATGACTCCCGCCAAGAGCTTGTGACATAGCCGAATGTGGAGGATTACAAAGGACAGATAGGGCTGTCACCACCTGCTGCCTACCTCTTCAATCTATGGGTCTACAAGACATCCAACGCTACATAACCACCCAAGCACCATGCTATCTTATTAAGTAAATACCTTAAGAATCATGATATATTAAGGCAATGACTAACCTAAACATCATTGAACATTTGTTGAGACATAGCATAAGTTATTCATATTAACATGATCATATCATAACTAATTAGACTATAGTGGGGGTTTATAGTGTTTATGATTATAGTATGATGACATTAGGGCATGATCATAAAGACCATACCTACCACATACATGGAATCCACAATCAAATAGGAAACGCTTCATCCAAGTATATGAACAAGAGAAGACTAAAGACAATATCTTTATTATGCATAAAGTCACAAATATAAGAAAAGAAACATGAGTCATACCTTTCCCTATTTGCACTTGGGACTAGAGGCTCTCCTGTTTATAGCCTAACTCCATTAAGGACTAAGAGAACTAGTGTATACAGTAGAATGATGCTCAAGTGGTTTGTGTTGAAGTGAGGGGTCCTATTTATAGCTTGGAGAAGGGTCGGTTCTGGCCACCAAGAGCGCGCAAATTAGTCACTACTGACTTCTTCAAGGCAGGAGTAGCCAACACGTGTCGTTTGACCATGTTTAGCGGCAGGAAGGATTCGGCCGACCTCGTCCTGGCTCCAAACGGCCACTTCTTCCTCCACGTGACTGACAGGTGGGTCCAATTTCATGATATGGTTGCTACACCATTGGATGGCATCAGATACTTCTTTTTGTTGGCCATTTGATCCATGTTGTTCCATATGTCGACGCTTGAATGGTTGCTATGATATTTTATAGGATCCATCCCCTTGTTTCACTTCGATTCCGTGTAAAATACCTATATGCACCAATTTCTCCAAGTACAAGTGGAAATAGGCTAAATAGAAAGGTGATCTGTGCAAGAAATGATATTTCCTTCACATAGTTGAGTTATATTGATGGGTGAAATTGGTGTGTAACGTCGAAGTTAGGGAAGGCCGCCCGGTGATGATCTCGGCAACGTCCTCCTCCCAAGGCGATGAAGGCAAGACCACCAGTACTGGGTGCCTCACCCCCAGGGACTAAGCAGAAGTTGCAGCACTACCCGAAGCGGCAGCACCAACGTCGCCCAAAGTGCCACCTGCCAGATCAACAGCCTTGGAGGTTGGGCCCTCAACTCGCTGAGCCGACTCCGACATTGCCTCCAATACGGCGGTCGGGGGTGCCTCGGGTACGGCGACCGATGATGCTTCACTACCCGCGTGAGGCGCGGATGTTGGAGCAACGCTCCCCTGTACCGGCTTGTCGGTCTGCTCCGTTGGTGCAGCTGTAGCCTCTTGGGCCAACTTTGCAGCGCTCTGGGATACTACTCCCGACAGTAAAGGCATCACAACAACTGACGTAGACCTGCTGATCAAAATCAAAATCTGCCCAAACAATAAAACAGAGGAGATAACAAAGCAAGCATTGGCAAGAATGCCTTACCGATGTCCCCTGAAGCTCCAGCAGTTCACGACCTATGGAGACTCTTAGGTTGCGGGCCCTATCAACGGCATGGCAGGCGTGGTCGCTCCGATCGGGCCTCCACCAGAACCATTGACAATGCTACCACCCTTCATCAGTGTATCCCCACCGAATCCAATGGTGCCACTTGGATCCTCCTCCCAAGCCTCCACCGACGTCGGCACGAGACCTCTTGGCCTGGGGCTTCGTAGGTGCAGCGCTCCCAGAGCCCTCTTTGGTGCCTTGGAATGCACTGGTGGCGGAGATGTTAGACGGTGTGCCGACCGCGGACGATTGTGGAACCACCACTTGACGGGCTGGGCCTCCACCCGAAGAATCTCCAACACCTGAAGCTGAGGAAGGGCGCTCCGGTGGATGTTGACTTTGAGCAAGGACCACCCAAGGCGGCGCCCTTGGCAGGCAACTGAGGGCATTTCTCCTTCGCAACCTCGATCACTGGTGACTTCTGCTTCCCTAAGTCGAGGACCAGCACTTTCCCCTTCCCTGTGTCGAGGACCGGCTCCCTGCCTTTCCCTCCGCCTGGGATCGCGTCTTCCACCCCTAACGCTTGGGAGCCCGGATCGGGTGTAGACTCCTATGGAGGGTCGATGATGGCAAGTCCATGGTCTGCATTGCTAAACTGCCGTGGCGTGAGACCAAGTGTGTCTAGGTTCGGCATCTCCTTCAAGATCTTCACCCAAAAGTTCCGATCCGAGCAAAGTGGCGGACAGGACCGCAAAAGGTTGAAGATGTTAGAAGACAACTAGTCGTTACACGCCTTGGACATTACATCTAACACCTCTTGCGGGGTCGTCTCCGTGTCGTGACCCTGCACCAGCCTGGTGCCATCCTGTGACCTAAGTTATAGCCATGCGGGGCGGCTACGATGTTGGAGGGGGGCCAGGCATCGATGCACGAAGTCCGCCATCACCATCATCTCCAACAAACCCTGGTCTGCCAAGATCCAGATCCTCTGCATCACTGGCGTATACGCCTGCTCCAACTCTGGGCGCTCCCCCCATGTCTTCTTCCTGAGTACTGGCCAGTTGGTGGGCAGGACCATGCGATCGTGGGGATCGGCGTGTACGATCAACCAGTCGCTCCTCCAGTTGGTCCACTTTGCTGTGGAGAGCCAGGTGATGTACTTGAAGGGGTTGTTGGCCTGATGCTAGTTGTAGTAGGCACCGAGGAAGCTCGTCGTGCTCTTTTTCCCGATCCGCCTCAGCACGAAGAACTACCGGAACATCATCATGGACGGGTACACCTCGACAAACCTCTCGTAGAAGTGCAAGAACACCGCCGCTACCACCAAAGAGTTCGGCGACAAGTGGTGAAGCTGGAGCCTGAGGACCTCCAGAAGCATTACCAGGAAGGAGGAAATAGGAGGAATGAACCCTGGAGTACGCATACGACCTAAATAAGGCGATCTATTTGTCCCCAACCTCTAGAGGCAGGGAGCCGGGACGAATCAGATCCCGCCGATCCTCGTCCTCCCAGCCAAATAGCTGCCTCACATACGATAAGTCCTCTACGCGGGAAGAAGGCAAGGATGAGTCCATTGGAGCAGGAGTCAAGAACCTCAAAGGTGGTGAAAGAGTGGGTGCTCAAGGAGGAAGACGAAGGCTCGAACATTGGGGGTGTGTAAGGGAGGAATCATCTTTGCCCACAAAGGTTTCCTTTTTAACACCTTGTTGATGTTTGAGCGCACCGTGCAAATCGCATGGGGCCGAAACCCGCTGCTCGACCTGCAGCGTCCCTTACGACGGTGTCCAGGTCCCTTGTGAGAGAGATTGGCCCGAGCAGACCCCCATCTCAGAAGGCAACCCGGTGGTTCCCATAAACGCGGAAGTGAAAGTAGCAGAAGCGTAGCAGCCGCATTGGGAACTGTCACGATAAAGAAGCTACAACAAGCAAAGACCCCATCACCGCGAAACCTCAACCAGAGGGGGACGTTTGGCCATGATAACAGAGGCGTGCACCGCTTCAACTAATCAAGACAAAATCAAAAGGCAGTGTGGGAAAGCAGGGATAGGGCTCCACCCTCGGGCTCATCACCTCCCCCTAGGGTGGACCCAGGGGCCACTATCGGTACCCGGCATACCAAGTACCCTCAACCAAAAGCTAAAGCTCCCAAGGAGCCCTGCATTCCTGCCAAGGTAGGGCCCGAGGGCGCCACGTGTCCAGAAGGCTCGAACCCCTCTACCTCAGATATGGTGTCCAGAGTATCAACGTGGACCCCAAGGGAGAATCCAGCACCCCCTTGGAGACAAGCTCCCGAGCAGCCACGTGTCCACCAGGGTGGGATCCCGCTCACCCATGGGAGTGGCTCTGGTGCTGCCACATGGTTCGAGACACCAGACAGGCCACCTCCTATAGAGGCGGGCTCCGGCTCCACCACGTGTCCCGCGGCCCTGACTCCCCCACTCTACTCAGGCATGGGCTTCAGGGCTTCCACGTGGTCCGCGGATTGGGACCCGGCCTCCCACACATAGGCTAGTTCCCGAGCTGCCACGTACCCTGCAACTTGCCTCAAATGGTGGGTTGCAGGAGTTAAGAGGGCGATGCGCCTTGCCTAAATAAAGCATTGAAGACTTGCGTGTTCCCCATGCACGACACAACGCATGCCTACTATCAGGTACCGCTGTGCCCAATCGCATCACAATGAAGACGCCGCAGGCCTACCCCGCTCTGCCAAGTGTGTAGCTTATAGCGACAAGACAGTTGGACGGGACATTCTCTGCCATCATCAGCGACTACGCATGGGCCACTGGCGACTGAGGCGGCAAGACAGCGAGTCTTCAAGCCACGGTTAGATGGAGCTTATGCGAGAAGCCATAGATCTTTAGGATAAGATTTCCCCGAGGCCACCTGTCGGGCCCCAGACCCCACTTGTAAGGCGTCTGACCTTGTCTATAAATGGACCAGACCGCCATCGTTATAAAGGATCTCCAATCTACACATTCACACACTACACACCAGCAATACAACCTCACGTGGGGTAGGGTGTTACGCTCTTGCGGCCCGGACCACATAAAAAACACAGTCTCACACTCTCATACGTGCGATCACTTGGTAGAGGACTAAGCTCTATCGATCAAAGAACCTCCGCGGGCTGCTCCATAGCAGATCTGGGGAAGTGTCACATTAACAGTTCGACAGTAACCTTGGCATGTATATACATTTTTGGAGATCTTAGAGAGTCCTCTACCAAATTTCTATTCAACCCAAAACCTAAAACGCAACAGAACTGTGTGAAATTCAAACTATCGTCCAAACTGTCAGGACATTCCTAAATACTGACCCCGTTGTGCACATTAAGGATTTTGCAAGCAACCAACTGTATGAAAGATTTTAAGTGCTTAATGTATGCATCTATGGAAGCTAATGTTAAGTACTACATTTTTGTAATTGAATGTTTGTATAAATTTTGAATATATTATCTTTTTAAACTGTGACCAAACCAACCACTTTTAGGGGAGGTTCTGCGAAAATTCAACCAGAAAACCTGTTAACTTAACACATCATAACTCTAAAAATAAAAATGCAATGGGGTCATCTGGGTAGCTGTTGGAAAGATATCGAAGTTATCTACAACTTTCATATTCATCTCAGATCAAGAATCTGCCTTTAACTGGAGCAAAATCGGGGAGTTGTACAGACTGGTAAGTTTACACAGCACTGGTTAGGATTAAGCATACATGATATGTCGGGTTGAACGTGGATATTGTTATACATCCCTAAAGTTTTTAACATATTCATGTTCCACTTATCATCACATTTCTATCGGATTTGAGTCTATCTGAATGGATTAGTGGAAAAGCTGTGCATGGCGTGGAGCATTACCATTCGTTGGAGCAAGCTCAAATCATTTTATCACCACCGACAAGTAAGAGAATTAAACTACTACAATGGTACCGTCGATTATGCGAAGCTATTTGTGCATAACACCTTCCTAGGAGTATGTTTGGAGTGAGTTCTCAAGATACTAAAATGAAACTTAAGGGGGGAAAGAGTGCACAAAGAATCAATCAAGGTGTTGATCAACGATTCAGTCAACACCGAAACGCATGAACACCGAAGCAATGAAATAGAATTTGATCTTCAAGTGATAAAGTTCAAGCAAGAGACCAATTTACCGGACCAAGGAGAAGAATAAAGAAAGAACCATTACTACGGATACCTCTAGTGACCATGACCCTTTACTTGGTGATGATCTATCATCAAGCTAAGCTTGTTAGTTGATTTCTCACGCTGCAATGTGGATGTTGGTTTTTCGTTCTTCAAAGTTTACCCTCTTGCTACTTTTGAAGACAATCCAACCACCTCCAATGAAGGATAGAGATCGTTAATAGGAACACTACGAGACGAGAAACCCGATCCTTTGCTAATAAACCGCAGTATTGCTTCTAAGTTGTGTTTTGAAGGTTTCATGGAGTACTACATCATCGACAAGTTTAATAATTCAGCTCAGCCGTATTCGCTATGTTGAATTGAGTTGAGTTGAGTTCCCCTTGTCCTTGTTATATTGTTAAATTATATTCCATGACCTTGGTCTGGATATGCAAAGTGCAATCCATGTTTAGCTCTTTCCATGACCAAGTTTGTCAAGCCTTTTTGAATCATGAGATACGTCTTATCATGTTTAAATTGTCTTACATACTCTTGCTCAAACTATAAAAGTGAATGAACCATACCTTATGCATTTCCACTTAAATGTCGGCTTGCATATACATTACAGATTTCCACTTCCGATACATCATGACTCACTGATCACTAAGGACATTGAAACACCTGAAAAATGATTAATAATGAACTTTGATCAAGAATATGTATCTCCATTCAAATACCTAAGTAGTGTCTAAATATTCTTGAGTTATGAACAACTCTATCGTTCATAGCGCTAGTTGCTCAATTCATCATTTTTGAGTAATCTATGGAGCGCCAATTACTTGAACTCCTTGTGACTAATGCCAGAGTTAAGTGGTAAACCACAATTCCAGAACATTAAACAACATGAAACCAAAAGATTATCTCAATCCAAGTACTCCAAAGTTGTTAATCTCTTGTGTGTTAATGACTCTCTTTATCAATTGTTTTCTATCAACTCCTGTTCATTCACTTGATTCTCGAGACGAGATTTCTTTAAGGGGGGGGGGGGGATTGTAAAAGCCCATTTTTGAAACAAACAATAATGTAAAATACGAACTTAAAATTTTTTTAAGTTAAATGAGAAATTGAAACTCATGGGGAGTATATTAGTGAATAAATGAAGTCTAAAAATAATACTTTTAAATCAAAGTCAAAATTATAGTTAAAACTTTATTCAGAAGCCAATACAATTCTTAGGCATAAATCCTAAGCATAAATATCAAATCAAATACATGTGTGGCCTTATTTAAAAGGATTCAATAAAAAGTATTTCAAATTATTACAAGAACAAGTAAGGACTAAATTTATAGAACTAGAATTTCAAGAAAATCCAAGATGTAAACTCGAACAAGGAAGAAATCAAGTTTTAAACTTACTAAATTATTTCACATTATTAATTATGTGGTTTTGCAAACTGTGGCAATTAAAAGTTGAAATATAAAACAAATCTTAATGGGGAATGTCAAATTCAAATCTAAAATTTAATTTAACAATTCAAATTTAAAGATCAGTTTTGAATACATTCATGAGCTCCTTGTTTTTCCAATTTTTTTTTCCAATTTAAACATCAGTAATTGTTTTGACACAAGTACTAATTTTTTTTCCAATTTTTAGAGCTTTTCTGCTATTTTAGTTGCAAGCAAAGGGGGTAAATCTTTGAGTAGGACCTACCTGTCAGAGTCCGAAAGCAGAGTTCCCGACTCTGTTTCGACGCACCAGCACACGCGCGCCATGCACCAACTCGACCGCTCCACGCAGCTGCTCTCAGCCAGGCTGTTGCCTTGTCCTTCCCTGATTTTTCTGCTCACGAAGGGAAAAACACAGTTCCACGTTTCATTGTTTGGTCTTCCTCTGCTCAGCATGCCCAGCTCGTCGTCCTGCTGCTGCTGTGCCGTAAGTGCTCCCCGTCGCTTCTCTGTCCAATTGAGCGAGGCACAAGTTTCGCCGATGCTTCCTCGATGTCCCCGACTCCTCTCTGGCTCGTCAATGGCCTTCCTCGAGCTGCCCCGACGCTGTTACCTTCTTCCGGTTTAGAGCAACCGTGCCATAGTGCTTCACCGTCAACCAACCACCTTGAGTTTTCCTCAGCTCAGCAAACACCACCCTAAGGTTGGCAACACCTTCTTTTTGCCCGAGTATCTCGTCCTCTAGTGACGCCGGTTAGCCGGAGTTTGATGTTCTTCGCCGGCACACACCATAACTTCCCCATCTTCGCAAACAAAGTACGTCATCCACGTAGCATTTCTCTCCATTCAGATTAAGCCATGGATTATGGGCCCTCTATTGATCATTATAGAACAAACCGTTAGGAAAATGATTGAGAAAAGCCAGCGAAAAATCAAATCTCGTCGCCGCGACTATTCTGCTCACGAGAGCTTGGGGCATCCACGCCGCCCAGCCGTCTCCAACTCTTTTCCGCTAAACCAAGACAACCAGGGGGTTCATGGTTGTCTCTTCCTGATTTCCCGTAATTGTTTTCCTCATCTCTAGCTTGAGCTCACCAAATTACATGTTTTCCCCACCGGCGTCCACATACAGCCATCCACTTTAATCGGTGAAATTCATCCCCATCCATACATCCCATCCCGTTCGGTTTCAACCATAGCTTCTAAGTGTTCCTGAGATCCTTCTGAGAAAAGCCTCTTGAATGTTGAGCCAGACTTTGCCCCGGGAAAGCAAATCTTGTAGCCGCCGTTCTTGATATAAGATCCACTGCACCGTTGGTTCCCCGTTCCACACCATTTCCATTGGTGATATGTCTAAGAGGCAATTATAACAATTCGGATTAACGTATGTTGGATATTTTATCCATAAGCAATTAAGATACTAATGGGTCTGCGACTTAAAAACCTATTAGTACACCTATAATTACGAGAGGTAGGGTTAGCGCTAATTACTCCACCAATTGATAGCCTTAGCCGCCACTTCTTGCAGGCCTCACGGCGAGACCCTTGCCGTGCACATTGTGCTAGCACACCGGCACACGGCATTCCTCCCCGTACGTGTGGACTCCATGGAGGCGCTGCTGCTACTGCTGCGCTGATCGGCTACGACGATCGTAATCGTCTACTTGCTGTCGTGACGAGGATGAGGAGGAGACGAACGAGATCGTCTTCTTCCACTACACTGACGTGCGTCTACGTTCTGCTGCGCTACGAGTCTAGTAGGAATGATCTATGACCTCTGTACTCGCATGTTTCCTGGATGATGCGGTAGAATTGCTAGAGTAGCGTACCGTCGATTTCCCAACAACAGTATCAGAGTCTACTTGCGTAGTTTTTAGTCTGAATCTTGTTAGTAGGTGAAATCTACTGCAGACATGTTCATACAATGAATCTTATCGTACGGTTTTTTTATTTTGGAATTGGTTAGAGTAGATTGTGATCATATATGACTAAAAGGTCAGCTCCCACTCCTTCTCTGCTGTGTGCGCAATCTGTTCCTACTGGCTGGAATCACCATCGGGACTAATTGCGTACACAGCTAACAGATTAAGCCAACAGACCACGGTCATGAGTCGCGATGTACTCATGAATAACCGGTCACATTGAAAATTGAGGCATTCTGAATGGCTCGGATTCGGGTTGATTTGATCAATACGATGAGATTTTCATAGTGATTTCATAGATGTGATCTATGTAATTCCGTTTCATAGATGCGATTGCCCAATCGACCCCCCCGCCTGCTAACCGGCTAGCGGGCCTGCCGTTTTGCTGTCTGCTATAGCGATTACATAATATAGTTTCGCGCTAGAAATCATTCTACGCTTAACTCATTTTTTCAGAGAATGATGTGAATGGTATGGCTTTAATGTGATGTGATGATCTGTGTGTAAATTTGTGAAGCCTGCGTATTGCAAATTTAAACACAACCGAGTTGAGGTTGTCACATAATTGTATAACGACCTGCGTGTCGACCTCTGATGCTTGATTTATAATGTAATTTATTTGGTAGATATTAGTTGTATTAGCTTCTTTTATTATTATGGAGATGTCTTCAAGTATGGTGGAGATGGAGATCACCACATGAAGGGAGGCATGATAGCTCAGATCTTGATGGAACCATGGCGATGGAGACCATTATGATTCTAAAGTCCATACTATTCACAATGTGGTATGATCATATGTCTGTGATGCTTATTATTATTCTTTTCATGCTTTTCATATGGTAGATGTTTTGTCATGATATAATAGCTTCTCTCACAAAAGATGAGCATTTGATGCCATTTACCAATAGCTGCTTTTGATTGTTGTGTGGTAAGTTTGCCAAAGCAAAATACAATCATCTATCATAATTCATAGGATGAATGTTGGACATATACATGCACAGTGTTGGTTCACTCAACAAAGCTATCAAAACGGTTTTGGGCTTTATGGCATAGAGTTGAGAGCCGGGGCATTAGATGTCACCCAATAAACAAGAGTCATATAGAGATATGATTAACAAAGGTTGATTACCTTTGTCACTAATTTCCTAGTAGTGAAGACAAATCACACTAGTAATTAGTGAATATTGATCTTGAACCACTATATGTCGTTGGAGGGAAGACGATGATCATATAGTGGAGATATCTTTTATTAAACTATTAATAGAAGATTGGTACATAACATAGTGGTAAACCTTGCATATTTATTTTCTATTATCGATAATGTCTACTAGTAACAATTCCAGTTCCAATTTGCGATTTGTGCTTAAAAAGGAAAAGCTCAATGAAGCTAACTTTATCGATTGATACTGCAACCTGAGAATTGTTCTTAGGCAAGAGAAAACCGAGTACGTTTTTCTGCAGCCTTACCCTGATGACCTCCCAGCTGATGCAACTAATGCAGCACGTAGAGCTTATACGAAGCACTGCAATGATGCGCTTAATGTAAGTTGTCTTATGCTCGTCACTATGTCCCCTGATCTGCAAAAATAGTATGAGCATACATATGCTTATTCTATGATTGAGGGACTGCATGAAATGTTTGAGAATCAAGCAAGTGATGGGAGATACAACACCTCAAAGTCCTTGTTCTCATGCAAGATGGCGGAGGGTAGCCCGGTCAGCCCTCATGTAATCAAGATGATTGGTTACATTGAAACTTTGGGCAAACTTCGTTCTGAACTCAAGGATGATTTGGCTATTGACATTGTTCTCGAGTCGTTCCCACCGAGCTACAAGCCATTCATATTGAATTTTCAAATGAATGGCATGGAGAAAACTTTGGCTGAATTGCATCGGATGCTTAAAACAGCCAAAGAAAGCATTAAGAAAAACATCACTCATTCGATGATGGTGCAAAAGGAAAATAAAAAGAGGAAGTGTGTGATGTATCCTAAAAGTAAAGGCAAGGGAAAGGTTCCCGATGAGCCTTCAAGCTCAAAGTCTAAGCCAAAGGGAAAATCTGGCTCATCTCCTGATGACGAATGCTTTCACTGTCATGGTAAGGGACACTCATCTAGGAACTGCAAAAAGTACTTGGAGGATATAAAAAAGAAGAAGGGAAGTGAGACTTCCACTTCAGATATAAATGTTATAGAAAGTAACACTGCATTATCTTCTAGTGAATCATGGGTATTTGATACTGGATCGATGATTCACACTTGCAAATCGTTGCAGGGTCTAAGTGAGAATAGAAGATTTGCAAAAGGCGAGTTGGATGTTCGTGTCGGCAATGGAGCAAAGGTTGCGGTCATAGCTGTCGGAACCTACCACTTGTCATTACCCTAAGTATTAGTTTTGTAATTGAATAATTGTTATTGCATTCCTACTTTGAGCAAGAAAATTATCTCTTCTTCGTGTTTAGAAGAAGTTGATGGTTATGAGATTGTAATAAAGAACAAATGTTGTTCTATTATTACAATAATATTTTATAGGCTCAATGTCTATTGGTGAATGGATTATATGTTCTTGATCTTGAGGATAAAACTGTCTGTAACATTAATACCGAAAAGGCTCGATGAAATGATCTAAATCCAACATTTATTTGGCATTGTCGCTTAGGTCATATAAATGAGAAATGCATTGAAAAACTCCATAAAGATGGATTACTAGGCTCATTTGATTTTGAATCATTTGACACATGCGAATCTTGTTTGCCTGGGGAGATGAACAAAGCACCCTTCACTAGTCAAAGTGAGAGGGCGACTGACTTGTTGGGACTTATACATACAGATGTATGTGGACCAATGAGTTCAATTGCCAGAGGTGGTTTTCAGTACTTCATCACATTTACCAATGATTTTAGTAGATATGGTTATATCTACCTAATGAGGCACAAGTCTGAATCCTTTGAAAAGTTCAAAGAATTTCATAATGAAGTACAAAATAAATTTGGCAAGACAATTAAACTTCTACGATCTGATCGTGGGGGTGAGTATTTGAGCTATGAATTTTATGATCATTTGAAACAATGTTGAATTATTCCACAGTTGACTCCACCTGGAAGGCCTCAATGGAATGTGGTGTCTGAACGGAGGAATCGAACCTTGTTAGACATGGTTAGGTCGATGATGAGCCAAACAGATCTTCCACTATCCTTTTGGGGTTATGCTCTTGAAACTGTTGTGTTTACACTAAACAGGGTCCCAACAAAGTCTATTGAGAAGACACCATATGAGATGTGGACCGGGAAACATCTCAGATTGTCTTTCCTTGAAGTTTGGGGGTGTGATGCTTATGTCAAACGTTTGACGTCAGACAAACTCACTCCCTAATCAGACAAATGCTTCTTTGTGGGGTATCCTAGGGAAACCAAATGATATTATTTTTGTAATAAAATAAAAGGTAAAGTGTTTATCGCTCGCAATAGTGTCTTCTCGGAGAAAGAGTTTCTCTCAAAAGGAGTTAGTGGGAGCAAGGTGCATCTTGAAGAAATTCAAGAAACACCTGAAAATGTTTCGACATCTACTGATCCTATACAGGATGTACAAGATGTTGTACAACCAGTTGATGATACACCAGCCCTACGAAGGTCTACGAGGGTATGTCGTGCAACTGAAAAGTTAACGCTTCTAACCACGGAGCAGCATGACATGGTATTATTTGACAATAATGAGCCCACGACCTATACCGAAGCAATGATGGGACCCGACTCTGAGAAGTGGCTTGGAGCAATGGAATCCGAAATTGAATCCATGCATGAAAATCAAGTTTGGAACTTGGTTGATCCAATCGAAGGTGTGACACCTATTGATTGTAAATGGATTTTCAAGAAAAAAGACCAATATGGATGGAAATGTTCACATATATAAAGCGCGATTGGTGGCAAAAGGTTTCAAACGAATTCAAGGTGTTGATTATGATGAAACTTTCTCACCCGTTGCAATGCTTAAGTCTGTTTGGATTCTTCTATCAATTGGTGCATATTTTGATTATGAAATATGGCAGATGGATGTCAAAACAGCCTTTCTTAATGGAAGTCTGACTGAGGTTGTGTACATGACACAACCTGAGGGTTTTCTCGATCCTAAAAATGCTAGTAAAATATGCAAGCTTCAAAAGTCCATCTATGGGTTGAAGCAAGCATCGTGGAGTTGGAATCTACGTTTTGATGAAGTGATCAAAGGGTTTGGTTTCGTCAAGAATGTAGAAGAACCTTGTATTTACAAGAAGTTTAGTGGGAGCGCGCATGTATTTCTGGTCCTATATGTAGATGACATATTATTGATTGGAAATGACATTTCAATGCTTGATGCTATTAAATCCTCATTAACAAAAAGTTTCTCAATGAAGGATCTAGGAGAGGCAGCATACATTTTGGGCATAAAGATCTATAGGGATAGATCTAAAAGCCTAATTGGATTAAGCCATGATACATATATTGGCAAGATATTGAATGGGTTCAATATGCAAGATTCCAAGAAAGGTTTGTTGCCAATGTCACATGGCATTACTCTAAGCAAAAATTAGTGTCCTTCGACACCTGATGAGAAAAAGAGGATGAGAGTGATTCCTTATGCTTCAGCTATTGGATCCATCATGTATGTCATGCTATGTACACACCCAGATGTATCTTATGCTCTAAGAATCACGAGCAGGAATCAATCAGATTATGGTGATGCTAATTGGACCGTTGTCAAAAAACATCCTTAAGTACTTGAGAAGAACTAAGGATGCATTCTTAGTGTTTGGAGGTGAAGAAGAGCTCGTTGTAAAAGTTACACCGATGCCAGCTTCCAAACTGATAAGGATGATTCTAGATCGCAATCCGGTTTTGTATTCTGCCTCAATGGAGGGGTAGTGAGCTGGAAAAGTTCCAAGCAAGATACAGTAGCATATTCAACCACAGAGACGGAGTATATTGCAACTTCTAAAGCTGCAAAGGAAGCTGTTTGGATCATAAAATTTGTTTCTGAGTTGGGTGTTGTCCCTAGCGCATCCAGTTATGTGGATCTCTATTGTGACAATAGTGGATCCATCGCACAGGCAAAGGAGCCTAGATCACACAAAAGATCCAAACACATACTACGACGCTATCACCTCATTTGAGAGATCATCGACCGAGGTGATGTGAAGATATGCAAGGTGCACACGGATTCGAATGTTGCAGATCCATTGAGAAAGCCACTTCCACAATCAAAGCATGTGGCGCACACGAGATCTATGGGTATTAGATACTTACATCAGTGATCATAGTGTGTAGTGGGAGACTTGTGTCACAACTATGTTTATGTACTATTAAATAAATTGTTATATGAGTAATCATTATTTACATTGGTCATCAAGTATGTGACTTGTTTGTGGAACTCTTTGTTAACATTAATGTTACACTAAATGATCCCTGGTCTATATCATTATATGAGATAATGATGTCACACAGACTACCACATGTATTAATTGATGGTCACGTTTCACGGGTCATAGATATAGAGATATAAAATTAATAATGCGAACACATGTTAGTGAACATGGTGTTGGATTGACCCACTCCAAGACACTGCAGGGGTTGTTATTTCCATATGTGCCATCAGTTGGTCTTGAGTGATACACCTACTATATTCTTAGACCTAAGATCGCCATTGTTTCTCACTATGTGTAGATGTGTACTTTGAGACTACCAAACGCTACTCTGTAACTTGGTATTCATAAAAGTAGTCTTCGGGAACATAACGAAACATAGAATGGGATGTGAGCGGATCAAGATGAGATTTGCCCCTCCTTAATAACAGGAGAGATATCTCTGGGCCCCTCGAGATAGTTGGATTTGAAAGTGCATGGCAATGCCAGAGTGATTAAAGGTTAATCACAATGACTAAAAGTTAGTTAAGGAATGAATCCACTATTTGATAGAGTGAACGGTCAAGCTATCACAAGGATGGCACGCATCTCGCCTTGAGCTTGATTGGTATTGTGAGGCAAAGGGATTAGCATGTTGAATTTATCTAGGTTTGGTCGATACAATCTTTGTGTACATTCGGAAGTCAGTATGTCCTGCTAGGTACCTCTACTAACTTGTGGTTGGAAACAATTTCCATTCACAACCGCCTGCACATGAACCTAACGGGACACACAATTAAGGTGTTGGAATATTGAAAAGCTTGGCTAGATGATTGTCTCTAGTGCAAGTGGGAGATTGTTGGTGATATGCCCAAGAGGCAATCATAACAATTTGGGTTAAGGCCCGTTAGATATTTGACCCATAAGCAATTAGGATACTAATGAGCCTACAACCTAAAAGCCATTAGTATGCCTATAAATACGAGGGATAGGGTTAGTGGATAATTACTCCACCATGTGACATCCCTAGCCGCCACCCCTTGCAGGCCTCACGCCGAGACCCTTGCCGCGTACGAGGTGCTAGCACACCGGCGCACGGCATTCTTCCTCGTACACGTGGACTCTGTGGAGGCGCTGCTGCTACTGATGCGATGATTGGCCACGACGATCGTGATCGTCTACCTACTGCCATGATGAGGACGAGGAGGAGACGAACGAGATCGTCTGCTTCCCATACACCGATGCGCGTCTACATTCCGCTGCCCTGCGCGTCTAGTGGTAACAATCTATAACCTCTGTACTCGCATGTTTCCTGGGTGATGCGGTTGAGTTGCTAGAGTAGCGTACCGCCGATTTTCCAACAATTTCAACCACAGCTTGAATGATGACGTTGTTCTCCACAAAAACATGAATCTCCTCGAAGAAATCCCGTTCATTTTCACGGCCATGGCGATGAGAATGGCCTCGCCGGAGTTTGCTTTCGGCCGCCGCCCGCTGGTCGCACATTCCGGTGAGAAACACACCACGCCTTCCATCCCTTCACGCTTCCCATGTTGAGGTGGTTAAATTGAACCTATCCTGCTGTCGCCTCCCCAATTCGGCTGCCATCAGCGCCATCGGCCGCCGTCGTGCTGAGCTGCGGGCTGTCTGAGCTTAAAGAAGATCGAGCGTGGGCTGCACCTGTCAGTCTGAGAGGTGGCCCGTGATCCTCTGCAGTGCTCGGATCCGATGTGTCCATGTGAAATAAATTATGTGACCTGTCATGTTGCCGCTGTCCTATATGCTGGATCCAAACCCGTGGCCCACCTGTCAACCTTAAATGATTTCCTTTAGAAAAGAAAAAAACAGATATTAGTTCAAACTTTGAAAATATATATCTCCCTGTAGAATTCATCGAAAATTCTCAAAAAAAGATTTGTTAGAACCACCTTGACCTGTAGCATCTATCTGTAAATTAATTTGCATGAAAACCTCTGTAAATTTCATAATAATTCTTTGAAGCAAAAGCTTTGGGATTTTATACCAAGATATCTACTGCATGAAAAATTCTCAAACTTCTCCAAAATATTCTATTAGTACCTTAGATTTTCCAGTAAAACGTTCAGTGTTATTGGAGATGATTAACTAGGTCAAACTGTGTGTTTTGCCCCTTGTCCATAAAATGATCAAAAACAACAGCAACTAAAACACAAAATTGATGCAACTTGTAAAATCCATAACTCTATATGGGAAGCTCAGATAAATGTGAAATAAAATTTTGATGGACTCCTTAAGATCTGTACTACATGAAAAACAGACTTTGGGGGTATGACAAAGCCACATAATTTACCTGGAATTTCAGAGAAGAGAGAAGCCATAAGGAATTATTATGTCTACCCCCTTATAAAAAAATTTTAAACTTTCCAAGTAAACTCTTTAGAATATGTGGGAGATTCTACAAAAATTTCATCCTCATTAGGCACTGTCTTCATGTATAAGTAAATCCGTGATTCTTTTCCTTGTATGATTGTTTAGTTTAGAGTCTATAGGACTTTTCTTAAATCAAGTTTCACCTTACTCCTCAAGTTTTCAGAAAGCAACAGAGACTCCCTGGACATCCAATTAAGTCAATACCTTGGATTATTAGAATCATCCTCCTATGTCCACATGCTTGTATGAAAGTTACAAAAATATGTTCTTACAACCAACTTGAATTTAAATCTATCTTTCATGTGAGTTGAACAACCAGCAGAGATCCCTCTTAGCCAAAGCCTACATTTGTACATTATTTGAGTTATAAGAACTTGCATAAGTTAAATTACTAATTTGCATCTTTAATTGCGTACATCCTCATATCGATAGATTACATGACGAAGATCGACGAGGAGCACCACTCGGAGGAGGAACAAGAATGGATGTTGATGTGAGCCAGATTACCCCAAGCAGCTGCAAGAACAAGAGATTATGGAAATAAACATGAAGCACCACCACAAGATCAAGATATTGACTTCATTAACATTTACTTAGTTTGCAACAAAAGGCAAGCCCCATTTTGCATATAAGAAGCTTTACAAAGTTTTTTTTTTACCACTTTCTTGATTAGAATTGCCATGTGCATTATGTCTAGATTATGGATGATAATCCACTTGCATGACTAGAAAGTCCTTGGATTGTTGGTTAGATTAAGTGATCCACTTATCGTTTAAGCTATTCTAATTTTGACGGTAGAAGACGAGTAATGAGAGTTACTCGCGAGGGTCGGAAGGTTGGAGCTTACCAGCGAGATATAGACTAAGTCAAGTAGTATATTCAACTCGCGAGAGAAGTCGAGTAGAGAAATCTCCTCTCGAGATGTAGTTAGAAGATGAGGAATAAAACTACCCGCGAGAGAACATATTGCATTATAGAAGACGATGGGACTTGCTCGCGAGATGTGATTAGAAGTCGAGAGATTGGAGCCTACTCGTGAGATGTAGTTAGAAGTTGGGAGGTTGGAGCCTAGTCGCGGGATAAATTGGAGATCGGGCAGGAGATATAGGAGTAGTCCTGTCTGTGTCGATCAAGGATCGAGCCGTGTGCGGCCCCGCTGGACAAGTATTGAACAGTATCGCAGACATGTTGGTATATGGGACCAAGTAAACCGATGTAACTTGTCAACCTTGATGTCAAAGCATAACCCTATGACTTCGGTTGGTGTTGGGGAAGTGGAACCGACTCAGCATTTGGGTGTCTTGTGAAAGGTCACCACATACAACGTTAACAGAAGTGGCTGATCACCTCTTTCAGACGGGGCGTGTGTGTCGTGTTATCCGGGTATCCCTGCAGGTGTATATGAATTTGAGTCGCCGTCTCTCGTAGTTATGAGTACCGCTTGGTCACTGCGCTGTGATGTAGTTAATTAAGAGTAGTTGAACATTATTGAACCTGACACATATGAATCACATCCTTAAGAATAATCATTGTATTGAAACATGTATGAGCTCACTAAAGTTACTTTTACCCAACAACATGCTGCTAAAAGTATGAAATAAGGATCCAGTCTGAGGCGTGTCCTTTTTATTCACATTACCTTCCTATGTCTTAAGTTTTTACATGTAGAGTTTCATGTTTAGGTGAGACGGTTAAGTCTTGCTGAGCTTCATGCTCACGGTTACATATTAAATGTTTTGTAGGAATACGCCACTGCTTTACTTGTGTGTTGCTAGAGTGGAGTATCTACGAGATAGATACAGCCACTGCTGCTGTAGCTTAGGCTCGAGAGAATTTATGATGAAGACTTCCGTTGTATATCTATTTTATTGTAAAAAGGGATCATGTAACATGAGCTTTTCTGTTATGTATTCTTTGTTCCTTTTGTGTTGTGCTATGCGGTATCACATCACGTGGAACCACCAAATGTGATTGCTGAGATGTCCGGACTCCGGTCCTACATTGAGTTCATTGAGTTGATTGGAAACAAATCACATATGTGATGGCAATGCACTTCATACCATTTAGGGGAAATATTCAAAATAAATTTTTAAATTCAAACTCAACATACTCAATTGCAAGTTCTAAAATCGCCAATGTGTCCGTTATGTTTAAATATCAACACTGCAAAGTTTCATCAATTATGGAGTCCATTTGATACTTTATTTTCAATTTTAGTAACTGCTGCAGCAATATAATATTACAGGTGGGCCTCACCTGTCAGCAGGCCCACCTGCCAGCCAAAGTCGAATGGCTCTCTGCTCTTAGCGCTGCACACAGCTTCCTGTTCGATCCCACCAAGCTGCTTGCCTCCGAGACGATTACAGCTGCCCCAGCTCGCCGTCATCCTCTTACTTTTCCTACTTCCGGGGCAAGTTCAAGACGGTGCAAAGTCTGGTTGAAGACATCCGAGAAGAAGCACGACTCTGGAGTCAAGGGGTGGGGGCTTCGTTCTTCCTTCCTAGCGCCATCTGATCAACTGCCTCGCTAGGCGACCAGCGCGTGCGTTAGCCGTGTGAAAGGCACTACTTGTGCCGTGGTATATTTTATTTTGCTGTAAACTTTTGTTTCTAGCTTAATGAAATGGCTCGACAGCGCTGCTGGGAGTGTTCAAAAAAAAACTTTCCTACTTTATCCCCTCCAAGCAGCAATGTCGAAAGTTTCCCTCTATTTTTCACTTTCATGCAAGAAGCTTGCTGCCGGCGTGTTCTTCAAATTCCAGCCAAAATCAAAGCTGTGCAGTAGGGTTTGTTTGATTTCTTTCGTGTTTTGTTCATCACAACAGTCAGGCGCAGCTCACTAACCTTTTATCTGGCCAGCTCAACCCTCCCCGAAGAAGCACTCAATGTTCCCCCAACTGCCAAGTTGCGGACCTCCTCTGTTCCGGTCGTCGAGTGCCGTGTTCCCGTCGAACCAACGAGTCTCCTACGCCACTAAGGACACTAGCAGGTTCACCTTGACCTCCTATACGTCTATACGTATTTCTTGTAAAATCCCACATCTGTTTTCTCCTTTTATGCACTATACTTCAATTCAGCATGATGCAATGAGTTTTACAAACTTAATTATAGTGACAAAGAGAAGAAAAGTCTTCTGCAAATCAAAGTCATAAAAAAGGAATTCAAAATTTCAGATTTGATTTTGCTCAATATATTTAAATGAGCTACTGTTGTTTGAATTAGAAATTTGCTGAAGCCAAAAAGCAAATCCAAGGCCACCATTGAATTCCTCATGTCTAGAGTAGCTAACCCACATGATTTAGTGATTTTTGAACTTGTTTTACTATTTCAAAATCAATTTAGAAAGCAGCAGTGGGATTTATATGGCAAGTGGGACCCACCCGTTATCTGCCTCAAGACAGTGCTGTCTTTCTTCCTTCTGTGCGTGCGCCATGGATGCAGCACTGTTCCACCTCATGCTCCCAAATTCTTACCACCTCACAGCTCAGAGCTCACAGCGCACCATGAGTTTTCTTTTTTGTTTACTTATTTGTGGTGTGCTTTTATTCTCTTGTTTCTTATTGTGTGCTGCTACTTTCCGTTCCGCATGCGATGATGTATTTAGAGTCGGTTCCCGAGCCGAATTACAATCTTCAGGACTACCACTTCACCGACCCACACTTCAAAGAAGGCAAGTTCCTTGACCATTTTGCACCCGTTTTATTAAGTTTTAGTTAGTTGCATGCTTAATAAATTGAATCATGTTTACTGCACCCTTCCATATGATTCCTTGTCACCGGGTTGGTTTGGGTAGATGTTACTATAACTTTTACACTTAGTCATGCTTAATTTTGGGAGGGAAATTTCTCTACATACATGTTATACTATTAATTGTTGTGATCATTTATTGAGATTTGGTGAATTGAATTGTAGTGGATTGGAATCTGGCGGGTTGGTTTGGTTGGTATGGTGCAGTACGCACGAGACCCGGGTTTTGGGGTATGAACCTTGCCGGATTCTAAGGACCGGTTTATGAAGGAAGCCACTAAGCTTTATAGTATCGCCACAAGGCTGAGTATGGGGCTGCTTGGTCGATTAATTAGGCCTCTCCCAACGTAGTATTAGTGATTGGATAGTGTGGAGAATTGGTTCAGGGTGTACTTCCTTGGGATCCGCATGGCTCAAGAGGGGGCAACTGGGGTGTTGAGTCGTGGTGTAACAGCTCACACTTTTGTACAGGGGTGAAACCTCAGAGGACTAGTACGCGTCAGGAGAATCCTTTGTAAAGACCTCGTAGTGATCTCCTGGCCTCACACCAAAGGAAGTGTGCAATGTGGTTCGCGACCATGGGCATCAGGGAGGTTTACTTAGTCCACCTAGTAATAGGGGATGAAATCACGGCTTGTGGGTAAAGGGTACATTCTCTGCAGGGATTTAGAAACTGTCATGACAGTCGGCTCACGGAAAAGAGCGGCTTGGTGTCCAATTCATAATTAGTCAATGATTGGGAATGGTGGTTTGGTTGGTTTGGTTTTGGCTTATACATGGGTTATTGTTGGGTTCTCTCACTTAGAAGTAGGTGCTAATGAAAGCTAAGGATAGAATGAAATGCTATAGTGCTTAACCCGAATTTGGCCTTCCTTTCTAAACACCCTCATGTCATCTCTTTCCCACTTGCTGAGTACCGTTGGTACTCAAACTTGCTTGTTGCTTATCTTTCCCAACACTTTGAATCGGCTTCCAGGTATCTCATCTATTCTATCAATCATTAAATCATCATATTCTACAGCTGATAGAGCATTTTGTTGTGCTACTCTAGATGCTTGCAAATTAAGTTCAATAAGAAGTACAGCTCTTCTTGCCCATAAACAAGTTCAAAGGACTTACCTTGGTGGCACCATGCTTGGAAATTCTATGTGCCCACAATGCTTCAGACAACACCTCATGCCATCTCCTCGGATTTTCTTCTATCTTTTTCTTGATTAACCCAATCAGAAATTTTTTTGCTAGCCTCGGCCTGCCCGTTAGCTTGAGCATAATATGGTGACGAGTTTAACAACTTAATATTAAAAGATTTGGCAAATTATCTAAATTAATGAGACATGAAGGAAGTTCCCTGATCAGTAGTTAATGTTTGCGGGACGACGAATTTATATTTAATGTGCTCCAATACAAAAATGATCACTTCTTTGTGAGTCATATTCTTCAATGGTACAACCTCTGTCCACTTAGTAAAATAATCGGTTGCAACCAAAACAAAATGATGTTGCTTTGATGATGAAGGACGTATCTGACCGATAAAATCCAAACCCCAACCTCTGAATATCCACAACTTTATAATAGGATGTAACACGCTAGCCGGGGTCAGTTTTATATTCCCCAATTTTTGACAAGATTCACATCCTCTATAGTATCTAAAACAATCATTTATCTTAGTCGGCCAATAAAAACCTGCTCTTTTTAACATCCACTTCATCTTATGGGCCGACCGATGCATGCCGCACTTGCCCTCATGTACCTCTCCCATTGCTAATTTAGCCTGCTCCTCTCCTAAGCATTTGAACAAAAGATCATCTATGGTTCGACAATATAATTCATCATTTATCAAATTATATTTCAATGTTTGATGCCGAACCTTTCTATTTCTACAAGTACTAGGATTTTTAATATACTCAACTAAAACATGCCTCCAATCATTCCCTGCACTTTCATTACTCTTGGTCAAATTACTATGATCCCCCTCAATATCTAAAACACTATGTAACACCGGCTTTGATTTAATTAAAAAATTTTCTTGCCTAATTTTATCACCTGAAGCTTGATGTGCTAACAAATTAGCCCTCACATTATTTTCTCTCGGCACATGAACAATGCAAAACCAGTCCAATTTTCTTATAATATCTATGTAATTTTTACGGTTTTCATTCAATACTCCATGTAAACATTGGCTTTCTCCATTTATCTCCAACAGCTTCTATGCTTCTCACCCCATATCATCCAAATGTATTAAACCATTTAATAATGCTTTGTATTCAGCGTGGTTGTTTGTACATGTAAACTGTAGCCGAATAGAAGAGTCATACACTATGTCATTGGGAGAAACAATAACATATCCAACCCCCTGACCTCTCCGACAAACTGATCCATCAAAGAATAATTTCCACGGGCACACCTTAACTAATTGCAGGTCATGATCAATTTTAACATAATGATTCATAATAAAATCAGCAACTACTTGCCCCTTCATTGATTGTAATGGCTCATATATCAAATCATACTCAACTAAAGAGTATGCCCATTTTCTCAGTCTCCCGCTAAGGATAGGTTTTTGCAGTATATACTTTATCACTTCTGTCGGTACCCTATGTACCGGATACCCCACGATACCACAAGAAGTGCAAGGAAGTTCCACCCGTCAGAGTTGAAAGCCCATGCAGGTCCCACATGTCATGTTACACCGGGCCCGCTCCCCTCACATGGCTGACTCCCAGGTTAACATGTGTAAAATAAATCCGGAACAAAACTCCCAACCAAGGGAAGATCCGGCGACTACACGTATATAACAGCCCCGGACCTAGCCCTTGTCAGAGAGGAGCTCCGGGGGCTCCACACGTATACAACGACCCCAAACCGAACCCCCCCCCCTCCCCGCCCCCTGCAAGGGAAAGCTCCGGATCTTCCACTTGTAGAGCCCCCGGACCTTCATTACCAACAGAAATATGAGCAGATTACGTCTGTTACAAACATTCAAGGACGGGTAAAGCAGCAGTTACAAGGTCTGATAATGTGTCATTAATGCCGTTTTAATAACACACGACAGTGCACCGTTAATAGGGGTAATGCTGCAATGAAGGCTTGTTACCACACTATTAACTGTACTTAATACCCTTTAGACAATGTGGAGCTCCGGTACCGACACGTATACAGCGACCCCGGACCTACCCTCCCGCAAGTGAAAGCTCCGGATCTGCCACGTGTGGAGCCCCCGGACCTTCATTGCCAACAGAAATACGAGCAGATTATGTCCGTTACAAACATTCTATGATGGTTAAAGCAGCAGTTACAAGGTCTGATAATGTGTCATTAATGCCGTATTAATGACACACGATCATTGCACCGTTAATAGGGGTAACGCTGCCATGAAGGCACGTTATCACACTATTAATTGTACTTAATACCCTTTAGATAGTGTATTAGGTAATTAAGCACGTTGGGGCTACTTGTCGGGTCAGGCCAGCTTTATAACGGTCAGTCCTTAGAACTATAAAAGGGCTGCACCGCACGAATGTAGGGGACACCTGAGTGAGGCTGATCTGCTCCGATTCGACCTGATCTTAGTGAACATACTCGCTCAATACAATTACAAAAACCTCGTGGAGTAGGGTGTTACGCTCAGGCTGCCCGAACCACGTAAATCCCTGAGGTCATCATCTTGATGTTGATCTTGGCATGCCTCGACCACAAAAGAACCTCCGCGGGCTGCTTCTCAGCGGGTTCGGGGGAAGTGTCGTATCAAACACTTCAACATTTGGCACGCCAAGTAGGGGGGCGCTCAATCCCAAGATCACAAGATGGTGAATTCAGCTGCTGGATCTTCCAATGGCAACCACGCTGGACAACCTGCCGGAGGCAATCCCTCTAACGTCCAACAACCAGCATGTGTCGTTGTTCCAGTAGGCGCTGCGGCAGCACAGCCACCATCTGTTCTAGCAAACAATGCTGGACGAGATGGAGTATCTGCGTCGATCACTGTATCAACAAACAACAACCCAGAGCACACGCTCATTGCCGTGCGCTCTTCTGCAACGTCCACCACCTCCAGATGCACCCCAGGGTGCTATGGAGCAATAGAGGGCAGATATTGACCATCTGGTCACAGCTGCGGCTGCAGGCATCAGCAACCAAGGTCCTCCCCCTTCGGGGCGAGCACCTTCACAACGACGGACTTTGTTCGGCCGACTTGGTCCACAAGCCTCTCAACAAAGGAGACGCGTCGCCTCCCAACAGGTGACTTCGTTGCCTCCCGGGGCACGATGCACCCACACAATTACCAGGATTCCGACTCATGACTTACGGTCGGAACTGGATCGTTGTTATCGGCAACAGGATGGTCGCGTCCACATCGAGCATGCACGTGAGAGACGAGAAGCTCGAGACAACCCTGCTCCACAGAGAGTAGGGGGAGGCTGTTCTGCCCTGGCCATGCACTTACGTATGGTCAGGTGGCCATAGAAGTTCCAGCCCCACTTATCGGAGAAATTCGACGAGACTATCAACCCTGCTGAATATCTTCAAATATACTCTACTGCCATACTGGCAGTGGGGGTGATGAGGCTGTGATGGCCAATTACTTCCGGTGGCCTTAACTGGGACTACAAGGCCATGGTTCATGAGTCTTCCAGCCAAATCCATGAATAGTTGGGCAGAATTGTGCCAGCAATTCATTGCCAACTTCAGGAGCTCCTATACCCGACCCGACACTAAATTGGACCTGTTTGCTGTAAAGCAAACTTCGGGGGAATTTCTATGGTCCTTCATCCTGCGATTCTCTTAGGTACGAAATACCATTCCTTATATCTCGAGCTCTTCTGTTATCGTTGTATTCAGACAGGGTGTTCGAGACAAGAAGATGCTAGAGAAGCTGGCTATTAAAGAAGTAACCAGCGTCATGGAACTCTTCAGCCTAGCCGACAAATGCGCTAAAGTTGCGGAGGGCCATGAAATGCACTCCAAGCCAGCTCCGGAGGCCAACCAGAAGTCCTTCAAAAGTGAAGCCGCTGCCTTCGGTAGTGCTAAGAAGAAGAAGAAGAAGAAGAAGAAGCCCAATGGCAAAAAGAAGCCATCGGCCGACGCTCCAGCTGCTGCTGCTGCAGCTCCTAGAAGCCGCGGGCCACGCCCCGAGAAGCAATCTCGTCCTTCATCAATAGATGACAACAGTTCCAAAGCATGGTGTACGATTCACAAGACGAACCGACACAGCTTGGAAGAGTGCCAGGAGGTCCAGAACCTTGCCGAGCGCTACAACAAGTGTTGGGAAGAAGCTCCTTTCCGTCAAAGGGAAGGAAAAAATAAGTCGACGAAGCTCCAGCTGAAGAGGAGCTAGGTTTCCAGGACCCTAAAAAGGTCTTGAAAGCCGTTTACAACACTATCGACAATGGCTCCGACGCCTCTGACAACGAACGTCGGAAGACCTTGAACACCATCTGTGGTGGTTCATGGGACATCACCTCTCGTCGCATCCTTAAAACACCGCAGCGGGACATGGCCATGGTAGCTCCTGCTGCTAAGGCAAAACCACATCGGAAGTGGATGGATACAACCATCATTTTTGATGCCTCATACTGCCCCGGAAACATGATTGGGGCTGGACAACTCCCATTGATGGTGTCACCCACCATTAACAATATCCAAATCCACCATGTAATGGTGGACAGAGGTTCTGGGCTAAACATCATAAGCTTCAAAGCTTTCGTTAAGCTTCGGCTTGGGCCTTAGGACCTTCACCCATCCCGACCTTTCTCCGGAGTAGGTCCTGGAGCCATTACTCCTCTTGGTTCCATTACACTCCCAGTGACCTTTGGGACCCAGGAGAATTACAGAACCGAGAAACTAGTTTTCGACGTTGCGCAGATCAGTCTGCCCTTCAATGACATTTTGGGTTGACCATCTTTATACAAGTTTATGGTTGCTGCCCACTATGGTTACTTGGTGTTGAAAATGCCAACACCTACGGGCGTTCTCTTGATCCATAGATATCGTACTGCAGGAGTCACTGCACTGGAGGAACTCTATGCGCTTACCACAGTGCAAGAGGAAGCATCCGGTAAGGAGCCAGCTGCGAATCCTCCAAGCATTTGCCAGAAAGGCTCTACCTCCGCACCTCGTGTGCAACCAAGCGGCGACGCTGACATTCCCGTCAAAGTCATCCAAATCGGTTCCAATGCTGCTCAGACTACTCATATATCGGGGGGTCTGAACAACAAATAGGAACACGCGCTCATCACTTTCCTCTGGGCTAATGTCGACGTCTTTGTCTGGCAACCATCACAAATGTATGGGATCCCTATGGAGGTGATTGAGCACAATCTGAAGATTTACCCAGACGCTCGACCTGTACACCAGAAGCCCCAGAAGCAATCAATCGAGTGACAAAACTTCATTCGATTAGAAATCAAGAAGTTGCTCGAAGTTGGATTCATCCGGGAAGTCTTCCATCTGAAATGGCTGGCAAACCCAGTTGTTGTACCCAAGGCCGGTGGGAAGCTTCAGATTCCATCGACTACACCACCTTAAATAAGGCATGTCCAAATGATCCATTTCCACTACCTAGAATAGATCAGATAGTGGACTCCACCTCCAGGTGTGAGCTACTATGTTTCTTAGATGCATATTCTGGATACCATCAAATCCAAATGTCTAAGGAAGATGAAGAGCATACTGCCTTCATAACAGTAGATGGACTGTATTGTTATACTGCCATGCCATTCGGTGTTAAAAATGTTTCTTCAACATTTGTGGGAGCTATGTACAAAATATTTGCAGAGCTAGTCAGAGACATGGTGGAGGTGTATGTTGATGACATCGTCATGAAGATTAAAAACAAGGAGTCACTCCTTGACTACTTACAAGCCGTCTTCGACAAGCTGCGCGCCACGCGCACCAAGCTGAACCCAAACAAGTGTGTCTTCGGGATTAGCTCCGGAAAGCTTCTGGGGTTCTTGGTGACTCATCGAGGAATCGAAGCAAACCCGACGAAGATCAAGGCTATAGAAGAAATGCGGCCCCCAACCCGCATTAAATATGTCCAAATATTGACTGGATGTCTAGCTGCGCTGAACCGGTTCATCTCAAGACTGGCAGAAAGGGCGCTACCCTTCTTCAAACTCTTGAGGAAGTCCGGACCATTTAGGTTGTCGGAAGAAGAAGAAAAGGCTTTCCAAGAGTTGAAACAACTCCTTACCACGCTACCAATCTTAGTAGCTCTGAATCCTGGTGAGCCTTTACTGCTTTACATTTTGGAAAACACCAAAGTTGTCAGTATGGTCCTGGTCGGGGAAAGACCAGAACCACATTCAGTCCAGGAATCCATACCCCTCCGGGAGGGTCTGGAAACAACTGAAGACGTGACTGGGTCTCAGCTCCCAGACACGGAACCTCAAAATGAAATGCTAGGAGATCAGCCTCATTCATCTGAGGAGGTTCACCTGGCTAACCAAAATGATCTGGATCTTCCCAGTGAGATCCGGGTTGAACAAGAAAGAATTTTGGACCCCTCCGGGAGGGACCAAGAAGCACAACCTGAAGGTCCGGGAACCTCCAGCAAGGTCTAGACCGATGGAGAGGAAGCTTCGGGTCTTTCTGAAAGGGTCCGTACCGTATAACACCCTGTGTACTTCATCAGCGAATTACTCCTTGACGCCAAGACAAGATACATTGAGGTGCATAAACTGCTTTATGCAGTTCTTATTGCCTTAAGGAAGCTTCATCATTACTTGCAATCCCACAAAATCTCAGTGGTAACATCTTTTCCACTATGTGCAATTTTCCATAACCCCAATTCTACTGGGAACATTGCAAAGTGGGCAGCGGAATTGGCTAAATTCGATCTAGAATTCTTGTCATGACAAGAAATTAAAAGTCAAGCCTTGGCTGACTTTGTGGTGGAATGGACTCTCTCTCCATCAAACCTTGGGGGCCACAGTGAGCAAAAACCAGAACTCAAAGTTCCGGTATTCACTGAGCCTCACTGGACCCTCTACTTCGACGGCTCCGTGCAGAAGCAGGGGGTTGGAGCTGGAATCCTTCTCTTGGCTCAGACCGGAGAGAAGGTCAAATACATGGTACACCTCGATTTCAAGGCAACCAATAATATGGCGGAGTATGAAGCCCTTATCTATGGACTCAAGGTGGCACTATCTTATTGTGTCTAACAGTTGTTGGTGAAGGGAGATTCACAACTCGTTATCAAGCAAGTGGAAGGTGAATGTTCCTGAAACAATTCACAATTAGCTGCTTACCTCCTTGAAGTCCAGAGGCTTCAGAAGGACTTTGAAGTCCTGGATATCCAACATATTCAGCGTCTTCATAACACTGAAGCCTACGAGCTCTCGATGAAAGCTTCAGCCGGAGCTCCGGTTCCTGACGAAATCTTCATCCGGAGGTTGTCAAAACCAACAGCTCAGCCTGCCGAACTGAGCGAAGGGGGCGAGACCAGCACCTCGAAGCTGGCGGTCCCGGTGGCCCTGCTACCATGGTGTCCACCAAGAGTCGAAGGTGCTGTCGGAAGTTCTGAGCAACCCAGCACACAAGAATCAGAAGCACAAGAGAGCTCCGATCCATGGATCTCAGAGATCCGGAGCTACTAGAAATAAAATATCATTCTCGAAGACAGTGCATCCGCTGACCAAATTGTCAGATTGGCTAAAAGATAAACGTTGGTAGAAGGGGATCTCTACCGACGCAGTGCCAACGGCATCCTAATGCGATGCATTGCAAGGGAAGAAGGCCGCGAGCTCCTCACGGAAATCCAAGAGGCGAGTGTGGGAACCATGCAGCTTCTCGCACATTGGTTGGTAAAGCCTTCCGGCATGGCTTTTACTGGCCTACAACACTCCAGGTTGCAGTTGAGCAGTGAAGAAATGTGAAGTGTGTCAGTTCCATGCAAAACAGACTCACACACTGGTCCAATCACTACAAATGATACCCCCTACATGTCCATTCGCTTTGTGGGGAATGGATATCTTGGGACCTTTCCCAAAAGCCGTCGGAGGTTACAGGTTCCTATATGTCGCCAACGACAAATTCACCAAGTGGTCGGAAGCAACTCCAGTAGTAACAATCAACAAACAATCAGCAATCGAGTTCTTGAAATCTATTATATGAAGATTTGGAGTTCCAAACAAAGTCATAACTGACAACAGAACTCAATTTACAAGTGCTGCATTCCAAAAATATTGCGAAGACCTCCAAATTCCACTTAGCTATGCTTCAGTAGCTCATCCAGCAAGCAATGGCCAAGCCGAGAGAGCAAATGCAAAAATCTTAAAAGGGCTCAAGATGTGCACATATGAGCGCTCGAAAAAGCACGAAGCTAACTAGATTGAAGAGCTTCCGTCCACATTATGGGTGAATAGGACAACACCTAAACGGTCAACAGGGGAGACCCCATTCTTCCTGGTGTACGGAGCTGAAGCAGTCCTTCCTCTGGAAATCACCTTGGGGTACCTCTGGGTCTGGACCTTAGACGAAGCCACGCAGGACCAGCTCCCGCATGAAGACCTTGAACTCATCAGTGAGGGAAGGGGCCAAGCAATTGTTCGGAATGCACGTTATCGCCAAGCACTCCGGCGCTATCGTCAAAGGCATGTGCATGATCGACAGCTTGAACAATGTGACCTTGTGCTTCGGAAGATACTAAGCCGTGATGGGATGAACAAACTTTCTCCCGGCTGGGAGGGTCCCTTTCGAGTCATAAAAGTATCCTGACCAGGATGTGTTCTCTTGGCAACAGAGGATGGGACCCCGCTCCCAAATCCTTGGAACATCAAGTACCTCTGTAAGTTTTATGCTTAAAATCACAGAGGTGAGTATGTAATTACACACAATGCATGTTGTAGAGTTATTATACAGAGGCAGGCAAGTCCTTCGGGAGAACATCCGGACCCCTCCAGAAGGGTCCGGGAAGTTCAAGTAACACTTCAAACAGTCACAACACTAAAAGTGCAACTACTTGCTCTGGGCTAGCACAAGATGTATAGCACATTTAGCTTTGTCCAGCACCCTAAGTGTGTTCTTGTCTCCCCTGTAATTCGGACCTATAATGAAAGGCGTTGTTGTGTGAAAAAAGACTCCACGTGCATTTACTTTTTGTACAAGGCTCAATACATCAAATTATTTTTACCTCACCTGTCTATAATGATGTTGTGCAAATCTTTTTGAGCTTTGTTCCAAGTAATTCACATGCATTACAAGCCTTATTGATAGTCTTTTTGGATCTTAACACTGCTACATAGTCTACTTGCCTAAACGCCAAGCCAACATAGGTCTGGAGTGTGCTATCGACTTAGCCTGGTCCTGCACCCTAAGTACGCCACTCTACCTACACCCCGGCAGGCCTCAGTAGGGTGATTACTAAAAAGGCATGCAGATCCAAGAAGATTATATCAAATGCTTGTTATCATGTTGTGTTTCTTCGGATCTGATGTCCAAAAAAGAATAATAAGTCATAACCAATATATAGACAAGAGGACGAATTTTACTTTTTCTCATGCCTTTAATGTGCAGGGAAAGAAAAAATTTATAGCGGTGGTGGATGACGCGAGAGCTACTAAGCTCCGACATCTCCCAAGATAGGTCCGCCGTCAACGACCAATATGTTGACGCCGGAGCTACCAAGCTCCGACCATTCCAGGGGGCCTATTTTTGACGCTTTAAAATTGAAGACTTCGGACTTAAAATCTACAAGTGTGAAGCAACCAAGTCATCAACATACTGTCATAAACTTTGGTAAATGAACACACCTCAATTGTACACATGTACCAGGGGGCCAACAAGATATGGCCCAATATATTCAAGACAAAGTGAAATTCAAGGCAAAAAGGAGGATTTCATTAATAAAAAGTACTGGATTACAAAATTGGGGTTACAAGGGACAAAAGGAGAAAAGTCCTAGCTACTGGAGGGTCTATGTCCTGTGGAAAAACGAAGTGACCTTCTCAGCAGCTTCTTGAACACTAGCCATGGCGGCATCCTCCTCCTCCGCGATGATTCCTTCAAAGACCAAATCAAGGGAGAATTGGGGGTCTCGGCTCCGGTAACATGCCAAGACATACTAGGCAACGTTCTTGGCCAAGGATTTACCCTCTATATCCAGTTGATCGGCGATGACGTCACCCATCGTGTCGAGTTTGCTGCCAGCAGAGCCAAGTGACGTTAGCGTCTGGTCCAACTCATGCGCTGGGTCCTCTGGGCGTATTGGACAGAAACCAAGAGGCACAAGGGCCCTTTCCGCATACCCCAGGAAGTCCCATACCATCAAGAACCCAGTAGCCTTCAAGCTCTGCAGCTCTTACAGTGACCTCTAGGCGGCCGCAAGCTCCGAACCTTCACGGTCAAGGTGCTCGGCTAACTTGGCATGCTGCTGCATATTCTTAGCAACTTGCTTCTCCCAGTCGGCCAGCTCTGTTTCCCGGAGGTGGATGCGGTTTCACCTTTCAGTTAGGTCCTTTTCCCTACATTTGACTCTCTCCTCCCTAGCGGTAACGTCAGACTCTCCTTTCGAGAGCTCTTGCCCCACCTTCCAGTTCTTCTTCTTCTCTTCCTCCTTCCATAGATCCAGCTTTTTGCTGCGATCTGCTTAATTTTTCTCACCCAGAGTCAACTTCTGGGTGACCTCCGCTTCTCTCCTCACCACATCCTCCTGCAGCCCCAAGAGTTTTTCGTCCCTCGCCTCCAGGTCCGCTCGATGCTTCAAGAGAGTTTCATTCAAATCAGCAAGCTTTTCGAAATGCTCCAGGAGAGTTAGCATCGAGCGCTCGGATGGCGGCTTCCTTCTCTTCCATTATCTTATCCCAGTACTCTAACCGGGCTTTCTCCGCATTGATCCACTCCTTCTGGTCAGCTAGCTTCGTCTGAGCAAGCCTGGTCTCAAAATGGAGTTCGTTGCACCAACACCTCAAGGTGTTGCGCTCCTCCTCCAAGGCTTTGCTCTCATGGTCGAAGGCAAGCTGGACTTGCCAGAGGCTTGAGCGGGCATTGTCTATGGACAACACCAGAGGGATAGGTTCTGGGCATGCTGGGACCATTTTTGTAGGCTCAAAAGGGTTCTCCATCACAAAGATTGGGTCCCACTCTACAATAGTGGTCCCCTGGACTCCTACAGCGCTAGGGCCGCTCTCCTGGAGCCCTTCAGCGGCAGCAGAAGAACCCACTGGGGGAACTTACACCTCAAGAGCAGTTGAAGGCACCGCTTCAGGGTCTTCAGTTGACGGCTCCAAAGTTGAAGGACCTGTCGCCAGTCCTGCAAGCTGCTTTGGCTCCGGTCCAGGTACCTCCAGGACCACCACCTCAGGAGCAGCACCTAGGGCTTCATCTGGGGCCTCAATGGTCGCTGGCTCATGCTCTGGCACAGCGACCACCTCCGGCACAGCCGTCGGACCTCCAACCACCTCCGGCTCAGCCGCTGGACCCTCTTCTACTTCTGGCTCAATCGCCGGATCTTCAACCGTTTCCAGCACAAGGGCCGGAGCTTGGGTGATT
This sequence comes from Tuctoria greenei, assembly GCA_036927565.1. Taxonomy (NCBI): domain Eukaryota; kingdom Viridiplantae; phylum Streptophyta; class Magnoliopsida; order Poales; family Poaceae; genus Tuctoria; species Tuctoria greenei. The sequence goes on from JAYESD010000006.1 coordinate 116,102,145, forward strand.
TCCGGCTCGATAGCCGGGGCTTCAACTACCTCTCGCTCAGCAGCCAGGGCTTCAACACCTTCTGGCTCGGAAGCTGGAACTTCTGGCATTGCCAGTGCTGGAGCATCAGCCTCCGCTGCCAGGGGTATATCTTCAACTTCTCTCATGCGGTCCAGCGCTACCATAGGAGCTTCGGGTGAGGACTCCGAGTCCAAGCTCACGATAGCTGGTGCCAAAGCTGCCGCGACTTCCACCTCCGCTTGACGAGGAGGCTCAGCAATCGAAGCCGGAGCTTTGGCAGGTGCAGCTCCAGCCGTTGCAACAGAGACTGGAGCTCCAGGTCCTTTCTTTGACACCCTAAAAATAAAGGGAAGGGAAGACTAAAGACACATCCAAAAGCAAGACTAGTATTTTAGGGTGAGCAATCAATGCTTACCTCAGAATGGTACCACCCTAGTCACCTCGGAATCTTTTCTTCTGAGGCCCGGAGCTAGGGCCCACCAAATTTTGTGAGACAACTGCTTCAGACCTCAGTTGAGGAACACTCGCAGTCGCCGGAGTTCTTTCGGCCGAATCTTCCTTTCGCCAGGAAGAACTCCTGGACCTGGAGCTTGTAACCGGCACTGAGGCCGGGGTCGACTCCCGGAGCTTACGCCTCTTGAAAATGTTTGCATCGGAGCAGCAGTAGCTACAGAAGACCTCCCCCTCCAGGGAGAAGCAACTGTCATGGAAGGAGCAGGTCTGATGGACGTCCCGTCATCATGCTTCTACTTCCTCTTCCGGCTGGATGGCTCAGCCGGCTCTTTGCCCTTGCCCTTGCCGACGTCTTCAGTCTTCTGACTCGGGTAGTGGCGGGACCACCCTCAGAAGCTCCAGGGATCACCAACCTGGTGGTTGGACACCTTTCCACCTCACCAAGGTCGTCAAGCACCGGCATACTCCTCTGGAGCTCCCTGCTGAACTGCACCTCCATGTTTAGAGGGAGGAAAGCCTCCAGCGGAGCCAAATCATTGCCGTTGACATTAATCCCATGCTGGAATTTCTTCAAATGGAACTCCAAGGATTCAACATCCAAGTTGGATTTCAGACCGATTTCAATCCGATCTTCATCCATCACGCTGTTGAGGGCCCACGCGAGCTTCTCCCTCTTCTTCAGCAGAGTCCACCTGTTGACCAGGAAGTTGCAGAAGACCATTTGAGGTGTCACTCCAGCTTCCACGCACTCGCGAATCCTAGTCAAGACAAGGTTGAAGGCATCTGACAGCACTGGAACTACACTCCAATCGTGAGTGTCAACATTGGGGAGACCATCAGGTAGCTTTAATTTCTCGTGCTCCTCTGCCGTAAAGATGATCCACTACAGGAATCCCGACGATTTGCGACGGCCGGCCGTATTTGCGACGGCCCGCACATGGCCGTCGCAAATAATAAAAACCATCGCCAATAAGCCTGTATTTGCGACGGTTTCCAAAATGGCCGTCGCATATAAAGCTTATTTGCGACGGCCTTTTCCGCTAGCCGTAGCAAATAGTATTAATTGCGACGGCCAACCCTAGGGCCGTCGCAAATAAGCTGACCGTCGCAAGTTACAGCCTATACCGTCGGGCCGAACCATTCCCTTCGTCATTTCGTTACCACCGCCGCCGCCGCTCCGCTCCGCCCCCGCTCTCGCCGCCGGCCCACCGTGCCGCCGCCGCCCCTGCCTTGCCGCCCCCGGCCCGCCGCGCCCCCGCCGCCCCCAGCTTCACCGTCCCCGGCCCGCCGCGCCCCCCGCGCCCCCGACTTCACTGCTGCCACGCCGCACCCCGCCGCCCCCGCTCCCGCCGCCAGCCCGCCGCGCCGCCGCCGCCCCGGCCTCGCCGCCCCCGACCCGCCGCGCTCCCGCCTCCCCCAGCCTCACCGGCTCCGGTCCACCGCGCCGCCGCCGTTCCAGGTACCTACTATTATTTGTCTGCATTTAGGTCCATCTGATTTGAGAGTTTTACTAATAAATCCTATACTTCAAAAGATTTTGAGAATTTTAAACTTAGATTTATGTTTAGTGAAGATGGGATTGTGGAAGGGAAAGAACAAGGCCCATGGAATTGATTAGAATAACCTAAGTTTTTAAAGCTTGAGGGTTTGTTTGTACTGGTAGAGTGAACTTTTTGTTTTGGTTAGTTGGTGAGACTAGTTGAGACTGTCATGTAGATTCATCGTGCATGCTTGGTAGTACCTGCCCAGGCATGACTTCCCCGTTGATGCCGCTAATGCTGATTCCAGCGTAAAGGCAGGCCTTGTAGCCAGTGTCAACGACGTCGCGTCCAAAGGCCTTATCGGCACCAGCGCAGCAGTAGTACGGTCCCTGAGGAAAACATGCACACAAATGTTTCAGACCTCATCCTGGGCTAATTAAGCACCAACTCTCATTGCATGATTCTTATATTCAGAACTTTACATCGCATAGCTTGTTTAGCTGCAACAGATTAATAGGAGTTTTAGTTAGAATTTAGAGCTGTAGTTTTCTTGCCTGGGGACCAGGGTAGCCAACAACAGGCCAGCCATGGGGCCAGCTGACATCCTTCTGAAGGAGAGTGTACTCCTGCTCAATACCGTACCTGTTTGTATTCAGAGAAAAGGTTCATGGTGAGGAACAAGATAAGATAGGAAGCCAATGTAATAAAATACTGATAAAATTTAGATTGATAAATTACTAATTGAATAGTTGCTGCAAAAATGTTGAAATTGGGTTAGTATTCATACCATGGCACCTCAGCTACAACAGCAGGGTTGCTGAAGACCTTGGCAGCATTGTGCCTCTTGTTACTGGGGATTGAATCTCCTTGTGTGGGGTGTAGCAGTCGCACATCACCTACACGGATTGGCTCTCCTTGTGGACGACAGAAGACTAACAAGTCATCTCAGTCGGGCGTCTGGACCGTTCCAGGCGAGGCAAGGAGGCATAGCGTCCGGTCCGAAGCGACTGGACGCCTAGGCGTCGCCTAGGCGACACCTGGACAACACTGAACGCGATTACTAGCATTTTTTTCTGTTTAGCACTAGAGTAACCTCTTAAAGCTGAAAAATAGGTTATTATACATTGTGTTTTAGCGAGTGAGGGACTTGCTTCTGGATCAACCAAAAGCATCATAATATGGTGATCTAGCTGGTCCAATTATATTCAGTTCTTTGAGTGTTTTTATCAAATCGGTCTTGACATAATGCATTTTTTTTACATTGCTCAGATCCCCTCCCCACCGTGCACACTCAGATCCACTTCACTGCTCAGGTATGGCACCATCATTCTTCTCATATTGTATGTGACAGAGTACAGTGCTTTTAGCTGTATATGATGACTTGTTGCTCTTATAGTAGCTGCCCTGATATGTATAATGTTTCAACTGTTTTTTTCAAACTTTTAGTGATGTAACACATTTTCTTTAGATTTGCATAACCATGTTACTAGTTCAGCCTATGTCAAGTGTGTGATCTAGATGTTGCTAGATGATTATGTTTTTTTAGGTTTAGATAACTTTTTGTCATGCTTTGGTAAATATGTTTATTATGCAGGTTACTAGAATTAATAATTTTCTTCTCTTGTTCTTTTGATTGCGTAAGTGTTTAGAATTAATAATTTTTTTCTATTCTGCTTAGTGCATTCGTATAATGTTTTTGAGTGACTACTTAATATATATAAATAAAGGGGTTTTGGGCCGGCTTGGACCAACACGGAAGGGCACGACACACAATAAATGTGATCGTGCCGTGTAGACCATAGTAGTCAAGGCGACATGGAAGCGAACGGGTTGGCAAGGATGTCAATGACCTGCGATTGCGTGGACGGTGGAAATGGATATGGAATTGTCATCTAAGACCAACTTTCCCCTGACTATGAAACTTTCAACTCTGACCCACTTTTCTCCTCACTCTCGTTCTCTTTCCTCATTCGTAAATGATTTATAAATGAACATGAGCAACGTAACCTATAGCAATTGATTACCCGTTTCGGATCGGCACGTCTCACATGCCATTGGCATGTGAGACGTGCAGGTTCGGAATTTACCCTTTTTGGACAGCCTCGGAGTGACCGAGGGGGCGTGGCTTGTGACGAGACGCGGGTCCGGATTTGGACGAGATTTCGGTGGCGTAACCCTGTTGTTCTCTGTTGCACCATTTTTGGGCGTGCAGTGGAGAACAGCGGGGTTATGCTGCCGAAATTTTGTTTGAATCCGGATCACGCGTCTCGTCATGAGCACGCTCCGCTCGGTCACTCTTGGGTGGGTTTAGGATCTATCTGCCTAGGTTGTAGGGCCGTGACATAACACAACAATACATTAACGACAATTTCTTTCGCATTAAACTGCAGAGTCAAACATGGGTGAAGACCACAGTTGGATGTATACTGGCTGGAAGAGCAGAAATGGTGGTCACTCCGATGAGTGGTGTATCAAGTTAGATCAATTTTTGGATCGAGCATTTTCGTTGTCAACGGAAGATATGGTGCGGTGCCCATGTACAAAATGCCGGATTACTAAGTTTTTGAGAAGATTGGAGCTTTCGTTTCACTGATGTCGAAACGGTTTCACTCCACAATATGAAGTGTGGACCTTCCACGGCGAGACTAATTCTCGAGTCATAGCCGAAGTGGATGAGGATGATGATATAACAGAGGTTGATAGGATGGATGAGATGTTAGAAGCTCTTGAAGTGGAGGATCCTCTTACAAATGAGGCAGAGAAGTTCTTCGAGGAGCTGAAGAAATCACAAGAGCCGTTGCATGAACACACGGTTGTGACCGTACTTGCTTTCTTGACCAGATTTATGGCAATTAAGTCCAAGTACTTTTTTTCCATCAACTGCTACAATGATCTCATGAAATTGATCTGCGATATCCTTCCACAACCTCACAAAGCGCCACCAGATATGTATCAGTCAAAGATCAAGATATCTGGTCTCGGTATGAAGTATGAGAAAATTGATGTGTGCCCAGACAACTGCATGCTATTCTGGAAAGAGCACGCCAATGAGAAGATGTGCTTGAAATGTGGTAAATCGAGGTATGTCGAAGTTGTTAATGACGATGGCGATAATGTGATGACAGATGTCGCACATAAGCAGCTTCGTTACTTGCCTTTGACACCTCGGTTGAAGCGGATGTTTATTTCAAAAAGAACCTCAAGACACATGAGATGGCACAAAGAAGGTAAATGTGAGAACAAAGAATTCTTGACGCATCCGTCCGACGGTGATGCATGGAAGGCGCTAGACCGTTTCGATCCAGACTTTTCTCGTGATGCGAGGAATGTTCGCATCGGATTAGCGACAGACGAATTCTCACCGTTCAGTACGAATGCCACGCCATACTCATGTTGGCCTGTCTTTGTCATTCCGTACAACCTGCCACCTGCTTTTTGTACGAGGAACGAGTTCATGTTTCTCAGCCTCATTGTACCTGGACCTGATCGTACTCATGGAACTCGAGAAAACCAATTTGGAATGGTGGAAGTGAAACATAAGGACCGACTACGAGGTTACGATACATTTGTTCTTGCGCATCAAGTTGAACAAGTGTATTATCTACCTTATCCATGCACGAAGCTCAGTGCTTGGTGGGTGGTATATAAGGTGAATCCTCGTGAGCGGCTATATACTCCTGGGGATGATGGTTACCATGATAGCGAAGACGTTGAAGAAGTGTACCAAGAAGAAGAGTTGCCAGACACTTTTATCGTCGAGCTTGGTGCAGGACTCGATCAATTAGTTGGAGATGTTGAAGACGTTGAAGATGTAGAGGCAGATGATACGCGAAAACGAAAATTAGAACAGGCCACGATGGAAGATCGTTGGGCTGGTTTAAGGAGTAGGGCACAGGCACATGAAAATGATGTTGATGAATTTTGAAAGTGACTACAAGTAATGTTTTCTTGAAGATAGTAACATGAATTTTATATATTTTATTTGCATATTTACTAATTATCTAATTATATTAGGATGGCGTCAAAGAAGGGTAAGAAGGTGCCGCCGACGAGGGGGTTCTACCCCTCTAGACCTGAGGACGCTTTTGTTGGTGCCTCGTCGACTGGCAGCAGACGCTCTCAGCTGCTGGGGCACGTTCAGACCAGCTCTAGAGCTTCGTCACAGGTAAATGTCACTCGTTTTTGACAAATTCCCACTTGTCGGAAGGAAACGACTTCAAGTATTTGTAGGGGTAGTTTTTGTGCTTCACAAAATAGTAGAAGCCAAGAAACTCGGACCCCTTGTCGGTGGTGTGGATGGTGAAGAAGGTGCAGAAAAGCTCGACGTAGGGGGGAATACCTACCCACATCTCGTAGAAGTGGACGAATGTCGCCACGAGAAGAAGAGAGTGGGGGCCAAGGTGGTACAACTGCAGACCATAAAAGTCTAGCAGCATCAAGAGGAAAGAAGAGAAAGGTGGAATGAATCCCACCATGGCGTACGCTCTGAAGTACACCAAATCGCCGTCGTGCTCCTTCTTTAATGGGAGATTGCCGGTGCGGACCAAATGATTGAAGGAGTCACTGGACCACCCCATATAGGTTCGGACATTCTTCACATCATCATCGCACTTCAGACGGCTCTTGGGGAGACCCAACTCCATCGCGGAAAAATGGTGCAAAGGAAGGGAACTAGGCAGAGTTTGGAAGGCGTAAAGAATGCTCAAACCGTGCGCACTTTCCTTTTTAAGTAAGCCTCCGCGATGCTTGGATGGAAACCGAAGTGAGAGCAAAAGCATCCTTCAAAAATGTACCCCGTCAAAGACGAGTTGGTCTGGGCCACCTCGAAGAAGGGATCGAGGTTCTTACCCAAGGCCAACCGTTGCCATAATGGACGGCGGGAAACCCAAAGTCAGTGCTCTGACAGCGCGCGCGGAACCAATATGGTTTTCGTATTGGGAACTGGCGACCTTCAATTGCATGAGATCCGCACTCAAATATCTCATCTGCCATATTCATAACAAGCCACGCGTCGAATGTTCACTCCCGGACCGTCACTCTATCGGCGCATTAGAGGACTTTTTTGAAAATCAAAGCACAGTAATCGAGAATGGCCCCACCTACGGCAGAACAGCATAACACAAAGGGTTTCTCCCAGAGGTGGGCCAGGGGGCCACTGTTTGTACCCTACGTACCGGGTACCCCACGATACCACAAGATGTGCAAGGAAGTTCAACCTATCCGAGTCAAAGGCCCTTACAGGTCCCACATGTCACATTACACTGGGCTCGCTCCCCTCACATGGCTAACTCCCAGGTTAACACGTGTAAAATATGACCGGAACAAAACTCTCAACCAAGGGAAGCTCCAGCGACTACACGTGTATAACAGCCGCGGACCTAGCCCCCGTCAGAGAGGAGCTCTGGTACCGACACGTATACAGTGACCCCGGACCTACCCTCCCACAAGGGAAAGCTACAGATCTGCAACGTGTGGAGCCCTCGGACCTTCATTGCCAACAGAAATACGAGCAGATTACGTCTGTTACAAACATTCAAGGACGGTTAAAGCAGCAGTTACAAGGTCTGATAATGTTTCATTAATGCCGTATTAATGACACACGATCAGTGCACCATTAATAGGGGTAATGCTGCCATTAAGGCACGTTACCACACTATTAAGTGTACTTAATACCCTTTAGATACTTTATTAGGTAATGAAGCACGCCAGGGCCACATGTTGGGTCAGTCCAGCATTGTAACGGTCAGTCCTTATAACTATAAAAGGGCTGCACCGCACGAATGTAGGGGACACCTGAGTGAGGCTGATCTGATCTAATTTGACCTGATCTTAGCGAACATATTCGCTTAATACAATTACACAAACCTCATGGAGTAGGGTGTTACGATCAGGCGGCCCGAACCACGTAAATCCCTGAGGTCATCATCTTGATATTGATCTTGGCGTGCCTCAACCACAAAAGAACCTCCACGGGCTGCTTCTCAGTGGGTCCAGGGGAAGTGTCATATCAAACACTTCGGCAACATCATACTGACACGCTACTATGCAGGTACTAGAAAGTATATAATGTCGAAACTTAGCACACACATGATATAAAGACAAGCATAATTTTTCAATAAATAAAGACCTTGTCTCAGCATCCAGTAATCATAGACTTACGTAAGCAACTGCAAATTCCTTTCTACCATCTTCTTGCGTCAAAACTGCACCTACAACATTCTCTTGAGCAGCAATTTTTAATTTGAAATTCTTACCAATTTTGGGTGCCCGCAGCACTGGAGGATTTGTCAAATATGATTTGATTCTCTCAAAAGCTTCTCTCTGTTCTGCCCCCCAGACAAACTCATTCTCACGTTTCAACCTCAACAGTGGCATAAACGACTCAATTTACCCGCCAAATTAGTAATAAATCGTCTCAGATAATTTATCTTCCTAAATAACTTTTGCACATCCTTTCTGAATGTCGGCTCTTCCATTTTTTTAATAGCCTCCACTTTCTTAGGATCAATATCTATATCATGCTGATGTACAATAAATCTCAAGAATCTACCACCCAACACACCAAACGCACACTTTAAAGAATTCATTTTTAACCCATATTTTTGCATCCTTTCAAAGCCAAATGCAAATCAACTAAGTGACCATGAAAACTAGCCGATTTCATAACCACATCATCAATATACACCTCAAAAATAATACCCAACAAATCATGAAATATTAGATTCATAGCTCGTTGATATGTAGCACCAACATTTTTCAAACTGAACGTCATTACAACCCATTCAAAAAGCCCAACAAATCCAGGACAACGAAAAGCGGTTTTAGATGTATCTCCTTCAGCCATAAAAATTTGATTGTAGCCAACATTTCCATCAAAAAAACTAATCATCTTATGCTCCGAAGCATTATTGATTAGTACATCAGCTATAGGCACTGGGTACTCATCTTTAGGTGTTGCTTTATTTAAATTTTGATAATCAATACAAATTTTAATTTTAACCGTATTTTTCTTTTCTACTGGCACTATATTTGACACCCGTTCTGCATACCGACATGGCTGAATAAAATTTGCCTTTAACAACCGATCAACCTCTACTTTTATTCTATCATATAACTCTTGATTAAAACGTCTAACAGGTTGTTTATATGGCCTAAATCCTTTTTTTGGCAATCATTGTTCAACTAATTCTCTACTTAATCCGGGCATCTCAGTATACTCCCAAGCAAAATAATCAACAAACTCTTTCAATAAATTACATACCTGATTCTTTTGCTCCGTTGACAGATTTGCATTCACATAGGTTGGTCTAGGAACATCTATATCTTTAATATCCACCTCTGTAAGATCATCAGTAGAAGAAAACCCCTATCCTAATTTCCCCATGTCATTACAATCTTCAATTGTTTCACCCATATCATTCTTACCTGAACAATACTCTTGAGTCTGCCCTTACAGTCATGTTATACTTTCTTCTTTGCTTAACATTATAACGATACAATATTCAGGCGAGTCACATCGGTCTGCTTTACATTTACAGGTACAAAACCATCCATACCCACACTCACATAATCATAATCAGTCAAATCTCTACCTATCAAGCACATCATATCACTATTTTGTAATTATATTTCTGATTCGGCTATTGCCACACAAGCCGAATTATCTGCCTCTATTACTTCCACATCAGATCCAACCCATTGTATCACACATTGGCGCAAAGTAGAGGGTACACATCCGTTAGCATGTATCCAGTCCCTACCAAGCAAAACATTGTATCGACCCTTTACACTTACCACCAAGAATGCTGTTGTGCTGTTAGGACAGTCTTACTCCCCACCGTCAATTCTGCAGACATAACTCCCATAACTTAGGTTGGCTCTCCTGACAATCCACTTAGTGTCATAATTGTTTTTATTAATTCAAGCTTCTTATAACCCAATTTCACAAAGATAGACAGTGGCATTGTATTGACACCAGCCCCTCCGTCAAACAACATACGCCCTACTGGTGTTCCATTCAAGTGTCATTTAATATATAATGGTTTCATGTGCTGACCGAGTTTTTCTGGTTTCTCAAACATGACATTCTTTGCTCCCAAATTTAATTCAGCAACTTCGACTTCTGGTATACAAAACTCGGCTGGCAGCTGGAACACCATATTCGCATCCACATTGTTGACCCTTGATCCGAATCACAACTATTTTCCATGTCACTGTTTGCTTCTTCCCTTTCTAGTCGCTTCTCTCTCCAAGTCTTTTTAGTGATCATCATCGGTCGTTCCTGATTAAACCACTGGTCATGATCCTCCCCCTTTTTCTTTTCTGCAATATCCATCGCTCGCAGCCGCTGAACACGTCGCTTTTGTGTACGATTAAGTCCAGTCGGGCACCACTGAGGAGCAGGTTTTGTCCCCGGGGCTACTGATCCAACAATATTTCTCCCAGTATTATACATTCCGCTTCTACCACTCTTTTTCTGCAGCCTCTTTTCTGCTGTAAGAAATCCAAAATCACTCTCTTGTATTTCTCTTTGCTTGGTAGAGCACCTCGGTTGCAGTACCATACCATGTCCAGTCAACGACACCATACCCAGCATGTCCCGTACGTGAAGAACTGCATCCGACACAATGATTACTAGATTGGGCTTAATACCCGGTCCAACTATCTCACGTCCAGCTGATGATATTATGCTTGAACGTTTAGCACCCGGTTCTCCACCCGTTGCCAATTTATAGATTTCTTCCTTTTTGTGGTGTGCCGCAACAACAGGTACGTTGGCAATACTGTTTTTAACAAATATCTTTTTAGGCGGAGAATGTTCTGTAGTTGCCACTTCGGATTTGATTTTGCAGGGAATAGTACCGACCAGTATGGTAGCTTCCTTCCTATTTGAACTCATGTTCTTTTCTTCTTGAAGAACCTGTTCTGAGCACTGGTCAGCATTAATATTCTTATCACCGTTGCATAATATAATAGCATCGCTATCTTGGTGCCCTGGTTTCCATCTCCATGATGTCATGTCATCAGTCCTAAATCTTGCATATTTCCAATTTCTTCCACCTGATCTCCATGACACATATGCCATCGGACTTTCAGAAAATCTTGTTGCTATACTCCGTTGGTTAAATTGGCCATCTTCATGCATCAACACACATGAACTTCTTCCTGGATGCTCCTACAAATAATTATAAGCCGGATACCTTTCTCTTTTAGAACAAATCAATCTTCAGAACACATTGTTTTTTCGTCGCCTCATGTATTTATCCAACGGGAAAGTGATGTTGGTTTAAATGTCAATGCTTGTTTCCTTCTCTCATTAGCCTTCCACACTCCAATCTCAGGACTTTTTGGCTTTATCATTTTAAGCTTCAGATCATCAGAAACCACAACATTCTTTCCCTTAGTGGTATCGGCCTGATCAGTCTGAACCAAAATTTTATTTTCCTCAAAATTAATCATATTAACAGGAAAAGGGTCAATGTACAACTTCATCTTGCTACCATCTCCCAAGGTCAATCGTCCATCATTTAGGGCCAATTGTACCCGTCAACGAAAATAGTTATATTCATTGGTAGTATGAGAAAATGAATTATTCCATTTTCAATATTTTCTCTTGGCCATCTGTTCAAGAGTTGGTATAACATGACCGTCCCTCAACCTAATAACCTTATTCTGCAACAATACATAGAAAAGTTTGCCACACTTTGTTATGTCTAATGTACATTTTATTTCCTCCTTTTTCCCGAGACTGGGTTTCAAAAAACATTAAGCCAAAGGTTTAGTTTTTGATGTCTCAATCCATTCGGCCACACAGATTTCAGTGACATCATCACTGGCCCGCTCCATCTCTAAAATATTAATGTTTTATTTTTCTCTTTCATTGTTATTCCCCTCTTGAAATCGGCTGTATGATCTATTATCCCTAGCAAAATTTTCATAAGATATGGCTCATTGCATGACTTGATTAACACCAATAAATTCCTTCCCTTCAAGTTTTTCTCTCAAATACGAAGATAAACCTGCAATAGCTTAATTGGCCAAATCCTTTTCTCTAATGGTTAGACTATAACACTTGTTTCTAGTTTCTCTAAACCTCTTCATATACTCCGAAATAGTTTCATTTTATTTTTGTCTAACTGTCGTAAGGTGTGATAATCTGAGCTCAGTTTCACCATTGTAAAAATAATCATGAAACTTTTGTTCATGACATGCACATGTGTAGATAGAATTTGAAGTTAGTGAAGTGAACCAATTAAAAGCTTTACCAGATAATGATAATGGAAATAACTTAACTTTGTGCACATCAGTAATACCCACATCACTAACCTGTATCAGAAATTGCCCAACATGCTCGTAAGTATTTTAGAATTTTCACCAGTAAATTTAATTAAATCAGGGACTCTAAAACCTCTAGGATATGGCACTGTATCAAAATACTCAAGGTATGGCTTTTGGTGTGACCTTGCATGTCCCTTAGGGTGCAATCCCAAACTTTCTAAGGGTCCTGTGGAATCTAGTGTTGGCTCATGTGGAATACCGTTTCCTGTAGGTGGTATGTAGGGTCCGTATGCTATAGTCTAATAGTAAGGTTGCTGCAAATTTCCTCCTAAATTTTTAACAGGGATATTATTCTCAGTGTCATATTTGCCAAGTTAGACGAGCTATGAATTTCATTATTTTCTACACGTTTGCCCTTAACCACCTCCTATATTCGCTGCACCATGGTTCTAATTTGTCTAGGCAAATTGTTATCCATATTTTTTTGAAACTCGATCTTAAAACAATCAAAAGAATTGTGCAATCCTTCAGTCATCATGCATGTAAGTTGCTCAAGATCAGCACCATATTTACTAGCAACAGACACATCAACCATATGTACGAGATCTTCGAGGGTGAATGAGGGATTTACCTTCTTGCTGGAAGCTGTGACCGTATCTGTCTTTTGGATCACGCCGCTCCTCGTCTTCAGAAAACAAGCGAGCTTGCTCTGTAATTTTGCCACCCTTTCTTCCTCCATCTCACTTTCAATCTCCTCCTGAATCCTCTTCCTGTCTTCCTCTATGAGATCTTCAAACTGAACCCCAATAATGATATTAGGATGTACGGTTATGTTGTCATCCTTCTTTTTTGATGATTCCCCCCATGATGACTTGCTGATCGGCGTCAAGAACACCGATCAATACAAAGTCTCTGCGCTTCAAGAACGACGATCATCGTCCCCAGCAGAGTCACCAATTTTGTTGATCGCACGAAGTCTCGATCGACGAAGAAGCTTCTGTATGACGCAACAGCGAGGCGAACAATTTTCTTGACGAGCCAGCAAAAATTTCATCCGTTTTGTGGGGACGAATGGATGTTTTACTCGGCAAAACACCAAAGGAACGAAGTTTAAAAGCAATCAAAAGCTTATAGATTGAAAACTGGATTCACGTGTCCTCTGCCTACGGCAACAAGCTGCCATATCAATAAAGTATTTGAAGAATCCTAACTGCATACGATACCTCATCCGAACAGAATAAAATCTATGCTAAACATAATAAAACTAATTATACAATCGCGTGTACAGGAAGTCCTTGAGATTCAAGTCATCCATGCACGTGAAGTCTTCTGGCTGGCCTCCATTGCTTCACGTCTGGCATTTATCTTCTACGTACAAGACTCATTGCTCCATGTCTTTGCATGCACTACTCCACATACTTAGTCCTTTGTGATTACGCCAGCAACACTCTTTCTAGATTTCCACCCTGCAAAGGAGTCTTCTTGCTTCATGCCATGCATATATACTCTCTACGGCCGCGTAGAAACATTCCACATGCATATAGTCTCCTGCATACACGTATATAGTACTTCTCTCTACTAGGTTCTCGAAAGCATTGCAAAATGTGAGAACTAGAAGGAGAGAAAGCGCTGGACCTCAACGATGTTTTGAATGTAGTAAGACGGGACATTTTTGTTCAGATTGCCCTAACCTTTCAGGTCCTACTTCCTGGGATGAAAAGCAAACAAGGACGAAGCACTCATCTGCATTAAATACAAAGAAAAATAAGGGTTTTACAGGACGTCAATTGTTGAGAAGTTTTATCTCCGTACTTCAAGAACTTGGCTCAAGCGATGTGGACATTGGAAGTGACGAAGATGAAGATGATTTGGCAAACTTGTGCTTCATGGCGGGCAAATCAAGATCAAGTATGGAGAATGCAGAACACAACAGCGACAATGAAGAGGTATTTCCTACTTGCGAAGAAATGTGTGATGCTATTTCTCGTGCCACTATTATAGTTAAGAAAAAGGACAAAAAACTTAGGGATAGTGCTTCTAAAATTGAATCACTAGAATCTGAAATCAACCGTTTAAAACTTTCATTCCTAGTGATGATGCATGTCCCTCATGTGATTTAATATATGAACAATTGTCCTCATTAAGAAGTGCGCACACCTCGACACTTGATAAACTTGAGTTAGAAATTGAAAAGAACAAAGAGGTTGCTGCACTTAATGATAAAACTTGAAGGATGCTAGCTGTTCTACATTTGATTTGCATTGTTCTATTTGTGATGATCTTGATAAGAAACTACAAGATGCTATGAATGAAATTTCCGTATTGAACAATGCTTTACGTTCTCATGAAGTTAAATATTGTTCCAATTGCAAATTAAAAAGAAAAAGTTCATGTGAAAATTGCCTTCATCTGTCCAATAAACTTTATAACATGCATTGGACATTAGATCGATTTTGTAATGAGAATAAGAACCTAATTTTGCTGTTGAATTCTTCCAAGACTTTCAATGATAAAACTTATTTAGGTTTTGATTCTCATGCTCATGCTATATCTCATCCACCTAAAATTGTAAAGTCATTAGGAAGTGGTTTGATTCAAACAGTTCCTAAACAAAAAAAGTGGTTTTCAAACCTGCAGGAGTGTTGTCTCATTCGGTTTCAAATAAAAATGTTGCTTTGCCATCTAGACATGAACACGAAGTTAAATTTCATTGTACCTACTGTGGTAGAGATGGTCATGTCATAGATTTTTGTTATAGACTAGCTAAACAACAGAAAAAGAAAAGAATGATTGCTAGATCTCATAACTTTCATGCAAAATTTGCTGCACTTGCTAAACCGAATGATTGGAACATGAAATCTGTTGTAATGAGTCGATAACATGCAATGTTTGCTCCCAAACCTACTGTTTTTTGTGCTACACATGTAACATCTTATAGGACAGTAGTTGGGTACAAAAATCCTCAATGTTTGGCTCATAAACCTGCTGTTTTGTCTCAGCTTTCGCGTGTTATTCCTGCTAGACGTCGTGTGACTCAGTACCGTATTCCTAAATGCCTTTTGACTAATCCTAGTATTGAGTCATCGACGTATTGTTCTTCTATGTAGGTTACACGCTTGCGGAAGGAGAACATTTGGATTGTGGATTCAGGTTGCTCACGCCACATGACCGGTAACAAAGAATTGTTCTCCTCCCTCTCTTTTGTGTCACGTGTAGAGAATCTTACTTTTGCCAATAATTCTTCAACTCCTATAATTGCTAAGGGTTCAGTTAGAGTAAATTATCACTACACTTTGAAGGATGTGGCACTTGTTAAAAATTTGAAATACAACTTGCTTTCTGTTTCACAACTGCTAGATGAAAATCTAGAAATTACTTTCACTAAAAATTGCTGCAAAGTTGTAAATTCAAATAGTGAGCTTATTTTTAACATGTCACGGTTTGGAATAGTTTTTAAAGCTGATTTTGATATGTCTTCCTCTAAGCATAGGTGTCTAGTTGCTAATGATTCAAAGGACTTATATTTTTGGCATCGTAGACTTGGTCACGTAGGCTTTGATCATCTAACGTGTGTTAATGCTCTTGATCGCATACATGGGCTGCCTAAGCATAAAGGGGACAAATAAATTGTGTGCTCTTCTAGTAGACATGCTAAGATGGTTGCAGGTTCACATACTCCTCTCACAATGATCATGACAACAGAACCGGGTCAACTTTTGCATCTTGACACCGTAGGACCTTCACGTGTTCAATCCTTCAGAGGTAAATGGTATGTTCTTGTGATTGTTGATGATTATTCTAGATACTCTTGGGTTTATTTTATGGCATCTAAGAATGAAGCTTTTAGTCGCTTTAGAACATTATTTCTTAGGTTGTCAATTGGTCACCCAGGATCTTTAAAAGCAATTAGATGTGATAACAGAACTGAATTTAAAAATCAATATTTTGGTCACTTTTGTGCTGAAAATGGAATAGATCATCAATTTTATTCACCATATGCACCTCAACAAAACGGTGTTGTAGAAAGAAAGAACAGTACCCTAGTTCAGATGGCTAGGACTATGCTTGATGAATATCAAACTCCTAGGAAATTGGGCTGATGCGATTGCAACCGCCTGCTATGTCTCAAATCGTGTTTTCTTGCACGCTAAGCTAGGTAAAACAGCATATGAGCTCCGATTTGGACATAGGCCTAGTGTTACACACTTTTGGGTCTTTGGTTGCAAATGCTTTGTTTCTTGCGCGCTAAGCTAGGTAAAACAGCATATGAGCTCCAATTTGTACATAGGCCTAGTGTTACACACTTTCGGGTCTTTGGTTGCAAATGCTTTTTTATGAAACATGGTAATCTTGATAAATTTGAACCTATATCCATTGATGGCATGTTTCTTGGTTATCCATCTCATACTAGAGGCTATCGTGTGCTTTTACTTGACACTAACAAAATTGTGGAGGCTTGTGAGGTGTCTTTTGATGAAGCTAGCACAGGTACTAGCTCAAATAATTGCAGGTCCGGATCCATATCCGCAGGGGGAGAGCATTTTCGTTGAAGATGAGGAAGAAGTGGTGCTGCTTCCCGAAAATTCAGCAGCTAATGACATTGTTCCAGCTCCTGATTTCTATTCACAGCCAGCACTGACGACCACCATTGGTGGTCCAGATCTTTCTCAAGTTACAAACTCATCAAGTTTTCATGAACATGAAGAACAAGAATCTTGTCAAGTGTCCACTTCCCTCCGGGTTCTCAAAATTCATCCCCAACAAATTATTGGAAGTTTGCACGAACGAGTCACACGGTCCAGGTTTTGCTATCCAAACCCTCATGCTCATTTTCCTTATGTTGCTTCTTTTGAACCCAAAGAAATATCACATGCACTCACTAAGGAATCTTGGATTATTGCCATGCAAGAAGAGTTAGAAAATTTTGAAAGAAATAATGTTTGGAAACTTGTACCTCCACCTCAAGGTCACAGTTTAATTGGAACTAAATGGGTGTTTAAAAATAAACGAAGTGGGGACGGGATTGTGGTTAGGAATAAGTCTTGGTTGGTTGCTCAAGGATTCACTCAAGTTGAAGGTCTAGATTTTGATGAAACTTTTGCTCCTGTTGCTAGATTAGAAGCCATAAGAATTTTGTTAGCTTTTGCTGCATCTAAAGGTTTTAAGCTTTATCAAATGCATGTTAAAAGTGCTTTTCTTAATGACTACATAGATGAGGAGGTTTATGTCAAACAACCACCGGGTTTTGAAAATCCATATTTTCCTAATCATGTTTACAAATTGTCTAAAGCCTTGTACGGTCTCAACCAAGCCCCTAGAGAATGGTATGATAGGTTAAAAACATTCTTACTTGAAAAGGGATTTACCATGGGCAAGGTTGATAAAACTCTTTTTGTGCTTAAGCATGGCAATGACTCATTATTTGTTCAAGTGTATGTGGATGATATTATCTTTGGTTGTGCCTCTCATGATCTTGTGTCAATGTTTTCAGCTATGACGAGTTCAGAATTTGAGATGAGTATGATGGGATAACTCACGTACTTTTTGGGCCTGCAAATTAAGCAAACCAAGGAGGGTACCTTTGTGCATCAAATGAAGTATACAAAAGACCTCCTAAGGCGCTTCAACATGGACAAAAGCAAGCCTCTTCGGACACCAATGGGAACAGCAACAACACTTGAAGTTGATGAAGATGGTGAACATGTGGATCAAAAAGAATATAGAAGTGTGATTGGATCACTTTTGTACCTGACGGCATAGATACTGGACATACAATTCAGTGTATGTCTTTGTGCACGGTTTCAAGCCTACACACGTGCTTCACATCGTCAAGACATCAAAAGGATTATCAGGTACTTACATGGAACTCAAGAATTTCGCATTTTTCTTCCTTCTTCCTCAACCATTACTTTGAAAGCTTTTTCGGATGCTTATTTTGGGGGTTGTAGGATTGATAGGAAAAGTACTTCTAGTGCTTGTCATTTTCTTGGTAATCCAATTATTGCTTGGTCCTCTAGAAAACAAAACTCAGTTGCACAATCCACAGCTGAATCTGAATATGTAGCTGCTGCTATTGCGTGCTCAAAAATTCTTTGGATTGTTCAAACACTTAAGGGCTATGGGGTTGATCTACATAGTGTTCCACTGTTTTGTGATAACACTAGTGCCATCTGCATTGCTAAAAACCACATGCAAGATTATATAACTAAGCACATTAACATTAGGTATCATTTTCTCCGTAATAATGTTCAAAAGCTAAACATTGTACTTCACCATGTAGATATCGAACAACAATTGGCTGACATTTTTACAAAACCTTTGGATTTCACTTGTTTTTGTTACATTCGTAGTGAAATAGCGGTTATGCATCATCATGGTTTAAATTGAGGGTGAGCTTTTGAAACTTGAGAAGTCTATGTGTGGATATGAAATTAAAATAATATGAGCATAGTATTTCATACATATATGACTTTGTGATTCCTTTTACATGCTGAAAGTTCTTACTACATTACACGTGTTATACATTTTGTAGATTTTGCCATGTCTAATAATTGGAATAATTACTTACACTAAATCTGGTCATGGTCGAACTTTCTTGCTGTTTTGAACTTGTTGCATGCTCACAAGTGCTTTTAATCATAATGAGTTAATCAAGTAATCAACTCACATGTTGAGTTTTTATGAACAAATTTAAATTGACAAAAGATCAAGAGAATATGCATGCATCGCACTTTTTCTTTTGAGATGGCTTATCATTGCACTTAGATATGAACTTGGAAGAAGTTGTGTATGACTAAAACCATGTCCTTAAGCTTCTGATTGTTGAATGACATAGGCTTGGCTTGGTTGGTTAGAATAAGGCAGGTGCGCATATAATGTCTTGCAAATATCATATGATCTAAATTTGTGCTTTGAAATATAATAAAATACAGCAACAAGTGTCATGCTTTCAGGTTTTGAAATAGTTAAGTTTGTGAGATCATGACTTGCTTAAATTGAAAATTACATTTGATCTCTAGCATGGCATACACTAGTTTATGTACCTCATTGTTGTGATAGTGTAAGTTACTTGATAGTATGACTTGGATGAGCTTTGTTTATATGTATATGTTATAATATGCTCATAACAATTAAAATTTTTCTTATAAACCTTACTGAATACATTGTCAAAGGGGGCGAGATAATATGTGAATTTTTAAAGATAAGTATGCAAGGGGGAGAAATTGATTAATTGATTACACATTGCACATATTCACAATTGTTTTTGGCACAATTCTTCTCAAGGGGAGAATTTATTTTATTCTCATTTTATTTCTATTTTACAAAGGGGGAGAAATTGTTTTCAAAACTTTTCATGTGAATAAGCCAATGTTCAGATCTTATGTAGTGTTGCCAATGCATTCATCAAGGGGGAGATTGTGAGACCTATGTGTGCTGAATACATTTTCTTTTACAATAAAGGTTTTGAATGCTGCCATAACATCTTTTTTAGCAAGGTCTGACTCTAGCTCCGAGCTTCTGCAAGGTCCGACAATAGGTCTGTCTAGGTCCGACATGTTTTTAGGTAGCTCCGGTGAGCTTTATCATTAGCTCCGGCATGTCTTTGATAGCTCTGGCATGCCTTTGTTAAGCTCTGATATGTTTTGTTAGGTCCTACTTATGTGGGTTAGCTCTGACATGTTTTTCTAGCTCCAGCTTTTGGGTTGACTAGTTCCGAATAGCTTTGGTTAGCTTCGTCGATAGGTCCTGCTAGCTTTGGTAAGCTCTGGTTCATGGTCTGGTTAGCTTTGACAAGGTCCGGTGCTTGATCGTAGTGTTTTTGCTTTTATCTTGCAATGGTTCGTACTTGGTTTACATTGATGGATAGATTGCCTAGTATTCATTTGCTAAGTTTTTGGTGTGTTTTGGTGGTTATGGGTGATATCGTTTTTGCTATGGTTTGCAACATGCTTATGTGAGGTGTTCACGTAAGATGTTGTAGTTTCAGAACTAACAAGAGTCGAGTCGAGGACTTGTGCTCGAAAGTATTGGTTGTTTATTCATGTGTAGGTGTTGCTTGAGTTCAAGACATGGCTGGTGACGGGATCCATTGAACTATGCTTAGGGAGAAGATGAGGTTCAACAAACAAGATCGGGAGGAATTGTGGTTTAGTTGATCGGGAGGTTGCGCAGCATGATTGAATCAAGAACAATGCATATAAAGGTATTGTGGACATCATTGGAAGATGTTTGCACGTGTGCAAGGAGTGCATGGACGTGGCTACATGGTTTCGAGGCGTGATGAAGAGATGTGGACATAAAGAATTGGTCAAAAAGGTCCAACCGACTAGGTTACGGACTTAGGCTGCGGCTGAGTCATATTTGACTTAAATATGGAATGTTTTGAGTTGGTTATGATAGGATTTCGTGTGGGTCGCGAATTTGAGTTTTTTTAGGAATGTAGGATACGTTCATAAAGTGTTTGGAAGTCTTAAGATTGCTTCTATCTATGTATAGCAGAGTCCTTAGAAGTTATGGAAAGTTTCGATTCGTGATTTGAGTAGGATTAGAGTCCTAGTTGAGTTTGGGTTGGCCTAAGGGCTGGTCATATAAGCAAGGGAGGCCAGAGATCGTGGTGCACGACTTTGGGGTTGTTCCTCTTCTGTTCTATTAAATAAAATTCGTAGTTGAAAGGAACTTTTGTGTCTTGTTCGTCCGACTTGTTCCAGAAAAGTTTTTCTCGTCGAGTTTCTGCACAGCACTACCTTGTTTGGGTGTTTTTATCATAACTCAAGTTTTACAAATCCAATTTACGTGATTTTTTTTATTTGTCTTCACAACTTTATGGTTTTTGCAAAACTTTACGTGATTCTGTCAAAATTGCACGGTCATTAGATTTGTGGTTTTTGATCTACACGGGTTTCTTTGCAGCGTTCCAGAACTGTTTTTCTCGGGTGGGACAGAATGACCTTTGTTTGATCTTTCGATCGTAACTTGAGTTTCTGTCGACGGATTTGAGTGATTCTTGTTGTATCATCTTCGAGACTTGATTATCTATGATATCTATCAATTTTGCCACGGTGAAACATGTTTAGATTAGTCTCACCCACGATTTCTTTAACAAATCGTTTTTCTACCGAAGGGGTTGGGATTTAATTGTTTCCGCTACGTAAGATTTTTTAATCTACCATTCACCCTTTTCTGGTAGATTTTCACGTGCTCTTCGATCCTACATCTATGTCAAGACTTTTTTATCACTTTAGGCTAATGACCGACTGTATAGTAGATGCTAACTCGCTCACGAACTCTGTCACCTCAGACAGATGCACCGCGAAAGAGGCTACTGTCCGGATAATTGAACTGATTCAGCTTGGAGGTCTCTTGTGAAAGGTTGCTACATACAACGAGTATTGAAGAGTACCTCACATCTTTTTGAAAGTGCATGTATCTCATGTTATCTGGATGATTATTGATTTGAATCACCACCCCTCGTGGTTATATATTGAGTACTGCTTGTTCACTCCGTCGTGACGTAGTAATAAAGATTAATTGGAACCTTATGAACATGCTGCTATGAATAATATTTTGTATTGCAATGTTGGATGAATTTTAGAAGTAGTGCAAACTAAGTTTATGTTTTCTGGAATTATTAAGTTCATGCTAAAAGTTGAAAACTAAGGATTTACATGTAGACGAGTTTCTTTATGCAAAATTCAACTTTCCGATTATTAAGTTCCCTACATGTAGAGTTTCATGTTGATTAAGGTGTGACGGTTAAGTCTTGCTGACTCTTGTGCTCACGTTTGCAAAGTTTTGTTAATGCTGGTAAAGACTATGACGGTTTCTGAAAAGGCATTGCCCCCTTTGGGGTTTGTAGCCGAGTGGAAACCCTACGCATTGCTATAATGTTTTCATGTTGCTAGTTTAAAGCATACGAGGGCTGTATGACTCCTCTTTTACTTAGTTAGGCTTGCGAGTGTGACTTATGTTTATTCATCTGCGTATGTACATGTGTTGTACAATATGTTGTAAAAGAGAACCTTCTTGTATAATAAAGACTAATGTCTGTATTTTCGATTACTTTTTTTGTGTGATGTTTGGTGCTCATGGCACGTCACTGTTGATATTTCTTAACAACACAGATCATCTCTGATAGGAGATGAGATACTCAAGCACACGAAAGATACTGTTTGTAGAATTTCACCCAAAAGTATTCCCAAGAGTATCGTATTTATCCCAAAGTATGAAAATGATGTAAAGTAAACACTATTTTTATGATCAAGATATAGAATACTAAGTAAATATGACGATAGGGGTGAGGTGACAATATGGGTAGTTCGACACACCGAAGCAATCTAGTCCTAAAGATAATGTAGTCCTATTGAGAGTTAAGCAAAAAAAGACCACTCCTAATATGCTTCTAATATACATATGCATAGCTTAAATAGTGTACATATGGATATGTTATTGGTTAATACTAGGGCTGAGCGGTCCAACATATCGTGCACTAGTTTACCTCTGGCAAATCAGGACAATTCCCGCTAAGAGCTTGTTGCATACCCGAACATGGGGGAGTACAAAGGACGAACAAGGCTTCCACCACTTGTTGCCTATCCCTACAATCCGTGGGTCTACGAGACATCCAATGCTATTTAACTCGCTAAGAACCATGCTTACGTGTTAAATAAATACCTTAACAGTCATGGTACAAATAACTTCTTATGGAAATGACTAACCTAAACATCGTTGAACGAATTGGGACCAAGCACTAACTTATTCATACTCACGTATTCATGTTATACCTAATTAGACTATAGTGGAGCTTATGATGTTTATGATAACATAATAACTATGCTATCATAATAACAACTAAACCTACCACATATATGGACTCCAAAATCAAAAAAGAAATGCTTTCTCAGAGCATATGAATAATAAAAGAATAATATTATTATAATGCATAAAGTCACATAAATTAGAAAAGATACATGAGTCACACCTTTCCTAAAATGAACTTGGGACTAGAGGTTCCTTTCTACGACCTAAACTCCATAAGGACATGGAGAAGTGTGTATACAAGAGAGTGATGCTGAAGTGGTGTGTGTGGAGAAGTGAGGGGTATGGGTCCTATTCATACACGAAGTTCAGTAAGTTTCCACCACTAATTCGCACGAAGTAGTCAGAGCCACTTTCGAGGAGCCATAGGGAGTCGACACATGGAAGGAGACTGGGTTTGGCACCAGGAACAAGTCGGCCGAGCTAGGGATTCGATCAACCCTTTCCTAACTCCTCCCACATTGTGCTTTCTACTGGTGGCTAGCTGGTGATCACTTCTGGGTGTGACGCCGCTGGATCCCCTTGTATAATTCTGTAAGCGGGCCATTTGATCCGTGTGATGCCATGTGTTAGCGTCTGATTGGCTGAGAATGTATATTTCAAGATACCTCCCTCAGATTCATCTCAATTTTGTATAAAGTACCTACATGCACAAGTCTTTACAAGTACAAGTGGAACTAGGTTATTTCTAAAAGAAATGCATGTAAGAAATGTTTACTCAGTAATGTAATTGAGATATATTGACAATCGAAATTGGTACTTAACAACCATCAACAAACTCCCCTAAGCATATCCTTTGCTCGTCCCGAAGCAAAGATAAAGACTTAGTTTGTTGATCAGGAGTTACTTCTATGCCTATGCTTCAATAGTACCAAATGCACAATTTAAACATTCTACCTAGTTTTGAACAAACTGGCATTGGTACTCACCCATTACCTTAGTCCTTATAGGGCTTTTGCTCTCTCCTCTACTTGGGTGGTTAGAAGATAGAACAATTCACATAGCATGCATTATCTCAAAATCTTAGTTCCACTAAAATCCCTGTCAATGTTCTGATCACCGACTAGTATCAAATGTGTCGCGCATTTGTCTCGAGGTCACCTACCTAAGGAGACGATGGAATTATACTACATCGGGCGAAATGCCCTATGTCTAGTTCGGGTGTCTCGTTGTTCTTTGTTGGGAATGGGGGTCGTTTCTTCTTACAAGTGAGATCCCCCTCCAGATAATATCGGGCTCCCTTTTATATTCCCCTTTTACGGGCCCCTTTCATTCCTCATAAAGGTTGGGGGCACGGTTACAGGGGCGCCTATCCAATCCTACGTTAGCAAGGGCTCTTGAGGAGGCCGCTGTCTCGAAGGGGTCGTTACTGCATGCTTTTGACTTGTCGCCATGGCAAACCGTACTGAGGCGCACGCACATACGCTGTACCACGCCCACGCCGCCCGCCCCGTCGGATGTGATGGCACGTGAAGCACGCGCCGCAGGGCACTCGAGTGCCTACAATGTGATTGTGACAACGCCCACTCCATGCTGATAACCTGCACCACTTCTCCTCCTGAGCTCGGGCTTGGACGCTCAATGTTTCCTCCGCCATCTTGACCTTCAGGAGACTCGGTTTGTTAAGGCCTATTTATAGCAGGGGTTTCATACTCTGTCAATAGCCCCGAGCCTCTAGTTTGTCGCCCCGACCTGCTTGAGGGTGAAAGCCGTCCCGCTGGTTTCCTCTATGGAGACAAGATAAGAAAGTGTAAATACTTTGGTTCGATAGCTATCATCGCTCCTACTTGGCTATGGATGGTCAGTCATGACACGCGGCCATGCCCGCCGATGCCATGCAGAGAAACCCAACATTGTCTTTCGAGGCAGGTTTGTTATCATAGCGAATTCATTTCGCTCCCGTGACATTGAGGGGTTGGGCAGATCATGGGATTTCCTCAGTAGACGATCCCTAGAGCCCGACGAGCTGCCTAACGGGTGAAATCCGAGTGAAACAAGTCCACCTCATATCACAGGGCGGATGGAACATTTTATCCCGTCTAGCGGGGGGGGGGGGGGGGGGACATCCTAGACGAAGCTCGGTGGTCGCATTTCATTAGACTTTGGCTCGTTAGTACCATGTAGATCTTGATCCTTCGTGGAATCGTGTGGCTCGATGCTGGCTCTTCAGAGGCTACTGCATTGCTGGCGATTTAGCACTTTGTTGTGAGCTTACATGGTTCGGGGGCATTCGGTTCCCCTGACCGCTCCTTATGTTGGCCACCTCATGTTGCTCACCCCTTGCTCTAGGTCGCTCTGGGCAGCCTCGAAGCCCAATTGAGCTGACCTTTGAATTCTAAACATTGTCTGACCCCAAAGGTGGGATGGAAACCTACCTTACTTACCTCAGTCTGCTAGGCCGGTGTCGCGGTTGCTGCCGCGGCATGGGGCGACTCCCATCTTCCCACAACCGTTGCTATTTTGGGAGCAGGCATGACCTAAGACTAGACGCTGATTTTGCCTCTGAGGGGTTGCCAAAGAGTTGCGGTGACGGTTTCTTTCCCCGTTGTCAGATGGGGTAGAAGCATTGGTTACCATGTCAGCTTTATAAGCTTTGGGTGATGGGGTGGCGCTCCCCACCCTTCACGTCGCCCATCCTTGTCTCCACTCGCAAATCTCCTACATCACTACGGCTATAACTTTCGCCTACACACTCAACAGAGCAAGTGGAGTGGAGGCAGGCTCCCTTTCGGGTGACTCTATCTTTGATTTTTGGTTGAGATGTCGCCTTGGGCGAAGTTCGAATTTAGTCAGACGCGCCTGGCCACCCTCCGAAAGATGGGGGTGCTATCAGAACGCGATGTGCTTGCCATCCTCATCCCCGCGGGGGAGCCTTTTCCCACTCCGCGGGCAAACAAGGTGGTGTCCCTGAGTGCTTTCCATCTGTGCGCGCTTGGCTAGTGTTGACATTTCTTACATCACAGATCATCTCTTGAAAGAGATGAGGTCGGCAAGTGCACGGAAACTGTCGTGTAGCATTTCACCCAAGAGTATTCCCAAGGGTATCATATTTATCCCAAAGAAGGCAATGGAGTGAAGTAGGCACTATTCTTATGATCAAGCTATGGGATACTAGTCAATTATCAAGACAAGGGTAAGTTTATAATATGGTTAGTATGACACACAACTAAGCAATCTATTCTAAGGAGTAATAGGGTCCTAGTGGAGGTTAGACATAGAGTTGGGTTGTTGCTCCTACAATGCTTCTAATATACATATACATACCCTAGGTTAGTTACTAATGAGCATGTCAATGGAGAATCCTTATGCTAAGCTATTCAACACATCGGGCATGGGTTTACCCCTAGCAATACATGGCAACTCCCGCCAAGAGCTTGTGGCATAGCCGGACGTGGAGGATTACAAAGGACAGATAGGGCTGTCACCACCTACTTCCTACGTCTTCAATCCATGGGTCTACGAGACATTCAATGCTACATTCTATCCTAGCACCATGGTAGCATATTAAGTAATTACCCTAAGAGCCCTGGCACAAGCCATCCTAAGGCAATGAACTAAATCATCGTTGAACCAATGTTGATACATAGCACAAGTGATTCATATTAACATGATCATATCATAACTAATTAGACTATGGTGGGGGTTTGTAGTGTTTATGATGATAAGAAACGCTTCATCCAAGTATATGAATGAAAGAAGACTAATGATAATATATGTATTATGCATAAAGTCACAAATATAAGAAAAGATACATGAGCCATACCTTTTCCAACTTCTACTTGGTACAAGAGGCTCTCCTCTCTATAACCTAACTCCACTATGGACTAAGAGAGCTAGTGTATACAATCGAATGATGCTCAAGTGTGTGTGTTGAAGTGACGGGTGAGGGGTTCTATTTATAGCTTGGAGAAAGGTCGGTTCCCGCCACCAAAAATGCGCGAATCAGTCACCTCTGACCTCTTCAAGCCAGAGGAGCCAACATGTGTTGTTT
The DNA here is from genome assembly GCA_036927565.1 of Tuctoria greenei. Classification (NCBI taxonomy): domain Eukaryota; kingdom Viridiplantae; phylum Streptophyta; class Magnoliopsida; order Poales; family Poaceae; genus Tuctoria; species Tuctoria greenei. The sequence continues at coordinate 116,129,163 of JAYESD010000006.1, forward strand.
GACTATGTTTGGTGCCAAGACCTAGTCGACCGACTGGGGGGGGGGGGGGGGGGAGGCAGCCGACCTGCTCATGGCCCCTTTTGCGGTGTTCTTCCTCCAGGTGACTGACAGGTGGGTCCCATTCCATGATATGGGTGCTTCACCGTTGGGTGACCTCGGATACTTCTGTTTGTGGACCATTTGATCTATGTGGTGCCACGTGTCGATGCTTGATTGGCTGGAATGATATTTTATCGGATCCATCCTCTTGTTTCACTTCAATTCTGTGTAAAATACCTGCATGCACTAATTTCTTCAAGGACAAGTGGAAATAGGTTAAATAGAAAGGTGATGTGTGCAAGAAATGATATTTCCTTCACCTAATTGAGTTATATTGACGGGTGAAGTTGGTATATAACAACCTTCAACAAACTCCCCCAAGCTTATCCTTTGCTCGTCCCGAGAAAAGTCAAAACTTTAGGTTGATGATCAAGAGTTGCTACTATGTTCTATTTATCAAAAGTACCATGTGCACAACAAAATACTCTATCTAGTATTGCAAAAAATTGGCATAGTACTTCACCCATCTTAAGTCATTATGTGGCTTATGCCTCCTCCTATTTATGGGTGGTTGAAAGATAGAACATAAAATGGAGCACACATACCCTAGAAATCAAGTACCACTCAAGTTCCCAAGAGTTCAATTCAGATTTTAGGTATCTCAATTTGATTCTCTCAAGTCTCTCCTTTGTGTGTAGTGGAAATATATCCTCACCAAGGTATTTTTCCTAAATTCATCCTACAACTACATAAGGCTTGTATGTGGAGCTTGGTAGGGAATATAGTAGGTATATTTTCAACACATAATATTGCTAAGTCGAAAGAGTAAGCCTTAGGAGAAAGCAATTCAAAAAAATTTGATTCAAGACTTGTGCATGTGTGATGGAAAGTAGTGGATTTGGATCTTGAGATGACTCCTTTTTTAGTGGACTCTCTTATTTTGCAGAGATGAAACATGGCTACTTTTTTTCTCATGCTTATGATGTAAGCATGCATTCTCTCTCTCTCTCTCTTCTTTTTTTTCTCATGCTTATGATGTAAGCATGCATTTTATTTTTCTTGTAGCCATGTCTTCTACTCCCTTTTTATGCAATAAACTTGTAGAGAGTACTAAGCATGAAGGGTATGGAGTTTCTCTTTTTATTGTGGAATGACGTTATCATGGGATTTTGCTTACTTCTAGTGTAGAAGTATAGCATGTGCAAGTGAAGTCCTGATTTCAAAAAGTAATGAATTAAATCTCACATAGGTCTATAGTAGTTTGACAAAGCTCAATGTATAAGGTCTATCAATGTAATGTATCATATGGCTTTGGTAGGTATTTCCAATCAAATGAGAGTAACCTAAATCTTTTTTGGAATTTCTCAAAAAATCTAAGTTTTACTTACAAACTAGGAATAGCAGCCCTATCACTATATCATATCTCACAACAACATAGAATGGATTAAGCTTTTGCTACCCACAATTTCTAAATCAAAGAAAAAATAATTCTAGCCAATGAAAGCCATATTCTGGAGAGTAGTAAGTTGTAAATTAGGGACATAGGAAAATTAAAACAGAGCAACTATTCATCATTTCATCTATGTGAATTCCAAACCATTCTTACCACACATCTTTTATTTTATTTTGAATGCAAATCTACCTTACTGATTTTTAAGTTTTTTATATGCAACGTGGTATGATGGTGAATGGAAATTAAATATGCAAGGGGTGTGATATGAGTTACGTCAAGTGGGGGTCCTCCCCCAAGCTTGTTCTTGGTCAAGGTCCGCGATAGGAGTTGAAATCCTAACGACGGATGTAGGCCATGAGGTTGGCCTAACCTTGTTGCAGCATGGCTTTGGCATTGGAGGGTTGAGTGTCGATGTTAGATTGCCTTCCATGGGTTTTATGAGTGTGGTCAAGGAGAGTGCTGTCGATGTCGGTCATCCACACTTCAAGGTTTCCGTAGGTTGGATGTACTTGGTTATTCCTTGGCTAAGGTAGTGATAACCCTTAGCATAAAGGCATGACGTGCACTCAACATGCATTGAGTGTATTCCGTCATTCTTTGACTAAGGTGTATCATACCTTCTTGCCACAAAAGAATAACTTATTCCCCTCATGCATTGAGTGTGATCCATCATTCCATGGCTAGGGTAATAATACCCTTTAGCTACAATGGAGTGACATGTCCCAACATGTGTTGAGTACAATCCTGTTATTCCTTGGCTAAGGTACAACATATCTATAATCACAAAGGGATGACATGCACTCAACATGGGTTGAGTATGATCCATTGTTCCTTGGCTAAGGTATACCTTCTAGCCACATACAAACAACTTGAACCCAATATACATTGGATGCGATCTTTGTCATTCCTTGGTTAAGGTACACCATACCTTTTATACACTAAGGAATAACTTACACCCAATGATGGTGACAATTCCCTTGAGCTTGAATGAATGTTAGAATAGTTGAGAGCATAATGCTCTCACGTATTCGTAGCAGCCCATTGGTTGCTCATGGAGGGTTTCCATGTCAAATCTCCAGCCTCGTATAGTTATGATTGACCTTCGGGCTTAATTTTCGATAGGTAGCAACCATCCTAATTTATTCCTTGGCCAAGCAATATTGAAATGGAATCCTCTTAGGGTTTCCAACAATCAGATCTTTGAATGCCTACATTGTTATTTTACTCCTGCAAACTTCCTCTCCATGATAGAGAGGGATGGTTAGCTCCTGATACCTGTACAAATGAATTTTCAGGTTAGGTAACCGAATTTTCATTTGTACAAACGGGGAAGAACAAGACCAAAGATGCATTGTGTTCAATTTCTAGTGTATCCATGAACAATGTATGAATCATTGCTAGGAGTGTGGCTTTATGGATAAATCAAGTTGAACATTTTCTAAAGCTCCTACTCATAGCAGTGCAAGTGATATAAATACACTACATGGATCCTTTTACTTGTAAATTTTCTAACCATCATAGCTTTTTACTCAAGAGCAAATGTTTATAATTTAGGTCATGGCAAACAAGATTCTCAATTTTATCCTCCTAATCATTTTTAATATTCTTGCCTAGGAATTTGAAATTTAGTGATCCATACATGAATGAATTCAAAAAAAAATTATGGATATCATTATTCCTAGGTTGTTGCAAACCAATTCAACCATTAAGTCATTCCATAAGCATTACCTAGGCAGAAAATGTCTAAGTCAATTTTAGCAATGCTTATGAAATTATAGGTACTTGTTTAAATTTATTCCCATGTAAGGTGACATTCATTTTCGAAGAATCAAAAAGAGTAATTTCAACACTTACTCTCGTGGGGATGTAAGAATTGAATGATGAGAAGGTATAAACCTTTCTTACCAATCTAATAAAAAATCATTCAATCCTAATGCAATTCAAACGACGAAAATTTTTAAACTTGTACTTCAATTGAAGAGCAGTCTTGGTTGATGGTCGTTGTGTGAGGAACTCATGACCATGAATTTTGGTGAAGACTTCATGTTCAATGTCAAGTTGAGGTTGGAGTTGAATGGGCTTCATCTTGCTCCTCCATTGGGCCACCATCTTGAGCATTCCTCCACCATGAACTCAAAATGAGGTCGATGGAGGGATATGCACTTGATGGGGCCTTCCAACCTATTTACAAATTTTGTCTTGGCTGCACTAAAATCAAGAACAAAAAAAAAATAACTCGAAAACGGGTTATGTTAGCCCAAAAGCATGTTGTACCCTTTGCCAAATTGTTTTTCCCAATTTGAAAGAACTTGCAAGTGCATTGAATATTAAGTGAAATATTTTTGGTTATAATTAGGAATATGAATTCAAGCGGTTATGCCCGATGTTCATATCCAAATAAATTTATTTCCTGATTCAAAATTTTAGTTTTAGGAAGATTGGAAATTTTACTTTCCAACATGCAAGTGTGAAAATTCAAACATGCTAAATGCAAATACAAGATTTGATGAGAAATTCAAATATGCAATTTGGGAAATAAAATATGAGATAACTACCAATTAACCTATTGGCAATGACTCACCAAATTATTAAAGTCCGATGAGTGGGACTTACCAACGTCCTGTTTTGTTCAATGATATGTTGTCCAATCCCGGAGTTGAAGATGTGGACAACTTATCTTTATTATAATGCCAAATATCGCTTTACATGTCATTCGGACATGTGGGCCACATGGTGGCCCGATCCTCTCTGTCATCTTGATGAAGACTTGTTGATGTAGTGACGACTTTTCTCTCTTGAAGATATTCTCTCATGACCATGGTGAGGCTTGTCCTTCATTTAGGGGTGTCACTTCGACCTTCTTGAGAATTATTAAGGTCAACCCATACCTTGATCACGGATCAAAATCTTTCTTGGGCATGATGACATGCGGATTTCACAATCAAACAAGAAACACTTCATCCACAATGTCACTTGCCCTAGGTTGAATGGGCTTCGTCGAAGGGTAGGAATCCCAACAAGTGATTATGGGATATCTTGGATCTTGAATTTTATTTAAGTTTCTTGTCCTTGGCCAAGAGCTTCATGTAAATTTTTTCTTAATTTCTTGCTTTGCCATGGACAAGACACTTCAAGGTAGGCTAGTTGAACTTAAATCCCTTGAAATCCCCATAGCCTGCTTGATTAAAAGAGTGATCTTGATTCACCCTTTGACCTTGCAGGTGATAGCAATTGGAGTTGTGTTTGAAAGGAAGAATCTCCATGCATCTTATGGAAATGATTCCCAAAGTGGCCCACAATGACATGGATTTTCGCAAATCATGTGAATATCCATGGCTTGGATCATCCAAACACTCCTCCATTGGCTTGGTCTTCATGATACTTTAGTGGGAGGTGTAGTTCCATAGATAGCATGTCCACCTTGTTAAGTGGTGTGCATGCCAAGCTAAAGTAACTAGAGCACTTTTCAATCTGCCCCTTCAGTAGGGACCATATTCTCATCCATGATGAATGAGAATAGGACTCCTTCAGCTCCAGCATGAATGTAATCATGGATTGGGTGAGCCAACCCATGACCTGAGTGAAGGGTGAAGAACCAAATATCCATATCCCATGAGTAATGGCGTCCTCGTTGGCCACCCCATAAAATGGGTTAGCCAACACAACCCTGTTTTCACAACAAAAGGAGAAAAGAAACAAGGGTAATCCTGTCTAATAACTATTAGTACCTATAGCTTAATCACAAGTTATAGCTATCCTTCACTTCCTTTGCCTTCCTCGGCAATGGCGCTAGAAATGCTTGTTGACATTTCTTATGTCACAGATCATCTCTCGAAAGAGATGAGGTCCGCAGGGGCACGGAATTTGTCTTGTAGCATTTCACTCAAGAGTGTTCCCAAGGGTATCGTATTTATCCCAATAGAAGACAATGGAGTAAAGTAGGCACTACTCTTTGATCAAGCTATGGGATACTAGTCAATTATCAAAAGCGGGGTAAGTTGATAATATGGGTAGTATGACACACATCTAAGCAATCTATTCTAAGGAGTAAATGGGTCCCAGTGGACGTTAGACGTAGAGTTGGGGAGTTGCTCATACAATGCTTCTAATATACATATACATATCCTAGGTTAGGTACTAATGAGCATGTCAATGGTGAATCCTTATGCTAAGCTATTCAACACATCGGGCACGGGTTTACCCCTAGCAATACTAGGCGACTCCCGCCAAAAGCATGTGGCATAGCCGAACATGGAGGATTAAAAAGGACATATAGAACCTTCACCACCTATTGCCTACCTCTTCAATCCATGGGTCTACGAGACATTCAACGCTACTTTCTATCCTAGCACCATGTTAGCATATTAAGTAATTACCCTAAGAGTTCGGGCACAAGCCATCCTAAGGCAATAAACTAAATCATCGTTGAACAATGTTGATACATAGCACAAGTGATTCGTATTAACATGATCATATCATAACTAATTAGACTATAGTGGGGCTTTGTAGTGTTTATGATGATAGATTAAGAATGATATGGCATAATCATAAAGACTACTCCTACCACATACATGGAATCTACAATCAAACAAGAAACGCTTCATCTGAGTATATGAATAAAAGAAGACTAAAGATAATATCTTTATTTATGCATAAAGTCACAAATGTAAGAAAAGATACATGAGCTATACCTTTCCCAACATATACATGGGACTAGAGGCTCTCCTCTCTATAACCTATGTCCACTAAGGACTAAGAGAACTAGTGTATATAATAGAATGATGCTTAAGTGGTGTGTGTTGAAGTGAAAGGTGAGGGGTCCTATCGATAGCTTGGAGAAAGGTCATTTCCCGCCCCCAAAAGCGCGTGAATCAGTCACCTATGACCTCTTCAAGCCTGGACGAGCCAACACATGTTGTTTGACAGCATTTGTCTCCAGACCCTAGTCGGCCTACTAGCCGGGGTCGACCGACCTGGTCTTGGCCCTTTTTGTGATGTGCTTCCTCCAAGTGACTGGTAGGTGGGTCCTATTCCATGATATGGGTTCTACTCTGTTGGTTGGCCTTGAATACTTCTATTTGTTGGCCATTTGATCCATGTGGTGCCACGTGTCGATGCTTGATTGGATGGAATGTTATTTTATAGGATCCATCCTCTTGTTACACTTCAATTCTGTATAAAATACCTGCATGCACTAATTTCTCCAAGGACAAGTGGAAATAAGTTAAATAGAGAGGTGATGCGTGGCAGAAATGATATTTCCTTCACATAATTTATTGATATTGATAGGTGAAATTAGTATATAACAACCATCAACAGTCAGCTAACTAAACACTTCCTCCGCAGTTGCTGCACTAGTATGGTCTAGAGCTTCATGACTTAACGCCAGACATCATGCTTTATGTCATGATGTTTATCATCCTTTGTCAACTTATCTGGGGATAGGTCCCACTATGAGAAGTGGAGGCACTTCTTCCTCATGCGACCTTCATCCTGCTGGCCCCCGCTCCCATCCGTGGGGGGTGCTTGCATTGAGCCGTTCAGGGGCAGCATGAATTCGTTGGTGTACACTTGCCTCCTTCCACCCGATTGTTAGGATCGTCAGTTGTTCTACATCAGGAACGATGCTCCCTCGTTTGGTCCTTCACGGGCAAGCCTCCCCAGGAGCAGGATTCTTGGACGTGAGAGCCTTCGAAGCGGGAGAAAGCCAAGCTCGAGGACATTCTTAAGTGTGTGATAAATCTGAAGGAAGATGTCCTTATGGGCGCCCGTCTAGTTCAGACCTCCTTTATACAGAGGTTGCTGCCATTCCCAAGTGGGCACGTGTCGTGAGCTGCAACACTGGCCTGAGCGTCCTTGATCAGGAGTCAGAGGAAGAGCTCTCACGAGAAGAACTGTCTCGACGCTTTCAGAGTTTATTAGGGCTAGACGTCGTCATGCATTGCAGCTCGAGGCCGCCCTTGCTCGATACAGTGGTCCCGTTTATTCCAGGGTCGGGGAACATAATCGGCCTTCCAAACATTCCCGAAGATCTGGAGAAGAGAGCCTTGAGGGTCGTCGGGAGGACGCCACAAAGAAGAGGAAGGACGAGGCAAAGGCTCGACAGGCACAGTGTTAGAAGCGGAGGCGCGCCTCGTGCGGCTAATGAGACTACCCCAGAGACATCATCAGAGGATGACAGGAGTGATAGTGACTCGTCTTGGGCCTCAACTCTTGCACCGCCCGCCCAGTTATGGGGAAGAGGGCGACCGAGTTGGCCTGTGGCCGGGAATCGAAAAGAGGCAGAGCGGATATCGAGCCTGCTATGCCTTTCTCTAGGCATGCCGCTGGTCCTTAAACGGATAAGGAGACTCAGGCGTCGAATGATTGAGCAATCATTGGACCCGTTGCCTCTGCCGCGAGGATCCAATCACCAGGCGATCGAGTGTTGTGAGGTCTAGTCGGGTGCCGACCCTAGACCATCGCCCTCGGTAGAGCATGATTCCAAGTCATCGGGAGCTTGGGGCTCAGAAACTCGGTTCATCCCGGTTTCGGCCACTGTTGAGGCAGCGGGCTAGACTACTGCTCGGCTATCTGTTCTTGCCCCCTTGGTCTCGGACGATGCTGACTCAGAATACGAGTCATGTGGCATCCTCCAACGGTCGAGGAGACAAACCTTTATTTCCTTTTGTGAAGTGGACTCTTGCAGATTTAATAATTTTCGCCCCTACGATGGAGGTCCGACCCCAGGATCGACGTTCCTTCGGGAGTAGCTACTTCGACCATGACCCAAACTGGGACCACCCAACCGGCTTTGTTGGTGTCGGTGTAACACCACCCACCCCAGGTGGCTTCGGCTCCACCTATCATGGCACGTATGCCTATGTTTCTCATCAGGACAACTGTCGTGTCGGACGCTGCGGGGGCGCCGGCGCTCGACAACGCTGAATCTAGGACGTTGGTAGCCTTGAGCTTTGCCTTGGTGGCAGCAGCTACAGGGCCCGTAGGGGGAACTGACCTGTTGGTAGTTGGGGCACCGAGTGAAGAGCGTGTCCGAGGGTCTGGCTTGGCGGCTGTCTCTGATGCCCCCGCTAGTGTGGGAGAGTCAATGGTGGCGCAGGCTACACATGACAATTCTTTGTTATTCGACGGGGGCTCGGCTCCGCCCGTCTTAAGCGCGCTTTCGGTGCTAGAGTGGCCGTGGGTGCTGGGCATGGGCAGCCTTCGGGTTGAGTTCTGTGGTGCCTCCGGGCTGTCGGGGTCTGACGAGTGGGGGGGGGGGGGAGGGGTAAAACCGTGGACTTCACTTGTTCCTAGCTCGTGGACACTCGGGCTAGCCTCTCGGTAGAATGTGGGCGCCTAGGGATCGTGCTTGGGCAGCTGAGGAGGGCGATCCTAGAAGGCTAGTAAGGTCGCCGCTCCTTTTTGTCTGCCCCTTGTCTGATGATAACTCTTCCTTTTTGACAAGAACTGGCTTGTCGGGATGCTGAGGAGTCATGACTTCTCTTAGAGAGTGAGGGCCATCGACATCGTGTGGAGGATGAGCTAGCTGAAGCGCACGATGAGTTGGAGAGGGCTCGGGTTAGCAGCTGTGGTTGTCGTTGGGGTGGGGGGGGGCGTGTTGTCAGCGATCCAGCTCGCCCATGCTACCATCGAGGCCTCCTAGGAGTGCGTGAAACAGGCCGCAAAGGAGCTACTGGACCATGAACGGGAAATCCATGAAGCATGGAATGCCTAAGTACAATTCACACTACTACAAAAATCATTTTTACAGGCACCTCAAATTTTCAAACAAAGGCGATCCTTAAAAATATGCGACTGTAATGACGAATGATATAATAACCGCCTGTGATGACAGAACAACACAGATGGATTTTAAAGAACAACCGTCTGGGTAAATACATGATCTTCACAGACGGTTCTTAATTAAGAACCGTCTGTAATGCAATGAACTTCACAGACGGATTTTAAGAAACAACCGTCCGGGTAAATACATGATCTTCATAGATGGTTCTTAATTAAGAACTGTCTGTAATCCATTGAACTTCAAAGGCGGATTTTAAAAAACAACCGTCTGGGTAAATACATGATCTTCATTGGTGGTTCTTAATTAAGAACCGTCTATAATGCAATAAACTTCATAGACGGATTTTAAATAACAACCGTCTGAGTAAATACATGATCTTCATTGACAGTTCTTAATTGATAACCGCCTGTAATGCAATGAACTTCATAGACGGTTCTTGGTTAACAATGGCCTGAGAAGATCATGTATTTTCAGTGGCGGTCATTGTTTAAGAACCGTATATAGTTGTTCAATTATCGTTTTCATTGAAATTACAGGGATGTAGTCGTTGCAATTATCACAACCGTATGTAGTCGTTGCAATGAAAATTGTATCAGGAAAAAAACACAGATGAGCAGATACTAGTACAGTAATGCATTATAGGAAATGCCTGATCACCAGTTCGGCTTGGTTAATTGTGATAATACACCATTAGAGGCTTTACAATTGTTCAAAGATAATTTCTTCACATTGAACAAAAATCATGCTACATTCATTGTAGATCGACGATGAAGCTCCCATCGATCAATCTAAATTGTACCATCCTGCTTGCTCCTGAACAATGATCATAGTTTAGTTTTTGCTTTCGCTTTCGGCCTCGAAGTCTTATGTTGGTCTGATGGTTGCGCTAAACGTTTCGCTCAGATGCGCGAAGGCATGATATGGACACTGGACACCTGGTCCTATCCTGAGAGGAGAGCATCGAGGATGTGTGGGCCCGGTTTTCTGGCGTGGAGCAAGAGCTCGAGGAGGTCCGATGATTTGTGAAGGTGGTGTGTGACCCGATGTTGGGCCTGCCGACCATGTCCACCTCCTCAGGCATCGTTTCTTTGGAATCTTTGGGTCCTCCATAGCTTTTGTGAAAATGAGATGGCCACAAATCATGATGGGTTCTCTGTAGGATCGATGAGCACGTGAAAAGCTACCAGAGGCGGGGGGGGGGGGGTGAATAGTAGATTTAAAAATCTTACGCAGCGGAAAGAAGTAAACACCAACCCCTTCGGCAGAAAAACGATCTGTTAAAGAAATCATGTGTGAGACTAATCTAAATATGTTTCACCATGACAAAAGTGATAGATGTCATAGAGAATCAAGTCATGAATACAACACAACAAGAGTCACCCAAATCCGTCGAGAAAAACTCAAGTTGTGATCGAAAGATCCAACAAAGGTCAATCTGTCCCACCCGAGGAAAACAGTTTTGGAACGCTGAAAAGAAACTCGTGTAGATCATAGACCACGAATCAAATGTCCGTGAAATTTTGACAGATGATAGATAATAAAGTTTTGAAGACAACCCAAAAAGAATCACGTCAATTGGATATATAAAACTCGAGTTATGTTAAAACCACCGACGAAAGGTAGTGTTGTCCAGAAACTCGACGAGTAAAACTTGTCTGGAACAAGTCGGACGAACAAGGCACAAAAGTTCCTTCAAACTACGAATTTTATTGAATAGAACACAAGAGGAACAGCCCCAAAGTCGTGCACCACGAGCTCTGGGCTCCCTTGCTTATATAACCAGCTCGAAATCCAACTCAACTCAAATCAGGAAACTAATCCTACTCTGTTCACGAATCGTAACTTTCCATAACTGCTCAAGATTCTTCTATACGCAGATAGAAGCAATCTTAAGAGTTCCAAACACCATAGGAACGTATCACACATTCCTAAACAACTCAAATTCGTGACCCACACAAAATCCTATCATAACCAACTCAAATCTTTCCATATTTTAGTCAAACCCGACTCAGCCGCAGCCTGAGTCCATAACCTAGTCGGTTGGACCTTTTCGACCAACTTTTTACGTCCACATCTCTTCATCACATCTCGGAACCATGTAGCCACGTCCATGCACTCCTTGAACACGTGCAAACATCTTCCAATGACGTCCACGATACCTTCACATGCATTGTTCTTGATTCAATCATGCTGCGCAACCTCCTGATCAGCTCAACCACAATTCCTTCTGAATTTTGTTGTTGGAACCTCATCTCCTCCCTGAGACTAGTCCAATGGATCCCGTCACCAGCCATGTCTCGAACTCAAGCAAAACCTGCACCTGAATAAACAACCAATCCATACGAGTCCAAGTCCTCGACTTGACTCAAGTTAGTTCCGAACACAACACCTTATGTGAGAACCTCACATAAGCATGTTGCAAAACCTCAGTAACACGATATCATCCACATCAACCAAAAACGCACCAAAGACTTAGCAAATGAATACTAAGTAATCTTTCCAGAGATGTAAAGCAAGCATTACGGTCAAGTTCTGGACCTTGCCAGAGCAACCCGGATCTTGAGCCGGAGCTAACAAAAGCTAGTAGAACCTAGAGCCGAAGCTATCAAAAACATGTCGGAGCTATCAAAGACATGCCGGAGCTAGAGTCAGACCTTGATAAAAAGGTGTTTTGGTGATATTCAAAACTTTTGCCGTCAAAGCAATTGTATTCACTACAAGCCAATGTATTCAGCACACATAGGTCTTACAATCTCCCCCTTGATGAATGCATTGGCAACACCATTTAAAATCCGAACATTGGCTTATTCACATAAAAGTTATGAAGGCAATTTCTCCCCCTTTGTAAATCGAAAGTAAAATGAGCAGAAAATCCAAAAATTATCCCATATTATCTCTCCCCCTTTATTATCTCTCCTTATGCACATATTCTCTTTCTATGCATGCTTATCTCTCCCCCTTTGACAATGTATTCAGCAAGTCATGAGCATATAAACAAATTATCTCTGCCCTTTAGTTGTTATGAGCATATTATAACATATACATATAAACAAAGCTCATCCAAGTCATACTATCAAGTACCTTACATTATCACGTCAATGAAATACATAAAGTAGTGTAAGCCATGCTAGAGGTCAAATGTAATTTTCAATTTAAGTAAGTCATGATCTCACAAACTTAACTATTTCAAAACCTGAAATCATGACACTAGTTGATGCATTTTATTATTTTTCAAAGCATAAATTTAGATCATATGATATTTGCAAGAGATTATATGTGCATCTGCCTTATTCTAACCAACCAAGCCAAGCCTATGTCATTTGACAATCAGAAGCTTAATGACATGGTTTTAGTCATACACAACTTCTTCCAAGTTCATATCTAAGTGCAATGATAAGCCATCTCAAAAGAAGAAGTGCGATGCATGCATATTCTCTTGATCTTTTCTCAATTTATATTTGTTCATAAAAACTCAACATGTGAGTTGATTACTTGAGTAATTCTTAATGATTAAAAGCACTTGTGAACATGTAACAAGTTCAAAACAGCAAGAAAGTTCGACCGTGACCAGATTTAGTGTAAGTAATTATTCCAATTACTAGACATGGCAAAAACTACAAAATGTATAACACGAGTAATGTAGTAAGAACTTTCAGCATGTAAAAGGAATTACAAAGACATATATGTATGAAATACTATGCTCATATATTTTAATTTCAGATTCACACATAGATTTCCCAAATTTTAAAACTCCCCCTCAATTTAAGCCATGAGGATGCATAACCCCTATTTCACTACAAATGAAACAAAAACAAGTGAAATCCTAAGGTTTTGTAAATGTCAGCCAATTGTTGTTCTGTATCTACATGGTGAAGCACAATTTTCCCTTTTTCAATATCATCTCGGAGAAAGTGATACCTAATGTCAATGTGCCTAGTTCTAGAATGTTGCACGGGGTTTTTAGCAATACAAATGGCACTAGTGTTATCACAGAACAGTGGAACACTATCTAGATCAACCCCATAGTCCTTAAGTGTTTGAACAATCCAAAGAATTTGTGAGCAAGCACTAGCAGCAGCTACATATTCAGATTTGGCTGTGGATTATGCAACTGAATTTTGTTTTCTAGAGGACCAAGCATCAAGAGAATTACCAAGAAAATGACAAGCACCGGAAGTACTTTTTCTATCAATCCTACAACTCCCAAAATCAGCATCCGAAAAAGCTTTCAAAGTAACGGTTGAGTAAGAAGGAAGAAAAAATCCAAATTCTTGAGTTCCATGTAAGTACCTGAGAATCCTTTTGACGGCTAGACGATGTGAAGCATGTGGGGAGGCTTGAAACCGTGCACAAAGACATACGCTGAATTGTAAGTCTGGTCTTGATGTCGTGAGGTACAAAAGTGATCCGATCATGCGTATATATTCTTTTTGATCCACGGGTTCACCATCTTCATCAAGTCCAAGTGTTGTTGCTGTTCCCATTTGTGTCCGAAGAGGCTTGCTTTTGTATACTTCATTTGATGCACAAAGGTACCCTCCTTTGTTTGCTTGATTTGCAGCACCCAAAAAGTAAGTGAGTTCACCCATCATACTCATTTCAAATTCGGAACTCATCATTGCTGAAAACTTGGACACAAGAACATGAGAAGCACAACCAAAGATAATATCATCCACATACACTTGAACGAATAATAAGTCATTGCCATGCTTAAGCACAAAAAGAGTTTTATCAACCTTGCCCATGGTAAACCCTTTTTCAAGTAAGAATGTTTTTATCATATCATACCATGCTCTAGGGGCTTGTTTGAGACCGTACAAGGCTTTGGACAGTTTGTAAACATGATTAGGAAAATCTGGATTTTCAAAACCCGGTGGTTGTTTCACATAAACCTCCTCATCTATGTAGCCAATAAGAAAAGCACTTTTAACATCCATTTGATATAGCTTAAAACCTTTAGATGCAGCAAAAGCTAACAAAATTCTTATGGCTTCTAATCTAGCAACGGGAGCAAAAGTTTCATCAAAATCTAGACCTTCAACTTGAGTGAAACCTTGAGCAACCAACCTAGCCTTATTCCTAACCACAACCCCATCATCACTTTGTTTATTTTTAAACACCCATTTAGTTCCAATTAAAGTGTGAACTTGAGGTGGAGGTACAAGTTTCCAAACATTATTTCTTTCAAAATTTTCTAACTCTTCTTGCATGGCAATACTCCAAGATTCATTAGTGAGTGCGTGTGATATATATTTGGGTTCAAAAGAAGCAACAAAAGCAGAATGAGCATAATAGTTTGGATCGCAAAACCTGGACAGTGTGACTCATTCATGCAAGCTTCCAATCATCTGTTGTGGGGGATGATCTTTGTAAAACGGTAGGGAACAGATGTCTTGCAAGCTTCTTCTTCTCCATGTTCATCACAAATTGATGAGCTTGTGACTTGAGGATGATTTGAATCAGCATTGATGGTTGTTGGTGCTGGTTGAGAATTAACATCCGGAGCTGAACCAAAGTCTTTAGCTGCTGAATTTTCGGGCAGCAGCTCCAATTCTTCCTCATCTTCAACGAAAATGCTCTCCCCTGCGGATATGGATCTGGAACTGCAATGTTTGAGCTAGTACCTGGGCTAGCATCATCAAAAGACACTTCACAAGTCTCCACAATTTTGTTAGTGTCAAGTAAAAGCACACGGTAGCCTCTAGTATGAGATGGATAACCAAGAAACATGCCATCAATGGATCTAGGTTTAAATTTATCAAGATTACCATGTTTCTTAACAAAGAATTTGCAACCAAAGACCCGAAAGTGTGTAACACTAGGCCTATGTCCAAACCGGAGCTCATATAGTGTTTTACCTAGCTTAGCACACAAGAAAACACGATTTGAGACATAACAAGCGGTTGCTAATGCATCAACCCAAAATTTCCTAGGAGTTTGATATTCATCAAGCATAGTCCTAGCCATCTCAACTAAGGTTCTATTCTTTCTTTCTACAACACCATTTTGTTGAGGTACATATGGTGAAGAAAATTGATGATCTATTCTATTTTCAGCACAAAAGTGATCAAAAGATTGATTTTTAAATTCAGTTCCATTATCACTTCTAATTGCATTTAAAGATCCTAGGTGATCAATTGATAATCTAAGAAATAAAGTTCTAAAGTGACTAAAAACATCATCCTTAGACGCCATAAAGTAAACCCAAGAGTATCTAGAATAATCATCAACAATCACAAGTACATACCATTTACCTTCGCAGGATTGAACATGTGAAGGTCCTACGGTGTCAAGATGCAAAAGTTGACATGGTTCAGTTGTCATGATCATTGTGACAGGAGTATGTGAACCTACAACCATCTTAGCATGTCTACAAGAAGAGCACACAATTTCTTTGTCCCCTGTAAGCTTAGGCAGCCCACGTATGCGATCAAGAGCACTAACACGCGTTAGGTGACAAAAGCCTACGGGACCAAGTCTACGATGCCAAAAATATAGGTCCTTTGAATGATTAGCAACTAGACACCTATGCTTAGAGGAAGACATATCAAAATCAGCTTTAAAAACTCTTCCAAACCGAGAAATGTTAAAAATAAGCTCACTATTTGAACTTACAACTTTGCAGCAGTTTTTATTGAAAATAATTTCCAGATTTTCATCTAGCAATTGTGAAACAGAAAGCAAGTTGTATTTCAAATTTTTGACAA
The DNA here is from genome assembly GCA_036927565.1 of Tuctoria greenei. NCBI lineage: Eukaryota > Viridiplantae > Streptophyta > Magnoliopsida > Poales > Poaceae > Tuctoria > Tuctoria greenei. The sequence continues at coordinate 116,145,148 of JAYESD010000006.1, forward strand.
GTGCCACATCCTTCAAAGTGTAGTGATCATTTACTCTAACTGAACCCTTAGAAATTATAGGAGTTGAAGAATTACCGGCAAAAGTAACATTCTCTACACATGACACAAAAGAGAAGGAGGAGATCCAATCTTCGTTACCGGTCATGTGGCGTGAGCAACCTGAATCTACAATCCAAATGTTCTCCTTCCTCAAATGTGTAACCTCTTCATTGTCGCTGTTGTGTTCTGCCTCCTCCATACTTGATGTTGACTTGCCCGCCATGAAGCACAAGTTTTCCAAATCATCTTCATCTTCATCACTTCCAATGTCCACGTCACTTGAGTCAAGTTCCTGGAGTGCTGAGATAAAACTGCTCACCAATTGACGTCCTGTAAAACCCTTCTTTTCTTCGTATCTTTTGCAGAGGAGTGCTTTGTTCTTGTTTTCATTTCATCTTGGGAAGTAGGACCTGAAAGGTTAGGACAATCTGAACGAAAATGTCCTGTCTTACCACATTCAAATCATCGTTGAGGTCCGGAGCTTCCTCTCCTTCTAGTTCTCACATTTTGCAATGCTTTTGAGAACTTCGTCGAGAGAAGTGCTAGCTCCGTCTCTGGAAACTCCTCAATCTGTTCAAGGGTTAGAGAGGACAACAAAGCAAGTGTACCACACGATGAAGTTTGACCAGAGCTAGGCATATCACATTGAGAAACAAAAGCAATAGACTTGTTGGGGTTCTTACGTGAGATTATATCAATTTTATGAGTTTTTAGTTTAGAATAGAGTACATCTAATGTAAGAGAACTCATGACAGTAGATTCACGAAAGGATGTAACTTTCATCTCCCAAAATTGACATGTCTAATGCACTTAGCAATTGCCTAGCATTTTCAGCATATGAAAAATTAACATTGACACTACGCAAGTTGCTGAGAATCTTATTAAAGCGAGCAAAACGGTCATCAATAGACTCACCAGGTTGCATCTCGAAGTGCATGTATTCTTTCTTGAACATGTCTTGCCTTACCTCTTTGATCGTGTTGGATCCTTCGTGGTAGTCACAAAGTGCTTTCCACACATCATATGCAGATCGGAGCTGTGCAACACGGTCGAAGTCTCTTTGTGTTAATCCTTGTATGATCAAGTTCCGAGCCTTGTTGTTGTTGTCGACATCTCTCAGATTTGTAGCTGTAACTTGATCGTTTGATGGCACTTCACAAGGCTTGTATACCTTCTCCCATATTGCAAAGCCTTGTGCCTAGATGAAAGCCTCCATGCGTGCCTTCCAAACCTGAAAATCAATACCAGCGAACACACAAGGTTTGGAAGAGTACTTCTCCATGATGATTAGTCAAAAACATGCGCAAATCACAAAGATTAGAGCACCGTGGATCTGATACCAATTGTAGGATCGATGAGCACGTGAAAAGCTAACAGAGAGGGGAGGGTGAATGGTAGATTTAAAAATCTTACGCAGCGGAAACAATTAAACCCCAACCCCTTTGGCAGAAAAACGATCTGTTAAAGAAATTGTGTGTGAGACTAATCTAAACGTATTTTACCGTGAAAAAATTAATAGATATAAGAGAGAATCAAGTCACGAAGACAACACAACAAGAATCACTCAAATTCGTCAAGAAAAACTCAAGTTATGATCGAAAGATCAAACAAAGGTCAATCTGTCCTACCTGAGAAAAACAGTTCTGGAAAGCTGAAAAGAAACTCGTGTAGATCATAGACCACAAATCCAATGACCGTGAAATTTTGACAGATGATAGATATTAAATTTTTGAAGAAAAAACAAAAAGAATCACGTCAATTGGATCTGTAAAACGCGAGTTATGATAAAACCACCGATGAAAGGTAGTGCTGTCCAGAAACTCGACGAGTAAAACTTGTCTGGAACAAGTCAGACGAACAAGGCACAAAAGCTCTTTCAAACTACGAATTTTATTCAATAGAACACAAGAGGAAAATCCCCAAAGTCGTGCACCACGAGCTATGGGCTCCCTTGCTTACATAATCAGCTCGAAAGCCAACTCAACTCAAATCAGGAACCTAATCCTACTCTGTTCACGAATCGTAACTTTCCATAACTGCTCAAGATTCTTCTATATGCGGATAGAAACAATCTTAAGACTTCCAAACACCTTAGGAGCGTATCCCACATTACTAGACAACTCAAATTCCTGACCCACATGAAATCCTATCATAACCAACTCAAATCTTTCCATATTTGAGTCAAACCCGACTCAGCCGCAACCTGAGTCCATAACCTAGTCGGTTGGACCTTTCCGACCAACTCTTTATGTCCACATCTCTTCATCACGTCTCGGAACCATGTAGACACATCCATGCACTCCTTGCACACGTGCAAACATCTTCCAATGATGTCCACGATAGCTTTACATGCATTGTTCTTGATTCAATCATGCTGCGCAACCTCCTGATCAGCTCAACCACAATTCCTCCTGAATTTGGTTGTTGGAACCTCATCTCCTCCCTGAGACTAGTCCAATGGATCCCGTCACCAGCCACGTCTCGAACTCAAGCAACACCTACACATGAATAAACAACCAATCCATAAGAGCCCAAGTCCTCGACTTGACTCAAGTTAGTTCCGAACACAACACCTTACGTGAGAATCTCACATAAGCATGTTGCAAAACCTCAGTAACACCACATCAACCAAAAACGCACCAAAGACATAGCAAATGAATACCGAGCAATCTTTCTAGAGATGTAAAGCAAGCATTGCGGTCAAGTTCTGGACCTTGCCAGAGCAACCCGGACCTTGAGCTGGAGCTAACAAAAGCTAGTAGAACATAGCGCCGAAGCTATCAAAAACATGTCAGAGCTATCAAAGACATGCCGGAGCTAGAGTCGTACCATGATAAAAAGGTGTTTTGGTGGTATTCAAAACTTTGTCGTCAAAGAAAGTGTATTCACTACAAGCCAATGTATTCAGTACACATAGGTCTTACATTCTCTGGCGCATTCGTGCCTGCCTTTCCTCCCTGGTTGAGCTCGTTCCCGCAAAGGCAATCCAGGAGGAGGTGGACCGTCGTTAGGGCCCGAGTGGCTCTTCTCTGTTGTCAGAACTCCCTTTGACTTATAAAAGGGGTTCTTAGCGTGTTTTTTTTTTCTTATTTTGTTCTCGCGACTTGCTTGGGCTATAATTCTATGCACTTTTCATTTTTAAAGACTTTTGACGCCTTTAGTCATGAGCTCTATATAGGTGGTTAGCCCCCAAGCGTCGCATGAGTGTTGGGTTGTTTCTTCTGTTGCGCGGCGCTTTTTCAAGGATTGAACAGTCCCGGAGGTCGGGCTTGTCTTGCCATAGAGCAAATGAGGGTTCTACCCATGGATGGTCGGGAGGGTGAAGATAGAAACTCCTAGCACCTGTATATTTCATATGCCTCGACTTGGGGTCTTGAGGTACACTTTTCATTCGTTGGGTGCGCGGAGGAGGCCTTCGCTGTTTTTGTGGAGCCCTCAGGACAGGCCTCGGAAATCTTGGTGTCCTACGGAGGACGGGTCGGGGGTTGGTTGAGGCCGGACGCGGTTCTTGCTGCCACCTGGAAGGCTAAGTCAGGTGCCGCTACTGCGATTGTCGCCATGACCAACTCACAACTATTTTTCTTGCATAGCAAGGCTTGTAAGAACTTTGCCTCTACCGTGATGAATCCTTTGTGGTCGGGCATCTTCAGCTTGAAGTAGGTGTAATTTGGGATGGATAGGAACTTTGAGTAGCTCAAGCTCCCCAAGATGGTGTGGTAGGTGTCGTTGAAGTCTAGGACCTCGAAGATGAGGGTCTCCGTGTGAAAGATGGACTTGTCCCCGAACATGATACGGAGGTCAATATTTCCCAATAGCACCTTTTGCTGGCTTGGGATGACACCATGAATGGGGCTCATGTAGGGCGGAGGCTTGAGAGCGGTATCCTGAGGTCGTCGAGGGTCCCTACGTAGAGGATGTTGAGGCTGCTACCCCCATCCATCAGGACTCTGGTTGGATGCTTCACGTCTATGACTGGGTCAACGACCATGGGTAAGTGCCCGGGCTATGGTATGAGACCGGGGTGGTCCGGCCGGCCAAAAGTGACCGGAGCTTTTGAGCACCGGAGGAAGTTCGAGATGACGGGGCCATGATGTTGACTTCACAAGTTGTCATCTCATTGGGTAGGCGTGATTATTGCAAGGCTTCTCAAGGAGCTTTTCGAAGTGGTCCGTTTGTGCCAAGGCCAACCTCTTGCCATCACCATGCTTGACTACTGCTACAAGGTCTAATGTGTTGTTGGTCAGGTGTTCGCACTTGTTGGCTCCTTCCCTCTTCTCCTTGTCGCCCTTGCAGCACACTTCCTTTCTTCCCGCATTGGTGTTTCTCAACATCCCTTTGTCGAAGATAGACCCAACTGCCTCCTCACCAGAGGCATGGTTCATGGCTATGTCGAGGAGCTCCCTCGTGGTCTTGGGCTTGACGCAGCTGAGCTTGTGGACTAAGGACTCGAGGTCATCCCAAATAGGAAGGCTACAATGATGTCAGCTTCAACGACGTCGGGGAGCTCATTGTACTTTTTAGAGAAGCATTGAATGTACTGCCAAAGGGTCTCGTCCGACTTCTGTCGGCAGCCCTTGAGCTCCCACGGGTTGCAAGGGCGGGCGTATGTTCCCTATAAGTTGTCGATGAATGTCTCTCGCCAAATGGCTCAGTCCCAAATGCAATTGGGTGGGAAATACTCGAGCCAGGCATGGGTCGACTTGGGTAGGTAGATGGGGAGATATTTGATTATGAAATTCTTGTCATCTGCTCTGCCGGCTCTGCAAGCCAGGCGGTAGTCCTCTAGTCAAACGCTAGGGTGTGTGTCCCATATCGTATTTCCTGATGTTGGATGGGGCCCCCAACCTTTGTGGAAAAGGCACGTTGCATATATGTTTCTCGAACGCCTTCAACCCAAGAGGGTTGAGGCTTGGACTCTGGTCTTCTGCATTATTGTAGCTACCGCCCCAGTGGGGCTGGCACAATCGAGTCTGCAAGGTCTTATTTTGCTCGCCACCTAGCCTCAAGGGTCCAACAGAGGTCACATGGCCTTACACGCCCGTGTACTGAATGGCGCGTAGGGCCAATGATCCAGTCTTCTCGGGTCGAGTCACCTGGCATGGCGTGTGGGTTACGTGGGGCTAGCTCTACTTCAACCACCCCTTCGGCTCCGATCGGGGGTTGAGGAATCCAGGGCCCGAGCGATGGAGCTTTTAGCTTGCTAGGCAGTGGTCGTAGCTAGGAGAGCCTGGAGGTCCTGATAGACCTGCCGAGCTTCAAGGTCGGTGGGCTCACGCATGTCATGTTTTGGCTAGCTCGCTTGAAGCATGGAGCGCGACCATTGTTGATGATTTTGGCATGGACCTGCCGGGCATGAAGACGTGCAATACTCAAGACCGTGTTGGGACCAGGATGTGTTGTTGCCGCGAATGCGGCAGCATCTGCATCCAGCTAGGCCTGGTCGATTTTCAATGTGGTGCGTCATGCTACGAGTTGGTCGGCTAGCTCGAGTGCTGCGCTTCTAGCAGTTTAGGGTTGCCCTCCTAGCTCTCATTGGTTGGTGTGGCGAGCTGGGGCGTTGGTCATTTTGGCAACGTGGCACTTGTGGGAAAGGTGCTCGCTTCCTTTGGTGCCTTCGTGAAAGACGAAACTGTACTCCAGGATGTGGGTGGAGGGAGGTCAGCATGCGCTTGATCATACCTGCAAAGGGTGACACCGCGGCATTGCGGGCAGTGCATGCTTTGTGGGCATCGATCGTACGACTTGCCTTGGATCGCGTGTTGGGTTCCCTTGTTGGAGACTCAGAGGACAACCGAGTCAATGGTGAAGAAGTCTAATGTACCAAAACAGAGGGTCTAGTGCGTGAGGGCAAGGCCGAACTCAGTCTTGTCGCCTGCAATGGTGACAAATGAATGTCGCCTAATAAGGCTCTCGTTCCAGGAAAAAAATATGAGCGTGGTGGAGTCATCGGGGAGGAGGAGAGAGGACAATGCACGGCAGTCACCTACCTGTCGCGTCGACTATCAACATTCTGATCAGCGAGCGAATGTGCCGCACGTTTGGTCTCGAGGTGGCCTGGCTAAGGAGATGATGGAATAAATTATTGGTTCAGGCGGATGCCGTACATCCAGTTCGAGTGTCTCGTTATTCCTTGTTAAGAATGGGGATCATTTTTTCTTACAAGTCAGCTCCTAATCTTCGAATAATATTGGATTCCATTTATATACCCTCTATTGGTCCCATTTCGTTCTTCATAAAGGGTGGGGGCCATGGTTACAGGGGCGCCTATCATATCCCAAGTCAGCCAGGGCTCTTGATAAGGCTGCCACCTCGAAGGGGTTGTTACTGCGTCCTTCTGTCTTGTCGCCAGTGCAAACCGTATCGGGGCGCACGCGCGCCCATCGTACAATGCCTATGCTGCCCGCCCCATCGCATGTGAAGGTATGTGAAGCACGCACCAGAGGGTGCTCGAGTGCCTACGACATGATCGTGATTGCGCTCAGTTTATCTTTATAACATGCCTCCCTTCTCCTCCCGAGCTCGGGCTTGGTCGCTCAAGGCTTCCCTCTGCCAGCTTGACCTTCGAGAGACTCGGTTTGTTAAGCCCTATTGATAGCTGAAGTTTCGACCCCCGTCAACCCCATACAATTTCAAATGATTTTTAAAATTGGGCATAAGTTCCTCAAATGATACTCTTAATCGCTCCTTATGTATGTGGAATTTTCCTCATGAAGGAAATGTCTTTCTTGTCCTACATCTAAATAAGGCTTTTTTTGGATCTTGGTAGGGAACAAGAGTAGGCATATTTGCTTCACATATGTTGATAAGTGAAAAGAGTAAGCCTTAGGAGAAAATAAATAATACTTCTAGATCGAGATTCTGAAAGTGTGATGGAATTTAAGAAAGTGGAATATACCTCCTTTTATGCACTTATTTTTTGTTCAGATGAAGCATGGCCTATTTTATTTTCCTCGATGGAGTTTATTAACTGATTCATCACTGACTTTTACTCCAACCGAAAGGTGAGCCCTGGTTTTCATTTAAGTAATCTTGCAAAGTTTTGTTTTCTCTACACTGTACGGATGGCATGTATTCTGCATTAGGTCTTGTGCAATGAAGCCCAATTGCATAACTAGATTATCCCTAAGAGGTTTTGGGTAAATTAATATTCCTTGTGTTGATTCTACTATGCTTAATGTGTAGAATAGAAGAGCACGTGAAAAGCTACCAGAGGGGGTTGAATGGTAGATTTAAACTTTTTCAGCAAAAGCAACAAAAACCCCTTAGCAGAAAATCAATCTGTTAAGAAACCGTATGTGCAACTATTTTCAACGTGTTCAGCCATGAAAAAAGCAGTATATATTGTGAAGAATCACGTCACGAAGATGTCACAACAAGAATCACGAAAAACCATCGAGAAAAGCTCAAGTTGTGATCCAAAGATCAAACAAGGGTCAATCTGTTCTACCCGAGTAAAAACTAGATCTGCAACATTGCACAAATTCTCGTATAGATCAGAAACGACAAATACAATGATCGTGAACTTGGATCGAGTTTTGAAGACAACCCAAAAAAATCATGTCAATTGCATCTGTAAAACTCTAGTTATGATAAAAACATCGAAGCAATGTAGTGCTGTGCAGAAACTCAATGAGAAAAACTTGTCTGAAACAAGTCAGACTTACAAGGCACAAAAGTTCCTTTAAACTATGAATTTTATTAATCAAACACATGAGAAACAGCCCAAGGTCTTCTCTCCGCAAGCTCTGGCCTTCCTTGCTTTTATAATCAGCCCTAAGGCCAACCCAATTCAAACTAGGACTCTAATCCTACTGTGTTTCAACCGAAAACAACTCAACTTCGTAACCCAAATGAAATCTAACCAAGACCAACTCAAATCTTTCCATATTTGAACCATAACCGACTCAACCGCAACTTGAGTCCATAATCCAGCCGGTTGGACCTTTGCAGGCACATCTTTGCGTCCACATCTCTTCATCACGCCTTGGAACCATGTTGCCACGTCCATGTACTCCTTGCACACGTGCAAACACCTTCCAACAACGTCCACAATTCCTTCATATGCATTGTTCTTGAGCTAAACATGTCACGTGACCTCCCAATCAACTCAACAACAATTCCTCCCGAAGTTGGTTATTGAACCTCATCTTCTCCCTAAGACTAGTTCAATGGATTCTGTCACTTGCGATGTCCTGACCTCAAGCAACATCTGCACATCAACAAACAACCATTTCTTCCGAGCACAAGTCCTCTACTTGACTCACATTGGTCCGATAACAACAACACCTTATGTGTGCACCTCACATAAGCATGTTGCAAAACATAGAAAGATAATGTCCACCATGATCAGCCAAAACACATAAAAAACTTGTAAAATAATACTAAGCAGATCTTCCCATATGTGAAAAGTAAGTTTGAAACATTGCAAATGAAAAACATAGCGGCCCTACGATTATTTCAGCACATAGAAAGGTCAGACGGTCCAAAACAGCAGCTATGCATTGTACAATACAAGTTCGGACAGTACAAAATGTGTTTCTCAAGTATTTTTAAAACTTTGCGTGTAAACCTTCATGTTTAACATAATTGCCAGTGTATTTAGCAATCATAGGTCTCACATAATGTCTCATGGAAGAATCGGTAGAAGTCGAGTGGTTGGGAACTACTCGCGAGACTAGCAGTTGGCTTTATACCAGATTGTGATTATGAGTTGAACTGTGAGGATCCACTTTAATGAGTTGGAGGCTGGGCAGAAGCGTAGGATGCAACAGGCATGGTCCTATGTGCGTAGTCTTGCTTGTGTCAATTAAGGCCCATCTCGCTCCTGGCCCAATTGGACAAGTTTGAATTGCACCAGTGCATGCTGGCTATATGAAACCCAGTAAACTGATGTACCTTGAGGATCCTATGTTTCAATTCATTCAATCGACTTATGATGTCCGTTGTTAGTATAGTGGGAGTAAACTTTCTCATGAATATCTCACAGCGGAGGTACACCTTGGGGGAGCTCGTTGTTCGGGTCGATCAAACTGATTCGATATAGGAGAATCTTGGGAAAGGTGGTCGCGTGCGACATTAGTGGAATGTGTTGTTGCAACTCTGAGTATGGGTGTACGCATCGTGCAGTCTGGGTTTCTATTGGTTGCAATCACCGTCGCTCACTGTTATTTGAGCATACTTGGACACTGAGTCTTGACGTAGTAAGAACTTGCATATGGATTATTGCAATTTGATACTTCTTGTATAAAATTGTATTGCAAAATTGTCTGCAATAGATATAGTGAAAACTAAATTTACTTTTTGTGAAACTTTAACTTGATGTTTGAAAGATGAAAGTAATGATTTACTTGTAGTTGTGTCTTTTATGCAAATTCAACTTCCGCATTTAAAGTTTCCAGCATGTAGTGTTTCATGCCTTAGGTGGACGGTTAAGTCTTGCTGAGCATCAAGCTCACAGTTAATTTATTGTGCTTTTTGCAGGTATTAAATGCTTATGTATTTGTTGTCCGTGAGACCTCAAGCTTGTCGAGACGTATCTCTCATGGGAAACCTTGTCGCTGCATCCATGCTTCGGGTTGCTAGTGAGAATCGTTCGCAGGCATGGACGACTTCGCGTTTGCATAGTTAGTTTAGAGTGTGAGTATGTAATATTCCCTTGCATTGTATACTATGCTGTAAAAGGATCATCATGTGAAATAGAATATTTGTGTTGGTTATTTTGAGTTGCTTTTCATGTGTGTTGTTGGGTGCCGCATCGCACGACACAACCCAATACGATTCTTGGAACGTGTGGACAAAGGTCCTTACAGTCTGGTATCAGAGCCATGTTACGAATAGCACGCTTGAAAAGTGCATACTTTTGAAAACATAGGTGTTTACGGGTGAGAATTAGAGAGTATGCCCACATAAGGTCTATATTATCATAGTTATTAAGGTTGCAATGCTAATATACTTGTTATTATATATTGTAACGACTCTCTGACGTCAGGTAAGAGGTATGTTATGTCACCGAGAGCGGACCAATCTCGGTAAGCTCACCATACGAGAAGTATTATGTGATTGTCCCCCGTGGATTGGCATGGGAGTTAAGTGTAACACCCCAGCCACTACGGGCCTGGCGGTCGTTACTTCTGACAGCTCTATAGGATCACCAACTAGCCCCACAGACCAACACTAGTCTTTTCTGCGCATTTTGTCCTCACTCGTGCGCACCCAGGAAAACTTCCCGATCGGTCACCCATCCACAAATTGCTCCGGGCCAAGCACGCTTAACCTCAGAGTTCTTTGCAGGTGAACTTCCGGAAAAGAAGTTATACCTTGGGTGTATGAGTATTCTATCAATCCTATTAAGCCTTGAGCCAGAATGTCACAATCCCCCCCCTCCTTAGAAGACCGACTCCTCGTCGGTCAACTGCCAAGCCAGGAACGTCCCCTCTTGGCCACGTCCATACGTTTAGTACTGGCATACGTACCATACCGTGTCCCTCCTAGAGGACCCGCGCGTCATGCGTACGTACCCACGTCCCTGACCCGTATGCACCCGTGAAACCGCGAGGTTCGGCTCTGATACCATTCTGTAACACCCCAGCCACTACAGGCCTGGCGGTCAATACTTCTGGCAGCTCTATAGGATAACCGACTAGCCCCACAGTCCAACACTAATCTTTTCTGCGCATTTTGTCCTCACTCGTGCGCACCCGGAAAAACTTCCCGGTCGGTCACCCATCCACAAATTGCTCCGGGCCAAGCACGCTTAACCTCAGAGTTCTTTGCAGGTGAGCTTCCGGAAAAGAAGGTATACCTTGGTGGTATGAGTATTCTATCAATCCTATTAAGCCTTCAGCCAGAATGTCACATTAAGATGAGTCTCCGAACCTTCTCATGGTTCTAGAAACATATGAAACGCTGTTCCTCGGATCAATTGTGGTAAGCTCACCATGCGAGAGGTAGCATGGAAGTCTTTCAATGGCTTGGCACGAAAAAGTTAATAGGAGTCTCTAAAACTTTCCATGTTTCTGAGAACCTATGAAACGCGGTACCCCAGCGTGCTTCAAAGTTAGTGGGAGCCCCCGTCGGGTAGTGTATAACCCGATAGTATGCCTCTCTAGAATCATTCATATTCTATGGGAGCATGCGAAACACGTATGACCGAGCATGTATAAGCCGGTTCATATGGGATTCTTTGCTGTACAGACATATTACAGCCATGAACCTCGAGACATGACATTGCTCAAGGGCGACTCACACCAGAGTCGTATGCATTTACTTTTGTATATATTATTGTGACTGCCTGTCGTGTTTTCCCCGTGCCGCCCTTGAGGCGTGAAGGTGTGAAAGGGGATTGTTTGTCTTTTGCAGCATTGACTACGGTAGCAACCCGTGTAGCACACGTTTGCGAGTGTACGATACTAGGATCACCTATAAACCTATCCGGATATACCAGTTAGAATTTTCTTTGGTGAGGCACGTAGTACCGTCAATATCGACTTTGGTAATTGACCATCCCCAACGTAAGAATGGTTGCATTACATATTTGGAATGTCTGACAACAGTTGTTGGTAAGTTTTAAACATTGCAAGGTCAATATCACCCATAACTCATGAAGAATCAAGGTTCTTTATTTCTGGCTGAAGTTTGCTCAACTTTGCCAGGTTGTATTCTTGGTTATGTATGAATAAACATAGGGCTATGCTATATGGATGGAAAGCTCTTGAAGACCTTTACAACTTTTCTGTTGACCATCAAGGCAGAAAATCTTGATAATCTGATGAAATTTGGGGTATGCTTAAACCGCTCCAGATGACCCTACCAATGTATCAGTCTCTGTATTTTCACCATAACTTCTTGTAGAAAAAAATCTTCTGCCCTATTTTGATACATATCTGGAAAGGTCAGTAGCATCACTACAACTTTGTAAATTGAATTGTTTTCTAATTCGACACTGAACCAATCCAAATCCCAGGTTGAAACTGGTACACTGCAGATCTGCTGGCAGAAAACCAATCAACTCATCTGTCAACTTTAGACAGTCATATCTCCTAATATTAAAACTTTACATAGTCATATATATATACATTTATGGAAAGCTTAGGAATTCCTATATCAACTTTATATTCAACTCCTGGTCTGAGTCTTTCATTATCAGAGCCCAATTCCAATTGTCGCGAACGCTGTTCTGGCAGTCTAGGACCAGAAATGATTTGTGCATATTTGGAATTTGCGAGCTTTGACCTGTATAACGACTTCGTAAGCCTGAACCAAATTTATTTATGGAATATTAAAATGATTTGGTACCATGTTTATTTTGTCATTACCTCAATATATTGTTTTGATATACCTGTATAAACTGTGGACAAAAACCCACATATACAGGGGAGGTTCTGGCAAAATTTCCAGAAAATTTTAGTCAATTTCAGACCTGTATAATATTTAATACAGAGCTCACCTGGAGGTGTTCAAGTACAATCTGGAAAGGTTATGAAGTGCTTTAAAACTTTTGTATTCAACTCAAATCCTATTCCTGCAATTTACTGGGAGCAAATTTCGAAATTATACAGGATGGTCCGCTGGAACAGAACTGAAGTTCATATTCCAGATTTGAACTGTCTTGTAACCATTAATCAAGCTTCTATATCTTCCATTCCAAAATTTCTATCGGGACAAAGTAATAGATTCTGGAAAGGTTTTTGAGTTTACTATAAATTTGTAGTTGAACTCCAGACCAAATTCTGCATTTAACTGTGAGAAATAATTACATTTCTACAGACTGGTCTAATGGACCAGAAACTGGACGGCATACCAGTATGCGACATTATCAACTCAAATCGTTTTAGTTTCACCTTCTTATGTCACTCATCAGGTCTAGGGGTGATTACTCCACATGATTGATTAACATAAAGTTGAAATACTATGTTAAGTTATTGGTGGGCAGTATCACTTATTTGGGTCTAGTTCAATGTTCTAATCTTTATTTACACCTTGCCTACTGCATTGTTAAGTGATGGATATTACGGTCTTTATCATGATTCCAGTTGGTACTGCAACTTTGGATCTTAACCGTAATGCTCACTCTTGCAGCATGGATCACACTCATTTTGATGGTGAACCGGGTAATTCTGCTCATGGTGGAAATGACTCAACTCTACCACCAGTGGCATCATCAATCGGATTGGCAGAAGTCTTAGCAAGGATGGACGAGTCTCTACAGACGTTGGTACAGAGGAGTGTACAACCTGAGGCTCGACCACTTGATCAACCTCAAGTCACATATCTGGATTTCTTGGCAACTCAACCACCAGTTTTCACAGAAGCCTGGGAACCATTGGAGTCGGAACATTGGCTCCGGGTGATTGAAGCCAAGTTTGAGTTACTCTAGTGTGATGAGTATCAGAAGGATTTATTTGCCGCTCAACAACTTCACGGATCCGCAGGAGCTTGGTGGTCTGAATATCTCACCACTCTCCCTGACGGTCATCGTGTGACCTAGCCGGAGTTCCGTGATGTTTTTCGTGCATGCCACATTTCTACAGGGATGACTAAAACCATGTTGGAGGAGTTTGCGGGGTTGAAGCAAGGAGAAATGAGTGCTTATGAATACTCCAAGGCGTTCAATCGTTTGGCTCAATATGCGCCGAGTATGTGAATACCGAGGCGTTGAAGTGTGATTGTTTCTTTCGAGGACTGAACATCAAGCTTCGAGCTCGACTGGTGTTATTAGATAACGGCAACTACGATGACTTGGTTGGTTCCGCTATTGTTCAAGAGGATGCAACTCTTCGCTATCAGGTAGAGAAGAGGAAGAGGAAGACATCACTGAAGATTATCAGTGATGTTCCACAGGAGGATCGAGCGGTATATTGCTTACCATCTAGTCGAGGGCTTTGGTCGAGTGAGCAACCACAACAGGTTCGGTATCACTCATATCCAGTGGAGACCTTACTTGCACCTCAGCAAAGCGTGCAAGTGTGTCCTGGTTCTCCACGGCAGCAGTATGATCTCACTCTTGCAGCCCAATCTCTGCAAGATGTGCATGTTGTCAGTCCACCCTAATTCAGTGGAAAGCACAAAATGCATTTAGCACGGGAACATCGCAAGACAGAACATGACCGTGTCCAATTGTCCTTTCCCAAGAATTCTTATCAGCACCATAAACTTAAAAAGAAGACCTCATCGAAGTCTGCCAGTGTTAATTATGTTGCGATTGAGGACATTCCAGAAGGAGAACCTGTATTAGCAGGCATGTTTACTTTACATGATCAACCAGTAGCCGTTCTGTTTGACTCTGGAGCTACTCATAACTTTGTGAGCAAGTCTTTTGTGTTGAAACATCAAGTGCCATTTGTGACTGTCTCACATCCTTTTTGTGTCAGTTCACCTGGAGGCAATATTTCAGCTAATGAGGTTGTTTATCGAGCACCTTTGTGCATGGGTGGAAGTATCTATCCGGTGAACCTCATCATTTTGGAAGGTCACCAGATTGACCTCATCTTGGGGATGTCATGGTTGACACGTCATGGAGCTATCTTTGATATCAGCTCGCGGATTGTCCAACTGAATTCTCAATTCCATGGTAGCAACACTTTAAACCTTTTGGATACCGCACCAAGAGTCTCAGCGGTGCATCACACAAGTCAAGAAGCTTGAGGATATCCCAGTAGTGTTTGAATATCTAGACGTATTTCCTGACGATCTTCCGGGCATGCCACTAGAACGTGACATCGAGTTCGAGATTGAACTTACGCCAGGAACCATGCCAATCTCAAGGAAGCCGTATAGGATGGCACCGAAGGAACTTGCGGAATTGAAGGAGCAGCTGAATGACTTATTGAGCAAGGGTTTTATTCGCCCAAGTTCATCACCTTGGGGTTGTTCCGCGTTGTTTGTGAAGAAGAAGGATGAGACTTTGAGGTTGTGTGTGGACTATCGTCCACTGAATGCGGTCACCATCTAGAACAAGTATCCACTACCACACATTGATATCTTATTCGATCAACTAGTGGGTGCTAAGGAATTCTCAAAGATGGACCTTCGTTCAGGTTATCATCAGAATAATATTCGACCTGAGGACTTTCAAAAAAACCGCATTCTCTACGAGGTATGGGCTGTATGAGTACCTTGTCATGTCCTTTGGGTTAACCAATGCACCAGCTCACTTCATGTATCTCATGAATTCAGTGTTTATGCCGGAGTTGGACAAGTTTGTCATGGTATCCATTGACGACATCTTGGTGTATTCTAAATCTGAAGAGGAACAAGCTAAACACTTGCATATTGTGTTGCAACAGTTAAGGGATCACAAACTATATGCAAAGTTCAGCAAGTGTGAGTTTTGCATCCGCCATGTGCCATTTCTAGGGAACATCATCTCAGCTAATGGTATTGTTGTTGATCCAAGAAAAATTGTGCAAGTCCTGAAGTGGAAATCTCCCAAGTCCATATATGAAGTTCGTAGTTTCCTTGGCTTGGCTGGCTATTATTGGAGGTTCATTCTGAGTTTCTCAAAGATAGCTAAACCAATGACGGAATTACTAAAGAAGGGAACGAGATATGTATGGACTATAGAATGTGAAGAAGCATTTCAAGCTTTGGTGAAACACCTCACAACAGCACTGGTGTTGGCTCAGCCGGACACAACCAAACCATTTGATGTTTATTGTGATGCATCTGACATTGGTCTTGGTTGTGTACTCATGCAAGATAGAAGAGTGATAGCGTATGGATCCCGACAGATTTGGAATAATGAACAACATTATACAACTCATGATCTTGAGCTCGCTGCCGTGGTGCTCACATTGAAGATGTGAAGGCACTATCTATTAGGCAATCTACTGCATCTCTACACTGATCACAAGAGTTTGAAGTACATTTTCACCCATAAAGACTTGAATATGCGACAACGAAGATGGTTGGAATTGATCAAAGACTATGAGATTGAGATCCACTACCATCCTAGCAAAGCAAATGTGGTTGCAGATGTGCTGAGCCGCAAGTCTCATGTCAATCAGCTGTCGATCATTTCAATGGAAGAGGATGAGCCGAGTTTCTACTTGGTTCTATATGGAGCGCTCTACAATCTAGCCCTCATACCTACCATCAGGGAAGATATTGTAGATGCTCAGAAGGAAGACAAGGGAATGTCGCACATTCGACGAAAAATGAAGAAGGGGGAGATGAAACGCTTTCGATGTGATGATCACAGTACTATTTGTTTTAAAGACCGTATAGTCATACCCCATGACATGGAGCTCCGAAAGAAGGTCTTGTATGAAGCACACTTATCCAAGTACTCTATTCATTCGGGTAGCAACAAGATGTACAAGGATCTGAAGAAGAAATTTTGGTGGTCCTGGATGAAGCGAGAGATAGCGAAGTATGTATCCGAATGTGATACATGTCGACGAGTGAAAGCCGACCATTTGAGTAAAGCCGGACAGTTACAACCCTTGAACATACCGGCATGGAAGCGGGAAGACATCAGCTTGGATTTCATCATAGGGTTACCCCTCACTTTCCGTAAGCATGATTCAATTTGGGTGATAGTTGATCGGTTGACCAAGTCAGCTCATTTTATCCCTGTCAACACCAACTATCGTGCTCCCAAGTATGCAGAGTTGTATATCACAAGGGTCATGTGCCTACATGGAGTACCCTGCTCTATCATTTCAGATCGTGGAGCTTATTCGTTGCTTGATTTTGGGAGCATCTCCATGATGCATTGGGTACCAAACTGATTCGGAGCTTGGCTTATCATCCTCAGACTGATGGGCAAACCTAATGGGTGAATCAAGTGCTAGAGGATATGCTTCGTGCCTGTGCCATCGACAGTGGTAGGAACTAGGATGATCATCTACAATTGGCGGAGTTTTCGTACAACAACGTTTATCAGGCTAGCATCCAGATGGCGCCATATGAAGCTCTTTATGTCCGGAAGTTTCGCACACTCTTGAACTGGTTCGAATCTGGTGAACGAGTGGTATATGGCATCGACTTGGTAAATGAAGCCGAAAAGCAAGTACGCATTATTCAAGCAAATCTCAAAGCTGCTCAGTCTCGTCAAAAGAGCTATGCGGACAAACGACGTCGACCTCTTCACTTCAAGGTTGGGGATCAAGTTTATCTCCGAGTATCCCCAATGAAGGGAATTCATCGATTCAGAGTGAAAGGGAAGCTAGCTCCAAGTTTCATTGGGTCATTCACAATAACCGAAAGATGCGGACCTGTGGCATATCAATTGGAGTTACCGCCGTCGCTTGCAGAGGTCCACAATGTGTTTCACATTTTATAGTTGCGGAAATGTCTCAAAGCGCCAACAAATGTGCGTATTGATGATTTGGAGGCTCTCCAACCAGATCTTACTTATTCTGAGTACCCAACCCAAATCATCGATGAGATAACTCGCACAACAAGGAGCCGCACCTTGCGTTTCTACAAGGTCTTGTGGAGCAACCACAGTGCTGAAGAAGCCACGTGGGAAAGCGAGGAGTATCTTAA
This sequence comes from Tuctoria greenei, assembly GCA_036927565.1. NCBI lineage: Eukaryota > Viridiplantae > Streptophyta > Magnoliopsida > Poales > Poaceae > Tuctoria > Tuctoria greenei. The sequence continues at coordinate 116,162,677 of JAYESD010000006.1, forward strand.
AACGAACTATCCGGACTTGTTAGCGGCACATGTTCAATAGATCTTTACCTTTTGTCTTTCCTTTGTAATCTCAGGACGAGATTCTTTTAAGGGGGGAGGAATGTGAAATCCCACTTTTTCCTTTCATGTGAAGTTCAGCTACAAGTTGTTTATCATACATAATGGAGATCACTATAGTTATGCACATGAACTTGACCTCACTAGAAAGCTTTCTTTCTACTCATGTTTAATTTTATTAACATGAGGATTGGACTTCACCACTAATCCTAGAACAATTTAATTAAACCTTTCTGCAAAGTTGGGAATTTAATTGAATGGAATGGCTAGGGCAAATTATATTGCAGTATTATATAAAATCAAAACAAATATAAATTGATTATGTTGCTATGTATATCTGGCCCTTACAAAAAGATTCAAATCCAAGGCTCCAATTTTTTCATTGGCCTCTTAATATTATGAATAGCTTCTTGGTAAAGTTTCAAGATTTTTTTAAGCACGTCTTCCACTTAGTTGGACACGTACAGAGGGTTTATTTCGCGTCAATCTCAAAATTTAGCTTTGCACTTAACATTGTTGAAATCAACTCACAATTTTTCCTAACACCCTTTATGGTTCAGTAAGCTTTGTTTCAAAGTTTGGGAATTTATGGACCCCAATTACTATTTATTTCGATAAGGTTTATAAACAAGTTTGGATTCAAATTTGAATTTGAATTTGAAACAAACTGTGTCCAAATTGAAATCTGATTGCCGATTTGGGTTCCTCATATTTTTCTTAGCCTGTATGTAAATTTTGGGAATTTTTGGGCAATGTTTGAGGTGGAATTTAGAGGAACGGAGAGGAGGGAGCAGTGGCCCACATGTCAGCCGGTGAACCGTTTTTACCGCCTCTATCTTTCCTTCTCCGCTCGACACCGCGATGCTTGCATGCCGCCAACGCGCCGGATCGGTCGTGGGTCGCCTCCAGCTGCCCCAACGCCCTTATCTACTGCGGTAAAGATCTTTTTTTCACTCCACCGTCGACCTCAGTCGCTTCTCTGCTCGCCTCTCGCTCGCGCTGCTCATTTTCTCGCCGCCGCGACCACCTCGGTTCAGCCCGACGCTGCTCAGCCTCACCACCGCTACAAGCTTCCTCATCCTTTGCAGTCTTTAGGAAAAAGATGCTCCATGATCTCGTGTAGGTGCTGGTAAAGTTTGAACTCATATCATGCATCCTAGCGTCCATATTTCATGAAAAACCGAGGCACTTTTGTAGCATTGGAGCTAGTTCGTCAGTTTAATTCCGAGTGTATGTACAATAATTCTTTGATCTAGTTAGACAACATGATCAAGTCTCCTAGCGCACCTTCCCTCCAAAAACTAGAAGGAACCATCGAGTAATTATCGAGTTATCCAGTTTTTCCCCTTCCACCATTGAAGGATCTTGGTTCACCGTCGACCTTAGTGTTGCCGGCTAAGACACGAGTTCTAGACCCTCCTAACATCTTTCCCATGCCCCCAGGATGCTTCCCGAGCTTTCGTATAACCGCTTTCGCTAGGAAATTGAGGGTTCCGACATGACCGGATCCCTAGCACCCGCCACCGCCATCGGGAGTGGACTTCCAGTCACCCGTCGCCGTCGGGAGGTACCCCAACGTGTTTCCCGTGCGAAGGTAGGGTGGGGCAGCGAGTTTCGAGGGTTACCGTGGGCCGGAAACCGTTGTCGGCAAGAGCGCCGCTGCGCTCCGGCGTGGGCGCCGCCGCCCGAGCCTGTGGCTAGAGGAAGAAGGAGGTGGCACCGGTCCCACCTGCCAGATAGTGCAGCGCCTCTTGGATCAGCCTGTTGCCAGGGGATCTAGTGTGGCCACGTGGAAATGTTTGTGGCTTCCGGTGTGGCTGCCTCCTGGTTGGCTGATTTAAATCTGGTGGGACCCAGGCACCAAATTTAAAAGCTGGAAATTCCAAATTTATGTAGAACCATTTCCAAATTTGAAAGAATCAATATCTCTCTATAGACTGCTCCAAAAATCTTCAAACAAATTTGGTTTGAAAACCCTTGAGCTCTAGTTTCTGTTAGTACCAATTAGGTTTTGTGAAACTTACTTTTAAATTATGTAGAAAACAATATTTTTAAATACAAATACAATTTTTCCAGATGAACTTTCTACTCAAAAAATTCCAAAAATTCACATAAAATACGTCCTATTCTTGATTACCAGAAAAAGTTTGGGAACCATTGCACCTGTATAACCCTCTGTATAATTCAATTAACTTTTTCAGTCATTGAATTATTACAGATGTTCAGTTGCTTTACTATGTCCCATATTTGGACTGAACCTTCCTTTAGTCATAAACTAGTTCCTTTAAAAATCCAGGATTTAATTGACTTAGTCTACTGGTCCTAATTCAGTTGTCAACTGAATGTTAATTGAAAAGCTAAAATTCATTTGTAAAATAATTCCAGAAAATCTTGCCAACTTTGAAATTCATTATCTCCTTCACCAAGGCTTAGAAAATTATGAAACCAATTTTCCTAGAACCATGACAAAATCCTCTATCATGATCAACAACTGGCAGCTATGTTCAAGCTACAGTTTGTTCTCTAAAATTCTTGAAAATTTATTGTTACCATAAATTTAGAGACAACAAACTACTTTGATCATCTCCTGTTCTTTGCAGGAGTATTCCTTGTAGTCCCTAACATCTACCATAAAAATCACAAAGCCAAAGAAGATCATTCACTCACTATAACCATAGTTAGAAGCTTATGAACTATATATACATTATAATTTACTAGCATTCATAAATGCATGTCGTGTAGTGATCGATATTGACGAGAAGTGTCACATGGAGGAGAAGGCCATGGTATCCACTTGAAGTCCTTGGCGGAGTCATCAGAGAAGGACCACTAACAGTTGACATTTAATTGAGTCGCAAACTAAGGCAAGCCCTGGTTTGCATTTAAGAGCTTTTCAAAGTTTTTTCAGTTTTATTCATTTACATCTTCAGTTGATATTGTGCATTACGTATTAGGTGTTTGATACTCCACTTGCATATCCACAAATCATATGGGAGGGTTGGAAAGGTTTACAGCTTGATGTGTAGAACTGCCAGTGCTAATGTTTTAGATATACCGGTAGAAGTCGAGTAGTTGGAATCTACTCGCGAGATAGGAATAACAGTTCATGTGAGGGTGAAAGATGAAAGAATGGCTTATGAAATGAAAACGAGACCGGGCAGGGGAAATAGGAGTCCACAAGAAGGAGTCTCAGGCGCATAGCTCTGCCTGTGTCGGTTGAGGACTGTGCCGTATGCGGCACCGTTGGGCAAGCTTGAACTGTACCCATTGCATTATGGAATATGGGCCCAATAAACTGATGTAACTCCAGACTGTAGTGTGGAGACTCCTCGGTTGTCCTTGAATGGAGATGCGAAGGCAGAAAAGTTTAAATCTCCTAGCGGAACATTTTGACGTGTCCGTGTAGGGGACCTTTTGCTCGGGATGAAGAGGTTTGTCGACATTGGGGTCATGGGGTGAAAGGTGGCCATGTATAACGTGGGGAGGAGAGCACGTATGTGTCTCCCACGCGGGTGTGCGTGTCATGCAGTCCGGGTGTGTCCTGATTGCAATCACCGTCCCTCGCGGTTATTTGAGTACCACTTATCCTCGCTGTCGTGACGTAGTAAATACTGAAGAAGCCAGAAGAACATGATGTACTGAATTATAATTGCTTTGCAACCTTGTGTGGCTTAGAGATAGCAAAATTAAATGTCTATAGTTTTCCCATACTTTAGCTGTAATAGCATTGTGTGCTTTGTGCACGTCATATCATCGGCAAAGCGTTTCTTGTTTGATTGTGGAGTCTATGATGTGTCGTGCCTGAAGAATGTCATTTGCTACTTAAAACATGATTATAAGGATCCACTTGTAGGCGAGTCTATTAATTCTATCGCTTACCTATGCTTAGACATTACCTTGCCTATGTCTAGTGAGACGGGTCAGTCTTGCTGAGCCTTATGCTCACGTTTGCAGTTAACGAGTTTTTGCAGGGTTCACGGCTGAGTGGAAGCCCTGCACGCCGCTGATATCTACGAGTGCTGCTAGTGTAAAGCGTCCGAGGCCGTGGACAGCTTTACTCATGCATAGCTAGTGCCGAGAGCGTAGTATGACGTATAGACTTCTTTCCTACACTATAAATTGTAAAACTTCCGCTGTGTTTATAAATAAATAGTTAGTGTTGTATTTTATTCTCGTTCTTTTCATGTATACTGTTGGGTGTCGCATCGCACAACACCACCCAATGAGATCCTTGGATGTTGGGATTCCGGTCCCCACAATTATAAAGGCCAAGTACGAGTAATTTGTTAAACTCAAGCAAGGGAACATGAGTGTGCATGAGTATATCAAGGAGTTCAACAGTTTGGAACAGAATGCGCCCGACTATGTGAATACAGAAAAGTTGAGGTGTCATCACTTCTACATATGTCTATGTGTTGAACTGTAGGATAGTTTGGCATTATTTAATCACAACAAGTACAAAGAGTTAGTGTAGGATCGAAGAGCCCATGAAAAGCTACCAGAGGGAGGGGGGTGAATGGTAGATTTAAAAATCTTACGCAGCGGAAACAATTAAATCCCATCCCCTTCGATAGAAAAATGATCTGTTAAAAAAATTGTGTGTGAGACTAATCTAAACGTGTTTCACCGTGAAAAAAGTGATAGATATCAAAGAGAATCAAGTCACAAAGACGACACAAGAAGAATCACTCAAATCTATCGAGAGAAACTCAAGTTACGATTGAAAGATCGAACAAAGGTCAATCTGTCCCACCTGAGAAAAATAGTTCTGGAACACTGCAAAGAAACTCGTATAGATCAAAAACCACAAATCCAATGAACGTGAAATTTTTACAGATGGTAGATAATCAAGTTGTGAAGACAACCCGAATCACGTCAACAGGATCTGTAAAACTCGATTTATGATAAAACCACCGATGAAAGGTAGTGCTGTCCCGAAACTCGACGAGTAAACCTTGTTTGGAGCAAGTTGGACGAACAAGGCACAAAAGTTCCTTCAAACTACAAATTTTATTCAATAGAACACAAGAGGAACAGCCCCAAAGTCATCTAACATGAGCTCTGGCTTCCGTTGCTTATATAACCAGCCCTTAGGCCAACCCAATCTCAACTAGGACTCTAATCCTACTCAAATCACGAATCGAAACTTTCCATAACTGCTTAGGACTCTTCTGTGCGCAGATAGAAGCAATCTTAAGACTTCGAAACACCTTAGGAACGTGTCCCACATTCCTAAAACAACTCAAATTCGTGACCCACATAAAATCCTATCATAACCAACACAAATCTTTCCACATTTGAGTCAAAACCGACTTAGCCGCAGCCTGAGTCCATAACCTAGTTGGTTGGACCTTTTCGGCCAATTATTTACGTCCACATCTCTTCATCACGTCTCAGAACCATGTAGCCACGTCCATGCACTCCTTGCACATGTGCAAACATCTTCCAAGGACGTCCACGATACCTTCATATGCATTTTTCTTGATTCAAACATGTTGCACAACCCCCCGATCAACTCAACCACAATTCCTCCCAAACTTGGTTGTTGAACCACGTCTTCTCCCTAATATTAGTTTAATGGATCCCGTCACCAGCCATGTCTTGAACTCAAGCAACACCTGCACATGAATAAACAACCAATCCGTACGAGCCCAAGTCCGTGACTTGACTCATATTAGTTTCAAACACAACACCTCACGTAAGCATGTTGCAAAACCACAGTAAAAAAATATCAGCCATATCAACCAAAACCGCGCCAAAAAATTAGCAAATGAATATTAAGAAATCTTCCCAAGAATATAAAGCAAGTTTGAAACATTGCAAGTTAAAAGCAGAACCACTGCGATCAAGCTCTGAACCTTGCCACAGCTAACCGGAGCTTGAGCCGGAGCTTACCAAAGCTAGTACAACCTAGCGCCGGAGCTTACTAAAGCTAGTACAACATAGCGCCGAAGCTTGCCAAAGCTAGTCGGAACTAGTGAACCCAAAAGCCGGAGCTAGAAAAACATGTCAAAGCTAACCAACATAAGTCAGACCTAGCAAAAACATATCGAAGCTTACCAAAGACATGCCGGAGCTATCAAACACATGCCGGAGCTAAAGTCAAAGCTCACCGGAGCTACCCAAAAACAAGTTGGACCTAGACAAAGAAAGTCAGACCTATTGCCGGACCTTGCAGAAGCTCAGAGCTAGAGTCAGACCTTGCTAAAAAGATGTTATGGCAGCTTTTTTATTGTCAAAGCCAATGTATTCAGCACACATAGGTCTCACAATCTCCCCCTTGATGAATGCATTGGCAACACCACTTAAGATCCGAACATTGGCTTATTCACATTAAAAGTTTTGAAAACAATTTCTCCCCCTTTGTAAAAAAGAAATAAAATGAGAAAAACAAATTTTCCCCTGAGAAGAATCGTGCCAAAAACAATTGTGAATATGTGCAATGTGTAATTAATTTCTCCCCCTTGCATACTTATCTTTAAAAATTCACCATATTATCTCTCCCCCTTTGACAATGTATTCAGCAAGGTTGAAAAGAGAAATTTTAATTGTTATGAGCATATTATAACATATACATATAAGACAAAGATCATCCAAGTCATACTATCAAGTAACTTACACTATCACATTAATGAGATACATAAAGTAGTGTAAGACATGCTAGAGATCAAATGTAATTTTCAATTTAAGCAAAACATGATCTCACAAACTTAACTATTTCAAGACCTGAAAGCATGACACTTGTTGCTGCATTTTATTATTTTTCAAAACACAAATTTTGATCATATGATATTTGCAAGAGATTATATGCGCATGTGCCTTATTCTAACTACCAAGGCAAGTCTATGTCATTTGACAATCAGAAGCTTAAGGACATGGTTTTAGTCATACATAACTTCTTCCAAGTTCGTATCAAAGTGCAATGATAAGCCATCTCAAAAGAAGAAGTGTGATGCATGAATATTCTCTTGATCTTTTCTCAACTTATATTTGTTCATAAAAACTCAACATGTGAGCTGATTACTTGATTAATTCTTTATGATTAAAAGCACTTGTGGTCATGCAACAAGTTCAAAACAGCAAGAAAGTTCGACCATGACCAGATTTACTGTATGTAATTATTCCAATTACTAGACATGGCAAAAACTACAAAATGTATAACACGAGTAATGTAGTAAGACCTTTAAGCATGTAAAAGGAATCACAAAGCCATATATGTATGAAATACTATGCTCATATTATTTTAATTTCAGATTAACACATAGACTTCTCAAGTTTTAAAACTCCCCCTCAATGTAATCCATGAGGATGCATAACCCATATTTCACTACGAATAAAACAAAAACGAGTGAAATCCAAAGGTTTTATAAAATGTCAGCCAATTGTTGTTCGGTATCTACATTGTGAAGCACAATGTTTCCTTTTTCAAAATTATTGCGGAGAAAGTAATATCTAATGTCAATGTGCTTAGTTCTAGAATGTTGCACGGGGTTTTTAGCAATGCAAATGGCACTAGTGTTATCACAAAAAATGGAACACTGTCTAGATTAACCCCATAGTCCTTAACTGTTTGAACAATCCAAAGAATTTGTGAACAAGTGCTAGCAGTACCTATATATTCAGATTCGATTGTGGATTGTGGAACTAAGTTTTGTTTTCTAGAGGACAAAGCAACAAGTTAATTATCAATAAAATGACAAGCACCGGAAGTACTTTTCCTATCAATCCTACAGCCCCCAAAATCAGCATCGTAAAAAGCTTTCAAAGTAACGGTTGAGGAAGAAGAAAGAAAAATGCCAAATGCTTAAGTTCCATGTAAGTACCTAAGAAACCTTTTGACGGCTTGATGATGTGAAGCACGTGGGGAGGCTTGAAAACGTGCACAAAGACATACGCTGAATTGTATGTCTGGTCTTGATGCCGTGGGGTACAAAAGTGATCCGATCATGCTTCTATATTCTTTTTTATCCACGTGTTCACCATCTTCATCAAGTTCAAGTGTTGTTGCTGTTCCCATTGGTGTCCGAAGAGGCTTGCTTTTGTCCATGTTGAAGCGCTTAGGAGGTCTTTTGTATACTTTGTTTTATGAACAAAGGTACCCTCCTTGGTTTGCTTGATTTGCAGCCCCAAAAAGTATGTGAGTTCTCCCATCATACTCATCTCAAATTCTGAACTCATCATAGCTGAAAACTTGGACACAAGATCATGAGAAGCACAACCAAAGATAATA